>CM046951.1:21239028-22718310 GCA_025698515.1 Gossypium sturtianum
CTAAATCATATTTATATTCTTATGCCTCCTAGGATTTCACCTCAAAAAAGTTACTAAGTCAATTCTAAGAACTTAAACCTTCATGCATGTCTATTTCTAAGGAAATTCAATTTTCATGGCAAAAGGCTACATAATACCTAAGAACATAGAAGCATTCCATAACTCAAGATAACATAAAAAAAACTCAAATAAAATTAAAAATCATACTTGCATGTAAGCTAACTTATGAACAAAAATTTTCTCTGAACATCATTTTATTTCAGCATACTTATGTGTAATCATTGAAACATACTTAAGAAAATAATTTAAAATCCATGCAAATATTTCCTTAAATAAATTTCATGCTAATATTGCCCTACCCCCACCTTAAAAAGAAGCAATGTCCTCATTGCGTAAGCAAAGTAATGGATGAGAACTGAACACCAGGTAGCATAGCAAGAAAGAGAGGTGAGTCATGAAGACTGCTTAAGTACCAAGTCTTCCTCAATAATCCAATCCTAGACATGTTCATTCACATTACCACACTACTTAGCTTTTTATTAGAGAGGAGGCATTGAGCTTAATTTATTCATGCTTGCAATTTTTTTTTATTATGCGAAAGCAAAATACTAACTAAGAAGATAAATATAAGTACTTAAAAATAAATACTTAAGAAAAGAAACGTCCTCCCTTTTCATTAATTTGTGTCATCCTTTTTTTTCCTAAATTGCTACAGCGTGGGGAAATGATGTTGCGGTGAAGGAAAAGGGTAGCGAGTGTTGGATATTTTTGTCCTTATCACTGTTCTAGGCCTCGAGCCCAAAACTACAAGTTTTTTATTACCTGTACTAAAATAAAACTTAACAGAAATAAATTGATTAAACCTTGGGCCAACTTGACCCTTTTATTGAGCATAAAATTAAAATTAAAATTGGAAATGAAAATGAAAAATTTCTAAGTAAAATTTCTTCTCGAAAAATTACATCAAATTAAATTACCAGGAGAGGTTGGAGGGGTCACAAATGGTCCCGCTTAAGTTCTAATCTCCTTAAATAGAATTAATTTGAAGTACTGATTCAAGAAAAATAATTTCTAAGCATGTCATTTATTCAAATGAGAGAGAAAAAAATAAAAACAAATTAACGACAGAGAGAGTGAAGAGGAATCCCTTTGATGATTGTCACCAAAAAAGGCGATGTCGAACGACCATTTATGTAAGACCCTTAACCCGTACCATCATCGGACTAGGGTTACGAGGTATTACCGGTCGAATCATAACATTTAAACAACCATTGCTCACACATCATCATATCTTAGTTAATCTATAACACAAAGTCCCTTTTAGAAGGTCTACGAGACTTTAAACATGCTTTAGAGAAGGTTCGGGACTAAACCAATCTTGTATGGAAACTTTGCGGAACTTAGAAAATTTTTCTCTTAAAAACAGGACACACGCCCGTGTAGCTAGACCATGTGCCTCACACGGCCATGCCTTAGACCACATCTTACCCCGTGTGCAACACTGACTAGGGTCACACGGCCTGTCACATGCCCGTGTGTCTGGCCAGTGTGCAACACTGACTTGGGTCACATGGCCTGTCACATGCCCGTATGTCTGGCCCGTGTGCAAGTCTGTCCTGTTTCGAATAGGAACAGTGAAGGACACAGTCAAGACACACGCCTGTGTGCTCACCCGTATGGGCAATTATAGGCCATTTACAAGGCCAAATTGCCACCCAATCTGGGTCATCCCTACATTTTCAATTCCAACATCAAATAACATACAAATCATTCACCATTTCAATTACCAAATCAAGCATGAAACATACCCTTTCTATTTCACCAAAGCCTACCATAATGACCATTCACACAAGACCATATATACACATTATTTACACCATTTTCACATAGCCAAAACATGTACCAAAATCATTCTATTATCAAGCCATATCACATGGCAAGATTTATACATCTCAAAACATTACACAACTTCACTAGCCTATACAAGCCATATACCATATATACAACTTTTAAAAAGGTACCAAAGTAGATGTCTGATAGTGTGATTGAGTCGCTAACGATCCCCGGATCCGAGCTAGCTTTAAATATCACTGTAAAACAGAGAAAGACTTCACACAGTAAGCTTTAAAGCTTAGTAAGTTCGTAATATAACACAATTAACTCAACAATTCAAATTCAATATGCAAAATTAACCAACACTTAGTTCAATTCACATCACTACTCAATCTCACCCATGGCTATTACTCACTTTCATACCATATCTATAGATTCATGTACAAGCATTTATAATGCTACTCAATTCAACCCTTTTCATCATTCATTCACATAATCTTCCATCTATCTCATATACAATATCATCAACCACTTAGGTTCTGTACAATCCTGTACCATCACTTATTTATCTATCACGTTAACCACTTCAATGCTCGATGCTATAAATCATTCGATCCTCTTTAAATGATCGATGAACTCACACACTTAGTGCCAATTAATTAGCCAAAGCTATAATAATATCGCACACTTAGTGCCATCACATAAAACTAAATTTATCTTGGTATCGCACACTTAGTGCCAAAAAATACAGCTGATGCTTTCTTTATCTCGCACACTTAGTGCCTTTCATCACTATAACGATTCTATTTACGCACACTTAGTGCCACATATCTTCGAACTCACATTTCACATTACAAACTCCACAATCACATTTCTATTCATTTCATCACATATGAACATTGTTTAATCAATACGTATTATACACGAACTTCCCTCAGACGTAGAAACAACGATACTAGTCGATCAATCGAGCACTTTGTTCTTACCTCGGTCTAGGTTCGAATTTCTCTTTTCTTGATCTATATAATATAAAATTCAACTCATTCAATCTCATCTTTACTCAATTCAATTCACAAACACACAATTAGGGCATTTTACACTTTAACCCTTATAATTTCACACTTTAGCTGTAACACCCCAATATTTGTATAATTGTTTCCGTATATTTATGACACACAATATCTTTCTGCTTCAGTGGTTATGTGTTCTGGGTGTGTGTGAGAGGTCCCAAGTTCAAGCCACAACTTGGGTAAATTTTGGCATTGTTATGAATAAAGCTCTCACTGGGGTCGGTAGGCTTTTAGGTTATTATTGGTAAAATGTTATCAAAATGGGCCTGCTGGTCTGGTGGTTAAGTGGAGTGTTTGATTGAATGAGGTCCTGAGTTCGATTCCCTGCTTTGGCTTTATTTTTGCACGATAATGGGGAGGAGTTTGAGAAGCAATAGAATTCTGAGTAGTGGGGTTTTGGTAGAGAGAACTAAGGGGGTTATCATTTTTTTTCTACTCAATCTTTTCCCAAAAGCATCAAATTTTAGTTTCCCTCTTTTCCTCAGAAACCCCTGCCGGTTTCTCTTCATATTTTTCCCTCTTGCTGCTGAATTCTTGTTCTCCCTCACTTCTTTTCTACTCAAGTTCTTTTTTACTCGGTCTCGTGTTGTTCTCGGGTTGTTTGTGATCGCTCGTAAGTTCTAGTTAAGTGGATTTATGCTCTTGTTATTTTTATTAGTTTTTTATGGGTATCGTTGTTGCCAATTAGGAGAAGATTCTAGAGCTCGAAATTGGTTGCTGGAGACTTACATTCTTAGGGATCGTCGTTGTTCTATCGAAGGTAAGTTTTGGTCACTCGTTGGATGAGTACCCGGTTTCGGGTTTGGTTTGATTTCAATCGTTTGAGAGATTAACTGAGTGAAACGTGGTTCAATTATAGGTGCTGGTGATCTCGAGATTGCATAAAGAGCGAAAATGAACCAGGTGTGTACCCGAATCGCAAGAAAACGCATTTTTAGAAAAAGCCAAAAACCTTCCTGTCGACGCTAAATGGCCGTGTGGTAGGTCGTGTGGTAGGCTGTGTGCAAGGCTGTAAGCCACAACATGATCGTGTGATCGATGAGCCAGGCCGTGCGCTAGTGACACGACCGTGTGATGGCCGGGTAGGGCCGTGTGCGACACACGGGCGCGACCTATTAGGCCATGTGGGCCCTACGAGCGTGTGGGCCCACACGGGCATGTGGAATTTTGGGCCAGGCCATGTGGTCCATACGGCTATGGCCAATTTAGGTCGTGTGGGCCACACGGGCGTGTGGACCCACATGGGCATGTGAGCCCATTTTTCTGAAATGATCTGTAAGGTTGCACGGGTCGCCCAAGTCGACTGTGGACCTACTGTAGGGTTGGTAAGCATTACTTAGACCCCTAATTACGTGATTCAATTATGTGATATATGTATTAAGCATGTTGCACTTAGCATGTATACCGATTTGAATGTGTGATATATTAATTGCATTATAGCATGTCATCGATTGTATGCTGCATTACATTGGGGTGGGTTGATAATATTGGAGGAAGTATCTAAAAGGCTATTAAGCCTGTTATCTAGCTGCTCAGCTGCAAATATCTGATTATGTGCCGCATTTCGGTATAGCATGGTGTGTAGGGATGGGTGGGTTGATTTTATCCCCACATGGTGTGTAGGGTTGGACGGAGATGGTGTGAAAAGGCTTGTGGGTAGGATTCTGATATTCTGTTCTTTTCTGTTCTGTTCTGTTCTGTTCTATATATTCTGTATCTGAGTAGGCTAAGGTCCACACCGATTCAATAATGGGCTCAGACCCGAACTGTAAATATATGAATGTTTTCTTATATGATGCTGTGTGCATGTTTTTTGTGGGGATTACACACTGAGTTGAGAAAACTCATCCTTTTTCTATTTAATCTGTTCAGGTAATCCCTGACATTAGACGGATCGGTGCGGTGGAGGACTCGACGGTAACCACGGTTCTAAACTTTCATGGTTTTTATCCCGTTTTACGATTATAGGTTTATTTTAATGTATGTCACGGACTTTTTTTGGGGACTTTTGCTCAAATGTGGTTTATTTATTGTTTTTATGGATTCATAGCTACTAGACGTAGGAAGACTCAGTTTTCAAAAGCTAAAGTATTTTCTGAATTCTCAACCCCTTAGACGGTTTTCTCGAAAACAAAAGGGTTTCTCTAAAATGGACGAACTTACTTAATTAACCCTATTTTTCATAAAATAAACGATTTCTAAAGCTTCCGCAACGAATTACATTTTAAGCAATCGACTAGATGAGTAAGCATTTTCTAGAATCAATAAGAGTTTATCACAATAAATTATTTTCAAAATTCCATTTCGTGTGACATCGCCAAATTCGGCCATAACTTCTAGGCCGGGTTTGAGGTGTTACATTTAGTGGTATCAGAGCTAGGTTTCAAAACTCGGATGTGGATTTGGGTTATAAAGATGGGTTTTAAGAAATGATTTTTAAGTGATTTAAAATATTTTTGGACTGAGTATGTGGTACACCGAATCTCCGACGCCGATCCTGTAAGTGTTCTGAAATCCTATTTAAATTTGTCTGAAAATAGTACTAGCATGCTTGAAAATAGCCAATAGGTAGTATACTGTACTGAAAACACTCTAGGAAGTGTAAACTGAAAACTGTAGCGAAACTAAAAATCGTAGTGAGACTGCGATTCGCGATAACAAATTCTGAACTTTTGATACTGTCTGCATAAAATATTTGTTAATGAATATCAGAAATGTAAACTAATGCATAAACTATTAATACAGATAAACTCTGAATTTATGATGAGTACACGAGGTACTCGCGGACAGGGTACAAGAGGCCGTGGTAGAGGCCATAAAGGGGCTCGAGCTAGGTCCTCATCATCTGGAAATCTACCGAATCTGGATACGAGCGAGACCTCGGTCTCACCTGCTACAGAGACTGGGTCTCATGATCGTGCGGCAGGGGATGACGCACTGTCCCAAGCCATGTTGTAGATTCTAGAGAGGGTCGCTGGGCCTAACACCAGATCTGGGGGCCGAGGGTCAGTTACGGAACGACTCCGGTCCAATGGGGCTAAACTATTCAGGGGTGTCACTGGAGTTGCCTCTAACGTGGCTGAATATTGGATAGAGGCCACAGAAAGAATTATGGACGACCTGGATTTTACCGCTGAGCAGAAGCTTAAGGGGGCTGTTTTTCTGCTTCGCGATGAAGCTTACCAGTGGTGGCTGACGGTTAAGGAGGGCACCCAGCCCGACCGATTGACTTGGGACTATTTTAAGACTGCGTTCCAGAGTAAGTATGTGGGAGCCAGCTATATTGACTCTAGGAGACGTGAGTTTCTTAATCTCACCCAGGGAGACCGTTTAGTGGCCGAGTATGAGGCCGAGTTCCTGAGATTAAGCCGTTATGCCCGGGGCATGGTGGCGACTGAGTATGAGCGATGCGTCCATTTTGAGGATGGACTCAGGGATAGTTTGCGAGTTCTGATAGCTCCACAGAGGGAGCGTTAGTTTGCTACACTGGTTGAGAAGGCGAAGATCACCGAGGAGGTTAAGCGCGCTAAGTGCCAAAACTGAGAGAGAAGAAAGAATAAGAGGGAATCGGAGCCCTCGAGTTCTGTGATGAGGCCTAGGAAAAAGGCCAGATCTGATGGGCCAGTGAGAGTTGGGCCTCCTGTTGCACCTACTGGATGGTGCTTTGTGGACACTGTGGTAGACTCCATTCGGGCGAATGTTGGAGGACGACTGAGGTATGTTTGAGATGTGGATCGACTGAGCACTGTGTTCGGGATTGTCCGTTGAGAACTGATCAGATGCAAGCTCCGATTACTGGTGCTACGCAGCCACCGAGAGTAGTTCAGCAGCCACCTAGGGGCCGAGGCCAGGCCAGGGGTGGTAACGGTATGGGACGAGGACAGAGAGTATCGGGTAGAGTTGCTGGACCGACTGAGGTGAGGCAGCCTGCACTGGTTTATATTGTCCGTCGCCGTGAGGACTGAGATGCTCCGAACGTTATCACGGGTACGTTTTTAATTTATAATGTACCTTATTTGGCACTGATAGATATAGGCTCTACACACTCGTACGTAGCCAGTACTGTGTCTGAAACCTTGGGGATTCCGATTGAGAGTACTTCTAGTGAAATAACTGTGGTGAGTCCATTGGGGCCGTCTATCCGAGTAAGCAAATTGTTTAGTGACGTCCCGTTAAAGGTTCAAGGGATAGTATTTTTGGCTGATTTGATGGAGCTTCCATTTGGAGAGTTTGACTTGATTCTGGGGATGGATTGGCTGGTTAAACACCGGGTAAGTTTGGACTGTGCGACAAAAAGGGTTGTCCTAGGGACCGAGGGGGACAGGGAGGTAGTTGTGATTGGGGAACGTCGAGACTATCTGACTAATGTGATTTCTTCGTTGGTGGCAGAAAAGTTGGTACGGAAGGGATGTGAGGCATTCTTGGCCTACATTAGTGTTTTTGATTCTGGGGACTCTTCAGTTAAGGACATCAGAACCGTGAGGGACTTTCCGGATGTTTTTCCTGAGGAACTACCGGGTCTGCCTTCGATTCGTGAAGTAGAATTTGGAATTGAGCTCATTTCAGGCACAGCTTCGGTGTCTGTTGCACCCTACCGAATGGCACCGAAGGAGCTTACAGAGCTTAAGGCTCAAATTCAAGAATTGTTAGATCGTGGATTCATTCGTCCCAGTGTGTCTCCATAGGGAGCACCGTTGTTGTTTGTGAAGAAGAAAGATGGGACAATGAGGATGTGTATCGACTACCCGCAGCTGAACAAGCTAACAATCAAGAACAAGTACCCACTTCTGAGGATAGATGATCTATTCGACCAGTTTCGAGGGGCTTCTGTGTTCTCCAAGAATGATTTACGTTCAGGATATCATCAATTGAGGGTTAAGGAGGCCGATGTGTATAAGATGGCATTTAGGACTCGTTATGGACATTACGAGTTCCTGGTTATGCCTTTTGGGTTGACCAATGCACCAAATGACATTTATGGATTTGATGAACCGTGTGTTCAGTCTTATCTCGAATCGGGCCAGGTGGTATTCATCGATGATATCCTAGTGTATTCCAAGACTGAGGACGAGCACGATGAGTATCTTAGGGTGGTATTACAGACTCTTCGTGAGAAACAGTTGTATGCGAAGTTCAGTAAGTGTGAGTTCTGGCTCCGGGAAGTAACCTTTTTGGGACATGTGGTTTTTGCGGAGGGGATTCGTGTTGATCCTTGTAAGATTGAGGTTGTGTTGGATTGGAAACAACCGAAGAATGTGTCTAAAATCTGTAACTTTCTGGGGCTGGCGGGTTACTATCGATGCTTCGTAGAAGGGTTCTCCTTAATCGCAACACCGCTAACCAAGCTTCTGCGCAAGGGAGTCCCCTTTGTCTGGACTGATAGGAAACAAGAGAGATTCGAGAAGCTCAAATCTGTTCTAACTCAGGCTCCTGTTCTGATACAGCCAGAGCCTGGTAGAGACTTCGTGGTATACAGTGATACGTCGCATGTGGGTCTAGGTTGCGTTCTGATGCAGGATGGTAAAGTGGTAGCTTATGCATCTCGTCAGCTCAAGACACATGAGGCTAACTATCTGACGCATGATTTTGAATTGGCTGCTGTAGTCTTCGCTTTAAAGATTTGGAGGCACTACCTGTACGGTGAGAAGTGTACTATCTACACTGATCATAAAAGCCTCAAGTATCTCCTCACTCAGAAGGAGTTAAACCTTAGGCAGCGAAGATGGGTTGTACTGCTTAAGGATTATGACTGCACCATCGAGTACCATCCTGGTAAGGCCAACATGGTGGCGAATGCTTTGAGCTATAGGGTGATGACTGATCTGAGAGCGATGTTCGCTCGACTCAATTTATTCGATGATGGGAGTCTGTTAGCGGAACTTCAGGTTAAGCCTACATGGATTGATCAAATTAGAGGTAAACAGATGGGGGATAAGTCTCTCGAGTTGCGTTTCTGTCAGGTTGAGACTGGCGATGCTACTAATTTTGGGATTAACAGTGATGGGGTACTTTGTTTCCGCGGTCAGATTTGTGTACCGAGTGATGAGGAGTTGCGACAGTCGATTCTGAGGGAGGCACATAGTAGTCCTTATGCTATGCATCCCGGTGGGAACAAAATGTACCGAGATCTCTGAGAGTTGTACTGGTGGCCAGGGTTGAAGCGTGAGGTTACCGACTTCGTTGCTCGCCGTCCGACTTGTCAAGAGTTAAGGCCGAGCATCGCTTGCCTTCGTTGTTGCAGCAATGCAGAAGATACTCAGAACACCCCAAACCCGCCCAAACATTACGAATCGAATTTGGTATGTTACAGGGAAAACATTTTGTAAAATCCCTTTTAGCCGACTTAAGTTTTGTCGAAAACGTTTCATTTTATATGGTTTTGGTAAAACCATTGAGGTGTGTGAAGAAACCTCACTTAGTTCTATTTAAAGATCTATTAAGTCGTTGTTACTGATTTTGAATGTACCCGATGGCACAATAAAACATTTTATGTTAAATTTAAGAAAACGTGTGTACCCATTTTAAAGTCATTAAGTAATTTAAACAAATTATCCAAAATATGTAAAGTAAGCAAAATAAAAATCTTAGGAGGCCTTATTACAACTTGAACAAATAAATCCAAATAAAATAAAAATAATTCAAAGTTCGTTTAAATCCCATTCCCACTGCATGGCCACCTCGAGTCCATCCGGCTCCTCATCCGCGATCTACGAGTCACCTGAAAAGTTAAAGGGAAGGTGAGTCACCAAGACTCAATGTGTAACCCTTCCCCCGGTTTAGTGCAACATCATACACAATTTATAACTAAGTTAACATGCACTAAATTTAACATGCACCCAACCTAGCCATCCAATACACCTTTCTCTACCCCGTGTGGTACCAAACCACTGGTGGTGCCAAACCACTAGTGTCCAAAGACACGATATCCATCAATATTTTTGTGCCAAACCACCGTGACCCGAAGTCACAAATAGTAATGATGGGGCCAACCCATCGTGTGATACCAAATCACCGGCGCCAATCCCGTTATATTATCTCAGGGGCCAACCCATCGTGGTACCAAACCACTGGGACGAGACGCTATGAGGTGCCAAACCTCCGTGACCGTAGTCACGAAATGTGGTACCAAACCACCGGTGTCCGTGAGACACGGATATCACTTCCTCCACTCGCTTAACCCACATCAATCAATGATATGCACATAATGTAAATCATGCCAACATGTTTAGTTAACAACATCCACCGGATTTATCATCACCACATATTTATTTGCCACATATACCAAATATGTCATGCTTCCCAAAAGCATCATAAAGAAAACTCATAACAACAAGGACTTACCTAAATCCTTGCCTATACCATGATGGTATTAAATCCAAATCTACACAAATTCAGTTTAGCATACACAATGCGTTTAGCACAGTTATTAGTTATAAAGTGTGTATGTACACACCTGTTACTAACGTGAATCCTAGATCTCGAAGATTCGATTACCACACTTGCTTCCTTGACCCTACATTCGGCCATTACTAAGGTTAGTAACATAGGCCAGTCGGCCAAACCAACCAATCCAAAAGGGTTAACGCATGAACCCAAACCTCACCTAAACGCCTCTTGATTACTAGCCACAAGACACGTTTTGTGAATCTGCTTCACTTCCCTACAATCGGCAATCATTAATAGCCACAACAATAGCCTTTGGCTTTGTTTTCGAATACTATAAAAATAGTTACTAGATTGTATTCTTACCACCACTTACCAAGACCGATTGTTAGAGAATAGAGGTTTGGATTGAGTACTTCAAGATCCCGGAGTCCCTAGGTGAATTCGGTTTCAAAAGAGTGGTTAGCCAAACCATAAATAAATGCCGGATTTCGGCTTTTCTCCAACCTATAAGTCGACAGAGAAAAGAAAATATGGAAAGAAGGTTTCGGCCATCACTTACCCTTTACAACCGATTGGAGAGGAAATCTCGAGAAGAACCTATGCCCACTTGATATTCGGCCAAAGCAGATCTTTTTGGAAGAAATGAGATTTCGGCACACCAATAGAGTATGTTTGGCTAGAGAGAAAGAAAGAAAGAAATAGTGGAAAAGGGAGATAGGGTTTCTAGCAAAGAAAGGAGTAGAGGGGTTTTTGGTGTTAAGCAAAAAGAAGAAAAAGAGGAAGATGACAATGGTGGTTTCTGTTTTGAGAGAATGAGAAAGGAGAGAAAAAATAGAAGATGAGAGAGGGAAATTTGGCTATTTGCAAAGGGAAAAGAAAAAGAATCAAATGATGAATAGGTGCCTTAAGAGAATTCGCACTCTCCCCCATACTCGCCTCTTAGCCGCCCACTCCTCTTCAACAAGGATTTTAAAATTCGCCACCTCCTAAAAATGCTCCTCGCCACTAATTCAAACAAGTTTGAATTAGTCAAATTCCTAAATTTTCTCTCTCACAACCATTTGAATATTTTTGACTTGGTCCATCTTTATCTCGCCAGAGAGTTTGTGCCGAGCACAACTCCTCCCCTCATTAAGCGCCAAAATAGAGGGCAAAAGATGGGATTTCTCGCTGTTCAACATGAGACCTCCTTCCCTTGCAAGTGGCGTCAATCACAGTGCTCTAAGTGGCGCCTCCTGCCACTTTGCCAAGCCTTTTTCTTGTGTTAAAACCCACTTGAAATACTTTTGACCCTTAGCTCCTTCACTCCTTTCACTTAAAGCTTTAAAACAAAAATTTCCTTACTATTCAGCCCGCTCTAGACTTACAACTAAGTCTTGAAACATCACAAACAACGACACCACAAAATTTCAAACACAAACAAAACAACGCAATCTAAAATTAACCCCAATTTAGGATGTTACAGCTTCTACCCCCTTAAAATAAATTTCGCCTCGAAATTACCTCGATTAGAAGAGTCAGGGTATTGCCGCCTCATCACATCCTCGGGTTCCCACGTGGCCTCTTCCGTACCATGGTTCCGCCATAGTACTTTCACCAAAGGTACTAACTTTCTGCGCAAAACTTTGACATCTCGGTCCAAGATCTGGACTAGTTCCTCCTCGAAAGATAAGTCTGAGTTTACCTCAATCTCTGCTACTAGCACAACGTGTGATGGATCTGACCGATATCGCCTAAGCATTGACACATGGAAGACGTCATGAATTTGTCTCAACTCTGCCGACAGCTCGAGCTGATAAGCTACCGGTCCCACTCGCTTTAACACTGTATACGGCCCAATAAATCTAGGGCTTAGTTTCCCTTTTCGCCCAAATCTTAACACCTTCTTCCAAGGCGACACCTTCAGAAAAACTTTATCTCCTATTGCATACTCCATTTCCTTACGCTTAAGATCAAGATAAGATTTCTCATCTCTCGACGCTTCCTTGAGACGAGCTCGAATTACCTTAACCTTGTCTTGATTTACGCCACCAACTCGACCCAACACTTGTCGCTCACCCAACTCCGCCCAACATGTAGGAGTACGGCATTTTCGCCCATACAAAGGCTTTCATATGGTGCCATCCGATACTCGCTGATAACTATTGTTATAAGTGAATTTCGCTAACTGTAGGTACTCCTCCCAACTACCACCAAATCCAAAACACATCCTCTCAAAGATATCCTCTAAAATCTGAATGACCCTTTCCGATCGCCCGCCGATCGTGGATAGAATGCGGCATCAAATCCAATCGTGCCCAAAGCTTGATGCAACGCTTTCGTAACCTTGATGTGAACCTCGGATCCCTATCCGAGATAATTGATATCGCACGCCATGCAATCTTACTATTTCGACACATACAACTTAGCTAGCTTCGGTTAGTAATCCACCCTTACCGCAGGTATAAAGTGAGCCGATTTAGTCGACGGTCCACAATCACCCAAATCTGCGCTTTTTCTCCGGCTGGCGTGAGGGTAGCCCACCGACAAAGTCCATAGTGATCCTTTCCCATTTCCACCGAGGATCTTCACCGGTTGGAGTAACCCGATGGCAACTGGTGTTCACCTTTAACCTGCGACACGTTAGACACTTTCCCACAAATTCGCCACCTCACGCTTCAACCCCGGCCACTGTAATCGCTCAGTAAATCTCCATACATCTTGCTACCTCCAGGGATGCATGGCGTATGGGCTACTATGTGCATCTTGAAGAATTCTTTGCCTCAATTCCACATCCTTTGGCATACAGTGCTCGTCTTTGAAAACATAGTACACCATCACCAAACAAACTATACCCTTCCAAACCACCATCTTGAACTTGTAACCTCCGCAAGACTCAAACCGTCATCTACCAATTGTTTTTCCTTAATCTCTCGATCCAAGTTGGCTTAACTTGCAGCTCGCTAAAAGACTTCCATCGTCGATAGACCGAGGTGAGCAAACATCGCTCTTAAGTCCGTCATGACCTTCTCTCGCTCAACGCGTCGGCCACCACGTTAGCCTTGCCCGATGGTACTCAATTGAACAAATGTAGTCCTTCAACACCTCAATCCATCGATGTCGCCTCAAGTTCAAATCCTTCCGGGTCAAAAGATACCTCGACTTTTGTGATCCGTGTAGACTATCGACTTCTCCCCATACAAGTAATGCCTCCATATTTTCAAAGCGAAGACTACTGCGCTAACACCAAATCGTGAGTTGGATAGTTAACCTCATGCGGTCTTAGCCGACGGGATGCATAAGCCACTACTTTCCCTTCTTGCATTAACACACACCCCAAACCAAGATGGGATGCATCACAATAAACCGTGAACAACTTTCACCTCAGTCGAACTGTAATCGAGCTTCCGCCGAATCTTCCTTAGCTTGTCAAAGCTTTCATCAAGCTCCGCCCATACAAATGGAACTCCTTTTCTTAGTAACTTAGTCAAAGGCACCGCGATTAAAGAGAATCCTTACACAAATCTTCGATAGTACCGTCGTCGGACCCGTAAAACTTCGAATTTCTCGCCATCGCCCTAGGCGGTTTCAATCCAACACCGCTTCAACCTTGCGAGGGTCCACTCTAATCCCTTCACCGATACTACGTGACCTAAGAAAGCCACCTCCCTAAGCCAAAATTCGCACTTACATCGAATTTGGCATATAACCGCTTCTCCCTTAGTACTTGTAAAACTATACGCAATTGCTCGCCATGCTCCTCCTTCGCTTTTTGAGTAAACCAATATGTCGCCTATAAACACCACGAAAAATCGATCCAAGTATCAATGAACACCCTATTCATTAAGTCCATGAATGCCGCCGGTGCGTTGGTCAACCCAAATGGCATCACCAAGAACTCGTAATGCCCATACCGAGTACGGAATGCCGTCTTGTGCACATCAACCTCCTTCACCTTAAGTTGATGATAACCCGACCTAAGATCTATCTTCGAGAACACCGATGCACCCTTCAGCTTGGTCAAACAAGTCATCAATCCGGGCACGGATACTTGTTTTTGATCGTTAACTTGTTTAGCCGACAAAGAGTCGATACACATTCGCATTGAACCGCCCTTTTTCTTGACAAACAACACAGTGTGCTCCCCACTGAGAGATATACTTGGTCTGATAAACCCTCGGTCCAAGAGTTCCCGAATTTGAGCCTTCGGGGCCCACCAATTCCTTTGGTGCCATTCTATGACGGTGCTATAGAAACAAAAAGCATTCCGGCAACAAGTCTATACCAACTCAACTTCCCGATCCGGAGGCGCACTCTGAAAGTTCTTCTCGAAATACATTAGCGAATTCCTCATCGCTCGAACCTTCTCAATCTGCGACTCCTTAGCCTCCAAGGCACATATACGAACCGTAAACGCCTCACAACCCTTCCCGACCATCTTCTCACCTTTCAAAGCGTATACCACGTTAGATAGGTAATCTCTTCTATTGCCTATCATGACCACTTCATCACCCTCACCATCTTAAGAACCATGCGCTTAGCAAATAAGAATCCAACCTTGCCTCGATACTTAACCAACCAAATCCATTCCAAGAATCAAATCGAACTCCCCAAACGGCGCTTCCATCGATCGACCATAAATACTACCCTTGGAGTTCTAGGGTACATCCCTATATAGCTTGTTCACCACTACAGAGTGACCTAGAGGGCTAATTATCACATCTCCTAGAAGCGCCTCAAAGTCTAAGTTCATAGTCTCTACCACACTACTAGCAACGTATGAATGCGCCGAACCCACATCAATTAATGCAACATATGAAAGACCAAAAATTAGAACGCATCTACGCATGACGTCCGGTGCGTCCACCCTCCTCTCGCCGCCTTGTCGCGTAGACTAAACCAGCCGTCTCGCCTCAGTGTTGCTCGTACACCGCCCCGTGTACCGCGACCTCGACTAGAACCATTACCTCCTCTACCATTACCACGACCCTCTCGTGGTGGTCCTTCGCTTCTAACCCGAGTACGGTTCTCACCCTCCGGGCCGATTCTTAGCTAACTTTCGAGGACGCCCTCACACGGTGATCCAACGATCCACATTCAAAGCATCCTCTTTCACCGGTCCAACAACCTCCCCAATGTGATTTCCCACGACATTACACCGAGCCGGTCTCTCGACAGCGACCATGGGCCTCCTCGCCTCGATTCGGCCCACTCGCCTAGCCCTCTTCTCTGCATTACTACCCGATCCAGACGACCCAAAGCCTCTTTTTCTCGCTTATTCCTATCATAGTTCTGTCTCACGGACTCCTTGACCCCTTCGGCTACCTTAGCCTTTTCCACCGTAACAAAGAAACTCACGCTCCTGCCAGGAGCAATCAAGAACCTTAACTCATCCCTAAGTCCGTCTTCAAAGTGGACACAATGATCATGCTCTGTTGACACAATTCCCGAGCATAGCGGCTCACCAAGAAATTCTGCTTCATACTTCGACACGGACTTATTTCCTTGTACCAACCCTGAAAAGCTTTCCTCTGCACATCGCAGTAGCCGGTGCCCACATACTTCTTCTCGATAAGCGCTTTGAAATACTCCCAAGTAAGATCATCTCGCGTAGCACCATCCCGAACCGTGAGCCACCATTGATATGACTCATCCTTTAGAAGCGACACCGCTCCTTTCAGCCTTCTCCTCATCCGTCAGTCAAGATCATCCATGATTCTCTCGGTCGATTCTAACCAATATTCCGCCAAGACCGGTGCCACTCCCGATACACCCCGGAATACCTCGCTCTGTTGGATCGGATTCGCCGGCATGCATTTCCGAGCTCCCGAATTTCCTCCGCACCACCACCAACTCTAGAACTCGCAAAGACAAACCGCGATATAAATCATCCCCCGCTTGGGCTTGCCGCCAACGCCCACAAATGGGGTGGTGGTGGCGGTGGTACCTCATTGTCCGATCCTTGACTCGACCTAACGGGTTCCGACATGGTGATCCTCGCTCTCTACCGCGTCCACGACGGCCATGTCCTCTAGAGCTCATTCTAACTATTGCGCTTTAACTGATTAAGGAATTTTCATGGATTAGTACTTGTTTCACTTCATTATCCGCGAAGAAATTTTATAAAGAGAGTTTAATAGAAATTCTTTCGATCAATCAAAGGTTTAAGTCCTCTATCCTAGTTTACACGTATGGCACATCCATTCCCTAATACCTTTCATACTTATTCACTCCTCCCGTGATAGTTTCGCTCTTTTTCCTGTGGGTATTTTCGTAAATTTCCAAAGTCGTGGTATTATTTATTGTGTTTGGCCTATGACCGAGTCCTCTTGGTTAGGGTGAATCGAAGCTACGCACTGCAGGAATCCTGCGAAGAGGAGGTGAGTCACGAGGACCGCTAAGTACCAAGCTCTTCCTGATCCAATCCTAGACATGCGCACAAGGGTTACCACACCCTAACTCGCGACTTGGTCGAGGTTTGTTTAATTAGGCATTTAAAGTCTTATGTCTTTTGTTGGAGTGGGCTAGTCCTAAAGTTCAAACACCTATCATACTATCTACCTACCCTTCTACCAATAATTCATACAGTGTGTCGAAGTACTTACTCGGGCGGATTGGTGCCGAGACTCTCGGTGCCATGTCGCTCAAAACCATAATTACTTCAAGAAGGCCTACCAAAAACATTTTGGGCCTTGGGCCCCCACAGCCGAGTTTTGAACTTGGCTCTGATACCAATTTTGTAACACCCCAAACCTGGCCCAAACATTACGACCGAATTTGGTATGTTACAGGGGAAAATATTTTGTAAAATCCCTTTTTAGCCGACTTCAGTTTTGTCGAAAAAATTTCATTTTATATGGTTTTGGTAAAACCATTGAGGTGTGTGAAGAAACCTCACTTAGTTCTATTTAAAGATCTATTAAGTCAGGTTGTTACCGATTTTGAATGTACCCGATGGCACAATAAAACATTTTGCGTTAAATTTAAGAAAATGTGTGTACCCATTTTAAAGTCATTAAGTAATTTAAACAAATTATCCAAAATATGTAAAGTAAGCAAAATAAAAATCTTAGGAGGCCTTATTACAACTTGAACAAATAAATCCAAATAAAATAAAAATAATTCAAAGTTTGTTTAAATCCCATTCCCACTGCATGGCCACCTCGAGTCCATCCGGTTCCTCATCCGCGATCTACGAGTCACCTGAAAAGGTTAAAGGAGAAGGTGAGTCACCAAGACTCAATGTGTAACCCTTCCCCCGGTTTAGTGTAACATCATACACAATTTATAACCAAGTTAACATGCACTAAATTTAACATGCACCCAACCTAGCCATCCAATACACCTTTCTACCTCCCGTGTGTGGTACCAAACCACCGTGGTGCCAAACCACCGTGTCCAAAGACACGATATCCATCAATATTGTGGTGCCAAAACCACCGTGACCCAAGTCACAAATAGTAATGATGGGGCCAACCCATCGTGGTGATACCAAATCACCGGGCGCCAATCCCGTTATATTATCTCAGGGGCTAAACCCACTGTGGTACCAAACCACCGGGACGAGACGCTATGAGGTGCCAAACCTCTGGTGACCGTAGTCACGAAATGTGGTACCAAACCACCGGTGTCCGTGAGACACGGATATCACTTCCCCCTCCACTCGTTTAACCCACATCAATCAATGATATGCACATAATGTAAATCATGCCAACATGTTTAGTTAACAACATCCACTGGATTTATCATCAGCCACATATTTATTTGCCACATATACCAAATATGTCATGCTTCCCAAAAGCATCATAAAGAAAACTCATAACAACAAGGACTTACCTAAATCCTTGCCTATACCATGATGGTATTAAATCCAAATCTACACCAATTCGCTTTAGCATACACAATGCGTTAGCACGCTTATTATTAGTTATAAAGTGTGTATGTACACACCTGTTACTAACGTGAATCCTAGATCCCGAAGATCCGATTACCACACTTGCTTCCTTGACCCTACATTGGCCATTACTAAGGTTAGTAACATAGGCCATTCGGCCAAACCAACCAATCCAAAAGGGTTAACGCATGAACCCGAAACCTCACCTAAACGCCCTTGAGTACTAGCCACAGCACACGTTTTGTGAATCTGCTTCACTTCCCTACAATCGGCAATCATTAATAGCCACAACAATAGCCTTTGGCTTTGTTTTCGAATACTATAAAAATAGTTACTAGATTGTATTCTTACCACCACTAACCAAGACCGATTGTTAGAGAATAGAGGTTTGGAGTACTTCAAGATCCCGGAGTCCCTAGGTGAATTCGATTTCAAAAGAGTGGTTAGCCAAACCATAAATAAATGCCGGATTTCGGCTTTTCTCCAACCTATAAGTCGACAGAGAAAAGAAAATATGGAAAGAAGGTTTCAGCCATCACTTACCCTTTACAACCGATTGGAGAGGAAATCTCGAGAAGAACCTATGCCCACTTGATATTCGGCCAAAGTAGATCTTTTTGGAAGAAAGGAGATTTCGGCACACCAATGGAGTATGTTCGGCTAGAGAGAAAGAAAGAAAGAAATAGTGGAAAAGGGAGATAGGGGTTTCGGCAAAGAAAGGAGTAGAGGGGTTTTTGGTGTTAAGCAAAAAGAAGAAAAAGAGGAAGATGACAATGGTGGTTTCGATTTTGAGAGAATGAGAAAAGAGAGAAAAAAATAGAAGATGAGAGAGAGGGAAATTCGGCTATTTGCAAAGGGAAAAAGAAAAAGAATCAAATGATGAATAGGTGCCTTAAGAGAATTCGGCACTCTCCCCCATACTCGCCTCTCTTAGCCGCCCACTCCTCTTCAACAAGGAGTTTAAAATTTGGCCACCTCCTAAAAATGCTCCTGGCCACTATTCAAACAAAGTTGAATTAGTCAAATTCCTAAATTTTCTCTCTTGCCAACCATTTGAATATTTTTGACTTGGTCCATCTTTATCTGCCAGAGTTTGTGCTGAGCACAACTCCTCCCCTCATTAGGCGCCAAAATAGAGGGCAAAAGATGGGATTTCTACTGCTTGTTCAACATGAGACCTCCTTCCCTTGCAAGTGGCGCTAATCACAGTGCTCTAAGTGGCGCCTCCTGCCACTTTGCCAAGCCTTTTCTTGTGTTAAAAACCCACTTGAAATACTTTTGACCCTTAGCTCCTTCAGCTCCTTTCACTTAAAGCTTTAAAACAAAAATTTCCTTACTATTCAGGCCTGCTCTAGACTTACAACTAAGTCTTGAAACATCACAAACAACGACACCACAGCCCAAACACAAACAAAACAATGCAATCTAAAATTAACCCCCAATTTAGGATGTTACAATACCAATGTGGAAATGGGAACGAGTAACGATAGACTTTGTTAGTGGGCTGCCTTAACACCCACTAAGAGGGATTCTGTCTAGGTCATCGTGGATCGATTGACCAAGTCTGCTCACTTCATTTAGGTCAGGACGGACTTTTCTCGCCAGAGATTGGCTAAATTGTATATATCTGAAATAGTGAGACTGCATGGGGTTCCTGTCTCGATCATCTCCGATAGGGATCCTCGCTTCACGTCTCGGTTTTCAAGGTTGGATTTTAGTACTGCTTTCTATCCTCAGACAGATGGTCAGTCGGAGAGGGTGATTCAAGTACTGGAGGATATGTTGAGGAGTTGTGTTATAGATTTCCAAGGCAGTTGGGAGAAGTATTTACCGTTGGTAGAGTTCGCCTACAACAATAGCTATCAGTCTAGCATTCAGATGGCACCTTACGAGGCTCTGTATGGCCGTAAGTGTCACACTCCCTTATGTTGGACTGAGTTGGGTGAGCGACGTGTTCTGGGTCCGGAATTGATTTCTGAAACTAAAGATAAGGTTTGGGTGATTCGAGATCGACTGAAAGCGGCATCTGATGGGCAGAAGTCCTATGTAGATCTGAAGAGGAAGGATATTGACTTCTCTGTCGGGGACTTAGTCTTTCTTAAGGTCTCACCATGGAAGAAGATCTTGAGGTTCGGTCGCAAGGGTAAGCTGAGCCCTCGATTTATTGGGCCGTACCGTATTCTGAAATGAGTAGGGCCAGTCGCATATCAACTGGAACTTCCTCCGAATTTGGATCGCATTCATGATGTGTTCCGCGTTTCGATATTGAGACGCTACCGCTCTGATCCCATGTATATTGTTCCGGTAGAGGACATTGAGGTTAGACCAGATCTGACGTTTGAGAAGAAGCCGATCCAGATTCTGGATCGCGACATTAAAGTTCTGCGAAGGAAGTCTATCCCCTTAGTGAAAGTGCTGTGGCGGAATCATAGCACTGAAGAGGCCACTTGGGATCCGGAGGATTCGATGCGTCAGCTGTATCCTCACCATTTCTGATCAAGTAAAATTTCGAGGATGAAATTTTCTTTTAGGGGGTAGAGTTGTAACGCCCCAATATTTGTGTAATTGTTTCCGTGTATTTATGACACACAATGTCTATCTGCTTCAGTGGTTATGTGTTTTGGGTGTGTGTGTGAGGTCCCAAGTTCAAGCCACAACTTGGGTAAATTTTGGCATTGTTATGAATAAAGCTCTCACTGGGGTCGGTAGGCTTTTAGGTTATTGTTGGTAAAATGTTATCAGAATGGGCCTGCTGGTCTGGTGGTTAAGTCCTGAGTTTGATTCCCTATTTTGGCTTTATTTTTGCACGATTATGGGGAGGAGTTTGAGTGGCGATAGAATTCTGAGTAGTGGGGTTTTGGTAGAGAGAACTAAGGGGGTTATCATTTTTTTTTTCTGCTCAATCTTTTCCCAAAAGCATCAAATTTCAGTTTCCCTCTTTTCCTCAGAAACCCCTATCGATTTATCTTTATCTTTTTCCCTCTTACTGCCGAATTCTTGTTCTCCCTCACTTCTTTTCTGCTCAAGTTCTTTTCTACTCGGTCTCGTGTTGTTCTCGGGTTGTTTGTGATTGCTCGGTAAGTTCTAGTTAAGTGGATTTGTGCTCTTGTCATTTTTATTAGTTTTTTATGGGTATTGTTGTTGCCAATTAGGAGAAGATTCAAGAGCTCGAAATTGGTTGCTGGAGGCTTACATTCTTAGGGATCGTCGTTGTTCTATCGAAGGTAAGTTTTGGTTGCTCGTTGGATGAGTACCCCGTTTCAGGTTTGGTTTGATTTCAATTGTTTGAGAGATTAACTGAGTGAAACATGGTTCAATTATAGGTGCTGGCGATCTCGGGATTGCATAAAGAGCGAAAACAAACCAGGTGTGTACCCGAATCGCAAGAAAATGCGTTCTCGGCAAAAACCGAAAACCTTCCTGTCGACGCCACACGGCCGTGTGGTAGGCCGTATGGTAGGCCGTGTGCAAGGCTGTAAGCCACAACATAGCTGTGTGATCGATGAGCCAGGCCGTGCGCAAGTGACACAGCCGTGTGATGGCCGAGCAAGGCCGTGTGCAACACACGAGCGCGACCTATTGGGCTGTGTGGGCCCCACGGGCGTGTGGAATTTCAGGCCAAGCTGTGTGATCCACACGGCCAAGGACAATTTGGGTCATGTGCGCCACACGGGCGTGTGGACCCACATGGGCAGGCCACATGGGCATGTGAGCCAATTTTTTTGAAATGATCTGTAAGGTTGCACGGGTCGCCCAAGTCGACCGTGGACCTACTATAGGGTCGGTAAGCATTACTTAGACCCCTAATTACATGATTCGATTATGTGATATATATATTAAGCATGTTGCACTTAGCATGTATACGGATTTGAATGTTTGATCTGTTAATTGCATTATAGCATGTCATCGATTGTATGCTGCATTACATTGGGGTGGGTTGATGATATTGGAGGAAGTATCTGAAAGGCTATTAAGCCTGTTATCTGGCAGCTCAATTGCAAATATCTTATTATGTGTTGCATTTCGATACAGCATGGTGTGTAGGGATGGGTGGGTTAATTTTATCCCCATATGGTGTGTACGGTTGGACGGAGATGGTGTGTAGAGGCTGGTGGGTAGGATTTGGATATTCTGTTCTGTTCTATTCTGTTCTGTTCTGTATATTCTGTATCTGAGTGGGCTAAGGTCCACACCGATCCTATAATGGGCTCAGACCCGAACTGTAAATATATGAATGTTTTCTAATATGATGCTGTGTGCATGTTTTCTGTGGGGATTACACACTGAGTTGCGAAAACTCATCCTTTTTCTGTTTAATCTGTTCAGGTAATCCCCGGCATTAGACGGGTCGGTGCTGCAGAGGACTCGGCGGTAACCACGGTTCTGGACTTTCATGGTTTTTATTCCATTTTACGATTATGGGTTTATTTTGATGTATCTCGCGGACTTTTTTTTGGGACATTTGCTTAAATGTGGTTTATTTATTGTTTTTATGGATTCATAACTGCTAGACGTAGTAAGACTCAGTTTTCAAAAGCTAAAGTATTTTCTGAACTCTCGATCCCTTAGACGGTTTTCTCGAAAACAAAGGGGTTTCTCTAAAATGGACGGACTTACTTAATTAACTCTGTTTTCATAGAATAAACTATTTCTAAAGCTTCCGCAACGAATTACGTTTTAAGCAATCGACTAGATGAGTAAGCGTTTTCTGGAATCAATAAGAGTAATAATATGAACGTTGTAATAGGCCAATTTTTGCCTGGCCCGTTTTAAACCAAAATAAAATAAAAAAAACCAAAAACAGTAATAAGTCCAAGTTTAATTGTCCAATAAACCAAAACAATTATCAAGGTCCATTTACAGACGGCCCAAACCAAAATTTTAGCCCAATGCCTAACCCTAAATTGCGAGGCCCAAATGGCCCACAAATTTTAACACTTTCAGAAACCCTAGGGGTTTCTAGAATCTCCTAGCGCCGCAACCCCCATGCCAGCCAGACGTTCGGGTTACCACGTCCCCCACACGCACGCCACAGGTCACCGAGCACCACACGCGCGTCACCACGTCAGTGGTACCTCCACCGTACGGTGGTTTTACCTGCAAATAAGGAAACAAAACAACAACAACAAAAATGACAGAAAATAATAGCAGAAAATGGCCAGTGAATAAGAAGCTTTTGTATTTTCATTCTTATTATTTTTTCGACTATAAAAAAGGCCAAAGATAATCTGTAAATGGTTACTGCTTTTTTTTACAAATACAGAAGGGCAATACAAAGAAACAAAAGAATTTTTTTTCGAATGTGATTTTCGATTTTCGCTTTAAGTTTTTTGTTCTTCTTCACTTTTTATACGGGTACAATAAAAAGAAAAGGGAAAGAAGTCTTACCTTGCTGGTGCCCGGAGGGGAGGAAACCGAAGAGTTTTTCGATCTTCCTTTGATCCTCGAAGGCTTTTATCCAGTTTTAGGGTAGATCGGAGTCACCAGGGGTTAAACGGTGCAAAAGGGTCGCTTTTGGGGATTTTTGGCCACCGCGCACGGTGGCCGATGGTGGCAACGGCGCCGGAACCCCCACCGATATCTTGGCCGGAATTCGGCCAGAGGGGATGGGGCAGAGAGAATTTAGAGAGAGAGCTTTGTTTTTAAAAAAAACAGAAAGGAGAATGGTTTTTTTTAAAAAAAATCGGCCTTATATACGCATTGAAAATGTTGTCGTTTTAGGCCGAGCATTTATGCGCTGAAACGGCGTCATTTAAGCCCCTCAACCCGCCTGTTGACCTGACCTAGGAGTGGATCCGCGTGTTTTGTGAAAATGGGTTATTTACAACCCTGGTCCCTCTGCTTTTGAGGCATGTTTGGATTAAGTCCCACCTTCTTTTTTTTTATTTTTCTAATTTTACCCTGTAAGTTTATTTTGTGTTCGATTTAGTCTTTCGATTGAGGCTTAAAACGCTGCGTTTCGGGAACAGGGAATAATTTTCCAATTGGTCCCCCAGTTTTACGCGCATTACATTTAGGCCCCGATTCTTTCTTTTTCTTTTTAAATCTGGCCATTCAACTTTATTTTAATCTCAATTTAGTCCTTTTTCAATTTCATCTCTCAATTTATTGCGATTTTAGCCCCCGAATGTTATTCCTATTTCAATATAGTCCTCTAATTAATTTTTATTTTTTTTCTTTTTTTATTAATTTGTCTAATTATTTTCCTTTTTGAATTAATATTAGATGTTATTTATTTTAAATTGTTTTAGATATTATTTATTTCAAATTATTTCACATATTATTACTTTGAATTGCTTCATGTTTTATATTATTTTAAATTGTTATTTGCATTGCTTATTTTGAATTTTTTTATATATTATTCATTTTTAAATTGTTTTGTATATTATTTGATTTAAATTTATTTTTTTACATATTATTTATTTTAAAATTTTTTTATGTATTATTTATCTAAAATTGTCTTATTATTTATTTTTGAATTGTTTTATTATTATAAATGTTTTTGTATATATAGTTTGTTTTTAAACCTTTTTTATACATTATTTGTTTTTAAATTTATACATATTATTTATTATTTTTAAGCTTTTGAACATATTCTGTTTTAAATTTTTATATAAATTTCCTTAGTTTAAACTGTTTTATATGTTATTTATTTTAATTTTTTTATTTTGTTTATTTTAAATTCTTTTATTATTATTTATTTTGATTATTTTTATAAATTATTTATCTTAAATCATTATTTACTTTAAATTGTTTCTTATATTATTTATTTCATATTTCTTTGATTATTAATGTTAGCATTTTGTTGATGTATGTCGTGCAATTTTCTCGAAATATTCCTTTTAGTATTTGTATCTGGTAATTTTTTGGTGTAACGATTTCATTCACAAACCATCGTTTTTTAATAAAAATGCATTTCATTTTATTGCTACATTCTGGTTCAAAATGTTTTCACAATGAGGCAATGCTCGGAATTTGGGAGCTTCGAGAAATCGTACCCTAACTTACTAGGTTTCGATTTTTCTCATCGAGTCTAAAGAACCTATTACTTTCCTTTCAAAATCAAAGCATAAAAGTTAAATAAAAGCTTATTCTCGGGAATTCAAAAACGTTGTGTCCTAACTCACTGGATGTGACATTTTGTTATCTCGAGATAAGGATTTCTAAAAACAAAGGCAATATTCTGTATTTGGAATATTGAGAAATTGTGCCCTAACTTACTGGGTTCCGATTTTTCATTTGACCCAAATGATCGAATATCCTTTTTGAATTTAGATGCACGAGTTTTAAAAGTCAAAAGGCAAGCTTAGTTTCGAGGATTCGAAATGTCATATCCTAACTCACTGGGTATGATATTTTACTTCTTCGAAATGAGATGGTCTCAGCATCTAATCTAATTTATTCATGTTTTTAAACAAAAAGGATCGTATTTTAAAATGTTTTCAATTTTTCGACATTAAGACATTAATTAATCAATTCGGTACCAATTTTGGGCGTTATGAGGGTGCTAATCCTTCCTCGTGCGTAACCGACTCCAGAACCCTTTTTCTCAAATTTTGTAGGCCAAAATCATCATTTTAATAAATTAAATGTATTATTAAAATGACCAAATTACGAGGTGATCCGATCACACCTCATTAAAAAGGATTGGTGGCGACTCCATTTTCATTTTTTAAAATCGACCCCCTTTTCCAACAAAAAAAATGGTTTCGACAGCTTGGCGACTCCACTGGGGACCAATAAGAGAGTCAAGCCGTAAAATTGATTATTTTCTGTCTTGTTGTCGAAAATTAAAAATCTGATTTGAAAAATTACGATCCTTTTATTTCATTTGTTTATTCCATATGATTGCTGTGGTTTGAGTTTCGTAGAATGCTTTCGCATCATATTGCATAAGGACCATTTGGTCTTACCTTTTTAAGTGGGAGTGAGAAGCTACTCCTTCGTGAGGTTTTCACCTCCGTGCAGGATAGTGGACCGCTTTCGGGATGCATCCGTACCTATGTCTTCGTGAGATTTTCATCTCCGTGCAACCATAGGGAAATGTATTCCCCTGAACTGAACTCGATCCGTATGAGCCTATAATTGGTAAGGATTGAGGAATCTGCTGGTTCGAGTACCTTAACTTTAGAACCAAACCGCATGTAGAAAAGCCTAAGAGCCCACCCTAGATAGTACTGCGAGAAACCCTAGCGGTTACCCAGATAGGTGTTTGATTCTCTTTTATTTACTTTGAGTTTTGTTTTTGTATGTTGTACTGACTTATTGTGTTTTGCTATGTTTGCATGTCATTTCATATTCGAAAGAGTGTCGATTCAAGTTTGATTACTAAATTAGAGAGCTTATCATGGAAAATGAATTTCTTGATAAAGTGGAGGATAACGCGGTTGTCCGTATTTGGTCAGAGAAAACTCAATTAGAGAAAGGAGATAGTCTAGCCAAGGGGTATACGTCAGAATTATGGGACTACACAAGTATCAGTGTGACGCAAAATAGCCTTCAGGAATTAAAAGAAATATGGGATTAGTGGAACGATGAGACCAAGCAGTTGTTTTACTATAATTATGGGGACTTGTCGTATCTACTCGACATCAAGGTAGACGAGCATTTATTCCGGGCCATCGCTCAGTATTGGAGCCCTTCTTACAGTTGTTTTACCCTTGGGAGGGCCGATTTAGTGCCCACTGTGGAAGAATATACAGCCCTACTGCGTTGTCCAAAGGTTCAAGTCGATAAAGCTTATTCCAGAGCCGCTTATGTCCTTACCTTTTGGAAGAAATTGATGAACATTACCGGAATGAGTGAACAGTGGATTACAGCTAGGATCAAGAAAAAAGGCGAATGTAAGTGCATCCCGTGGAAGAATTTTATAGATTTGATTCTAGCACATCCTGATACAAAAAAGAGAGTCGACGTGTTTGCTTTGAGCATCTACAGATTAATGATCTTCCCTAGGGCATTAGGGTATGTAGATGAGGCGGTCTCAGATCTTTTTGATCGACTTGATAAAGGGGTTACATCTATTCCGGCAATCTTGGCCAAGACATTTAGATCTTTGAATGCATGTAGGAGGTTCGGTGAAGGTAGATTTATAGGGTGCGCACAGTTGTTGTTAGCTTAGTTCCACAGCCATTTCGGGAAGGTGGATAAGGTTTCTTATCGGGTTTTCTCCTAGAATTACTCCCCATTAAAGGAGATAGTGGCCACGCCAAGAAGAGATGACATATCAGAGGAAAATTGGATAGCGCTCCTCCAAAATCTCCAGGAAGAAGACGTTGAGTGGAGAGCTCCTTGGTTGATTCCTGATGAAATTCTTTACCGATGTGGGAGTTTTGACTGGGTCCCTTTGCTTGGGATTTGGGGAGCCGTTGGGTATGCTCCTTTGCTCGTATTGAGACAATACAGATCAAGACAGTTCATACCGGTAACGCACGGGCTAGCTCAATGTGAGTTTTCATACCGAGGAGATAACTACAAGAAAAGGGTAAAGGAGATTTCTAACGCTTGGAATCAGACTCGTCGAATGAAAAGGCTGGTCGTAGGTTCAATGACGACTCCCGAGTACAGTGGATGGTAGGGTAAAAGAGTTAATGATAATATCCCCGGGCCAAATTTAGAAGGCGTTCGACCGATGGAAGAATACTTACAAGTGATCCCGTCAGAACTAGAAACCATAAAGCAAGACTTTGAGAGGAAAAATTCAGAACTTGAAAAGAAGATAGAACAATTGGAGGAAGAGAAGATGCATTTAAGGTTATATGCTGATGTTCAAAAGCTAGAGGCCGAGAAATTAAGGAAAGGAAAGAATAAAGCCGAGGAAGACTTGGACAGTTTGAAGACGGATTACAAGAAATTGCGCCTATCGATGAGAACCGCCAGATTGGGGAAAACATCGGAACAATGGCGACAGGAGATCCAAGAAGAAAGAACCAAAGCCGATCGATGGGAGAGAAAATTCCAAGAGGCTCAGGCACAGAAAAAGGCCCTGGAAAGGAGTTTGTTAGAAGCCCAAAGTGACAAAAGGGAATTAAAAGCGAGAGTAGCAAAACTTGAAAAATCACTTCATCAGCATAGAAATCGTAATTCCGCGGTTTAATTGAGGGCAAGTTTGAGCAAGATTGAAGAAATGAAAAGAACGATAGAAGAATTAGAGTCTGCATTACAAAGCTGTGAGCTCCGGGTAGAGTTTCTGGAGGTAAGTGAAGAACGTTTGAAGGAACAGCTTCACCATTCTCAGAATCAAGTTAGAGACAGAGATTACATTATGGGCGAGGCCGTGGCTCGGATGCAGGAGGTAGCCGATCATTTACAGACTTTGGCGATTCAAGCCGACATGCTAAGCGTGAAGTACGAGCTAGAATCAAATCGGGGTCAAGAGTTGGCTTCGTTGCTTAGGAAAGTTAAAACTTTGAGCATTAGGGCAAAGCCATATTTGTAATCCGTTTTATGTAAAGAATTTTGTTTTCTAGTAAAGTTTTCTAAATGAAATTGAATCAGAATCGACGCTTTTTTTTTGTATTCATTTCATGCATTCGCATTACATCACATCATGTGCATTAAATTTCATGGAAAGACCCTAATTGGTTAAAATCATTTCAGAGTTAATCGGGAAATCAACAAAAACTTATCAACCAAACATCATTATGGTACCCGAGCAAAGACTAAAGAAATGGACCAAAGGTTGGAGAAATTAGAGCAAATGCAAATACAGATACTAGAGCAATTAGCCAAAATTCAACAAGATATAAAAAATCAGATGCTAGAATTTCAAAGAAACATGATGAGCCAATTAACCCATATGCTAGCTGGAGGGTTAGAAAAAAGAAAAAGCCCTATGGTTGATTCTAGGGACGTTAACAAGGCCTCCACTTATCATTCAGGCTTTACCCCAACAAGCACCCAAGCACAACCAAACACGTATCCACAAAGGGTGTCTATTAACATCAGACCCCAATACCAGACCGGTATCTCGACACCGGTGAACTTCCCGACAGGTTCAGGTTCTAGTCCAGGGGATAACCCAATCAACCCTGTTGTCCTTAATCTAGGTGGTCTACCGGAAACAAAAAAGGCGAGAGCAGAGCTCCCAAAACAATTTGAAGATCGTTACAAACGGAAAAGGAAAGAGAGGAGCTTCTAAATCAATACTTTAAAGGCCCCGAGGAAGAGGGAAAATGAAGTGAATAATGCTCGTATGTATAACAAAGGGCTATTCAAAGCCGTTTACCGTAAGCTAGCCAAGGACGGCAACTACTAGCCATCAGGTCCCTCCAAGGCAAGATTCCAATCCAAGACTGAACTCAGAAAAACTCTGGTTCACGCCCATCTCGATCACGTACGGGGAGTTGTACCAAAGTTTGTTTGATGCACATATAGTATCCCCTTTCTACCTAAAACCTATACAGCGTCCCTTTCCCAAATGGTACAACACGAACGCCCAATGCGAGTACCATGCGAGAATCACAGGATGCTCGATTGAGAACTGCACCACTTTCAAAAAGATAATCGAAAGACTCATCAACATGGGTATTGTGAAATTTGATGCATAAAATCCGTTACCCAACCATTTTAACAAAGGGGTAAACGCGATAATTGAGAGTGTAGGGAAGAGAATCAAGACAGATGTAGCAGAAGTGAAAACCCCGCTAAGGGAGATTTGGAAGAAAATGGTATAAAGAGGATTAATCACACAGGACTCAGGGGAGGAACCTAGAGAAGCAAGGAACTACTGCGACTTCCATGATGAAGAGGGTCACGAGATTCAAAACTGCAGTGAATTCAGATCCTTGGTGCAAGGCCTGATGAATAATAAGGAACTGGAATTCTATGAATATACTGAAGGCCCGGATGGAATGTTCAGAAATGGGAGCATCAATGCTATATCCGAAGAAGGAATCGAAGGAGAAAACTTATCAGGCATTCGCCTTTATGAGCCTGGGAGTGTTTTGAACAACGGGACTGTGGAAGAGATCCCTATATTTTTTAGAGCTAATTTAGAGTAATATTTAAAACACGCTTGTTGCTTTAAGCCTAGAAGCAATAAGAATCCTTTTGTGAAATAGGCTCATGTCCAGCATCTTTATTTCAATAAAAAAATGCATTTTTGTGTCTCACTTTGAGCAAATATTCTTTTATTCATTTATTTCATTCATGATCATAGAACATAAATAATTATTCTTAGATTCATTTGTTCTTTGAATATTCCTTCATACCTACAGCAGGTCCCTAGATATCAACGACATGAGCGACGCTGCTACTGACTCAGAATCTACTTTTGAGCAAGATATGTGTCTAGAGGGATCTCAAGACTTTGAAGATGACAAAGATTGTAACCTATCTCCTGATTTGTTAAGGATGGTAGAACAGGATGAAAAATAGATCTTACTTTACAAAAAGTCATTGTGAGCCTAGGAGAAGGGAAATAGGTGAAGATCGGAGCCTGTATCACCACAGAGACAATGCGAGACGTCATTGAAGTTATTTAAAAAATTCAAAGATGTTTTCGCATGATCGTATCAAGAGATGTTTGGGCTACTAAGACATGTGGATGCTGTTAAGACTAAAAAATCTTAGAAGAGGTCCATAAGGGTGTCTGAAGAACATATGCTAATGGTTTTACAATGGCCAGACTAATCATGAGGTTCGGGTACTGCTGGTCCACCATGGAAGAGGATTGCATCAGTTATACCAAGAAATGCCATAAGTGCCAAATCTATGGAGACAAGATTCCTATGCCTCATTCATCTCCTCATGACATATCCGTGGACTTTCTCTATGTGGGGCATGGATGTCAGTGGGCTGATCTCACCAAAAGCTTCTAGCGGGCATCGATTCATTTTGTGGTCGTCGATTACTTCATTAATTGGGTGGAAGCTGTTTCATATGCTGATGTCACAAAGTCGACAGTCAGCAAATCCTTGAAAAAAAGAGATCATACGTCAGTATAGAATGTCAAAAAGGATCATATCTGAAAATGCACTAAAGTTGAACAACAGCACGATATCAAAAGATTGCAGTCTGTTCAAGATGAACATCACATTGCCCCAAAATGAACGGTGCAGGGGAGGCAACCTATGCTCATCAAACGTCTGTCAGGACCTCCACCGGGGCAACACATTTCTCATCAAAGTTGAGATTCCTTCCCTTTGAGTCTTGTTAGAGATAAGTTGGATGAAGCAGAATGAATCCAATCTCGGTAGGATAAGCTAAATCTGATCAAAGAAAGGAGGTTGAAAGCTATCCGTCATGGTCAAATGTACCAAAAAACGAATGATGCAAGCTTACCTCAAAAAGGTTCGCCTAAGAGAATTTCACGAGGGGGACCTGGTATTGAAAAAAGATCCTCCCCATGCAAAAATATTTCAGAGGGAAATGGATACCAAATTGGGAAGGACCTTATATGGTAAAAAAGGCTTTCTCCGGAGGAGCACTGATTTTGGCCGAAATGGATGGGAAAAACTTGCCCAATCCTGTAAATTTGAATTCAGTCAACAAGTACTATACTTAAAGAGGAAAAGAGGCCAAAGTGAAAACCCGCAAAGGGCGCTTTGAGACCTTTTTAAAAAAATGGAGAGGCTAAGGTGAAAACCCGCAAAGGGCGCCTTGAGACCAAAGGGGTTTTGAGTCGAAAACCCGAAAAGGGCGGCTCAAATGGATCTTGCTATACCTGAATTAATAAGAAGGAGAGATATTATGCCATGAGACCAAAGGGGTTTTGAATTAAAAACCCGTAAAGGGTAACTCAAACTTTTATTAAAGGAGGGCATGTGGTAGTCTTGCGATGCCTGAATTAACAAAGAAGAAGTATGCTAAATCTTGGGGCATTGACAAAGTACTCTTGATCTCTTAAACACATATTGACCTTAAAATGGTCTTCAGAAAGTTCGTACAGAGAAGCTCAGGCTGTGATATCTGGGGCACCTATTTTTCCCCTCTACCATTTTGTATTCCAGCAATGTTTGCTTTCTTTAATTAACCCATTCTTTTCAGATTTTGCTCCTGATAAATTTTAGTTTTGTCCATCATCATGATCATTTTCAAGCATTTTGCATTGAAATAATGATTAATGGACTAATAATACTTTCACAAAAAAAGTTTTGCATATTACTCTGGAAGATTCTAAATAGTACAAGAACCTGAAACATGACTATTATTTAGAACTCACCAAACCTAAGGGTTGGAAATATTTGAGAAAGAGGAGTCTAAATTGTGACTATCTCTTCGGATTTTCTGTCAAGGATATCAGCTGAACAAGAAGGCAGGATATTGCATCAGTGATACAATATTGATGAGCAACGAGCAATGACAACCTAAGCATTAGAAAGGGATCCTTCTCGAAAAATGATATTCTGCATTCATGCAAATATTATTTATACATAGCTAATTAGGAGCATTTGATTCGTCCAGATCATGACGTCCTAATCATTTGGCATAAGCATAGGCCCATGAAATCGATTCTACACGTTATGTCCCCCAGAGGACGGTGTAGCAAGATTGGTGAATCAACAAATCTCATCTCCCTGAAGTAGCAGTGGAGCAGATTGAAGTTGTAGATCTTACCTCATTGAAGTTGTAGTGGAGTAGATTGAAGATGACGAATCTTATCTTCCTGAAGTTGCAGCGGAGCAGATTGAAGCCACCAGCCTTATCTCCCTAAAGTTGCAGCGGAGCAGACTGAAGACAGCGGATCTTACTTCCCTGGTGTTGTAGTGGAACAGATTGAAGCTACAAATTGGCGGATCTTATCTTCCTGAAGTTGCAGTGGAGCAGATTGAAGCCACCAGCCTTATCTCCCTAAAGTTGCAGCGAAGCAGACTGAAGACAGCGGATCTTACTTCCCTAGCATTGCAGTGGAACATATTGAAGCTACAAATTGGCGGATCTTATCTTCCTGAAGTTGCAGTGGAGCAGATTGAAGCCACCAGCCTTATCTCCCTAAAGTTGCAGCGGAGCAGACTGAAGACAGCGGATCTTATTTCCATGGCGTTGCAGTGGAACAGATTGAAGCTACAAATTGGCGAAACTTATCTTCCTGAAGTTGCAGTGGAGCAGATTGAAGCCACCAACCTTATCTCCCTGAAGTTGCAGCGGAGAAGACTGAAGACAGCAGATCTTATTTCCCTGGTGTTGCAGTGGATGTAACACCCCTTACCCGGGTTCTATGTCGAGAATCGGGCCCGAGGCGTTACCGAACTCCAACCGCTTAATCGCCACTTAGGCTCAACGTCATTACTCGCTATAACCTCATTCTCGACTTACGAGGCCTCGCTCATACACACGAAGGCTCTCGAGACTAATCCAGAACTTTTACGATCCTTAAAATTTTTCCCTTTTATACAGGTCTCACACGCCCGTGCAAGATTAGACACGCCCGTGCATGAGCACACACGCCCATGTCCCCAGACCGTGCCTAAAAAACCCAAGCATTCTACCAAATGCCCCACGGCCATGGCACGCCCGTGCTCCCCAACCGTGGTGAACACTGACTTCCCTCGCACGGTCTAGAGTCTAGACACACGCCCGTGTGGCTAGCCCGTGGCCAAAACTGATTAATCCCACACGCCCTAGGCACACACCCGTATGACTAGTCCGGGGTCTATTCTGTTTTCAAATATTAACATGCAGGGGACGCACAGCCACAGGACACGCCCGTGGGCTGACCGTGTATCACACATGGTCTAGACACATGCCCGTGTGTCTACCCACATGGTCAAGAACAAGACTAAGTGTCAAGTTCTTTTCACCCTTCTAACATACACAACATATACTCATCTAACACCATCATAATCAACTCGAATTGAAGTGCATTCTCACATAGAAAACTACATCTTTCTTTCATATAATGTAATAGCCAACAACCATGGCATTATACAAAATAAGCTATCCATCTATAGGCCAACACATCTTAGCCATTTACAACAAAATTTACTAACTTATCTAGCCCCTATACATGCCATATACAAAACATTAAGTTTCATGTACCAAAGTGTGCTGATATGTGGGCTATCTTCTGATGATCCTCGTATCTCGATTCAACGCTTTAATCTATAGGACAAGGGAAAAGAAAGAGAGTAAGCTTTGAGCTTAGTAAGTTTACACATAAACAAATAAGCAACATAGTATAAGCTAAGCAACTACTAGCATTATACCAACAAGTAATTCACAACTATGCTTACTCTTTCTATCCCTTACCACATTTCCAACACATCATGAGTCACATACTCATAACCATCGAAATGCACCCCTGCATTCAATATCACAATTACGTAATATACAACACATCATTATTTATCGTAATACATCCACACAGTCAATTCACATAACTTATCCACACAGCTAGTTTACCTAACTAATCCACACTACTCATCCACACAGTTAATGCACACAGTCAATCCACACAGCCAATATCTCGGTGGTTTCGCACTTAGCACACCACATTTGATTAATAAGGTGGTATCGCACTTAGCCTACCACAATGGTATTCGTAGTGATTCAGCACATAGCTCACTAGATGATATACCTCACGATAGCATCGCACATAGCTAGCTCATCGTCAATATGCATTAGGATGGTATCGCACTTAGCCTACCATCTAGCATTATCACAACACATGCACAAGTCTACTTAAACCACATAGATTCCCAATCATTCTCGATCATACATTCATTCACCATTTCTACTACATTCATTCTACTTGAACCACATAGGTTCTAAATCAATCTCGAATTAGCTACACACTAGCTATCATCAACAAATTGTAAGTATGAATGCATTGTTTATGCATAGACTTACCTCGATACTCAAAAGTATTAAAATGTGCAATTTAGTCCACCACCTTGCTTTTGCCTCAGTTTTGATCCGGGCTTCGTCTTTCTTGATCTATAATAAATAAATCAGCTTATTCAATAAACACATTGACTAAATTGACCCACATCTCATACTTTAGCAAAATTACTATTTTGCCCCTAAACTTTCTCATATTTACACTTTAGTCCCAAAGGCTCGTAAAGTGATTTTTATTTAACCTTCTACTCTTTCATGCTTAGCCGAACCACTTACTCAACTAAAGCATTCATCAAATCTAACCAAATCACCCATGTATGACCAAACTTAAGATTTTCACAACTAAGTCCCTACATGCATTTTCATGGAAAATCACTTAGCAAAAGATGTTTCTACTACATCAAGCCTTCATATTCTTCCATAAAACATCAAAATACATGCATGTCATACATATGTACATTTTTGAACATTCATGATAGCTCACCAAATAGCTATAAATAGCTTACTCATGCTACCGGGACTTCAAAAATACGAAGAATATAAAAAACCGGGCTTAGGAGCACTTACTAGCAAGCTTGAAAAACTGAAAGAACCCTAACAATGGCTTCTCAAATTTTCGGCAGCTATGGGAAGAAGATGAATGAATTTCTATCATCTTTTCACCTATTTTAATCACTTAATTAATAAATAACCAAAATGCCCTTTTTGATAAACTTTCAATTTTAACTCATCCATGCCCATTTTTGTCCAAAAATTAAAATTTGGATAAATTGCTATTTAAGGACCTCTAATTAATAATCTAAAGCTTTTTCACACATATAGCTTCTAGAAACACACATTTTGCAACTTTTGCAATTTAGTCTTTTTGGACAATTCAACCACAATTTCACAAAATTGCTTCATGAAACTTTCACACTAGCATGCATACATATTATAAGCCTCAAGAACTCATTCATGACCCTCGAATTTGTGGTCTCGAACCACTATTCTGACTAGGCCCTAAACTGGGATGTTACAACTCTCCCCCCTTTAGAGATTTTCGTCCCCGAAAATCTTACCAATAAAGAGGTTTGGATGTTGCTCTCTCATAGCTTCTTCTGTTTCCCACGTAGCCTCTTCCACACCATGTTTCTGCCATAACACTTTAACTAGTGCTATGCTCTTATTTCTCAACTGTTTCACTTCTCGAGCCAAGATATTAATCGACTCCTCTTCATAAGACATATCTGGTCTTATCTAAATTTCCGTTGAAGGAATCACATGTGAAGGATCGGAGCGATACCGTCGCAACATCGACACATGGAACACGTTATGAATCTTTTCTAACTCTACCGGCAAAGCCAACCGGTAAGCTACAGGCCCAATTCTGTCTGTAATCTCATACGGCCCTATGAACCTTGGACTCAATTTCCCTTTTTGTCCAAATCTCATAATCTTCTTCCACGGCGATACTTTCAAAAATGCTTTTTTGCCTACCTCAAACTCTATTTCTTTTCTTTTCAAATCCGCATACGACTTCCGCTTCCGGTCGGCGACTTTTCGACTATTACGGATTACTTTCACTTTCTCTTCGGTCTCTTTTACTAGATTGACCCCATGGATCCGTTTCTCGCTAAGCTCGATCCAATACAAAGGAGTCCGACACTTACGGCCATACAAAGCCTCATACGGTGCCATCTGTATACTCGACTGATAACTATTGTTATAGGAGAATTCGACAAAAGGTAGATATCTCTCCCAACTACCTTTGAATTCTAGCACACAGCATCAAAGCATATCTTCAAGAACTTGAATCACTCTTTCAGACTGACCATCGGATTGTGGATGGAATGCAGTACTGAAATTCAATCTCGTACCCATGGCCTCTTGCAACTTCTTCCAAAATCTCGAAGTAAACCTCGGATCTCTATCCGATATAATAGACACAGTACACCATGCAATCTCACTATCTCTCAAGCTCACGCACAACTCAAATTAACTTATCCAAAGTGAATAATCAACACGCATCGAATAAAGTGAGTCGACTTCACAATCTATCCACAACAACCCACACAACATCTTTCTTTCTGAGTCATCGGCAACCCCGTCACAAAATCCATGGTAACCCGATCCCACTCCATTCGGGAACCATCACCGGGTCAAGCAATCTCAAGGCACTTGATGCTCACCTTTTCACTTGTTGGCAAATCGGACACTTTGCCACAAACTCAAAATATCTCTTTTCATACCCGCCACCAATACGACTTCCTCAAATCGTTGTACATTTTCGCATCGCACGGATGTAATCGACAAGCATCCACCATGGGCCTCATGCAAAACCTTTCAATCAAATCCTCATTTTTAGGAACACAAATTCTGTCACGATACATCGACAACCATTCAAATTCATCAAAAATCGAATCACTTTCGATCCGCACTTAGCTATCTTAGCTTGCATCTCATCGACATTTCTCTCGAGCTTCACATATTTGTTGAAAAAATAGTGGCTTAGCTCTCAACTCGCCAAAATAGCACCATCATCGACAATGCTAAACTCGCTCTCATAACTCTTAGAGCGTCTGAGGATTTCCTACTCAAGGCATCCGCAACCACATTCGCTTTTCCCGGTGGTAATCAATGACTAACTCATAGTCTTTCAACAATTCAAGCCACCGCCTCTGCCTCTCGATTCAGATCCTTCGATCCATCAAATACTTTAAACTCTTGTGATCCGTAAAGATTCGGCACTTTTCGCCATACAAATAATGTCGCCAAATCTTTAACGCAAACACAATCGCAGCCAACTCCAAATCATGAGTCGGATAATTCTTCCCATGTAGTTTTAACTGCCTCGAGGCGTAAGTGACTACCTTACCCTCTTGCATCAACACGCAACCGAGACCATTAAACGACGCATCACTATATACCATGAACTCCTTCCCCAATTCTGGTTGAACCAAAACCGGTGCCTCAGTCAACATTGTTTTCAGTCTCTCGAAGCTCTGTTGACATGTCTCAGTCCATTCAAACTTGACATCTTTATGCAACAGCTTCGTCATCGGGGTAGCAGTCATAGAGAACCCCTTTACGAAACATCTGTAATATCCCGCTAATCCCAAGAAACTTCTGATTTTTGACACGTTCCTCGGTGGTTTCCAATCCATAACAACCGATATCTTACTCGGGTCGACTCTGACACCATCACCTGACACCATTTGTCCTAGGAATTCGACCTCTCGGAGCCAAAACTCACTCTTGCTAAACTTAGCATACAAATACTTATCTCTCAAAGTTTGCAAGACAATTCTCAAGTGCTCTTCATGATCATTTTCATCCCGAGAATAGATCAATATGTCGTCAATAAAGACAACCACAAACTTGTCCACATATGTCTGAAAATACGGTTCATCAGATCCATAAAAATCGCAGGTGTATTCGTCAAACCAAACGACATAACCAAAAAGTCATAATGGCCATACCTTGTCCGAAATGCAGTTTTCAACACATCTTGCTCTTTCACTCTGAAATGATAATAACTGCACCTCAAGTCTATCTTGGAGAACATCAGAGTCGCCTTGATTGATCGAAAAGATCATCAATCCTTGGTAAAGGATACTTATTCATAACCTTCACCTTGTTCAGTTGTCTATAGTCTATACACAACCTCATAGACCCATCTTTCTTCTTCACAAACAATACCGAGCACCCCACCTACGAGTAGCTCACTTGCAAAACCCTTATCATCAACTCTTGTAATCGAACCTTCAATTATTTCAACTCTACAGTGCCATTCTCAGACGGGCAATCGAAATAGGTGTCGTTCCCAGAACCAACTCAATTCCAAACTCGACCTCTCTCTCTAGAGGTAATCCGGGAAACTCTTCCGGAAACACATCTGGGTACTCACATACCACTGGCACTGTTTCAAACCCTACTCCAACCTCTTAAGTACTCAACACAAACGCAAGATAGGACTCACACCCTTTTCTTAAACATTTCTCGGCCACTAAGGAAGAAATCATCATGGGTAGACTATCCGATCCACCTGATTCAATACGAACTACATCTCCACTCTCACATTTCAGTTCAATAATCTTACTACCACAGTTCACTAAGACACTATGGGTAGTCAACCAATCCATGCCTAGGATTACATCGAACTCATCAAACGGCAACAACATCAGGTTTGCCAGAAAACAATGATTCTCAATCAACAAAGGACAATTCTTACACACTTTGTCCACTAACAAATGCTTTCCTAACGGGTTTGACACCTTAATCACAATGTCCGTAGACTCAACGGTAATACTCAAACTAGATGCTAATCTCATGCGAAAATAAGAGTGAGTAGACCCTGGATCTATTAAAGCAATAACAGAGGTGTCAAAGAGAGAAAAAGTACCCGTTATCACATCAGGGGAGGATGCCTCTTCGCGAGTATGAATGGCGTACGTCCTCGCAGGTGCCTGACCCTCTGGTCTCACAGCAGAGTCCCTGGACGCACCTCTACCACTAGCCCCACCTCTTGGGTTCCTTGGTGGTCTACCCCTCGTAGACACTTTACTAGGTCTCACTTCTTGCCTCTCTTCCTTATCATCCCTCTCGGGACAGTTACGGATAAAGTGGTCAGGGGAACCACATTTGTAACATTTTCGACTGTTTCCCCAACACTCTCCAGTGTGATACCTACCACAACTAGGACACTCTGGTTTACTCTTTGTATTCCCCACACTTTCCATCGAGGGAGCTCAGACTCTCGAACCCTGACGAGTATTGTCCAAGTCTCGATGCAAATATCCCACTGAGGCTAACGTCCGAGGATTCACTTCCTTGGATCTTTTCGACTGAGCTTGGTACGACTTGCCCATCGGTCTCTTTCTCGCATCTCGGGCTTCACTCACAGCCCTTCTCTTTTTTGAACTCAATTCCTCGGCCTTACTTGCCCTTTCAACTAGCACCACAAATTCTTTCAACTCTAAAATGCCCACTAGGAGTTTGATATCCTCATTCAGCCCATCTTCAAACCTCTTGCACAAGATGGTCTCTGTCGACACACATTCTTGAGCGTATTTGCTAAGCCTAACAAACTCACGCTCAGACTCGCCATCATCATCCTTCCTTGCTTCACTCAAGGAATTCTTTCCTTTTTCGGTCAGTAAACCTCTGGCTTATATACTTCTTCCGGAACTCTTCTAGAAAGAAGTCCCACGTCACCCGCTCTTTTGGGACCACTAACGTCGGCGTCTTCCACTGCAGGTACGCCGAATCTCTCAAAGAACGATACGGCACACTTCAAACTCTCCTCAGGTGTACATGAGAGCTAATTGAACACCCTCATCGAGTTCTCCAACCAGAACTCCACCCTCTCTGGGTCATCATCTACCTCAGCTCTAAACTCCTCAGCCCCGTGTTTCCTAATCTTATCCACCGGGGGTTTCGATATCCTCACTACATCCATACCTTGAGGAGCCACAGGATTTGGCTGAGGTATGGGAGGAGGTGGAGGAGGTTGAGCATTAGGGTTCGCTCGAACGTAGTCCGAGTACCAATCACTCATCATATGGAGAAAGGCTTATTGTGCCTCTTCCCCTTGACCCCTCGCCTCGGGTCCACTTTGCACCGGCACGGTTCCTTGTGCAGGAGCCGGCGCATTACTAGCTGCTTCATCAGCAGTCAATGGATCGGAATCCATATTCTATATAAAACAAGATTTAAAATCATCAGAACCCACCACACTTCCATCGAACACTTATGGCATGTATAGCTAGACTCTTACACCCGCTACGGTAGTCCTAGAACTGACTAAACCATAGCTCTGATACCACTAAATGTAACACCCCTTGCCCGGGTTCTACGTAGAGAACTGGGCTCGAGGCTTACCGAACTCCAACCGCTTAATCGCCACTTAGGCTCAACGTCATTACTCGCTATAACCTCATTCTTGACTTACGAGGCCTCGCTCATACACACGAGGGCTCTCGAGACTAATCCGGAACTTTTACGATTCTTAAAATTTTTCCCTTTATACAGTCCCACACACCGCAAGATTAGACACGCTGCGTGCATGAGCACACACGCCCATGTCCCCGCATCGTGCCTAAAAATCCAAGCATTCGCCAAATGCTCCACGGCCATGGCACGCCTGCGTGCTCCCCCAATCGTGGTGAACACCGACTTCCTCGCGACGGCCTAGAGTCTAGACACACGCCCGCGTGGCTAGCCCGTGGCCAACACCGACAATCCCACATGCCCTAGGCACACGCTCGTGTGACTAGTCCGGGTCTATTCTGCTTTCAAATATTAACATGCGGGGGCGACGCGGCCACAAAGACACGCCCGTGGGCTGATCGTGTATCACACATGGTCTAGACACACGCTCGTGTGTCTACCCACATGGTCAAGAACAAGACTAAGTGTCAAGTTCTTTTCACCTTTCTAACATACACAACATATACTCATCTAACACCATCATAATCAACTCGAATTGAAGTGCATTCTCACATAGAAAACTACATCTTTCTTTCATATAATGTAATAGCCAACAACCATGGCATTATACAAAATAAGCTATCCATCTATACACGAACACATCTTAGCCATTTACAACAAAATTTACTAACTTATCTAGCCCCTATACATGCCATATACAAAACATTAAGTTTCATGTACCAAAGTGTGCTGATATGTGGGCTATCTTCTGATGATCCTCGTATCTCGATTCAACGCCTTAATCTATAAGACAAGGGAAAAGAAAGAGAGTAAGCTTTGAGCTTAGTAAGTTTACACATAAACAAATAAGCAACATAGTATAAGCTAAGCAACTACTAGCATTATACCAACAAGTAATTCACAACTATGCTTACTCTTTCTATCCCTTACCACATTTCCAACACATCATGAGTCACATACTCATAACCATCGAAATGCACCCTGCATTCAATATCACAATTACGTAATATACAACACATCATTATTTATCGTAATACATCCACACAAAATTCACATAACTTATCCACACAGCAAATAGTTTACCTAACTAATCCACACTACTCATCCACACGCTTAATGCACACAAAATCCACACACGGTAATATCTCGGTGGTTTCGCACTTAGCACACCACATTTGATTAATAAGGTGGTATCGCACTTAGCCTACCACAATGGTATTCGTAGTGATTCAAAGACATAGCTCACTAGATGATATACCTCACGATAGCATCGCACATAGCTAGCTCATCGTCAATATGCATTAGGATGGTATCGCACTTAGCCTACCATCTAGCATTATCACAACACATGCACAAGTCTACTTAAACCACATAGATTCCCAATCATTCTCGATCATACATTCATTCACCATTTCTACTACATTCATTCTACTTGAACCACATAGGTTCTAAATCAATCTCGAATTAGCTACACACTAGCTATCATCAACAAATTGTAAGTATGAATGCATTGTTTATGCACAGACTTACCTCGATACTCAAAAGTATTAAAATGTGCAATTTAGTCCACCATCTTGCTTTTGCCTCGCCGATCCGGGACCCGTCTTTCTTGATCTATAATGAATAAATCAGCTTATTCAATAAACACATTGACTAAATTGACCCACATCTCATACTTCAGCAAAATTACTATTTTGCCCCTAAACTTTCTCATATTTACACTTTAGTCCCAAAGGCTCGTAAAGTGATTTTTATTCAACTTTCTACTCTTTCATGCTTAGCCGAACCACTTACTCAACTAAAGCATTCATCAAATCTCACCAAATCGCCCATGTATGACCAAACTTAAGATTTTCACAACTAAGTCCCTACATGCATTTTCATGGAAAATCACTTAGCAAAAGATGTTTCTACTACATCAAGCCTTCATATTCTTCCATAAAACATCAAAATACATGCATGTCATACATATGTACATTTTTGAACATTCATGATAGCTCACCAAATAGCTATAAATAGCTTACTCATGCTATCGGGACTTTAAAAATACAAATAATATCAAAAATCGGGCTTAGGAGCACTTACTAGCAAGCTTGAAAAATTGAAAGAACCCTAACAATGGCTTCTCAAATTTTCGGCAGCTATGGGAAGAAGATGAATGAATTTCTATCATCTTTTCACCTATTTTAATCACTTAATTGATAAATGACCAAAATGCCCTTTTTGATAAACTTTCAATTTTAACTCATCCATGCCCATTTTTGTCTAAAAATTAGAATTTGGATAAATTGCTATTTAAGGACCTCTAATTAATAATCTAAAGCTATTTCACACATATAGCTTCTAGAAACACACATTTTGCAACTTTTGCAATTTAGTCCTTTTGGACAATTCAACCAAAATTTCACAAAATTGCTTCATGAAACTTTCACACTAGCATGCATACATATTATAAGCCTCAAGAACACATTCATGACCCTCGAATTTATGGTCTCGAACCACTATTCCGACTAGGCCCTAAACTGGGATGTTACAGTGGAACAGATTGAAGCTACGAGTTACAAGTCCAATACCTCTGGTTACTGAGGTCGGATCAAATTTACCAAAACTAAACCTTATCTCCCTGAAGTTGCAAAGGAGTGCAGATCAAGATAGCAAATCTTATCCCCACGAAGTTGCGCGGAGCAGATTGACACTACAATGGGATCGAAGCGCTAGTTCCTATGCCCCCAAGATGCAAAGGGATAGAATGAAGCTACTCGAAGAAGAAAGGCACCAAAACAGGTAGAGACTCAGCAAGGCCGGGCAAAATTTGCCCTTTTTAAGTCTTTGCTCCATTTTCGTTACACGATAACGAGCAAAGAGGGGCAACTGTAATAGGCCAAATTTGGCCTGGCCCGTTTTAAACCAAAATAAAATAAAAAAACCAAAAACAGTAATAAGTCCAAGTTTAACAGTCCAATAAACCAAAACAATTATCAAGGTCCATTTACAGACGGCCCAAACCAAAATTTTAGCCCAATGCCTAACCCTAAATTGCGAGGCCCAAATGGCCCACAAATTTTCACACTTTCAGAAACCCTAGGGGTTTCTAGAATCTCCTAGCGCCGCAACCCCCATGCTAGCCAGACGTTCGGGCTACCACGTCCCCCACATGCGCGCCACAGGTCACCGAGCACCACACGCGCATTGCCACGTCAGCGGTACCTCCACCGTAAGGTGGTTTTACCTGCAAACAAGGAAACAAACAAAAAAAAAGGCCAAAAAATAATAGCAGAAAATGGCCAGTGAATAGGAAGCTTTTGTATTTTCATTCTTATTATTTTTCCGACTATAAAAAGGGCTAAAGATAATCTGTAAATGGTTACTGCTTTTTTTTACAAATACAGAAGGGCAATACAGAGAAACAAAAGAATTTTTTTTCGAAGGTGATTTTCGATTTTCGCTTAAAGTTTTTTGTTCTTCTTCACTTTTTATACGGGTACTATAAAAAGAAAAGGGAAAGAAGTCTTACCTTGCTGGTGCCCGGAGGGGAGGAAACTGAAGAGTTTTTCAATCTTCCTTTGATCCTCGAAGGCTTTTAGCCAGTTTTAGGGTAGATCGGAGTCACCAAGGGTTAAAACGGTGCAAAAGGGTCGCTATTGGGGATTTTCGGCCACCGCGCACGATGGCCAACGGTGGCGACGGCGCCGAAACCCCCACCGGTATCTTGGCCGAAATTCGGCCGGAGGGGATGGGGCTGAGAGAATTTAGAGAGAGAGCTTTGTTTTTTATAAAAAAAACAGAAAGGAGAATGGTTTTTTTTTTTTTAATTTGGCCTTATATACGCATTGAAAATAGTGTCATTTTAGGCCGAGCATTTATGCGCTGAAACGGCGTCGTTTAAGCCCCTCAACCCGCGTGTTGACCTGACCCAGGGGAGGATCCGCGTGTTTTGTGAAAATGGGTTATTTATAACCCTGGTCCCTCTACTTTTGAGGCGTGTTTTGATTAAGTCCCACCTTCTTTTTTTTATTTTTCTAATTTTACCCCTGTAAGTTTATTTTGTGTTCGATTTAGTCCCTCGATTGAGGCTTAAAACGCTGCGTTTCGGGAATAGGGAATAATTTCCTAATTGGTCCCCCAGTTTTACGTGCGTTACATTTAGGCCCCGATTCTTTCTTTTTCCTTTTAAATCTGGCCATTCAACTTTATTTTAATCTCAATTTAGTCCTTTTTCAATTTCATCTCTCAATTTATTGCGATTTTAGCCCCCTAATGTTATTCCTATTTCAATATAGTCCTCTAATTAATTTACTTTTTTTTTATTTTTTTAATTAATTTGTCTAATTATTTTACTTTTTGAATTAATATTAGATGTTATTTATTTTAAATTATTTTAGATATTATTTATTTCAAATTATTTCACATATTATTACTTTTAATTGCTTCATGTATTATATTATTTTAAACTGTTATTTGCATTGCTTATTTTGAATTTTTTATATATTATTCATTTTTAAATTATTTTGTATATTATTTGATTTAAATTTCTTTTTTTACATATTATTTATTTTAAAATTTTTTATGTATTATTTATCTAAAATTGTCTTATTATTTATTTTTGAATTGTTTTATTATTATAAATGTTTTTATATATACGGTTTGTTTTTAAACCTTTTTTATACATTATTTGTTTTTAATTTTTAAGCTTTTGAACATATTCTGTTTTAATTTTTTATATAAATTCCTTAGTTTAAACTGTTTTATATGTTATTTATTTTAATTTATTTTATTTTGTTTATTTTAAATTCTTTTATTATTATTTATTTTGATTCTTTTTTATAAATTATTTATCTTAAATCACTATTTACTTTAAATTGTTTCTTATATTATTTATTTCATTTTTCTTTGATTATTAATGTTAGCATTTTGTTGATGTATGTCGTGCAATTTTCTCAAAATATTCCTTTTAGTATTTGTATCTGGTAATTTTTTGGTGTAACGATTTCATTCACAAACCATCATTTTTTAATAAAAATGCATTTCATTTTATTGCTACATTCTGGTTCAAAATGTTTTCACAATGAGGCAATGCTCGGAATTTGGGAGCTTCGAGAAATCGTACCCTAACTTACTGGGTTTCAATTTTTCTCATCGAGTCTAAAGAACCTATTACTTTCCTTTCAAAATCAAAGCCTAAAAGTTAAATAAAAGCTTATTCTCGGGAATTCAAAAAGGTTGTGTCCTAACTCACTGGATGTGACATTTTGTTATCTCGAGATAAGGATTTCTAAAAACAAAGGCAATATTCTGTATTTGGAATATTGAGAAATTGTGCCCTAACTTACTGGGTTCCGATTTTTCATTTGACCCAAATGACCGAATATCCTTTTTGAATTTAAATGCACGAGTTTTAAAAGTCAAAAGGCAAGCTTAGTTTCGAGGATTCGAAATGTCATATCCTAACTCACTGGGCATGATATTTTACTTATTCGAAATGAGCTGGTCTCAGCATCTAATCTAATTTATTCAAGTTTTTAAACAAAAAGGATCGTATTTTAAAATGTTTTCAATTTTTCGACATTAAGACGTTAATTAATCAATTCGGTACCAATTTTAGGCGTTATAAGGGTGCTAATCCTTCCTCGTGCGTAACCGACTCCCGAACCCTTTTTCTCAAATTTTGTAGGCCAAAATCATCATTTTAATAAATTAAATGTATTATTAAAATGACCAAATTACGAGGTGATCCGATCACACCTCATTAAAAAGGATTGGTGGCGACTCCATTTTCATTTTTTAAAGTCAACCCCGTTTTCCAACAAAAAAAATGGTTTTGACAAACGCGGTTTTATCATAATAAATTGTTTTCAAAATTCCATTTCGTGTGACATCGCCAAATTCGACCATAACATCTAGCCCGGGTTTGAGGTGTTACATTAGCATTTTAGTTCTTATTTCACAAATACATCAAATTCACAAAATCCAATTTTATCCATGCTTAGCCGAATTACCATAGTGCCCCTAGCAGCCCATATTTCACATTTATTTCACATTTCAACACAAAGTTTTCACATTTCTCAATTAAATCCCAAAAATGCAATTTTACTCAAAATTACTTTAGAAAATATGTTTATTAATAATCAAACACTTAGTTTTCATCATCAAAGATCACAAAGCTCACAAGATCAACACTGGCATAACTCACATTCATCATCAATTTCATGAATTAAGGCATGGGCTTAAGAGAACACGAAGCAACGATCACAAAAACATAAAAATCATCAAAAACCGAACAAAATTCACTTACCAAATCAACCATGCTAATGCCGAAACCTCCAAAGATTTAAACCCTATCTATTCTTTCTATTTTCGGTGGAAAAAGGATGAACTCAATGAATTTTTGGCTTTGTTTTTACTTAATTCACATGTAATTAACTAATTACCATTTTAACCTTTGTAAACACATTTAAATTCCACTAATATAAGCCCATTTTTGTCCATCCATTAACCATCTAGTCTAATAACAACATAAGGAACCCACATTTAATAAGACATAACATTTAAGCACTTTTAACTACTAGCACACAGCTTTTTCATTTTACGCAATTAGTTCATTTTTTTTTTCACAAATCAGCACACAAACGATAAAATTTTCACACAGAACTGTCACACATACTTTATCACATGCCATAGACATCAAAAATAATATTAAATTATTTTTCTGACTCAGATTTGTTGTCTCATAACCACTGTTTCGATTAGGGTCTAAACCGAGCTGTTACAATTTATCATACCAACTATATCCATTTAGAAAGAAGAAGTAATGTTGCCCAACAATTATATTCAATATTTGCTAAAAAAATAGCAGCAGGAAATGGTCTTTTTGTTTTTCTTTGCTCAACTTTCTGTCATTCATACAAATCTACCTACCCATGATGATCCTTAACAAAATCACCCCATTTTTTGTTATACCTTCTTTCTCTGGTACAATTCCCACCCACTGAATGTCATAGATGGGATCCACGATTTAACCATTGAGACTCAAGTTTCCCAAGATCAAATACTCGCGATTGAATCAAACTATTCTGTCCCTTGACAGATCCCTTTTCAATATTTGCAATAGTCTACTCGATACTTTCATCGTGCCTTTTCAAAATACTGAAGTTTAACTTGAATGGCTCTTCTCTTGATGGGTTGGGTTGCTTGTACTCATGTGATGATAGCTCTAATGACTCGAATTGAACTTTTAAACTGAATTCTTCCAAGTTAGCTTCCAAACATGTATCATTCTTATCTTGATGTGAAGAGTCAGATGAAATACCTTCCAACGGATCATTGTATTCTAATTTTACAGGAACACACAAATCTTCCTCGGAGATAGTAAAACAATCTTTAACCTCATCAGGAGATCTTAGGGCCTTGAGTGCATTAAAGGTCACTTGTTCATCTTGAACTTGCATGGTGATTTCACCTTTCTGTACATCAATTCTCGTCCAGCCAGTTTCCACGAAAGGCCTTCCTAGGATGATTGGTACTTCTTTATCTACTTCAAAATCTAAGATAATAAAGTCAGCAGGAAATATGAATTTATCAACATGTACCAAGACATCCTCAATCTTTCTTTCTATGTATGCCAAAGATCGATCTGTCAATTAGAGTGTAACGGTAGAAGGTCTGGCCTTACCGATACTTTATCATCTAAACACAGACGTAGGCATTAAGTTGATACTCGATCCCAAATCGCACAAAGCCTTACCACAATAGGATTCTCCAATATTATAAGATATGATGAAACTTCCTGGATCCTTCAACTTAGGAGGCAACTTGTTCTAAAAAAATAGGTTACATTCTGTAGTCAGGGCTACAGTTTCAAATTCCCCAAACCTTCTCTTCTTAGATAGAAATTCATTCATAGCTTTCGCATAGTTTAGCATTTGCTCCAAAGCTTCTACCAATGGGAAGTTGATATGTAGTTGTTTCAACACATCCAATATTCTCTTAAATTAAGTATCCTGTTTATGTTGCTGGAGTCTCTAAGGATATGGAGGTTATGGAACTTTGGCTTGGATTAGACAGTTCTTCCGAGGTAATATATCTGCATCTAATGAAAAGGTTAGTTTATCAGAATTCACTAGTTTAGATTTTACCATTTAAGAAGTTGCAGAATTTGTCTTCTCTGGTGCAGGAATTTCAACTATTTGTTGATTTTCCTCTTTCTAGGGAGGTTCATCTTCAACCTTAACCTCATTGGGTTCAAAAGTCCTTCCACTTCGTAAATTGACCACTTTGCAATTCTTCTAGCTCAGATTTCTTAAGTTCTCCATGTCACTGGGCAAAGCTCTTTATGGTCTATTTGAAAGTTCGTTGGCTAGCTGCCCCATTTGGTTCTCTAAATTTCTCAAAGTTGTATCATTCTTCGCCATGTATGCTCTTAATAAGTTCTCAAGATTAGAAGACTCGACTGATAAAAGATTTTCTATGTTGCTTGATACAGCACCTTGGGGTTCGTTTCTAAACTCATCAGCTAATTGTCCCACCTTGATTTTCTAGATTCTTCAATGTTGTTGCTTGCCCTTGAATCAATGCATCATTTTTAGCAATGTATGCCTTCAAAAAATTCTCCAAATTATTTGATGGTTCAACTTGCGGTGGGTTTTGAACTTGTTGATTGAAACCTAGAGGTTGATTTGATCTATGCTGCATGTAAGTGTTGTTCCGTCCACCTCTTTGGTAGTGGATTGGTTGCTTAGCTACAACATGATTTAAAACATTACCAATAAACTATTTCAACATTGAAGAGATAGATAATACCTGAGCTGAAAGTGAAGTAAGGGCGTCTACGTTATGTACTCCGGCTACTCGTCTTCTTGAAGTTGCTTGATTTGTCGGCGGCTAGTGATTATTACTAGGTATTCTCTTAATGATTTCATAAGCCTCATTATAAGACTTTGACAAGAGAGCACCATTCGCAGAAGCATCTATCACCAATGTAACACCCCTAACCCGAAACCGTCGCCAGAAAAGGGTTAAGAGGCGTTACCGATCAATCGAAACATTTCACAACCATTTCACGACACAAAGTCAATCATCAATCAAACATATTCAATCATAAACATATAGTCCCTTATTGAGGTCTACGAGACCTTAAACTCGTGTTAAAATGAGGTCGAGACTAAACCAAACACATACGAAATTCTTGGAAATTTGAATATTTTTCAAAACTGCAGAGGTCACATGCCCGTGCAGTCAGGTTGTGTGCCTCACACGGCTACCAGACACACCTATGTGTCCAGGTCGTGCCAAAACAGAGCATGTATACTGACTTGTCCACACGGCCACCAAACACGCCCATGTGCCATGGCCGTGTGAAACTAGGCTAGCTACTGACTTGGTCACACGACCACCAGGCATGCCCGTGTGCCACGGCCGTGTAACCTGCCCAGGCACACTTCGAAGTGGCCCTTGAGCCACACAGCAGAGACACGCGCCCGTGTCCCTTGGCCCTGTATGCAAAATAGACCATTTGCAAGGCCAAAATGCCACACACACTTGGTTCATACCTACAAGCTTCAAAGCAATACCAATTCATGCCTCAAAATGCATCCAAATATACCTTTTCATGTATCAATTAATCACCAACTATACCATCTATACTAATATTCAATTTCATCTCATATTGGTTCAATCAAAGTACCAAAATTCACATCTCAAACATATAGACCAAACATCATATAATCCATGCCATAATTCATCTTCAATCCACATCTTTCATCAACCACATAAACATGAAATATACCATATTCATAGCTCATTCATAAGTTCAATATCATTCAACTTCCAAGCCAAATCACATGGCAAGGATTAAGCATTTCAAAACATGCCATAACTTCTAGCCTATACATGCCATATTTCAACTATATACATTTTCCAAAAGTACCCAAAAATAGATTGTCGATAGTGTGATAGAGATGCTTTGTGATCCCCGATTCGAGCTAGCTTTAATCGACAATCAGAAACAGAGAAACAAATCACACAGTAAGCTTTCAAAAGCTTAGTAAGTTCGTAACATAATACATTCAACTTAATAGTTCAAATACAATGCACAACAAGAATTCATCACATAGATCAATTTCCAAACGTTTATACCATATCATTCATAGCCAATAATCTTGCTCAACTACTCATGAAGCCATACACAATCTTTTCAACCACAAAGGTTCAATACATACCTTAGCCAACACATAGTTACTCACCATCCAAGCTAATTTATGCTCGATATTGTATCTCGATCCAGCCTTCATTATTCATTAGATTTAATTGCACACTTAGTACCCAATCTGTAGTCAAAATTAAATTAACTTCGCACACTTAGTGCCTCAAATCATAGCTGAAGCTTATATAACATCGCACACTTAGTGCCTCAATACAAAACCGAACGTAATTCAGAATCGCACACACAGTGCCAACTATGAAGTCAAAGCTCCTGTTATTTCGCACACATAGTGCTAATCAACTCTGTCTCAATTCAATTACGCACACTTAGTGCCTCGTTACTCAATTTCATTCATTACATTTCTAATTCAATATCTATCATTCAATTCACATCACATAGAAAGTAAATTAACAACTTGTACTATGTCCGAACTTACCTCGGATGTCGATATATCGAAACGGTCGATTAATCGAGCACTTTGTCTTTGCCTTGATCTCGATCCGAATCTCTCCTCTCTTGGTCTATATACATTCAAATTCAATCCATTCAATCACCAATTCTTTCAATTTAATCCAAACACACATATTTAGGGCATTTTACAAAATAGCCCTCACATTTTCACACTTCGACACTTTAGTCCCTAATTCACAAAATCACAAAATACACCAAATTTCTATTCACACAAGCTTAGCCGAATTCTTCCCATGCTAATACAAGCCCACACATTTCATTTATTTCACAATTTAGTCCTCTAATTTACACTTTTCTCAATTAAGCCCAAATTACACAAATTCACCAAAAATTCAAAGACAAAATAAGATAATCTTTTACATATCTTTCATATTCCATTATCAACTAACACAAAGCTCATGAATTCATTCATGGCACATTTCAAATTCATCACCAATTCACAAAATTTAAGCATGGGTTTTGTAGAGCACAAAGCAACGATTACAAAAACGTAGAAATTATAAAAAACCGATCGAAAACATACCTTGAATTACGGCTTGTAATAGCCGAATGTAACAAAGCTTTTCTTACTTATTTTCTTTTGTGTTTTCGGTGGACAAAGATGAGCATATTCATCTTATTTTAACCTTTTGTTTGTTTAATAATCATATTATTAATCTATTTACTATATTAACCTTTTACTAAACATATATACATATATGCATTAAGGGCATTAATGTCTTTCATCCATCCACTAACTTGTATAGTGGTTTAATTGCCTCATGATCGCTATAAATCAGAGTTTTAAAATTTATAAAAGAATGATCGAACCTGGAAACTAACTCTGACAACGATTAAAGGCAAGTGCACCTATCGAACGGTAGTATAGTTTAGGCAAGACCGGATTATCGAACCCAAAGGAACTAAAAGTACTAATACTAACTTTCTTTTTATTATTTAGACTAAAATAAGTGAAGTTTGTTTATTAATCTAAATTAATTAACTACTAAACTAAAGACTCTAAGACAAAGAAGAATGAATTTGGAAAATAACTTGGGAAAAACTTAGTTGATTTAGATTATACCCTAGGAAGAATCCACATAGACTTCACTTGTTATCTAACCTTGAACCATATGATTTATTTACTTAGTTTGATTCGTAATACTCCCTAACGTATATTAAACCCTCTCTTGAGGCGAATGACGTCTAACCCTAGGTTAATTAGTGGAACTCTCGTTCTCTTATAATAACCCCCTAGAATAGAAGTAAATCGATCTATGGATTTCCATATTAGGTTTCACCCTAATCTGGCAAAATCTTGTCACCCTATCTCTAGGCGTGCGATCAACTCTGCTTAATTATGTTGGATCTACTCTTAGGCAGGGTCTATTCCTCCTCCACCTAAGCACATTAAATTTGGATTAAGCTCACATAATTAAGAACAAACTAAGTATTTATCATATAATTCAATTAATCAAATAACAAGATTCATCATAGGTTCTATCCCCTTCGGGTATCCGAAGGGTTTAGTTCATAACAATAAAGGAAAACATCTCAAGAGAAAAGATAAAACAAAACATAAGAAATCCCTAAAACCCCCTGAAGGAATTGAAGAGGAGATCCTCCGTCTTGAGTAGAATTTCGGCTTCTCAAGATGAATCAACTGGCTATCACTGAGTGAATCCCCACAAATCTGCCTTCTCTGACCTAGCACGACGCCCCTAGACAATAGCTTTGGGCTCCCTCGATAGAGGGTTTCTGTCGAACTCCCCCTCTAAGTTGCTACATGGGGTGTTTATATAGGCTTTGAGATGCTTTACTTGGCCTTCAAGTATCCTAATTTGAGTGCAATTCCTATTTGGGAGTTTAAGTAGACCTAGGAATGTATTTCTTTGCCTCCAAGCATCCAAATCTGAGTAAAATTCCTCTTTCCTGCGGCAGGGACACGGCCATGGCACACGCCCGTGTGAATCATCTTCAGGCCGTGTTCGACACTGTTGAATGAGGCACGACCGTGTAATTCATGGTAAGGCCGTGTTCTAGTGAGAATGGTGGCACGGCCGTGTGGCTTGAAGTCCAGGCCGTGCTGATTTCGTGGCTTGGCCCAATTTGGTCCGTTTTAAGCCCGTTTCTCGTTCTTTTCATCATTGGGTGCTTTCCTGAGTATAAGACATGAAAAGAAAGGATTAAGAGCACCTTTTTACATAAATTGGGGCTTAAATCATCCAAAAGCATATTAAATGTGGGCTTAAAATATGTTACTTTTACGGTTTTTCAAATACCCCCACACTTAAGCTTTTGCTTGTCCTCAAGCAAAATTCTCAACTTACAATTAAAACGAACTTCCTATAATTCATAATTCCTATTGATAGTGTCTCATCATAATTCGGAGATAATTTATACAAGGATAATTCAACTCAAAGCGTCCTAAAAATTCAAACAATATAAGTCATAGATTTTGTAGCTCGAAAACTTAGGCGTCTCCCCTTATCTAGATAATTACCTTTAATTTGAAATCGACAAGGATTGACATCCTCACAAAAGATTCACTCAAATCACTCAAAGTGTTCAAGGTTCAAAATTTAGGCACTCAAAAGTCGAACATGAAGAGTTAATCCCATAGGCTTGCATGAAAATCAAATTTTCACCACTGAAATATGAGATGAAACACAAATCTAAAGGTCTTTGTTAGGGTTGTAACGGGGCCAGGGTTAAGGTGTGGAGTAAGGCTGAATTAGAGGGTTAGAATCGAGATTGAATTAACAAATTACCTAACTAAGAACTAACGAACTAATAATAATAATTACATCAATTGAAAACTAATAATACTAATAATATGAGCTTCTTCTTCGATATTTGAAATTTATGTATAAGCTCATTTAATCACATAACTAATAATGAATAATGGATATACTTCGTTTTTTTTAAGAACAATCATAAATACATAATAAAAGATCAATTACTGAAATAAAAACACAGTTAGGCTATTAATCAAATAAAATCTCGATATAAGGGTAGTTAAAAAGAATGGTGATAATAAATAAAATGGGTTTGGGGTTAATATTAGTGGGTAAGTCAATAAATGGGTTGTTAGGATTAAACAGGGTTCACTAGGGGTTAATTATGAAGGTGGTTTTTTAGTGGAGTAAGTGGGTTAAATCCTAGGTGCCTTTATCATCTCTGTATATCAAATCAAAAAAATGTGGTCTCGACATGTATAATCGATGCAAGTTCTAGAATAACAGATCAATGTTGACATACTCATAATCAATAAAGTGAGCAAGAAAAAGAATATATGCTCTATAAGGTTCAAAAACTCACAAAAATTATGGGTATTTTGATGTCAACCTTGTAAATTTCAAACTTCAAAGTAATATTTAAACTCAGTTCGACAACCTAGAAAATTTTTAATTTCTGAAAAATAGACTTATCATGCTTGATTCTCTAGTATTCTTAGAATTTAATTATCAATGCACAATTATCAATGACTTAATCTAAAACATATCAATAAAAATTATAAATCATCAGAAATTTCATTCTAATCATAATATGAGAAACTTACTTTAAGACAAGGCATAATTCAGGGATTTTTAAATAATACTATAGTTAACCCCCCCACACTTAAGATGTACATTGTCCTCAATGTACAAAGATAGATAATAGCAAAATAATCATAAAATCATAAGATAGGGAGAGAAGGGAAACTTCCTGAATTTTGGATGAAGCCAATGAAAAGAAACCGGATAGGATTGGAGGTGAGCGTGGGGAAGCGTCTCAAACTGGTTGAGTCCTCGAATGCAGCCATCCTAATTTATTTTGTATCCTAAGCTAAATCTAAATGGAATGAATAACAAGAATAAAATAATAAAGGAAATAAAAGAAAGGAAATAAAAATAAAAATAAAAATGAAAAAATGAAAATAAAAATAAAAATAGAAATAGAAATAAAAGTAAATATTTAAATAGTGATACGGTCCACGCCCTTGTTCGAGTTTATTCAGTCCGTGTTTTTCGTGATTTTGAATTTTTGGGCGCGTTTAGGTGTTGTACCACGGCCGTGGGTCTCGTAGCACGCCCGTGTATCCTTCACACGGTCCTTTAGAACGGGCGTGTTTAACTCGTGCTCGTCAAGTCATTAACCTCGCACGGTTGTAAGGCACAGTCGTGTCTCGCTCGTGCTCAATAAGTCAGTAACCTCACACGGGAGGTTGGCACGGGCGTGGCTTTTTATCGCAGCCTGTGTTGGGAAAAGAAATCATTCTTTGTCATGCACGGTTACTAGTACGTATGTTGTTTGTCTTTCTGGCTTCCACACGGCCACGGCCACGGGCGTGTGCAAGGCCGTGTGAGCATGGAAATATGTACTTTGGTTAGTTTATGGTTAGGTGCTAAAATGAAAAATAAAAGTAAAATAAAAAAAATGTAAAAATTAATAGGGTTAGTGCTCGGGTTGCCTTCCGAGAAGCACTCGTTTATAGTCTTAAGCTAGACTTTACCTCTCATTCGTATGGTCAAGGTGGTTTGAGGAGGAGAAAATCCTTCCTTATGCGATCAACTCGATTTTTGATATAAAATTTAAGTCGAGTAGTGTTTACCTCAAAAGTACTGAATTTAGGATTGCTTACCTCGACTGGCCCGTATAGGAAGACATTAAGTACCTCAAAAGTGATTTCTTCGGTTGTCTTGAGGTCTAAATTGGCGATTCGAGGGTCTTCCTTATTCAACAATACCTGATCTCCTATTTTGAAGTGATTTGTTGTTCCTATCAGCTCGTCTGGGGGTTCCTTCGGTTTTTCTTCGTGCGGTTTAGGGTCCTCTTTAAAGTGTGTCTTCCCCTCTTTTAGTTTGTTGATCTCAAGGCTTCGTTCCTCATATGCTTCTTCTTTTTTGACACAAGGTTCCTGTTTCGGCTCAAGTTCGTAGTTCTGTGGTTGTTCCTACGGTGAAATTTGAACAGATTGATTATCAATTGATTTTACTTTCTCACCTTCATCAGTCGATGTTCTGGCCGAGTCAAGAGCTTGTAAACTGATTGATTCGTCACCTATACGAAGAATGAGTTCTCCTGTACCAACATCAATTTTAGTCCTGGCGGTTGCTAGAAAGGGTCTTCCTAAAATTAAAGGAATCGAATTGTCCTCATCCATGTCTAAAACGACAAACTCTACTGGGAATACGAATTTATCAATTTTGATTAGAACATTTTCAATTTTACCCCTAGGAATTCTGATAGTTTTATCAGTTAATTGAATGCTCATCCTGGTTTGTCTCGGTTTCCCTAGACCTAGTTGTTTAAACAATTTATAAGGCATAACATTGATGCTTTCCCCTAAATCAGCTAAAGCATTATCAATAGTTAAACTACCAATTAAACATGGAATTGTAAAACTCCTTGGATCTTTTAATTTCCGTGGTAGTTTATTTTGTAGAATTGCTGAGCACATTGCGTTTAGCCCCACATGTGATTCCTCGTCTAGCTTCCGTTTGTTTGTCAACTGCTCTTTTAAAAATTTTCTATAATCGGGTATCTGCGAAAGAGCTTCGAGAAACAGTAAGTTAATATGTAATTTCTTTAAAATTTTAAGAAACTTACCAAACTGTTCCTCTGTGTTGTCCTTCTTCATTGCTTCGGGATGTGGTACACGAGGATGGTACTCTGTAATTGTCGATTTTGGTATTTCATGGCTCACCTCAACCTTACCTTCACTTACCACAGGATCTTGCCTTGGGTCAGATTCCACTAATCTTTCACTGTCATGAGTTGTTACAGCTTGAATTTGCTCTTTTGGGTTAGTTTTAGTATTGCTTGGCAAACTTTCTTATGGTTGTTCTAAGATCAGCTTAACAGGCTGACCTAAATGATCCTCGATCCCTTGAATCGATGTTTCTTGTTTTTTTTCTATATTTTAGAGACGTGCTTCTGTGTTTGCTATGAATTTTGCCAGCGTCTCTTCAAGGTTCGACTCATCTTCCTATTGGTGAGGTGGTTGTTGAAAATTTGGAGGAAGTTCCTCTCTTTGGCTGCCTTGATCATCCCACGAGAAATTGGGATGGTACCTCCAATCTGTATTATAAGTGTCACTTCAAAAATTATTTTGAGGTCTAGAATAGTTACCCATATAGTGGACTTGTTCGTTCTTCATGCCATATCTGTAGGGTGGGTACTCAGGATTCGCCACGCCTCCTAGATTCGAGTCATATTGCATAACCGGATGTACTGCAAGAGACTACACAAACCATCAATCTTTTTATTCATCATCTCTAACTGGTTTGATAGCCAGGTTATTGCGTCGAGGTTGAAGACACTGGCGACTTTCTTGGTGGTGTTGTCCTCATAACTCGCCACTGATAGTTATTTAGTGCCATCTTCTCTATAAACTAAAATTATCTGACAAAAACAAATAAAAGAAAAATTAGAAAAGTAAAAATTTAAACTAAAAATAAAAGTAAATTAGAAAAATAAAAAGAATGGCTAAAGTAATAAAAATAGAGCTTTCTTAATATTTTAGTTCCGAACAACTATCAAAAACTTGATCATTGTAAATTAGAGTTTTAAAATTTATAAAAGAATGATCGAACCTGGAAACTAACTCTGACAACAATTAAAGCCAAGTGCACCTATCGAACAATAGTATAGTTTTGGCAAGACCGGATTATCGAACCCAAAGGAACTAAAAGTACTAATACTAACTTTCTTTTTATTATTTAGCCTAAAATAAGTGAAGTTTGTTTATTAATCTAAACTAATTAACTACTAAACTAAAGACTCTAAGACAAAGAAGAATGAATTTGGAAAATAACTTGGGAAAAACTTAGTTGATTTAGACGATACCCTAGGAAGAATCCACCTAGACTTCACTTGTTATCTAACCTTGAACCATATGATTTATTTACTTAGTTTGATCTGTAAGACTCCCTAACGTATATTAAACCCTCTCTCGAAGCGAAAAACGTCTAACCCTAGGTTAATTAGTGGAACTCTCGTTCTCTTATAATAACCCCCTAGAATAGCAGTAAATCGATCTATGGATTCCCATATTAGGTTTCACCCTAATCTGGCAAAATCTCGTCACCCTATCTCTAGGCGTGCGATCAACTCTGCTTAATTATGTTGGATCTACTCTTAGGCAGGGTCTATTCCTCCTCTACCTAAGCACATTAAATTTGGATTAAGCTCACATAATTAAGAACAAACTAAGTATTTATCATATAATTCAATTAATCAAATAACAAGATTCATCATAGGTTCCATCCCCTTCGGGTATCCGAAGGGTATAGTTCATAACAATAAAGGAAAACATCTCAAGAGAAAAGATAAAACAAAACATAAGAAATCCCTAAAACCCCCTGAAGGAATTGAAGAGGAGATCCTCCGTCTTGAGTAGAATTCCGGCTTCTCGAGATGAATCAACTGGCTATCCCTGAATGAATCCCCACAAATTTGCCTTCTCTGACCTAGCACGACGCCCCTAGACGATAGCTTTGGGCTCCCTCGATAGAGGGTTTCTGTCAAACTCCCCCTCTAAGTTGCTACCTGGGGTGTTTATATAGGCTTTGAGATGCTTTACTTGGCCTTCAAGTATCCTAATTTGAGTGCAATTCCTATTTGGGAGTTTAAGTAGACTTAGGAATGTGTTTCTTTTCCTCCAAGCATCCAAATCCGAGTAAAATTCCTCTTTCCCGCGGCAGGGACACGGCCATGGCACACGCCCGTGTGAATCGTCTTCAGGCCGTGTTCGACACTGTTGAATGAGGCACGGCCGTGTAAGTCGTGGTAAGGTCGTGTTCTAGTAAGAATGGTGGCATGGCCGTGTGGCTTGAAGTCCAGGCCGTGCTAATTTCGTGGCTTGGCCCAATTTGGTCCGTTTTAAGCTCGTTTCTCATTCTTTTCGTCATTGGGTGCTTTCCTGAGTATAAGACATGAAAAGAAAGGATTAAGAGCACCTTTTTTACATAAATTGGGGCTTAAATCATCCAAAAGCATATTAAATGTGGGCTTAAAATATGTTACTTTTACGGTTTATCACCTCATAAGGCCTCCACATTAGAAAGACAATAACAATTAAGCACTTAACAATCAGCACACAACATTTTACACTTTATGCGATTAAGTCCTTTTCGCAAAATTTAACACACAATCGATAAAATCTTCACACATAAATTTCACACAAGCTAAATCTCATCATCAGAAACACGTAAATTAATATTAAAATATTTTTTCGACCTCGAGTTTGTGGTCTTGAAACCACTTTATTCGGACTAGGGTCTAAACCGGGGCTGTTACAACTCTCCCCCCTTAGGGATTTTTATCCCCGAAAATCTTACCAGTGAATAGGTGTGGATATTGCTCTCATAACGTTCTCAGGCTCCCACGTAGCCTCTTCTACTCCGTGTTTGTGCCACAACACTTTCACTAAGGATATTCTCTTGTTTCTCAACTCTTTGGTCTCTCGTGCCAAAATTCGAATCGGTTCTTCACTATACGACAAGTCTGACTGAATTTCAACCTCAGTAGGAGTAATCACATGAGACGGATCAGATCTGTACCGTCAAAACATCGACACATGAAACACATTATGAATCTTTTCTAATTTAGATGGTAACAGCAATCTATAAGCAACCGGCCCAACTCGTTCAATGATTTCATATGGTCCGATGAACCTCGGACTCAACTTGCCCTTTCGGCCAAATCGAAGTATTTTCTTCCACGGAGACACTTTCAGAAATACTTTGTCACCAATCTCAAATTCGATATCCTTCCGCTTCAAGTCTGCATAAGACTTCTGACGATCTGAGGCTGCTTTCAAACTGTCTCGAATCACTTTTACTTTCTGCTCAGTCTCTTTTATTAGATCAACCCCGTGAATCTTATTCTCACTCAGTTCAGTCCAATACAATGGAGTTCGGTATTTTCGACCGTAAAGAGCCTCATACGGTGCCATTTTAATGCTAGATTGAAAACTGTTGTTGTACGTAAACTCAAACAACGGTAAATACTTTTCCCATGTACTTTCAAATTCAAGATTACAACACCTCAACATATCTTCGAGAACTTGAATGATCCGCTCAGATTGTCCATCCATTTGCGGATGAAATGCAGTGCTGATAAACCGCAATAGTAACATATTTTAAGCCCACATTTAGCATGTTTTTGGATGACTTAAGCCTTGAATTAGGTAATTTGGTGCTCTTAATCCTTTAATTTCATGTTTTATACTCAAGAGAGCATAAGAGGATGAAAAGAACAGAAAACGGGCTTAAAACGGACCAAATGGGCCAAAGAAAGAAATCGACACGGCCTGGGCCAAATCCACACAGCCGTGCCTCATTGATAGACTCGAACACGGCCTGGCCACGATTCACAAGGGCGTGTGCCAAGGGCGTGTCCATGCCGTGACAAAGAGGAATTTCACTCAAATTAGGATACTTAGAGGCAAAGAAACACATTCCACAGTCTATATAAACACCCTAAGTATGACCTAAAAGGGGGATTTCGACAGAAGCCCTCTGTCGGGGCGTCTAGCTAGGCCAAGGAGCCGAGCCAAAAAGGGCAGATTTGTGGGAATTTACTCAAAGAAAGCCAATTGATTCATCTCAAGAAGCCGGAGTCATACTCAAGACGGAGGATCTATCTTCAATTCTTTTAGGGGTTTTAGGGTTTTTCTTATGTTTTGTTTTATCTTTTCTTCTGAGATGTTTTCTTTTATCATTATGAACTAAACCCTCAAATACCCGAGGAGGATGAAACCTAAGACGAAACTTGTTATTATTTTCTGAACTATATGATAAATACTTGATTTGTTCTTAATTATGTGTTCTTAATTCTTGTTTTGATATTTCAGATATTGATTCAAGTACTGATGTGCTTAGGCAGAGGAGGAATAGACCCTGTCTAAGAGTAGATCTAGCATAATTAAGCGGAGTTGATCGCAACCCTAGAGATAGGATGACAAAAATCTGTCGGATTACGGTCAAACCTAATATGGGAGTCCATAGATCGAGTTAATGCAATTCTAGGGGTTTTAATTAGAAATAAATTTCAATTAATCAACCTAGGGTTAGACGTTAGTAGCCTCGAGAGAGGTATTAATATAAATTAGGGAATCCTACGGATCAAGTCAAGTGAATAAATCATCTGGTTCAGAGTTAAATAACAAGTGAAGTTTAGGTGAATTCTTCCTCGGGTATTGTCTTAATCAATTGGTTTTTTCCACAAGTATTTCCCCAATTTCGTTCTCTTTGTCTTCGCATCTTTAGCTTAGTAGTCAGTTAATTTTAGATTAAAACAATTCACTTCAATTTTAAGGCTAAATAATAAAAAAAAAGTTAGTATTAGTACTTTTAGTTCCTTTGGGTTCGACAATCCGGTCTTGCCTTAACTATACTACTGTTTGATAGGTACGCTTGCCTCAAATCATTGTCATAGTCAGTTTTCAGGTTCGATCATTCTCTTTATAAATTTTAAAACTTTGAAAAATCACAGTAATCAAGTGCTGAAATGAAATTTTGTGCCTAAAGCCTCTTGCAATCGCTTCCAAAATCGCGAGGTAAATATCGGATCTCTATCAGATATAATAGATAGTGGCACCCCATACAATCTCACAATCTTTGCAATATATAATTCAGCCAATCTATCGAGTGAATAATCTGTTCTCACTGGAACGAAATGAGCTGATTTCGTCAATCTGTCAACTATCACCCAGATTACATCTTTCTTTCCCGGAGATAATGGTAGTCCCGACACAAAGTCCATCGTGATTCTCTCCCATTTCCACTCAGGAATCATAATCGGTTGTAATAAACCGGATGGAACCTGATGTTCAGCTTTAACTTGCTGACAAACTAAACATTTCGACACAAAGTCAGAAATATCTCTTTTCTTACCATGCCACTAATAAAACTGCTTCAGATCGTTATACATTTTCGTACTCCCCGGATGAACAGTCAAGCGACTATTGTGAGCTTCGTTCAAAATCAACTGAATCAACTCTGAATTCTTCGGAACACAAATCCTATCTCTGAATCTCAGACAATCATCACTATCGATTCAAAATTCTAAATCGAAATTCAAATCACATTGAGCTCGTTTTATTATTATCTCCTCATCACTTTTCTGAGCATCGCAAATCTGACTTACGAACATCGGCCTCACTTTCGACTCAGCCAAAACTGAATAATCATCACACAGATCTATCTGAGTACTCATAGCTCGCAAAGCACATAAAGAATTTCGACTCAAGGCATCAGCAACAACATTAGCTTTGCCCGGATGATAATCAATCACAAGTTCGTAATCTTTCAACAATTCTAACCATCTTCTCTGTCGTAAATTCAATTCTTTCTGAGTCATCGGGTACTTTAAACTCTTGTGATCAGTATAAATATGACATTTCTTACCAAATAGGTAGTGACTCCAAATCTTTAACGCAAACACAATCGTGGCTAATTCAAGATCATGCGTCAGATTGTTCTTTTCATGCAGCTTTAACTGCCTCGAAGCATAAGCAATGACTTTGCCTTCTTGCATCAGCACACAGCCCAAACCATTCAACGATGCATCACTGTAAACTATAAATTCTTTACTGATTAAGCCGGACTAACATTGGTGCTTCCACAAGAACACTTTCAACTGCTCAAAACTCTAATGGCACTTTTCTGACCACTCAAATTTAACATCTTTCTGTAACAACTTCGTCAACGGAGTCACAATCATCAAAAAGCCTTTCATAAACCGTCTATAATATCCCGCTAGCCTCAGAAAACTACAAATTTCTGACACATTTCTCGGAGGCTTCCACTCCAAAATAGCTGAAATTTTATTCGGATCAACTCGTATTCCCGTAGCTGATACAATATGTCCCAGAAATCCAACCTCACGCAACCAAAATTCACATTTACTAAACTTTGCATGCAATTGCTTCTCACACAGAGTCTGTAACACAATTCTTAAATGCTCGGCATGTTGCGTCTCATCACATGAATAAATCAGAATGTCATCAATAAACACCACCACAAAGCGATCCAAATACGGTCTGAATATTCGATTCATCAAATCCATAAACACTGCAGGAGCATTCGTTAGTCTAAAAGGCATCACTACGAATTCATAATGTCCGTACCTCGTTCTGAAAGCAGTTTTTGGCACATCGAATTCTTTAACTCTCAACTGATAGTAGCCCGATCTCAAATCTATCTTAGAAAACACTGTAGCTCCTTTCAGCTGATCAAACAAATCATCAATACGAGGCAACGTATATTTATTCTTTATCGTTACTTTGTTCAATTGTCGGTAATCAATACACATTCTCATGGTGCCGTCTTTCTTTTTCACAAACAACACAGGAGCACCCCAGGGTGAGAAACTCGGTCGTGCAAATCCTCTATCGGTCAACTCTTGCAACTGATACTTCAACTCTTTCAATTTCGTTGGTGCTATTCTATACAGAGCTACTGAGATAGGAGTTTTTCCCGGCACCAATTCAATGCAAAATTCAACTTCCCATATCGGAGGTAGTCCCGGTAGTTCTTCAGGAAATACATTAGGGAATTCACAAACCACAGGCACAGATTCAACTTTCTTTTCTGTCACTTTTGTATCTATCACATATGCCAGATAAGCTTCGTAACCTTTTCTCACATAGTTTAAAGCTTTCATCGCAGATACAACAGCTGATAACCCATTCAAATCACTGGATTCAATTCGAACTATCTCACCGTTCTGACTTCTCAATTCAATACTCTTTTTTTTTTTACAATTCACGATGGCATTATGCAAAGTGAGCCAATCCATACCCAGAATTATATCAAATTCATCGAATGGTAGCAACATCAATTAGTCGGAAAATAAGCATCCCGAGACATCAATGGGCAATTCTTGCACACTTTATCCACCAAGACACACTTGCCTAAAGGGTTTGATACTCTAATCACAAATTCAGTAGACTCAACAGGGAGAGTCTTACTTAACACTAGATTCACACACACATATGAAAGAGTAGATCCTAGATCTATCAATGTAATCACACTAGTATCAAATAGAGTAAAAGTACCAGTAATGACGTCTGGAGATGATGCTTCCTCTCGTGCACATATAGCATAGGCTCGGGCAGGTTCTCTCTCCTCTAATCTCACAGCTATATCGGTAGTCCCTCTTTGACTTCCACTCTCATTTCTAGTGTTTCTAGGTGGTCTACCCCTAGCCGTCGTGTTACTCGGTCTCACACTTTGAACATTTTCTTCTTCAATTAACTTTGGGCAATCTCTAATAAAGTGATCTTGTGATCCACACTTATAACAAGTTCGATTATTATACTTGCCCCAGCATTCTCCCACATGTCGTCTTCCACACTGTCTACACTCAGGTTTGTTGCTTTTAGCACTTCCAACACTTGATTCAATTGGAGCTTGAGTTCTCGGACCAACATTTAGTCTTGCGCGATCTCTATACGGATGTCCAAATGAAGCATTTGATCGGTTGCTTACATCTCTAGATCTCTTCGTCGAAGGTTGAGACAACTTACTCATCGATCTTTTTCTTTCATCTCGAGCTTCTGAATCGGCTTTCTTCTTTTCTTTACTGAGCTCCTCGGCTTTGCAGGCTCTTTCAACTAACATAATAAATTCGTTTATGTCAAGTATCTCGACCAACAACTTAATATCTTCATTCAGCCCTTCTATAAAACATTTACACATAGTAGCTTCGGTCGAAACACATTCTTGTGCATACTAACTCAATCTCAAAAACTCCCGTTCATACTCAGTAACGGACATACGGTCCTGTTTTAGCTCTAGAAACTCCTTACGTTTCTGATCTATGAATCGTTGACTTATATACTTTTTTCTAAATTTAACTTGAATGAAATCCCAAGTGATTCTCTCTCTCGGAACCACAGAAATCAACGTTTTCCACCAGTTATATGTCGTATCCCTCAACAAAGAAACTGCACACTTAATGCATTCATCAGGAGTCAACGACATCTCATCGAATACCCGAATTGTATTCTCGAGCCAAAACTTAGCTCGCTTAGCATCATCTTCAGCGGTGGCCCTAAACTCTTCGGCCCCGTACTTTTTGATCTTATCCACAGGAGGTGATGTGTCTAAAACTAACTATGACCACAATAAAGGCAAGCACACCTATCGTTTAATAGTATAGTTATGGTAAGACCGGTAATATCGTATCCACAAGGGCCAAGAGTACTCGTAATTACTATCTTTTTATTATTTAGCCTAAGTATTGGAGTGATTTCTTTTAAACTAAAACTAATTAAACATGACAACGAAAGAATTAGGAAAATACTCTTAGACAACTTTATGAGATAGGCAATACCTAAAGAAGAATCCACCTAGACTTCACTTATTACTTTTGATTCATACGATTTATTCACTCGACTTAATCCGTAGAAATCCCTAATTTATGTTAATATCTCTCTTGAGACTAAAAATAACTGACTATAGGTTGATTAATTGAAATCTCTTTCTAATTAAAACCCCTATTGTCGCATTAACTCGATCTATGGATTCCCTTATTAGATTTGACTCTAATCCGACAGATTTTTGTCGCCCTATTTCTATGGTTGCAATCAACTCCGCTTAATTGTGTTGATCTACTCTTAAACAGGGACTTTTGCTCCACTGAATAAGCACATTCGACTTGAATCAATAACCTGAATTATCAAAACAAGAATAAGAACTCACAATTAAGAATAAGAACAAGTATTTATCTTATAAATCAAATAATAATAAGATACGTCTTAGGTTTCATCCTCCCTCGGTATTTAGGGAGTTTAGTTCATACTGATAGAAGGAAACATCTCAAAATAAGGAAAACAACAAAACATAGGAAAACCCAAAAACTTCTAAAGAACTTGATGGGAGATCTTCAGTCTTGATGGAGATCCTTCCTCTGAGCTTCTTCTGACGTCTTTCTCCGAGTAGTTTCTGCGTTCTATTCAGCGTCCCCCTTTAGGTCACTCCCTAGGGTGTTTATATAGGCTTTGGAACGTCTTTCTTTGCGCACAAGTAACCTTTTCCGGATAGAATTAATCTTTGATACGGTAGGGACACGCCCGTGTGACACGCCCGTGTTCGATTGCCTTAGGCCGTGCTCGCTCCTGCTCACCACACACGGCCGTGTGGTCTGGCCGTGTACGTTGATCCAGGCCGTGTTTGTAACACCCCATACCTGAGTCTGAGACTAAGACTGGATACGAGACATTACCATGCTTGAACTCACTTAATCTTGTGCTTACGGACTATAAAATTTCGTTCCAAATTAAAAAATTCTCTTTCTTAGTCAAACCAGACATTTCATGGGCCTACGAGGCTTCTGACTTGCGTCCCAAAACTTTCGGAACTCATCTGGAAACTTTCTCTCCAAATGGGGGTCACACGTCCGGTGTGACTTGGGACACGCCCGTGCACCCCTAAAACATGCCCGTGTCTTTTACCCGTGGTGGATATCGGCAATTTACACACGGCTGGACACGCCGTGGCCCCAAACCGCGCCTAAAACCCCGATGATTCGCTAATGCCCCACGGCCAAGGCACACGCGCGTGCTTACCACCCGTGGTGCGCCGACTACCTTAACACGGCCTAGAGTCTAAACACACGCCTGTGTGGACTGGTCCGTGGTCTATTCGACTTAAGATACAAAGGTGCGAGTGCACACGGCCTGAGACACACGCCTGTGTGTCCAACCGTGTGAGCACTTAGAGGCTATTTACCAAGCCAATTGCCACCTCGAAATCAAGACCAAACTCATGCTCAATTCAAACTCAAGTATTACATCTAACATGAACAAGGATGCATACTTCATTGGTAGATTAAAATATACATACTTAATCATTCATGACTCATCTCTTTGGCCATATACAAAAAGAATACTAAGCTTGATAGCCAACAATTTGGCTAGTTTTAAAACATAACTCAAAATGAAATGTTTCCTATACATGCCATACTTAATATAAACAACTTGGCTATACCAAAATAGTGATTGATAGTGTGCTCCGAGCTCCAAGTGGCGATGATCCACGAGATTAGCTTAGCGGGACTACATGGAAAGAAAGAATAAAAGACGTAAGCATTTAGCTTAGTAAGTTTGCATATAATGCACATAACAACATACTTGCTTCTAATAAACCATTTGACATAAACAATGGTATCATAATTTCATCTATAAAGCTTACTTACTCATATTTGATTCTTACGAATCTCATGATACTTACTAGTCTCATACTCGTGAAGTAAACAAGGTACCTGTATCACTTGATCACATTGATCAAAGATACTTTAGCATAATAATCATAATCTCTAACTTATCATTCATAACATGAATCATACTCATTCTCAACTTGATGATAACTCGCTTTACATAATTTCTTGTTATCTCATTTAAACTTTACTTGTTTGCCCAATGAATTTCTATGAATAACCGAGGATACTAAATCTCATCTCACACACTCGATGCCAAAGCCATATCCTAGATACGGTCTTACATGGAACCTCTCATCTTGGTTTCGAGGCCATGTCTTGACATGGGCTTATACGAAGTCTTTCTCGTGAGTTCCCTTGGGAACTTACCGTTGCCATGTCTTGACATGGTCTTACTTGGTACCTTTACTCATGAACTGGTCAATGCCGAGCCTTGGCTTGGACTTACATGAAATCTTCCTTGTTACTCACCAATGCCATGCCTTGGCTTGGACTTACATGGGATCTCTATCTCTTGATAGCTTTTCAATGCCAAGACTCGTATTGGACTTACATGACATCTTTGCTTGGAGACTCACCAATGCCATGCCTCGGCTTGGGCTTATATGGGTCATCATCTCATAATAACTCTTCAATGCCAAGACTTGTCTTGGTCTTACATGATAACTTGTCTGATTGCCGATGCCATGCCTCGGCTTGGACTTATACGGACTTTCTCATTTCATGTGATAGATCGAGTATCCTAAGCTATTCATCTTCAATCGGGGCTTTCTCATGCTTGATCTCATTGATTACTTTGTTTAACTTAACATTAAACATTTTCATGATAATATTGTACATTATACTAAGCAATTCAATGATATTAATCATAAAGCTTAGAAATCATGCAAACTTACCTCGATATACAAAATGTATGTAGGTATGCAATTTAGTCCTCGACTTTGTTCTTGCCTCGGTTTCGATTCGGGCTTCATTTTTCTTGATCTATAATCATAAATAGATCATTTAATACTCACATTGACTAAATTGACTCTTAACTCATACTTTGGTAAAATTACTATTTTACCCCTATACTTTCTCATATTTGCACTTTTGCCCCAAGGCTCGTAAAATGAATCTCATTCGTCTTTCTTAAACTTCATGCTTAGCTGATTCATTTTCTCTACTATAGCAATCATCAATTCCCACTATTTCTAATAGGTATGACCAATTCCATAACTTTTACAAACTAGTCCTTACTAGCATTTTTCATGAAATTCACTTAGAAAAAGATGTTTATCTAACATCAAACTCTCATAAACATAAAATATCATTTTACAAGCATGTCACTCTTGGGTAGATTTTTGAACATGCATCTTAGCTCATTTTATAGCTAAAAATAGCTAATTCATAATACGAGAACTTTAAAAACACGAAGAATATTAAAAACGGGGCTAAGATGAAATTACTAGCAAGCTTGAAAAAAATGAAGAACCCTAGCTATGGAGTCTCCAAATTTTCGGCACAAGAGGAAGAAGATGAATAGATTTTTATCATCCTTTTCCTATTTTAATCAATTATTAGACAAATGACCAAAATGTCCTCTTTAAAACTTTCTATTTTTCTAACTCATGTTCATTTTTGTCCAAAAATTATAATTTGGGCAAATTGCTATTTAAGGACTCATAATTAATATTCTAAAGCTATTTCATACAAAAAGCTTCTAGAAACTCATATTTTGCAACTTTTGCAATTTAGTCCTTTGTGATCATTCCATGTCAATTTCACAAAATTTCTACATGGAACTTTAGTACTATGATGCAAACATGTCATAAACCTTAAGAACTCAATTTTATTTACTCGGGTTTATGGTCTCGCACCACTATTCTGACTAGGCCCTGAATCGGGATGTTACAATTCTCCCCCTTTTAGGAATTTTCGTCCTCGAAAATCTTACCAGCAAACAGGTTTGGGTACTGGTTTCTCATGCTCTCTTCTGTTTCCCACGTAGCTTCTTCTATTCCATGTCTTTGCCACAATACTTTTACCAGGGCAATACTTTTATTCCTTAGCTGCTTAACTTCCCGAGCTAAAACCTTAATTGGTTCTTCACCATAAGTCATTTCGGGATGAATCTCAATTTCTGACGGGGTAATTACATGTGAAGGATCTGATCGATAGCGTCTCAACATTGACACATGAAACACATCGTGAATCTTTTCTAACTCTGATGGCAAAGCCAATCGATAAGCTACCGGCCCAACTCTTTCAGTAATCTCGTATGGTCCGATAAAACATGGACTCAACTTGCCTTTCCGGCCAAATCTGAGAACTTTTCTCCGATGTGACACTTTCAAGAAAACTTTATCTCCGACTTGATACTCTATCCCTTTCCTCTTTAAGTCCGAATAGGACTTCTGTCTGTCTGATACAGCTTTTAAACTTTCTCGTATCACTTTTACTTTCTCTTCAGCTTCTCTAACCAAATCAACCCCGTGAATTTGGTTTTCTTTTAGTTCAGTCCAAAATAAAGGCGTTCGGCACTTACGCCCATATAAAGCCTCATAAGGTGCCATCTTTAAGCTTGACTGATAGCTATTATTATAGGTAAACTCCACCAATGGGAGAAACTTTTCCCAACTTCCTCGGAATTCAAGAATACAACATCTGAGCATATCTTCGAGTACTTGAATTAACCTCTCTGACTGACCGTCAGTTTGAGGATGAAAAGCGGTACTAAAGTTCAACTTTGTACCCAAGGCTTCTTGTAACTTCTTCCAAAATCTGGATGTAAACCTTGGATCTCTATCCGAGATGATTGACAACGGAACACCGTGAAGCCTTACTATTTCTGAAACGTACAAGTTTGCCAACTTGTCTAGTGAGTGATCAACTCGTACAGGTATAAAATGAGCTGACTTCGTGAGTCTATCAACTATAACCCATACAGCATCTTTCTTGCTCGAAGATATTGGTAAACCCGTTACAAAATCCATAGTAATACGGTCCCATTTCCACTCCGGAACCAAAATGGGTTGAAGCAAACCCGAAGGTACTTGGTGTTCAGCCTTTACTTGCTGAAAAATCAAGCATTTGGAAACAAACTCTGAAATATCTTTCTTCATTCTCGCCACCAATATCATGTTGCTTCAAGTCATTATACATCTTGATACTTTCTTTCGATGTACAGACAAACATCCGCTATGGGCCTTACGCAAAATTACCTGAATAAGCTCTTCCTTTCTCGGTACACAAACTCTATCTTTGAACATCAGACTTCCATTAGGACTAATCCGGAAATCAGACTCAACGTCTGTCTCGTACTGAGCTCTCTTGGCTTGTAATCCACTATCTTCTTTTTGAGCTTCAATGATCTCTTGGAGGAAAGTTGGTCTAGCTCTCAACTCAGCTAGAATAGAACCATCGTCGGATAAAGTCATCCGTGAATTCATTGCCCTTAATGCAAATAGGGACTTTCTGCTCAAAGCGTCGGCGACCACATTCGCCTTCCCGGGATGGTAGTCAATGACCAATTCATAGTCTTTTATCAACTCTAACCATCTCCGCTGCCTTAAGTTCAACTCTCTTTGCATCATCAAATACTTCAAACTTTTGTGATCGGTGAAGATCCGACATCTCTCACCATATAGGTGGTGTCTCCATATCTTCAATGCGAAGACTATGGCAGCCAACTCTAGATCGTGGGTCGGATAATTCTTCTCATGAGGCTTCAACTGTCTTGAGGCATAAGCAATCACTTTGCCTTCTTGCATAAGTACACACCTAATCCATTTAAGGATGTATCATCAGAAATCACAAATTCTTTCCTGTCTCGGTTGTACTAAAACCGGAGCTTCATCAACATCGCTTTCGGTTTCTCGAAACTTTGTTGGCATCTTTCAGTCCACTCAAACTTCACATTTTTCTCAGAACAATTTAGTCATCGGGATTGCGGTCATGGAAAACCCATTGACGAATCGTCTATAATAGCCGGCTAGGCCTAGAAAACTTCTAATATCGTAGATATTATTTGGTGGCTTCCAGTCCATAATAGCCGAAATCTTCTTTGGGTCTACTCGAACTCCTTCACCCGAAACAATATGTCCTAAATCCTACTTCCTTGAGCCAAAATTCACTTTTATCTTGAACTTGGCATATAATTGATTTTCTCAAAGAGTCTCAGAAACCGTCCGTAGGTGCTCAAAGATGCTCATTCTCATCTCTCGAATAAATCGTGATGTCGTCAATGAAAATGACTACAAACTTGTCGAGGTATGGTCTAAAAATGCGGTTCATTAAGTCCATGAATACCGCAGAAGCATTGGTCAAACCAAAGGGCATGACTAAAAATTCATAATGCCTATACCTTGTTCGAAAAGCTGTCTTGGACACATCTGATTCCTTTACTCTCACCGGTAGTACCCGATCTCAAGTCTATCTTAGAGAACACACAGTGGCTCCCTTCAATTGATCGAACAAATCATCGATCCTTGGCAATGGGTACTTGTTCTTTACTATCACTTTATTAAGTTGACGGTAATATATGCACAATCTCATGGTGCCATCTTTCTTTTTCACAAATAAAACCTGAGCACCCCATGGAGAATAACTTGATCTCACAAAACCTTTATCTGTCAACTCTTGCAACTGTGACTTCAACTCTCTCAACTCCGTTGGAGCCATTCTGTAAGGAGTAATAGATATTGGTACAGTATCGGGAGCTAGCTCAATGCTGAACTCAATTTCTCTAACTGGTGGTAGTCCTAGTAATTCTTCGGGAAAAAACATCCACGTACTCACATACTATTGGTACTGACTCAATCTTTAACTCTATTTTTTTATCATTCATGACAAAGGCCAAATATGCCTCATACCCCTTTCTTACGTATCTCTGTGCCGTCATGTGAAAAATCATTGCCGGAGATTTACTTTGCTCATCTGATTATATATGGAGAGTATCCCCATTCTCACATCTCATCTCAATATATTTCTTCCCACAATTAACTATTACACCATGAGTGGTCAGCCAGTCCATACCAAGAATGATGTCAAACTCATCAAATGGTAGCAACATAAGATTTGCTTTAAAGTAATGACCTCTAATCATTAATGGACAATCTTTACATACTTCATCAACTAACACACTCTTGCCTAAAGGATTAGACACCTTAATCGTAAATTCTGTAGAATCTATAGGCATATTCATACTAGATACTAGTTTCATACAAATGTAAGAGTGTGTGGATCCGGGGTCTATTAAAGCAATAACTTTGATATCATAAAGAGAAAAGGTACCCGTAATAACATCAGGAGAAGATGCCTCTTCGCGAGCGCGAATGGCATAAGTCCTTGCAGGCGCCCTACCCTCGGGTCTCACAACCTGCTCTCTAGGGTTACCTCTACCACTTGCCCCACTTCCGGGGTTCCTCTGCGGTCTGCCTCTGACCATACCCCCAGATCTCGGGTTCTGAGTTCTTTCTTCTTTCATCATCTCAGGATAATCTTTTATAAAGTGATCCTGGGAACCACATCTGAAACAAGCATTTTCATGCGCTCGGTATTCACCAAGATGTCGTCTGCCACACTGTGGGCATTCGGGTCTGTCAGATCGGATATTCCCTACACTAGCAACTAAAGTAGTCTGTGCTTTGTTTCCCGAACTCTGTCTACTCTTGTTTTTCTTGGAAAATCTAATGGAAGTAGCCGATCGGGTAGGGAAATCTCTTGACTTCTTGGATGAAGATTGGAATGACTTATTCCACTGTCTCTTTCTCGAGTCACGAGACTCCATTTCAGACTTTTTCTTCTCTCTTACTAGCTCCTCGGCTTTGCAAGCCCTCTCTACTAGCACCACGAATTCCTTTAGTTCTAAAACAGCAACAAATAGTTTGATGTCATCATTTAGCCCATATTCAAATCTCTTGCTCATGATGACCTCGGTGGATACACACTCTCAAGCGTATTTACTGAGTCGTACAAATTTACGCTCGTAATCAGTCACAGACATCTTGCCTTGCTTTAGTTCTAGGAATTCCTTTCTTTTCTGGTCCACGAACCTTTGACTGATATACTTTCTTGAACTCTTCTTGGAAAAATTCCCATGTGATCTTTTCTCTCGCATCCTTCGACACAAGAGTGTTCCACCATTGGTAAGTTGAATCTCTTAAAAGAGAAACTATACACTTCATGCATTCCTCGGATGTGCATGACAACTCATTAAATACCTCGATGGTATTTTCTAACGAGATCTGACTTTTCCCGATCATCATCTTTTCTAGCCCAAATTCTTCTCGCCCCATGTTTCTTGATTCTATCGACCGAGGCTTCTCTCCTCTTACCACCTCTACTACTTGAGGGCTACTTTGGGATAGGTTGAGGAATAGGTGGGGGTGGAGGGGTTGTGCATTCGGGTTTGTACGAACGAACTCCGTATACCATGTATTCATCATATGGAGGAAGGCTTCTCTAGCCTCTTCTCCTCCTTCTTGACTCACCGTAGTGGGTCTATTCTCATTCTTGTTCTAAGACCGTCCCTTCAATGGAGCCGGCGCGTTACTTTCACGTCATCCGCCACACTCTCTATCGGATCCATTTACTAAATGTATAAACATAATTTAAGTCGTCGAGTCGTCACACTATCATTATAAAAACATTCTTACGTATGGCATGTATAGCTAGACTCGTGCTCGTGCTATGTTAGTCCTAAAACTGACTAAACCGTAGCTCTGATACCACTAAATGTAACACCCCATACCCGAGTCCAAGACTAAGACTGGATACGAGACATTACCATGCTTGAACTCACTTAATCTTGTGCTTACGAACTATAAAATTTCGTTACGAATTAAAAACTTCTCTTTCTTAGTCAAATCAGACATTTCATGGGCCTACGAGGCCACAGACTTGCGTCCCAAAACTTTCGAAACTCATCTAGAAACTTTCTCTCCAAACAGGGGTCACACGTCCGTGTGACTTGGGACACGCCCGTGCACCCCTAAAACATGCCCGTGTCTTTTACCCGTGGTGGATACTGGCAATTTATACACGGCCTGGACACGCCCGTGGCCCCGAACCATGCCTAAAACCCCAGCATTCTGCCAATGCCCCACGGCCAAGGCACACGCCCGTGCTTACCACCCGTGGTGCGCACTGACTACCTTAACACGGCCTAGAGTCTAAACACACGCCTGTGTGACTGGTCCGTGGTCTATTTTGACTTAAGATACAAAGGTGCAGGGTGCACACGGCCAACACACACGCCCGTGTGTCCAACCGTGTGAGCACTTAGAGGCTATTTACCAAGCCAATTGCCACCCTGAAATCAAGACCAAACTCATGCTCAATTCAGTAACTCAAGTATTACATCTAACATGAACAAGGATGCATACTTCATTGATAGACTAAAATATACATACTTAATCATTCATGACTCATCTCTTTGGCCATATACAAAAAGAATACTAAGCTTGATAGCCAACAATTTGGCTAGTTTTAAAACATAACTCAAAATGAAATGTTTCCTATACATGCCATACTTAATATAAATAACTTGGCTATACCAAAATAGCGATTGATAGTGTGCTCCGAGCTCCGGTGACGATGATCCACGAGATTAGCTTGGCGGGACTACATGGAAAGAAAGAATAAAAGACGTAAGCATTTAGCTTAGTAAGTTTGCATATAATGCACATAACAACGTACTTGCTTCTTATAAACCATTTGACATAAACAATGGTATCATAATTTCAGCTATAAAGCTTACTTACTCATATCTGATTCTTACGAATCTCATGATACTTATTAGTCTCATACTCGTGAAGTAAACAAGGTACCTGTATCACTTGATCACATTGATCAGCATACTTTAGCATAATAATCATAATCTCTAACTTATCATTCATAACATGAATCATACTCATTCTCAACTTGATGATAACTCTGCTTACTTAATTTCTTGTTATCTCATTTAAACTTTACTTGTTTGCCCAATGAATTTCTATGAATAACCGAGGATACTAAATCTCATCTCACACACTCGATGCCAAAGCCATATCCTAGATACGGTCTTACATGGAATCTCTCATCTTGGTTTCGAGGCCATGTCTTGACATGGGCTTATACGAAGTCTTTCTCGTGAGTTCCCTTGGGAACTTACCGTTGCCATGTCTTGACATGGTCTTACTTGGTACCTTTACTCATGAACTGGTCAATGCCGAGCCTTGGCTTGGACTTACATGAAATCTTCCTTGTTACTCACCAATGCCATGCCTTGGCTTTGACTTACATGGGATCTCTATCTCTTGATAGCTTTTCAATGCCAAGACTCGTCTTGGACTTACATGACATCTTTGCTGGAGACTCACAAATGCCATGCCTCGGCTTGGGCTTATATGGGTCTTCATCTCATAATAACTCTTCAATGCCAAGACTTGTCTTGGTCTTACATGATAACTTGTCTGATTGCCGATGCCATGCCTCGGCTTGGACTTATACGGACTTTCTCATTTCATGTGATAGATCGAGTATCCTAAGCTATTCATCTTCAATCGGGGCTTTCTCATGCTTGATCTCATTAATTACTTTGTTTAACATAACATTAAACATTTTCATGATAATAGTGTACATTATACTATGCAATTCAATGATATTAATCATAAAGCTTAGAAATAATGCAAACTTACCTCGATATACAAAATGTATGTAGGTATGCAATTTAGTCATCGACTTTGTTCTTGCCTCGGTTTCGATCTGGGCTTCGTTTTTCTTGATCTATAATCATAAATAGATCATTTAATACTCACATTGACTAAATTGACTCTTAACTCATACTTTGGTAAAATTACTATTTTACCCATATACTTTCTCATATTTGCACTTTTGCCCCAAGGCTCGTAAAATGAATCTCATTCATCTTTCTTAAACTTCATGCTTAGCTGATTCATTTTCTCTACTATAGCAATCATCAATTCCCACTATTTCTAATAGGTATGACCAATTCCATAACTTTTACAAACTAGTCCTTACTAGCATTTTTCATGAAATTCACTTAGAAAAAGATGTTTATCTAACATCAAACTCTCATAAACTTCCATAAAATATCATTTTACAAGCATGTCACTCTTGGGTAGATTTTTGAACATTCATCTTAGCTCATTTTATAGCTAAAAATAGCTAATTCATAATACGAGAACTTTAAAAACACGAAGAATATTAAAAACGGGGCTAAGATGAACTTACTAGCAAGCTTGAAAAAATGAAGAACCCTAGCTATGGAGGCTCCAAATTTTTTAAGACAAGAGGAAGAAGATGAATAGATTTTTATCATCTTTTTCCTATTTTAATCAATTATTAGACAAATGACCAAAATGTCCTTCTCTTTAAAAATTTCTATTTTTCTAACTCATGTCCATTTTTGTCCAAAAATTATAATTTGGGAAAATTGCTATTTAAGGACTCATAATTAATATTCTAAAGCTATTTCATACAAAAAGCTTCTAGAAACTCATATTTTGCAACTTTTGCAATTTAGTCCTTTGTGATAATTCCATGTCAATTTCACAAAATTTCTACATGGAACTTTAGTACTATGATGCAAACATGTCATAAACCTTAAGAACTCAATTTTACTGACTCGGGTTTGTGGTCTCGCACCACTATTCTGACTAGGCCCTGAATCGGGATGTTACAGTGTTCGATTCTGCTCGTAACGCACGGCTGTGTTTGATAGCCCAGGCCGTGTTGAATTCTAAGATAGGCCTATTTTGTCCCTTTTTGGCCCGTTTCTCGTTCTTTTTGACTCCCTAAGCTCTCCTGAGTGTAAAACATGAAATTAAAGGATTAGGAGCATCGAATTCATCAAATCTAATGAAAAACTCATCCAAAAATAAGCTAAGCATAGGGTTAAAATATGTATAAATTATGGTTTATCAAATATCCCCACACTTAAGCCTTTGCTTGTCCTCAAGCAAAATCCTCAACTCACAATTAAAACTAACTTCCTTAATTCATAATTCTCATCAATAATGTTTCATCATAATTCACAGATAATTCATACGTTGATAATTTAACTAAAAGAGTCCTAGAGATTCAAACAATCTAAGTCATAGATTTTTATATCATGAAAACATAGGTGTTTCCCCTTACCTAAATAATTACCTCTAATTCAAAACCTGACAAGAGTTGGCATCCTTACTAAAGATTCACTCAAATCACTTGGGGTGTTTAAGGTTCAAATTAAGCACTCAAAAGTCAAACATGACAAGTTAATCCCATAGGCTTGCATGAAAATAAAATCTCCACCACTACAGAATGAGATGATACACAAATCAAAAGGTCTTTAAAGGGTTATAACAGGGCTTGGGTTAAAGGTGTGGATAAAGGCTGAATTAGAGGGTTAGAATCGAGATTAAATTGACCATTTACCTAACTAGAAAATAACTAATACTGAATAATTGCATTGATTGAAACCTTATCACTGGTAACACGAACTTCTTCTAAAGATGTGAAATTAACAGTTTAAGCTCATAACACTAATAATGAATAAATTTCCACTTTTTTTTAAGAACATACAATAATAAGATAGAATTTAACAACTGAAATAAAGAAAATAGTTAGGCAACTGATCAAATAAAATCTCGACATAAAGGGGGTCAAAGTAGGAGAATTAAAAATTTGGTTTTGGGTTAATATTAATGGGTAAGTCAAGAAACGGTTTATTAGGCTAAACAGGGTTCACTATGGGTTAATTAAGAGGGTAGGCTTTTTAGTGGAATGAGTGGGTTAAAACCTAGGTGCCTTTATCATCTCAATATATCAAATCAGAAATGTGGTCTCGACATGTATAATCAAAGCAAGTTTTAGAATAACAAATCAATATTGACACACTCATAATAAATAAAGTGAGCAAGAAAAATATATGCTCTAAAAGGCTCAAAATCTCACAGAAATTATGGTTTTTGATGTCAACCTTACAAATTTCAAACTTCAAAGTAATATTTAAATTTAGGAAAACAACCAAAAAATTTTAATTTTATTCTAAAAATAGACTTATCATGCTTGATTCTCTAATGTCTTAAAGTTTAAACCATCAATGCACAATTATCTATGACTTAATCCGAAACATATCAATGAAAATCATAAATCAATAGAAGTTTCATTCTAATAGTAATATGAGAAAATTACTTAAGAACAAGGCATAATTCAGTATTGTTGACACCTCCCCACACTTTAGATGTACATTGTCCTCAATGTACAAATATAAATAGTGACAATATAGTAAGAAAAACATAAGAGAGGGAGAGAAGTGAAACTTTCTGAATTTTGGATGGAGTCAAAGAAAAGAAACGGTGTAAAGTTAGGCAGGGGTGGTGGATACTCCGGTGGTGGTGGGGTCATTTCGTAATAGCCCCTTGAACCTAAATTAAAGAAATCAAAATATAATAATATAAATTAAATTCAAGAAAGATAAAAGGAAAGAATTTAAAAATGAAAATAAAAGAAAAAGGAAAAATAAATGGACTCAAAGGTCCTTGTCTTGTCAAATTAATAAAGCGGCCGGCATGAACTTATGTAGAGTGGTCGCGTAAGGGGAGACTGCGCCAGGATCCTTTCGCTTTTTCGACATGGGGATGGTGGCCTTGGTTTAGCCTCTAGTATTTGTATATGGTGGTAAGGATGGTGGTTGGTGTGCTGGCGGTGTAAAGAAGGAATAAGGGAAAGGGGGAAAAGAAAATGAAGGGAGAAGATAATGGGAAAAGAAAGGGGTGTGATGGCTAGGGTTTGGGAGAAGAAAATTTGGGGAAGAAAGTGAATAGAAGAAGGGGGTTTAAATAAAAACCAGCTGCCCACGCCCGTGTGCCCTGGGCGTGTTAGGTCACACGGCCGTATCGCACGGTCGTGTGGTACCTCGTTCGTTTCTCCCACGCCTGTGTAGAGGTTTCCACGCCCATGTTGCTTAATCAGTGTCGACCACGGCCTGGGGACATGGACGTGTCGCACACCCGTGTTACTTTCTTAGTGTCGACCACGACCGTATCGCACGGACATGGCATCTTATCGCAGCCCGTGTTTTGGGGAAAATTTTTGTCCTTGGTTTGCACGGTCTCTGCCACACCGATATGCTTATTCATGGTGTTCACACGGCCAAGGCCACGCCCATGTGCAAGGCCGTGTGGTAGGGAAACCTGCGCTTTATTAATTTGGTTAGTTTTTTAGTTAGGTGCTAAAAATCAAAAATATGAAAATTAATAGGGTTAGTGCTCGGGTTGCCTCCCGAGAAGCGCTCGTTTAAAGTCTTAAGCTAGACTTACCTTTCATTTGCATAATCATGGTGGTTTGAGGAGTTGAAACTCCTCATTCTTACTATCAAATTTATTAAAATAAGGTTTTAGACGAGTACGATTTACCTTGAAGGTGCCAAATTGAGAATGAGTTACCTCGACTGTACCATATGGGAAAGTATTAAGTACCGTGAAAGGAGTTATTCCATTAGGTTCAGAAGTGGCAACACGAGGATCTGTATTATCCATTAGAACTCGGTCTCCAACCTTGAAGTAGTTTGCTTCATCTTTAAGTTCGCTATGGAGTTGCCTCAGTTTTTCTTCGTGTGTTCTTAGTTTCTCCTTGACATGTGTCCTCCACTCGTCTAGTTCATCGATCTGAAGCCTTTGCTCCTCATGAGTTATTTCATTGTTGGTACGAGATCTAGGATGTGGCTCAGTTGTGTGATTTCGTGGTGCTTCCTGAAAAGAAGGTTGAACCAAATGGTCATTAATAGAATTTATGTTCTCACATTTATTACTCGATGTCCTAGCCGAGTCAAGAGCCTGAAGAGTGATCGTTTCGTCACCTACACGAAGTGTGAGTTCACATGTACCAACATCAATTCTAGTTTTAGCAGTTGCTAAAAAGGGTCTTCCTAAAATTAAAGGAACATTATTGTCTTCATCCATGTCTAAAACAACAAAGTCTACTGGGAATATGATTTATCAATTTTTACTAGTACATCTTCGATTATACCCCTAGGAACTCTAATAGTTTTATCAGCCAATTGAATGCTCATCCTAGTTTGTTTGGGTGTCCCAAGACCTAGCAGTTTAAACATTTTATAAGGCATAACATTTATGCTTGCCCCTAAATCTGCTAAAGCATTATTAACAGATAAACCACCAATTAAGCAAGGAATCATAAAACTCCCTGGATCTTTTAACTTTTGTGGTAGTCTATTTTGTAAGATTGCTGAGCATACTGCATTTAGCTCCACATGCGACGCCTCGTCTAACTTTCGTTTGTTTGTCAAAAGCTCTTTTAAAAAAAATTTGAATTGGGCATCTGCGAAAGAGCTTCAATAAACGGTAAGTTAATATGTAATTTAGTTAAGAGTTTAATAAATTTACCAAATTGTTCATCTGTGCGGTCCTTCTTTGTCACATTGGGATATGGCACACGAGGTTGGTATTTTGTACTTACCAATTTTGGTTTTTCATGGCTTATCTCAACCTTACCTTCTTCTACAACATTCTCTTGCCTCAATTTTGGTTCATCTAACCCTTCACTATCGTGAGCAATAATGGCATGAATTTGCTCCTTTGGGTTAGTTTCAGTGTTGCTTGGCAAGCTTCCTTGTGGTCGTTCTGAGATCAGCTTAGAAGGCTGACCTATTTGGTTCTCGAGCCCTTGAATTGACGCTTGTTGATTTTTTAGTGTTGTTTCGGTGTTTTGGAAATGGGTTTCTGACACCACGATGAATTTTGTTAGCATCTCCTCAAGGTTTGGCTTCTTCTCTTGTGGGTAGGGTTGCTGTTGAAAGCCTGGAGGGGGTTGCTGTCTCTGATTTCCTTGACCACCCCATGAGAAGTTTGGGTGGTTCCTCCAACCTGGATTGTAAGTGTTACTATAAGGGTTATTTTGAGGTCTAGAATTATTACCCATATAGTTCATCTGTTCACTTTCTATGCCAGGGTTGTAGGATGGATATTTTGTGTTACTCATTCCTCCTCCATTCGTATCGCACTGCATAACTGGATGTACCTGCGAAGAACCACAAAAACCATCAATCTTTTTATTTAACAGTTCTACTTGGTTTGATAGCATGGTCACTGCGTCGAGGTTGAAAACACTGGCGGCTTTTGTTGGCTTTGTCCTCACAACTTGCCACTGATAGTTATTCAGTGACATCTCCTCCATAAACTTATAAGCCGCTTCAGGGGTCTTTTTATTTAGGGTTCCACCTGCGGCTGAATCGATCAACTGCCTAGTTGAGGGGTTCACACCATTGTAAAAGGTTTGAACCTGAAGCCACAAAGGTAACCCATGGTGAGGGCACCTTCTTAGTAAATCCTTGTATCTCTCACATGCATCGTAAAGTGTTTCTAAATCCATCTGCACAAAAGAAGAAATATCATTCCTCAACTTAGCCGTTTTAGCCGGCGGAAAATATTTAAGTAAAAAATTTTCGATCATTTGGTCCCATGTAGTGATTGATCCTCATGGTAACGAGTTCAACTGTTTAGCTTTGTTCCTCAACGAAAAGGGAAACAACCAAAGGCGAATGGAATCATCAGAAACGCCATTAATTTTGAAAGTGTCGCAAAACTCTAGAAAATTTTCCAAGTGATTGTTTGGATCCTCATCCTGCAAACCATCAAACTAAACAAACTGCTGAATCATCTGAATAGTGTTAGGTTTCAGTTCAAAATTATTTGCAGCAATAGCAAGTCGAATAATACTTGATTCAGTTCTTGTTAAATTAGGTTTAGAATAATCATACATAGTACGAGGAGCAGGATTTTGATTCACCGAATTTGCGGCAACCACAGGAGGTAGCGGATTATTATCAGCCATCTCTTCAGTAGTATTAGTTTCGTCTTCTTGCTCTTCTTCTATGTATTGTAGACTTTGCCTTATTTCTCTTCGGTTTCTGCGAGCGGTATGTTCTATCTCACTGTCAAAAATCAAGGGTCCTGACGGGTTTCTTCTAGTCATAAACTAAAATTACCTGCTAGAAGCAAATAAAAGAAAAATTAGCAAGTTAAAATAAAATAAAATAATAAAATAAATTGCAATAAAATAAAAATAATGGCTAAAGTAATAACAATTTAGTGTTCCTAATATCTTAGTCCCCGACAATGGCGCCAAAAACTTTATGTGTCTAAAACTAACTATGACCACAATAAAGGCAAGCGCACCTATCGTTTAATAGTATAGTTATGGTAAGACCGGTAATATCGTATCCACAAGGACCAAGAGTACTCATAATTACTATCTTTTTTATTATTTAGCCTAAGTATTGGAGTGATTTCTTTTAAACTAAAACTAATTAAACACGACAACGAAAGAATTAGGAAAATACTCTTAGACAACTTTATGAGATAGGCAATACCTAAGGAAGAATCCACCTAGACTTCACTTATTACTTTTGATTCATACGATTTATTCACTCGACTTAATCCGTAGAAATCCCTGATTTATGTTAATATCTCTCTCAAGACTAAAAACAACTGACTCTAGGTTGATTAATTAAAATCTCTTTCTAATTAAAACCCCTATTGTCCCATTAACTCGATCTATGGATTCCCTTATTATATTTGACTCTAATCCGACAGATTTTAGTCGCCCTATTTCTAGGGTTGCAATCAACTCCGCTTAATTGTGTTGATCTGCTCTTAAACAGGGACTTTTTCTCCACTGAATAAGCACATCCGACTTGAATCAATAACCTGAATTATCAAAACAAGAATAAGAACTCACAATTAAGAATAAGAACAAGTATTTATCTTATAAATCAAATAATAATAAGATCCGTCTTAGGTTTCATCCTCCCTCATTATTTAGGGAGTTTAGTTCATACTGATAGAAGGAAACATCTCAAAATAAGGAAAACAACAAAACATAGGAAAACCCAAAAACTTCTAAAGAACTTGATGGGAGATATTCAGTCTTGATGGAGATCCTTCCTCCGAGCTGCTTCCGACGGCTGTCTTCGAGTAGTTTTTGCGTTCTATTCAGCGTCCCCCTTTAGTTCACCCCCTAGGGTGTTTGTATAGGCTTTGGAACGTCTTTCTTTGCCCACAAGTAACCTTTTCCGGATAGAATTAATCTTTGATACGGCAGGGACACGCCCGTGTGACACGCTCATGTTCAATTGCCTTATGCCGTACTCGCTCCTGCTCACCACACACGGTCGTGTGGTCTGGCCGTGTACGTTGATCCAGGCCGTGTTTGATTCTGCTCGTAACGCACGGCCGTGTTTAATAGCCCAGGCCGTGTTGAATTCTAAGATAGGCCCATTTTGTCCCTTTTTGGCCCGTTATTTGTTCTTTTCGACTCCCTAAGCTCTCCTGAGTGTAAAACATGAAATTAAAGGATTAGAAGCATCGAATTCATTAAACCTAATGAAAAATTCATCCAAAAATAAGCTAAGCATGGGGTTAAAATATGTATAAATTATGGTTTATCAGGAGGATTATTCAATCGATTCAGATCTACAACTTGAGGCACAGCAGGTACTTGTGGGGGTGGTGGTTGTGGAGCAGCCAGATTCGTTCGAACGAACTCTGAAAACCACTCACTCATCATTCGGAAGAAGGCTTGCTTAGCCTCTCCTCCCTCACCACTATCATTCGGCTTAGATGTGGCCGGCACTGTCCCTTGAGCGGGAGCAGGCACATTACTTTCAACATCGTCAGACACTGCTCGATCGAGATCCATTACTATACAAAAACACATTTATAACTGTCAGGATTCATCACACTATCGCAATTTCATATATGGCATGTATAGCTAGACTCACACGCGCTATGTTAGTCCGAGAATCGACTAAACCGTAGCTCTGATACCAATAAAATGTAACACCCCTAACCCGAAACCGTCACCGGAAAAGGGTTAAGATGCGTTACCGATCAATCAGAATATTTCACAACCATTTCACGACACAAAGCCAATCATCAATCAAACATATTCAATCATAAACATATAGTCCCTTATTGAGGTCTACGAGACCTTAAACTCGTGTTAAAATCAGGTCAGGACTAAACCGAACACATACAAAATTCTTGGAAATTTGAACATTTTTCAAAACTACAGAGGTCACACGCCCGTGCAGTCAGGCCGTGTGCCTCACACGACTACCAGACACACCCATGTGTCCAGGCCGTGCCAAAACAGAGTGTAGCATCCCAAAAGTTAGGGGTTAGTAGTTTTGCTTGAATCCATGTTGTGTTTATTTGGCTTGCTATTTGAGTGAGTTTTGGGGTCCTTTAGAGGCTTGGGTTCGAGGTTGAGCCTTGGAAAATTTTTGTTTTTTTTGGTCTTTAGTGGAGAGGGCTTCGGAAAGTAGGACTTAAGTTTAATTGTGTGTGATTAAGAGACACAAGGTGAGCATATGGTAAGGTGGCTGTGGCGTCAAGGAGGGAGCAATGGGGAAGGAGTTCGAATCCCACATGTGGCAAGTTGGAGGCTTTTATTTTGCTTAGGAGATGACAAGAGGTTGTGTTGGAATCAAATTCTGATGGAGGAGTGTTTGAATTGGTCAAGGTGGTTGGGTGTTTTCAAATGAGAGATGGAGAGTGAATTGAGGAGAGAATCAGGGGATTTGGGGGTGAGAGGTAGTGGTTGGCCGAATGTAGGGTGTAGGGAGGAGAAATTCAGCTAGGGGTTGATTTTTGCATGAAATTCGGCATTTGGTGAGTAGCAATAGGAGAAAACCAAAACCTTTTGGAGGGTGTGCCGAAATTCTCTTGTGTTCTTAGCATTTTTGACAGTTTAGCTTTCTCCTTAGACATTTTGGGTTCTTTGTTCTTCACGTTTCCTTCTATTCTCTTTTGCACATTCTTTTCTACTCTCCCCTCACTTGTTTTCTTTTGTACTCTCCATAACCAAAACTTCTATTCTTCTTCATTGTGCTTCTACTACTTTCTCTATAAGCTGAATTCCCCTTTGCCCCATTTGAATCAGTTTCCTTTTCTTTTGCCATTAGTCGAACTTGATCTAGTCTGAAGCGTGATGTGTTTTCGATCATCGAATCTCCCTTTTCATTCGGTTTTTCTATAGCTGCAAGGTAATAGTCTATTTTCTTTTTATATTCTCCTTCTCTTTTCTCTCTCAAAGGACCGAAACACTCATCTTCTAATTCTTTTAATCAGGCCGAATCTGAACATTTCCTTCCATCTCAAATCTTGTTTGTTCATTTGAAAAAGCCGAAACCTTTGTTGGTCAGTTGCCGAATCTGTGGCACCTTAGTAAGGATGGCTATGGCCGAATGGGGGGGATGGTTGGTTGTTCTTTATTTTAGTTTCATTTAGGCTGAAAGGCTGTTTCTTTGTTATTTTGAACAACATCGCTAACTCGTGCTATTCTTTAGGGACTCAACTTCGTAAGAGAGTAGACTGAACGTTCAAGCGTAGCAAGAGTTTCCGTCGTTCTTGGTAAGTAGTGTGGTAAGTTGTCAGTTTCAACCTATGGATATGTCTTACTTTGGTTAAGGGTAATGATTAAAGTATATGGATTTATAGGTGCATAATCCTGAGGGTTCAACCTACGCTCATAACAGGTGCGTACTCACACCATTTTGACTATAGATCAGCAAGTGCCGAAAAGCAGGAACTCTGGCAAATGATGCCACATGAGCGTGCAAACGCACGTGTGGTGAACCAAGCCTGCGAAAATGGGTGCATGATGCGTGAGGCCACCTTGAGCGTTCTCATGGGCTTAGGAAGTTTTGGGCCTCATTTGGTTGAAATGGGCCGAGTGGGCCCAACGGGCCCGTGGGCCCTACATGGGTAAATGTTGTGGATGGATAGGAATTAAGGAGCCGACCATGAGCGATCACATGGCCAAATGTAGTTTTGGGCCGAATGGGCCACACGAGAGTGTGGGCCCACCTGGGCTGAGTTTTGGGCTTTGGGCCCAAATACACCATTTTTGATTAAATACGATATTTGTGTCACTCGAGGCGACTGTAGACCTCCGGAAAGGTCATAAAATTACTTAAATACCCTTGAAGGGTAAAATGACCGAAATACCACTAGAGGGTAAGATGACCGTTAGCCCCTGAAGGGCAGAATGACTAAAATGCTCTACATGTTATATGATTGCTATCGTATGTTTATTATGGTATGTTGCATTCATGTGTTATTATGTTGCATGGGGATGGGACTATTAATACGGAGGAAGTGCTAATAGGATCGCATGGTCGCTGTCGATCGTGGATCCACCAAGGCTTTGTTTTCATGATGTACTCTCGCAAACGATAAGTTAGTGCCGGAACCGGTGCTACATAAGGAGTGTAGGGATGGGTGGGTCGATTAAATCCCCACAGGAGTGCAGGGTTGGACAGGAGACGGAGTGCAGGGTTGGTATGGGCATTAATGCATTACATACATGGATTTTAATATTTAGATGGGCTTAGGCCCAGATAAATATGATATGTAACATTTGATATGGGCTATAGCACAACCGAGGCTATTTTGGGCTAAGGCCCAATTGCCACCGTTTCTGTAATGGGCTTAGGCCCGGATTATTGTGATGCATGTTTTACTGACGAGGGTTGTACACACTGAGTTTTCATAAACTCACCCCCTCTTTTTATTAAATGTTTCAGGAAATCCTCAGTAGGCGGTTCGACGTACTGGAGGACTCGGAGGTGGCCACACTACGAGCAGCTTTGAATTTTAGTATTCTATTCTACTTTATTTAAACCGTTTTCTTATTGGGTTGTAATAAGGCCTCTCTTAAATTCTGGTTTTTAATTTGAGATTTTCAGTTTATTATGATTTAAATCTGCTAAAAGTTGAACACGATTTTTTTTCAAAACGATAACTGTTTTCTAAACACTACGTTTCCGCAACTCAATTTTTAGATAACTCGTCTTCGTAAATCATTATTTTAAATTAAGCTTCCGCAACAACGAGGTTTTGAAATTAATAACTTTTAATAAACGTTGATTAAAAATAAACAAACGCAAACTGAGACTTTAGTTTTTAAATATCAAGAAGAGTTTTCAATGAAAACATGGTTTTCAAAAAACACTTCAATGTGACACGCCAGATTCAGGCCTAACTTCTAGGCCGGGTTTGGGGTGTTACATTTAGTGGTATCAGAGCCCGTTGCAAAACTCGGGCTGTGAAATGGGCTTTAGTTTTTAAGATGTTTACAAGTGGTTTTGAAGTGGTTTTGGAAGATTTTGTGTGGCACTCCAGTCTCCAGTCATTTTGACCAAGTAAGTTCTCCGATATCGAATTTTGTTTTAAATCATTATCTTTGTAGATAGATACTGGGCTTACTTTAGATGGTAGACTATACTGAGACTCTTAGTTAGAGTAAAACTGAAGCCCGTAGGAGACTAAAACTGTAGTGAGCTTGCGATTGCGAAAACAACTTTTAACTACTATCTCCATAAAACATTTGTTTAATTACTGTATCTATGAGCTAAATTCATAAAACTTGTAATTCAGATAATACGCGAAGTGATAATGAGAGCTAAAAGGGGTGCAAGAGGCCGCGGTAGAGGTCGTGGAAGTGCTAGGGCTGGGTCTTCGGCGTCAGACCACATGCCCAATGTCGAGGCGAGAGAAGCACCAGCTTCACCAGTAATCGAGACAGGGTCGTTTGATCGAGCTGCTGGGGATGACACACTATCTCAGGCAATGCTGCGTATTTTGGAAAGAGTTGCTGGGTCTGTTGGGCCTAATACCGAGACAGGGTCGTTTGATCGAGCTACTGGGATGACGTACTATCTCAGGCAATGCTGCGTATTTTGGAAAAAGTTGATGGGTCTGTTGGGCCTAATACCGTTGTTGGGGGCCGTGGGTCAGTTACGGAACGACTCCGGTCCAATGGAGCAGAGATCTTCAGGGGAGTTTCTGGGGTGGTCCCAAGTGTGGCAGATGCATCGCTAGAGGCCACCGAAAGAATTATGGATGACCTCGATCGCACGCGAGCAAAAGTTGAAGGGTGCCGTGTCTTTTTGTTTGAGGATGAAGCCTACCAGTGGTGGCTTACAGTAAAAGAGGGTACCCCGTCTGATCAATTGACTTGGGAATTCTTCAAGTCCACATTTCAGGGAAAGTATGTGGGCGCTAGCTATGTCGACGCTCGTAGGAAAGAATTTTTGAATCTGGTTCAAGGTGACAAGTCTGTGGCTGAGTACGAGGCAAAATTTTTGTGACTTAGCCGGTATGCTCAAGGAATTGTAGCAACGGAGTACGAACGTTGTGTTAGGTTCGAAGATGGCCTCAGGGATAGTCTTCGAGTGTTGATAGCTCCACAGAGGGAGCGGGACTTTGCCGCATTAGTAGAGAAAGCTAAGATCACTGAGGATGTAAAGCGCTCTGAGCGTCTAAATAGGGAAAGAGAAAGGGGCAGAAACAAGAGGGAGTCTGAGCATTCGGATTCTGATTAGAGATTTAAGAGAAGGGCTAGAGTAGATGGGCGATCAGTAGCCGGACCCCTGTTGTTTACTCATCAAGTTACCACCTTGTGCTACTTGTGGGAAAGGTCATGTGGGTGAATGCTGGAGAAAGACAGGGGCTTGTTTGGGTTGTGGTTCCATGGGACATCGTTTCAGAGAGTGTCCCAGAAGATCAGATCAGAGGCAAGCTTTCGGTAAGGGTAATGTACATGTAATATCCCGGGTTAGGGGTTATTTTGTTGTTGCATGAAATTGCATGTGTTTAGTGTGCTGCGTGGCTATTGCTATGTTTTGGGGGCTTAATTGTGGTCTAGGGGTATGCCTGAGTGGATGGGAAATTTTGGTTTTTGGATGTTAAGTGAAGGGAGCTGTGGAAGCTGGGGTTTAAGAATTTTAATTGATGTTTTGTTGCACAAAAAGGTGAGCTGGCAAAGTGGCAACCATGCGTTACTTGGGAGCTAGGTGTGGCGTCAAATGCATGGGGTGGAGGTCTAGTGTTCGAGCTGCAAAGTCCCCATTTTGGTTCCCATTTTGGACGGCATGGGAGGAGGAAGTAGAAGGCAATTCAAATTCTTCTTTGGACTTGGTCAAACCGTTCAAATGGTGGGAGGAGAGTGAGTTTAGGAGGAAGACTTGGTCATGCTTGTTTGAATGTGTGGAGTGGAGTGTTGTGGGGATTTGGCCAATTTAGTGGGGAGTTGGAGGGGAGTGACGGCTTAGTGTGGGGGAGAAAGAGTGTGCCGAAATTCAATTGGCATTTTGGGGTGTTTTTTTTCGGTCACTTTTTGGTATCAAACAAAGTTCTCTCATTTTGTCAAACAAGCCGATTTTTTTTCCATAGAAAATTCTCTCATTCTTTCCACCTCTTGAAACCGAAACACCTAGTCCCTTAGTTGCCGAAACTCTCACTTGCTTCAAACCGAATCTTTCCATTATTCATCTTCCCATTTCTTTTGGTGCCGAAACCACAATCACTTGCATATCAGACTTTTATTTTTTCTTTTCTTATACATTATTGCCGAAACTTCATTCTCATCTCCTATCTTCTTTTCTTTCCTTTTTCATTCAAAACCGAACATAGGTGTGTGGTAAACACTTAGGCCAAATCTTCTTGTCTTTTTGGGGTGCATCTTAGCCGAATCTTTTCTCTCTTGGAGGTCCTCTTGTGGCCGAATTTTGGGTGGTATTGGTAAGTTCTTGGCCGAATGGCCATTTCTCTTTTCTCTCTAGTGCGATGTCGATTTTGGATTGGTGAAAGGAGTTAACCTCTTATTTTGGAATTCAAGGCTTTATAGGGCATTCGGGATTCAAGCAGTTGACAAAGCCTTTTACAGCACTCGACCGATTGATAAGTGGTGGGGATTGGCCGATTGTCGAAAAATCGTTGGTTGATTCGGGATTTGGTAGGAAACCAAATCGTATAGAGGTAAGGGTTCGATATTAACCCCTTTGGTTAATTGTTGTTGGCCGAATGTTATAGATGCCTAACCCCTATGTTTGGCCGATTTTTAGGAGCAAGTCACTCGAGGGATTTAGATCGCTTCGTGGGATTTTAGACTCAGAATTACTGTGTGTGTAAACTAACACACCGATATCTAGTAATGTTATTAATAAACCCGTTTGCTCTCGTTAAAAACTATACCAAGATGACGGATAATTGGATACCCAAACGGGGTATGTGTACGTATCCTGGTAAGTCTAATTTATTACAAGTTCTATTATGGATACCTTGGGTATTATGATCTAGGTTATGTATGCTATGAGATGTAATGCTAGACATGTTGGCATGATATGCATGATTTGTATGATATGCATGATTACATGAGTATGGTATGTTGATGGGTGATATGAGTGGAGGAGCAAAGTGATATTTTGTGCCGACGAGCACACGTGTTTTGGTAACACACTTTGTGACTTTGGGTCACCGCAGGTTTGGCACCTCATTGTGACTCGTCCCGTGGTGGTTGACACCACCGTGGGTTGGCCCCACTTTGAGATATGGGATCGTCACTAGTGATTGGGTATCACACGATGGGTTGGCCCCATCATTCGATTATTGTGACTACGGCCACCAAAGGTTTGGTACCACATTTGTGTCTTTGGGACACCGCAGGGTTGGGCACCTCATTGCGACTCGTCCCCGTGGTTGACACCACCGTGGGTTGGCCCCACTTTGAGATATGGGATCGTCTCGCTAGTGATTGGGTATCACACGATGGGTTGGCCCCATCATTGGATTTGTGACTTGGTCACCAAAGCTTTGGTAGCACAAACGTGTCTTTGGGACACCAAAGTGGTTTGGCACCACATTGATGGATATTGTGTCTTTGGGACACCAAAGTGTTTTGGTAACACATTGTGACTATATGTCACCAAAGTTTTTGTACCACATGGGGTAGAAAAAGGAGATACGGATGGTTAGGATCGGGTTGCATTAATTATGTTGCTATGTATGATGTGTGTTAGCATGTTGATTCATCGGGAGCGGGATTTATGCACCGAGTCATTCGACTCACCCTCTCCTTTGACATTTCAGTGACCCGTAGACGCGACATGGAGCCTGGTGGACTCGAGGTGCACATGCCATGCTTTGATAAAAGTTTTGCTCAGACTATTCACTTTGGGTACTTTAGCTCATTTATTTTTATTTGAGATTTAATTTGGATTTGTAAAAGGCCTTTAAATTATGTTTTATGATGGTTATGTTTTAATTAGATTCTCAACCTGCTTAACAAATAACTTGGTATGAAATTTTACTAAAAATTTGGTAAGACAATGTTTTCAAAACTATAACGCAATGTGTTTTAGACTATACCATCGGGTATCTCACTATGTTTTGCTATACAGTAAACTCAAATAATTTTCAAACCAAACTCGATATTCTACTAAGTCAAAAATGTTTCAAAATAGCACTAAGAAACTATTGGAAGTGCTAATGAAATCAACTCGGTTGTAACTATATGCTTTAGATAAGTTTTCAAAATCTAATCAAACAGGCCTACTCCAACTTTCTTCAAGTTCACTATGTTTTCACCCCGTTTTTAAACGAAAAATCTGATCACTCAAAAACGTTTTTCCCCGTAACATACCAGATTCGGACGGGGTGTCCTGTCCGAGTTTGGGGTGTTACAATTGTGGTATCAGAGCCAAGTTCAAAAGGCTCGGTTGTGGGCCTGAGGCCCAAAATGTTTTCAAAGGATTGTTTTGTCAGTCTTTGTTCTCAAAGTATGGTTTGAAAGGCATGGCACCGAGTCGCGGCACTGGGTCGCCTGTAAGTACCCTTACTATTGCTTGTGAATTGATTGGATGTGATATGATTTGATGAATAGCAATAGTATACTACTTTAGAGATTGAAACTGATAGGATTCGGTGAACTCGCGAGAACAAATCCTCCTTAATATTCATAAGACTTGCTTTTAAACAAGTGGAATAAATACTGATGCATAAAATTCTTAATCAGATACGTAGAAAGATTAGTCATGAGCACTCGAGGCGGACGTGGTCATAATACTCGTGGTAGAGGTAGGGGTAGAATGACGACGCTTCGAGCCCGTAGGATCCGGTCCGGGTTCGTAAAATGAGATACCGGCCTCGCCACCACCGGAGGTGGTGAGTTCCAAGATCATACCGGGGATGATGCAGTTGTCACAGCGATGCCGCGAGTGTTGGAAAGAGTAGCGGGTGTAGGTGGTGGTGCAGGAGTTAGGAAATTGCTCTGAGCGACTTCGGGCCAATGGGGCCGAATTCTTCCGAGGTGTTTCGGTGTTGCTCCCAAAGATCGCCAATATTGGCCGAGGCAACCGAGCGGATCATGGACGATCCGACTTGATCGCTGAAGAGAAGCCAAGGGCATCGACGCTTCTTCTGGATGAGTCATATCGCAGTGGCTCACTGCTCGAGATAAAGGTGGCAAAGAGAGATCCGACATGGGATTATTTCAGTATCGCATATCAAAAGAAGTACATCGGAGCTAGTTATATTGACTCCCAATGTAAAGGCATTTCGAGGCTTGTTCGTGGGGTAAATCTGCTTTCGAGTACGAGGCCGAGTTCCCGGTTGAGTAGGTATGCCGGGGCATTGTGGCCACCGAGCATGAGAGGTGTGTTCGCTTTGAGGATGGTCTCATGAGACGACTTGAGGTCGCCGATTGCTCCTCGCCAGGAGCGCGAGTTTGCTGTCTTAGTTGAGAAGGCTAAGGTAGCCGAGGGTGTTAAGGAGTCGGTGAGACAGGGCATGGACGTAAATAGGCATAAGAGGAGCTTTGGGTCTTCTGGGTCGCCGGGTAATCCGCAGAAGAGAGCTAAACCGAGTGGGCCGAACCATCTCATAGGTTTGTTGCCGCCAGGCGTGGACCGCCGCAGTTGTAACTGTGGGAAATCTCATTGGGGTGGCTAGCCGGATGGAGGAAAAGGTTGCTTCGAGTGTGGTTCTCTCGAGCACCGTGTGAGGGACCGTCCGCGTAGGTTGGCCAGATTCACCCGAGAGTCGGCCGTAATCGCTTCGTAGTTAATGGACCGCCACAGCAGAGGGGCCGTGGTAATGGCGAGGTGGTAATGGTTCGCCTCGGGGCCGTGGAGCACCGCGCAGGTGTGGGTAGTTCTGAGCCGCATGTACCGATTAGTGTATGCCGCGAGGCGCCGAGAGAGGGCGACGCGACCGGACGTTATAACCGGTGACGCTTTTGATTTTCGCTCTCCTTATACCGCTTTGATTGATGTGGGTTCAACGCACTCTTATGTTGCCGTGAGTATAGTAGAGACCATGGATTTAGACTCGAGATATCTTCTAGGCGGATGACCGTGATTAGCCCTTTAGGTCACTCCTGTAGTAGTAGATAAACTCAAGTAGAGAGGTACCCTTAGAACTCCAAGGGGTAGTGGTTGTCGCTTGATCCGATGGAACCGCCGCTTGGGGAGTTCGATCCGATTCTTGGGATGGATTGGTTGGTCAAGTACCAGCGGTTTGGATTGCGCGGCTAAGCGCATGGTTCTTAAGACGATTGAGGGTGAAGAGGTGGCTATGATAGGTAATAGGAGAGATTACTTATCTAATGTGGTATCCGCTCAAGGCGCAGAAGATGGTCGTGAAGGGCCGTGAAGCATATGTAGTTCATGTGTATGCCTTGGAGGCTAAAGAGTCTCACGAGAGAAGGTTCGCATCATTAAGGAATTTGCTGATGTGTTTCGAGGAGCTTCCGGTTTGCCGCCAGATCGCGAGGTAGAGTTCGGATAGATCTATTATCTTAATCGCGCCAAAGTGTCTATTGCCCGTATAGAATGGCGCCAAAGGAATTGGTGGAGCTTAAGGCTCGGATCCGTGGAGTTATTGGATCGAGGTTTTATTAGGCCTAGTGTTTCGCCGTAAGTGCGCCGGTACTTTTGTCAAGAAGAAAGATGGCACGATGCGGATGTGTATAGACTATCGCCATTGAATAAGCCGACGATTAAAAACAAGTATCCGCTGCCACGGATAGATGATTTGTTTGATCACCGGTGAAGGCGCCGCGGTATTTTCAAGATCGACTTGAGGTCCGGGTATCACCGCTTAAGAGTTAAGGAGGTCGATATCCATAAAACAAATGCTTCGACTCGTATGGGCACTACGAATTTCTCGTAATGCCGTCGGGTTGACTAACGCACCGCAGCAAACGTTATGGATATGATGAATAGGGTGTTTCAACAAAGATCCGGATCGGGCCTGTCGTGGTTTTCATAGACGACATTTTGGTGTACTCATGCGACGAGGAAGAGCATGATAAGCATTTGCGAGTGGTGTTGCGATTTTGAGGAAGAGCAATTTTCATGCTAAGTTCGTAAGTGTGAGTTCGCTTAGGGAAGTGACTTTCTTGGGTCATGTAGTGTCACCGAGGGGATTCGAGTAGATCCTCGTAAGATTGAGGCGCTTTTGGATTGAAGCCGCCTAAGTCGCGGGTCGAGATTCGGAGTTTTCCTGGTTTACCGGATACTCACCGGGTTTGTTGAGGGTTTTTCGTTGATAGCAACACCGATGACCAAGTTGCCGAGGAAAGAAGTTCCGCTTGTATGGACCGAGAAACAAAGCAGAAAGCTTCGATAAGTTAAAGAAGATTTTGACCGAGGCTCCGCTTTAATTCAACCCGAGGTCGGTAAGGAATTCACGCAGTATTGTGACGCATCACATACGGGTTTGGGTTGTGTGCTAATGCAAGAAGGGAAGGTTGTGGCTTACGCTTCGACAACCGAGGTCACATGAGGTCAACTATCCGACGCATGATTTGGAGCTAGCAAACCGTGGTCTTCGCTTTAAAGATTTGGAGGCACTACTTGTACGAGAGAGATCGATAGTCTACATGCATCACAAGAGTCCAAGTATCTCCCGACTCGTAAGGATTTGAATTTGAGGCAACACAGATGGGTTGAGTTGTCAAAGATTACGATCGCTCGATTGAGTATCATCCGGCAAGGCTAACATGGTGGTCGACGCGCTTGAGCCGCAAGGTTGTTTCGGACTTAAGAGCATTGTTTGCCCACTTGAGTTTGTATGACGATGGGAGTATTCTCGCAGAGTTGCAAGTTGCTTCACCCGGTTGAAATGTGATCGAGAGAAACAGCTTATTGGATGAGGTCTCGAGTGCGCCAAGGTTACAAGTGCGTAATGGTGGTTTGGAGGGTTACAGCCTTGTCTAGTGATGAGGTGTTGTGTTTTCTGGTAAGGCTTGTATGCCTAAAGATGTTGAGCCGAGGCAAAAGATTCTTCAGACGCACATAGCAGCCTTATGCTATGCATCCCGGAGGTAGCAAGATGTATAGGGATCTTAGAGAGCGCTTTTGGTGGCCTGGCTTGAAGAAAGAGGTGACAGAGTTTGTTGGGAAGTGTCCGACTTGTCACAGGTCAAGGTCAACATCGCTGTCGCCGTTTGCTTCACCGTGAAGATTCCTCGCTGGAAGTGGGAAAGGGTAACCATGGATTTTGTCAAGGTTACCGCCACGCCAAGCAAGAAAGATTCGATTTGGGTAGTGGTGGATCGATCGACTAAATCACTCACTTCATCCCTGAGGATTGATTATTCGCCTGTGGCCAGCGGCCGTATGTGTCGAGATAGTGAGGTTGCACGGTGTGCCGGTTTCGATAATCTCGGATAGGATCCTAGATTTACGCCAAGGTTCGAAAGCGTTGCATCAAGCTCTGGGTACTGCGCTTGATTTCAAAGACGGCTTTTCACCCGCAATCACGGCCAATCGTAAAGGGTCATTCGGATCTTGGAAGATATGCCGAGAGGTTGTGTCATGGATTTCAGAGGTAGTTGGGAGGAGTTTCTACCATTAGCTGAGTTTGCCTACAACAACGCTTACTGCCGAGCATCAAAATGGCACCGTATGAGGCGTTGTATGGTAGGAAGTGTCGCCACCTACGTGTTGGACGGAGTTAGGTGAACGCCGCTTGTTGGGACCCGAGTTGGTTGCCGAGACCAAGACAAAGGTTAAGTTAATTCGGTCTAGATTGAAGGAAGCTTCAACCGCAGAAGTCTTATGCCGATCTTAAGCGAAGAGATATAGAGTTCGGCCGGGGGATCGAAGTTTTCTGAAGGTCTCGCCTTGGAAGAAGGTGTTGAGGTTCGGGAAGAAAGGCAAGCTAAGTCCGAGGTTTATTGGACCGTATAAGGTAATCGAGACGAGTTGGACCAGCATGCGTATCGCCTTGAGTTGCCAGCAGAGCTTAGTCGATTCACGACGATTCCACGCTTCGATGCTTCTGCGTTATCGCTCGCATCCGCTACATGTGGTAGCAAAGGAGGAGATCGAGGTAAATCCAGATTTGACCATGGAGGAGGAACTCGTGCGATTCTTGATCGAGATGTGAAGGTTCTCACGAGAAAGTCCGTGCCTTTGGTTAAGGTACTTTGGCGGAATCATGGCGTAGAAGAAGCTACGTGGGAACCCGAGGATATGATGAGACAAAGAATACCCGCAACTCTTTTGATCGTGTAATTTCGAGGTCGAAATTATTTTTAAGGGGGTAGAACCGTAATATCCCGGTTAGGGGTTATTTTGTTGTTGCATGAAATTGCATGTGTTTAGTGTGCTGCGTGGCTATTGCTATGTTTTGGGGGCTTAATTGTGGTCTAGGGGTATGCCTGAGTGGATGGGAAATTTTGGTTTTTGGATGTTAAGTGAAGGGAGCTGTGGAAGCTGGGGTTTAAGAATTTTAATTGATGTTTTGTTGCACAAAAAGGTGAGTCTGCAAAGTGGCAACCATGCGTTACTTGGGAGCTAGGTGTGGCGTCAAATGCATGGGGTGGAGGTCTAGTGTTCGAGCTGCAAAGTCCCCATTTTGGTTCCCATTTTGGACGGCATGGGAGGAGGAAGTAGAAGGCAATTCAAATTCTTCTTTGGACTTGGTCAAACCGCTCAAATGGTGGGAGGAGAGTGAGTTTAGGAGGAAGACTTGGTCATGCTTGTTTGAATGTGTGGAGTGGAGTGTTGTGGGGGATTTGGCCGAATTTAGTGGGGAGTTGGAGGGGAGTGACGGCTTAGTGTGGGGAGAAAGAGTGTGCCAAATTCAATTGGCATTTTGGGGTGTTTTTTCTGGCACTTTTGGTATCAAACAAAGTTCTCTCATTTTGTCAAACAAGCCGATTTTTTTTCCATAGAAAATTCTCTCATTCTTTCCACCTCTTGAAACCGAAACACCTAGTCCCTTAGTTGCCGAAACTCTCACTTGCTTCAAACCGAATCTTTCCATTATTCATCTTCCCATTTCTTTTGGTGCCGAAACCACAATCACTTGCATCTCAGACTTTTATTTTTTCTTTTCTTATACATTATTGCCGAAACTTCATTCTCATCTCCTATCTTCTTTTCTTTCCTTTTTCATTCAAAACCGAACATAGGTGTGTGGTAAAAACTTAGGCCGAATCTTCTAGTCTTTTTGGGGTGCATCTTAGCCGAATCTTTTCTCTCTTGGAGGTCCTCTTGTGGCCGAATTTTGGGTGGTATTGGTAAGTTCTTGGCCGAATGGCCATTTCTCTTTTCTCTCTAGTGCGATGTCGATTTTGGATTGGTGAAAGGAGTTAACCTCTTATTTTGGAATTCAAGGCTTTATAGGGCATTCGGGATTCAAGCATTTGACAAAACCTTTACAAAGACTCGACCGATTGATAAGTGGTGGGGATTGGCCGATTGTCGAAAATCGTCGGTTGATTCGGGATTTGGTAGGAAACCAAATCGGGTATAGAGGTAAGGTTCGATATTAACCCCTTTGGTTAATTGTTGTTGGCCGAATGTTATAGATGCCTAACCCTATGTTTGGCCGATTTTTAGGAGCAAGTCACTCGAGGGATTTAGATCGTTTCGTGGATTTTAGACTCAGAATTACTGTGTGTGTAAACTAACACACCGATATCTAGTAATGTTATTAATAAACTCTTGGCCTCGTTAAAAACTATACCAAAGATGACGGATAATTGATACCCAAACGGGGTATGTGTACGTATCCTGTAAGTCTAATTTATTACAAGTTCTATTATGGATACCTTGGGTATTATGATCTAGGTTATGTATGCTATGAGATGTAATGCTAGACATGTTGGCATGATATGCATGATTTGTATGATATGCATGATTACATGAGTATGGTATGTTGATGGGTGATATGAGTGGAGGAGCAGTGATATTTTGTGCCGACGTGAGCACCAAAGTTTTGGTAACACACTTTATGACTTTGGGTCACCAGAGGTTTGGCACCTCATTGCGACTCGCCCTCGTGGTTGACACCACCGTGGGTTGGCCCCACTTTGAGATATGGGATCGTCACTAGTGATTGGGTATCACACGATGGGTTGGCCCCATCATTCGATTATTGTGACTACGGTCCACCAAAGTGGTTTGGTACCACATTTGTGTCTTTGGGACACCGTGAGGTTGGGCACCTCATTGCGACTCGTCCCCCGTGGTTGACACCACCGTGGGTTGGCCCCACTTTGAGATATGGGATCGTCTGCTAGTGATTGGGTATCACACGATGGGTTGGCCCCATCATTGGATTTGTGACTTCGGTCACCGGTGCTTTGGTAGCACAAACGTGTCTTTGGGACACCAAAGGGTTTGGCACCACATTGATGGATATTGTGTCTTTGGGACACCGGTGTTTTGGTAACACATTTTGACTATATGTCACCAGTGGTTTGGTACCACACGGGGTAGAAAAAGGAGATACGGATGGTTAGGATCGGGTTGCATTAATTTTGTTGCTATGTATGATGTGTGTTAGCATGTTGATTCATCGGGAGCGGGATTTATGCACTGAGTCATTCGACTCACCCTCTCCTTTGACATTTCAGGTGACCCGTAGACGCGGACATGGAGCCGGGGTGGACTCGGGGTGCACATGCCATGCTTTGATAAAAGTTTTGCTCAGACTATTCACTTTGGGTACTTTAGCTCATTTATTTTTATTTGAGATTTAATTTGGATTTGTAAAAGGCCTTTAAATTATGTTTTATGATGGTTATGTTTTAATTAGATTCTCAACCTGCTTAACAAATAACTTGGTATGAAATTTTACTAAAAATTTGGTAAGACAATGTTTTCAAAACTATAACGCAATGTGTTTTAGACTATACCATCGGGTATCTCACTATGTTTTGCTATACAGTAAACTCAAATGATTTTCAAACCAAACTCGATATTCTACTAAGTCAAAAATGTTTCAAAATAGCACTAAGAAACTATTGGAAGTGCTAATGAAATCAACTCGGTTGTAACTATATGCTTTAGATAAGTTTTCAAAATCTAATCAAACAGGCATACTCTAATTTTCTTCAAGTTCACTATGTTTTCACCCCGTTTTTAAACGAAAAATCTGATCACTCAAAAACGTTTTTCCCCGTAACATACCAGATTCGGACGGGGTGTCCTGTCCGAGTTTGGGGTGTTACAGTACAGCCACTGAGGGGTGGACACCAGCCGCTCAGGGGCCGTGGACATGCCAGGGATGGAAACGGTTTGGGCTGTGGAGCTCCGGGTAGAGGTGCTGGTCTTGCAAAGGCGAGGCAGCCAGCATTGGTTTATACAGCACGTCACCGAGAGGACGGAGACGCCCTAGATGCGAATACTGGTACATACTTTACCCATAATGTGCTATTTACCTAAGTTGCAATTAGGACTAGAGTGCGCAGTAGAAGCATAGTGGTATAACCGGTATTGTGCGGCTATTAGATAGTTGGAAATTTCGAGGACGAAATTTCTTTAAGGGAGGTAGAATTGTAGCATCCCAAAAGTTAGGGGTTAGTAGTTTTGCTTGAGTCCATGTTGTGTTTATTTGGCTTGCTGTTTGAGTGAGTTTTGGGGTCCTTTAGAGGCTTGGGTTCGAGGTTGAGTGTAACACCCCAAACCCGGACAAGACACCACGTCCGAATCTGGTATGCTACGGGGAAAACGTCTTGGGAAAACTAGATTTTTCGTTTAAAAGTGGAGTGAAAACACAGTGTGTTTGAAACAAATTTGAGTAGTCTTGTTTGGAAAACAGTTGATGTATTTGAAACCTGGAGATTTTGAAAACTTAGCTAGAGTTTGTAGTTAAAACAAGTTAAAACCATTTAAAACCTCCTTAGTTTCTTAGTGATACATAAAACGCTTCTAGACTTAAATGAACTACAAGTTTGGTTTGGGAACCAGCTTGTATTTGTTTGTCAAAAAGACTTAGTGTGATACCCGATGGTATAGTTTAAAAACACGTCAAGTTATAATTTTGAAAACATGATCTTTCCAGGTTTTAGTAAAATTTATTCCGAGTTATTTTGTTAAGGCATATCAAAATCACTTAAAATATAAACAACATAAAACATAACTTAAAAGGCCTTTTACAATCCGAAATAAAACCCAATGTAAAGTAATAACTAAAGTACCCAAATAGTAGAGTCTCGAGTAAAACTTTATTAAAGCATGGCATGTGCACCCCGAGTCCATCCCGCCCAAGTCCGCGTCACGAGTCACCCGAAATGCCAAAGGAGAGGGTGAGTCGAGTGACTCGCAGTGCAAATCCCGCTCCCAAAGAATCAACATGCTAACACACATCATACATAGCAACATGATTAATGCAACCCGAACCTAACCATCCATATCTCCTTTTCTACCCCGTGTGGTACTAAACCACCGGTGACATATAGTCACAATGTGCTCCCAAAGCACCGTGTCCCAAAGACACACATCCGCAATGTGCTACCAAAGCACCGGTGTCCCAAAGACACAATTGTGCTACCAAAGCACGTGACCAAGTCACAAATCCAATGATGATGGGGCCAACCCATCGTGTGTTACCAAAACACTAGCGCATTTATCCCATATCTCAAGTGGGGCCAACCCACGGTGGTTAAACCACAGGACAAGTCGCAATGAGGTGCCAAACCTCCGTGTCCCAAAGACACAATGTGCTACCAAAGCACCGTGACCGTAGTCACAAATCGTGATGGGGCCAACCCATCGTGTGTTACCAAAACACCGGCGCTAATCCCAGATAATCATCTGTGGGGCCAACCCATCGTGGTACTCGAGCCACTGGGGCGAGACGAGGTACCAAACCTCCGGAGGTGCTAAACCTCCGTGACCCAAAGTCACAAAGTGTGCTACCAAAGCACCGTGCTCGTCAAGACAATACATCACCGCTCCTCCTCTCGTATCACCCATCAACATGCCAAACTCATGTAATCATGAATATCATGCTATCATGCATATCATACTATCATGCATATCATGCCAATATGTCTAATCTCATACCCCATGTCACATATCCATAACCATGGTATCATACAGATCATCAATAACTCATAATAATAGCACTCGACTTACCCGAGTCCAAACTCGTACCCATGAGGGTATCATAATAGTCACCACTGCTCCATTAGTCATTGCACGTGTTATTAACGATATTACTAAATATAAGTGTGTTAGTATACACACCGATAGCTACGAGTCTAAAGATCCCTACGAATCACTCGAGTCCCTTGACTATCCGGCTCCTAGAATCGGCCAAAAGTAAACCATTAGGCAACCACAATATTCGCCAACATAGGGTTAGGCACTAAGACCATTCGGCCATAACCAAATGAACCACAAGGGTTAGCGTTGGACCCTTACCTTGCTATTGGTTTGGTTTCCTACCAAACCTGAACCACAGTGGCCCTTCTTTGATCACCAATCGGCTACACCTTAAGAGAGAGTGGTTAATCCTTTGTCACCTTGACTTAATCAGATTTAAACGAATAACTGCGAATGATATCTTACCATCACTTACCTAATCGGTTCACAAAGAGAGAAGGCTCCACCTGACTACTTTCGATATCCAAGACCCAACACCCAACACCAAAAATTCGCCAACCCCACACCGGGGAAGAGAGGAGATTCTGGCCAAGGCTTCAAAAGAAAAGGATTCGGTCTTTAGGTGTTCAACACCCTTGGGTTCGGCTTAGTGAGAAAAGAATGAAAACAAGGGTGAGAAGGGATAGAGAAACGGCACTAATATTTAGGAAAGAAGGGAAATAAAAGATGAGTCAAAAATAAGAGAAACGGTGGAGGTGTTTGGAAGATGAGAGTTTCGCTATCTAGGCTCAACCAAGAAGAAAATATGAGAAGAAGAGACTTTTTACTTTCGGCTCAAACAATTGAAATAGAAAAAAGGGTTGAAAGAATAGGATTTCGGCTATTAAGAAAAGTTGAAACAAAAATAATTTCGGCAACTAGGTGTTTGCACATTCGGTTTCAAAAAGAAAGTGAAAGAGAATTCTTTAGGAATTCGATTTTGGTAAGACAAAAAGGAGAATTTGGCTTGCCTCCAAGTGACCGAAAATGCAAGGTTGCCTATGTGAATTTCGCCACCAACTCTCCCTACCAAACCGTCCACTTCCCACTCCATACCCCACAAATTCGGCCAAGAATCCTCCCACTCACTCCCATTCACTCATTTGAAATGAGTGGACCAAGTCCCACTCCTAAATTCACTCCCTACCTTTCATTTGAAAGGTAAGACTTGGTCCAAGGTAGTGTTTGATTTGGCTTCTACCACTCCACCATGCCGTCCCCAAAAGCAACCAAAATGGGGAAATCCTCACGCTCGAACACCGGACCTCCACCCTTGAAGATGACGCCACACCTAGCTCCCAAGTGTCCCATGCCTTGCCACTTTGCCACTCCTTATTTATGCTTTAAACTCCAATTAAAATTCTTAAACCCCAGCTCTTCCAACTCCTCTCACCTATGCCCAAAAATCAAAATTTTCTTACTCACTCAGCATACACCTAGGCTATAATTAAGCCCCTAAGACATAAAAATAGCAACACAAAGACACTACAAACATGCAATAACATGCAGCCACAAAACAGCCCCTAACCCGGGATATTACGCTTCTACCCCTTTAAAAATAATTTCGGCCTCGAAATTACCTGGTCAAAAGAGTTGCGGGTATTGCTGCTCATCGTATCCTCGGGTCCCACGCCGCCTCTCTCTACGCCATGATTCCGCCAAAGTACCTTAACCAAAGGCACAGACTTCCCTACGTGAGAACCTTTACATCTCGATCAAGAATGCATGCAGTTCTTCTTCCATAGTCAAGTCCGGATTTACCTCGATCTCTTCCATCGCTACCACATGTGACGGATCCGAACGATACCTCCAAGCATCGAAACATGAAAGACGCCGTGAATCGACTAAGCTCACTGGCAACTCAAGCCGATATGCTACTGGTCCAACTCGTCTCAAAATCTTATACGCCCAATGAACCTCCTGACTAAGCTTGCCTTTCTTTCCAACCTCGCATTTTCTTCCAAGGCGAGACCTTCGTAAACACTCGATCCCCAACAAAGAAACTCTATATCTCTTCGCTTAAGGTCGGCATAAGACTTCACCGGCCTCAAGCTTCCTTCAATCTAGCTTGAATCAACTTAACCTTGTCTTCTGCTCTCACTACTAACTCGGGTCCCAACAATTGACGCTCACCTAACTCCGCCCAACACGTAGGTGAGCGACACTTCCTACCATACAACGCCTCATACGGAGCCATCTTGATGCTCGCTTGATAACTGTTGTTGTAGGCAAACTCGGCCAACGGTAGAAACTCCTCCCAACTACCCCTGAAATCCAGGACACAGCCTCTCAGCATATCCTCTAAGATCTGAATAACCCTTTCTGATTGTCCGTCAGACTGCGGGTGAAAAGCCGTGCTGAAATCCAAACGAGTACCCAGAGCCTGATGCAATGCCTTCCAGAACCTTGAAGTAAACCTGGGATCCCTATCCGAGATTATCGAAACTGGCACACCGTGCAACCTCACTATCTCCGACACATACAGCTTTGCTAGCTTCTGAAGTGAGTAGTCAACCCTCACCGGAATAAAGTGAGCTGATTTAGTCAGACGATCCACCACTACCCAAACTGAATCCTTCTTGCTTGGCGTGTTTGTAACCCACCGACAAAATCCATGGTTATCCTTTCCCACTTCCATCGAGGAATCTTTACAGTCAAGCAAACCCGACGGCAATCGATGTTCACTTTTGACTGGCGACAAGTCGACATTTTCCAACAAACTCCGCTACCTCTTTCTTCGCACTGTGCCACCAAAATCGCTTCTCTAAGATCCTTATACATCTTGCTACCTCCAGATGCATAGCATGAGGATCATGTATGTGCGCCCCAAGAATCTTCTCCTCGACTCACCAACATCTTTAGGCATACAAGCCTTACCTCTCGAAAACACGTAACCTCGCTACTAGACAAGTCAGAACCATCCACACCACCATTCTCGCACTTGCAACCTTCGCGCACCTAACCCTCATCCTCTAATCAAGCTTTCTCTGACCGCTCAACCCAAGTAGGCTTAACTTGCACTCGCCAAAATACTCCCGCTGCCATACAAGCTCAAATGGGCAAACAAAGCTCTTAAATCCGAAACAACCTTACGGCTCAACGCGTCTCGCCACCACGTTAGCCTTGCCCGGATGATACTCAATAGAACAATCGTAATCCTTCAAGAACTCAACCCATCTACGCCGCCTCAAATTCAAATCCTTCCGAGTCGCAGATACTTCGCACTCTTATGATCCGTGTAGACTATCGATCTCTCTCCATATAAGTAGTGCCTCCAAATCTTTAAGGCGAAAACTACGGCCGCTAGCTCCAGATCGTATGCGCTTGGATAGTTGACCTCATGTGGCCTCACCGCCTAGAAGCGTAAGCCACAACCTTACCTTCCCCGCATCAAAGACACAACCTGCACTGCAGTGTGATGCATCGCAAAGAGACTGTGTATTCCTTACCACCTTCAAAGTTGAATTAGAACCGAGCCTCACCAAAATCTTCTTTAACCTATCGGCTTTCCTGTTGTCTCTCACCCAAACAAACGGAACCTCTTTCCTTAACAACTTAGTCATCGGCGCCGCTATCAACGAGAAACCTCAACAAATCTTCAGTAGTATCCACCAAACCCGTAAAACTACGAATCTCACCACCGACCTAGGTGGCTTCCAATCCGTAACAGCCTCAATCTTACGAGGATCTACTCGAATACCCTCACCGACACTACATGCCCCAAGAACGCCACTTCCTAAGCCGTAACTCACACTTACTAAACTTAGCATAGAGTTGCTTTTCCTCGTAATCTGCAAAGACCACCCTCAAATGCTTATCATGCTCTTCCTCCGACCTTGAGTATACTAAGATGTCGTCTATAAAAACCACCACGAACCGATCCAGATATCGCTGAAACACCCTATTCATCATATCCATAAACGCCGCCGGCGTTAGTCAACCCGAATGGCATTACCAGAATTCAGAGTGCCCATACCGAGTCCAAACGCTGCTTTATGGATATCACCTCCTTAACCTTTAGCCGATGGTACCCGGATCTCAAGTCGATCTTCGAGAATACCGCAGCACCCTTCACCGATCAAACAAATCATCTATCCGTGGCAACGGATACTTGTTTTTAATCGCCGCCTTGTTCAATCAAGCGGTAGTCTATGCACATCCGCATCGCACCATCTTTCTTCTTAACAAAGAGTACCGCGCACTTACGGCGAAACACTTGGCCCGATAAAACCTCGATCCAATAACTCCCGGATCTCGAGCCTTAAGCTCCACCAACTCCTTTGGTGCCATCCTATACGGAGCAATAGACACCGGCGCAGCCCCTGCAATGATCAATCCCGAACTCTACCTCTCGATCCAAGCGGCAAACCCTAAGCTCCTCAGAAAACATCAAGAAATTCCTTAACAAGATTTAACCTTCTCAACAAAGCACTCTTTAGCCTCCAAGGCATACACATGAACTACATATGCTTCGCACTTCTTCCCGACCATCTTCTCCGCTTTCAGAGCAGATACCACATTTGATAAGTAATCCTCCTATTACCTATCATAGCCACCTCAACGCCATCAACCGCCTTAAGAACCATACGCTTAGCCGCGCAATCCAACCTCGCCGGTACTTAACTAGCCAATCCATCCCGAGAATCGATCGAACTCCCAAACGGCAGCTCCATCAGACGCAGAAAAACACTACCCCTTGAGTTCTAGGGTACCTCTCTAAACAAATTTATCTACCACTACAGAGTGACCTAGAGGGCTAATCACGCTCATCCGCCTAGAAGATATCTCTGTAGTCTAAATCCATTGTCTCTACTATACTACGGCAACATAAGAGTGCGTAGAACCCACATCGATTAAAGCAAAGATAAGGAGTACCAAAATCAAAAACGTACTCGGTTATGACGCCCGGCAAGGCCGCCCTCCTCTCGGCGCCTCGCAAAGATACACCAACCCAGTGCCGCTAGCCTCGTAACTACTACGCACCTCTCTGCCCGGTGCTCCACGGCCCCGACTGCATCCATAACCACCTCGCGCCATTACCACGGCCCCTCCGCAGCTGGCGGTCCATTACCTCTGAATCGACACGGCCCGACTCTCGGGATCAAATCCACGCCATCCTACGCGGACAATCCCTAATGCGATGCTCCGAGAACCACACTGAAGCAACCTTTACCTCCACCCAAAGAACCACCCCAATGAGATTTCCCACACCGACATACATCTGCGGTGGTCCCCGCCTAGCAAAGAATAAACCTAGCAGATCGATTCGCCCACTCGGTCTAGCCCTCTTCTCGCGGATTGCCGGACGAACCGTAAGACCCAAAGCTCCTCTTAAGCCTACTCCCGTCCATGCTCTGCCTTACCGATTCTTTGACACCCTCGGCCACCTTAGCCTTCTCAACTAAGACAAAGAACTCGCGCTCCTCGCGAGGAGCAATCAAGAACCTCAACTCGCCTCGCACCATCCTCGAAACGAACACACCTCTCATGCTCAAGTGGCCACAATGCCCCCGGCATACCTACTCACCTTCAGAACTCACCTCGTACTCAAAGAATGCACTTACTCCCCGAACAAGCCTCGTAAATGCCTTTCACTGGGAGTCGATATAACTAGCTCCGATGTACTTCTTTTGATATGCAGCTCTGAAATAATCCCATGTCAAATCCTCAGCTGCCACACTGTCTCGCACCGTGAGCCACCATTGATATGACTCATCCCGGAGAAGAGATACGATACCCTTCAGCTTCTCTTCCGTCGTCAAGTCCAGATCATCCATGATCCGCTCAGTTGCCTCCACCAATATTCAAGCAGCTGCTAGGAGCAACACCGAAACACCTCGGAAGAATTCAGCTCAAGTAGCCCGAGTCGCCAGAACCGATTTCCTAACTCCTGCACCACCACTAGCCCCAGCTACCCTTTCCAACACTCGCAGCATCGCCTGTGACACTGCGTCGTCTCCCGTCTGATCTTGGAACTCACCACCTCCAGCTGGTGGCGGAACCGGTATCTCATTTTCTGAACCCTGCCCAGATCCTACGGGCTCAGAAACCGTCATTCTACCCCTACCTCTACCACGTGTGTTACGACCACGTCCGCCTCGAGTGCTCATGCTAAATCTTTCTACGGATCTGATTAAAGAGTTTTATGCATCAGTATTTATTCCACTTGTTTAAAAAGCAAGTCTTATGAATATTAAAGAGGATTGTTCTCGCAAGTTTCACAAAATCCTATCAGTTTCAATCTCTAAGGTAGCATACTATAGCTATTCATCGACTCATATCCAATCAAATCACAAGTAATAGTACAGGGTACTTACCTCGCGAACTGGTGCCGAGACTCCTATGCCATGCCTTTCAAAATCATATATTCCAAAACAACACTTAAACAGACTTTTGAAAACATTTTGGGCCTCAGGCCCACAGCCGAGCCTTTGAACTTGGCTCTGATACCACAAATGTAACACCCCAAACCCGGACAAGACACCACGTCCGAATCTGGTATGCTACGGGGAAAACGTCTTGGGAAAACTAGATTTTTCGTTTAAAAGTGGAGTGAAAACACAGGTGTTTGAAACAAATTTGAGTAGTCTTGTTTGGAAAACAGTTGATGTATTTGAAACCTGGAGATTTTGAAAACTTAGCTAGAGTTTGTAGTTAAAACAAGTTAAAACCATTTAAAACCTCCTTAGTTTCTTAGTGATACATAAAACGCTTCTAGACTTAAATGAACTACAAGTTTGGTTTGGGAACCAGTTGTATTTGTTTGTCAAAAAGACTTAGTGTGATACCCGATGGTATAGTTTAAAAACACGTCGCGTTATAATTTTGAAAACATGATCTTTCCAGGTTTTAGTAAAATTTATTCCGAGTTATTTTGTTAAGGCATATCAAAATCAGCTTAAAATATAAACAACATAAAACATAACTTAAAAGGCCTTTTACAATCCGAAATAAAACCCAATGTAAAGTAATAACTAAAGTACCCAAATAGTAGAGTCTGAGTAAAACTTTATTAAAGCATGGCATGTGCACCCCGAGTCCATCCTTGGCTCCAAGTCCGCGTCTACGAGTCACCCGAAATGCCAAAGGAGAGGGTGAGTCGAGTGACTCAAAGTGCAAATCCCGCTCCCAAAGAATCAACATGCTAACACACATCATACATAGCAACATGATTAATGCAACCCAACCTAACCATCCATATCTCCTTTTCTACCCCGTGGTACCAAACCACCGGGACACATATAGTCACAATGTGCTCCCAAAGCACTTTGTGTCCCAAAGACACAATATCCGTCAATGTGCTACCAAAGCACTCGGTGTCCCAAAGACACAATTGTGCTACTAAAGCACCGTGACCAAGTCACAAATCCAATGATGATGGGGCCAACCCATCGTGTGTTACCAAAACACTAGCAGACGATCCCATATCTCAAGTGGGGCCAACCCACGGTGGTTAAACCACGTGGACAAGTCGCAATGAGGTGCCAAACCTCTGTGTCCCAAAGACACAATGTGCTACCAAAGCACCGTGACCGTAGTCACAAATCGTGATGGGGCCAACCCATCGTGTGTTACCAAAACACCGGCGCCAATCCCAGATAATCATCTGTGGGGCCAACCCAATCGTGTGTACTCGAGCCACTGGGACGAGACGCCGAGGTACCAAACCTCCGGAGGTGCTAAACCTCTGGTGACCCAAAGTCACAAAGTGTGCTACCAAAGCACTGGTGCTCGCAAGACAATACATCATCGCTCCCTCCTCTCGTATCACCCATCAACATGCCAAACTCATGTAATCATGAATATCATGCTATCATGCATATCATACTATCATGCATATCATGCCAATATGTCTAATCTCATACCCCATGTCACATATCCATAACCATGGTATCATACAGATCATCAATAACTCATAATAATAGCACTGACTTACCCGAGTCCAAACTCGTACCCATGAGGGTATCATAATAGTCACCACTGTTCCATTAGTCATTGCACAGGTTATTAACGATATTACTAAATATAAGTGTGTTAGTATACACACTGATAGCTACGAGTCTAAAGATCCCTACGAATCACTCCGAGTCCCTTGACTATCCGGCTCCTAGAATCGCCAAAAAGTAAACCATTAGGCAACCACAATATTCGCCAACATAGGGTTAGGCACTAAGACCATTCGGCCATAACCAAATGAACCACAAGGGTTAGCGTTGGACCCTTACCTTGCTATTGGTTTGGTTTCCTACCAAACCTGAACCACAGTGGCCCTTCTTTGATCACCAATCGGCTACACCTTAAGAGAGAGTGGTTAATCCTTTGTCACCTTGACTTAATCAGATTTAAACGAATAACTGCGAATGATATCTTACCATCACTTACCTAATCGGTTCACAAAGAGAGAAGGCTCCACCTGACTACTTTCGATATCCAAGACCCAACACCCAACACCAAAATTCGGCCAACCCCACACCAGGGAAGAGAGGAGATTCGGCCAAGGCTTCAAAAGAAAAGGATTCGGTCTTTAGGTGTTCAACACCCTTGGGTTCGGCTTAGTGAGAAAAGAATGAAAACAAGGGTGAGAAGGGATAGAGAAACGGCACTAATATTTAGGAAAGAAGGGAAATAAAAGATGAGTCAAAAATAAGAGAAACGGTGGAGGTGTTTGGAAGATGAGAGTTTCGGCTATCTAGGCTCAACCAAGAAGAAAATATGAGAAGAAGAGACTTTTTACTTTCGGCTCAAACAATTGAAATAGAAAAAGGGTTGAAAGAATAGGATTTCGGCTATTAAGAAAAGTTGAAACAAAAATAATTTCGGCAACTAGGTGTTTGCACATTCGGTTTCAAAAGAAAGTGAAAGAGAATTCTTTAGGAATTCGATTTTGGTAAGACAAAAGGAGAATTTGGCTTGCCTCCAAGTGACCGAAAATGCAAGGTTGCCTATGTGAATTTCGCCACCAACTCTCCCTACCAAACCGTCCACTTCCCCACTCCATACCCCACAAATTCGGCCAAGAATCCTCCCACTCACTCCCATTCACTCATTTGAAATGAGTGGACCAAGTCCCACTCCTAAATTCACTCCCTACCTTTCATTTGAAAGGTAAGACTTGGTCCAAGGTAGTGTTTGATTTGGCTTCTACCACTCCACCATGCCGTCCCAAAAGCAACCAAAATGGGGAAATCCTGCTGCTCGAACACCGGACCTCCACCCTTGAAGATGACGCCACACCTAGCTCCCAAGTGTCCCATGCCTTGCCACTTTGCCACTCCTTATTTATGCTTTAAAACTCCAATTAAAATTCTTAAACCCCAGCTCTTCCAACTCCTCTCACCTATGCCCAAAAATCAAAATTTTCTTACTCACTCAGGCATACACCTAGGCTATAATTAAGCCCCTAAGACATAAAAATAGCAACACAGCACACTACAAACATGCAATAACATGCAGCCACAAAACAGCCCCCTAACCCGGGATATTACATTGAGCCTAGGAAAAATTTTGGCATTAAATTCGGCATTTGGTGAGTAGCAATAGGAGAAAATCGAAACCTTTTGGAGGGTGTGCCGAAATTCTCTTGTGTTCTTAGCATTTTTGACATTTTAGGCTTTCTCCTTAGACATTTAGGGTTCTTTGTTCTTCACGTTTCCTTAGACATGGGTAAATGTTGTGGACGGATAGGAATTAATGAGCCGACCATGAGCGATCACATGGCCAAAGGTAGTTTTAGGCCGAATGGGCCACACGAGAGTGTGGGCCCACCTGGGCTGAGTTTTGGGCTTTGGGCCCAAATACACCGTTTTTGATTAAATGCGATATTTGTGTCACTCGAGGCGACTGTAGACCTCCGGAAAGGTCCTAAAATTACTAAAATACCCTTGAAGGGTAAAATGACCGAAATACCCTTAGAGGGTAAGATGACCGTTATGCCCCTGAAGGGCAGAATGACTAAAATGCTCTACATGTTATATGATTGCTATCGTATGTTTATTATGGTATGTTGCATTCATGTGTTATTATGTTGCATGGGGATGGGACTATTAATACGGAGGAAGTGCTAATAGGATCGCATGGTCGCTTGACGACTGTGGATCCACCGAAGGCTTTTAAGCCATGAGCAGCTCTGCTGCAACGATAAGTTAGTGCCGGAACCGGTGCTACATAAGGAGTGTTGGGATGGGTGGGTCGATTAAATCCCCACAGGAGTGCAGGGTTGGACAGGAGACGGAGTGCAGGGTTGGTATGGGCATTAATGCATTACATACATGGATTTTAATATTGAGATGGGCTTAGGCCCAGATAACTATGATATGTAACATTTGATATGGGCTACAGCCCAACCGAGGCTATTTTGGGCTAAGGCCCAATTGCCACCGTTTCTGTAATGGGCTTACGCCCGGATTGTTGTAATGCATGTTTTACTTACGAGGGTTGTACACACTGAGTTTTCGTAAACTCACCCCCTTTTTTTATTAAATGTTTCAAGAAATCCTCAGTAGGCGGTTCGATGTACTGGAGGACTCGGAGGTTGCCACACTACGAGCAGCTTTGAATTTTAGTATTCTATTCTACTTTATTTAAACCGTTTTCTTATTGGGTTGTAATAAGGCCTCTCTTAAATTCTGATTTTTAATTTGAGATTTTCATTTATTATGATTTAAATCGCTAAAAGTTGAACACGATTTTTTCAAAACGATAATCGCTTTTCTAAACACTACGCTTTCCGCAACTCAATTTTTGGATAACTCGTCTTCAGAAATCATTATTTTAAATTAAGCTTCGCAACAACGAGGTTTTGAAATTAATAACTTTTAATAAACGTTGATTAAAAATAAACAAACGCAAACTAAGACTTTAGTTTTTAAATATCAAGAAGAGTTTTCAATGAAAACATGGCTTTTGAAAAACACTTCAATGTGACACGCCAGATTCAGGCCTAACTTCTAGGCCGGGTTTGGGGTGTTACACAGAGCATGTATACTGACTTGTCCACACGACCACCAAACACGCCTATGTGCCATGGTCGTGTGAAACTAGGCTAGCTACTGACTTGGTCACACGACCACCAGGCACGCTCGTGTGCTACGGCCGTGTAACCTACCCAGGCACACTTCGAAGTGGCCCTTGAGCCACACGACAGAGACACACGCCCGTGTCCCTTGGTCGTGTATGCAAAATAGACCATTTGCAAGGCCAAAATGCCACACACACTTGGGTCATACCTACAAGCTTCAAAGCAATACCAATTCATGCCTCAAAATGCATCCAAATATACCTTTTCTTGTATCAATTAATCACCAACTATACCATCTATACTAATATTCAATTTCATCTCATATTGGTTCAATCAAAGTACCAAAATTCACATCTCAAACATATAGACCAAACATCATGTAATCCATGCCATAATTCATCTTCAATCCACATCTTTCATTAACCACATAAACATGAAATATACCATATTCATAGCTCATTCATAAGTTCAATATCATTCAACTTCCAAGACAAATCACATGGCAAGGATTAAGCATTTCAGAACATGCCATAACTTCTAGCCTATACATGCCATATTTCAACTATATACATTTTCCAAAAGTACCCAAAAATAGATTGCTGATAGTGTGATAGAGATGCTGACGATCCCCGGATCCGAGCTAGCTTTACTGACACTGTAAAATAGAGAAACAAATCACACAGTAAGCTTTCAAAAGCTTAGTAAGTTTGTAACATAATACATTCAACTTAATAGTTCAAATACAATGCACAACAAGAATTCATCACATAGATCAATTTCCAAACGTTTATACCATATCATTTATAGCCAATGATCTTGCTCAACTACTCATGAAGCCATACACAATCTCTTCAACCACAAAGGTTCAATACATACCTTAGCCAACACATAGTTAAACACCATCCAAGCTAATTTATGCTCGATATTGTATCTCGATCCAGCCTTCATTATTCATTAGATTTAATCGCACACTTAGTACCCAATCTGTAGTTGAAATTAAATTAACTTCGCACACTTAATGCCTCAAATCATAGCTGAAGGTTATATAACATCGCACACTTAGTGCCTCAATACAAAACCGAACGTAATTCGGAATCGCACACACAGTGCCAACTATGAAGCCAAAGCTCCTGTTATTTCGCACACACAGTGCTAATCAACTCTGTCTCAATTCAATTACGCACACTTAGTGCCTCGTTACTAATTTTTATTCATTACATTTCTAATTCAATATCTATAATTCAATTCACATCACATAGAAAGTAAATTAACAACTTTTACTATGTCCGAACTTACCTCAGACGTCGATATATCGAAACGGTCGATTAATCGAGCACTTTGTCTTTGCCTCGATCTCGATCCGAACCTCTCCACTCTTGGTCTATATACATTCAAATTCAATCCATTCAATCACCAATTCTTTCAATTTAATCCAAACACACATATTTAGGGCATTTTACAAAATAGCCCTCACATTTTCACACTTTGACACTTTAGTCCCTAATTCACAAAATCACAAAATACAACAAATTTCTATTCACACAAGCTTAGCCGAATTCTTCCCATGCTAATACAAGCCCACACATTTCATTTATTTAGCCGAATTCTTCCCATGCTAATACAAGCCCACACATTTCATTTATTTCACAATTTAGTCCTCTAATTTACACTTTTCTCAATTAAGCCCAAATTACACAAATTCACCAAAAATTCAAAGACAAGATATGATAATCTTTTACATATCTTTCATATTCCATTATCAACTAACATAAAGCTCATGAATTCATTCATGGCACATTTCAAATTCATCACCAATTCACAAAATTTAAGCATGGGTTTTGTAGAGCACAAAGCAACGATTACAAAAACGTAGAAATTATCAAAAATCGATCGAAAACATACCTTGAATTAAGGCTTGTAATAGCCGAATGTAACAAAGCTTTTCTTTCTTCTTTTCTTTTGTGTTTTCGGTGGACAAAGATGAGCATATTCATCTTATTTTAACCTTTTGTTTGTTTAATAATCATATTATTAATCTATTTACTAGATTAACCTTTTACTAAACATATATACATATATACATTAAGGGCATTAATGTCTTTCATCCATCCACTAACTTGTATAGTGGTTTAATTGCCTCATAAGGCCTCCACATTATAAAGACAATAACAATTAAGCACTTAACAATCAGCACACAGCATTTTACACTTTATGCGATTAAGTCCTTTTCGCAAAATTTAACACACAATCGATAAAATCTTCACACAGAAATTTCACACAGGCTAAATCTCATACTGTAAACACAGAAATTAATATTAAAATATTTTTTTGACCTCAGATTTGTGGTCTCAAAACCACTGTTCTGACTAGGGTCTAAACCGGGCTGTTATAACCAACTTTGTGTGTGCGCTGAGACCATTATAGAATGTCTCCAACTGGATATAATATGGAATCCTGTGATGAGGGCATCTACGTAGTAACTCCTTCAATCTTTCCCACGCCTTGTATAAGGGCTTATCATCCAATTGTTGAACATTGGTGATCTCATTCCACAACTTAGCATTTTTGCTAGGTGGGAAATACTTTACCAGAAAGCATTTAGCTAATTCTTGCCAAATAGAAATTGAGTTAGATGGCAATGAGTTAAGCCATGCTCGTGCTCGATCTCGCAACGAGTATGGAAACAACTTCAAACTTAGTGCATCTTCAGTTACATCGGCTATCTTGAAGGAATCGCTCACCTCCATAAATAATCGAATGTGACGATGTGGATCTTTTGTGGGCATTGTAACATCCCAAACCCGGCCCAAACATTACGACCAAATTTGGTGTGCTACAGAGAAAACATTTCGTAAAATCCCTTTTTAGCCGACTTAAGTTTGTCGAAAATGTTTCATTTTATATGGTTTTGTTATTAAGTCAGGTTGTTACCGATATTGAATGTACCCGATGGCACGATAAAACATTTTGCGTACAACTTGAGAAAACATGTGTACTTATTTTAATTTCATTAAATAATTTAAACAAATCATTCAAACATGTAAAATAGTAAAATAATTCTAGGAGGCCTTATTACAACTTGATTAAAACAAAACCAACAATAAAGTATAATAAACTAAAATCTAAAGTTCATTTAATTCAAATATCCACTGCATGGCCACCTCGAGTCCATCCGGCTCCTCATCCGCAATCTACGAGTCACCTGAAAAATGTTAAAGGAGAAGGTGAGTCACCAAGACTCAATGTGTAACCCTTCCCCCAGTTTAGTGCAACATCATACACAATTTATAACTAAGTTAACATGCACAAAATTTAACATGCACCCAACCTAGCCATCCAATACACCTTTCTCTACCCCGTGTGGTACCAAACCACTGGTGGTGCCAAACCACTGGTGACTTATAGTCACGAAATCCGTCATGTTGTGGTGCCAAACCACTGGTGGTGCCAAACCACTGGTGACTCGAAGTCACAAATCAAATGATGGGGCCAACCCATCGTGTGATACCAAATCACTGGCGTCAATCCCATAATGTAAACTATGGGGCCAACCCACTGTGGTGCTAAGCCACTGGGACGAGACGCTATGAGGTGCCAAACCTCTGGTGACCGTAGTCACAATGTGGTACCAAACCACTGGTGTCCGTCGACACGAATATCACTTCCCCCTCCACTCATATATCCCACATCAGTCCATGATATATATAACAGAATTCATGCCAACATGTATTTAAATCGCATATACCAAATATGACATGCTTTCCAAAAGCATCAAATAGTAAACTCATACGGACAGGGTCTTACCTGAATCATCGCTTATACCGTTATGGTATTAAATCCAAAGCTACATAAACCAGATTTAGCATACACAAACATTTAGCATAGTTAATTAATCATAAAGTGTGTATGTACACACCTGTCACCAATGATAGTCCTAAATCCCGAAACGTATTCCCGTATTGCTCCTACATTCGGCCACTATAGGTTAGTATTAAAAAGCCTTATTCGGCTAACTAATAACCCCGAAGGACTAATCGCACCCATAATCAAAATGTGGCCCTAGGCCGAATCTTTATTATCACTTACCAAAGCAAATTGAAATCCCGGATTTGTCACTTGTCCTGTTGAGATCCCTACCAAAAACACTTGTTAAAATTGGCTTGCACACTAATACATAATCAAGGCCTATGGCCGAATGTTACTTACCACCTTACCTTAGGAAAACAAATCCTGAAAGCTTCCCTCAATATACCTTAACGTTACCCCCCTTTAGAAATCGATAGCACCTTACTAGGAGGATTCGGCCTAAGCCCTTTATGGAAGAGATATTCGGCTAGCAACACAAATGGAAGGTGCAATTTTTTTAGTAAAAGAGAGGGGGTAGGTTCGGCTAAGTAGAAGAAAAGAAGAAGAGAATTTTTGAAGAACTTTAGCAATTGTGGTTGGGAAGAATTCGGCTAACACCAATTAAAAGAAAAAGCTTGGGAGAGGGATATAGGTTCGGCCAAGCTAGCAAATAGGAGAAGAAAAAAGAATTATAAATGGCCTTAATGCTCTTGGAGTTTCGGTCAACAAACAAAAGAGAAAGAAAAAGATGAATTCTCTTTTCTAAAAATCGGCATACTAATCACCTTTCAAAGCCGAAATTACTACTCTAAAGAGTACTATAATAGACCATTGCTTCCTAAAGTGATAAACTTTATCTTTTAATTATCACCCATTTAAATTAAAAAAAACAATATTTATCTACTATCCTATCTCTTACCCACCTCTTCAAATAAATAAAAAATATAATAATCATTCAACTCTTCCAGCCGAATTTAAAAGCAACACCAAGCTTATCCATTTGAGAGTCCATGTGCAGACCACCAGCTTTCTCTCCCTTCACGCCAGCATGGAAAAAAATAAACACCAAACTGCTGCTCCCATGGTTCGAACATGGGACCTGATGGAGCAGGCTGCACTAACACCCCTAACCATTCTGCCAAGGCGTTTCTTTGTGACATAATTCACCCAAAACTTCTTTTAAGACCTCTTTCTGTAGCTCCCCCTTACCTTAACGCCAAAGAAAAATAAAAACATGCCCATGCCGCCAACGGGATTCGAACCAAGGCCCTTGCCCAAAGCGCATTCCAGCCCCTTAAGTGGCGCATGGAAGCCACTTTACCAAGGCCAACCCTTGCGTCATAAATCCCTCACGAATCTCCCTTAAAGCCTTTGTAGCCTAGTTCCCTTATTGACGCAAAAAAAAATAAAAGCCTCTAATGCGCCCCGCGTTACTCGAACCTCTTCCCTCCTGCGCAAGCCTCTAAGGCCCCTAAAGTAGCGTCCCAAGCCACTTTACTAAGCCCAAGTTCATGTCCCTAAACTCCTGAAATTTTCTTTAAGGCCTCCTCAGCCTAATTTCCTCTTTTTACACTTAAATCCAAAATTTTTCCAAAGCTTTCACCCTCATTCTAAAGTTCTAAAAACTCTTAAAACATCTCCAAATACCCTTAAAACCCACTAGCACTTGGGTTATGCTCCAAACGCATAACCCCTAATCTAGGATGTTACAGGCATTCCACTGAATTAGCCTATTGTTTAAAGCATCTGAAACATCACAAGCTTCAATTCAAACTGTGGTGCCTCAATCTCTGGTCTCCTAACTCCTAGATTTAGTTCGTTAAGAAATGGCATGGCATACTATCTTATAGGTTGGTCCCTATCATCAGCAATAAGGATTGGATTTCGAGCATTAGTGGCTCCATTCCCTTAAACATCATTTTGATTCTCAAGGTCCAATTTTGCGGCTTGTCTCTAGGCTAATCTTTCTTGTCTTCTTTGTCTAAATGCGTACTCGATTTTAGGGTCTATAGGGAGTAAATCGATGATTCAATCTATGTTTATGAAGACCTGAAAAGAAAATCACAAAAAACTAAAGAATAAAGAATAAAATAATAATAATAATAATAAAGGGAAAGAGAAAAAAATTTAAAGAATTAATTAGTACAGTTTGAAATTAAATAAAAATAAAATAAAACTAGATTGCAAAGAATAATTTCACAAAAAATGATTAAGGCAATCGCCCCTGGAAACGACGCTAAAAACTTGTAACGATATTTTTGTAAAAGTGTATAAAGTCGTTCAAGTAATAAGTAAGTAAAATGAGTTATCATCTGCACAGGGACTATGTATGTTAATCGATTATTTGTAAAATTATAAATTCACAATTTGGTATAAAAACATAATAATTTGAGTGGTGGATGATTAAATTAAATTAGCTACATGAAAGATGATCCTTATGCAATTAAATCTAAATGCAAATGATCTAAATGTATGAATGAATGGCTTTAGCAATAAAAACAATCAACATAAAATAGGCTACAATAATTATATTAATCAACTCAATTTATTTTCACCATTCTTAACAATGTTCGAAAAAAATTCCATTCCAACTCGATCTTCCATGAGTTTGGAAACCAAATTAAGTCCTCTCAAAATCTTTTACTTCGTGAAATATGCATTTTACTGATCATATTAAACTAAGGGTTTCTTAGTATTTATGCGAGGTCACAGGGACATTTACGTTTGCAACAGTTTAATCACATAAACCTAAAAACTATGCAAGATAATAGAGCTAACTAAATATATTATGAACCTCTGATTTAGTCGGGTTTAATGATCTAAATTGAGCATTTCACTTTTCAGATGTGTCTACTAGTTGTCGTCTAGTTAGGATCGCTTAGCTAATCTGAATGCATCCAATCACGTATGAATGAAATACATCTTGATTTTAATTGAAAACATGATCAACTGAGGTACAAACAGGTTGAACATGAATCAAATAAATCTTATTGAATTAACATAATCATCCTAGAAAATAAGATTTAAAATATCATCGTTGATGTCAAATACAATAAACACATAGCAAACATAACTAAATTAAATAACAAGAGGAAAGAGTAAACTTTAATTCAATTAAGCAGCCTTTTGGATCTTTTCTGATTGATGTGTTCTTCTGTCCTGCTCGATGCTCCTTTTGTTAAGGGTTTCCTAAGGTGGCCGACCAAAAGAAGGTCTTGACAAAGCTTTTGTTGGCTAAAGAATCGAAGGGACATGGATGGCTATGCAAGGGAAAATAATAGGGAAATGGAAGAGAGAATGATGAATGAGAGATGAGTGTTGAGGGATGAGGGATATGTTATGAATGAAGGGATGCTTTAAAAGGTGAAAGGTATGTGGTATTTATATGTAACAGCCCGTTTTTAGTCAAATTGGAATAGTGGTTTTGGGACCACAAATCCGAAGTTGAAATAATTATTTTATTATTATTTTAATGTTTACAGTATGATAAAATGATTGTGTGAAAATTTCATTGAGAAATTTTATCGTTTGGGTGCTTAATTTGATAAAAATGACTAAATCACGTAAAGTGCAAAAGTGATGTTCTAATAGCTAAAGGTATTAAATGACTATGAAATTAAATAGTGGAGGTCCTTATGTGGTAAATATACCATTGTTATTATGAGTGGACAAATATGGCCATTAATTAGGTGATTTTAATGGTTAATTAAAAGGTTAAATTAGTAATTTAGTAAATAAAGACAAATTAAATAAAAACAACAAATTGTATCATCTTTTAGCCATCTTCTCCATCGATAATTAGAATAAAAAGAAGCCATATCTAGTTTTAAGCATTCGGTTCAATCTCAAGCTTTCATGTAAGTGAATTTTGTCTCGTTTTTAATGATTTCTATGTTTTCGGTGTCGTTGTAACTTAATCTAGCTAGCCCAGGGATTAATTTGCAAAACTGTTAAAGGTTTAGGGTTTTTCCATTGATGAATTTATGTGTGTTTAGATGTTTAATGATAGAAAATGTATGTTTGTTGTTAGATAAACAACATTTGTAAAGTGATTTTTAGTAAAATTGCTATTTAGGGATTAAATTGAGAAATGTTGAAATATTGTGGTTAAATTGTGAAATAAATGAAAAATATGGACTGCTAGGGACTTAATTGAAATTTAGCTAGCATGGGTATAGTTTGAATTTCATGAATTTGTGTTTTTATGAGATAATGACTAAATTGTAAAAATGTGAAATATTAGGGGTAAATGTGTAAAATTTTCTTAATGTATAATTTGGACTAAATTGAATAGAGAGGTTATTAAATAAGTTAATTTTGATTATATTTAGATCAAGAAAGGTGAAATACGAATTTAGATCGGGGAAAGAATAAATTTTCGGATTAATCGACTTAATTCGTCGTTTTTGCATTCGAGGTAAGTTCGTATGTAATAATCTTTGTTATAATTGTATTTTATATGCTTTGATATTGCATAAAATGTGAACACGACTCTACGGACATGTTCAGTGACAATTCGGCAAGTGTGAAATCCCGGTTGAACCTTAGGAATAGATTAGGATACGAATGACATGTCATTAGGGGTTATTATTGTTTTGGGCGCTGGTCCGTACGTTCTACCAGTGGCTGAGTTATCTAGCATGTGTTGCGGGTTCTCGTCAGCTTCTGTGAGCAGCACTGTGTAGCTACGTCATGACCGTCAGCTTGTGTGAGCAGACCCGTTGATAACTCGAGAGTGAGCATTATTGAGATATGATATTGAGATAGCTTCGGCTATGTATTGGCACTTCGGTGCAAGATTTTATTGAGATAGCTTCGGCTATATATATATATATATTGGCACTTAGGGTGTGAGATTCCTGAGTATCCTGTATTATTCGAAATGGTTCAGCGGGTATATCGAGAATATGAAATGGTGAGAAATAGATACGTACCAATACAGGTATGTACGGAAACTGAATATGCATTGAACATGTGAAAGAATTGAGTTCATGGTTGTATAGATGATTGAATATATGTTAACATTATGGTTATAAATATTTTGTAGTATGTTATATGCATATTTTGAATGGTAATTAAATGGTAAGTTTTGCTTATTATTTTCATAAGAGCTTACTAGGATTTATAGCTTACATTGTTTATTTTTTCGTGTTTTATAGTGAAATCAAAGCTAGCTTGGATTCGGGAATCGTTGGAGACTTCATCACACTATCCTACTATCACTTTGGTTCTTTTGATCTTAAGTATTTTGAGTATATGGCATGTATAGGGTTATGGTCATTTTGGTATATATGTTAATAAAGAATTTAGTCATTTGAAATGGCTTGTAAAGTGTTTTGGTTTTGTATATAGCCATGAGAGTTGGCTTAATTTGGTTGGTTTGGTTGTGTTTTCATATGTGCATATGGTTTTGGTTATGTGTTTATTGATGGATATGTGATGCTTGATGATATTTGATAATTGGGGGTACTAAATGGTTGTGAATTGAATTTAGTATGTTTGTGAGATTAGGCTAAGTGATGCATGGTTGAAAGTGGTTGTATGATTGTTATAAGATTATGAGTTTTTGGTATAAATTGAATGGCACATTGTGGTATTAATATGTTTGGTATTGGTTAGTATTGAAATGGTATAAATGATGCTTGGAAGAGGTTGATTGAATGCATATTTATGTATTGTTTTGGTGCCATTTGGTTTGATGTAGGTGTATACAAATTTGGGTGGCAAAATGGCTTGGTAAATAGCCTATTTTTGTCCACACGGGCAGAGACACAGGCGTGTGTCTCAGCCGTGTGTGACACACAGTCGGGTTACACGGCCATGTGTCCCCTGGTATTGAATTAGAGATCAAGTCAGTATACTCCACAAAGCCTAGCACACGGGCGTGTGACTTGGTCGTGTGGCATAAGTCAGTATACCTTACAGGTTTGGCACAGCCTAGTACACTGCCTAGCACACGGGCGTGTGTGGCCATTTTTAGGGCACACTGGCGTGTGTGCTGGTCGTGTGACCCAAGTCAGAGAGTTACACGGGGTCAGACATGGCCATGTGATCCCATTTCGAATGTCCACACGGCCTGTGACACGGGCGTGTCTTTGGCCGTGTGAGACACACGGCCGGGCCACACGGGCATGTGTCCCCTGAAATTTGAAAAAAAAATTCTAAGTTTTTCAAAAATTTCTTGAGCTATCAGTTTAGTCCCGAGCCACTTCTAAAGCATGTTTAGGGCCTCGTAGGCTCACATTAGGGACAATGTGATTGAGTTTAAATGATGATTTTATGAAATTTGAAAATGTATGTGAAATTATTGTTTAATTGTTTTATAAGTCCGGTAATGCTCCGTAACCCTATTCCGGCATTGAATACAGGTGAGGGGTGTTACATTATAGGTGAAGGTAAGGGTAAAGTTTACTAAAAATAGAGTTTGAAAATCCTTCCTTTTCTCTAATGCTTGGCCGTCCACAATTTGAGGGGAAAGAGGTGGTTTGGTTGCTCATTTTGAATTCAAATCCTTGCTATTATTAGCCATGAAGTGGACGGTTTCAAAGATAAAGTTGGTGTGCCGATTTCTGATATTTTTCCAACTATAGGGACCTCCAATAAAATATCCTAAAGTTGACTTTTGGGCAGCTATATGCTTGTGCTGAAATTGGGCTTAACTCTTCCTTGTTGGACGGTTTCTTAGTCCAATAATTAATCAGACATGTCCATCATGTAGCAATACTTTTACTGGGTCAAATTAACATCCTTATGACCCAGTTTTGTATGGTCTTGCCGTCTAAACAGATTGGATGTGTGCATGTCCATGCAACATTTATATTAATCTCATCTTCCATGGTCCCACTAAATAGTGAAAATTAACATATTAATAATTAACATGAAAATAATATAAATTATGCATAAAAATCATGTAATAAAGCATAATTTCACATACTTCATAAATTCATGTCCAATATTAACATTTAAGCAAAATCCACTTAATTTATTAACAATTACTCAAAATTAATATAATTATTAAGTCAAAAGGTGGTAAAAATATATCAAAAAATCTTATATAATTTCGAGTTTACAAAACCTAAGCTAAACGTAAATACAGTTTTAGCTCAAATAAGTTAATTGTTTACAAAATAAGTTTAATTACTACGGAAAAGTTGAAGAAGAAGTTCCTAGACGATCCTTCAGGCCCCCAAAATAAAACTTCCAATGGGTCCTCTAGACTTTAACCCTTTGCTTGTTCATCATAGGGTTGATAAGGGCCTCAGTCAGCAAATGAACATATCGATCCTGCCTTAACTTAGGTCGTTTTGATATGTACATTTCGAGCCATTTCTCACTAAAATCTGATCCACTCTATTGCACCTTCTGAGGGATCATCAATGTCGGGATCAATAACTCAACTTCTTCTGATTTCTCCATCTCAATTTGATTGTTCCTTTGATGTGACACTTTATCGTCCGATTTGTGGTGTGGGGTTTCTTCCACGACGTCCAAAAAGCATGACGGCTCATCCACACTTACCTCACTAAAGTTAGAAATTTCATCAATAATATCCATTACTTTACTCAATCCTCCGACCTCCTCTTGTAAGCAATTAAACCTCAAGTCTTATTTTTCAACAATTGTATAAAGGGCCTCCTCCTCAAATTCAACATTAGCTGACCCTACACACTCATCCACCAAAGCTTGTTCCCTAACTTGATGTTTGACGGCTTCGAACACCAAGTCTAGCTGATTTCGCATGATTTTTAGGGTTTCTTAACACTCTAACATGCCATCTTCAAGTATGCTAGTCCGAGTGATTAGGTAGTGGTCTTCCTTGAACTCTTCACCATACATACTACCATCTTGATAAGAGTACAAAGGATACGAATCATATGTCGAGTTACTACCATCTTGATAAGAATACAATGTGTACAAACCATATGTCGAGTTACTACCTACCCATCCTGGGTTGTAACTATCCCTTCCATATGCATAACCATGAGAATCATACAACGAATCATATCATTGCCTCCTATAGTAGCCATCATACCCCTAGCTAGGCATTGGAGAACCATTTGCATCAGACATAAACGGTCCTTTTAGCCACCTATAGTCGTTATTAAATATAACTATAAATCAATTATCAACAAGACAAAAATAAGAGAACCATTAAAATAAAAATAAAGTGTCGTATCTATAAACATAACTTTCACTAATTATCTCCCTAACAAGCATCATCAATCACATAAAAATCACTAAATCTTACACTGAATTGTCGGCAACGGAGCCAACAACTTGACCATGCCCCGAAGCGCGTTCACTAGGGCTGAGAATCAACACTACAACAATTAATAATATAGCGATATCTGTAAGTGTGACAGGTCAATTGTAATATTTATAATGCTCAATGGAACACCGGAGTATTCCAACTATCGAACATAAAGGAGTCAGCAATTTAATGATTCTTACTTGACAAGCATGTAATGAAAGAGTATAGCTAGCTACTCACTAAGCATTATATTATAGCTGACCGTAAATGAAGTTGATTAAAGCTAATCAATTACCTAAATAGAAAAGGAATAAATTATAAATAATGCGCAGTTTCAAACTAACAAATACAATAACAGACAGCGGTTGATTGATTTCCATGTTGTTGGTTAACTTTTAAACTAGGGATCTAAATTGTTATAACTCCTAAATGGGCTCAATTTACCTCTCGGCCTAAATTTTACCAACTTAGACAAATTAGTCTGGTTTATCTCCTCTCGATGTCACTTACTTGAATTTTCCCTTAGGGTTGTCAATCCTAAGTTTTGAAGTCTATTCGATTTAGTCCAATTTTTATGATTTAGTCCCTATACCAAAAATTAACTAGACAACATTTTCATCAACCAACCACTTTAGATTTAGCTACTCATACTCCTACTTAAGCACACAATAACACAATAATAACATAAAATATGCATAATTACAGGAAAAATGAGAAAAGCTAAGGTTTGTCTTGAAAAAGCTTGAGAGTAAAGAATATGGTAGCAAAGGAAATGAACAAGAACACTTAAAGGTCAGACTTCTAATGATGAAACTAAAAGAAAATTGAGTTGAATTAATACTAATGATTAAACTAAAAATACAAGAAGTTCAAGCTACTAAACCAACAAACAAACCTAGCTACAGTGATAACTAAATTAACTAACTACCATTAACACTAAGAAAAATAAGAAAATGTGCAGGAAAAATAAACCATGAGCTGAGGAGAAGAAAACTACCCTAAACCTAAACTATAAGATGAAAAAAACCCTAAACTAAAAGCTCTCTCTCCACTACTTGATAAACCATAAAAGTAACATATTTTAATCCCATATTTAGCATACTTTTGGATGATTTATCCCTTGATTTATGTAAAAAGGTGCCCTTAATCCTTTCTTTTCATGTTTTATACTCAGGGAAGTACCGGAGGATGAAAAGAACAAGAAACGGGTTTAAAACGAGCCAAATGGGCCAAAGCACGAAATCAACACGGCCTGGTCCCAAGACCACACGGCCGTGCCTCCTCAATAATCTCGAACACGGTCTAAGCCACGAAATACAAGGCTGTGCCTCATTAATAAAGTTCGAACACGGCCTAAAGACGATTCACACGTGTGCCATGCCATGGCCGTGTCCCCGCCGAGAAAAAGAGCAATTTCAATCGGATTTGGATACTTAGGGCAAAGAAACACATTCCAAAAGCCTATAAATACACCCCAAGTATGACCTAAAAGGGGAGTCGACGGGAGCCTAAAGCTACCGTTTAGGGCGCGCTTGCTAGGCCGCAGAAAGCGATTTGTGGGAATTCGCTCGGGGATAGCCAGTTGATCCATATGAAGAAGACGGAATTCTACTCAAGACGGAGGATCTCCTCTTCAATTCTTTCAGGGGGTTTTAGGGATTTCTCATGTTTTGTTTTATCTTTTCTTCGAGATGTTTTCTTTATTGTTATGAACTAAACCCTCGGATACCGAGGGGATGAAACTTAGATGAATCTTGTTATCGTTTACTGAACTATATGATAAATATTTGATTTGTTCTTAATTATGTGTTCTTAATTCTTGTGTTGATATTTCGCGGATATCGATTCAAGTTTGATGTGCTTAGGTGGAGGAGCAAAAGTCCCTGCCTAAGAGTAGATCTAGCATAGTTAAGCGGAGTTGATTGCGCGCCTAGAGATAGGGTGATGAGGCATTGCCGGATTAGGGTGAAACCTAATATGGGAGTCCATAGATCGAGTTAATGCGATTCTAGGGGTTTTAATTAGAAAGAGATTTCAATTAATCAACATAGGGTTAGACGTTATTCGCCTCGAGAGAGGGTTTAATATAAATTAGGGAATCCTACGGATCAAGTCAAATGAATAAATCGTCTGGTTCAGAGTTAGATAACAAGTGAAGTCTAGGTGGATTCTTCCTTGGGTGTCGTCTTAATTAATTGGTTTTTCCTCAAGTATTCTCCCAAATTCATTCTTCTTTGTCTTAGAGTCTTTAAATTAGTAGTTAATTAATTTAGATTTAAAACAACAACTTCACTTATTTTAGGCTAAATAATAGAAAGAAAGTTAGTATTAGTACTTTTAGTTCCTTTGGGTTCGACAATCCGGTCTTGCCTAAACTATACTATTGTTCGATAGGTGCGCTTGCCTCAATCGTTGTCATAGTTAGTTTTCAGGTTCGATCATTATCTTTATAAATTTAAAACTCTGACTTCACAGCGATCAAGTTTTTGGCGCCGTTGCCGGGGAACTAAAATATTAAGAAAGCTCAATTTTTATTACTTTAGCCATTATTATTATTATTAGTATTATTATTATTATTATTATTTTACGTTGCTAAATTTTCTTTTATTTGATTTTGGCAGATAGAGGAGATGGGATTGAATAACTATCAGTGGCAAGTTATGAGGACAAAGCCAACAAAAGCAGCCGATATCTACAACCTCGACCCAATAACCAAGCTATCAAACCAGTTAGAGATGTTAAATAAAAAGTTTGATGATTTGTGTTCTTCGCAGATACATCCCATTAAGCAGTACGAAACAAGCGGAGGCGTGGCGAATCTTGAGTACCCACCCTGCGGATATGGCATAGAGAACGAACAAGTCCACTATATGGGTAACTATTCTAGACCTCAAAATAATTTTTATAGTGACACTTATAATGCAGGTTGGAGGTACCATCCTAATTTCTCATGGGATGATCAAAGTAGCCAAGGACCGAAACTTCCTCCAAATTTTCAACAACCACCTTACCAACAGGAAGTGGAGTCGAACCTTGAGGAGATGCTGACAAAATTCATGGCAGCTACAGATAACCGTCTCCAAGACACTGAAACCACCCTTAAGAATCAACAGGCATCAATCAAAGGGATCGAGAGCCAAGTTGGGGAACTTACTAAGACAGTTGGACAACTTGCAAAGATAATCTCAGAACAAATACAAGAAAGCTTGCCAAGCAACACTGAAACTAACCTAAAAGAGCAAATTCAAGCCGTAACAGCTCATGATAGTGAAAGGTTAGTGGAATCTGACCCAAGGCAAGAGCCTGTGGTAAGTGAATGGAATCTGACCCAAGGCAAGAGCCTGTGGTAAGTGAAGGTAAGGTTGAGGTAAACCATAATTTACCAAACCCGGTGATTACAGAGTACCAACCCTGTGTGCCATACCCCGATGCGACAAAGAAAGACCACACAGAGGAACAACTCGGTAAGCCTCTTAAACTTTCAAAGAAATTTCATATTAACTTGCCATTTCTAGAAGCTCTTTCGCATATGCCAGATCCTAGACCTCGTGTCGATAAAGAAGAAATTCATGAGGAACGAATGCTTTGGATCGATGAACTAGACGAATGGAAGACACACTTCAAGGAGAGACTAAAAACACACGAAGCAAAAACGAGGCAACTCCACGACGAACTTAATAATGGGACAACCCGGCTTAAGATAGGAGATCAGGTACTCAAAATCTTCCCAGATGGAACGGTCGAGGTAACACATTATAATTTCGGCACTTTTGAGGAAAACATTACTCGACTTAAATTATTTATCAAAAACTGAATTGATCGCATGAGAAAGGATTTTCACCTCCTCAAACCACCACGATAATGCGAATGAGAGGTAAGTCTAGCTCAAGACTTTAAACGCAGCGCTTCTTGGGAGGCGACCTTTGAGCACTAACCCTACTAATTAGTTTAGTTTGACTTCTTTTCATATTTAGGCGCAGGTTTTCATACCCACACGACCTTGCACACGGCCGTGGCCGTGGCCGTGTGGGCACCATAAGTAGGTAAAAGGGCGTGGCCATAGACGTGTGGCAACAGGACAAAATTTTTCCCAAAACACGAGCTGCATCTCTATTTAAACCCCCATTCTTCCTTTTTCTTTTCCAATTGTCGTTCTTCTTTCACCTTCCATTATTTACTTTTATCTTTATTTTTATTTTTATTTTTATTTTTATTTTTATTTCTTTTATTTTTCTTTTATTTTTTTATTATTTTCTTCTTATTCTTCATGCCATTTATATTTAGCTTAGGATACAATAAAATCAGACTGGCTACTTTGAGGATTCAAGTTCAAACGGTTCGAGGCGCTTCCCCACGTTCACCTCCAATCCTATCCGGTTTCTTTTCATTGAATTCATCCAAAATTCAGGAAGTTTCACCTCTCTCCCTATCGTATGATTTTATTTTGCTATTATCTATCTTTGTACATTGAGGGCAATGTACATCTTAAGTGTGGGGGGTGAACAACCTAAAAAGGTGCCTAACTTTCTTTCATTATTCTCAAATTCCTGAAATTAGGTGCCAAACTTTTCGCATTGTTCTCAAATCCCTGAATTATGCCTTGTCTTAAAGTAAATTTCTCATATAAATTTCTATGGTTGATGATTTTTATTGATATGTTTTAGATTAAGTCATTGATAATTGTGCATCGATAATTAAATTCTAAGAATACTAGAGAATTAAGCATGATAAGTCTATTTTTCAGAAATTAAAAATTTTCTAGGTTGTCTACCTGAATTTGAATGTTACTTTGAAGTTTGAAATTTACGAGGTTGATATCAAAATACCCATAATTTTTGTGAGATTTTGAGCCTTATAAGAGCATATATCCTTTTTCTTGCTCACTTTATTGATTATGAGTGTGTCAACATTGATTTGTTATTCTAGAACTTGCATCGATTATACATGTCGAGACCACACCTTTGATTTGATATACAGAAATGATAAAGGCACCTAGGATTTAACCCACTTACTCCACTAAAAACCTACCTTCATAATTAACCCCTATTGAACCCCGTTTAAACCTAACAACCCTTTTTTATTGACTCACCCACTAATTTTAACCCAGAAACCCTTTATTTTTGTTATCACCATTCCTTTTGACTACCCTTATATCGAGATTTGGTTTGATTAATAGCCTAACTATGTTTTTTTATTTCAGTGATTTATCCTTTGTTATGTATTTATGATTTGTTCTTAAAAAAAAAATCAAAAGTATATTCATTATTCATTATTAGTTTTGTGATTAAATGAGCTTATACGTTTGAATTCCAAATATTGAAGAAAAAGCTCGTATTATTAGTATTATTAGCCTTCAGTTGATGTAATTACTTTTATTTAGTTCATTGTTTCTGGTTAGGTAATTTTTCAGGTCGATCTCGATTCTAACCCTCTAATTCAGCCTTTAACCACACCTTTAACCCAAGCCCCGTTACAACCCTTTCAAAGACCTTTTGATTTTTGCATCATCTCATATTACAGTGGTGGAGATTTGATTTTCATGCAAGCCTATGGGATTAACTTTTCAGGTTTGACATTTGAGTACTTAATTCTGAACCTTAAACACTTCGAGTGATTTGAGTGAATCTTTAGTAAGGACGTCAACCCTTGTAGGTTTTGAATCAGAGGTAATTATTTAGATGAGAGGAAACACCTATGTTTTGTGCTAAAAATGTATGACTTAGATTGTTTGAATCTTTAGGACTCTTTGAGTTAAGTTATCCATGTATAAATTATCTATGAATTATGATGAGACATTGTTGATAGGAATATTGAATCATGGAAAGTTCATTTTAATTGTAAGTTGAGAATTTTGCTTGAGAACAAGCAAAAGCTTAAGTGTGGGGGTATGTGATGAACCATATAAGTAACATATTTTAATCCCACATTTAGCATACTTTTGGATGATTTATCCCTTGATTTATGTAAAAAGGTGCCCTTAATCCTTTCTTTTCATGTTTTATACTCAGAGAAGCACCGGAGGATGAAAAGAACAAGAAACGGGTTTAAAACGAGCCAAATGGGCCAAAGCACGAAATCAACACGGCCTGGGCCCAAGACCACACGGCCGTGCCTCCTCAATAATCTCGAACACGGTCTAAGCCACGAAATACAAGGCCGTGCCTCATTAATAAAGTCCGAACACGGCCTAAAGACGATTCACACGGGCGTGTGCCATGGCCGTGTCCCTGCCGCGGAAAAGAGCAATTTCAATCGGATTTGGATACTTAGGGGCAAAGAAACACATTCCAAAAGCCTATAAATACATCCCAAGTATGACCTAAAAGGGGGAGTCGATGGTAGCCTAAAGCTACCGTTTAGGGGCATTTTGCTAGGCCAGAGAAGGCAGATTTGTGGGAATTCGCTCGAGGATAGCCAGTTGATCCATCTCAAGAAGCCGGAATTCTACTCAAGACGGAGGATCTCCTCTTCAATTCCTTCAGGGGGTTTTAGGGATTTCTTATGTTTTGTTTTATCTTTTCTTCTGAGATGTTTTCTTTTATTGTTATGAACTAAACCCTCAGATACCTGAGGGGGATAAAACTTAGATGAATCTTGTTATCGTTTGCTGAACTATATGATAAATATTTGATTTGTTCTTAATTCTTGTGTTGATATTTCACGAATATCGATTCAAGTTTGATGTGCTTAGGTGGAGGAGCAAAAGTCCCTGCCTAAGAGTAGATCTAGCATAGTTAAGCGGAGTTGATTGCGCGCCTAGAGATAGGGTGACGAGACGTTGCCGGATTAGGGTGAAACCTAATATGGGAGTCCATAGATCGAGTTAATGCAATTCTAGGGGTTTTAATTAGAAAGAGATTTCAATTAATCAACCTAGGGTTAGACGTTATTCGCCTCGAGAGAGGGTTTAATATAAACTAGGGAATCCTACGGATCAAGTCAAATGAATAAATCGTCTGGTTCAGAGTTAGATAACAAGTGAAGTCTAGGTGGATTCTTCCTTGGGAGTCGTCTTAATTAATTGGTTTTTCCTCAAGTATTCTCCCAAATTCATTCTTCTTTGTCTTAGAGTCTTTAAATTAGTAGTTAATTAATTTAGATTTAAAACAACAACTTCACTTATTTTAGGCTAAATAATAGAAAGAAAGTTAGTATTAGTACTTTTAGTTTCTTTGGGTTCGACAATCCGGTCTTGCCTAAACTATACTACTGTTCGATAGGTGCGCTTGCCTCAATCGTTGTCATAGTTAGTTTCCAAGTTCGATCATTATCTTTATAAATTTAAAACTCTGACTTCACAGCGATCACTACTCACTTGTTTTCAGCCAAAAATGGCTTTTCATATCTGATTTCAACCCAAAATTTTGGACCAAATTGCCCTTGGACGTCTATTTGGTTGTGGGACATGTTGGACAAGGACTGCCTCTGCAGTCATTTTTTATCTACCTCGTCAGGGATATCGTGATACCCATGGTTTGGTATCGTGATATCCTTGTCAGTTTTAACTTGGGGGATCCCTTGGAAGTTGGATATCACGATACCCATGCTTGGATATCGTGATATCAATATGAAGGGCCTCAATCATCTTCAGTTTAGAACTGTCTAGGGTATCACAAATTTCGTGCTTTTATGTCATGATACCCACCTTCTAGGTGATGTTTTCGCTCATGTTTGGGCCTTCGATGACTCCCTACAACACTTTACCAATCATTAGGTCCTTGTTGTACAACGGGTTAGTACTCTAAGGATTGAACCCAAAGCATTTGGTGATTAAGTGAGTTATAAATTCAAACATGCAATTAAAGAGTTTAAACAACTACTCGCTAGATACTATAATACGACAAGCCATTCAAGAGTTTGATTATGATAATTAACTACAATTTGCAAAGGACTAAATTGTAAAGAAAACAAACTACTCAACTATCAAATACTAATAAATATGATAGAAATGAGTGGTTTCTTGACTTTCGAATTAGGGATTTAAATTGCTATTACTCCTAAACTGGCTTCATTTTACCTCTTGGTCTCAACTTTACCAAGTTAGACAAATTAGTCAGGTTTCTCTCTCGACCTCACCAACTAACCTGAGACTTATCAAATTAGTGCCCAATACGATCTCCTATTGGTCTCACTTATCTTGATTTTCCTTTAGGGGTGTCAATCCTAAGTTTTTAATTCTATTCGATTTTGTCCAATTTTGTAATTTAGTCCATGAACCCAAGAATCAGTTACCCAACATTTCCATCAACCAACCCCTAAATATTTAACTACTCATACTCATATCGAAACCCATAATCAACAAGAAATCAAATGAAAATAACATTAACTTAAACCCTAAGCATATTTGTAACACCCCCAACCCGTATCCGTCACCGGAACAGGGTTACGAGGCATTACCAAGGAGTACAGAACACTTACAGATAATTTGAAATCATTATCGTTCAAATATCGAGACTAATTATAAACGTTCCTTTAACAGAAATTCGAGGTCCAAATCATGCATTAAGATCGGGTCGAGACTAAACCGGATCCTCAGGAAAATTTTTCGCGACTTTTAAAATTTTTCTCGCATATAAGGGTCACACGCCCATGTGACTGGGGACACACAGCCGAACCATACGCCCATGGGGTAGACCGCTTGTCACACACGTCCTAAACACACGCCCTTGTCTACCCGTGTGGACGAAAATTAGGCTATTTTCCAAGCCATATTTCTCACTCACTTGATCCTTTATCTTTACCAACATTTTAATACAGTCAAGAACCAATTTAAGATATTCAACCAAGCCTTATACTTATTACCATTTGTTAGTCGTACACTTCATATAAATAACAAGAAACGTATATAGGCTCAATTCTTATTAAATTCCTCTTATACCTATACTTTTTCACATTATGTATTCATATCACATATAATAATCATACCTCTGTATTTCATATACATTTTCATAATATTTCATTTTCGAATTCAGATTATTTCATATTAGAACTTTTCTCATTAACTCATTTGGAATACCAATTCATACGGATAATACACTCAAGGTGTACAAATATATAATCACAAATGAACTCATTCATCAACCAAGATTTATGTTCATGTCTCATCAACTCGTATTTCCTTATATCACATAATTCCATGTAACACTTACCAAACTTTGTCAAATTAGTGAACGTCTTACAGAATTGGTCTGCACCGGTATGCACTGAATTTCACTGGTAATCACTGATGTCATAGCATAGCTATGGTCTTTTCACTAGAATGCCATAACTCAGCTATGGTCTTACATCTTCACTATCATTATGCCATGGTGAAACCATGGACTTATCCGTCAATTCATCACATAGTCATATTCAATTACACTTAGTCGTTACATGATCACATGTATTTTCACTTAGTCAATTTCCGTTGAACTCATCGGAATAATAACAAATACACGGTGGCCTTGCACATAGTACCACCCTTGTAGCCGAAGCTATCTGGTGCACATAGTAGCCTGCACTTAGTACTACACATGTGACCAAAACCATCACTTACACATAGTGTGTAACACCCCAAACCCGGCCCAATTGCTACGACCGGATCTGGTATGTCACTAAGAAAATTTTTGTCAAACATGTCGTATTTTTCAGAAAAGCCCAAATATATTTCATATAGAATATTCCTTTGTAAAATAAAACCAAACTTAATTACATGCCTTAGTTTAATTAAGATAAAAAAATTTAAATAACTAAAAGTAATTAAAGCCCAAAATAAAACAAAATATAAACTAGTGGCCCATGGCCTTATTACAATTAAATTTTAAAATCCACCAATTAAAAATATAAAATAATAACTTGAGTCTTTTTGCTAAATCCACATATTCTTCTGCATGGCCACCTTGCGTTCCTCTCCAGCCCGGTCCGTAGCACTAGGTATCACCTGAAATGTTAATTAAAAGGGTGAGTCGCGAGACTCAGTGTGCAACCCTCATGCACCACTAGATTTTGGGCCTTAAACCCATTAAATAAAATAAACAGTGTAATAATCATAATAAAAATTAATAGCAAATAATATGCAAGGCCCAACCCGTTTGCCTAGGTTTCCATCCGCTACACACCCAGTACTCAACCGTACACACCATTGGGGATTTCTACAATCGACCCACACCGCTACACACCATGATGACAGTCATGCTCGCTCATCCACATATGATGGCCAAGCCCTTATAACATATAATGGCCGAAACCGTATAACATTTAATGGCCGGGCTCAGATATAACACTCACGGCATTAGCCGCTACATCAGATCACGGTAAAAACCGCTACACATATAACGTATAACTTCCTCCTTTCATCAACCCAACCCATGCAATCACATACAAGCATTTTACTTATAACATATAAACAGATTATTTACTAACCTGGTGAACCGCTTTTACCCTCCTTGGGCTTTCATCAATAAATCGAGATGTCGGTAATTATCAAAACATATAAATCTTATGATTATGCATTTTATGATTAGATCTAGATGGTGGGGAAGTATTACACACCTGATTAATGTAGATACCCTTGCTAAACCGATCTACGCTTTGCTTTAAAAAGCCGGAAAGATGTGAAAATAGGCCTCTCCTATATTCGGCCATAGTTAGTATTCTACTCGATTTTATATATATGAATAAACAAATCCTCTTACCTTGAAATCCCGAATGTAACACGATTCTATAACTTAGAGATCTATGAGTTTCGGTTTCTAGGAAAAATCTCGGAAAGATGATCTATCGCGCTTTCGGCTTTTGAAAGAACTAAAAATTGAAAAGATGGCTAAGGGAGATTCGGCCAATAAATATTAAGGAGAAGAATAGGTGTAGTTTCGGCTTTTGAATCAAAGTGAAGATGAGGGAATAGGCTTAGAGATTTCGGCTTTTGCAGAGAATGAAGAAGAAGGTGGAACTTTAGGAGTTTTCGGCTTTTACTCGAGAGAAGAGGAGAAAAGAATGAGAGAAAACCCCAAATGCCAAAATTGAAGAGATATTCCCCCTATTTATAGAAATTTCGGCACTTACCTAACCTTGCAGATAAATCCTATATTTTCTCCTTTATCTTAATCTACTAGCTCATCTAAAAGAGACTTAATTATCTCTAACTCCTCCCTCCTCTATCAGCATATTATCCACATATTTTAAACATTAAAATCCCTAAATTTTAGCCTTTATCCGCTTATTATCCACATAAAATAAATTCCTAAATAATAGCCTTTATCCACTTATTATCCACATATTTTAAACATTAAAACCCCTAAATTTTAGCCTTGTTGCCATCCATTCCACCTAATCCTAATGCCCAAAATTTAGCTAACTTAAATTAAAAGAATTGGGCTCCATGAAACTTAAATTTGGGCCCTTACTCCCTTGTGTGGCGTCACCTCCTACGATTGGGCCACAAGCCCACTTTGGTATTTTAAACATAATTACCACTCTTTTAACTCTATAATGCCCAATCTAATAATTTAACTAAGGCCTTTGCCTAATTACGAGCCCAATTTGGACCCCTATTACTTAAATTAACATATTAAACATATTCACCCATTAAACGCATAGGCCCAAAAATTCGGGATGTTACGCTTTTTCCCCTTAAAGAAATTTCGTCCTCGAAATTTCCAACTAACTATTAATCGTACTACCTAAGTCTCACTACCATGCTTTCATTTGTGCACTCCAATTCTAAACCCAAAATAAACACTTAGTACACTATGGTAGAATACGCACCAAACATTCACATCTAGAGCATCCTCGTCCCCTTGTACTAATGCTATCGATTCGCATTTATCCGATTAAATTTTTTATGAATTATTGGTTTTCTTCCACTTGATTATCCACGAAGCAGTCTTATGATTAGTAGTTTTAATAGTAGTTCTTTCGAATTCGCAATTCAGTCTCAAGTTCACCTTTCCTAGTTCTATAAACTACATACATTCAATAATCAACATACATACAACATCCATACATCCACACTCAATACATAGGGGTTTTCTAGTTATTCCACTACCTGTGTATTTTTTTAGTAATTTATCCTACAGGTATTTTTGTAATTTTCCAAAATAGGGTTCCTTGGTGATTTTATGAAATAAGGGTATTTCGGTAATTTTGAAATCTGGGGGTATTTTAGAAATTTTAAAATTCAGGGGTATTTCGGTAATTTACAAATCAGGGGTACTTTGGTCATTTTGCAAATCAAGGGTAATTTGGTACTTTTTTTTCAAAATAAAGGTATTTTAGCAATTTTGTAAAAATAATATGGCTGGTCCTTTTCGGGTTTTAATTATAGATTTTGGCCCGTCAACAAATCTTCGTGGCTAGGGTGAACAGTCACTACGCACCAGGTAGGATTCCAGCGAAGAGGAGGTGAGTCACTAGGACCGCTTAAATACTGTGCTCTTCCGATCCAATCCTAGACATGCGTATGCTGTTACCACACCCTAGTCTTGTGGCTCGTTCACGGGTTTGTTTAGTGAAATTAAGTCTTATGAAAATTTAAGAAGTGGTTTAAACTAAGCCTATAGTCCATCAGAGTCTATTTAAACTAGTCTACGTCCCATAAAGCCCATAAAGCCCACATGTATATCACACAATGGTTTAGGGTACTTACCTGGCGGACTTGGGCCGGAGACGCAGGTGCCATGCCGAGCTAATAGACCTGTTATCATTTAAAAACATGCATGTTTCAAAATCCCATCTTTAGAAAATGTTTTGAGCCCAAAAACCCCCAAAGCCGAGTTTTGAACTGGGCTCTGATACCAATTTGTAACACCCCAAACCCGGCCCAATTGCTACGACCGGATCTGGTATGTCACTAAGAAAATTTTTGTCAAACATGTCGTATTTTTCAGAAAAGCCCAAATATATTTCATATAGAATATTCCTTTGTAAAATAAAACCAAACTTAATTGCATGCCTTAGTTTAATTAAGATAAAAAAAATTAAATAACTAAAAGTAATTAAAGCCCAAAATAAAACAAAATATAAACTAGTGGCCCATGGCCTTATTACAACGAAATTTTAAAATCCACCAATTAAAAATATAAAATAATAACTTGAGTCTTTTGCTAAATCCACATATTCTTCTCGCATGGCCACCTTGCGTTCCTCTCCACCCGGTCCAAGCACTAGGTATCACCCGAAATGTTAATTAAAAGGGTGAGTCGCGAGACTCAGTGTGCAACCCTCATGCACCACTAGATTTTGGGCCTTAAACCCATTAAATAAAATAAACAGTGTAATAATCATAATAAAAATTAATAGCAAATAATATGCAAGGCCCAACCCGTTTGCCTAGGTTTCCATCCGCTACACACCCCCGTACCAACCGTACACACCATTGGGGATTTCTACAATCGACCCACACCGCTACACACCATGATGACAGTCATGCTGCTCATCCACATATGATGGTCGAAGCCCTTATAACATATAATGGCCGAAACCCGTATAACATTTAATGGCCGAAGCCCGTATAACAGCTCACGACATTAGCCGCTACATCAGATCACGGTAAAAACCGCTACACATATAACGAATAACTTCCTCCTTTCATCAACCCAACCCATGCAATCACATACAAGCATTTTACTTATAACATATAAACAGATTATTTACTAACCTGGTGAACCGCTTTTACCCTCCTTGGGCTTTCATCAATAAATCGAGATGTCGGCAATTATCAAAACATATAAATCTTATGATTATGCATTTTATGATTAGATCTAGATGGTGGGGAAGTATTACACACCTGATTAATGTAGATACCCTTGCTAAATCGATCTACGCTTTGCTTCAAAAAGCCGGAAAGATGTGAAAATAGGCCTCTCCTATATTCGGCCATAGTTAGTATTCTACCCGATTTTATATATATGAATAAACAAATCCTCTTACCTTGAAATCCCGAATGTAACACGATTCTATAACTTAGAGATCTATGAGTTTCGGTTTCTAGGAAAAGTCTCGGAAAGATGATCTATCGCGCTTTCGGCTTTTGAAAGAACTAAAAATTGAAAAGATGGCTAAGGGAGATTCGGCCAATGAATATTAAGGAGAAGAATAGGTGTAGTTTCGGCTTTTGAATCAAAGTGAAGATGAGGGAATAGGCTTAGAGATTTCGGCTTTTGCAGAGAATGAAGAAGAAGGTGGAACTTTAGGAGTTTTCGACTTTTACTCAGAGAAGAAGAGAAAAGAATGAGAGAAAAACCCCAAATGCCAAAATTGAAGAGATATTCCCCCTATTTATAGAAATTTCGGCACTTACCTAACCTTGCAGATAAATCCTATATTTTCTCCTTTATCTTAATCTACTAGCTCATCTAAAAGATACTTAATTATCTCTAACTCCTCCCTCCTCTATCAGCATATTATCCACATATTTTAAACATTAAAATCCCTAAATTTTAGCTTTTATCTACTTATTATCCACATAAAATAAATTCCTAAATAATAGCCTTTATCTACTTATTATCCACATATTTTAAACATTAAAACCCCTAAATTTTAGCCTTGTTGCCATCCATTCCACCTAATCCTAATGCCCAAAATTTAGCTAACTTAAATTAAAAGAATTGGGCTCCATGAAACTTAAATTTGGGCCCCTTACTCCCTTGTGTAGCGTCACCTCCTAAGATTGGGCCACAAGCCCACTTTGGTATTTTAAACATAATTACCACTCTTTTAACTCTATAATGCCCAATCTAATAATTTAACTAAGGCCTTTGCCTAATTCTGAGCCCAATTTGGACCCCTATTACTTAAATTAACATATTAAACATATTCACCCATTAAACGCATAGGCCCAAAAATTCAGGATGTTACATAGTGGCCTGCACTTAGTACCACACATGTGATTAAAGCTATCGGGTACGCATAGTAGCCTGCACTTAGTACTACACATGCGACCTATCCGTCTGGTACACGTAGTAGCCTGCACTTAGTACTACACACGTGACCTAAAACCATCTCGTAGCTCTCTTGTACACATAGTGGCCTACAGTTAGTACCACACATGTGACCTAGCTACCTCATTCGTATCTTTTCTATTCCGAAGGTTCAACCGGGAATTCTCACTTTTCAACATTTTATCAATTCATCCATAATCAATCACAATTCATAATTTACATCAAATAGTTACTCCATATTCAGCCATATCTCATATAATATAACAAAATATTAAAAAATAAATAAAAACGATGTATTATTTACATACAAATTTACAAATTCAATTTTTATATCATAACGATAATCACAATTTCATAATAAATGTTCGAAATAAAACATTATATCATTTCTAATTTAACATTTATCGATTATAATCGGGCATGTGATCAATTTATACACAAGTCATTCATATATTTTTCCTCCTCATCCTCTCCATCCACATCCTTAGTATAAATAACACACTTGTAAGTAGCATTATCTATAATTTTCACTATTTACTTATATGGATATTCAAGCTGTCCATCCATGTCACAGTCGCTAAATTTTTTTTATCTTGAGCTACAGAACTCAAAATTTATATCTGCTATTTTTCCCTGAAACTAGAATCACATATATTCTTACCATAAAATTTTTAGAATTTTTGGTTTAGCCAATAAGTACAGTTTATTCTTTAAAGTCACCCCTGTTCCGCTGTCTGACAGTTCCGACCCCTCTTCACTAAAAATTAATTATCTCATCATACAAAATTTGGATAATGTTCCCGTTTGTTTCTTTTGAAAATAGACTCATTAAGGATTTTAATCATATAAATTATAACCCATAATTATTTTCCTCCAATTTTTTATGATTTTCTAAAGTCATAACAGGGGAACCCGAAATCATTCTGATCTTGTATCACAAAATTTATTATATCTCATGATTCACAATTCCATTGCTTACACCGTTTCTTCTATAAGAAACTAGACTCAATAAGATTTAATTTCATATTTTATTCATTCTCTAATTCGATTTTTACATTTTTTGGTGATTTTTCAAAGTTAGACTACTGCTACTGTCCCAAACTGTTTTAGTGCAAAATGTTGATTTTCATTTTGCCCCAAATTTCACAGTTCATACAATTCAGTCCTTGCTCAATTAACCCCTCAATTGAGCTAATTTTTATCAATTAATACTTTATTCTATCATTTTAAACTTCTTCATAACCCTTGGAAATCAAAACTTTAGCACTAAACCTTAATTCCAAACTCTTTCACTATTAGGTCCTAAAGTCAATTTCCATCAATTTTACTTGATAAAATCATCATATATCAAAATTAAATCTTCAATTCTATGTTTATTCATCATATTCTTCCAGCACTCATCCATAGCAACTTTAAAAATTATCCATGGAATCAAAAACTAATGACATAGTAAGTTGGACCCAATTGTAAAAGTCCAAAAACATAGAAATTTCAAGGAGAAAGCAAGAATTAAACTTACATGAAGCTAAAGTATGAAAATCAGCTTGAACCCTCTTCCATGGCTGTTTTTCAGCTGATGAATATGAAGAAAAATGATGAGAATTCTAGATATTCCAATTTGGTCCCATTTTTATTTAACTAATTTTGGCAATTTTCCAATTTTGCCCTTATTTCACCCATTTCCTGATTTTTCTCAGCTATTGCCGCCCAAAATATCTCCTTTGGGTTTATTTGCACTTTAGGTCCTTCCTCGTTTGACAATTGAGCTATTTAATCCTTCTAGCAACTTTTACACCGTTTTCAATTTAGTCTTTTTTTTATTTAATTAACCACCCGAACAACAAAATTTTCTAACGAAATTTTAATACTACCTTATTGACACTCCGTAAATATTCATAAAAATATTTATGGCTCGGTTTATAACACTGAGTGATAAACTGAAATAGTAACATATTTTAATCCCACATTTAGCATACTTTTGGATGATTTATCCCTTGATTTATGTAAAAAGGTGCTCTTAATCCTTTCTTTCCATGTCTTATACTTAGGAAAGCACCCAAGAATAAAAAGAACGAGAAACGGGCTCAAAACAGACCAAAATGGGCCAAAGAAGAAATCGACACGGTCTGGACTAAAGCCCACATGGCCGTGCCTCCTCAATATACTAGAACACGGCCTGAAGTCGATCTACACGGCCATGCCTCACTAACGGAGTCCAACACGGCCTGGCCACGATTCACACGGTGTGTGCCATGGCCGTGTCCCTGCCGCGGCCAAGAGGAGTTTTACTCGGATTTGGATGCTTGGAGGCAAAGAAACACACTCCAAAGTCTAATTAAACCCCCAATTAGGAATTGCACTCAAATTAGGATACTTGGAGGCCAAGTAACACATCTCAAAGCCTATATAAACACCCTAGGGGGCAACTTAATCGGGGAGTTCGACAGAAACCCTCTATCGAGAGGGCGGTTAGCTAGGCCAAGGAGTCGAGCTGAAGAGGTCAGATTTATGGGAAACTCTCAAGGGATAGCCAGTTGATCCATCTCAAGAAGCCGGAATTCTACTCAAGACGGAGGATCTCCTCTTCAATTCCTTCAGGGAGTTTTAGGGATTTCTTATATTTTGTTTTATCTTTTCTTCTGAGATGTTTTCTTTTATTATTATGAACTAAACCCTTCAGATACCTGAAGGGGGATGAAACCTAGATGAATCTTGTTATTGTTTTCTGAACTATATGATAAATACTTGATTTGTTCTTAATTATGTGTGCTTAATTCTTGTGTTGATATTTCGCGGATATTAGTTCAAGTATGATGTGCTTAGGTGGTGGAGCAAAAGTCCCTGCTTTAGAGTAGATCTAGCATAATTAAGCGGAGTTGATCGCGCGCCTAGAGATAGGGTGATGAGATTTTGCCGGATTAGGGTGAAACCTAATATGGGAGTCCATAGATCGATTTACTACTATTCTAGGGGGTTATTAATGGGAAAGAGATTTCAATTAATTAACCTAGGGTTAGACGTTATTCGCCTCGAGAGAGGGTTTAATATAAATTAGGGAGTCCTACGGATCAAGTCAAGTGAATAAATCATCTGGTTCAGTGTTAGATAACAAGTGAAGTCTAGGTGGATTCTTCCTAAAGGTATCGTCTTAATCAACTAAGTTTTTCCCTAGTATTTCCCCAATTCATTCTTTTTGTCTTTGTGTCTTTAGCTTAGTAATTAGTTAATTTAGATTAATAAACAACTTCACTTATTTTAGGCTAAATAATAGAAAGAAAGTTAGTATTAGTACTTTTAGTTCCTTTGGGTTCGACAATCCGGTCTTGCCTAAGCTATACTACTGTTCCATAGGTGCACGTGCCTCAATCGTTGTCATAGTTAGTTTCTGGGTTCGATCATTATCTTTATAAATTTTAAAACTCTGACTTCACAGCGATCAAGTTTTTGGCGCCGTTGCCGGGGAACTAAAATATTAAGAAAGCTCTATTTTTATTACATTAGCCATTTTTTTTTTTACTTTGCTAAATTTTCTTTTATTTGCTTTTGTCAGGAAAATTTTAGTTTATAGAGGAGATGGCACTGAATAACTACCAGTGGCAAGTTATGAGGACAAAGCCAACAAAAGCAGCCGATATGTAACATCCCAAAAATGGGGTTATTTAGAATTTAATTATTTTTCTTATTATAAACAGCTGTGATATTATTTATGGAATGTTAAGGCTTAATTGTGGATTTTTAGTAAGCTCGAGTAGCGGGAAAAATGTTATTTTCAAGCTTTGAGGTAGGGAGCCTTAACAAGTGGGGGTTATAAGAATAATTGGGGATAAATTGGACATAAAATGAGCCTAGAATAAGTGGCAAAGTAAGCCCACTTGAGAGCTAGCATGTGACGCCACCAAGGAGCAAGGGAGAGCCTTGGTTCGAGTCACAAGATCCCCTTTCTTTTGCTCTTATTTGGACGGCAACAAGGGAGAGTTCTCCTCGCTTTGAACTCTTTTAAATAATGGGATAATAATAGGATTTAGTTAGATTTTTAAGTAGATTAATTAATAGATTAATAGATTAATCTCTAAGTATTAGCCAGAGAAAATATAGGCCTTGGAATCAATTCAAATTATTTGAATATTTTCAAATGAGTGGCCAAGAGTAACTTGGAGTGTTTGTTTAAATTTAAACACTTCATGGGAAGTGGACTAAGGCTATTAGGGGATGCCGAATGCCTATAAAAGGTTCAACCTGGTCACCTTGGTTGCTTTTTGTCATTTTTGCTAAGTGTCAAAATTCTCTTCAAAGCATTCTTCCATCTTTTATTTTGCTCCTTTGGCAATAGCCGAATTCCTCTCTACTTATTTTTTTGCCAAACCCCACATTCAAATTCCCTTTTCTTTATTTCTTTGTTAACCGAACACCCACTCCTTGTTGCCGAAACTCCAACACCCTTTTCTCCTCATTATTTTCCTCTTGCCCGAATATTCAAGCAAGGGTAATCTTCTCTAAACTCATCTCCAATCGATTCATAAGGTAGGTAGGTATGGCCGAATGCCATCTTTCTTCTCCTCTCTGTGTTTTTGTCGATTTCTATTAGGGGAATAAGTGCCGATTTCGGCAATGGTAATCAGGGTTTCTAAAAGCTTTCAGGAATTGATCTCTGCTAGGTACCCCAAGATTGTGAAGCAGTTGACCCAAGCCCTAATCTCTAGCAATCGGTTTTGGTAGTAAAGTGGTAAGAGTAATCTCTTTAATTTGACATTCGAAGGCTATTAGTCTTATTTACTAATCAGAGGTAATTGATTAAGCAGATTCGGGAAATTAAGTACTGTGGTTGGTAACCGAAGGAATAAAGGTAAGGATTCAGGTTCAAGCAATAACCCTAAAAGGATCATTGGGTTTGGCTGAATGGCCCATATCACTAACACTATTTTGGCCGAATATAGGGGCTAGTGGATCTAAGGTGGCCGACTTCTTCATTCGGGATCTAGATTATTCGTGGGTGACAGGTGTGTACATACACACTTATAGCAGTTAATGTTGTGATATATATATATATATATATTGTATGTAAATCTGCTTGATGTAGATGCGGATTGGTACCTTAACGGTACAAGTGAGGATCCCGGTAAGTCTCCGTTATGATGAGATTACTTTAATGCTTTTGGGAAGCATGGCTTATTGACACATGTGATGAATGCATGAGATCTCATTGTTAATCGCTTATCTATCATGGGGCTATATGAGAGGAGGGGCGGTGATGTTTCGTCTTGACGAGCACCGATGTTTTGGTAACACACTGTGACTATATGTCACCGTGAGGTTTGGTACCTCCAGAGGTTTGGTACCTCATAGCGACTCGTCCCCCGTGGTTAACACCACCGTGGGTTGGCCCCACTTGAGATATGGGATCGCCTCGCGGTGATTTGGTATCACACGATGGGTTGGCCCCATCACCCATTTGTGTCCACGGACACCGTGTTTTGGTAACACATCGTGACTATATGTCACCAAAGTGGTTTGGCACCACCAGTGTTTTGGTAACACATTGTGACTACGGTCACCACCGGGTTTGGTACCACATGGGGTAGACAAAGGCGTATGGTTGGCTAGGTTGGGCACACGATACTCTGCATATTAACTGTTATATGTTGTGTATGAAATGTTGTTTTTTTAAACGGGGGAAAGGTTACATACTGAGTCTTGGTGACTCACCTTCTCCTTTAACATTTTTCAGGTGACACGTAGATGGCGGTTGAGGAGCCGGTTGGACTCGAGGTGGCCATGCAGTGGACTTAAACTTATTGAACTTTAAATTTGGTTATTTTGATTTTGGTTGTAATAAGGCCTCCATAAACTTTATTTGTGTTATTTTTTTTTTCTCTTTATATGTTGGATAATTACTTTAAACTATATTATTAAGGCTGAATTGAAATCACACATTTTTCTTAAATTAACACGAAAATGTTTTATCGTGCCATCGGGCACACTTGAAATTTGTATAATAACCGGACTTAATTAAACTTCCAAACTAAATCCAAGTATAGTTTTGGCAAGATAACCAAAAACAAGGGGTTTTCAATGAAACTTAAATTGGTTCTAGATGGTGTTCAAAAAGTTTTTCTCCGTAGCAAATCAAATTCGGTCGTAATGTTTGGGCCGGGTTTGGGTTGTTACAAAATTGGTATCAGAGCCCAGTTCAAAACTCGGCCTATTGTGGGGGCCCAAGGCCCAAAAATGTTTAGTAGGCCTTATGGAATGATTTTTGGGTTTTAAGCAAAGATGGCCCGAGTCTCCGGCACCAATCCGCCTGTAAGTATATCTAAACCTCTTGGTGAATTATATTCTGTAGAAGGGGGTAGGAAACATGGAACGTAGATAGACTTATAGGATTTGGACCCTAAGGTTAGATTACTCAAACACAAACGAAGCATAAGACTTAAAGAACTAAACCAACCTATGACTTAGTCAATGAGCTAGGTGTGGTAACCCCTGCACGCATGTCTAGGATTGGATCCGGAAGAGCCTCAGTATTTAAGCAGTCCTCGTGACTCACCTCCTCTTCGCAGTATCCTACCAGTGCGTAGCTTCGGTTCACCCTAACTCGTAAGGCTCAGGCGGTGTGGTAACCTCATGCGCATGTCTAGAAAGGTTCGGTGAGAGCTTGGTATTTAAGCGGTCCGTGTGACCCACCTCCTCTTCACTCGACTTACGCTCTGGTGCGTAGCTTTGGTTCACCCCGACCAGGAGGGCTCTCGGTCATAGGCTAAACACAATGATTAAAACCCGAAAAGGGGAATTAGCCTTGTTTTTTTTCAAAATAGAATGAAACAACAAACCCTAACGTTTCCAAAACTTGTGCAATAACTTTCCCAAATCCTAGAACATCACTTTTACAACGTTTTTCTCGAAAAACTTGACTTGTGAAAAATTACAGAAATACCCTTAGGAGTAAAATGACCAAAATGCCCCTGACCCATAAAATATTAATTCAATGGTTTTGCCCAAAAAAATTCCAATGATTTTATAAACATTCAAAAACCTTGCTTTGAAAATCATCAGCAAAATATATTGGTTCTGGAAAATTGCGAAAATACCCCTGTAGGAAAAAGACGAAAATACCCCTGGGTTAGAAATGGGCAGAAATGTCCGATGAGCGAATAGGTATGGAAAGTATTAAGGAATGGATGCATGAACTTCCTTGTGTGAACTAGGATAGGAAACTGAAACTTTGTTTGTCCGAAAGAACCTCTGATTAAACCTTATCCATAAAATTTCGTCGTGAGTAATAAAGTGAAACAAATGCTAACACATAAAATTTTTCTTAATCAGATTAAAAGCGCGGTAGATAGAATGAGTTCGAGAGGACGTGGACGCCGTGGACGTGGTAGGGGTAGGATGACGGTGTATGCAACCCACAGTCAGTCGGGACAAGGTTCGAAAAATGAGGTACCATCGCCACCACCACCTCCTACTTTTAGAGCGCGAGGAGCCGGATCGCACAGGTGGCGAGGCGGTATCGCAAGCCGTGTTGCGAGTTTTAGAGATGGTGGGTGAAATTTGGTGGAAATGTGGGAGCTCGGAAATCTGTCCCGAGCGACTCGATCTAACGGAGCGGAGGTATTCCGAGGTGTGTCGAGTGGCACCCAGTCAAATGGAATACCGCTAGAGTCAATCGAAAGAATCATGGACGACCTTGACCTGACCGAGGAAGAAAAGCAAAAGGGGCGTGTTGCTTCTAAAGGATGAAGCGTATCGTTGGTGGCTTACGGTTCGAGATGGGGCTCACAGCAGATGATTTGACTTGGGAGTATTTCGAACCACCTATCGGAAGAAGTATGTGGGTACCAGCTACACCGACGCTACAGAGAAAGGCTTTTCCGGGATTAGTGCAAGGAACTAAGTCCGTGTCGGAATATGAGGCGCACTTTTTAAGGCCGAGTAGGTATGCGAGAGGCATCGTGTCTCATCGAACATGAGCGCCGTGTCCGCTTTGAGGACGGACTCCGAGATGATTTAAGGTTACCGATTGCCCCACAAAGAGTTCGTGAGTTCTCATCTCTAGTGGAGAAGGCTAAGGTAGCCGAAGGGATCAAGGAGGCCGTGAGGCGAGCTATAGTAAGAACAATCGTAAGAGAAGTTTTGGGTCACCGGATCAAGCGGTAGTGCTCGAGAAAAAGGCTAGGCCAAGTGGGCCCAATCAGGCAAACAAGGCCCACGATCGCGCTAATCGAGGCTCGACTCAAGTGCAATCGCTGTGGAAAAACCCATTGGGGAGGTTGTTGGACCGGTGACAAAGGATGTTTTGAGTGTGGGTCTTTGGAGCATCGCGTCGAGATTGTCCCGAAACTAGCTAAGAAGCGACGAGAGGCGTAACGTGCGTCGGATAGAAATGTAGGACCACAGAGGGTCGTGGTAATGGCAGAGGAAACAACGGTCCTAACCGAGGTCGTGGAACTCAAGGCGAGGTTCAGGGCAACACGCAGGCTAGGCGGCTGGTTTGGTTTACGCAATGAGGTGTCGCGAGGAAGGTGACGCACCTGATGTTATAACCGATGCGTTCCTAATTTTTGGTTTTCCTTATGTTGCATTAATTGATGTGGGCTCGACGCACTCGCACATTGCTAGTAGTGTGGTAGGAACTATGGACCTAGACTCAAACTGCTTCTAGGGAGATGACCGTAGTTAGCCCTTTAGGTCACTCCGTAGTCGTAAATAAACTCTATAGAGGCGCACTTCTAGAACTTCAAGGGTAGTATTTGTAGTGATCTAATGGAACTACCGTTTGGGGAGTTCGATTTGATCCTCGGTATGGATTGGTTGGTTAAGTACCAAGCAAGGTTGACTTTACACGACCAAGCGCATGGTTCTTAAGGCAGTTGAAGGTGATGAAGTGGTTATGATAGGAGATAGGAGGAATTACCTATCCAACGTAGTGTCCGCCTTGAAGGCCGAAAGGATGGTCAAGAAGGGTTGTGAGGCGTATTTGGTTCAAATCATGCTTTGGAAGCTAAGGGGTTAGTAGTTGGAAAGGTCCGAACGGTTGGGGAATTTGCTTGATGTATTCCCGGAAGAACTTCCGGGTTTGCCTCCTGGATCGGAAAGTCGAATCGGTATAGACTTGCTACCGAACGCACCGTGTCCATAGCACCATACCGAATGGCACCAAAGGAATTGGTGGAGCTAAAGGCTCAAATTCAGGAGCTCTTGGATAGAGGGTTTATACGACCAAGTATATCTCCGTGGGGAGCGCCTGTGTTGTTTGTCAAGAAGAAGGACGGTTCTATGCGGATGTGCATCGACTACCGTCAGTTAAATAAGTTAACAATCAAGAACAAGTATCCGTTGCCTCGGATTGACGACTTGTTTGATCAACTGAAGGGTGCCTCGGTGTTTTCGAAGATAGACCTTAGGTCAGGTTGCCATCAACTTAAGGTGAAGGAGGCTGATGTTCACAAAACGGCATTCCGAACTCGGTATGGGCATTTTGAGTTCTTGGTAATGCCATTCGGGTTGACCAATGCACCGGCGGCATTTATGGACTTGATGAATAGAGTATTTCAACAGTACTTGGACCAATTCGTCGTGGTGTTCATAGACGACATATTGGTTTATTCAAAGACAGAAGAGGAGCATGACAAGCATCTACGGATAGTTCTGCAAGTATTGAGGGGGAAGCAGTTATATGCCAAATTCAGTAAGTGTGAATTTTGGCTTAGGGAAGTGGCTTTCTTAGGTCATGTAGTGTCAGCTGAAGGAATTAGGGTAGACCCTCGCAAGATTGAGGCAGTATTGGAGTGGAAACCACCTAGGTCGGTGGCTGAAATACGAAGTTTTCTGGGTTTAGCAGGGTACTATCGGAGGTTCGTAGAAGGATTCTCTCTAATAGCAGCGCCGTTAACTAAGTTGCTAAGGAAAGGTGTTCCATTTGTATGGACGGAGAAGCAGCAAGGAAGCTTTGATAGGCTAAGGAAAATCTTGACGGAAGCCCCAGTTTTGGTACAGCCTGAAGCGGGAAAGTTATTCACAGTCTATTGTGATGCATCTCACACCGGTTTGGGATGTGTGCTGATGCAGGATGGGAAGGTAGTAGCCTATGCATCCCGTCAATTAAGACCGCACGAGGTTAACTACCCAACGCACGACTTGGAGTTAGCAGCAGTCGTCTTCGCTCTGAAGATATGGAGACATTACCTGTATGGGGAGAAGTCGATAGTCTACACGGATCACAAAAGCTTGAGGTATCTTCTGACTCAGAAGGATCTGAATCTGAGACAGCGTCGGTGGATTGAACTACTAAAGGACTACGATTGTTCAATCGAGTACCATCCGGGTAAGGCTAATGTGGTAGCTGACGCATTGAGCCTAAGGTGGTGACTGGACTTAAGAGCAATGTTCGCTTCGGTTGAGTCTATATGATGATGGGAGTCTTTTGGCGGAACTTCAAGTAAAGCCAACATGGATTGAGGAGATTAAGAAAAAGCAGTTAGTGGATGCAGGCTTGAGCGCTAAGAGGGTACAAGTTCAGGATGGTGGTTTGGAAGGGTACAGTCTGTCTAGTGATGGAGTGCTTTGTTTTCAAGGACGAGCTTGTATGCCAAGGGATACAGAATTAAGGCAGAAAATTCTCCAAGATGCACATAGCAGCCCATACGCTATGCACCACAGGGAAGCAAGATGTATGGAGACTTGCGGAAAGCAGCTTACGTGGCACAGGTTAAACGTGAGATAACCGAGTTCGTAGGGAAGTGTCCGACGTGTCGCGAGTTAAGGCTGAACATCGCTTACCATCGGGACTACTTCAACCGATAAAGATCCTCAATGGAAATGGGAGAGGATCACCATGGATTTTGTTAGTGGGCTACCTTTACGCCCACCAAGAAGGATGCGATTTGGGTAATTGTGGATCGCTTTAAATCACTCACTTTATGCCTGGTGAGAATGGATTACTCACTCCGAGGCTAGCGCGAAGCTGTATGTGGGTGAAATAGTAAGGTTGCATGGTGTGCCAAGATCGATTATCTCGGATAGGGATCCCGATTCACGCTGGTTTTGGAAAGCGTTGCATCAAGCTTTGGGTACACGGTTAGATTTCAAGACGACTTTCCATCCACAAATCGACGGACATACGGAAAGGGTGATACTGATTTTAGAGGACATGTTAAGAGGTTGTGTCTTGGATTTTAGTGGTAGTTGGGAGGAGTACCTACCATTAGCGAGAATTAAACTTATAACAATAGTTATCAGCGAGTATTCAAATGGCTCCATACGAGGCCCTATATGGACGAAAGTGCCGTGACTCCTACATGTTGGACGGAGTTGGGGAAAAACAAGTTCTGGTCCAGAATGGTAACCGAGACGGAAGACAAAGTCAAGGTGATTAGGTCTCGTCTCAAGGAAGCATCGGATAGGCAGAAGTCTTATGCCGATCTCAAACGCAAGGAAATGGAGTATGCTGTGGGAGACAAAGTCTTTCTGAAAGTGTCGCCTTGGAAAAAGGTGTTGAGATTTGGACGGAAAGGGAAGCTAAGCCCAAGGTTCATCGGGCCATATACTGTTGTAAAGCGAGTAGGACCGGTAGCTTATCAGCTAGAGCTGCCGGCAGAACTGAGTCAGATTCATGACGTATTTCATGTGTCAATGCTGAGACGGTATCGGTCAGATCCTTCGCACGCGCAGTGCCGATGAGCGAGATTGAGGTGAATTCGGATTTATCTTTTGAAGAAGAACCGGTTCAGATTGTAGACCGAGATGTGAAGGTTCTACGTAGGAAGGCAGTGCCCATAGTGAAAGTGTTATGGCGGAACCACGGAGTGGAAGAAGCTACGTGGGAGCCCGAGGAGGTGATGCGGCAAAAATACCCCATCTCTTTTGATCAAGGAATTTCGAGGATGAAATTTATTTTAAGGGGTAGAATCGTAACATCCCAAAATGGGGTTATTTAGAATTTAATTATTTTTCTTATTATAAACAAATGTGTGATATTATTTATGGAATGTTAAGGCTTAATTGTGGATTTTTAGTAAGCTCGAGTAGCGGGAAAAATGTTATTTTCAAGCTTTGAGGTAGGGAGCCTTAACAAGTGGGGTTATAAGAATAATTGGGGATAAATTGGACATAAAATGAGCCTAGAATAAGTGGCAAAGTAAGCCCACTTGAGAGCTAGCATGTGACGCCACCAAGGAGCAAGGGAGAGCCTTGGTTCGAGTCACAAGATCCCCTTTCTTTTTGCTCTTATTTGGACGGCAACAAGGGAGAGTTCTCCTCGTTTGAACTCTTTTAAATAATGGGATAATAATAGGATTTAGTTAGATTTTTAAGTAGATTAATTAATAGATTAATAGATTAATCTCTAAGTATTAGCCAGAGAAAATATAGGCCTTGGAATTAATTCAAATTATTTGAATATTTTCAAATGAGTGGCCAAGAGTAACTTGGAGTGTTTGTTTAAATTTAAACACTTCATGGGAAGTGGACGGCAAGGCTATTAGGGGATGCTTAATGCCTATAAAAGGTTCAACTCTGGTCACCTTGGTTGCTTTTTGTCATTTTTGCTAAGTCTGCCGAAATTCTCTTCAAAGCATTCTTCCATCTTTTATTTTGCTCCTTTGGCAATAGCCGAATTCCCTCTCTACTTCTTTTTTTTGAAACCCCACATTCAAATTCCCTTTTCTTTATTTCTTTGTTAACCGAACACCCACTCCTTGTTGCCAAACTCCAACACCCTTTTCTCCTCATTATTTTCCTCTTGCCCGAATATTCAAGCAAGGGTAATCTTCTCTAAACTCATCTCCAATCGATTCATAAGGTAGGTAGGTATGGCGAATGCCATCTTTCTTCTCCTCTGTGTTTTTGTCGATTTCTATTAGGGGGGAATAAGTGCCGATTTCGGCAATGGTAATCAGGGTTTCTAAAAGCTTTCAGGAATTGATCTCTGCTAGGTACCCCAAGTTTGTGAAGCAGTTGACCCAAGCCCTAATCTCTAGCAATCGGTTTTGGTAGTAAAGTGGTAAGAGTAATCTCTTTAATTTGACATTCAAAGGCTATTAGTCTTATTTACTAATCGAGAGGTAATTGATTAAGCATTCGGAAATTAAGTATCTTGTGGTTGGTAAATCAAGGAATAAAGGTAAGGATTCGGGTTCAAGCAATAACCCTAAAAGGATCATTGGGTTTGGCTGAATGGCCCATATCACTAACACTATTTTGGCCGAATATAGGGGCTAGTGGATCTAAGGTGGCCGACTTCTTCATTCGGGATCTAGATTATTCGTGGGTGACAGTGTGTACATACACACTTATAGCGATTAATGTTGTGATATATATATATATATTGTATGTAAATCGCTTGATGTAGATGCGGATTGGTACCTTAATTCAGTACAAGTGAGGATCCCGTAAGTCTCCGTTATGATGAGATTACTTTAATGCTTTTGGGAAGCATGGCTTATTGACACATGTGATGAATGCATGAGATCTGTTGTTAATCTGCTTATCTATCATGGGCTATATGAGAGGAGAGGCGATGATGTTTCGTCTTGTGAGCACCGATGTTTTGGTAACACATCGTGACTATATGTCACGTGAGGTTTGGTACCTCCGCAGGTTTGGTACCTCATAGCGACTCGTCCCCGTGGTTAACACCACCGTGGGTTGGCCCCACTTGAGATATGGGATCGTCGCGGTGATTTGGTATCACACACGATGGGTTGGCCCCATCACCCGATTTGTGTCCACAGACACCGTTGTTTTGGTAACACATCGTGACTATATGTCACCAGTGGTTTGGCACCACCAGTGTTTTGGTAACACATTGTGACTACGGTCACCAGTGGTTTGGTACCACATGGGGTAGACAAAGGCGTATGGTTGGCTAGGTTGGGCACACGATACTCTGCATATTAATCATTATATGTTGTGTATGAAATGTTGTTTTTTAAACGGGGAAAGGTTACATACTTTGAGTCTTGGTGACTCACCTTCTCCTTTAACATTTTTGAGGTGACACGTTGATGGCGGTTGAGGAGCCGGTTGGACTCGAGGTGGCCATGCAGTGGACTTAAACTTATTGAACTTTAAATTTGGTTATTTTGATTTTGGTTGTAATAAGGCCTCCATAAACTTTATTTGTGTTATTTTTTTTTTCTCTTTATATGTTGGATAATTACTTTAAACTATATTATTAAGGCTGAATTGAAATCACACATTTTTCTTAAATTAACACGAAAATGTTTTATCGTGCCATCGGGCACACTTGAAATTTGTATAATAACCGGACTTAATTAAACTTCCAAACTAAATCCAAGTATAGTTTTGGCAAGATAACCAAAAACAAGGGGTTTTCAATGAAACTTAAATTGGTTCTAGATGGTGTTCAAAAAGTTTTTCTCCGTAGCAAATCAAATTCGGTCGTAATGTTTGGGCCGGGTTTGGGTTGTTACACGATATCTACAACCTCGACCCAGTAACCAGGCTATCAACCCAGTTAGAGATGATACATAAAAAATTTGATGGTTTATACGGTTCCTCGCAGTCACATCCAGTTATGCAGTGTGAAACAAGCGGAGGCGTGGCGAATCCTGAGTACCCACCCTACGGACATGGCATGGAAAGCGAACAAGTCAACTATATGGGTAACTATGCTAGACCTCAAAATAATTTTTATGATAACACTTATAATGCAGGTTGGAGGTACCATCCCAATTTCTCGTGGGATGATCAAAATTTTAAACAACCACCTCACCAACAGGAAGAGGAGTCGAACCTTGAGGAGATGCTGACAAAATTCATGGCAGCTACAGATAACTGTCTCCAAGACACTGAGACCACCCTTAAGAATTAACAGGTATCAATTAAAAGGATCGAGAGCCAAGTTGGGGAACTTACTAAGACAGTTGGACAACTTACTAACACAGTTGGACAACTTGCAAAGATAATCTCAGAACAACTACAAGAAAGCTTGCCAAGCAACACTGAAACTAACCCAAAAGAGCAAATTCAAGCCGTAACAGCTCATGACAGTGAAAGGTTAGTGGAATCTGACCCAAGGAAAAAGCCTGTAGTAAGTGAAGGTAAGGATGAGGTAAGCCATGATTTACCAAACCCGGTAATTACAGAGTACCAAGCTCATATGCCATACCACAGTGCGATAAAGAAAGACCACACAGAGGAACAACTCGGTAAATTTCTTAAACCTCCAAAGAAGTTTCTTATTAACTTGCCGTTTCTTGAAGTTCTTTCGCAGATGCCAGATCCTAGACCTCGTGTCAATAAAGAAGAAATTCATGAGAAACGAAAGCTTCGGATCAATGAACTAGACGAGTGGAAGATACACTTCAAAGAAATACACGAAGCAAAAACAAGGAAACTCCACGAAAAACTTAACGATGGGACAACCCAGCTTAAGATAGGAGATCAGGTACTCAAAATCTTCCCAGATGGAACAGTCGAGGTAAATAATCCTAAATTTAGCACTTCTAAGGTAAACACTACTCGACTTAAACTTTATATCCACAACCGAATTGATCGCATGAGAAAGGATTTTCACCTCCTCAAACCACCATGACCATACGAATGAGAGGTAAAGTCTAGCTTAAGACTATAAACGAGCACTTCTCGGGAGGCAACCCGAGCACAAACTCTACTAATTAGTTTCGTTTTATTTCTTTTCGTATTTAGGCGTAGGTTTCCACACCCATACGGCCTTGCACACGGCCGTGGCCATGGCCGTGTGGACACCACGGGTAGGCACATGGGCGTGGACCGTATCTCTATTTAATTTTATTCCTATTTTTATTTTTATTTTTATTTTTATTTTTACTTCCTTTATTATTTTTCTTTTTCTCAATGGCATTTAGATTTATCTTAGGATACAATAAAATCAGACCGGCTACTTTGAGGATTCAAGTTCAAACGGTTCGAGGTGCTTCCCCATGTTCACCTCCAATCCTATCCGGTTTCTTTTCATCGACTTCATCCAAAATTCAGGAAGTTTCACCTCTCTCCCTATCGTATGACTTTATTTTGCTATTATTTATCTTTGTACATTGAGGGCAATGTACATCTTAAGTGTGGGGGGTGAACAACCTAAAAAGGAAAGGTGCCTAATTTTTTTTCTTTATTCTCAAATTCCTGAAATTGGGTGCCAAACTTTTTGCATTATTCTCAAATCCCGAATTATGTCTTGTTTCTTAAAGTAAGTTTCTCATATTATCATTAGAATGAAATTCCTATGATTTATGATTTTTATTGATATGTTTTAAATTAATTCATTGATAATTGTGCATTGATAATTAAATTCTAAGAATACTAGAGAATCAAGCATGATAAGTCTATTTTTTAGAAATTAAAAATTTTCTAGGTTGTCCACCTGAATTTGAATGTTACTTTGAAGTTTGAAATTTACAAGGTTGATATCAAAACACCCATAATTTTTGCGATATTTTGAGCCTCATAGAGCATAAAATCTTTTCCTTGCTCACTTCATTGATTATGAGTGTGTCAACATTGATTTGTTATTCTAGAACTTGCATCGATTATACATGTCGAGACCACACTTTTGATTTGATATACAGAAATGATAAAGGCACCTAGGATTTAACCCACTTACTCCACTAAAAACCTACCTTCATAATTAACCCCTAGTGAACCCCGTTTAAACCTAACAACCCTTTTTATTGACTCACCCACTAATTTTAACCCAGAAACCCTTTGTTTTTGTTATCCCCATTCCTTTTGACTACCCTTATATCGAGATTTGATTTGATTAATAGCCTAACTATGTTTTTTATTTCAGTAATTTATCCTTTGTTATGTATTTATGATTCGTTCTTAAAAAAAAAAAATTAAAGTATAGTCGTTATTCATTATTAGTTTTGTGATTAAGTGAGCTTATACGTTTGAATTCCAAATATTGAAGAAGAAGCTCGTAGTATTAGTATTTTTTTCAATTGATGTAATTACCTTCATTTAGTTCATTGTTTCTGGTTAGGTAATTTTTCAGGTCAATCTTGATTCTAACCCCCTAATTCAGCCTTTATCCACACCTTAACCCAAGCCCCATTACAACCCTGTTAAAGACCTTTTGATTTGTGTATCATCTCATTTTATAGTGGTAGAGATTTGATTTTCATGCAAGCTTATGGGATTAACTCTTCATGTTTGACTTTTGAGTGCTTAATTCTAAACCTTAAACACCTCGAGTGATTTGAGTGAATCTTTAGTTAGGATGTCAATTCTTGTCAGTTTTGAATTAAAGGTGATTATTTAGATAAGGGGAGACGCCTATATTTTCGAGCTACAAATCTATGACTTAGATTGTTTGAATCCTTAAGACTCTTTGAATTGAATTATCCATGTATAAATTATCTATGAATTATGATAAGACATTTTTGATAGGAATTATGAATTATTGAAAGTTCGTTTTAATTGTAAGTTGAGAGTTTTGCTTGAGGACAAGCAAAAGCTTAAGTGTGGGGGTATTTGATAAACTAAAATAGTAACATATTTTAATCCCACATTTAGCATACTTTTGGATGATTTATCCCTTGATTTATGTAAAAAGGTGATCTTAATCCTTTCTTTTCATGTCTTATACTCAGGAAAGCACCCAAGAATAAAAAGAACGAGAAACGGGCTCAAAACGGACCAAAATGGGCCAAAGAAGAAATCGACATGGCCTGGACTAAAGCCCACACGGTCATGCCTCCTCAATATACTAGAACACAGCCTGAAGTCGATCTACATGGCCGTGCCTCACTAACGGAGTCCAACACGGCCTAGCCACGATTCACACGGGCGTGTGCCATGACCGTGTCCCTGCCGCAGCCAAGAGGAGTTTTACTCGGATTTGGATGCTTGGAGGCAAAGAAACACACTCCAAAGTCTAATTAAACCCCCAATTAAGAATTTCACTCAAATTAGGATACTTGGAGGCCAAGTAACACATCTCAAAGCCTATATAAACACCCTAGGGGGCAACTTAATCGGGGAGTTCGACAGAAACCCTCTGTCGAGAGGGCGGTTAGCTAGGCCAAAGAGTCGAGGCGAAGAGGTCAGATTTGTGGGAAACTCTCAAGGGATAGCCAGTTGATCCATCTCAAGAAGCCGGAATTCTACTCAAGACGGAGGATCTCCTCTTCAATTCCTTCAGGGGGTTTTAGGGATTTCTTATGTTTTGTTTTATCTTTTCTTCTGAGATGTTTTCTTTTATTATTATGAACTAAACCCTTCAGATACCTAAAGGGGGATGAAACCTAGATGAATCTTGTTATTGTTTTCTGAACTATATGATAAATACTTGATTTGTTCTTAATTATGTATGCTTAATTCTTGTGTTGATATTTCGCGGATATTAGTTCAAGTATGATGTGCTTAGGTGGTGGAGCAAAAGTCCCTGCTTTAGAGTAGATCTAGCATAATTAAGCGGAGTTGATCGCGCGCCTAGAGATAGGGTGACGAGATTTTTCCGGATTAGGGTGAAACCTAATATGGGAGTCCATAGATCGATTTACTGCTATTCTAAAGAGATTTCAATTAATTAACCTAGGGTTAGACGTTATTCGCCTCGAGAGAGGGTTTAATATAAATTAGGGAGTCCTACGGATCAAGTCAAGTGAATAAATCGTCTGGTTCAGTGTTAGATAACAAGTGAAGTCTAGATGGATTCTTCCTAAGGGTATCATCTTAATCAACTGAGTTTTTCCCAAGTATTTCCCCAATTCATTCTTTTTGTCTTTGCATCTTTAGCTTAGTAATTAGTTAATTTAGATTAATAAACAACTTCACTTATTTTAGGCTAAATAATAGAAAGAAAGTTAGTATTAGTACTTTTAGTTCCTTTGGGTTCGACAATCCGGTCTTGCCTAAGCTATACTACTGTTCGATAGGTGCACTTGCCTCAATCATTGTCATAGTTAGTTTTCGGGTTCAATCATTATCTTTATAAAATTTAAAACTCTGACTTCACAGCGATCACTGAGATCTCGATACCTCTTTTTCTCAATTTCTTGACCAAATAAATCTTTATAAAACACAATTTACTATTTCAAAAATCTTTTAAAAGCTACATTTGGCTCATAAATATTAAATAATTTAATCTACGAATCTATTTGTCAGATTTTGTGGTCTCGAACCACTATTTCCAACATCGTTGAAATTTGGGCTATTACAATATCAATAAAAACCCAAGCTTTCTTGCAAAAGCTTGGATACAACAACAATAGCAGTAAGAAAAGTAAACAAAAGCATTAAATGAGTGATTTTTAACAGAGAAAATATAATAAAGCTAAATGGCATTTAATTAATGGATTAGATTGTAACTACAAAAGAGTTTGAAGGACTAAATAGGTAAATAGATCCTAGCTATAGTAGTAACTAACTTAACTAACGACAAGAAACTAAGAAACACTAGAAAAATAAGTAAGAAATGAAACCCTAAACTATGGATAAGAAAACTACCCTGAACCTAAACTACAAGATGAAAGAATCCTTAAAATAAAAGCTCTCTCTACACTACTCACTTGTTCTCAACCAAAATTAGCTTTGATTACAACCCAAAATCTTGGACCAAATTGCCCCTAGACGTTTAATTTTGGTTGCGGGACATGTTGGACAAGGACTGCCCATGCAGTCATTTTTTATCTAACTCGTCAGGGATATCGTGATACCCATGGTCTAGTATCACGATATCCTCATCATTTTTTACTTGGGGGATCCCTTGTGAGTTGGATACCGTGATACCCATGCTTGGATATTGCAATATCACTATGAATGGCATCAATCATCTTCAATTCAGCACTATCTGGTGTATCACGACATCTACAGTTTGATGTCACGATACCTTTCTTCTAGGAGATGTTTTCGCTCACTTTCGGGCCTTTGATGACTCCTTACAAGACTCAATCAACCATTAGGTCCTCGATAACACATTTGGCCATTTCGAGTCTCAAAAGTAGTTAAAATGGAACATTTTATTTATTAAAGCCAAAAACAAAAACTAAGTAAAAACATGATAGAAACATACAAAATGCTTGAAAAAAACTTGTGAAGTGTAATGAGGAGCCTAGTTTGACTTGTCAAATTACGACAAATCACAAGCTCCATTCTTTTATCGACACTCACCTTTGTAAGTTTTTCCACAGTGATGACAAACCAGTCTACCTACATTACGAATACTGCCAACACTGGTTGTTGGTGTAGTCTATGATCTTATATTGCTAGATCTCAGTATATCTCTCCCTAAAATGTAACAACTCGATCTTGGGGCTAGTCGAACAATGATTTCGGAATCACTAATCTGAGGCCGGAGAAATCATTTTAATATTATTTTATGTGTTATAGCATGATTATATGAGTGCATGAAAGTTTTGGTGGATTAATTTTAGTGATTTCTTGCTTAATTTCGAAAAAGGACTAAATCGCATAAAGTGTGAAAGTTTTATTCTACAAGCTAAAGGTGTTAAATAGCTATGGAACACTAAAGTAGAGGTCCTTATTGAGTAAATAGACTAATAAAATTATGGTGGCTAGACATGGAAATTTTAATTGGAGACAAAGTCATAAAATTAGGTGACATTAGGTGACTTGTCTAATAAAAAAAATAAAACAAAAAGAGAGGAGGCTATCATCTTCTCTTCACCACCGAAAATATCAGCAAAAATAAGGGTTTTGAAAGCTTGAAATTTCAGCCAAGCTTTTCTCTTGCAATTAAGTGATTTTGGTGGTTGTTTTTGTTAATTTTTGTGTTTTTGGAACCCCTATAGCTTAATCTAGCTAATGAGGGGACTATTTTGCAAAATGGTTGAGAGTATAGGGTCTTTCCATGAGAGTATTTATGTTGTTTTCTGAAATTTTATGGAAGAAAATGAATCTTGGTTGTTAAATAAACAACTTTTGTGAAAGGGGTTTTCATGAAAACACCTAAAAGGACTATTTTGTGAAGTTTATAAAATAGGTTGTAAATGTGTGAAATAGTTGGAAATTGTGAGTTGCTATAAGAGTAATAAAGGTTGGGCTAGGCTTGATAATGGAGGAAATTTGATTAAAATCGTTTTACGAGCCTAGGGGCAAAATTGTAATTATGTGAAAGTCTAAGGGAAAAACGATAATTTTGCCAAAGTAGGAATTTTGGATTGGTTTGATTAATGTAGTGATTAAATAAGTGAATTTGTCATTATAGATCAAGAAAAATGGAGTCCGGACCTAGACCGGGGGAAAACCAAGCTATTGGACTAAATCGAACTAGTCGCCCATATTTTGTATACCGAGGTAAGTTGTACGTAAATAATACAACTCTATTGTTATTATGCATTAAAAAATTGACATTGCATAAAAAAATTTATTATTGTTATGAATATGCATGACGAAATTGAGGTGGTATACTCCCGGTTGAACCTTAGGAATAGATCAGATATCCATGCCATGACATTAGGGATATATGAGAGCCAGTGTAAGACCATGTCTGGGACATGGCATCGGCATTGATATGAGAGCCAGTGTAAGACCATGTCTGGGACATGGCATCGGCGTTGATATGTGTGCTAGTGTGAGACCATGTCTGGGACATGGCATCGGCCACATTATAAGAGCCAGTGTAAGACCATGTCTGGGACATGGCATCGGCATTGAGACGAGAGCTAGCATAAGACCATGTCTGGGACATGGCATCGGCCTCGACATGTGAGCCAGTGTAAGACCATGTTTGGGACATTGCATCGGTATTTTACCCTCTTGTGTGAGGCTTATAAGATATCCTTTAGTATTCCAAATGGTTCCACGAATTATTTAAAGCCTATGATAAAGATATGAAAGGATATGAACATGTTGTGAGTGGTACAGGTTCTTACTCGAAACTCATGAGATATGAGCTTAGTTATGATGCCTTAATGGTAAGGATGGAATTGAGTAAGTTCATCTATGAGAATGATTTCGAGACGATCTTGTAATCTTTGGCTTATGCTTGTGATGTGTAAATATGTAGTAAATCTACCATTGTTAAATCAAGAACGTTGTATTGGTTTATAATATGCTATGTGTTTAAAGAGGCATGGTTGATGTTGTTACTTATTTACATGCAACTTACTAAGCTTTGTGCTTACTCCCTTTTCCTTTCCAATTTTTTTTTATAGTATCGCCAAGCTAGCTCAGGGATCAAAGGACGTCAGAGGCTCGATCACACTATCAATCTGAACATTTGGTATAGTTAGATTTATCATTTTGATTATGGCATGTATAGGGACTTGGTCTTTTGTTAAGTGTCATACTGTTTTGGCCAAATGTGTTGGCTTGTCTTGAAGATTGATTCATTTTGTATAAGGCCATGGATGATGGCTAATACTTGTTATTGATATATGCAAATGATGATGTTTTTCATGAATGTGTAATGTGCATGGTGAAATATGTGTGTATGTCTTGGTTGTGGCTAGTTTGGTCAGATGTTTATGTGTGGTTTGGTGTTACTTGATGTGGCTTATGTTGGTGCAAGTAAGGGTGGCAAAAAGGGTTTGGTAAATAGCCTTCTTTTTGTCCACACGGGCGTGTGTCTAGGCCGTGTGTGACACACGGTTTGCCCCGTGGGCGTGTAGTCCGGTCGTGTGTCCCCTGCACCTTAATTTGGTAAAATAGAATGCCCAGTAGTAACCACACGGGCTGAGGCACGGCCATGTGTCTCAACCGTGTGGAAGACACGGCCATTGTACATGGGCATGTGCCAAGGCCGTGTAAAGTCTGCACCTTAAATGCGAAATTAAATTCGCCACACGGCCTAGCACACGGGCGTGTGCCTTGACCGTGTGACCCTAAAATGTTGCTGACGTCAAAAATAGAATGTCAAGGTTTTAACACACGGGTTGAGACACGGACGTGTCATGGTTGTGTGAGGAACACGGGCCATGGACACGGGCGTGTACCCGGCCATGTGAAAACCCCTGTAGGTTCGAATTGAGAATTAAATCCACACGGGAAATGGACACGGGCATGTCCCTATATGCTTAGGCCATGTGAGTTACACGATCCTTCAACATGGCCATGTTATTAGGTCACACGGGCGTGTCACCCTTCCACACGGGCGTGTGCCCCTGTTTTTAGTGACATTTTCCAAAGTTTTCTAAAGAACTCGGTTTGGTCTCGAACCGTTTCTAAAGTGTGTTTTGGGCCTTATAGGCTCATATTAGAGATTTTAAGAAAAAGTTTGAAAAGTTTTAAATTCGAACGAACTTTTATGACCCAGAAATGTATGTTAATATGTGTTTAAGTTAGGTAACACATCGTACCCTGTTCCGGCATCAACACGGGTAAGGGGTGTTACATGAAAACTCTGATGGGGAAGTGAAACGGCTGTGAACATCTCTCGACTTTTTCGGTGGAGGAGTTGAAAATGATCTGGTTATTTTCTATTTATCAGAGTCTCGAGATTTCTATTCAACTTGCTTCTTTTCATTATATATATCCTCCATCTTTTGTGCTCATTCAGATAAAATCACAAATTCTTTCAATTCCAAGGCTCCTACTAACATTCGTATGTTTTCATTCAATCCCCACCCGAAGTGGGTGCACATTTCAACTTTTGTCGGTATAATCTCTCAGGTGTATTTACTAAGCCAGAAATATTTTTGCTCATACCTAGCCATAGATCTGTTTCCCTGCTTTAGTTCGAGAAACTCTCTTTTTCTTTTCTAAATACAGCTTGCTAATGTATTTCTTCCAAAATTCAGGTTCGAAAAAGTCCCAATTAACTCTACCTTTCTATATAATTGCTATTACTGTGGATCACAACAGATAAGCTTCATCTTTCAACAAAGAAACAACACATTTGAAGAAATCATCAGGTGAAAAAACCATCTCGTCAAGTACTGCTGTGTATTTTCTAGCCAATATTTAACCCTGGTCGGATCATCTTCTATCCTTCCTCGAAATTCTTCAACCCCACATTTTCTAATTTTATCAAGCAGATACCGACGTACATTTTCTATATTCTTAGGACAAGAGGGTGCCACAAGAGGCACAATAGGGGGTGGAGGTTCCAGAGCCACAGGATTTTCTCACACAAATTTGGAAAACTGCACATTCATCATTTGAAATAATACATCACACATTTCACCTTCGGACTTATATGGAATGGGCACACTATGACTAGCTTCCTAACCAGAAGCAGGTACTTCCTTGTCAAGTATTGGTACACCTGTCACGTGTGAAATGTTATGCGAATTGTGCAAGTATACACATCGAATCAAGTAATAAAGTGATAAGTGAGATCGTCTCCACAGGGATCGATTAGGTATAAAATGGTTGAGTTATTATAATGAGTATGATTAATGTTATGACAAAAAATAATGATAAGAATACAGTGGTAAGTTGAATTATGACAAAAAATAATGATAAGAATACAGTGGTAAGTTGAAGGACTAATGATGTGTGCAATATGTGTAATTGATAAATAATGGAAAATGCTATGACAAGACAAAAGTAAGAATACAATGGCAAATTTGAGAATAATTACGTGAATAATATGCAAACGAACAAGTGAACAATTAAAAATGCTATGGCGAAGATACTACGACAAATGATAGAGGGTCTACAATGTTTATTTGGAAGGTCGGGAAGAATCTTCCCTTACTGATAGTAATGCCTCGACAAAACCATACTCAATCTACTGCTCAGAAGAGTTCTAAAATGGTCTGCTTCTTTCAAGAAAACGTCCTCAAGTTACCTTTCCTTAAGCAATATATGTCTATTGTCCTTTAGCACGATACTTTGCACTGTTTTGTTTTCTTTCTGTATGAGCGCTGCTCTATGTCTAGAGGCTGCTACAAGTATTCAGTCAAACACTTGCTTATATCATTTAATTTCGATCTCATTAACCTAACCTTATCAAAATTAGATTAATTTAATGAACATGTTGTACATCCATCTATGTCTAGAGTTTGTAAACATGCAATTTTGTAAAAAACCATTGAATGAAAGAGTGTATTAAAGCAGATCTACGCTTCAATCATTAAAGAAAATAAGAGTTTCATAAGGTAATCTCAACCCTATGAGATTTAGCTAATGGGTTGGCAATTAAAATTCAAATAAAAAATATCATTCAACATCGTTTTCATCAAATCAATTCACGAAGAGTAATCAAGAAATAATGGAAGAACTTCGGGAAGATAACTTTCTCTTATCCATACCACACTCTAGTGATGCAATGTCCTGTGGTGGATGAGAGGGACCGCCTTCGCCTTCGTCTGCCTCTTCCGTCTCTACTCAGCCGTTTCCCTCTATTTTTTTTCCTAAAAATCTCCATTTTTTCTCTTTTTGTTTTTTTGCCCCCTTTAGGGTTTCCTCCTTTGTCTTTTATAATCATTTTCCCTAGGGTAAATCCAACAGCCCATGATTTTCTTCCCTCTTTTTCAGGTAGATATATCTAGTACAAGTTCAACTGGGCTTAAGATCGGTACGCTTTGAGTGTTGGCTGGACATCTTCATGGCATTGCCACGGCATTCGTGTTGACAACCTGTCCAACCCTTTGCCCCGGTAAATTTTCACTCATTTACTTCTTGTTCCTCATCCTGCACCTACCAATCAACCCCCACACACAACCCTTCCACAATAAATGTAAAATTAACTAACATTTAAGTACAATCCAAGCTCCTAATGTAATGCTAAAACAAGAAAAATAGTAATGGAATGTCCTAAAATGCAACTAAATGTACCTAAGTACAGGTAATTAGCTAGATCTAAAAGCATGAAATATAACTCTTTTCAAGAGTTATCAGACCCTCAAACCTGATTTATTGCTTGTCCTCAAGCAAAATATGCATGAATGCAACAATTGTTGCCTACGCACATAAACATCTTGTATTGCCAGTCCATTCAAAGAACAATATATACTTCAATTCTTAGCAATCTTCTATCTCTAAAAACTTGTTCGAGTTTCAAAGGTTTGCTCAATAAAGGTAGTGCAAAAAATTACTCCCTAAAAACAATATTTCCTAAGTACGCATGTGTGTTTTCTGGCTATAGAAAACATATCCTAATTTACTTAGTTCATTTGTTACCTAAACTCAAATTACTTTTTAACCCTTGCTTTATGCCTACTCGAAATATTTATTTGTATTTTTTCCCTTTTTTTAAGTATATTAGGGGATTTAGTATGTCACAAAATTCTTTAACTTGATAACCACAATTGAGCATACACTGAATTACTTAGTACTCAATCATGTCACAATTTAATTAAAAATCACTCTTGAAGCTAAGGCTTTTAACTTAGAAGATGGATGGAGCAAACAACTACCTCCTTAGTTACTCAACCTGTTACTATAGTGGAGCGCCCCTAATTTTTTTTCTTTACTATACACTCTTACTTGGACTCACCTTTCTAGTCAACAGCACGATGGAGCAAACAATAACTAAGGTTAGGACATCTCATTGGAGTGTCTGCTATCCTTTATTTAAGTAATGATGTGGCAATGTGACTGAGTTTGGCTTCAAAAGTCTCTAAGTTCATTAAAAAATACTTATTATAGTCCAAAGATAACTGAAGTTAGGACACCTCATTTTTAGGAGGTAATCTTCAAGCAACCTAACCTAAGTTAAATTCACCTAATCCCTTGTCACATGTTCTAAATGTATTGAAGAATTTAAGCTCATCATCGAACATCATAAGTAAAGATTATACTCCGCATAGGCAAAACAGTACTTAGTGGTTACGTGGCAGTGGAAAAACAAATTTAACGAGACTAGAATGAGCATACGTACTAGATATATAATGCAACCTAAATGCACAATACACCCCAAAACCTAAGGGATGCATTGTCCTCAATGCATGTACAGATATGTAACAGAAAAACAAAAATATAGATATGTACAGAAAATGTCATGGAGAAAGAAATAAAATGCATGAGGTAGGGAAAAAAAACTTTCTTGGCTTGGACTGGAGTGTAGTTACTTCATTCGGCCCTGCGAGTGGATTTACGAGCACTGACTTTATAATGCGGCTTCCTCTTCATGGGGTTCATTTCATCCCCTTTCCTATCAATTTCCGTGAGCTCATCAATAAGATGATTGATGTCACGGTCTTGGGCAGTCGTGGAAGCTAGCGGGGTGGGTGGAATAGGGTCCTTACCTTTCGTGGTGGCAGTTTCATCTTTCTCTTCTTCTTCTTCATTCTCAAGATTTAATGATGTCATCTTTTTAGGCTCCTCAACAATAGTTTCCCCTTCATCAGCAGTGGTTCCCAAATTTGCGGATTCAGCTCTGGCAGTAGGAGTTTCAATTGGCTACTTTGCAGCTTCAGGAATTGGGAGCAAAGAGGTGGGAAAGGTAGGGAATTCTGGCATCGGCTTTGTAAATTTCTTCTAAAGGGATCTTTTAAGAGCCAAATCTCTGTTCCTCACATAAGTCCAATATTGAGCCTGCTGCTCCTGGGCCTTGACCATCTCTTCAACTAGTTGAAACTGCTGGATCTCAAAAAGGGAAATCCTTTGCTCCAATTGCTTTAAGGAGTGCAAAACTTACTGTTTGAAGGAGCTGTGAGATGCTGAGGGTGCTACCGTGGGAAAATGTGCAATAGTAGAAGTGGTAGCCTGACTATGCTGAATTGAATTTGCAGCATCAATGCCTTGGACTTTGGCAAAAAAGGCTCAAGACAGTCCACCCTTATTGGGGGTGACATCCTCATCAGCATTGAGAGGGACTCTAGCAGTAAGACACAAAGCAGTAATGAGGGAGGGAAAGTTTTGGCTGCCAGTATTTTTCTCGTACACCTCCTGAAAAATGATCCAGCCAATATTAATTCTTCTCCCATGATGATGGAGTGTAATAAGAGCATCCTCTCCTTTGAAACAATTGTATTATAAGTTGATGGCATGAGGCGGCTCTTCAGAAAATGGCACCACACTTTCCCAATAGGCTTTAAAAAAACCCTATCAACAGTATAGCAATCTTGACTGGAAATAGTCCAATGCGTACCTTCGACACATAAATCCTTCAAGACTTGAGTCAATCCATCAATAATGACATTGTTAGTGAAGGGTGTGTGTTCATCTTGCACATCAATGATCCCAAATTGGGCATTAATATGATCTTCATCAAAAGGAACTGAAGTGCCACAAACATAGATAAAAGGAGAATTAGATGAATTAACATGTGCATAAAATTCACGAACAACCTTTCCGAAAATGTCCTCAAGGTGAAAACAGAAAATACTCCACCTATGCTTCTCTACGATAGAGGACACGGACTCGTCATATCCTATGTGTGGTTCGTCCTTGAAAAAGAACCCTTGTTCGAAACAAAAAGGGTGCTTTGAGATGTTATTTTTCTATTTTGTGGCCGCGACACTGTTGAAAATGTTTTTAGGTCGAGTAGTGCTAACCTGCGACGATTCAGCAGCCTTCGAAGCAGTTTTTACTCGTGCCATTGAAGGAGGATAGAAAGAAATCTAGGAAAATATGGTTAGAGGAAATTTAGGAGAAGTTAAAGAGAAAGAAACGGTAAAGATGGAAACTTTGTGGGAAATGTAAGAGACGTGAGCAGTTGAAAGATGTGAGTAGATGAGATAATATTGACAGTTTAGAAAAATGAAACGTGCAGAGTAATCTTTGTGGCATGGAGGAGGGAAAAATAAGGTGATTTTGGGGGGAAATTTGTGAGGTGACCTAGCCCTAAAATAAAAGTTTTGGCTTTTCCTCATTGGGCTACCCAAGTAACAGAATGGGCCCAGCTATCCAAAAATCTCTCCCTTGGACATTTCTGTCCGGTCAACCCATGTTACCTCGTACCTCGACATTCATTCACCTAGTTTTTTGCAGCATAATTTCCTTCTAAGATGCTGCGGCAAAGTCCTCTTGGTATCACAACTGATAATCCCACAATTTTATTATGTCTCCGGAAATCTAGAAAAAAAACTTCTTATTAATCAAAGATAAAAACATAAATGAGACAACATTAAATAATTAATGATAAAAGATAATAAAAACAAAATGAATGTAAAGCAATTAAAGAAAGGAAAAATAAAAACAAATATGCTAACTAAAACATCTCGGAGGTCAATGGATTGCTTGTCATGATCCACATGAGCACCCCCAGCAGTGCTTTAAGCGTTGTCCATTAACTTTGAATGTGACCCCCGTTTTCAGGTCTTAGATACTAACAGCTCCATGCGGGTGTACTTGAGCTACTTCAAAGGGACCTGACCAACGATATTTTAATTTACCAGGAAACAATTTGAGCCTAGAGTTGAACAACAACACCTGCTGCCCTGGTTTAAATTTGCTTTGCATAATTCTATTATCATGCCAACGATTGGTCTTCTCCTTGTACAGTTCAGTATTTTCATATGCATGTGCCCTGAATTCTCCCATTTCATTCAGCTCTAACAACCTTTTATGGCCAGCAGCGACCCAGTCTATGTTCAGCTTTTTAATAGCCCAAAATGCTTTGAGCCCGAGCTCAACAGGTAGGTGACATGGCTTTTCATAAACAAGCTTAAAAGGTGACATCCCCAATGGTGTTTTAAATGCAATTTGATAGGCCCACAAAGCTTCATCCAGTTTGGAGGACCAATCCTTACGAGTTGGGTTCACCACTTTTTCTAGAATCTTTTTAATTTCTCTATTATAAATCTCAGCTTGTCCATTTGTTTGGGGATGATATGTCGTGGCAATCTTATGTTTCACCCCATATCGATGCAAGGCATTAGCCACTAGCTTGCAATCAAAATGAGATCCTTTATCACTAATTATGGCTCTAGGCATACTGAATCTTGTGAAAATGTTCTTGTGCAAGAACTTCATTACTGACTTTGCATCATTAGTAGGAAGTGCAACAGCTTCGACCCACTTAGAGACATAGTCCACTGCCTATAGTATGTACAGGTTGCCCACTAACGGTGGAAATGGACCTATAAATTCCATTCCTCATACATCAAACAACTCAATCTCTAGAATATTTTGTAGTGACATTTCGTGTCTCCTAGATAGATTTCCTGTCCTCTGACAACGATGACACGGCTGATAAAATTCATGAACATCCTTGAACAGACTTGGCTAATAAAATCCTGACTAAAGTACTTTGGCAGCAGTTCTCATTCCTCCAAAGTGTCCTCTGCAAGGAGGTGAATGATAATGTTGTAGAATGATATGTATTTCGTCATTAGGGGCACACTTCCTAATTATCTTATTAGCACAATGCTTAAATAGGAAGGGTTCATCCCAATAATAATGCTTGACATCATGAAGGAATTTCTGTCTTTTTTGGCTGTTAAGATCAGGTGGCATCAAACCACTTACTAAAAAGTTCACTATATCGGTATACTAAGGTAATGCCATGGCAACTACTAGCTACTCATCTGGAAAGTCTTCTTTAATGAGTTTGTAATTTCCATCTTTATTTCCAGATTCTAACCTTGACAAGTGTTTAGCCACTTGATCTTCAGTCCCCTTTCAATCTCTAATTTCCAAATTGAACTCCTACAACAAGAGTATCCACCTAATCAATCTTAGCTTGGCATCTTTCTTGCTCACCAAATATTTAAAATCAGAGTGATCCATGTAAACTGTGACCTTGATACCAACTAGATAATAGCAGAATTTATCGAATGCAAACATTACAGCCAATAACTCCTCTTTTGTGGTAGTATAGTTAAGCTGCGCATCTGTCAGGGTTCTACTCGCATAATATATTACACATAGTACTTTGTCTTTCCTTTGCTCCAACACTGCTCCCACAGCATAATCGCTGGCATCACACATGAGTTCAAAAGGTGGTGTCCATTCTGGAGCTATTACAATTGGTGCTACTACCAGTTGTTTCTTCAATTCCTCGAAAGCTACCAAGCAATGTTCATCAACATTGAAAGGTCTATTTTTCTCCAGCAAGAGGCACAAGGGTTTAGATATCTTCGAGGAATCCTTAATGAATCTTCTATAAAAACCCGCATGACCTAAAAAACTTCTAATACCCTTGACACTGGTGGGAGGTGGAAATTTTTATTACTTCAATTTTTTCTCTATCCACTTCAATCCCTCGCTGCGATATTCTATGCCCCGAAACAATTCCTTCACGAACCATGAAGTGGCATTTTTCCCAGTTCAAAACAAGATTTGTTTCTTCAAAATGGCACAGAACCAATTTAAGATTTTTTAAGAAATCCTCAAAATCATTTCCAAACACAAAGAAATTGTTCATGAAGACTTCAATGAAGTTTTCCACCATGTCCAAGAATATGGCCATCATACAACACTGAAAGGTTGCTAGGGCATTACATAACCCAAATGGCATCCGTCTAAATGCAAAAGCTTCATATGGACATGTGATGGTGGTCTTCTCTTGGTCATTAGGAGTTATGGCAATCTAATTATACCCTGAATAACCATCCAAAAAAATATTAGAAAGCTTTCTCAGCTAATCTATCTAACATCTGATCAATAAATTTTAGGGGAAAATGGTCTTTCCTAGTTGCCTTGTTAAGCTTGCGATAGTCCATGCATACTCTCCATCCCGTGACACTGCGAGTCGAAATGAGCTCATTATTATCATTACTCACTACTGTGACACCTCCTTTCTTGGGTACACATTGTACAGAACACACCCATGAGCTGTCTAAAATCGGGTAAATAATGTCAGCATCAAACCACTTCATAATCTCTTTCTTGACAACTTCTTTCATGATCAAATTTAGTCTTCTCTACTATTCAATAGAATTGTTATGGCAATCCTCCAACAAAATTTTATGCATGCAGAGAGTATGGCTAATTCCTTTTATATTAGAAAGGGTCCATCCTAATGCCTTCTTAGATCACTGAAAGACTTCTAACAACTTGATCTCTTGATCGGGTGTCAACTACACAAAAATTACTAGCGGCAAAGTGATGTTGTCTCCCAAATATGCATATTTTAAATATTGCGGCAAAGGTTTCAACTCTAGTGTGGGAGGTTCCTCTATAGAAGGTTTAGGAGGATTAAAAGAGTGATCTAATAATCTAAGGATTCAAACTTCTTCCCTGGTCTATCCACAAACTGCTTGGCTTCCATAAGTTCACCAATGTCCTCAAAAACTATGTCACTCTGCTCAAGTGAGTCTTCATCACAATAAGAATTGTTTTGGAAAAAATTTGCAAACTCTTCATCTACTATTGTTTCTATCAACCCAATAACGTGGCATTCTTCATTCTAATCAGCACATTTCAAGGCATCAAATACATTAAAAGTAATATGCTGATCATTTACCCTTATGGTGAGCTCACCTTCTGCACATCAATTAAAGTCCTGTCAGTAGCAAGAAAAGGTCTTCCAAAATAATTGGCACATCTTGGTCAGCTTCACATTCTAAAATAAGGAAATTTGTATGAAAAATACATTTATCTACTCTTACCAGCACATCTTCAATTTTACCTTCTGGATGTGCGTAGGATCGATCAGCCAGTTGCAACTTAACCGTAGTAGGTCTTGCTTTCCCAATTCCCAGCTTCCTATAAATAGACATAGGTATTAGATTTACACTAACTCTTAAATCACATAATCCCTTACCAACATAATGATTTCCAATTGAACATGGGATAGTGAAACTCCCTGGGTCCTTCAACTTTGGAGGTAAGTTATTCATTAACATTATTGTGCACCCTTCAGTGAGAAAAACAGTCTAAAATTCTCCCAATCAATGCTTCTTTGACAGTATATCATTCATGAATTTCACATAATTGGGCCTCTGCTCCAAAGCTTCTACTAGTGGTATGTTGATATGGAGTTGCCTCAAAACATCCAAAAATCTTTTGAACTGAACATCCTATTTAGAATTATGAAATCCTTAAGGAAAAGGTAGAGGTGGTCATTCTTCAAGTTGGTGATATTGTTTTGTTATGGCATTTTTGTTGGCAACATGATCCGATTCTACTGCAACATTCTTCTATTTACCCTTTTCAGGTGCAGTATGCTTTTTAGTTGATTTTGAATTCTTTCCATGGTTGAGTCTAGAGTTGTCCTCTTCTACAATGGTGTCTTGAAAAACATCATCCAACAGTGTCCCACTTCTGAGAGTGATGGCCTTGCACTGTTCCTTCCCTTGTGTTCTCAAGTTCTCAATATCATTTGGCAATGCTCCTTGTGGCTTCGAATTTAAAGCATTCATTATATGCCCCACTTGATTCTCAATAACCCTGAGGGACGTAGCCTGGCTCTGAATTACAACATCATTCTTAGCCATTATATTCCTTTAGCAAGGCTTCAGTGGAGGTAGAAGATGATGCTTGACCCTATTGAACATTTTGCCTCGGCATAGGATGATTATAACCAGATGGTGCACTATTAGCATTCTATCTCGCAACATTGTTTAAATTCCCTGTACCTTGATAATTCCAACTAAAAATCGGATGTTGCTTCCACCCTGTTTTGTAGGTGTTGGAATAAGGGTTATTATTCTGGTTAAAAATACCCATGTATTATACAGATGCTGGGTTTGATGGGCATTCATCAAAAACATAGTCTTCACCGCAACAAGCACACGATAGTTCGACTAATTTCACCTGCTAGACTGCAACGGGCCTCTTCCATGTTTTAATCATATTAGCTAAAGAAGATACCTGGGCTGTCAACAAAGTGATTGCTTCAAGCTCTATAGTACCAGCAACTTTCTTACCCGTCCCAACTCTCGTTGTAGGATATTGATAATCATTGTTGGCAATCTTTTCCAAACTCTCATATGCTTCATTATAAGATTTATCCAACAAGGTACCATTGGTAGAAGCATCAACTACCATCCTCGTATGCGCATTCAACCAATTATAAAATATCTTTATCTGCGTCCGGTGCTGGAATCCATGCATCGACATTTCCGAAGTAATTCTTTAAATCGTTCCCAAGTTTCATATAGTGTTTCATCCTTTGATTACCAAAAAGATGTGATGTCATTTCTAAGCATGACATTCATATTTGGTGGATTATACCATAGCAAAAGTCTTTGGCACAAGTCATTGACGGCAAAGAATTCAGCCACACTCTTGCACAATCTCTCAAAGAGTATGGGAATAATTTAAGCTGCAAAGCGTCTTCAGGAACACCTTGTTGTCCAAACGAGTCACAGACTTCTAGAAAAAGTTTTAAATGCACTCTTGGATCTTCAGTGGGTAATCCACCAAACTGTCTTCCCGTTTGCAACATCTGGTATATTACCGGTTTCAGCTCGAATTGCTGAGCTTGTATGTGTGGTATGACTTATCTCTAGATTCAAATCATCCAAAATTGGAACAACATGTTCTCAAATTGGTCTATCTCGATCATCTATCACACGAAGAATAGGAGGATTAACATCTTGATCAATTGAATCATCATTGAGACCATGATCATTCAGACCAAGATCATTCCCTTCCCTAGCCATATTACGTAACTCTTTTCGCCTCCTCCGCAAAGTTTTCTCGATCTCTGGGTCAAAAGGATACTCTTCATTAACAGGAATGCCTATTCTCATACACTAACGGCAAACCTGAAGAAATTAAATACAAATAAGTTAGCTAAAACTAAGAAAACAAAAGACAATAACAAAACCAAATTTCACAAATTTATCACTCCCCGGCAATGGTGCCAAAAACTTGTCGCGTGTAAAATAATATGCGAATTGTTCAAGTAAACACGTCAAATCAAGTAATAAAGTGACAAGTGAGATCGTCTCCACAGGGATCGGTTAGGTATAAAATGGTCGAGTTATTATAATGAGTATGATTAATGTTATGACAAAAAAAATGATATGTATGCAGTTGTAAATTGAAGGAATAATGATGTGTGCAATATGTGTAACTGATAAATAATGAAAAATGCTATGACAAGACAAGAGTAAGAACGTAATGGCAAATTCAAGAATAATTACGTGAATAATATGCAAATGAATAAGTGAACAACTAAAAATGCTATGGTGAAGATACTATGGCAAAGGATAGAGGGTCTACGATGTTGATTTGGAAGGTCGGGATTACTAAGAATCTGCCCTTCCTGACAGTAATGCCTCGACAAAACCATACTCAATCTACTGCTCAGAAAAGTTCTGAAAAGGTCTTCTTCTTTTGAGAACAATACCTTAAGTTACGTTGCCTTAAGCAATATATGTCTATAGGCCTTTAGCACGGTACCCTGCACTATTTTGTTTTCTTTCCGTATGAATGCTGCTCTATGTCTAGAGGCTGCTACAAGTATTTGGTCAAACACTTGCTCATATCATTCAATTTCAATCTCATTAACCTAACCTTGTCAAAATTAGATTAATTTAATGAACATGCTATACATCTATCTATGTCTAAAGTTTGCAAACATGCAATTTTGTATAAAAAAACCATTTAATTAAACAGTGTATTAAAGCATATCTACGCTTCAGTCACTAAAGAAAATAAGAGTTTCATCAAGTAATCTCAACCCAATGAGATTTAGCTCATGGGTTGGCAATTAAAATTCAAATCCAAAGTATCATTCAAAATCATTTCCATCAAATCAATTCACGAAGAGTAATCAAGAAATAATGGAAGAACTTTGAGAAGATAGATTCCACTTATCCAGCCCACACTCCAGTGATGCAGTGTCTTATGGTGGCTGAAAGGGACTGCCTTCGTCTTCCTTTTCTCGTCTGTACTCAGCTGCTACCCTCTATTTTTTTGCCTAAGGACCTCCATTTTTTCTCTTTTTGTTTTTTCGCCCTGGGGTTTCCTCCTTTAGCTTTTATAATCGTTTTCCCTAGGGTAAATCCAACAGCCCATGATTTTTTTCCCTTCTTTTCAGGTAGATATATCTGGTACAATTTCAATTGAGCCTAAGGTCGGTACACTTTGAGTGCTGACTGGACATCTTCTCGGCATTGCCACAGCATTCGTGTTGACAAACTGTCTAACCCTTTGCCCCAGCAAACCTTCACTCCTTTACTTCTTGTTCATCATCCTACACTTGCCAATCCACCACCTCACACAACCCTTCCACAAGAAATTTAAAAATAACTAACATTTAAGTACAGTCCAAGCTCCTAATGTAATGCTAAAACAATAAAACTCTTAATGGAATGTCCTAAAATGCAACTAAATGTACCTAAGTATAGGCAATTAGCTAGATCTAAAGGCATGAAATAGAACTCTTTTCAAGAGTTATCAACGACAGGATTAAACTTGGCCAACATTGTATATCTATATGAAAACAGAGTCAAAAAGCATCACACTATCATAGATTATTGTCGCATGTATTTCGAGACTCGATACATGCTACGTTTAGTCCTAGAATCGACTAAGCCTTCACTCTGATACTACTAAATGTAACACCCCTCACCTAGTTTGATTATCGAACCTGAGCTACAAGATGCTACCACAGTTACCGAAGCAAACCACATACAATTCATAGCAATTGTAACACCCCTAACCCGTAACCGTCGCCAGAATAGGGTTAAGAGGTATTTCAAATCATTTCTGAACATTTAATTTCATTCCACATCAAACATAGAAATTCACATTCATATAGTCCCTTAATTAGGTCTACGAGACCTTAAACACGTGTTAGAAAGGGGTCAGGACTAAACCAAACACATACAAAATTTTCTGAAAAATCAAACATTTTTCAAAATTGCAGAGGTCACATGCCCGTGTGGGTAGGCCGTGTGCCTCACACGGCCTCAGACACGCCCATGTGTCCAAGCCGTGGCAAAACAGGGCATACATACTGACTTGTCCACACGGCCTGAGACACGCCCGTGTGCCTCACCCCTGTTCGACACTGACTTGCACCCCACGGCCAGTCACACGCCCGTGTGTCCAGCCCGTAGTCGAGTCTGACTTGTTTTGAAATACAACAACGAAGGACACGGTCGAGCCACACGCCCGTGTGCTCAACCGTGTGGGCAAATATAGGCCATTTGCAAGGCTAATTTGCCACCCACACTTTGGGTCTCACCTACAAGCACAAACCAATTCAATTTCATACCTCACATAGCACTCAAACATAGCAAAACATACTCAATTTAATCTCTTAACATCATCATTCCTCTTCCTATTCAATCCATCTCAATTTACTATCACAAAGTAACAATTACACATACAAAGACATGTAATTTATGCATCAATTAATCCCTAACAAAACCATCATGAAACATACCATCTCCATTCTACTAATTTATACCAAAATGATTACTCACATAGATCACTTATGCACATCTTTAACCATCTTTTTACACATCCAAGGCAAATACAAAAATCATCAATCTACCAAACCATATCACATGGCAAGGCTAAAACATTGAAAACATATCATAGTCACTAGACTATACATGCCATATTCAAATATATACATCTTCCAAAGTACCAAAATAGATAGCCGATTGTGTGATTGAGTCACTGACGATCCCCAGATCCGAGCTAGCTTTAATTACACTGTAAAACAGAGAAAACTTCACACAGTAAGCTTAAGAGCTTAGTAAGTTCGTAATATAATACATTTAACTCAATGGTTCAAATTCAATATATAAAATTATACCATCACATAGATCAATTCAAAATAAAACACAATTTCATCCATATCCAAAACTCACTTAACCATCCATCTGTCCATTTACAAAATCATCAACCACATAGGTTCCGTACATACCTGTGCCAACACTTAGTTAACGATTACTCTTGCTACTCGATGTTTGATACCACATTTCGTTCAATCTGCACTAGTCAATCAATTTACTCGCACACTTAGTGCCAACATCTATAGCCGAAGCTTTAATATCATCGCACACTTACTGCCTTTACATTAACCGAATTTAACTCGGTATCGCACACATAGTGCCAATCGATGTAGTCGATACTTTCTTTATTTCACACACACAGTGCCACTCTCAACTGTATCAATTCTATTTCTCACACTTAGTGCTACACCTCTCAGTCCACACTTAACATAAATAATTTATCAACCATATAATCTTTCATTATATAACACATGAGCATAAGTTAAACAATTTGTATTATAAACGAACTTACCTCGGACGTAGAAATACTAAGACTAGTCGATCAATCGAGCACATTGTCTTTGCCTCAATCTCGATCCAAATCTCTCTTTTCTTGGTCTATACATATTCAAAATTAACTCATTCATTTACCAAATTATTCAATTTAATCCAAACACACATATTTAGGGCATTTTACAAAATAGCCCTCACATTTTCACATTTCGACACTTTAGTCCCTATTTCATAAAATCATCAAATTCACGTAATTTCACCTCACACATGCCTAGCCGAATTTTTTTTATGTTCATACAAGCTCACATGTTTCATTTATTTCACATTTTAGTCCTCCAATTTCTCATTTTCACAATTTAGCCCAAAATAGCCAATTTCATCAAAAATTCAAGAACAAAATATATTAACCCAACATCAAACTTTCATATTTCACCATCAACTATCACAAAGCTCAAACATTCATCAATGGCATCTTTCAAAATAACCAACAAATTCAAAAATTAAAACATGGGCTAGCTAGAACACGAAGAAACGATCACAAAAACATAAAAATCACTACAAACCGAGCTCAAAACATACCTTGATTGAGCTATGCAAATGCCGAAATTTCAAGCCCTATTTTAGCTATCTTCTTTGCTTCATTCGGCCATGAAAGATGATAAAATGGCCATCTTTTTTTGTTTTATTTTAATTATATTAACATAAATATCAAATACCAATTTTAGCCTTTTTAATATCATTTAAAATCCACTAACCTTAACCCATTTTTGTCCATCCATTCTTTTAATGGTCTATGATCAACATAAGGACTTCTCATTTAAAAATCCATGCCAAATAAGCACTTTAACAATCAGCACACAGCTTTTGCATTTTATGCGATTAAGTCCTTTTTTGCAAATTAAGCACACAATCGATAAATTTTTCACACAGAATTTTCACACATGCTCAATCACATATTGTAAACACGAAAAATAATATTAAAATATTTTTCGACCTCAGATTTGTGGTCTCAAAACCACTTTTTTGACTAGAGTCTAAACTGCGTATCTTTATTAAACTCTCTCCTTTAGGATTTTCGTCCCCGAAAATCTTACCAGTGAATAAGTTTGGATATTGCTCTCTCATAACATCTTCAAGCTCCCACGTAGCCTCTTCAACTTCGTGTTTGTGCCACAACACTTTCACTAAAGAAATTTTCTTGTTTCTCAACTCTTTAATCTCTCGTGCCAAACTAGGATCGGTTCTTCACTATACGATAAATCTGACTGAATCTCAACTTTAGTGGGAGTAATCACATGCGATGGATTAGATCTGTATCGTCGAAGCATCGATACGTGAAACACATTGTGAATCTTTTCTAACTCAGGTGGCAACAACAACTTATAAGCAACCGGCCCAATTCGTTCAATAATCTCATACGACCCGATGAATCTCAGACTCAATTTGCCTTTTCTGCCAAAACAAAGTATTTTCTTCCACGGAGATACTTTCAAAAACACTTTATCACCTATCTCAAATTCAATATCTTTCCGTTTTAAATCTGCGTACGACTTCTGACGATCTGAAGTCGCTTTCAAAATGTCACAAATCACTTTCACTTTCTGCTCGATTTCTTTGATTAAATCAACCCCGTGAATTTTATTCTCACTAAGCTCAGTCCAGTACAATGGAGTTCGGCATTTTCGACCGTAAAGAGCCTCATATGGTGCCATTTTGATGCTAGATTGAAAACTATTATTGAATACGAATTCAATCAACGGCAAATGCTTTACCCACATACTTTCAAACTCAAGAATACAACATCTCAACATATCCTCAAGAATCTGAATGATCTGCTCGGATTGACCATCCATTTGCGGATGAAATGCAGTACTGAAATGCAGTTTTGTGCCTAGAGCTTCTTGTAGTTTCTTCCAAAACCGCGAAGTAGATCTCGGATCTCTGTCAGATACAATAGATAGTGGCACCCCGTGCAATCACACAATCTCAGAAATATACAATTCGGCTAACTTATCAAGTGAATAATCTGTTCTCACCAGAACAAAATGAGCTGATTTCGTCAATCTGTCAACTATCACCCAAATTGCATCTTTCTTTCTCAAAGATAAAGGTAGTCCCGACACAAAGTCCATCGTGATTCTCTCCCATTTCCACTCAGGAATCATAACCGGTTGTAACAAACCGGATGGAACCTGATGTTCAGCTTTAACTTGCTGACATATTAAACATTTCGAAACAAACTCTGAAATACCCCGTTTCATACCATGCCACCAATAAAACTGTTTCAGATCATTATACATTTTTGTACTTCCTGGATGAACAGCCAAATGACTATTGTGAGCTTCATTCAAAATCAACTGAATCAACTCTAAATTCCTCATAACATAAATCCAATCTCTGAATCTTAAACAATTATCATTATCCACTTGAAATTCTGAATCAGAATTCAAACCACATTGAGCTCGTTTTGTCATTATCTCATTATCACTTTTCTGGGCGTCAAAAATCTGACGTATAAACATCGGCCTCACTTTCAACTCAGCCAAAACCGAACCATCATCACACAGATCTATCTGAGTACTCATTGCTCGCAAAGCAAATAAAGACTTTCGGCTCAAAGCATCAGCAACAACATTAGCTTTTCCCGGATGATAATCAATTACTAATTCATAGTCTTTTAGTAATTCTAACCATCTCCATTGTCTCAAATTTAATTCTTTCTAAGTCATCAAATATTTCAAACTCTTGTGATCAGTATAAATGTGGCATTTCTCACCAAATAGATAATGACGCCAAATCTTCAATGCAAATACAATCGCAGCTTATTCAAGATCGTGCGTCGGGTAGTTCTTTTCATGCGGCTTTAACTGTCTCGAAGCATAAGCTATAACTTTGCCCTCTTGCAACAGCACACAGCCCAAACCATTCAATGATGCATCACTGTAAACTATAAATTCTTTACCAGATTCAGGTTGAATTAACACTGGTGCCTCTGTCAACAATGCTTTCAACTGTTCAAAACTCTGCTGGCACTTTTCTGACCACTCGAATTTAACATATTTCTGTAACAATTTCGTCAACGGAGTCGCAATCATCGAAAATCCTTTCACAAACCGCCTATAATATCCCGCTAGTCCCAGAAAACTACGGACTTCAGACACATTTCTCGGAGGCTTCCACTCTAAAATAGCTGAAATCTTGTTCGGATCAACTCGTATTCCCGCAGCTGATACAATATGTCCCAGAAAACCCACCTCACGCAACCAAAACTCACATTTGCTAAACTTTGCATACAATTACTTTTCACGTAGAGTCTGTAACATGATTCTCAAATGCTCGGCATGTTGCATCTCATCACAAGAATAAATCAGAATGTCATCAATAAAAACCACGACAAGTTGGTCCAAATACGGTCTGAATATCCGATTCATCAAATCCATAAACACTGCAGGAGCATTCGTTAGTCCAAAAGGCATAACTAAGAATTCATAATGTCCGTACCTCGTTCTAAAAGCAGTTTTTGGCACATCTGATTCTTTAACTTGTAGTTGATAATAGCCTGATCTCAAATCTATTTTAAAAAAACATTGTACCTCCTTTCAGCTGATCAAACAAATCATCGATTCGCAGTAGAGGATATTTATTTTTTATCGTCACTTTGTTCAACTGCCGGTATTCAATACACATCCTCATAGTTCCATCTTTCTTTTTCACAAACAACGCAGGAGCACCCCAGGGCGAGAAACTCGGTCGTGCAAATCCTCTATCTGTCAACTCTTGCAATTGAGACTTCAACTCTTTCAATTGTGTCGGTGCCATTCTATACGGAGCTATTTAGATAGGAGTTGTTCCCGGCACTAAATCAATACCAAACTCGACTTCTCGTATTGGAGGTAATCCTGGTAGTTCTTCAGGAAACACATCTGGGAACTCACAAACTACAGGCACAGATTCAACTTTCTTTTCTGTCACTTTTGTATCTATCACATACGCAAGATAGGCTTCGCAACCCTTTTGCACATAATTCAAAGCTTTCATCGAAGATACAACAGCCGGTAACCCATTCAAATCACTGGATTCAATTCGAATTATCTCACCATTCTGACTTCTCAAATCAATACTCTTTCGTTTACAATTCAGAATAGCATTATGTAAAGTGAGCCAATCTATACCTAGAATTATATCAAATTCATCGAATGGTAGCAGCATCAAATTAGCCAGAAAACAAATATCTCGAAACATCAACAGACAGTTCTTGTATACTTTATCAACCAGAACACACTTGCCTAAGGGGTTCGATACTCTAATTACAAATTCAGTGGACTCAACAGGCAGAGTCTTACTAGATACTAGATTCACACACACATATGAATGAGTAGATCCTGGATCTATCAATGCAATCACATCAGTATCAAACAGAGTAAAAGTACCAGTTATGACGTCTAGAGATGTCGCTTCTTCACGAGCGCGAATAGCGTAAGCTCGGGCAGGTGCTCTCGCCTCGGATCTCACAGCTGTATCTGTTGTCCCTATCTGACTTCCACTCACATTTCTGGTGTTTCTGGGTGGTCTACCCCTAGCCGTCATATTACTCGGCCTCGCACTCTGAACATTGTCTTTCTCAGGTAATTTTGGGCAATCTCGAATGAAGTGATCTCGTGATCCACATTTATAGCAAGCTCTATTATTATACTTGCCCCAACATTCTCCAACATGTCGTCTTCCACACTGTCTACACTCAGGCTTGTTGCTTTTGACACTTTCAACACTTGATTCAGTCGGAATTTGAGTTCTTAGACCAACACTTTGTCTCACACGATCTCTACTCGAATGTCCAAACAAAACATTTGAACGATTGCTTGCATCTTTGAATCTCTTTGATGGAGGTTGATACGACTTGTTCATCGATCTTTTTCTTACATCTCTAGCTTCGGATTCAACTTTCTTCTTTTCTTTGCTCAGTTCCTCAACTTTGCAGGCTCTTTCAACCAATACCACGAATTCGTTCAAGTCAAGTATCCCAACCAACAATTTAATGTCTTCATTCAGCTCTTCAATGAAACGTTTACACATGGTAGCTTCGGTCGAAACACATTCTCGTGCATACTGACTTAATCTCCCAAACTCCTGTTCATATTCGATGAATCGATGAGACGGCCTGTTTCACTCACCAAGGAATTCTTTACGTTTCTGATCTATGAATCATTGACAGATATACTTCTTTTGGAATTCAACTTGAAAGAAATCCTAGGAGATTCTGTCTCTCGGAAACACGGATATCAACGTTTTCCACCAATTATATGCCGTATCTCTCAACAATGAAACAGCACATTTTAGGCATTCATCAGGAGTCAATGATAGTTCATCAAACACTCGATTTGTATTCTCGAGCCAAAACTCAGCTCGCTCTGCATCATCATCAACTGTGGCCCTAAACTCTACTGCCCCGTACTTTCGAATTTTATGTACAAGAGGCTTATTCAATCGGATCGGATCTGTCACTTGTGGCACTACAGGTACTTGTGGTGGTGGAGGTTGTTGAGCAGCTGGATTCGTTCGAACGAACTCTAAAAACCACTCACTCATCATTTGGAGGAAGGCTTGCTTAGCCTCTCCCTCGTGGCTACTAGCAACCGCCTAGACTCGACCGGTGCTGTCCCCTGAGCGGGAGCAGGCGCATTGCTCTCAACATCATCAGCAACTGCTCGATCGGGATCCATTTACTATATAAAAACACATTGTTAACTGTCAGGATTCATCACACTATCGCAATTATATATATGGAAAGTATAGCTAGACTCACACGCGCTACGTTAGTCCTAAAATCGACTAAACCGTAGCTCTGATACCAATAAAATGTAACACCCCTAACCCGTAACCGTCGCCGAAATAAGGGTTAAGAGGTATTACCAATCATTTCTGAACATTTAATTTCATTCCATACCAAACATAGAAATTCACATTCATATAGTCCCTTAATTAAGTCTACGAGACCTTAAACACGGGTTAGAAAGGGGTCGGGACTAAACTGAACACATAAAAAATTTTCTGAAAAATCAAACATTTTTCAAAACTGCAAAGGTCACACGCCCGTGTGGGTAGGCCGTGTGCCTCACACGGCCTCGGACACGCCCATGTGTCCAAGCCGTGGCAAAACAGGGCATACATACTGACTTGTCCACATGGCCTGAGACACGCCCGTGTGCCTCACCCGTGGTTGACACTGACTTGCACCCCACGGCCAGTCACACGCCCGTGTGTCCAGCCTGTAGTCGAGTCTGACTTGTTTTGAAATACAACAATGAAGAACACGGTCGAGCCACACGCCAGTGTGCTCAACCGTGTGGGCAAATATAGGCCGTTTGCAAGGCTAATTTGCCACCCACACTTTGGGTCTCACCTACAAGCACAAACCAATTCAATTTCATGCCTCAAATAGCACTCAAACATAGCAAAACATACTCAATTTAATCTCTTAACATCATCATTCCTCTTCCTATTCAATCCATCTCAATTTACCATCACAAAGTAACAATTACACATACAAAGACATGTAATTTATGCATCAATTAATCCCTACCAAAACCACCATGAAACATACCATCTCCATTCTACTAATTTACACAAAAATGATTACTCACATAGATCACTTATGCACATCTTTAACCATCTTTTTACACATCCAAGGCAAATACCAAAATCATCAAACTACCAAGCCATATCACATGGCAAGGCTAAAACATTCGAAACATATCATAGTCACTAGCCTATACATGCCATATTCAAATATATACATCTTCCAAAAGTACCAAAATAGATAGCTGATAGTGTGATTGAGTCGCTGACGATCCCCGGATCCGAGCTAGCTTTAATTACACTATAAAACAGAGAAAACTTCACACAGTAAGCTTAAGAGCTTAGTAAGTTCGTAATATAATACATTTAACTCAATGGTTCAAATTCAGTAAATAAAATTATACCATCACATAGATCAATTCACAATAAAACACAATTTCATCCATATCCAAAACTCACTTAACCATCCATCTATCCATTTACAAAATCATCAACCACATAGGTTCCGTACATACCTGTGCCAACACTTAGTTAACGATTACTCTTGCTACTCGATGCTTAACACCACATTTCGTTCAATCTGCACTAGTCAACCAATTTACTCGCACACTTAGTGCCAACTTCTATAGCCGAAGCTTTAATATCATCGCACACTTAGTGCCTTTACATTAAACCGAATTTAACTCGATATCGCACACATAGTTTTAATCGATATAGTCGATACTTTCTTTATTTCGCACACACAGTGCCACTCTCAACTGTATCAATTCTATTTCGCACACTTAGTGCTACACCTCTCAGTCCACACTTAACATAAATAATTTATCAACAATATAATATTTCATTATATAACACATGAGCATAAGTTAAACAATTTGTATTATAAACGAACTTACCTCGGACGTAGAAATACTGAGACTAGTCGATCAATCGAGCACTTTGTCTTTGCCTCAATCTCGATCTGAATCTCTCTTTTCTTGGTCTGTACATATTCAAAATTAACTAATTCATTTACCAAATCATTCAATTTAATCCAAACACACATATTTAGGGCATTTTACAAAATAGCCCTCACATTTTCATATTTCGACACTTTAGTCCCTATTTCATAAAATCATCAAATTCACATAATTTCACCTCACACATGCCTAGCCGAATTTTCCTTATGTTCATACAAGCTCACATATTTAATTTATTTCACATTTTAGTCCTCCAATTTCTCATTTTCACAATTTAGCCAAAAATAGCCAATTTCATCAAAAATTCAAGAACAAAATATATTAACCCAACATCAAACTTTCATATTTCACCATCAACTATCACAAAGCTCAAACATTCATCAATGGCATCTTTCAAAATCACCAACAAATTCAAAAATTAAAACATGGGCTAGCTAGAACACGAAGCAACGATCACAAAAACATAAAAATCACTAAAAATCGAGCTCAAAACATACCTTGATTGAGCTATGCAAATGCCAAAATTTCAAGCCCTATTTTAGCTATCTTCTTTGCTTCATTCGGCCATGAAAGATGATAAAATGGCCATCTTTTTTTTTTATTTTAATTATATTAACATATATATCAAATACCAATTTTAGCCTTTTTAATATCATTTAAAATCAACTAACCTTAACCCATTTTTTCCATCCATTCTTTTAATGGTCTATTATCAACATAAGGACTTCTCATTTAAAAATCCATGCCAAATAAGCACTTTAATAATCAGCACACAGCTTTTGCATTTTATGCGATTAAGTCTTTTTTTTTGCAAATTAAGCACACAATCGATAAAATTTTCACACAGAATTTTTACACATGCTCAATCACATACTGTAAACACGAAAAATAATATTAAAATATTTTCTGACCTCAGATTTGTGGTCTCAAAACCACTGTTCTGACTAGAGTCTAAATCGGGCTATTACAGCAATCAATTCATTCCATTACCGATTCGTGACATAGTTTTCATGCATAATAGGATATACAATAAAAATCGAGCTTCAATCAAACTTATGAAAGTTCTTAAGTAGACCTGGGATCGAACAAGGATCAAATTGTAAAGTTTGAGAACTACAAGGATGACATCGTGACGAGACTTTCTCCACATCGTGATGTCACCAAATAATATGTCACGTCACGACATCGAGACGTCACTAACTATTGGCTGACGTTGGGACGAAAAACCTATTTTGGTAACATTTGGCCATTAGGTACCAGTTTTATGCTAAACCAAAGCTTTTACTCACTTAGTGCATAATTGCACACCAAAACCTCTATAAGACCAATCAAAACATGTATCAAAACATCTGTTTAACCTTTCACAAGATCATTCAAGCCATTACACATCAATTGAACACTTTGCTAAAGCTTAACAACCTATGAAATCATCAACTATTCAAACATTTGATACCAATCAAGTGCACCATCTAACTCAACCATTTCATTATCAATTCAGTTATTCATATACTTCAGCCATAGCTAAACAGGTTACTGACTTGCCACCAAATGTGGTTGTAACACCCTATACCCAGTTCGGTCGCTGGACCCGAGCTATAAGGTATTACAACAGTTAACCATCATTATCATTCATAAATTCAACATAAATAATCAACCAAACCATAAAACATTATTAATAAAAGTATTATCTGCTTTACAATCAAAATCGAGTTTTAATCGAGCTTACGAAGCTCTTAAACCAACCCGGAAACAAATTAGGACTAATTTGAAACTTTTATGAAAAGATAGGTAAAAGTAAAAATAGGGATCACACGGCCTATGTATGGCACACAACCTGTGGCAGACTTTGTGTACCTATAATACCTTCTAAAAAAAGAAGCCATAACCTATGTTCACTTAAGCCACAAGTCATGCAATACACCAACCATTTAACCTATTCAGAAGCATTAAAAACTTGCCAAAATATACCAAATAACATCCATACTAAGTGCCTAACAAATATGCCACAATTGGCACCTCAATTCAATCATTAAACATCAACCATTCTTCACCATTCATGCCATAATATTCATGTCTAAAATATTCACATACAATCACCATTTCCATTACTAATATATCACCAAGAAAAGTTCTCCTTGTGACCTAAAACATAAATGCTAACTCAACAAACCAAAATGCATTAAGTACCAAAATCAACCAAAGTGACCATCATGGTTTACATCAATACACATAGTTCACATTCTAGATGGCATAAAACATAATCAACTACATATATACATATATTGTCTTTAACCTATTTACATGTCACTTATAATCAGGCCAACATGAGTAAATAACTACCAAAAGTGTTGATGAATAGAGTGATCTCCCAAGACAATCCAATCGACTGCACAAATTCGACAATCTACAAGGAAGAAAATGAAACTGATTAAGCTTACTTAAAGCTTAGTAAGTTCGTATAATTAAACACAACATACATGTCATTTAAAAGCATAATAATTGAAATTCACATACAACTTAGTATTTCTTGCCATGTTTCATATTCCCTACCATACCAAATGGTTAGTCATGAACATATAGCATCACCAAAACATAAAGATAGCATAATGCATATGCCATTCACATTCAACCCATGAATAACATTTCATGCCATAAGAATCCATTTCAAATCATTTCATTAACTTGTTTTGCCCAAAGAACTTGGATACACAGGATAACTTTGCTCACACAAGCTGACAATCGGGACTTTAACCATTATTCGATGCTGCCTACACAAGCTATCGAGAATTTGTAACAAATGTTGGATTCTAGCCATCAGTATGGTATCCACCATCGGCACAGAGTACCTGATAATTATAACATTTGCACAGAGTGCCTGATAACTGTAACACTGGTACAAAGTATCTGATAATTGTAATCACCGGCACATAGTGTCTAATAAACCCTAATGACATGTCACTTGTATCCTGATCATTCACTAAGCTCACACGCTCCTTAATTCAATTCTCATACTCTTTCCATCTTTACAATATGATACCATGTTCAACTTGACCATATACATTTCATATGTTTATACAATTCATTTCAAACATGTATAATTGTTATACTTTACAATTCAATCCCTCATTTCTACTTTCGATACTTATCTCAATACACCATGCCAATTATACATATACATACACATATAATTTGAGTACAAACAATCAATAAAAATAATAAACCGAACACGAACTTACCTAAATAAAACAATAATAAACAACACACTGAGGACTACTAAGCAATTTTCCCTTTTCGGCGATTATCGACCGGTTGATCCGTTTCTTGATCTATATAATAATTTAATTTAATTAACCATTTCAAATACCTTAAAATATATAAATACATGTATTTCACCATTTAATAACATTTTACATTATTACCCTAAACTTTTACCTTTTATTCAATTTAGTCCCTAAAACCAAAACTTACACATTTATAACAATTAAACCCAAAACATGTTAGTTGAATTCTCCTATACTCTCTTACAACCCATAATAAATGAAATTTTATAATAATTTCATGTTAACTTTATTATTTTATCAATTTAGTCCCTAAACTTAAAACTAAACAAATTCACTTTACGAAATAGTCCTAGTTAACAACCAAGCTTATAAATGATCGCCTCCAGAGTACTAACATCCAGAGTGTGAATACTGTAACTAAATATATAGATTTGAGGCGGTGTCCACAAGTATATGGGTCAAGTTATAATATAGTTTTACAACAAAGTAGGGTAAGTACTCCGAGGGTCGTACCCAAGAAAGACGAGTACTAAATTAAAGTTAATGATAAACCGTAATAGTAGCATATTTTAAGCCCACATTTAGCATGTTTTTGGATGATTTTTCCCTTAATTTGTGTAATTTGGTGCTCTTAATCCCTTAATTTCATGTTTTATACTCAAGAGAGCATCGGAGGATGAAAAGAACGAGAAACGGGCCTAAAATGGACCAAATGGGACAAATCACAAAATCGACACGGCCTGGGCCCAAGCAACACGACCGTGCCTCCCTAATCAGACCCGAACACGGCCTAGCCATGATTCACACGGGCGTGTGCCAATGGCGTGTCCCTGTCGTGGGGAAGAGGAATTTCACTCGAATTAGGATACTTAAGGGTAAAGAAACACATTCCAAAAGCCTATATAAACACCCTAGAGGCCAACTTTTTGGGGGCGTCTAGCTAGGGCAAGGAGCCGAGCCAGAAAGGGCAGATTTGTGGGAATTGACTCGAAGAAAGCCAGTTGATTCATCTCAAGAAGCCGGAGTCATACTCAAGACGGAGGATCTCTCTTCAATTCCTTCAGGGGGTTTTAGGGTTTTTCTTATGTTTTGTTTTATCTTTTCTTCTGAGATGTTTTCTTTTATCATTATGAACTAAACCCTCAAATACCTGAGGGGGATGAAACCTAAGACGAATCTTGTTATTGTTTTCTGAACTATATGATAAATACTTGATTTGTTCTTAATTATGTGTTCTTAATTCTTGTTTTGATATTTCAGGATATTGACTCAAGTACTGATGTGCTTAGGTAGAGGAGGAATAGACCCTGTCTAAGAGTAGATCTAGCATAATTAAGCGGAGTTGATCGCAACCCTAGAGATAGGATGACGAAAATCTATCGGATTAGGGTCAAACCTAATATGAGAGTCCATAGATCGAGTTAATGCAATTCTAGGGGTTTTAATTAGAAAGAGATTTCAATTAATCAACCTAGGATTAGACGTTAGTAGCCTCGAGAGAGGTATTAATATAAATTAGGGAATCCTACGGATCAAGTGAAGTGAATAAATCGTCTGGTTCAGAGTTAAATAACAAGTGAAGTCTAAGTGAATTCTTCCTCGGGTATTATCTTAATTAATTGGTTTTTTCCACAAGTATTTCCCCAATTTCGTTCTCTTTGTCTTCGCATCTTTAGCTTAGTAGTCATCTAATTTTAGATTAAAACAATTCACTTCAATTTTAAGGCTAAATAATAAAAAGAAAGTTAGTATTAGTACTTTTAGTTCCTTTGGGTTCGACAATCCGGTCTTGCCTTAACTATACTACTGATCGATAGGTGCGCTTGCCTCAAATCATTGTCAGAGTTAATTTCCAGGTTCGATCATTCTCTTTATAAATTTTAAAACTTTGACAAATCACAGCGATCAGTTAACTTACACGCAAATAGAATTAATTAGTAGTTTAAATAAATTATATTATGACAAAACATAAAGGAAAGATTTTTGGGGGTTTTATAAGTAAAGAATTAAAAACTACATAAAAAAAAGAGACTTTGGGAAACTAATTTCTAAACTCAATTAAATGAAGACATGGTTGATTAGCTTGCTTTGGTGATCATAACTGATTCCTATTCTAGCAGGATCTCTTGATATTCCACTAAACTAACGAGTCAACAAAAACTACTTATCTCTCGACCTCACAGTCCAGACCGGTTGTAACAACCCAAACCCGGCCCAAACATTACGACCGAATTTGATTTGTTACGGAGAAAAACTTTTTGAACACCATTTTGAAGCCAATTTAAGTTTTGTTGAAAACTCCTCGTTTTTGGTTATCTTGCCGAAACTATACTTAGATTTAATTTGGAAATTTAATTAAGTCCGGTTATTATACAAATTTCAAGTGTGCCCGATGGCACGATAAAACATTTTCGTGTTAATTTAAGAAAAATGTGTGATTTCAATTCAGCCTTAATAATATAGTTTAAAGTAATTATCCAACATATAAAGAAAAAAGAAAAAAAAATAACACAAATAAAGTTTATGGAGGCCTCATTACAACCAAAATCAAAATAACCAAATTTAAAGTTCAATAAGTTTAAGTCCACTGCATGGCCACCTCGAGTCCAACCGGCTCCTCAACCGCCATCTACGTGTCACCTGAAAAATGTTAAAGGAGAAGGTGAGTCACCAAGACTCGATATGTAACCCTTCCCCGCTTTAAAAAAACATTTCCATACACAACATATAACATTAACATGCGAGAATATTATGTGCCCCAACCTAGCCAACCAAACGCCTTTGTCTACCCCATGTGGTACCAAACCACCGTGACCGTGAGTCACAATGTGTTACCAAAACACCGGTGGTGCCAAACCACTGGTGACATATAGTCACGATGTGTTACTAAAACATCGGTGTCCGTGGACACAAATCGGGTGATGGGGCCAACCCATCGTGGTGATACCAAATCACCGCGACGATCCCATATCTCAAGTGGGGCCAACCCACGGTGGTGTTAACCACGAGGACAAGTCGCTATGAGGTACCAAACCTCCGAGGTACCAAACCTCCGTGACATATAGTCACGCAGTGTGTTACTAAAACATCGGTGCTCGTCAAGACGAAACATCACCGCCTCTCCTCTCATATAACCCACAGTAGATAAACAGCTTAACAAATGATCTCTCATGCATTCATCACATGTGTCAATAAGCCATGCTTCCCAAAAGCATTAAAGTAATCTCATCTTAACGGAGACTTACCGGATCCTCACTTGTACTGTTAAGGTACCAATCTGCATCTACATCAAGCGATTTACATACAATATATATATATATAACACAACATTAATCGCTATAAGTGTGTATGTACACACTGTCACCCACGAATAATCTAAATCCCGAATGAAGAAGTCGGCCACCTTAGATCCACTAGCCCCTATATTCGCCAAAATAGTGTTAGTGATATGGGCCATTCACCAAACCCAATGATCCTTTTAGGGTTATTGCTTGAACCCTAATCCTTACCTTTATTCCTTCTTTACCAACCACAGAGTTAATTTCCCAAATCGCTTAATCAATTACCTCGATTAGTAAATAAGACTAATAGCCTTCAATGTCAAATTAAAGAGATTACTCTTACCACTTTACTACCAAAACCGATTGCTAGAGATTAGGGCTTGGGTCAATCGCTTCACAATCTTGGGGTACCTAGCAGAGATCAATTCCCAAAGCTTTTAGAAACCCTAATTACCATTGCCGAAATCGGCACTTATTCCCCTAATAGAAATCGACAAAAACACAGAGGAGAAGAAAGATGGCATTCGCCATACCTACCTACCTTATGAATCGATTGGAGATGAGTTTAGAGAAGATTACCCTTGCTTGAATATTCGGGCAAGAAAAAATAATGAGGAGAAAAGGGTGTTGGAGTTTCTGGCAACAAGGAGTGGAGGTTCTGTTAACAAAGAAATAAAGAAAAGGGAATTTGAATGTGGGGTTTCGGCAAAAAGAAGTAGAGAGGGAATTCGGCTATTGCCAAAGGAGCAAAATAAAAGATGGAAGAATGCTTTGAAGAGAATTTCGGCACTTAGCAAAAATGACAAAAAGCAACCAAGGTGACCAGTTGAACCTTTTATAGGCATTCGGCATCCCCTAATAGCCTTGCCGTCCCACTTCCCATGAAGTGTTTAAATTTCTAAGAAACACTCCAAGTTACTCTTGGCCACTCATTTGAAAATATTCAAATAATTTGAATTAATTCCAAGGCCTATATTTTCTCTGGCTAATACTTAGAGATTAATCTATTAATCTATTAATTAATCTACTTAAAAATCTAACTAAATCCTATTATTATCCCATTATTTAAAAGAGTTCAAACTGAGGAGAACTCTCCCTTGTTGCCATTCCAAATAAGAGCAAAAAGAAAGGGGATTTTGTGACTCGAACCAAGGCTCTCCCTTGCTCCTTGGTGGCGTCACATGCTAGCTCTCAAGTGGGCTTACTTTGCCACTTATTCTAGGCTCATTTTATGTCCAATTTATCCCCAATTATTCTTATAACCCCCACTTGTTAAGGCTCCCTACCTCAAAGCTTGAAAATAACATTTTTCCCGCTACTGAGCTTACTAAAAATCCACAATTAAGCCTTAACATTCCATAAATAATATCACAAATTGCTTATAATAAGAAAAATAATTAAATTCTAAATAACCCCATTTTGGGATGTTACGCTTCTACCCCCTTAAAATAAATTTCGTCCTCGAAATTCCTTGATCAAAAGAGATGGGGGTATTGCCGCCGCATCACCTCCTCGGCTCCCACGTAGCTTCTTCCACCCGTGGTTCCGCCATAACACTTTCACTAAGGGCACGCTTCCTACGTAGAACCTTCCCATCTCGGTCTACAATCAACCTGGTTCTTCTTCAAAAGATAAATCCGAATTCACCTCAATCTCTCGCTCACGCACAACGTGCGAAGGATCTCGACCGATACCGCCTCAAAGATTGACACATGAAATACGCCATGAATCGACTTCGCTTCTGCCAGCAAATCTAGCCGATAAGCTACCGGTCCTACTCGCTTTAAATCAGATATGGCCCGATGAACCTTGGGCTTAGCTTCCTTTCCGTCCAAATCTCAACACCTTTTTCCAAGGCGACACTTTCGTAAAGACTTTGTCTCCCACAAAGATACTCCATTTCCTTGCGTTTGAGATCGGCATAAGACTTCGCCTATCCGATGCTTCCTTGAGACGAGACCTAATCACCTTGACTTTGTCTTCCGTCTCGGTTACCAATTCTGGACCTAACTTGTCTTTCCCCAACTCCGTCCAACATGTAGGAGTACGGCACTTTCGTCCATATAGGGCCTCGTATGGAGCCATTTGAATACTCGCTTGATAACTATTGTTATAAGTGAATTCTCGCTAATGGTAGGTACTCCCCAACTACCACTAAAATCCAAGACACAACCTCTTAACATGTCCTCTAAAATCAGATCACCCTTTCCGATCGTCAGTCGATCGTGGATGGAAAGCCGATCAAATCTAACCGTACCCAAAGCTTGATGCAACGCTTTCCAAAACCTTGACGTGAATCGGGATCCCTATCCGAGATAATCGATCATCGCACACCATGCAACCTTACTATTTCACCCACATACACCTTCGCTTAGCTTCGGAGTGAGTAATCCATTCTCACCAGCATAAAGTGAGCCGATTTAGTCAAAGCGATCCACAATTACCCAAATCGCATCCTTCTTGGTGGGCGTAAGGGGTAGCCCACTAACAAAATCCATGGTGATCCTCTCCCATTTCCATTGAGGATCTTTATCGGTTGAAGTAGTCCCGATGGTAACCGATGTTCACCTTAACTTTGGCGACACGCCGACACTTCCCTACGAACTCGTTATCTCACGCTTCAACCTGTGCCACTGTAACTATTTTCGCAAATCTCCATACATCTTGCTTCCCCGTGGTGCATAGCGATGGGCTGCTATGTGCATCTTGGAGAATTTTCTCGCCTTAATTCTGTATCCCTTGGCATACATGCTCGTCCTGAAAACAAAGCACTCCATCACTAGACAGATCAGCACTTTCCAAACCACCATCCCGAACTTGTACCTCTTAGCGCTCAAGCCCGCATCCACTAACCGCTTTTTCTTAATCTCTCAATCCATGTTGGCTTTACTTGAAGTTCCGCCAAAAGACTCCCATCATCATATAGACTCAACCGAGCGAACATTGCTCTTAAGTCCGTCACCACCTTCCGGCTCAATGCGTCGGCTACCACATTAGCCTTACCGGATGGTACTCGATTGAACAATCGTAGTCCTTTAGTAGTTCAATCCACCGACGCTGCCTCGATTCGCATCCTTCGAGTCGGAAGATACCTCAAGCTTTTGTGATCCGTGTAGACTATCGACTTTTCTCCATACAGTAATGTCTCCATATCTTCAGAGCGAAGACGCATCGCCGCTAACTCTAAGTCGTGAGTTGGGTAGTTAACCTCATGCGGTCTTAATCGACGGGATGCATAGGCTACTACCTTCCCTCCTCGCATCAACACACATCCCAAACCGGTGTGAGATGCATCACAATAGATCGTGAATAACTTTCTGCTTCAGTCGTACTAAAAACCGGGGCTTCCACAAAATTTTCCTTAGCTTATCAAAGCTTCCTTGTCGCTTCTCCGTCCATACAAATGGAACACCTTTCCTTAGCAACTTAGTTAACGGTGCCGCTATTAGAGAGAATCCTTCTACGAACCTCCGAGTAGTACCTGCTAAACCCGAAAAACTTCGTATTTCACCCACCGACCTAGGTGGTTTCCACTCCAATATCGCCTCAATCTTGCGAGGGTCTACCCTAATTCCTTCAAATGACACTACATGACCTAAGAAAGCCACTTCCTAAGCCAAAATTCACACTTACCGAATTTGGCATATAATCGCTTCCCCTCAATACTTGCGTAACTATCCGTAGATGCTTGTCATGCTCCTCTTACGTCTTTTGAATAAACCAATATGTCGTCTATGAACACCACGACAAATTGGTCCAAGTCTTGTTGAAATACTCTATTCATCAAGTCCATAAATGCTGCCGTGCATTGGTCAACCCGAATGGCATTACCAAGAACTCAAAATGCCCATACCGAGTTCGAATGCCGCTTTGTGAACATCGACCTCCTTCACCTTAAGTTGATGGTAACTCGACCTAAGGTCTATCTTCGAAAACACCGAGGCACCCTTCGCTGATCAAACAAGTCGCCAATCCGAGGCAACGGATACTTGTTCTTGATTGTTAACTTATTTAATCGACGGTAGTCGATGCACATCCGCATAGAACCGCCCTTCTTCTTGACAAACAACACAGCGCTCCCCACGGAGATATACTTGGTCGTATAAACCCTCTATCCAAGAGCTCCTGAATTTGAGCCTTGAGCTCCACTAACTCCTTTGGTGCCATTCTGTATGGTGCTATGGACACAGTGCCGCCGGTAGCAAGTCTATACCGAATTCGACTTCCGATCCGAGGCAAACCCTAAGTTCTTCCGGGAATACATCAACAAATTCCCCAACCGTTCTGACCTTTCCAACTACTAACCCCTTAGCTTCCAAAGCACGATTTGAACCAAATACGCCTCACAACCCTTCTTGACCATCCTTTCTACCTTCAAGGCAGGACACTACGTTGGATAGGTAATTCCTCCTATCTCCTATCATAACCACTTCATCACCTTCACCGCCTTAAGAACCATGCGCTTGGTCACAAGAAATCCAACCTTGCTTGGTACTTAACCAACCAATCCATACCGAGGATCAAATCGAACTCCCAAACGGTAGTTCCATTAGATCGACTACAAATACTACCCCTTGAAATTCTAGGGGTACGCCTCTATAGAGTTTATCTACGACTACGGAGTGACCTAAAGGGCTAACTACGCTCATCTCCTAGAAGCGCTTTGAGTCTAGGTCCATAGTTCCTACCACACTACTAGCAATGTACGAGTGCGTCGAGCCCACATCAATTAATGCAACATAAGGAAAACCAAAAATTAGGAACGTACCGGTTATAACATCCGGTGCGTCACCTTCCTCGCGACACCTCATTGCGTAAAACCAAACCAGCCGCCTAGCCTCTGTGTTGCCCTGAACCTCGCCTTGAGTTCCACGACCTCGGTTAGGACCGTTGTTTCTCTGCCATTACCACGACCCTCTGTGGGTCCTACATTTCTATCCTCGAGCACGGTTACGCCTCCTCGTCGCTTCTTAGCTAGTTTCTGGGGACAATCTCTGACGCGATGCTCCAAAGACCCACACTCAAAACATCCTTTGTCACCGGTCCAACAACCTCCCCAATGGGTTTTTCCACAGCGATTGCACTGAGTCGGCCTCGATTAGCGATCGTGGGCCTTGTCACCCCGATTGGGCCCACTTGGCCTAGCCTTTTTCTCGAGCACTACCGCTTGATCCAAATTGACCCAAAACCTCTCTTCGATTGTTCTTACTATAGCTCGCCTCACGACCTCCTTGATTCCTTCCGGCTACCTTAGCCTTCTCCACTAAAGATGAGAACTCACGAACCTGTTGTGGGGCAATCAAGAACCTTAAATCATCTCTGAGTCCGTCCTCAAAGCGGACCACGGCCTCATGTTCGATGAGACACGATGCCTCTCGCATACCTACTCGACCTTAGAAATTCCGCCTCATATTCGAGACACGGACTTAGTTCCTTGCACTAATCCCGAAAAGCCTTTCTCTCAAGCGTCGGTGTAGCCGGTACCCACATACTTCTTCCGATAGGTGGTTCTCAAATACTCCCAAGTCAAATCATCTATCATAGCCCCATCTCGAACCAGTAAGCCACCACCGATACGCTTCATCCTTTAGAAGCGACATCGCCCCTTTTAGCTTTTCTTCCTCGGTCGGTCAAGGTCGCCCATGATTCTTTCAGGATTGACTCTAGCCGCATTCCACAGACTGGGTGCCACTCGACACACCTCGGAATACCTGCGCTCCGTTAGATCGGAGTCGCCGGGACAGATTTTCGAGCTCCCACATTTCCACCAAATTTCACCACCATCTCTAAAACTCGCAACACGACTTGCGATACCGCCGCGCCACCGGCCCGATCCGGCTCCTCCGCTCTAAAAGTAGGAGGTGGTGGTGGCGATGGTACCTCATTTTCGTAACCTTGTCCCGACTGACGGGTTCGATACACGTCATCCTACCCCTACCACGTCCACGGCGTCCCACGTCCTCTAGAACTCATTCTATCTACCGCGCTTTTAATCTGATTAAGAAAAATTTTATGTGTTAGCATTTGTTTCACTTTATTACTCACGACGAAATTTTTATGGATAAGGTTTAATCGAGAGGTTCTTTCGGACAAACAAAGTTTCGCTTTCCTATCCTAGTTCACACAAGGAAGTTCATGCATCCATTCCTTAATACTTTCCATACCTATTCGCTCATCGGACATTTCTGCCCCATTTCTAACCTGTGGTATTTTCGTCTTTTTCCTACTGGGGGTATTTTCGCAATTTTCCGAACCAATATATTTTGTCGATGATTTTCAAAGCAAGGTTTTGAATGTTTATAAAATCATTGGAATTTTTTGGGCAAAACCATTGAATTAATATTTTATGGGTCGTGGCATTTTGGTCATTTTACTCCTAAGGGTATTTCGTAATTTTTCACAAGTCAAGTTTTTCGAGAAAAACGTTGTAAAAGTGATGTTCTAGGATTTGGGAAAGTTATTGCACAAGTTTTGGAAACGTTAGGGTTTGTTGTTTCATTCTATTTCAAAAAACAAGGCTAATTCCCTTTTTCGGTTTTAATCATTGTGTTTAGCCTATGACCGAGCCCTCCCGGTCGTGGTGAACCAAAGCTACGCACCAGTGCAGTCGAGTGAAGAGGAGGTGGGTCACACGGACCGCTTAAATACCAAGCTCTCACCGAACCTTTCTGAACATGCGCACGCAGGTTGCCACACCACCAACCCCTCGAGTTAGGGTGAACCGGTTACGCACTGGTGGGATACTGCGAAGAGGAGGTGAGTCACGAGGACCGCTTAAATACCGTGCTCTTCCGATCCAATCCTAGACATGCGTGCAGGTTACCACACCCTAGCTCATTGACTAAGTCATAGGTTGGTTTAGTTCCTTAAGTCTTATGCTTCGTTTGTGTTTGAGTAATCTAACCTTAGGGTCCAAGTCCTATAAGTCTATCTACATTCCATGCTTCCTACCCTTCTACAGAATATAATTCACCAAGAGGTTTAGATATACTTACAGGCGGATTGGTGCCGGAGACTCGGGCCATGCTGTTCAAAAACCAAAAAAAATCATTCCATAAGGCCTACCAAAACATTTTTGGACCTTGGGCCCCCACAGCCGAGCTTTGAACTGGGCTCTGATACCAATTTTGTAACAACCCAAACCCGGCCCAAACATTACGACCGAATTTGATTTGTTACGGAGAAAAACTTTTTGAACACCATTTTGAAGCCAATTTAAGTTTTGTTGAAAACTCCTCGTTTTTGGTTATCTTGCCGAAACTATACTTAGATTTAATTTGGAAATTTAATTAAGTCCTAGGTTATTATACAAATTTCAAGTGTGTTCGATGGCACGATAAAACATTTTCGTGTTAATTTAAGAAAAATGTGTGATTTCAATTCAGCCTTAATAATATAGTTTAAAGTAATTATCCAACATATAAAGAAAAAAAAAATAACACAAATAAAGTTTATGGAGGCCTCATTACAACCAAAATCAAAATAACCAAATTTAAAGTTCAATAAGTTTAAGTCCACTTTGCATGGCCACCTCGAGTCCAACCGGCTCCTCAACCGCCATCTACGTGTCACCTGAAAAATGTTAAAGGAGAAGGTGAGTCACCAAGACTCAAGATGTAACCCTTCCCCGCTTTAAAAAACATTTCCATACACAACATATAACAGCTTAACATGCGAATATTATGTGCCCCAACCTAGCCAACCAAACGCCTTTGTCTACCCCATGTGGTACCAAACCACTTGGTGACCGTAGTCACAATGTGTTACCAAAACACTGGTGGTGCCAAACCACTCGGTGACATATAGTCACGATGTGTTACTAAAACACCGGTGTCCGTGGACACAAATCGGGTGATGGGGCCAACCCATCGTGTGATACCAAATCACCGCGATTTATCCCATATCTCAAGTGGGGCCAACCCACGGTGGTGTTAACCACGGGGACAAGTCGCTATGAGGTACCAAACCTCTCGAGGTACCAAACCTCTGGTGACATATAGTCACGAAGTGTTACCAAAACACCGGTGCTCGTCAAAGACGAAACATCACCGCCCCTCCTCTCATATAACCCACATAGATAAACAATTAACAACGATCTCATGCATTCATCACATGTGTCAATAAGCCATGCTTCCCAAAAGCATTAAAGTAATCTCATCTTAACGGAGACTTACGGGATCCTCACTTGTACCGTTAAGGTACCAATCCGCATCTACATCAAGCAGATTTACATACAATATATATATATATATAACACAACATTAATCGCTATAAGTGTGTATGTACACACCTGTCACCCACGAATAATCTAAATCCCGAATGAAGAAGTCGGCCACCTTAGATCCACTAGCCCCTATATTCGGCCAAAATAGTGTTAGTGATATGGGCCATTCAGCCAAACCCAATGATCCTTTTAGGGTTATTACTTGAACCCGAATCCTTACCTTTATTCCTTCGGTTACCAACCACAGTACTTAATTTCCCGAATCTGCTTAATCAATTACCTCTGATTAGTAAATAAGACTAATAGCCTTCGAATGTCAAATTAAAGAGATTACTCTTACCACTTTACTACCAAAACCGATTGCTAGAGATTAGGGCTTGGGTCAACTGCTTCACAATCTTGGGGTACCTAGCAGAGATCAATTCCCGAAAGCTTTTAGAAACCCTAATTACCATTGCCGAAATCGGCACTTATTCCCCCTAATAGAAATCGACAAAAACACAGAGGAGAAGAAAGATGGCATTCGGCCATACCTACCTACCTTATGAATCGATTGGAGATGAGTTTAGAGAAGATTACCCTTGCTTGAATATTCGGGCAAGAGGAAAATAATGAGGAGAAAAGGGTGTTGGAGTTTCGGCAACAAGGAGTGGAGGTTCGGTTAACAAAGAAATAAAGAAAAGGGAATTTGAATGTGGGGTTTCGGCAAAAAGAAGTAGAGAGGGAATTCGGCTATTGCCAAAGGAGCAAAATAAAAGATGGAAGAATGCTTTGAAGAGAATTTCTAAGACTTAGCAAAAATGACAAAAAGCAACCAAGGTGACCAGGTTGAACCTTTTATAGGCATTCGGCATCCCCTAATAGCCTTGCCGTCCACTTCCCATGAAGTGTTTAAATTTCTAAGCAAACACTCCAAGTTACTCTTGGCCACTCATTTGAAAATATTCAAATAATTTGAATTAATTCCAAGGCCTATATTTTCTCTGGCTAATACTTAGAGATTAATCTATTAATCTATTAATTAATCTACTTAAAAATCTAACTAAATCCTATTATTATCCCATTATTTAAAAGAGTTCAAACTGAGGAGAACTCTCCTTGTTGCCGTCCCAAATAAGAGCAAAAGAAAGGGGATTTTGTGACTCGAACCAAGGCTCTCCCTTGCTCCTTGGTGGCGTCACATGCTAGCTCTCAAGTGGGCTTACTTTGCCACTTATTCTAGGCTCATTTTATGTCCAATTTATCCCCAATTATTCTTATAACCCCTACTTGTTAAGGCTCCCTACCTCAAAGCTTGAAAATAACATTTTTCCCGCTACTCGAGCTTACTAAAAATCCACAATTAAGCCTTAACATTCCATAAATAATATCACAGCTGTTTATAATAAGAAAAATAATTAAATTCTAAATAACCCCATTTTTGGGATGTTACACCGGTTTGGGGCTAAGCTGTTCACGGATAGGCCATACCAATTTTGGGTTAATTCCCACCTAAATGACTTCCTAGGGTCGTTAAGCCTAGCGTTTAAGTTTTTCCTCTCCCGAACAGTTGATCCACTAAGAAAACCATACATAATAATTAATCAATCACACCTCCACTCGCTAACCCCCTAAGATGATTAGTTCCTCATGGAATCAATAAACATAATAAACTTGATGACAAAAATATGCATGAAAAATAAATCAAGAATAAAGTTTAGAGAATCCTGATTATATTCAATTGATGAAGCACATAAATCCTCAAATGTTTGATTGTGTCTACAAATCAAGTTCTCCAAAGAGCATGACTGACAAGAACTGAAAAGGAATCTAAACCCTAAGAGAAATAAAAAAATTAAAAACTAAATTACAGGGAAAGATTGAAAATATGAAAAAATATCCTTTAACAAGTGTTTAGGAGCCTATTTATAGTGTTAGGGTTGTCATCGTCCTCAACTTTAGGTTTGTTGACGCTCTCGTGTTTAACTTTTGATTGTATGGTCCAAAATGCCCCTGCCTCGTAATTATCTCCCATACAGGGTCAGTGTCACGACATTGAGGGAAGTGTGTGTAGTTCAGGGATTGCTTTAGGAGTGTGTCGCGACATCCTATGGCTGTGTCGTGACACCAAAGGCAGTATGGCAATTCTTGCATTCTACTCCCTATATTGCGACCTCGAACTCTCCGTGTTGCAACACAGCAACCAATATTGAGTTCCTATGCCCTTGCATGGTCTCCTAAACACTCATTAAGTATGTTAGCTCGCCTTTAGGCCTTATTCAACCCCTAAGGTCAATAAAAGACTCAAAATACACTTTTTATTGAATGTAACTAAACTTATAAAAACACGATTAAAACATAATAAAAGTGCTTGTATTCAAGCTCCTCAAGTTTGAAAACTAGTTTAATTTGCTACACCGATTTACAACAGATCAAACTCCCCTACGCTTAGGTCATTTCTTCTCCTCAAGCAAAGTAAAATAAAAACAGAAACATAAAAGACGACACTTGAGCAAGTATAGTGCAAGGATCGGTTTTGGAGTACATAATTAGGTATTTCAAATTTACATATAATCTTGACATGATATATAAACGACTTACCACTTTTGACATAAAATACCTAAGTTCAGTATATTACAAAGTATACAAGCATTAAGGTTTTCAAATGTATAGATCCATCAATAAATTATACAAGTAATTTGATTATCCTGGCATAATACAAATAGTTGTAAATGTAATTATTTGATATGATGTCAATTTATGAATAAGTCTACCTAGATCACATAGGGCTTTTCGGCTTGTAACATTCTAAGGCTTGGGATAGCTATGGAATTCAAAAATAGTAAGCAACAAAATAGTTTCAAGCACGAAAATAGTTTAGCATATCATATTGTTCCCTATACTCCCCCTTAGTGAGCCTTACTTGTTAACTGCCTTATTTCTCCTGCTCTCCCCTTCCTTATTTCTCCATATAGGAAGTCATAACGTAATATAGCAACTACAGCTAGCACACGAGTTTTTATGCACTAATGAACGTGTTTTTCTAATTTTGTGACTTTTTCACATTTTTTTCTTTTTTAGTATATCTCACTCACAAATGCTTTAACTTTTCTTTTCCAAGTACCTTTCTACTCGTTTTTCTTTTCTTTTGAATTTTTCTTTTATTTGGCACATAATGGCTAACCTATAATCACTATATCACATTGTTTCTTCCTATTTCACTCTTATTTTTACAAAATTCACCTCGATGTATCCACTTAACCCTCGATATGTATGGCCAGACATCTATACTCGTGCAATTCAGGACCAAGGAAAAAAGGTAAATACAAATTAATGTTTTTGGCTTGGGTTTTGTTTGAAGGTTCACCAAGAAGTGTATTTTAGCTCAAATATAGGTACTAAAGATGAATAAATAAGATTAGCTTTTTAGCTCTAGGTGTATCCCGAACAATGCCTTAGGTCATCCCTAGGTATCTCAATATTCACCAATTTAATCAATCAAACAATCACAAATTCAACAATCTATCATACAAACTAGCATGCTCGTTTCCCTATATTCTCTATATCCTTTAGTACATTCAATTGCTCAATGCCTATTTACAGTGTAATATATAGAACTTAGTAGTCTAATAATCAAAATTTTAAAATCATCTACTATCATGTCAAATTTATAGTGGACGTTGTGTCGTAACACGGGAGGTCCGATGTTGCAACATGGAGAGCAGAATGGGGAAAGTACGAAACTGCCTTCGATGTAACAACACTGACTAAAGATGTCGCGACATACCCCTGAGACATCCTAAGGAGGAGCATACTGACTTCTATGACGCCACACATGTCCTAGTATGTCGCTATATCGACTCTGGAATGGAAATTAAACACGAAGCAGGAGAGTTTTGGTCTACACAATCAAACTTAAAGCTCCAGAACATCAACTAACTTAGGGTTAATAATGACGGCCACCTGAAGGATATAAATAGGCTCATTTGGCACATGTTATGGACACCATTCCATTAACTTAGATTCTTTCTTTAGATTTAGTTTTGTTTTCTTTCTTTCTTAGGTTTTTCATAGTTTAGTTTATTTTTTCATTGCTCTTCTTCAAGAGATCTGAGTTGTAAAGACGATCAACTTATGGGGATTCCTGTTATTATTTATATAAATTAGGCTTTTCATACACTCTACAATTCAATTCATTCATCATGTTTTATTCTTCCATCTATTCCGTGTTGTTTATGAAAGCCATGAGGAACTAATCCTTCTATGGGGGATGAGCGAGTGGAGGTATGATCTATTAATTATTTTGTAGGGTTACTCAACGGATCAACTATTTGGGAAAAGAAGAGCATGAAACAAACCCTAGGTTTGACAACCTCGGGAAGTCATCAAGGTGGGAATTAACCCAAAATTGGTATTTTCCATCCGTGAACACCTTCAACCCAAGCCAGTCTAGACCGTGAGGTTTGAAGATAAGTAGTCCTTGTTGACTTATTATGTTAGTTGAAGACCGAAAGATCCTGCAAGGGTAGCAACTGGTTGGTTAATGAGGAACCCAAAACAACAGTTGATTGAGATTGCCGAAGCAAGCTAATCACCCATCATCAGATTTGATTCCTTCTACTTTTTCTATCTTTTGAAATTTAATTTTCCTTTTATGTTATTTTGTTTTTATCATTAGCACTATAAAAACCCCAAAAAGCTCTTATTTACGTTTTCATACTATAAACTTGATTACAGTATTAATTAGATCTTTTAAGTGTGTAGGTTACAATTGATCTAGCCTTCACCTCTCTTGGGTACGCTCCTCAAAGCATTCACCCACTCTATTGTAAAACTATATTACAACTAGACCCGTATACTTGTGGATACCACCTCGTAATTTTATATTTTAATGCAATATTCACACTCTAGACGTTAGTACGTCCGGAGGCAGTCAAGTTGTTGGCATCGTTGCCGAGGAGGCAATGTCACTAGGTTAATTTTATTTTTTTTGCATGTAAAAGAATAATTAAAAAATTTCTCAGTTATAGATATGCTTTTATTTATTGTTACTAATCTCTTATTTCTGAGTTAGTGTATGACTCGCGATAGGGGTACACCTATTTTAGCAATAACAGATCTAGAGAGAATAATCCAAAGAAATCGCTGTTAGCAACAGCAGCAGCAACAGTAACTGCAAGATCTACCACTACCTGCTTTAGGTAACATAACCCGAGAAAATCCATTGTTAGGTGACGCTGATGATAACGCCTTAGGAACCCCACCAGCACCACAGTTTCCCGCAAACGTGTATATGGCTCCAAACGAGAGAACCTTAAGGGATTATGCCTTACCAAGCCTGGACATTGTTTAGGAAAGCATAGTAAGGCCGACGATTACAGCTAATAACTTTGAGATAAAATCGGCGATGATTCAGAATAATCTGCAGTTTAGGGGCATTATGACAGAGGAACCTAATCATCATTTAAAATGGTTTCTCTAACTTTGTGATACTTTTAAATATAATGGGGTCACTGATGACGCTATTCATCTTCGGTTGTTCCCCTTCTCCTTGATTGATAACGCTTTTTTTGTTAGACTCACAGAAACCAGGGTCTATCACGACATGGGATGAACTCGCCGGTAAGTTCTTACAGAAGATTTTCCCAATCAGCAAAGCAGTTCAACTAAGAAGAGAGATCACTATCTTTAGACAGATGGAGGGAGAAAGTTTCTATGAGGCATGGGAATGTTTCAAAATGTTGATTCAAAAATGCTCGCACCACAAATTTCTTGAGTGGATGATGCGACTGCAGGTATTTTATAACGGGTTGGATGCAAATGCACGATCTGGATTAGACAGAGCAACAGGAAAAGCCCTTATGAATAGAACGTATAAGGATGCGTACAAGATCATTGAGAACATGGCATTTACTATAAGGTGGAGAGTCGGCATTCAAGGTGGTTAGAGAGGGGAGATAATGGATAGGATAATGAGAGAGAGGAGAGCTTGCCCTTGGCTTAAAGCTTTGGTCTTTATATACCCTTAAGCCTGATCTCGAAGTGCCACGTGTTGAGTTCTCATAAGAGTGTCAAAGGTAAATTGCCAAGTGGTCTGTCTTTATAAGCCTAGGTAAGGTGGCGATAAGACGTGCTTTCTATCACCTCATATAGGACATGGTCATCGGAGTCTGGCATGGCGATTAATAAGTGGTGCTCTTTGAAAGTTGAGCCAAATGGTATCTCCAAAAGGTTCATTTAGACCACTCGCAGGATCACTGCTCAACCCCAAGAGCTAGGGTATAACAAACATGAAAGGCAATAACCTTTCCTTCTATGATGAGAAGCTATGTATGTGTATACAGATATAATGTGACCATACTATTCCTATGAAACCCCATTGTTAGCCGATTTTATCTCAGAAAAGTGATTATCTTATTGGTACATTATTAGTTTTAACTTTGGTTTTGGCACTTTTGCTTCTGTCAAAACCCTTTTTCTTTCTCATCACAAAGAAACAAAATGGAATTGTTGTTACAAAAACAACTTATGCAACTAAGCATCCCAACACAAAAGCCATGTTTCCTAATACAAAAGGAAATGAGAGTGAATGGAATGAAAAAAAAAATGATTGAAAGAAGAAGAAAGAAGAAAAGGAAAAAAAATTAAATAAAAAAGAAATAAAAAGAAAAATGAGAACATTCTGTTATATTTAACAGTGGAGTAATTAATGTGATCAATTTAATTAAAGGCGGTGATTAAATTAATAAAAAAAATTGAGGTAACCAAAATAAAAGCAATCTAATTTTAGATTGACTAAATAGATAAATTACCCAAAAAATTATAAAAGATTTATATGTAAAATTGGCTTTTAAGAGTAACAAATTTTCATTTTCCTATGTTTGTTTTCAGAAAATAAATTTGGTCAATGTAAAAAATTTAACAAGTCAACCTAAATTTGCCTTGTTTCTTGGTAAAATGTTTAACCCTTTTCTCCCTTATTTTTATATGGTCTAGATCCTTTTTTTTTCATCGTAAGTCTTCTATTTTCTTTTTTACATCAATTCATCATTTTTTTTTATTTATTGAACAAAAAAATGATGGAAGATTGTCTCATATTGAGTTTTGACAAGTTAATGTAAATTGATTGAGATTTAATTTAATTTATAAACGAGATTGAGATTTGATGTAAATCAATTTTTTAAAGGTAAATCGAGTTTTTTTTTAATTATGCAATATTTAATATTATTACGTAATATATATAATTTGGATTCAAAGTTTTATCCGAGATTAGCTTGATTGTTTTAATGTTTTTAGAATATTTAAACAATATGTGCTTCTAGGATTATATTTCTATCAACCACATGATTATGGTATGTTTGTTCAATTTATGCATTTGATAATTTTTCAAGCTATACTACAAATTTTATATATATTACTTCAATTAGTATTTTATTGTAACACCCGACTGAAGGGCTAGATAACCGACCCTTCGTAAATTTCAACTATCATTGTAATCAAAAGTAATTGTAACAATCTGGTTTAGACCCTAGTAGGAACAGTGGTTTCGGGACCACAAATCCGAGTTAGAATAATATTTTAATATTATTTTCTGTGTCTATGATATGTGATTTAGCATGTGTGTAAGTTTTGTGATTAAATTTGTCTGTTTGTGTGCTTAAATGGATAAAAAAGACTAAATCGCATAATTGGTAAAAGTGGCCTTCTATTTAATTGAATGGCTTAATTGATGTGTTTTCTTTTATATGAGGCCTTATGTTGTAAATTGGCCTTTTTTATAATGTAGTGGACGGCATATTAATGTGATAAATAGTTTATTTTATTTGATAATGGTTTATTAAATGATGAATATTATTATAATATAAAGATTTAATAAATAAAACAAAACATGAATAAGTAGCCGTATTCATCATTTTTGGCCGAATAAGAAAAGAAAAAGAAAGAACAACAGCTTTCAAGGGTTTCGGCTATGGTCTGGCTTAATTGAGGTAAGTTTTGACTTCGGTTTTTGATGATTTCTACGTTTTGCAATCGTTGCTTCGTAAACTTTGAAACCCATGTTTTAATTGTGAGAATTGATGATGTTTTTGAAATGAGCCTTTGATGAACTCATGTGTTTTATGATGTTTGATGGTGAAAAATGAAAGATATGTGTTTGATTATCATAGTTTGTATTTGAAGTTTTGTTAAATTTGAGTATTTTGGAATCAATTGAGAAAATAGTATTTTGAGGGACTAATTTGTGAAATAAATGAAATGAATGGACTTGTATGAGATACATGAATATTCGGCTAAGCATGGGTATATAGTAATTTTGTGTAATTTGTGATTTTGTGAATTAGGGGCTAAATTGTCCAAATGTGAAATGTGAGGGCTAATTTGCAAATTGCCCTAAATATGTGTTCTTTAATTGAAATGAATGAGTTAGTGATTAAAAGAGTGAAATTTGAATATGTATAGATGAAGAACCGAAGAAAACGGACTTTGATCGCGGGAAAGCGAAAGTAGTCGAATAACCGAGTCCGAACGAATATCCGAATCCGAGGTAAGTCGATATACAAATAAATGTATTTGTATTGAATTATATATGTTTATATAACTATTGTTAAGGATGAATGCATATGAGATGGTGTGTACGTGAATTCTGAGATAAAATCGACTTAGTGTCAACATCCGAGAAGTCCCGTTTGAACCTAGGAATAGATAGGATAGTATATGTCATGACATAGGTATCTGTTATGTGATATCATGTAAGACCACGTCTGGGACGTTGGCGTTGATTCGAGATTTCGTGTAAGACCACGTCAGGGACGTTGACATCGATAAGTGATTTCGTGTAAGACCACGTCTGGGACATCGGCATCGATATAAAATTTACGTGTAAGACCATGTCTGGGACATTGGCATCGTATTTGATTGTGTAAGACCCTGTCTGGGACAGTGGCATCGATATCTGATTACTTGTAAGACCATGTCTGGGATGTTGGCATTGTACGACTATTCCGAGCACTCTGAGTATCTTATTAGATTCCGAATGGTTCAACGGGCAAACCTGAGATACGAATGACTATGTGAATTGTATATCTGTTTCAGGTACGTTTGGTATGTACACTAAATGTGTATGAAAGGTAAGTATCTATATGAACTTACTAAGATGGTTATATATATGAAATGATGAGATTATATGAGAAGATATGCTTGAAGGAACTATATGTATATGTGATATTTGAGTTGAGGAATATGGTAAGATATGGCTAAGTAAATGAGCCAAAGAATATATGTGATGAATTTGCTATGAGAACCAATAATGTCAATGTGCTAATATGATTTTATGCATTTTATGCTAAGTTTATTTGTCTATGGCTTACTAAGCTTTTGGAAAGCTTACTCTGTGTGTGTTTGCTCTGTTTTATAGATTGTCAAAGCTACTGAAGGCTCGAGACCGTCGAGGATCGTCATCACACTACCTAAGCTCATTTTGGTATCTTTTGGAAATGTATATATAGCTAGATATGGCATGTATAGGCTAGTCACCTTGAATTATCTTTGAAATGTGTAAAAGTAGCCATGAGATGTGGCTAGATATGTGTTGCTGATATGCATGAGTAAATATGACATATGATGCATGTTTGGCATGACAAATTAGATATTGAAATGGCCAAGGTTATGGTAAGCATATGAATGCATTATGAGTATGCATGTTTGATCAAAAGAATGTTTCTATGAAGGGTAAATGTGGATAAACCATGCTTATGTATATGTATGATTTAGTTGTGCAAATTGGCATGATTAGAAATGAGTTTGGTTGTGAAGAATTGTTGATCATTTGACATGTCTTTGGTTGTTAATTGTACATAAAATGAATTGGTATGTAGCTTGTAGGGTAAACCCAAGTGTAGGTGGCATATTGACCTTGCAAAGAGCCTGTTAAGCAGACACGGTTGTGGCACATGGGCGTGCCTAGTGACCGTGGGATTAAGTCAGTATATAGCATAAGAGTACACGGCCATGGTACACGGGCGTGCCTGGTGGCCGTGGAGATAAGTCAGTATACATGCCCTGTTTTGGCACGGCCAGGACACATGGGTGTGTCTAGTAGCCGTGGGAGGCACACAGCCTGACTGCACGGGCGTGTGACCTCTGCAGTGTTCAAAAATTTTTAAATTTCTAAGAATTTCTTTATGTGTTCGGTTTAGTCCCGACCCTCCTCTAAAGCATGCTTAAGGTCTCGGTGACCTACCTAAGGGACACAGTTATTGAAATCGATGACTTGTATTACGAAATGTCTGTAAACATTTCTGATCTGTTTGGTAATACCTTTAACCCTAATCCGGCGACGGATACGGGTTAGGGGTGTTACAGTAATTTAATAATTAATCAACAATTCCAAAGGGCTTTGCAGTGAAAACATAATATATGAAACAACCTTTTGATAATATTAATCTTTTAATAATTGTAACACCCCTAACCCGTCTCCGTCGTCAGATTAAGGTTACGGGATGCTATGACAATTAACAAGTCCAATAATAAATCAAAATAGTTCAAAGTTTAATTTAATCATCACAAATCAATAGTATGACAATAAATAAGTTCGATAATATCTTAAAACAATTCAAAAATCAAAATTAAATATTATAACTCATTATCCAGTTATTAGTCACAGCATATATACGAAAACGGAACTTAAATCGAGTCTACAGAACCTTAAAATCAATTTGGAAAAAAATAGGGACTAATCTGAAACAAAACAAAAAAAATATGGGAAAACGGAAAACAGGGGTCACACGACCGTGTGGTTCAAGAACATGGCCGTGTGGCCAAACCGTATACAGTTCGAAATTAGAGGCACACAGCCGTGTCTCCAGGTCATGTAACAGATTGATGCCGTGTGTAAAAACCTGCACCTAAAAATCAATAAGGCACATGTCGTGTGAGGAGGCTATGTGTGGCACACAACCGTGTGACAAATCGTGTCCAAGGTCGTGTATACCTAAAATGAATTTAAAACCAAGATATTACAACATCCATATCTTAGGTTTTAACCCATACCATTTCCATCTAATTCTACCTATTCAAAACACATCAAAACATGCCAAAATTATGCCAATTCACATTCAACTTAAGTGTCTAACCAATGTACCCTTATTGGTACCACAATACAAACATTTAAAATCCAATTCATATACATCATTTCCCAAATCACAAAACATGTTTCTATCAAACATTTCATAACCTTAAACCACAATCAAAACCAAACTTGTTAAGGCATGAATCATACCACTTATATACATATGGTCAAAAAATACCAAAAGAGCCAAATAAACACAACCACAACATCACATAACAAAGCATGAACAAATATGTCTAATAACAAGTGAACTTAAACTCCTAGTACATGCCACTTATAACCTAAATCAAGATAATCACAATTTATACCGAGTCGTTGAACAAATAGTGTGAGCTCTGACTTAAACTTTCAACCGACATAAACTTCCAATGATCTACAAGAAATCAAACACAAGGGATGTAAGAAAATCTTTCTTAGTAAGTTCGTATTAAATTTAAAATTTAACTTACCATAAAGTTTGCAACTTAAACAATCTGCAATTAAATTCATAAGCTATGTCATGAGTTCATTATTAACCTATACATATCACAAGTCTCACAAAGTTAGTAAGTTCACATATACGAAACATATAACCTTATCATGTTATAAAATAAATACAAGTAAACACAATAGATATATCATTCATTCAACATCAATTCAATTGACATTTTCATTTCAAGTGTTCATTTCAAATGTCCATTTTTTACATATCTATCCATATAAACATTTCTTATAAACACTTTATAAAATTATTTCCATATAATCGATTCATATAATCATTTCATATGTTCATTTTATATAACCATTTCGAATAACCATCTCATATAACCATTTCATATTACACATTTATCATTTAATACTTATTACCTGATAAACAATTGTTCAGGGATGCCATAGCGTCTTTCAGCCACGATCTTATTTATCTCTGACATAATGCCATAATGTCTTTCAACCATGGTCTTATTCGTTTCCGGTATAGTGCCATAGTGTCTTTCAACTACGGTCTTATTCATTTCTGGTATAGTGCAATAGTGTCTTTCAACTATGGTCATATTCATTTCTAATATAGTGCCATAGTGTCTTTCAACTATGATCTTATTCGTTTATCAAACCAATAAACTCGATCACCACATACATAGATAAATATTAAATTACCAAAACAACAACTAATTAATTTAACCAATTTACGAACTTACCTAAACACAATAGCTACGAACACTTCAACAATGATTACTCGACGCATTTTCCTTTCCCGCGATTACCAACCGACTGGTCCGTTTCTTGATCTAAATATAATATTTTCATTCAACTAACCAATTCAATTACTTTAACATACTTAAATTCACATATATAACCCTTTTTCAACATTTTACACTTTTACCCTAAACTTTTACCTTTCATTCAATTTAGCCCCTAAACCCGAAACTTTCAAATCTATCCCAATTTAACCCAAACAATGTTAGCTAAATTTTATATAGTCCTTATACAGTCCATATTTAACAAATTTTTACAAGAATTTCATATAATTTTACTATTTTAACAATTTAGTCCTTAAACTTTAAAATTAACTAAAATCACTTTACAGAATAGTCTTATTTAACTATCAAGCTTAATAATCTGTAACACCCCGTACACGGCCTAGACGTTAAGAGCATATCTGAAGGCTACATCAAAACTTTTAAGGTAAAAACCAACCTTTAAGTATTTTAAAATTCGTCATATCGAAAGCATTTCAACAGTTAAACCAACATGGAAATCCGAATTTACAAATTGTAGTACGAAATAGAACATACGATAGTTCAAATTTAAACAAACAGAAAAATATCTAGAAAAGAGAGATGATCGAGCTCCTGACACGCCGAGCCCTTAAGTTTGTGGGTTACCTGCAATTCAGTCAACAAACAGAATAAGTTTATAACTCAGTGTGTGTAACAGACATAAATGCAAGACAGCAATATAAATATAGCAGTAATTTCCCAAATTCAAATACAGAATCAGAAATAGATGATACTCAGTACGATCATAGCAGTTCAAGTAAGATACATAACAGATTAAATATAGGTACAAAATAGATCAGAATCAGATGCAGTTTCCTACCCCCATCCACTACACACCATCTCCGACCATCCCAACACACCATATAGGGTATCAAGTACCCATCCAACCTTACACACCAATTAGTGTCTATATGACACATTTTAAAGTAATTACAGACTAGCTGTCAGACCAGTATGCGATAAATCGCCAAAATCAAATACAGATTTGTGGCTTAGCCACTCAATTCGGTAGATCATTAAATTGTCAACACTTCCTTCTTTATACCATTCCCACCCAATGCAGATGACGACTATAGATAACAGATATCAAGGATGTACATACAATTACCCAGATGCAATTCATAATCAGAGAATACAGATCATTGTCATTTAATAGTTATCGCATCAATTATACGTACAGATAATCGATTATTCAGCCTCTAAACATTGGATATCAAGTTATACAGTCTAATTCAGGTCATACGAACCCTACGAAAGGCCTACGTTCAATTTGAACGAGGCTTACGACCCTAGAGAAAATTTCAGTATTTTGGCCCACACGTCGTGTGGATTTACACAACCTGAGGGTCTGGCCCGTGTGGTCCATACGGCCTGGCACACGCTCGTGTGACTCTCTTAATGTCTCACACGGCCATGTGGCTCAAAATAGTGAGTTACACGGTCTGACACATGGCCAAGCGTATGCCTATGTGACTCCAATCTCAAAATACCTCTCACGCGGCCGTGTCCTTGGCCCATGTGACCCTAATTCACAAATAGTGAGTTACACGGCTTGGACACACACCCGTGTCCCTAGCCCATGTAATCCTAATTCATAAACAGTGAGTTACACGGCCTGGCACACGGCCGTGTGGTGTCGATAACCATGTTTTTTAGCGTTCAAAATTTGCAAAAAATCAGGTTTTTGTTACACACTTGATACCGTTTCGACATAGAAGCAACAACGATGATTACCGAACCTATCAACAACATTCCAATGACTAATTAAACAATTTAATCACACCAAATTGCTAAATTAACATCCAAACCAAAGTGACGTCGAAGAACTTCGACACAAAACCCCTATTCGCAAAATTAAGCATTTGCTCTTACGTGAAATATCGGTACAAGAACTTAAATCATTGAAGGACCTTGATTCGCAACCCCTACGCCTAAAAGAGAAAACCAATTGGAGACTTAAGAGGAAATTCATAACGAATCGACAGTAGAGTTAAACCACGACACAAAGCAACAAAAGCAAACAAAATTAGAAAATCAATAGTAAGACTTACGTTGATAGCCTTTAAATCAAAAAAATAAAGCACAATGCAAATTCCTCAACGGAGTCAGCAGCAAAATTGTCAGACAAAAAGAGAGGGAAAAACAAAGGAATGAAGAAAAAAGAAAAAAAAAGAAACGACGGTGAAAGTTGAAGAAAGAAAAGAAAAGAAAAATAAAACATATATGAAAAAGAGGGAAATATTGGGGAAATAAACTTAATTAAATAATTTAAATTAAAATCCATTTATTTCTAAAAAAAATACAAAATATTTTCCCTATTACATACACAAAGATTCAAACACAAGACCGATGAGTACCCAAATGCTTAACCATTAAACCAGTAAACTGATTCTTGACATAAGTTCACTAAGAATTAAACTTAGGTTGAAAACTCATAGATACAGATTGAATCAAAAAAAATAATAAAATTTTCCAAAAGTGGGACTTGAACCACTGATCTCGACCACAAACACAAAACACTTAACCACTGAAGCAAATACTTAATTATGATTGGATTTAGCAAACAACACTCAAATTTTTGAGGCGTTACATAATCTATCATAAAAATTCAAGAACATCACAAACTCATCCATGGTAAAATTCTAGACATTTTGTAACACCCCAAACCTGGCCTAGACGTTATGGCCGAATCCATATATGTCACAAAGAATGGGTTTTGAAAACGAAGTCGTTACGTAAAATCAATTCAACTTAATAACTCATATTTTGTTTATATCCATTGTCGGAAAAGTTAATTAATTGGTTTATGGGGTGCTGCTTATTAGGTTTCGGAGGGCTCAGGTTTGCTGTAGCTTCTTAAACGAATCAGGTATGTACCCAAAACGCAAAAAATCGAGCTTCAGCGAAAGCCGAAAACCACACTATCGGCGCCACACGGGCGTGTGGTTGGCCGTATGCGAGACACGACTGTGTGATCGACAAAGGCTTGGCCGTGCGCAAGACACAGTCGTGTGATGGTGTGAGTGTGGCCGTGTGGGTCACATGGGCTAGGCCAAATTGGGCGTGTGGGCCCACACGGGCATGTAGGCCCAAAATTCTAAAATTTTCCCTAGGGTCGCACGGATCGTTCCGATCGACTGTGGGCCTACAGTAGGGCCGGTAAGGGCTAACCAAACCCTAAAACTATATGATCTGTTAATCTGATATTCTGTTCTGAATATAACACTGTTATGCATGTCTGATAAATCTGATATATGTATATATATTCGATATCTGTATATGAGCATGTAAGCATGATAACTCTGATTATGTATGTTTGATTGAGGTGGGATTTATATATGTGGAGGAAGTGTTCTGTATGGCGATCATCGCCTATATTCTGGCAGCTTGGCTACACATTATCTGATATGTGTCGTAACGGCACGATGTGGTGTGTAGGTATGGGTGGGTGTTTTGAACCCTACATGGTGTGATCGGATGGTTAGAGATGGTGTGTAGAGGATGGGGGTATGATTCTGTATATCTACTTTGTTATCTGTAACTGTATCTGTAAAGGATGTAAGTCCGAATCTGAATCTGAATCTGAACCTGACTATGTTTTTGATATTTGTATGGTTAGCATGACTAATTCTATTGGGTTACACACTAAGTTTACGAAAACTCATATCTGTTTGTCTGTTCTGTTCAGGTAATCCTCAGGCTTAGGCAGATCGGTACCTAACGGTGACCACTCGACCATAAACTGGTTAAACTTAGTAATTTATGGTTTTTATTTTAATTTCTGGACTCATTGAGAGTTTGTAATTTCGGGGACTCTCTGGACTGTACGGATTTTTAACTGTTGATTTTGGTTTTGGTTGTTTGATAAATTGCATGCTTCAGTAAAACGTTATTTTTGAAAACGACGATTTTTACGCAAACAAAGGTTTTTCTAAAAACACAAACCAGATTTCCAAAGTGTATCGGTTTTATCAAACTTCTACTGTAGATGGTGTTTTGGCAAATAAACCAATGAATTAACGTTTTCGACAATCGATATAAACAAAATGAGTTATTATGATGAATTGGTTTCATGTAACGACTTCGTTTTCAAAACCCATTCTTTGTGACATCTCCGGATTCGACCATAACGTCTAGGCCGGGTTTGGGGTGTTACACATTTAATAGTTTTACGAATTAGTCCTTGAGTTAGCTAGATTAAGCTACAACGGTATCAAAAATATAAAAATTACTAGAAACGAATTAAAAATACATACCATGCAAGTGTAATAGCCTTGACAATAGCTTAGAAAGTTCAACAATGGTGTTTTTCACCTAACATTCTATGAGGTGTTGAAATGAAGATGATATATTTATTAATTTATTTATTAATTTACCATTATAAACTTTGTAATTTAACTAAAATTTGTTTAAATTTACACCTTTAAACCATCCACTATAATAAACAAGGTATATTTACCTTTTAAGTCCCTTAATTCATGGTTCCTTAGCCATTTGTACAAATAAACTAATAGCGGTTGACTTTTGTAGCTTTTACGATTTAGTCATTTTCCATTATTTAACTATCTAAACATTAAAATTTCTGGACCAAACTTAAGTACACCTATATAACCACTCTGTAAATATTTAATAAAAATATTTACGGCCTCGATTTATAGAAACGAGGTATTAATACCTCATTTTCCAAAACCACTTAACTTTAGGGACAAACCACTTAAACTTAACTATTTATTCAAATAACAAAAATTGTCAAATTAAAATTTAATATAATACTATATTTGACTCGTAAATATTAAATAATAATATCTACAGACACTCGTCGGATTTGTGGCCACAAAACCAGTGTTTTCGACACAACTGAAAAACGGGTTGTTACAATAATAGTCTGTACATCTAGCTTCATGAGTCTAATTACAATTTGAACTAGATTTGAAGAGTTATTGTACAAGTACAAAATAGAAAATTAAACTACAAGTTGCCCAAATATCTACACATGTTACAAAACTAGGGGTGACATGCTCACACAAAACTTTGAAGATTCTGGCTTAGTTCCCTATTTCCCACGAACAACAGTTTAGAAATACTTGAAACGAGGAATAGAAACATGGTAAGTTCATGAGGAACTTAGTGACTTATAAAAAATAAGTTACTTCAATTAAGAATTCGACACAGATCTCGTTTAGACAAACTTGTGCATTCATATTCCATGACTTATGTTTGGGCTTGAACATCATAGAGGCACAATACATAATACATGAGAATTTCTCCTGTGAAAGATCATGTAGCATTAGTCTCTTCGTACAGACTTGTTGCATATATCCTTGGTATAAAACCCACTGAATGGAGAGAGAGTCATTTTTGATTAATTTGGCGAACAATCCTATGGACTCTTTAATGAGGATTGTTAAATGCGGACTCTTATATACGGATTCATACATGCGAACTCGTAGAAGATACATGGGTATGACAGACTCATACACACGGATTCATAGAATGTAACACCCTGGTTTAGGGGCTGTGCATATGGGGTATAAATAAAGTGTTAGTAGGTTTTTGGGAGTGCTTGGTTGAGTTTTAGAGGCTCTAAGAATGTTGGGATGAGAAGGGAAGGCTTTGGAAAATTTAGATTTTTAGGGTAAAAAGGAATTGGGCCTAGGAGAATTGAGCCCAATGGGCCTTAGGCGTAGTAGCGTTTAAATTTTTGGAGAACAAGAGACCGGCTTAAATGCAAGTTGGACCTATTGGATAAGTGATTTTGGAAGGTTAGAAGGCTTCATGAAGTCCCGGATCAAATATTAGCTTTGGGGAAATTTTGGTTTTAGGTGAAAAAACCTGGAAGTTGGCGGTAGTAGGCCTTAAGAATAAAATGTGGGGAAAAATGACACAAGTGGAGTGTGCGGTGTAGTGGCAAAGTGACGCCACATAAGAGACAAGGGGGTGACGCCACAAGGGAAGGAAGGAGGTCCAAGGTTCAAGTCTTGGCTTTTGCATTTTGGTTTCCTTTTTACTTGGACCTCAGAATTTGGCTATAGTTTATATTTAGTTGCGCATGGTTTAAGACACAAGAGGAGCTTGTGGCCAAGTGGCTAGCAGCGTGGATTATGTTGCAAGTGAGCACAGGTTCGAATCTCATGAGAAGCAAGGGAGTATTTATTTTATGGTCAGACGGGAAGAGTTTCAGTTGAATTTAAACTCTCTTCGACGAAGGATCCCACATCGGAAAGATACAAAGAAGGAAGGTGAAGTGCTAGCTATATAAGGAGCATCCTAGGAGGAGAGTAAACACATCTTGGAGGGCGTTTGGGTACAAGAGTGATCGGAGCGCGGATTAGCCCCGAGTCCTATCGTGTGTAACTCTCTACTCTAGTTGTAGAGCGGCAAATGCCGGCGTGCGGCCACGGCAATAGTAGCCACATGAGCGTGCGGCGCACGTGTGGGGCTTCGACGCGATAGTTGAGGCCATCGTGTAGTATTCTCGTGGGTTGGGTGCTTGGGGGCCGATGGGGGAAGTGGGCCCAATGGGCCCGTGGGCCCTTATGAGTAAATTGTGCGATTGTGTAGTATATAGTGAACTAGACTAGGTGAATCTCATAAACGTGGCTAGATTTGTGTTAGGTGGGCCACACGAGCAGTGTGGGGGCCGATGGGCAGAAAATTGGGCTTTAGGCCCAATAGTCCATTTCGACCAGAAATGGTAGTTGGGTCGCTTCGGGCGACACTGGGCCTTTGGAAAGGCCATTCCAGTACGAAATTACCGATATACCCTTGGTGGGTAAATTACGAAAATGCCCTTAGTAGGTAAAATTACGATTTTACCCTTAAAGGTTGATTAGCAAGGTAAGGGCGTGTTAGTTTTCTTTGTGCTATAGTTTTGTCTTGGCCGAATGGCCTAAGTGTTCATTGTTTTTATGCCAAGGCCGATTGTAGGGAAGAAGAGCACATCATTGGGAACCTTTTGTAAGTCCGTTAGTCATGCGGTGCGCGAAGCGAAGCGCGTTTGGTTTTGGTATCATTTAGGTGCGTAATCATCGCACTATTTCGTGGTTTGGGTTTGCTAACATGTTTATATGTGTATTATGTGTAATAGCCGCTTATAATGGCATAAGTGATGAGTAATCGTGATGGTAAGTTAATCTTGATATACATTTATATGTGTACAATGTGGTAGTGATAAGTGATAAATACTCATTCTATATGATATTCTTGCATGATTTATTGACACATGGGCATGGGATTGGATTGAAGAAGGAAGAAGTGTACACAGGATGTACGTGGTCTAATGATAGCTCAGGCTACATTAGCGCTTGAGGGTTAGCTTTGTGCTACCTCAAGGAGGTGTTGGCTAGGTGCCCATCTCGGCGGTTGATTGCTATGTGCATCACCGTGAGACAGATTACGATATTTGGATCACTTTGGTTGATCGGTGGCTCACCACGGCCTCGGCAAATGAGAATGCCGAGGTAAGATTTATGGATCACGATGTGATCGATGGCTCACCACGGCCTTGTGCGGCCAGTGTCCGCCGAGGTAACATATGTGGGATCACTCGGTTGTGATCGGTGGATTAGCCACGGCCTTAGGCGAAGTCCGCTAAGGTTGGTGTCACGGTTGGATAGTAGGTTGGGCCGAGATGCATTCTTGCATGATTTGTTTCGATGGCTGTGTGGGTATGGGCCAAGCCCATACGGATGGAAATATGTGTTGTGGTTATGCACTGAGTCAGTGGACTCACTCTTTTCATTAACCATTTCAGGTGATGCGTAGATTGGACCGGGATCGGAGAGGACAAGGTGGCCCATGCCGAGGATGATGTTCAATTATTCCATGCTTAATTTTGATATAAGTACTTTATTTGAATTGTTGGGTTGTAATAAAGGCCATTTTATGTTTTTGGTATTACTTTAACTATGGTTTATTTAAATTAAATTGCTACGTGAAAATGATTTATGGTTTGCAACCTATTTATTCAAATTGGATATTATAAACTAAAGTTTTAAAAATGAATGAGTTTAATAGCAAAGTTTTATTCCAAAGATATGTTTTCCAAAATTCAGCAAACTACGATGTTTTATTTTAAGATTTTCAACCGTCTTTCCGCAGTGACATAACCAGATCCGGTCAAGGCTCGTGGGCCGGGTTTGGGGATGTTACAGTTTGGTATCAGAGCCCGGTTCAAAACTCGGCTTTGAGGGTTTTGGGCCCAAAAACATTTTTAAATGGGTTTTCAAAGATATGGGTTTCGTGAAATATTTTTCAGTTAGTAGGTGGCATGGCACCTGTACCTCTCAGGCAAAGTCCACTGTAAGTACCCTTACTATTGCTTGTGAGTTATTGATGTGATCGGATGATTGCAATAGTGGATTAATTTAGAAACTGAAACTTTGATTGCTCGAAAGAACGACTTCCGAAACTTACGCTCATAAAATTTGCTCGTGGATTAAACAAAGGAACAAAATTTCTAATGCATAAAACTTTTAATCGATTAAATCGCGACGCTAGATATGAGTTCTAGGGCGTGGTCGCATTTCTCGTGGACGTGGTAGAGGCGCTTTTGGTGATTTGTTGTTTTGTTGCTCGTAAAGTATGTTAGCTCTTGGAGATCGAGTGCGCGCAGATATAGCGTAGTGGAGAGAATTGGACTCATTAGTTTAGACAAGTAATTTCGAGGACGAAATTATTTTAAGGAGGGTAGAATTGTAACACCCCGGTTTAGGGTCAGTGCATATGGGGTATAAATAAAGTGTTAGTAGGTTTTTGGGAGTGCTTGGTTGAGTTTTAGAGGCTCTAAGAATGTTGGGATGAGAAGGAAGGCTTTGGAAAATTTAGATTTTTAGGGTAAAAAGGAATTGGGCCTAGGAGAATTGAGCCCAATGGGCCTTAGGCGTAGTAGCGTTTAAATTTTTGGAGAACAAGAGACCGGCTTAAATGCAAGTTGGACCTATTGGATAAGTGATTTTGGAAGGTTAGAAGGCTTCTATGAAGTCCCGGATCAAATATTAGCTTTGGGGAAATTTTGGTTTTAGGTGAAAAAACCACCGGAAGTTGGCGGTAGGCCTTAAGAATAAAATGTGGGGAAAAATGACACAAGTGGAGTGTGCGTGTAGTGGCAAAGTGACGCCACATAAGAGACAAGGGGTGACGCCACAAGGGAAGGAAGGAGGTCCAAGGTTCAAGTCTTGGCTTTTGCATTTTGGTTTCCTTTTACTTGGACCTCGAGAATTTGGCTATAGTTTATATTTAGTTGCGCATGGTTTAAGACACAAGAGGAGCTTGTGGCCAAGTGGCTAGCAACGTGGATTATGTTGCAAGTGAGCACAGGTTCGAATCTCATGAGAAGCAAGGGAGTATTTATTTTGCTGGTCTGCACGGGAAGAGTTTCATTGAATTTAAACTCTACTCGACGTGAAGGATCCCACATCGGAAAGATACAAAGAAGGAAGGTGAAGTGCTAGCTATATAAGGAGCATCCTAGGAGGAGAGTAAACACATCTTGGAGGCGTTTGGGCACAAGAGTGATCGGAGCGCGGATTAGCCCCTGAGTCCTATCGGTGTGTAACTCTCTCTACTCTAGTTGTAGAGCGGCAAATGCCGGAAGTGCGGCCACGGCAATAGTAGCCACACGAGCGTGCGGCGCACGTGTGGGGGGCTTCGACGCGATAGTTGAGGCCATCGTGAGTATTCTCGTGGGTTGGGGTCGCTTGGGCCTCGATGGGCGAAGTGGGCCCAATGGGCCCGTGGGCCCTTATGAGTAAATTGTGCGATTGTGTAGTATATAGTGAACTAGACTAGGTGAATCTCATAAACGTGGCTAGATTTGTGTTAGGTGGGCCACACGAGCGTGTGGGCCGAATGGGCGAAATTGGGCTTTAGGCCCAATAGTCCATTTCGACCGAGAATGGTAGTTGGGTCGCTTCGGGCGACATCGGGCCTTTGGAAAGGCCATTCCAGGTACGAAATTACCGATATACCCTTGGTGGGTAAATTACGAAAATGCCCTTAGTAGGTAAAATTACGATTTTACCCTTTAAAGGTTGATTAGCAAGGTAAGGGCGTGTTAGTTTTCTTTGTGCTATAGTTTTTGTCTTGGCCGAATGGCCTAAGTGTTCATTGTTTTTATGCCAAGGCCGATTGTAGGGAAGAAGAGCTCATCATTGGGAACCTTTTGTAAGTCCGTTAGTCTGCGGTGCGAAGGCGATAAGTAGCGTTTGGGTTTTGGTATCATTTAGGTGCGTAATCATCGCACTATTTCGTGGTTTGGGTTTGCTAACATGTTTATATGTGTATTATGTGTAATAGCCGTTTATAATGGCATAAGTGATGAGTAATCGTGATGGTAAGTTAATCTTGATATACATTTATATGTGTACAATGTGGTAGTGATAAGTGATAAATACTCATTCTATATGATATTCTTGCATGATTTATTGACACATGGGCATGGGATTGGATTGAAGAAGGAAGAAGTGTACACAGGATGTACGTGGTCTAATGATAGCTCAGGCTACATTAGCGCTTGAGGGTTAGCTTTGTGCTACCTCAAGGGAGGTGTTGGCTAGGTGCCCATCTCGGCGGTTGATTGCTATGTGCATCACCGTAGACGATTACGATATTTGGATCACTTTGGTTGATCGGTGGCTCACCCACGGCCTCGGCGGCGAGAATACCGAGGTAAGATTTATGGATCACGATGTGATCGGTGGCTCACCCCGGCCTTGTGCGGCAGTCCGCCGAGGTAACATATGTGGGATCACTCGGTTGTGATCGGTGGATTAGCCACGGCCTTAGGCGAGTCCGCTAAGGTTGGTGTCACGGTTGGATAGTAGGTTGGGGTGAGATGCATTCTTGCATGATTTGTTTCGATGGTCGTGTGTGGGTATGGGCCAAGCCCATACGGATGGAAATATGTGTTGTGGTTATGCATCGAGTCGGTGGACTCACTCTTTTCATTAACCATTTCAGGTGATGCGTGAGATGGACCGGGATCGGAGAGGACAAGGTGGCCCATGCCGAGGATGATGTTCAATTATTCCATGCTTAATTTTGATATAAGTACTTTATTTGAATTGTTGGGTTGTAATAAAGGCCATTTTATGTTTTTGGTATTACTTTAACTATGGTTTATTTAAATTAAATTGCTACGTGAAAATGATTTATGGTTTGCAACCTATTTATTCAAATTGGATATTATAAACTAAAGTTTTAAAAATGAATGAGTTTAATAGCAAAGTTTTGTTCCAAAGATATGTTTTCCAAAATTCAGCAAACTACGATGTTTTATTTTAAGATTTTCAACCGTCTTTCCGCAGTGACATAACCAGATCCGGTCAAGGCTCGTGGGCCGGGTTTGGGGATGTTACATAGAAGATGGTTCATAGATATGGCAGACTCATCCATGCGAATTCATAGAAGAAACTTTATAGATAAAACAAATTCAAACATGCGGATTCATAGAAGAAACTTTATGATCATAGCAAATTTATTCATGCAGATTCATAAAAGAACTTCATGATCATAGCGGATTCATACATACAGACTTTTTCGCGGACTTTGTATGGCAAAATCTCACATATAACTTTGATGAAAAACTTAAAGAACAAGTCTAGCAGACTTTCATAACTTACATATGTATGACCATGGACTTGCTTATACACATAAGGCTTAAAGCCTTAGACTCTGCAAAGTCTTTTACTTACATAGAACTCTTGAAAGGTTCTCATTTACTTGTGCGCATATATCTGCGTACAGTCCAACCGAACCTCCACAAAGTCAAATACCATGCATATACATTCTTCGTACAATTCGGTCGAACCTCTACAAAGCCAGATAACATGTGGCACAGAATGCACAACGTGACATTTCTTCATCTTATATCCGCCAAAACATCCCTCCATACTTCACATATCATTCATATTTACGACAGACATATAGCAAGTATTCAACTGATCATTCTATTAATAACACAACATAGATCATGCCAAATATATCATCTAGTGAATCATTTCAATGATAACTTCTTCAATAATTATTTTACCAGTGAAAGTTTAACAAAACAATGAACTGAACCATACAATCAAACATGCATCTGTAAATCATCACTTTTCTTACTTCAACTATACAACAAACAACCCACAATAATTCAACTCATCATCAGCAAAGCATGAAGTCAAACACAACACAGTAATACAATATATATATATCAAGAACAAAAAGTTTCAGCTTACACTTGCTTAGTCTTCCCTTTATCACTTGGGCCTCCTCTTTCTTGGTTAGCTAAGCATAACAACCATATAAAGATCAAAATGAAGACGTTACATAGATAAGAAAACATTAATTCATATGCATGCAGAAGAGTTATAAATGTTAACTACGACTTTCATAATCACAGTTCAAAATGAATTATGCTGAAATTCTCAGACTTTCATTCTTCTTCTTTTTTAAATCAAAATGTATGCAAGAGTTAGAAAGATTACCATATTGCTAAGTTCTCAAATATTTATACTAACACCCTAGATTCTTCCCTTCATGCAGACCGCTTTTTAATTTCTTTTTTTACAGAATGAACTAGAAGAGAAGATGGAAGAAAGAAAATGAATACCAGAATGAAAGAATCCTCCCCCTTATATAATCTTTCCACTACTGTTTCCCTTAATCCCAAGTCGGCTAGTATTACTAATATCCTTAATCATAATATTTTCCACTAAAAGAAAACTCCAAGTTCTAATGTAACGATACTAAACTTAGATTCTAACTATTTACCATTCAATCCGTAAAATTCTAATATTCACACTAGAACTCACTTAAACAAAAAAATTTCTAATTAAGTACTCAGAATTTCTGTTAAGTCAAACCTTTAACATTTTCGGGTGTGACATTTATATTATTATAAAAAATATCATTTCAAATAAATGTTGTTATTAATTAAATTAATTAATAATCAAACTTTGTTCTCTAGATCAATTATGAAAAAAAAATTCTTGTTAATATTGTATTTGTTTTATTGAAAACAACTTTTATAAAATAATTTTAGAAAAATTTACCAAATGGTGAGAAGTATTTCACACAAATTCATACAAACATTGGAAAATATCAATTTTTTTTTCAAAAAATTAATATATTTTTCGTAAATATTTTTACACCAAACAAATAGACAGTTAGCTATTAATTTTATCTCAATTTATTTCAAAAAGTCAATAGTGACTAATAAGAACATAACAAGTAGGATGTTGGACAATACCCATAAGAAGTAAAATGAGACAAATTTTTAATTTTTAATAGAAAGCTTAGTAGAGGTGCTCATGGGCCGGGCTGGGCCAGGTTCGGGCTAGACTCAACTAAAAATTTAAGCCCATTTACTAGGCCCGGACCCAGCTTGGCTCGAAAAATGGGCCTAAAATTTTGTCCAAGCCCGACCAGGATAAAAATGTTAAAACCCGAGCCCGATCCGGCCCGCCCATATTAATTTTTTATATAATAACAAAATTAGCAAATGCCTCTAAAATAATAACAAAATTAACAAATGCCTTTAAAATAATAACAAAATTAACAATAAAATAAGTTTTATACAATATCCAAACACTATCAACAAAATAGTTACAACATTATAGTATAGGGAGAAAACAATAAGAAAGTAATATTTAAAAAAAAGAGCAAATTTTTTTGTCCTTTAGTAAATTCGGGCCGGGCCTGGGCAAAAAATGCTTTACCCGAGGCCCGGCCCATTTTTTAAACGGGCCTTATTTTTTTGTCCAAACCTATTTTTCGAGCCTATATTTTTGCCTAAATCCTCCCACATTTCAGGCTGGCCTTCGGGCCGGGCCGGGCCGGGTGGCCTGACCCATGATCAGCTCTAAAGCTTAGGTACCAAAATGAAAATAAAGGTATAATTTAAGGACTGATTTGCTTATTAAGCCTTTATAAAACTGAGGACTATCTCATGTTCCAATATTAAAGCCAGCAACGAGTTTTTATCTCTGCAGCAAACGAAAAAATGGACTCTTACACTTCATTACTCGAGAAAACCCGCCTCCCTCAACCTTCCCTCCAAAAATTCGCAGTAATCTCCATCTTCTCCAAGCTCCAAACCGCTCCGGTTCGCCTCGGACCCGATTCGGAGCCCGGAGCACAAGCTATCTCTCAATGCCTCCAGTCCTCTTCTCCCGCCGTGGTCGACCAATCAGTTCGCGAGGTTTGCCGCCTCGTTTTGAACTCCAACATGGACCTATCTCGGGCCTTGTTGGAGCTCCAATCAGCATTGGAAGGATCCGATCCCAAATTCGTTCCTCTCTTCGTGAAATCCTTGGGGTTTCTCGTTTGTGTCGGGTACGAACGTAGTAACGGGTCTTGGAAACCCGAGTCCCATGAAGTTCACCCGTTTGTCAAGGTTTGAATTAAGTTAAAATTGAGTTATCTTCATAGCAATCATCATTGCGTTATATATTTTAATTATTCATTCATTTGAAAATTTTTAGATTCTTTCCAGTCGGAGAGAGGTTGAACGGGAGCTTGTGAATCAAGTTTTGTTATTTATGGCGAAAAACAAGGGATTGGGAATGGTGGAAGTCTGCGAGTTCTTGAGACATTTTCTGATTTTTTCGATTTTAAGAATGAATGTCTCGGATTCTTCATTGTTTTTGTTTGCTAGACAGTTGATTACGTCAATGGCATCGTTTTGCTGTTCAATTCCTAACCAGGCATTGCCAATTTTCAGAACACTTATACATTGCCTGAAATATTTCCCTCTCAAAAGCTTGGAGGTAAGTTTCTTCTAATTTCTTAACTTATTGTTCTTTTTTGTTTGGAACTTGTGGTATCTTTGAAGGTGCATTTTTATTAGGTATTTAGTTTCTATAATCTTGTGAACTTTCAGGAAACCAGGAATTTTTGCTATGTGGTTGAATGTTTGGTTGACTCGTTTACTGTGGTTTTGAGGCAATTGGTTGGGAAAGGAGTGGTACGTTCTAGAAACTTCAGTTTTCACTTAGACCATTTTGTTTTGACTTAGAATTTTTCTTAGTCTGGACTTTCTTATGATTTTCACTCATGCCTTTGTTGCCTTCTTATCATTCCATATTGTTTGTTCTTGGTCCATGTTAACAGTTGATTACTGAAGCTCAACTATGTGGGGTGGAACTAATAGAGAATGTGCTTTCACTCTATACGTCTCCTTGCAAGCAGTCTGATGAGATTGAGCCTATAGTTGAGCTGTTAAAACACATGTTGGTAGCCCAGAAAGATCTTGCACTACATTATATGCCGGAACTAGCATCAGTATTATTATCCTTATCTGTTTTGCTCATCGAATCCGATCTTGAACATCAACAGCTCTCAATACTAAAATTCCTACATTTTCTTTTGAAGTGGAAAAGCGAAATCGGTATTTTCAGCATTTCTATGTAGATTCTATTCTCTTGATGCCCTTTAAATTGTATCTTCAGAATTTTTTTTGCTGTATACTGAATTTTTATTGTAGTCTAACCTTTATTTCTAAGTTTCTGACTTAATTTTATTTTTTATGAATCCATGTCAAAGAAGTGTGTAAAATATTAATACTTTTATATATACATGTTTAGTTTTCTAAACCATCTTGGAAGTCTCTATTTAATTTAGACCATTGGTTTATAATAGTTTGCTGTTTTTTGTTGATATTGACCATCAATTATATCCTGGTTTGTGCTGCTGTAAATCAACATGTAGGCCCTCTCTCTAATTTGTGCATGTGGACAGTGTGAATATTTCTGGAGTGGATGAATGATGATTGATGATCCTTTATCATTATTTTGTTTGGGTTGAATTCCAAGACCCTATATTTCTTACAATATTCTCTTGCGCTCACTTTTGTAGAGTATGCTGTTAATGGAGCTGAATATTTCCTTAGCGAAGAGCTTTTAGTTATTTTTCCCGTCATCAGCCTCATATCGTCCCCCTCTAAATCAGTTAAAGGAGCTGCAAATGATTTGCTTGTCCTTTTAGAAAGGCTTTTAGTAAAGTTATTGACAATGCCAAAGATTAAGCTAGCCAAGAAGGTCGGCTATCCATCTATTAGCAGACCTGAACTGATAGCTTACAGGCTTTTGCAACATCTATGGTTTGAGGTGTGTTCTTGCTATCTAAAGTTTAAGGTTCTGTATTTTTCTTTTTTGGCGATCATGTTGGATATAAGAACTACTGTTTTTGTTTGGGGTCTAGTTTCTCGATTAAATATTAATATTTGTCACAGGTGTTGAAGATCATAATCACCAATTACTGAAATCACTTATTTATTTGCTTTTACGATTATTTTGAGAAGGAATATACTTTATCAAAATAATATTGTTTGTATTTAAAGCAAAAAGTGGTGATCGAAGAATCACACTGTTTATGTTCTGTTTTACAGGATCAAAATTCATTGTCCAGTTCTTTCTTTCTAAGTTTCTCTTCTGTTTGTGGAACTGATGTCCAAGAAATGCATGGCAGACCAAGATCTTGGGCTTATCAACTAAAAGAGCTTGCTCTATGGATTGTTGAGAGAAGAAAATCAGGTCTTCCTGTCCCACGATCTCAAGAAATTCTTCTAACAGGTAAAATGCTAATAAATAGTCATTGTCTTTGGTTTGTACCGATGAAAGTATTAAGTACCCAATGTATTTGTTTTAGAGGATAAAATCTTTACCTCATCTTTGTATCATTTTTCCTTGTAGAAATGCCCTTGCTATTTGGAGCAATTGCTGCAGTTTTGGTGATGCATCCATCACTTGGAAGTACTGCTATAGATGCTTTAGCTTCCATTGGCAATATGGATCCAAAACTAGGTGTTTCTTTGTTGCTAAGCATTCTATTTTATAATAACATATTCACCAGAAAAGATGTTGTCTACCAGAGTATGTTGGTGAGAGTTCCTATCACTTCCCTAAACATTGTCTCAACTCTTGTTTTGTGCTATTAAGCCTCTTCATCTATGATTCCTTTCATTTGTTTCTTTTTTTCATAATAAAATTTTGCAGCCTAAGCTTTTGGGAATGCTTCCATCACTTGCATCACAGACTGGGATGATTCCGCTTGTAGTTCAAACTATCCTGCCAATGCTGCACAAGGATGCAAAACCGTAAGTACTCCTTAGATAATTTTTTTCTCACTCTTTCATCTATCTTGTGTTGTTTTTATTGAAGTAAAGGGAGGCTTATGAAATGGCTCCACTTGATTTATTGATAGAAACCTCTATTTATAGAGGTAAAGATAGACAATCACATTTAAAATATAAATAAGATAAAACAATAATTTAAAACAATTCTAAATTAGGATAAAAGATAATAAGAACTTTATTTGAATATTTCAAATCCTAAGATTACATTATTATGCCCCGCAAGAATGACGGTCATGAAAGCAGCAATCTTGAATTGATGGTGACAAAAAATCCTAAGATTACGTTATTATGCTCTCGCAAGATTGATGGTCAGTAGAGCAACAATCTTGGATTGACGATGATGAAAAAAGCGCGAACAGTTGATGATAACAAAAGGTGGTGTTTCCAACTGAGGACGTTGTAATGATGAACTCTTGTTGTGAGTTATGGTAGCGTAGAACTGAATCCAAGTTTCAGTTTGACATCCATTAGGCAAGGCCCCTCAACCGACTACTGAAATAATCAGGCACGAATCTTGCCACTTTGAATGGATAGATAGAAGCCGATAATTGGCTAGCAATAAAGAAAATCGATTGGTTGGCTATGGTTTTTTAAGAGTTGGCATTGTTTCAGCTAAAAAGGTAAATAATTGGAGCCATATGAAGATCCAAGAGTATGCTTGTTTGAGCAAAAGGTTAAAAAAAGGCATATAGGCTAAAGATCGAAAACCATGTAGTTGGACGAAAGGCTCGGATACCATATTGAAGTAAAGGAGGCTTATGAAATAGCTCCACTTGATTTATTGATTGAAACATCTATTTATAGAGTTAAAGATGGACAGTTACATTTAAAATAGAAATAAGATAAAACAATAATTTAAAACAATTCAAAACTAGGATAAAAAATAATAACTTTATTTGAATATTTCAAGTCCTAAGATTACATTATTAGTTTTTTTGCAATGACTTGAGGGTCATATTAGTACGCCATGTTTAGAACACATTGTTACATGATATTATTAATTGCATGGAAACTGCATCCTCTTTCCAACTTTTATTATTATTATTAGTTGTCCTTAAGAGGTATTTGTTTGTATGCTTGAGAAGTTGTATCCTGGGAAGGATAAGATCCAAATTTTAATCAAGGACTTTCAAACACTCATTTGATTGCTTCCTGAAGAATTGAACTCTAATTTTGTGCTTCAAAGCTGTTTTTTGATGAGTCATAATGTTCTGCTGCTATGACCTATGAAGAATCTTCTTTTAACTTGTTCCAGTATATGCTTATTTCATATTCAGAGTGTTGTACGCAACAGCTACTCGCTTGCTTTGTCAAACCTGGGAGATCAATGATCGTACCTTTAGTAGTTTGCAAGTAAGCACTATAGCATTTCTTCCCTTATTGGCTCTTACTAGTTACCCAACTTAAGACCTGTGTTAATTCAGCTCTTTAGTGTTTCTATGTATATTTTATTTTGGCATAATGATAAATGTAGTCCTCATCGTTTACATTTCCTATCAATTTGTCCTTTACTTTTTCTTTGAGCTAAATTTGGCCCTTAACCTTTCAAAAAAGAGTCATATCGCTTTTTTTAACGAAAATGATGGTTAAAACATTAATTTTTAATGTTGTTGGCGTGACAACCTGCATGGCAGTCCATGTGCATATCATGCTAACATAACATCATTTGTCTTATATGTCACATCAACAAATAATTTAAAAATTATAAAACTAAATGAAAATTAAAATTAAAAAATATAAAAAGCTAATAAGAAGTCAAAAAAAAAAAAAGCATGGAGTACATGTAGATTGTCATGCAGGCCTCCGTGTTTAAAAATCTAACATTTAAGTTAGTATTCTCTTTAAAAAAACATCATTTCAACTCTTTTTCAGAAGGTTGGTCAAATTTGACCTTTTTTTAAAGGTTGAGGGCCAAATTTAGCTCAAAAAAAGAATAATGGCCAAATTGGCAAGGCTAAATTTGACATTATGCCTTTTATTTTCCCCATATATCTATGTTTGTTTATATGTGTACAGGTATATTAGCTTGTCTATTATTATTATGTTGTGAAAATAAGAGAAGACTTAGCTGTAATTTACCGCATAGATTTTTTAAACTTCTCAAATTTCAAAATCAGCTCTATCTGGAGGACTCTGCTCATTTGTGTTTTTAGCATTTGCAAACCAATATTGGATGGTGATGTTGAAAGGAGAAATTATTAGGTAGGACCTTCCTACCAGATCAGCCGTGATCCCTATCCTATAATATAATGCAACATAGAATATTCTTTTACATGTCATTTCTTACTAAAAATTTAATCCAAAAAATATTCTTTTTACTATACAAAAGCATTAATTCCTTCCAACCATCCTTTTACTCTTTCCTTACCAAATGTGATGCAAAAACATGTTTTCTACCTCTGTATTTTCATTGTTTGCATAGTTGCAAAACTTGTATTTTTTTGGGGGTTGAAGAAAAAAATCAAATTATTTCACGGTTAGAGAAAAAAAAAAGAAATTGGGTTGACTGGAAGAAAAAGTTATGGTTTTTTTTTTCCTCTAGAATTAAAAATAAAATAAAATCAATCTAAAACAACTTTTTTATTAACCTTCTGCAGTTCATAAATTTTTTGAAGAGTAATGTTCACTCATTCATAGAACCTCTAGAGGGATAACATGGATAGAGAGTCCTGCACAGGGTGGTACTGAAACTAATGGAATCACCAGAACCCCCAATAAGAAACCTGGACAGCTGTAAAACCTAAGATTCCAAGCATCATAAAAACACTGTCAAAATTTGGGAAGATCTATTAATCTCTGCCTTCACTAAATTATATGCCTCAACATCTACTTCTGTGGGGATCTGAGACATGTTCCAGCACTTGTCAACACTGAGGCAGTCATCCATCTGTATTTTGCTTTTCAATTTGGATTTAAGTTGTCAAGCAATAACCTTTTTTTGGGGGGGTTTCGAAAATTGGAAAAAAGAATGGCATTAGGGAAGGAGTGGATGGTTGGAAGAGAAAAGTGGCATAGGTGAAAAGGGATGAAAGAATGAGGGGAAGGTGAGTTGGAATGGAGACTAAGAGTGAGCTGGCAATTTTTAGTGACTTGTAAAAAATATTCTTATGTGGCATTATATTGTTGGACGGGGACCATGTTTGATGTGATAGGAAGGGCTTACCTAATAGCTTCTCAGTTGAAAGAGTCATGTATCACTTTTTTTTATGGAAGTCCCGTATCACTTTTGATCTTATAGTTTGAGGTTGCACTTCTCCAAGTATTTATCAAACCAGGCCTTGGGTTGGGCACTAGTCCTCTTGCTTTCTGAGTAAGGTGGTTTCAAGTTGGATTAGTTCTGCCAGTATGATCTAGTATTTGGGCTTTATTATCATGTTTACATAAATTCCAAAATTTAACTTCTTGTTTTAATTCTTGATTTTAAGAGAATCAATCCGAACTAATAATACTAACTTAAGGCAAGCAAAACTTTTGCTGCTATGTTCAAATTTAACTACCGGAGATCAGAGGCTCTATTCTAGTCTTGATCTAGGGCTGTCTAGGTGTACACATCTTAAATTTGTCATATTAGAAGACTTTTCTCATTCACTTCATATACGTTCAATTGAAAAATGTTTTAAGCATGTTTATCTGCCAAAAATAGACTTCTTTACATGTTCATTTTTATGCTTTCTCTGTTAATTATTGAAAACCTCATTAGGGTGATTGACTGTTACTCTCTGATGTTTGCCTCTAGTTCATGTGGCCGGTTTTTATTCTGTTTTAATTTTTATTTTCTTTTCCTCGACATAAGGGAGTATTAGCTCCAAAAGGTTTCACTGAATTCATGCGCGAGAGAAATATCTGTATAAGTATGGCTGTTTCCATTCGGGATGTTTGCAAGAAGAACCCTGATAGGGGTGTGGACCTTATCTTGTCTGTCTCGGTATGAAGCACTCTCAGCTGTTTTCTATTTTCTTATTCTTTTACTCATCTTTCTTTCAACCCCTCCAATTTTTCCCTCAAATAAACAGGCTTGCATTGAGACTCCAGACCCCACAATTCAAGCTCTTGGTTTTCAAAGTCTTGCACACCTTTGTGAAGCTGATGTGATTGGTAATCTTAACTTTTAGACTTGAATTTTTTACTGTTCGTCATTTCTTAAAGGATTATAATTTTAATTTCTTTATTTTGTGTTGAAAATTTCACACTAATGCTTATGTCCATTATATTATAATATATGTATGCATATGTCTGCATTTAGTCTTAACCTCTCCCCATCCTGGCCTAACGTTACTGTCATAATATGCTAGAGCTAGAATTATTTGTGAGACTAATGAGATTATTGTAGCCTGAGTAATTTCTATTGGATGTCCTTCATTCGATGATGCTAGCAAACCATATTTCATAATTTCTTGTTTTATTTCTTATCAGTCTGGCTCATTTGCAATGTTATGCTGTCCAATTAATTTCTTTATTTCTTTCTTTCAATCTTATGAATTAGTCTTGCTGACTTTAAATATGCAAGGTATTCTGATTCTATGTTCTATTTATATTATCCATTCAGATTTTTATACTGCATGGGATGTTATTGCAAAATATATGCAAGGCTATAATGAGGACCCAGTTCTTGCCTATAGGTAAAAGTTTCTTGATATTTACTGATTCCTGAACAATGGTATGAGTGGTAAGGCTGGGTTGAACTTACATGTCAAGTGCAGCCTAGTCTTATGCTGTCTGCACTTTGTTTTCCAGCTGGGAATAGTGTAGGCTTAGTGTTTCTCTCTTTCAACCACATTGCCAGTAATTCCATGGTGCTGTAGCATAAGTCTAGGGCTAAAGATTGCAAAAATGCGGTTCCACGTGATGTCTGTTCATGTCAAATTTGTTAAAAAGGAAAAATCTATTTAGACCATTCCTGCTTTGTTGTGATGACGATTTGCATAATGATGCCCATAATTCCGGGTTTCTACCATGGAAATATGAGACTCCTTTCCTGAAATTCTGAAGTTGTTATCTTGGGTCCTAGGCTCCTAGAGCAATATGTTCTGTTGTTATATTTGAATGTGACAGTCACTTCTGATCAATATATTTTCTGCTATATGATATTCACTTTGTACAATACAAATGCTAGATTTACATACCCATTAGATAAATCAGAATACCATCTTTCAAATTAAAATATTCTAAAGTCTACTCCACTAATCTCCGCTTATTGGCAGTGTCTGCTTTCTCCTAAGATGGGGTGCAATGGATGCTGACGCATATCCAGATGCCTCTAGGGAAGTAATGAAGATTATATGGGATGTTGGCTGCTCCTTACATATGGGTCATGAATTACAATGGGCAAAGGCCAGGGCCTCTGCATTTGAGGCCTTAAATCAATATGAGGTTTGAGGAACCTGACATTTTCCTTTTCATTTTACATTTGTTTGTTTTTTTCCACAAAAAATTATTTGTGCTATTTTTGTGTTGTGTATTATACTTTCGGGATACAAACACAAGGGTCTCCCCTAAGTTAATCAATGTCTTTCCAGATACCAAGTATTGTGAAGAATATTTCAAATTTCAAGCAAATGATCATGGATCTACTTCTTTCTGAGACAAATCCAGATGTACTTAAGGCCTTGGAAAGACTTCAAGTGAAAATTATAGGACATGAACATAGGTAGTGAAATATCTATCGTTGAACATTCCCAAGTAGTGTTGTTCCCTGTTCTCATAAGTTCTGTCAACTTTCTCTAGCAATCGGCGAAGATTTGTAAAGGAGAAAAAGGTCCCTGCAAGTAAGATTGAGAAGTTGCTGGATGTATTTCCGCAGGTGATCTTCTCATCAGGTATGATAAGATTATTTTTCTTTGCCGCCTTAAAAGAGTTTTGGTTATTAGGAAATGGATTTTACTATTTGCTACCTCACTCTTATGTCCCTAGGACAAGTTGGTGCATTAGAAGTTTAGAAGTTACTTCATCTGCAGTACAGTTAAAAATATTTTGACTTTTGCTTATTAAAACCGCATCAAGTATAACTAGAAGTGATTTTTTTTCATTCTATAATATTTAGCAGAGAAAATAGGTAGGCATTATATATGGATAGTTTTTAGGTTCTTAATTGTAAGGTGCTTCTTATTCACTGAGCTAGCTGTTCTTATGGTCATTTCATTGGCAGGAAAAAGAAGTAATTCTGGAGAACTACCTGGTGCTGCCTTATTATGTGGTTCCTTTATTTCTAGCACTTCGAAAAACCAAGGCACAACAAAAGTAGGATAATCTGAATTATCAACGTCTTTTCATTAGAATATACTATGCTTGCTAGGTCTTACATGCTTAAGCCTGTAGGGGTTGCAAGATTCTCATTCTGGATATGAAGATATAATGGTGCAAATAGCTGCATCTCTTCAACTCTCAAGAAATATTTTTGTTGCGCTTCTTTCACTTGAATCATGGAAAGCCTTTGTGCAACGTTGGATGAGGGCTAATATCTTGTCTATCGATGCTAAAGCCTCGGTTATTGTTTCAGATAAAACTTCTAAAGCTGCTAATAGTATTCTGAAGGTTTGCCATTCTTTGCTGTATTCAAGTCATTTTATTGTACCTATTTCAATAGATTGTATTCAGTAAAAATGATACTCATCTTTCTCTAATTTTATCATACAGAGCATGATGCGGATTGCTGAAGAATCTATCCCTAGATCTGCTGAAAATCTTGCTTTGGCAATTGGTGCGCTTTGTGCGGTAAGATCTCAAATGATAATAACTTCATCTGTAAACTTAATAATTCAATAGCTTCCTAAAATCTGCCTCTACTATGGAGATATATGACAAGGTTTAAGGAGCTCCCCACAATTATTATTCTTCCTGATCTTCATTTTTTCTTGCTGTTATTAGGTCTTGCCATCATCTGCCCATACCATTAAATCAACTGCTTCAAAGTTTCTTTTGGGTTGGTTGTTTCAGTATGAACATGAACATCGCCAATGGTCAGCTGCCATCTCTCTTGGATTGATCTCAAGCTCCTTACATGTGACAGATCATGAGCAGAAATTTCAGAGCATTACTGGACTTCTTGAGGTAGTCTCTTTGATGCTGGCTTGGCCTTGCCCCCCTCTTCCCTAGGTCAGGCATTGAAACTGCTAGACATTAAGAATTAAAAATCGTGTTCTTACCATATAGTGCACTCAAGTTATTCTAGAAAGTCAGGAAACAGTTGGAAGCTAAAATACAAGTTCTTTCTTTTTTGAATGTCGAAATTTTGTGTGAGCATAGTATACTGGTGTTCTAATCCTAGTATTGAGGGTTTTCTTGTCTAAGCAAATTTGTAACTCACCTGGGTGCTGACTGCTAGATACAAGTTCGAAGTTTCTGGTACTTGCTAAAGGAGGGTAGACACCGCACAAAACTAGTCATTATTAGTTGGTTCAATAACAATGGCCTCCTATCTGCTTCAATTATTAATAGTTGACTATGATCTTGGGAACTGGGATGTGGCCCTTTTATTCCTTTTTTCTTTCCCTACAGAATGCTGTTTATTCACACATGCTAAGAGAGATGTTTGTTTCACTCTCGTAGTTGCACACACTCACACTCACACACAGACACCTAGTCACCAACACATGCAAGAACATGAAAACCGCAATAAATAAAATTTTGGTTACGTGGATTCCTCATTGGCCGAGTTTTTTTTTCTATTGATCATGCTATTATGACCATTCCTTGTTTTAGAAAGAGTTCAGAGGAATAAGCTGTTCAATGAAGGAGTTATTAATTTCTTTGTGTATGCATTAGAGCAAGGAACTTCAGTATTATTTTCGTAGCTGTAAACATTGGCTAAGGGGATAACCTCTGTGTCTAGAAATATTTATAGATTTATAATAGTTTATTTTTTGGGGGGAATTGCTTGGTTCAGGTTTTGTGCTGTAGCAGAAGCTCCATTGTAAAAGGAGCCTGTGGAATTGGCTTAGGATTTTCCTGCCAAGATCTTCTTTCAAGAGTTGAAGCTCCAGATGACTCTAATGCTAATGAAGAAAGCCACAAGATGCTGGAAGAGAGATTGTTGGGAAGAATAGTTAGAACATTCTCTATGATATTACATCCAGTTGCTGCGTCTTCAGCCAATAATCTAGAAACTCTCTGTGCACATTTTCCAGCAAGCACAGATGATATAGATACTAGCATAACTTCTGACTTGTTAGATGATGATTGTGATTATTTGGAGGATGATATATGGGGCATAGCTGGCCTCGTTATTGGCTTAGGGAGCTCTATTGGTGCAATATATAGAGCTCGTGCATATGATGCTGTGCTCAAGGTGAAAGACTTGATTATATCTTGGATTCCTCATATGAGTTCCTCGGTTCAAAGCTATGGTTCTAGCAGTGAAAGGTCTGAGATGCTTTTATCTGTGGGATCCTGTCTTGCACTTCCCCTCGTGGTGGCCTTTTGCCAAAGAGTGGAAATGATGGATGGTAATGAACTAGACCATCTAGTCAATGGCTACATGGAACTTATTTCTGACTTACTGTCAGTCAATAAAACCGGTGCTTTTCACAAGAGTTTGTTGATGGCATCAACTGCTGGAGCTGGAAGCCTATTATCATGCATATTATCTGAAGGCTTGCACTTTATTGAAGTGGAACGTGTGAAGTGTTTACTTGAACTGTTTAGAAAATGTTATTCTAGTCCTTACCCTCCTATCGTCCATTTAGGTGGGATGCTTGGCATTGTTAATGCTTTTGGGGCAGGTGCTGGAAATTTAGCTGATTTTCACCCTTCTAACTCCTCTGTGCAAACTGGTTATGATCAAAAGGTAGTTGTATTATTTTGTTTTATGTGATTTAAGTTACTCTACCTTATGTCAGTTATTGTGTACCCAAATACTCACATACTTGGTCAACAGGAACCTTCCCATATTTCAGGTCCGATACTTGTGAATCCTGTTTGTGAAGACCACTCAACATCATTGATGCAAGAGATTTTTCTTGTTGCACAAAATCCTGATGATAATCAATTGCAACAATATGCAGCGTGGGCAATTTCGTTTCTTCAACAGCGACTGTGGTCTAGAGAAATTTCGAATAGTGCTGGTGGTACACAAACTGAGTCTGCTGGCTCAAAATCTATTTCACAAGGTGTTCCCGAGGACAGTGCAGTCATGAAACTTGGTCTGTGGCTTAAATCTTTTAATCATTCCAGGGTGAGTTCCCTTATAATATTCGTATTGGCTGATGATAATTGGATTTTCTTTTTCTAGGCTAAGATGTGTATGGATGCCTCTGTTTTGCATACTCTTACGCCTTCATTCAATCATGTTTCAGGAAAAATGAAACTTATGATACTTTTGATGTTACATTAGACCAAATAGCTAGGAAAGCCATGCTATACCTTATTTATGGTGTAAACTTTTTATTTATTGCCCGATCTACAGCCCCACTTCTAGTTTGTTAATTTATGTTTATAATTTTTTGCTCGAATGAGTTCAGACAGGTACCAGTACACATGTATGCACAGTAACTGCTATTTTAAGGTGTCTATCACTAGCTCCTAGGTTACCAACCTTGGATTGGGGTGCAATTGTTAGACGCTGTATGAGATATGCTCAAGTTACTCAGTTGCCGGCACCAAATATCACTCTTAAGGGAGGAACTCTCAGGGAGGAATGCTTGCAGTTTGCCTTAGTTCATGCAAAGCAATTTGATGGTCTCCTAACATTCCTAGATGAACTGTCTGACCTTTCCCGGTTCAGGACACTGGAGATAAGTCTCCAATCTTGTCTGCTCAATCATTTGGCTGACCTGATAAAACTATTCTCAGGTTCAAGGCTGGAGAAATTATTGGATGATGTGAGTAATTACTTTTCTTCACTTACAACAGACCAGGTGCTAAAGTCGGAGGAGAGAAGTTCATTACGGAGTTCTTGTTGGAAGGGTCTCAATCAGTGTCTGGATGAAGCATCTCTCGACTCTCTAGAATACATTAAAAATATCGAAAGGTGCATGGAAGTGCTTTTTTCTTTATTACCATTACCTCAAGCTCCTGTTATTGTGCAAGTGAATCAGTTGAACTCAGTTGAGTGGTCCGAGGCGGTTAGGTGCTTGGCAAAGGCTCGCCCAGGCTGGTTATTGGATTTTCTGCATGTATGAACTTTTTCCTTGCAAATTAGTTTCTAATATCTTCCTAATATGCCCTCATTTGATCTGTTAAGCATTTGTTCATCACAGGTTTCACATCTGGACTCAGTAACAAGAGATGTCCAGTTTGTCGAAGTGCTGAAAAAGATTCAAGCTAAAGCCAAGCTAGTTCGGATTGGTTCCATCCCACTGACTGAACTGGGAAAATCAAAGTCTTATTTATTGAATTCAGAACCACTTGGTTAGTGTTCTTTCCTACGAATGTGAAATTTGGGAAAATGTGAACAAGTCACCATAAGAAAGTTGTAAATATTTGCTTGTGGCCACAAGATTTGCTTATTCTGACAAACTTCCAACATTTTGTATTCAGGTACTTGGGGTGTGCTTCTTGAAGTTGTAGCAACTCTACAACATGTGGAGGGAAGTGTAAAAAGACAATGGTTGGTTGATGCAATCGAAATCAGCTGCGTTTCAAGTTATCCTTCCACGGTAGGCATTGATCTCCCAATAAAGTTAACCCGATTTTCCTCTTCCTCCACCATGCACATACACACACACTAAATCATACCTCCAATACTGTGAATTTGGCATATGAGTATTTGCATGGATTTTAAAACCGGACTAGAGTGGATGGCTAAACCAGTTGAATCAGAATTGGTTGGTTTCAGTGGTCCAAATCCCGAATAACTGGATCCTTTTTGAAATTTTAAATTTTGGATTTTGTTAACAAAAAAATTGGGTTTTTCTTTTTGTCTTGGTTCATTTTCATACTTGTTTTTTAATATATATATATATTTCTATTTTTTGAATTTTTATGAAATTTCTTTAATTATATTATTAATTTATGTTTTTAAATTATTCAAGATAGCCAAACCGGAAGTCCCAACGGTTTGACTTGCGGTACGGCTTTTTTACCTTGCATAGTTGTTTGATTTAGGTGGCTTGCCATTTAGGCTAATGGGTAGAAAGGAGGAACTGAAATTTTGATATCACCTATTGAACTAATTGATAGAAAATATAAACTTTGAGAGCTAAATTTATCATTATGCCGCCTTCTTCATAATTGAACTAATTCAAGTCTGCATCCATGGATCCACAGGCACTGCAGTTTATTGGTCTTCTATCTGGTTCTTGCTGCAAATATATGCCCCTCCTCATTGCGGATCGGTCATATGTTCTGAACGATATACCAGTTACCCTTACATCTCTATTGTCGGATCCAAACTGGGAAGTGATTGCAGAAAGCTGTACTTCTTATCTTTTGTCGTCGACAGAAAGGATTTACAGTTGGGCTGCGAAATTATCATCAGAGAGTGGTGATAATAGATCACCAAGTTCAGAAGGTATCGATGAGAGTGAAAAGGGAATGGCTCAGATTCTATTGCCTGTTATGCATCATGCATGTGTTTGTTTGAAACATTATTTGCCTTTGGAGAAGCAACTTAGACTTGCAAACATGGTTGTTCATTATGTAAGGTAAAATTGGAGGCTGAGGATATTAAGCAAACACCCATAAAATCAATTTCAGATCAAAGCTTAATTTGATTTTCTGTATAACTTTACTCTCTCATCTTTTTTTCATTATTTTTAATTAATTTTATTAATCTTTCACGTAGCCAAAATCTAGTATGTATTCCTAGGATGACAGCAGGTAATTTATGTAAAAACAATTTCTATAATTAACATATCCAAATATATTCAGTACACTTGTTAAAAGTTCTTTTTAAGAAAAAAATTGAACTCACAAAATTTACATATTTAACAAATATCTAACTAATAATTTAATTAATTTAAAATTCGATGGTAATATTTAATTTATCTTTTTTGGATAAACGATCATTTCAATTAATTATAAAAAAAAAAAAAACGACGGAATTAGCTATAATAGGTACGCCGTTGGACCTTACGCCTTACATTACTAATTAGAAAACAAAGAAGAAGCAAATAAATGTTCCCCAGACTCATCCTCAATGTCACACAAACAACATAAAATATCAATTTGTCCACCCTATTTCAAGAAATTGATTTTTGTAGACAACCTGTCTTGTGTGATGAATGCATGTTTTGAAAATTGTAGGACTTCTCAGACCACTCTATGCCAATGCCCTGAAGTTTTGTGGAGCTTCTATCTAGTTCCTTCCTATATTCTCTACATTCAACATAACATCCCTAAACTTTAAAAGCTTCTTCCACTTGCCAAATGAAAACATATACTTCAGAGAACCAAGCTTGATTAGGATAAGCCACAAACATCTGTTCTAGACTGGAAGGTTCTTTAGATGGAGATCACCTTCCGCCTTAGGATAGCATAACTTAAGACACCATGCCCTGTCCAATAAAAGGGATTACACAGTTGTTTATTCACATTTTTAATAACTTTAGAGGGAGACACCAAAAGTTGTGCATACTAAACAAAATAGATGGAGTCTCCCAGCATAGGATAAGCATTAAGAAGTTGCGTTTATCTTTTCCACTGGAAATCCAAAATAACGCACTAAAAGTATTCCAATCTTCAACCCAAAAATTTCCACAATTGAGTTGAGCCGACCCCTCCACCATATGATTCACTTTTGCAACTCCAATACATTACTGTAAAAAACAAAAACCCCAAATTAGATCTTCGATAACATCTCATTCAAAGCAACTATGCCATATCTATTCCCACCTTGGAATTTCTTATGGACAATAATTCAATCTTATTCCGGTGGATCAAATTCGTGAACTGTAACCACTCAGTGCAAAATATTGGGCTCTATCCGATTAATGAAATTTATATCTGACAGGTTCATCCGGCTTGAATTAAATTTAGATGAAAAAATAAAATTAATACATATTCTAACCTTAGAATTTATAATTTTTATTTAACCATGAACTTGCATTTTGTCGTACACTTTGCAATAGCACGTGTCAACTTCATATCCTGACATGTGTCAAGTATTATAAAAAGAAATTATAGAATTATTTAATATCGAGATTGATTGTGGACAAATGTTTGTCCAGATTCAAATGAACCTGGACGACAGCTTTTCCAACTTTTTGGATATACTATTTAAGTAATTTTATACAATTTTTTAAATTTTTTTATAAAATATCATATTTTTACATTAAAAAATAAATAAAATACAGTTTTTTTTCTAAAAATATATAAATTTATAAAATATATTATAAAAATTATTTCATGTCCAAAATGAATCTAAACAATAATTTGTTTGTGTTCATTTCGAATGTGTCTTTTTTTAGTAAGTTTATATATCATTTATTTTTTGTACAAAAAAATTGATTGTACAAATATTGAAATATATAAAATCAAATACTTAAAAAATCATGACATAATAATATATAAAATAATCACAAGTGAAAAATTATAAAATTGCTAAAAAGCACATCCGAAATGAATTTAAACAAAATAATGTTAAGAATCATCTAAATTTAGAACTTTACTTGTCCGTGTTCTTTTTGAACTTGAAATAATTTTTATAATTCCTTTTATGAATGTATAAATTTATAATTTTTAAATATTTTAATTCCAAACTAATAATAATATGAATCTATAAAAAAAATTAAAAATATATAAAAGCAGTAAAAAAAAACACATCTAGAATGATCTTTACAAACTGTTATCCAAGTCATCTAAATCTGGACAATCAATTGTTCAGGTGCATTTTCAACACGAAATAATTTTTTTATAATTTTTTATGTGGTTATAGTTTTTTTTTTATATTTTTAATTTCAAACTAATAATAATATAAAACCTGATATTACATAAAAATAAAAATATATATATAAAATTACTAAAAGGCATGTGTAGATTGATTTTAGATAAATTGTCATCTAAGTTCGATTGAATCTAAATAACCATTTGTCATGTGTCATGATATGAGTCTGTTATATGTCGCGATAGTGTCGCAACATCACTTTCTTATGGAATTACTACAGAGATATCAAAGTGTAACAAAAATTTAAGCTCAAGTACTAAGTAAAAAAAAAAAGTTTAAGTACCATCTGTAGAACCCAATTTCTTGCCCGGGCCCAATACCATTTTAACCCAGAGCCCAATAAACAAAACCCCAAATTCTTTTTTTTTTACAACAAATTTCAGCCCAAAATTTTAGCCCAAAACCTAAAAAAAAAACAAAACAAAACAGAAAACAAAAACCCTAAGTTGCCAGCGCCGCCAGCAACCCTAAACAGCAGTCTCACGTTCGCGCACGTCTCGCCCCTCCGTGTTTCACGCCTCCGGTGGTGCACCTACAAAGCAGGAAGCAGTAAAACAGTAGGATTGTAGTGGGGATTCGGGATTTTATTTCGTTCTATTTTTAGAGGTTTTCTTGGGCTATAAAAGCCGAAATACATCGTGTAAATGGGGGGCTTTTTAGATAGAGAGGAAAAGACACACAAAGAATACAGAGAGCAGTTTACAAATCAATACAAAAGAATCAAAAGGTTTTTTTTTTCCCCCCTCTTTTCGCTCTTCTTTTTGCCGAATCTGTTACCACGTATAATTTGTTTTTTTATATTTTTTTTAAAAAAAAACCCAGTATATATATGTAAAATACGTTTACAAAAAAAAAAGGAAAAAAAAACTTACTTTTCCAGATTTCGGCCACCGTGTGCGGTGGCCGGTGACGGCGGCGACGGCGCCGGAGCCTCGCCGGAGGGCCCGCCGGAAATCGCCCCAGGCGAGAGAGAGAGAGAGGAGCAATTGCAGTTTTTTTAAAAAAGAGAGGAAGAATGGTTTTTTGAAGGAAATTTTGGTATTTATAATACCCATGAAACGGCGCCGTTTTGAGCATTGGGTTCAGAGGCCAAAACAACGTCGTTTTGGGCCTCTGACCCGCGACCCGACCCGCACGGGGGGAAGGATCCGCGTGTTTTTTAGGGAGGGGCTAATTGCGCATTTAGCCCCTCCGCTTTTTATATTTTTACAATCAAGTTTTTATATTTACGATTTTGCCTCAAAATTATTCCACTTTGTTTCAATTTGGGTCCTCATTCGACGCACCGTTTTCAGAATGCGGGGTTAATTGCTACTTTGGTCCCTCCATGTCGCTGCAGCGTATTGCAATTTAACCCTTTATTCTTCCCTTATTTTAAATTTGGCCCCAAAGCTTCTGTTTTGATCCAATTTAGTCCCTTTTTTACCATTTTTGCTATTTTACCATTAAATTGAATATTTTTATTATTATTATTTTTTTATGTGTATTATTATAATTATAATTATATTCTTTCTAATATATTTACTATCATTATATATATTATTGTTTATTTTAATTGTTTTATTATAAATTATATATTATTATATCTATTATATATATTTTATTATCAATATACCCTTATTTTTTTTACTACTACTATTTTTATTAGTACTATTATTCTAATATTATTACTATTATTTTTTATTATTATTTTTTTGCTTATTATTGTTATTATTCTATTTTTATATTTAGTATTATATTTTCCCTTTTTTATATTCATTAGCTTCATTAGTGGTGGTATTATTATTACTATTTATTTTATTTGTCATATATTATTTTTACTATTATAATATTATTTTTTATTTTCCTCCCTTTGGTACTTTGTTATTATTATCCCTTATTATTATCGTGTTTACATTTTCACATTTTTTTATTTTTGTTTTTTTAAATTTTTTAAAAAAAAATGTTTCACAAAGGTAATTTTGTGTATTTGGAAGTTCGGAAAATCGTGCTCAATCGTGCTGGGCTTCGATTTTTTTCGTTCGTTTAGATCATTAAATATCCTTTAAAGATTTCGGTCATATGTTTTAAGGCAATGTTTCGTGTTTGGAAGTTCGAGAAAGTCGTGCCCAATCGTGCTGGGTCTCGATTTTCTGTTCATCCAAACAATTAAATATCCTTCAAAGATTCTTTTATCGTGTTTCTTAAATAAAGGCAATATTTCATGATTGGAAATTCAAGGAACCGTGCCCAATCGTGCTGGGTTTCGGTTTTTAGTTTGGCCAAATAGTGAAATACCCTTTTCAAATTGCAATGTATGAGATTTAGAGATCATGAAACAATCTTAGTATCGAGGGTTTGGAACATCGCGTCCTATCGTGCTGGATGTGGTGTTTCATCTTTTCGGAACAAGAGAGTTTCGATATCCAATGCGAGTTATCCAAACATTTTTAAAGATTCATATTTTAAAATATTTTCTAATTCTCGACATCAAGGACATTAATCAATCAATACGGTACCAATTTTGGGCGTTGCGAGGGTGCTAATCCTTCCTCGTGCGTAACCGACTCCCGAGCCCATTTTCTTAAAATTCGTTGACCAAAATGTTTTATAAGTGGCCCAATCACACTTCAAAAAAAAGATTGGTGGCGACTCCGTTTTCCTTTTTAAGTCGGCCCGTTTTCCAAACAAAAAAATGGTTTCGACAGCTTGGCGACTCCGCTGGGGAACAATAAGAGAGTCAAGCCGTAGAATTGATTGATTAATGTCCTTTTATCGAAAATAAAATGTTTTAATTTCGTTTCTTTCACTGCATGAGTTTATGTCGCGTCGTATGTTTGTTGTGGTTTGAGACCCATAAGATATTTTTTGCATTCATATTGCATGACCGTTGGGGTCACACCCTTAAGTGGGAGCGAAGCTACGCCGTGAGGTTTTCACCTCGCATGGGCTAGGGGCGCTTCCTGAGTACATCCGTACCTATGGTTCCGTGAGGTTTTCACCTCCGCATGGCCATAGGGAAATGTATTCCCACAATCCGAACTCGATCCGTATGAGCCTATGATGGGTGAGGATTGAGGAATCTGCTAGTTCAGGTACCCTTCCTTTAGAACTGAACCACATATAGTAAACCTTAAGAGCCCACCCTAGGTAGAGCCATGCTAAACCTTAGTGGCTACCTATGTAATGGTTCGACATTTTTTTGCTTTGATTACTTTTATGCGATACTAACTTATTTTATTTTGGTCATGTTTGCATGTCATTTCATGCTTAAAAGGCGTCGATTCCTGTTTTAATTACTAAATTAGAAAGCTTGTTATGGAGAACGGATTCCTTGATAACGTGAGGGATAATGCGACCGTGCGTATATGGTCGAGAGAAGACACGACTTGAGAGAGGGGATAGTCTAACCGAGGGGTATACATCGAATTATTGGACTTCACTCGCATCGAGTGTGACACTAATGAGCTCCAAGAGTTAAGAGATATATGGGCTGTTGGGATGAAGCAACTAAGCGGCTTTTCTACCTTAATTATGGTGATCTACCCTACTTACTGGACATCAGAGTTGACAAACACTTATTTCGGGCTATGACTCAATGTTGGAATTTCGCTTATAGTTGTTTCACATTTGGGGAAGTGGATTTGGTGCCTACGATTGGAAGAATACACGGCTTTGCTTCATAGCCAAAGGGTTCAGTTGACAAAGTTTATTTCAGGTAGCTAATGCACCAACTTTTGTAAAGAAGGCGATGAGTATCACTGGGATGAGTGAACAGTGGGTCGCGACACAATTCAACAAAAAGTGTGAAGGAAATGCATTCCTTGGGGAGCTTGAGGAGGCGATTGTGGCACATCCAGGATGCCAAGAGGAAAGTTGACATGTTCGCCTCTAAGTATCTACGGCTTGGTAATTTTCCCCAAAGTTACGAGACATATAGATGAAGCGGTTCTTGACTTATTCGATCGACTTGACAAGGGGGTTACGCGCCCGATCACGCGATTCTTGCGAAACGCGTTTAGATCTTTGAACTCGTCTTGGAGAGCGGTGAGGGTAGATTCATAGGTTCGCGCGCGCAACTATTGTTGGTGTGGTTCCATAGCCATTTCTGGAAAGTAGATAGACCTTCTTGTCGGGTTTTCTTTGCGAAGTACTCCCCATTAAAGGAGTTAGCAGGCCGCACCTGGAGAGAGATGACGTATCGTAAGAGAACTGGATCGCGCTTCTTCGAGAATCTTCAAGAAAAGATGTGGAATGGAGAGCTTCTTGGTTCGTTCGGATGAAATTCTCTACCGTGTGGGAGTTATGATTGGGTTCCTCTGTTAGGGATCCGGGAGCCGTTGGGTATGCTCCTTTGCTCGTGCTAAGGCGGTACTAATCGAGACGATTTATACCGTAACGCATGGGCTAGCTTCGGTTTGAATTCTCGTATAGTGGGAATAATTATAAGAAGAGAGTTCGAGAGATTTCGATGCTTGGAAGCGATTCACCGAATGAAAAGAGTTGCAATGGGTCCAATGGCAACCTCGAATATAATACATGGCGGAGTAGGAGATTAAATGATAATATCCCCGAACCGACACGAGAATCGTCGATCGATCGATAGAGGAATACCTACAAGTAGTCCCTTCCGAGTTGGAGATCATGAAACAAGACTTTGAAAGTAAAAATTCAGAGTTAGGGAAAAGGATAGAACAACCGGAAGAGGAAAAAATGAGCTTGGGGTTAGATATTGATATCCGTAAGTCGAGGTGAGAAGGCGAGGAAAGGAAAAAGGAAGGCCAAGAAGATTTGGATAGCTTGAAGGCCGATTACAAAAAGTTGCATCGATCGATGAGGATCATTGGGTTGGGTAAAACCTCGAACAATGGCATCAAGAAGTTCGTGAAGTGAAGGCCAAGGTTGATCAGTGGAAGGAGAGGTTCCATGAGGCTCAGGCACAAAAGGATACTCTGAGAAAGACTGTAGGTGAGAGCCAAAGTGAGAATGAGATGTTAAGGGCTCGAGTAGCGAGCTAGAAAGGGCATTGTCTCAAGTCGTAGCTCTACAAATAAATTAGAATCAAGCCTAAATCAGTTGAAGAGTTGAAAGGAAAGGTGGTAACACTTGAAACGGCGCTGCAAAATAGTGAGCTCCGGATCCAACTATTGGAGGCAAATAACGATCGACGAGAAGAACAACTTCAACGTTCTCAGAACCAAATCAGAGAAAGAGACTACCTTATGGGCGAGGCCGTGATTTAGATACGAGAAGTGGCTGAGCATTTACAAACTTTAGCTGTTCAGGCCGATGTATTAAGTATAGTATATGAGTCAGGGTCAGTCAAGGGCCGAGAGTTAGCCTCTCTTCTTAAGAAAGTTAAAACTTTGGGCATAAGGGCTAGGTCGTATATGTGACTCTGTTTTATGTAAAGGATTTTGTTTTTTAAATAAGTTTTCTATAAGAAATTGAACCAGACTTGACGCCTTTTTGCATTCATTCATTTACATTGCATTTCATGCATTGGCATTGCATCATATCATTTGCATTAAATTTCATGAAAAACCCTATTAACTAGAGGTCGTATTTTAGTTATCCTGGAACACCACTACTATACACGAAGGAAAACAAAAATCATGGATCAAAGGTTGGAAAGGTTGGAGCAGATGCGAAAAGAGATGCAAGACCGATTCTGCGACTCAGATGCACGAGCAGCGATTGGCCAAAATCCAACAAGGCGTGAGGGATCAAATCTTTGGAATCCCGAGAAGTATGATGAGTCGGTGAATGCTGTTGTTGACCGGAGCGCAGGATAAAGGAAAAGGCCCTATGGTCGATATTGGGGATGAGAATGAAAATTCCTTGCTTATCCGTCGAGGCCTAGCCCCGTAAATTCTCAAGCGCGACCTCTCGAGAGTGTCTGTTAATATCGAGGCCTCGAGATCAAACGGTGCCTCGGCACGATAAAACTTCCGATGGGCTTGAGCTCTAACCACGAGACAATTTGCCAAAGTTCATGGTCCCCGATTTCGACGATGCAATGAGGAGAAAGCGAAGGCGGAGTTTCCAAAGGAGTTTGAGGATCGCGCAAATGGTCGGGAGGAGAAGTTTAAAGCATTGGAAAGTGTTGATTACCAATGCGAGGTGGATGCTAAGAAGTCGAGTCTAGTCCCGAATTTGGTACTTCCTCAAATTCAAGATGCCGTAGTTTGAAAAGTACAACGGGACCAAATGCCACGAGGCCCATATTACGATGTTCGTCAGAGAATGACGGGATATGTCAACAATGACCAGTTATTGATCCACTGCTTTCAGGACAGTCTGACCGGAGCTGCAGCAAAATGGTACAATCAGCTGAGTTGTACCCAAATCAAATCGTGGAGAGATTTGGCACAGGCTTTCATGAAGCATTACGGCCATGTGACCGATATAGCACCTGACAGGATCACGTTGCAAAATATGGAGAAAAAGTCAGGCGAGAGTTTTAGGAAATACGCCCAAAGGTGGAGGGAGGTCGCTACGCAAGTGCAAAACACCGCTACTAGAAAAAGAAATGACCATGCTCTTCATTCATACCACAAAAGCACCTTTCATCAATCACATGTTGGGGAGCGCGACCAAGAGTTTCACGGACATAGTGATGTCAGCGAAATGATAGAGAACGCAATAAGGTGTGGGAAAATAGAAGCTGGAGAGGGCATGAAAAGATCGGCTCCAAAGAAAAGAGAGAATGAAGTGGGTAATGTAAGCTCGGGTTATCCCAAACCTATTACTATTAATCAACCAAGGGCGATGACCATGTGCCAGCAGACCCCATCAAGACAAGAGCCTAGCACGAGGTAGAAGACCGAGAAGTTTCAGTTTACTCCTATACCGGTGACGTATAAGGAGTTGTATAAGACTTTATTCGATGCGCACGTCGTATCCCCGTTTTACTTGAAGCCGCTCCAACCTCCATATCCCAAGTGGTATGACACAAACGCTCAGTGTGAGTACCATGCGGATGTAGTAGGTCACTCAATAGAGAACTGTACTTCATTCAAAAGACTAGTTGAGAGACTTATCAAGGCGGGGTGGTAGACTTCAATGACCCGCTGGTGGAGGAAATCCGTTACCAGTCATATTGATAATGGGAGTAAACGCAATAGTTGAAAATAGGGAAGAAGGTTCAAACAGAGATTGCTAAGGTCGAACCCCATTGAGAGAGGTTTGGAAAGAAATGCGAGAAAATGGGGTTAGTTCGCAAGAGAATGTAAACAGATCTCAAGATACAAGGAACTCTGTGAGTTCCATAACAAAGAAGGCCATGAAATCCAAAGAATGTAACGAATTGAGCCCTAGTACAAGGGCTAATGGATAATAAAGAGCTGGAGTTCTTTGATTTGGTGGAAGGAGATGACGTATGTTCCACAGAAGAGGGGTCTGCAGGAAGGATCTCTAAAGTCAATCACCCACTAGTGATTATCACACGGCCAGGGGTCGACGACGCCGGAGTGAAGGTAGAACCGAGGGTCGAAATTAAAAAACCCGTGACTTTTCCTTATAAGGGTACACCGAGGGTTGTAATCAGAAAACCCGTAACTTCTCCTCCGAGGATTATAATTCAAAAACCCATGACTTTTCCATATAAAGATGACAAGAGGGTACCTTGGAATTACAATTGCACTGTGATAGTTTCCGAAAAAGAGAGTTCGGCCAGCACACCCAACCCAGAAGCTGAGTCCTCTATGATGAGAAGGGGAGACGAGAAGACAAAACCACTGGTTAATGAGCCAGTAGCAGAGAGTAAGGCGAGAGAGTTTTTAAAATTCACGAAGCACGCGGTGAGTGTGCGATTAATCGTGGAGCAACTACACAAGCGGCCCGGCCAAAGACGCACATCGATCATCGACTTTGATCCTAAACTCATAGAGGTACATCGCAATGCGCTAATAAAGGTGTTGAACGAAGTTTATGTCGCCGAGGACATTTCGATAAACAAGCTAGACCGCCTCGTTAGTAAGATAAGCGCAGACAATCTCATCTCTTTCAGTGATAATGAAATACCGCCGGGGGGCATGGGATCTACTAAGGCTTTGCACATCACTACCCGATGCAAAGGGTATACACTTTGCCGGGGTATTAATTGACAACGGATCGGCACTAAAACGCCCCGCCCCAATCTACACCGGACAAAGTTACTCAGATAGCTCTCACATGAAAACATGCCAGAATATAGTCAGAGCCTTCGATGGCACTGAGAGAAAAGTGGTAGGGAGGATCGAGATACCCCTTCTAATTGGGCCAAACACGTACGAGGTAGATTTCCTCGTGATGGACATCAAGCCTTCTTATAATTGCTTATTGGGGAGGCCGTGGATCCACTCAGCGGGAGCTGTACCATCGTCATTGCACCAAAAGCTGAAGCTGGTGACAGAGGGCCGATTGATAACCATAAATGCAGAGGAGGATATCATTGCGTCTGTTGCTAATGATGCACCGTACATAGAGAATGATACGGAGGCTATAGAGTGCTCCTTCAGGTCATTAGAGTTTATAAATGCGACTTTCATCAGTGAAGGTGGCAAGGTCCCAGTGCCAAAAATCTCTGAAGCCACAAGAATGGGCCTACGGCTGATGGTAGGAAAAGGAACATTGACTGGAAGGGGACTCGGAAAATACCTTCAGGGCCCGGTTAGAGTGCCAGGATTGGTTGACAAACATGATCGCTTTGGTCTGGGGTATAGGCCAGATACCAGACAGAGAAAGGAGGAGCTGGAAAAGAAGCGTGAGAGACGGAGGGCACGATTGAATGGTGCTGAGATCAAATGGGGTTCGATGACCTTTCCCCATATATCTAATACATTCGTGTCTGGAGGAATTATTCATTCAAGGTTAGATATTGTGAATAGAGAAACGGCTGAAGACATGATGAGAACTCTGAACATCAATGCTGTGTTGGAAGAAAGTTCGAGGAGAGGAAACTTGGCGGGTATTTGCCCCTACGAGCACAGAGTGTTCGGACAAGCGGATCATGAAGAAATTCCTGTAGTTTTTAGGACTAAAACAGAGTAATGTTCAAAGCACACTTGTTGTTTCGAGCCTAGGGAACAACGAGAATCTTTTGTGAAATAGGCTCATGTTTAAGCATCTTTACTTTCAATAAAAGTGCATTTTCCTTTCATACCGTGCAGTTATTCTTTTGTTTCTTTTCCATTCCATTCATAACCATAATGCATAAGTATTTCTTAAATTCATTCATAACCATAATGCATAAGTATTTCTTAAATTCATTTTCATTGAATACTCTTTCATACCTACCATAGGTCCCCAGATATCGATGTCATGAACAACGCTGTTACGAACCCAGAATTTCCTAATGAGCAAGACATGTACCCAGAAGAACCTCAAGACTTTACAGATGACGGAGATTGTAGTATATCCCCGGATCTGTTAAGGATGGTGGAGCAGGAAGAAAAACTGATTCTGCCTCACAAAGAGACAATTGAGAATGTGACTCTGGAGGAAGGGAAAGAGGTGAAAATTGGAACCCTCATCACCAGGGAAACAAGGCAGGACCTCATCAGGCTTCTGTTAGAGTTTAAAGATGTCTTTGCCTGGTCATACCAGGACATGCCTGGGTTGAGCCCTGATATTACGGTACATCGTATCCCAATAAAGGAAGATTACAAGCCGGTTCAACAGAAGCTCCAAAGGATGAGACCCGATGTTGCGGTGAAAATCAGAGAGGAGATCAAGAAGCAATTTGACGCTGGGTTCTTACGAGTTGTGAAATACTCAGAATGGGTAGCCAACATTGTCCCCGTTCCTAAGAAAGATGGGAAAGTACGAATGTGCGTCGACTCTGAGAGACCTAAACAAGGCCAGCCCAAAAGACAACTTCCCACCGCCTCACATTGACACTGCGGTGGATAACACGGCGGGTTTCTCATTCTTCTCATTCATGGATGGTTTCTCGGGATACAATCAAATAAAGATGCATCCTGAGGACATGGTAAAGACCACCTTCATAACCTTATGGGGAACTTTTTGTTACCAAGTGATGCCATTTGGGTTAAAGAATGCGGGGGCAACATATCAAAGGGCTATGGTAACCTTATTTCACGACATGATGCACAAAGAGATTGAGGTCTACATCGATGATATGATTGCAAAGTCTCGAACGGAAGGGGAGCATGTGCAAGTGTTGAGGAAACTATTCTTGAGGTTGAGGAAATTTCAAATTGAAACTCAATCCACTAAGTGTACTTTCGGGGCTCGATCGGGAAGCTACTTGGTTTCGTGGTCAGTGAGAAAGGAATCGAAGTAGATCCGGATAAAGTCAAGGCCGTGCAAAAGTTGCCTCCGCCGCGCACTCAAAAGGAAGTCCGAGGTTTTCTAGGAAGACTAAATTACATCGCCGGTTCATTTCGCAATTGATCGAGAAGTGCGATCCCATATTTCGTCTTCTTAAGAAACACAACCCAAGCATTTGGGACGATGAATGCCAGAAGGCATTTGACAAAATTAAACAGTACTTTTCTAATACTCCAGTGCTAATATCGCCCAGTCCTGACAGACCATTGATTCTATATCTAACGGTATTCGATAATTCAATGGGATGTGTGCTAGGCCAACACGACGAGAGACAGGGGAAGAAAGAGAGGCGATATACTACCTCGGCAAGAAATTCACCGAGTGTGAAATGAGATACTCGCCCATTGAGAAATTATGTTGTGCATTAATCTGGACAACTCGGAGGTTGAGGCGGACATGTTGTACCACACAACCTGGTTAATCTCGAAATTGGACCCTCTCAAGTACATGATGGAGTCGACCGCTTTGAATGGAAGAATGGCCCGATGGCAAATTTTGCTCTCCGAGTTTGACATAGTTTACGTGAACCGTAAGGTGTGAAGGGAAGTACAATAGCGATTTTCTAGCCGGTAGGCGCTAGACGCGACTACGAACCCCGAATTTTGATTTTCCCAATGAGGATCTGATGTTTGTAGCGACAATTGAAGAAAATATCTTAGAAAATCGTCTCTGGAAACTAAACTTCGACGGAGCATCAAATGCCGTTGGTAATGGAGTTGGAGCAATCTCGATATCCCGAATGGAGACCATTATCCATTCACTTGCAAGTTGGATTTTGACCGCACGAACAATATGGCGTATCTGAAGCATGTATCTTGGGAATTCGAGCAGCCATAGACCGCAAAGTTAAGTCGCTAGAAGTATATGGAGATTCCGCGCTGGTAATCTATCAGCTCAAAGGAGAATGGGAAACAAGAGATCCCAAATTAATCAGCTACCGAAAGTTAATTCTGGAACTAATTGAGGAGTTTGATGATATCGCATTCTTTTACCTCCCGCGTGATGAAAACCAGATGGCTGATGCCTTGGCCACCCTAGCTTCTATGATCGAGTAAAACGAAAGGAGGGTATGAAGCCCATCCAAATGAGTATTTATGAGACTCCGGCTCACTGCTGCAATATCAATGAAGAAGAGGAAAGAGATGATCATCCTTGGTATCAGGATATTTTGCGATATGTAAGGAGTCGTGAATATCCTGATCAAGCAACAGAAAATGACAGGAGAACATTGAGAAGGCTAGCCAATGACTATGTCTTAGACGGGGAGATCCTGTATAAAAAGAGGAAAGATCAGGTGTTGTTAAGATGTGTCGATGTTGTTGAGGCTAGGAAAATCCTGGAAGAAGTCCATGAAGGTGTCTGTGGGACGCATGCCAACGGGTTTACAATGGCCAGACAAATCATGAGATTTGGGTATTACTGGTCCACGATGGAAGGAGATTGTATTCGTTACGCCAAGAAATGCCACAAATGTCAGATTTATGGAGATAAGATACATGTGCCTCCTTCACCTCTTCATGTTATGACTTCCCCATGGCCTTTCTCAATGTGGGGAATGGACGTCATTGGACCAATCTCACCAAAGGCTTCTAATGGACATCGATTCATCTTCGTGGTCAATGATTACTTCACCAAATGGGTAGAGGCAGCTTCATATGCTAATGTCACGAAGACGGCGCTTAGTAAGTTTTGAAGAAAGAGATCATATGTCGCTACGGTATGCGAGAAAGAATCGTGGTCCGACAATGCACTAAATTTGAACAACGATCACGATAGCGTAAGTCCGATCAGTTCAACGTTAAGCACCATAACTCGTCGCCATATCGCCTAAAAATGAATGGAGCGATTGAGGCGGCTAATAAAAATATCAAGAAAATTGTGGGGAAAATGGTCGAGACCTACAAGGATTGGCATAAAAGTTACCACTTGCTCTCTACGCCTATCGAACATCGGTTAGAACCTCTACCGGGGCAACCCCTTTCTCATTGGTTTATGGGATGGAAGCAGTCTTGCCTATTGAAGTTGAAATCCCTTCACTCGGGTTTTATCAGAGTGAAGTTGGGCGGCGAGAATGGGTTCAATCTCGATATGATCAATCGAACCTAATTGAGGAAAAGAGGTTAAGAGCCATTCGCCATGGTCAATTGTACCAGAAGCGGATGATGCGGGCTTACAATAAGAAAGTCCGCCCCAGAGTATTCCACGAAGGAGATTTGGTGTTGAAACAGATCCTCCCTATGCAAAAGGACTTTAGGGGAAAGTGGATGCCTAATTGGGAAGGACCGTACGTTGTAAAGAAGGCCTTTTCTGGAGGAGCTTTGTTACTAGCCGAGATGGACGGCGAGAGTCTGCCAAATCCAATTAATGCAGACTCAGTCAAGAAGTACTTCGCATAAAAACGGGCCAAGGCGAAAACCCGCGAAGGGCTCCTTGAGTTCAAAAAAAAAAAAAAAAAAGGGAGAGGCCAAGGCGAAAACCCGTAAGGGGCGCTTTGAGACCAAAAGGGCTTTGGGTCGAAAACTCGAAAAGGGCGACTCAAATTATGATCAACTCGGATGGGGCATACAGTGGTTTCGCTGCATCGGAATTAACAGTGAGGAGGTATGTTATGTTTTAGGACATCGACAGAGTACAATGGTTCTCCTAGACACATGTTGAGCTCAGAATGGTATTCAAGAAGTACGTACAGAGAAGCTCGGGCTATGATATCAGGGGCATCAGTTCCGCTCTTACTCATTTTGTACCTTAGCAAAATTTACTGCCTTTTTTTTCAATTCATTCTTCACGGGTTTTTGTCCCGAATAAATTCCAATTTCATTCATCTCTACAATCTTTTTCCAAGCATTTCATATTGAAGTAATGATTACTGAACAAATAATGTTTTCATGAAAGAAGTTCGGATATTACTCTCAGAAATCTCTAAATAATACAAGAATCAAACAGGACAATTATTTAGAACTCACTAAGCTTAAAGGGCTCTCTAACCCTTGAATTAAGAGTCTAAGCAGTGACGACATTTTCGGATTCTCTGTTAGAAGTTCAATTGAGGACATACGTCAGGGGTATCACCCTAACAAGCAGCGAGCAGTGATAACCCAAAAGTTAAAAAAATTTGGATCATACCCATGACATTTTGCATGCATCCATTCATTCGCAATACATTGGTTAGGAGCATCTTTCAATCATGACATCCTAATCATTTGACATAAGCATAGACTCTATGAAGTCAATTCTACAGGTAGGTTCCCCAGAGGACAATGTAGCAAAGTTGATGGGAGTTACAGAAGATACAGATCTTATCTCTACTGAGCAGGAGTAGAGCAGATCGAAGATAGTGAGCCTTATCTCCACTGAGCAGGAGTGGAGCAGGCCAAAGATACAGATCTTATCTCTACTGAGTAGGAGTAGAGCAGATCGAAAACAGCAGATCTTATCTCCACTGAGCAGGAGTAGAGCAGATCGAAGATTGTAAGCCTTATCTCCGCCGAAAGGTGGAGTGGAGCAGCTAAAAAATAGTAGATCCTATCTCCACCGAGCAGAGTGGAGCGGATCGAAGACAACAGATCTTATCTCTACTGAGCAGGAGTAGAGCAGATCGAAGATTCTAGCCTTATCTTCACTGAGCAGAGTGGAGCGAGGCTAAGGATAGCAGATCTTATCTCCATGTATCGGCAATGGAGCAGATTTAAGCCACTAGCCTTATCTCTCATGAAAGCAGAGTGGAGCAGGCTAAAGATATCGATCTTATCTCTACCGAAAGGGGAGTAGAGCAGATCGGAAGATGAGCCTTATCTTCACTGAGCAGGAGTGAAGCAGGCTAAAAACAACAGATCTTATCTCCACTGAGCAGGAGTGGAGCAGATCGAAGATTATAGCCTTATCTCTACTGAGCAGGAGTGGAGCAGTTAAAGATGCGCAGATCCTATCTTCACCGAAAGCGAGAGTGGAGCGGATCGAAGACAACGATCTTATCTCTACCGAAAGGGAGAGTAGAGCGATCGAAAGATCAAGCCTTATCTCTACCGAAAGGTGTGAGGAGGCCAAAGATACAGATCTTATCTCTACTGAGTAGGAGTAGAGCAGATCGAAAACAGCAGATCTTATCTCCACTGAGCAGGAGTGGGGCAGATCGAAGATAATGAGCCTTATCTTCACCGAGCAGGAGTGAAGCAGGCTAAAAACAGCAGACCTTATCTCCACTGAGCAGGAGTGGAGCAGATCGAAGATTATAGCCTTATCTTCACCGAGCGAGGAGTGAAGCGGGCTAAAGATAGTAGATCCTATCTCCACCGAAGCGAGTGGAGCGGATCGAAGACAACGATCTTATCTCTACCGGCGGGAGTAGAGCGGATCGAAAGGTCAAGCCTTATCTTCACCGAAAGCAGGAGTGAAGCAGGCTAAAGATAGCAGATCTCATTTCCACCAAGCAGTAGTGGAGCAGATCGAAACAAAATTCCTATACCCCTGAAGATGCAGTGGGTTAAAGTGAGGCTACCTGAAGAAATGAGGCCTCATGAAGCACCGAGACTCAAGCAGGACCGGGCAAAATTGGTCCCATTAAAGTCTTTGCTCCATTCTCGTTACGACGATAATGAGCAAAGAGGGGCAAACAGAGAACCCAATTTCTTGCCCGGGCCCAATACCATTTTAACCCAGAGCCCAATAAACAAAACCCTAAATTCTTTTTTTTTACAACAAATTTCAGCCCAAATTTTTAGCCCAAAACCTAAAAAAAAAACAAAACAAAACAGAAAACAAAAACCCTAAGTTGCCAGCCACACAAAGAACCCTAAACAAAGAGCCTCACGTTCGCATGTCTCTCCCCTCCGTGTTTCACGCCTCGGTGGTGCACCTACAAAGCGAAAGCGATGAAACAAGAGGGATTGTAGTGGGGATTCGGGATTTTATTTCGTTCTATTTTTAGAGGTTTTCTTGGGCTATAAAAGCCGAAATACATCGTGTAAATGGGGGGCTTTTTAGATAGAGAGGAAAAGACACACAAAGAATACAGAGAGCAGTTTACAAATCAATACAAAAGAATCAATAGGTTTTTTTTTCCCCCCTCTTTTCGCTCTTCTTTTTGCCGAATCTGTTACCACGTATAATTTGTTTTTTTATATATTTTTTTTTAAAAAAAACCCAATATATATATGTAAAATACGTTTACAAAAAAAAAGGAAAAAACTTACTTTTCAGATTTCGCCACAGTAGTGCGGTGGCGCATGACAACAACGGCGGCGCGCGGAGAGCCTCGCCGGAGGGCCCGTCGGAAATCGCCCCAGGCGAGAGAGAGAGAGAGGAGCAATTGCAGTTTTTTTAAAAAAGAGAGGAAGAATGGTTTTTTGAAGGAAATTTTGGTATTTATAATACCCATGAAACGGCGCCGTTTTGAGCATTGGGTTGAGGCCAAAACGACGTCGTTTTGGGCCTCGACCCGCGACCCGACCCGCACGGGGGGAAGGATCCGCGTGTTTTTTAGGGAGGGGCTAATTGCGCATTTAGCCCCTCCGCTTTTTTATATTTTTACAATCAAGTTTTTTTTTATATTTCTGATTTTGCCTGAAAATTATTCCACTGTTTCAATTTGGGTCCTCATTCGACGCACCGTTTCAGAATGCGGGGTTAATTGCTACTTTGGTCCCTCCATGTCGCGCGTGTATTGCAATTTAACCCTTTATTCTTCCTTTATTTTAAATTTGGCCCCAAAGCTTCTGTTTTGATCCAATTTAGTCCATTTTTTACCATTTTTGCTATTTTACCATTAAATTGAATATTTTTATTATTATTATTTTTTTATGTGTATAATTATAATTATAATTATATTCTTTCTAATATATTTACTATCATTATATATATTATTGTTTATTTTAATTGTTTTATTATAAATTATATATTATTATATCTATTATATATATTTTATTATCAATATACCTTTATTTTTTTACTACTACTATTTTTATTAGTACTATTATTCTAATATTATTACTATTATTTTTATTATTATTTTTTGCTTATTATTGTTATTATTCTATTTTTATATTTAGTATTATATTTTCCCTTTTTATATTCATTAGCTTCATTAGTGGTGGTATTATTATTACTATTTATTTTATTTGTCATATATTATTTTTACTATTATAATATTATTTTTATTTTCCTCCCTTTGGTACTTTGTTATTATTATCCCTTATTATTATCGTGTTTACATTTTCACATTTTTTTATTTTGTTTTTTTAAATTTTAAAAAAAAAAAGTTTCACAAAGGTAATTTTGTGTATTTGGAAGTTCGAAAATCGTGCTCAATCGTGCTGGGCTTCGATTTTTTTCGTTCGTTTAGATCACTAAATATCCTTTAAAGATTTCGGTCATATGTTTTAAGGCAATGTTTCGTGTTTTGGAAGTTCGAGAAAGTCGTGCCCAATCGTGTCTTTGGGTCTCGATTTTCTGCTTCATCCAAACAATTAAATATCCTTCAAAGATTCTTTTATCGTGTTTCTTAAATAAAGGCAATATTTCATGATTGGAAATTCAAGGAACCGTGCCCAATCGTCTTTGGTTTCGGTTTTTAGTTTGGCCAAATAGTGAAATACCCTTTTCAAATTGCAATGTATGAGATTTAGAGATCATGAAACAATCTTAGTATCGAGGGTTTGGAACATCGCGTCCTATCGTCTTTGGATGTGGTGTTTCATCTTTTCGAACAAGAGAGTTTCGATATCCAATGCGAGTTATCCAAACATTTTTAAAGATTCATATTTTAAAATATTTTCTAATTCTCGATATCAAGGACATTAATCAATCAATACGGTACCAATTTTGGGCGTTGCGAGGGTGCTAATCCTTCCTCGTGCGTAACTGACTCCCGAGCCCATTTTCTTAAAATTCGTTGACCAAAATGTTTTATAAGTGGCCCAATCACACTTCAAAAAAAAGATTGGTGGCGACTCCGTTTTCCTTTTTAAGTCGGCCTGTATTCCAAACAAAAAAATGGTTTCGACACCATCTATTTATTAAAAAAAAAAATTAAGTACCAGCATATCTAAAGATTTAGAGAATTTCTTAAGGATATATCAAAATTTTTAAGGCTTTACTAAAAATTCTAAAGGTGTGTTTGGGTGAGGAATTTGTAAGAGAGATTTCATTTGTATCTAAGATTTTCAAAATTCTAAAAATGAATTTACTTGTTTGGCAAAACATATTGGAGAATTTTAAAATTTGTTAGTAAATTCAAGAGGGAATTTTAATAGCTCAAATTCATTTTTCAAATTCCACCTAAAAAGGTGGTTCGATTATTTATCCAAACAAAGCAATTACAAATCCTAGTATTTTAAATTAATGAAATCTAAAATACTAACATTTTTAAAAACTCAAAAATTTTAAAATTCTTTACTCAAACACAATATAAGTGTGTTTTCTAAAGATTTTCTTAATGTCCCAAATTCAATCAACTCAACATTTTGGTATATTGGTATTTATCAAGATTTATAAGCCTTAACCAAAATTTCTAAAGATTTCCCTGGTGTCCAGGCTTGATCAACACAACACTTTGGCCTAGGATTTATTAAAATACATCAACATATGAAATATAAATATAATGTATATAATTTAACAGAAACAGAAACATAATTTATATTTTATATTTTATTATTTAATATTTAATATTTAATATTTTAATTTACTATCTTTAATGTTCATTCTATTGCATTTGAATTTAAACTCATTAATCTTAATCTCATCACAACTACGCAGATCCAAAGTTTGATTTGAATTACTATTTGTTGATTAAAAATTATTTATATAAAAATTTATAATATTAATAAATTTCTAAAATTAAATTCAAAAAATAAAATCCGACCATAGCTTAAATCCGCAAAGAATGCAGGGTAAAGAAAAGGAAAAAAAAAAAGAGTAGAAGTGCAAGCCAATGTAAAACTGAAATGGGAATGATTTTTCATTCAAAATTTAAGTTATATATAAAGGGCCTTTCGTCCTACATTTAACTCATCTAAAAAGACCATACAATTTGCCATCCCAAGTAACTGTTAAACCTTACCATGGCAAAATTAATGATTTAGAAATTTCCATTTTTTACATATATCCCAACCATGAAACAAAGATAAAACAGCAAAAATTAAAAAAAAAAAAAAATTGAAATTTCAGTTATTGAGAATAAAGGACTCATGAAAATTGGAGTTTCAAATTGGAAGAATTTATTTACCTCACTGTACAAATCCGTAAAACAAGCCCCCATCCTCAACTCGTGTCGCCTTTTGGTGACTCTTTCATGCTAGATGTTGGGGATGGACTCTGCTCTGAAACTTCAGCCAATTCCATATGCTCAACGAAACTCTCTCTATCCGAATTCTCGGATTCCCCATTGCCTGAACCAACGACTTCTTGGACAACGCTGTGTGCTGTTTTTTCTTCTTTTGTGACATCGGCTTCTAAAGGCTCCTTTGGTGCGGAAGATGAAGTTTCTTTGCTACTAGGGTTAGTGTTATATATCAACCATTTAAACTGCAAATTGTTGCCTTGCCAGCATTTACCATTTACATAAGCCCTTTCTGCCAATTGGCGTGTGCTGTATGTTATAAGAGCTGAGCATTTCTTCAATGCCTCAGATCCGATATCATCATTATCTTCATTTTCCACATCTTGTAGCTCCACAGAGAAAAGATCTCCATATTGTAAGAAGTGCTCCTTCAAAACATCAACCTGATTGACAACCAGATCAGCTACCTCTCATTGCCAACAAACAAAAAGCATAAAAGCTCAGATACAGATATGAGTCTGACATAGGTATTATTGATAGGATTTATTCCTATACCCATGTTTGAATGTGTCCGACACGGATATTTCAAGAAAAATGAAAAACTGAAGCAAGATGGCTACAATATGCCCAAGGCATCAAAATATTAAGAGATTTCTTCAAACAGCACACAAAGATTATACTCATATTGTGTTGTGCAAGAACATAAAGCTCTCTATTCATTATCAAAGGCCAGTTGTTTGTGAAATGTGCTTCTTTCCTCATAAATGATGAATTAAATACAATTTTTCTCAGATGAGGAAAAGGAGAGAGGAAGACTTACATCTGCAAAACCAGAAGGCAATGGCGGAATAACTCTAAAAGCAGTAGGTCGGTTGTCCAATCTGTATTTATTCATCAGGAATGGATGCCTCATGGGTGCAGACTGACGAGGCTTACAGTACTGCTGCTTTGAGCCCATAGATTCCTGCAATGCCATGGTGGTACTTGATTTTGGACTTCGAGAAACAACATTTTCTATTGATTTGTTTTTATCTGTCATCTCTTTAGTGCATGGTTTTGCTGCAGAAGCACTGGGTTCAGAGGAACTAGGAATCAAAGCTTTTGCAGGATCAGCTGCACTTCCAACCTTGTGCCTCTTAGCCGCTGGCTCAGACACTGGATCACCCTTGACAATACTTGACTGCAAAAGGTTGAAATAGAATCAAATGTTAAACCTGCCTAAAATATGGGGATAATAACCACGTTCACACTTTAAAACCCTCATTTTCTGTTTCATCATTCTCTCAACTCATCAGCATGTGCATGTAATCAAACTATTGGAAAACAAAAGGCATGCATGTTTGAAAATGTGCAATAGGCAAAGAGCCAACAATGAGGTTTTCACATCACATTCTATATCATTCAAAAATATCATGAAAACATGCAACTTCCAAACCTGATTGCTACAAATAACAGTCCTTTTGACATGTAAAATTACACAAGAAGTGCTTATTTAGGAAAGTAAGAAAGTTCACAGTACTTGTTTCTCAAGTTTGTTCAACTGGCGCCGGAAGTCATTCCGCTTCTGCTCCAGCATTTCCTGCTTCTTGCGTAGTTCCTCTTTCATTTGCTCCAGAGTCTCTAACTTTTTCTGCAACAGAGGTGGAGCCTGGGGACCATTCGTACTAACAGATTTAGGGGATTTCAAAGAAGGCACATCAGTGCCATGGACAACATTACTCTTCTGAGCAATACATTGAAGATTATCCTTTCCTTTATTAGCAACAGGTTGAGGTGGAACACCAGAAGCTGTTAGACCACTTGGAGTTACTGGCATGCCACTGCCACTGCCACTGTTCACGCCATCATCAGGTATGCTATCCCTATTAGCCCACCAGAGCTTAATAAAGCGGTTACCCATTACAGCATCAGGTGCCTTAAGAGCAGCTTCTGCCTCTTCCCTCCTTGAAAATTGGATGAATGCCCGTTCACTATTTTGTGGAATATAAATGTCAATAACCTCTCCAAACTTACGAAAATGAGGCAGAAGAGCCTCTCTTTTGTTACATTTCTGGGGAATCCCATTGACAAACAGTGTACGGAGTGCCTTTTGAGTAGGTTTTCTGCGACTATGCAAATCAATCTGTGACTTCAATGACGAATCCATAACTTTGGAGCCATCGTCCTCACTGCTGATCCGCTTAACTTGACAGGAAGTGTCTTGTGAGCTAGGAAATGGTTCTTTTTCCTTCTTGGTTTCATTCTCAAGATGGTCTGAGGGTAAATGATCAATTTTATCTTTTGCTTCTATTCTACCTCTGGAGCTACCAATTCTACCCCAAACTGATAAATTCATGCCCTGTGACCTGCTGCTTCTAATTGGCAATTCATTATCAGCACTCTCACATAACATGCCATGATGAAGATCAGAGATATCATCATTTTGCAATGGTTCTGTTTCATTATTCTTGGGCGAACACTGTCCTGTGAGTGCTGCCGATGCTTCTGGGCCGTTGTTATTCCACAAGGGTTGATCAGGATCATACAAATCACCACCTGCACTAGTAGTAGCAGTATATGCACAATTCAAACCTGTAGCATCCTCAGTCATTCCAGACTTGCTACTTTTGCTATGTATACCCTTGCCGTTCACCAATGTGGTTGAAGGAGGAAGAACAGAAGGTAGCGGCCCAGGTCCAGCTGATGTTGCCAATATTTGTGCACTTGGAACTGAAACAGGAAGGTTAAACTGTGACAGACTCTGCAAATCAGAAAAGAAATTAGCGTTGACTCAAATACACAGACTGCTAAATACTTCAAGGTGAAAATAAATAATTAAGGCCGAGAAAGGAACTTTACTACCAAGGTAATTTAGATTTCAGAACAGTGTAAACATGACAATATTTTGCAGAATTAGAATATATAGATTAAACCGTAACAGCAAGGCTCAGGTTACGGCGCTGCCTCTGGTGGTAATGCAGCATTTAATGCAAAGACATTGCCAACAAGCATTTAAAAGGAGTTAAAAAAAGGAATCATTTAACATAAAGGACATGCTTAACACAGTCCCTGGCTGGTCCTTAGTGAAATTACATTTCCACATGACATTTTTTTATAAAAAAAAATTATATAAATTTTGTATGGGCTCATGGAGGACTGCATAAGACACCACATCTCAAAATCAAAGTAGACATTAGCAAGATGCAAACCTGAACATCTTCAACAACAATACGATTGACACCATGCTCCATTGGACACATGTCTCCTCTTAGACAAAATCCCCGCTCCTCAAAGTCTCTACAGCGTTGGCGAGGAATGCCCATATTTAATGAAGAATTCATTGGTGGCCTAAGCACCCCTTGTAAACCAATAGAGTGGAGTGTATCAAGGCTGCCATTTGGTATTCCTGGCATAAGGCCAAAGGCACTCCATGATGGGGCTTGTGTGTTTGAAAGATTAGGCAATCCCCTTCCGGCAAAGAGACTTGGAGCAACAGATCCTGGCTGAACCAATTGATAAGCAATATCAACAGAGTTGAACCTTGAATCACGGTGATTCCAAGAAGAGTTATCCCTTCCTCTTCCCCGACCAGGACCAGAATCTCCACTGAATGTTTGGTTAGACCTAATTCTCTGGTTCAGATCCAAATGTCCTCGAGGAAGTGATGCTAATCCAGGGTATCTTCTGTCAAACTTAGGTGTCAAGTCTTTTTCTAGAAGCAAACTGTTAGAATTTTTGCAGGTTTCACCTGCTTGAGATTCATTATGCCCATTTTCTAAAGGTTTATTGCACTTTCTGTATGGCCTTGTAAATACAGGATCTATAGAATCTCTCTCTAATGATTGAGAACATGTATCCCGCCTACGATGCTTATGGTTGCGATCATCATCTTCCTCATCACTGACTTCTTTCTCCTCTGGATCACTTATGCAATCAGGAGCAGAAGTACCACCAGGCTTAGGCGATGAGACTTTCAGCTCCATGGATCGTTTTGAAATAAATAATAAATCTGTGTATTTTTACAGCATGCAAAGCCCTAGACAACCAAATGCAGCAGTCAAACACCTTGACAAGAAATTTGAAGTAAAAACTAAAAACAAGGGAAAGCATTAGAGTACATACTATGGTACTGGCAACAATAAACAGTATAGAAGAAAACACTCTACGCAAAAAGCAAATTAAGTTGCATATTTTAAGGACATTTATGTCAACAGAATGCCAGTGGTAAAAGATAACATTCAAGACAAATAAAATGTAATGATCCATAGCATCACAGACAACAGAACGTTAAGTATAATACAACTATTAGAACCATAGATATCCATAGCAAGAGATTATGTGGTAAAGCTAAAGAGACTATGTATGCAACCAAACATGCATTGCACCAAATGCAGGTTCAATATGAAGACAGTTAGGTACAGATATTATATCCATAAACAAAACTCCATCAACTTATTAATCTATTGCTTTGCTTGATATTGCATTTGTTCCTTAAGCAGACTAATCTACTTTTAGCACATAAAGTGCGCCTTTGCGCCCTTGATATTTTGTACCCCAAGAGACCATTAAGTAATATTACGTTCAAAGCAAGAAAAACTATATCTTTGTTGCTTTATCCATAGGCTCATATCCAACATTCGATGTCTCCAATTCTAATCCATCTACAAAAATTAGACACAAATCAAACAGATACACAGCTTTGTCACTATAATTAAAATCAGTATGTCTAAAACGAAGACCATATGCTCAATAAAACCTTCATTGAAAGGCCTAAAACCCATACTAACATAAATACCAAAGAACATATAGGCTATACCAAATGCCTATGATAAAAACACTATAGGACGTTCATATGGTTTTCATGATCCTTAAAACTCATATCATAACTAAAGGTTACAGGAAATAATTGAATACCTCAACGGAACTTTTTTCACTCCAAAATGCTTCAAACTTATCGAATTTACGCAAAATATTTAGATAACTCATTCTTTTTTCTTTGACCATGAATTCTGATTTCTCGTTATTAAACTACCGAAAACAAGTTCAATAACAACAATTTTTTTTTTCACTTAAACTACATTAAAGCTGAAAAAGACGAAAACCTTATAACAATTTGAGTCGAAAACCAAGGAAAAAATAGAGGAAAAAACCCTTATCCGAAAACTATTACAAATATATTAAAAATTGAGCTCGAATTAAAGAAATTCCGTGTAAATCCAATCAGCTAAACAAAATTCGCATAATTAAAGAAAACAAAATTAATCATCTAGGTTTTGCAGGCAAAAAAAAAAAAGATATAAAAGAACTTACAGAATATTCTAGAAGGATGGAAGGAACAATGCGTTCGGAGCTATCATTTAATTCTGGATTCAATCCGACCCGACTTGCAAATGAGAGAAGGTAAATTAGAATACGATGGAGGGTTATTTCGGGACGAAAGAAAAAATACTAAGCCGGAGAGAAATGAAGGCAGGGAAGGGCATGATCGTAATAAAGTTATAATCGAGGGGGTAATTTTAATTCGGAGGTTGTCCCGAGGAAGGAAGATTATGAGGAAGAAGATATGGGAGAAAACTTATTTGAGGACGAAGTTAAGAAAAGGGTATTTTCGTTTTATGCCCCCATAGTTTTATGTATATTTGCATTTAGCCTCATTTATTTTATTTTTCAGTAGGGGTTAGCATTTGATCGAATCAAGTGAAATTTTTTTAGTTAATTGAGTTAATTAGTCATATTTTATCAGACTAACTCGATTTGAATTTTTTTCGAATAAAGTGAAATAAAATTCAAATCGAGTCGAATCGAATCGAGTAAATCATTCGAGTTAAATTAAAAAAATTATATATGTCAAATTAAAATCTTGTTACAGTATAGCTCATTTCATGATAGAGCACATAACTTTGAAATCATATATATTTGAAAAAAATTTCAAAGCAAGCAAAATAAGAAAAAAAAATACTTTAATATGATCAACTTGAATCCCAAAATTATTATTTTAGAAAATTTTTATCTTTCTTTTTGGGATTTTTATAAATATTTTGAATTTTAAAGATTATTTTGAAATGTTGAATTTTTTTGTAATTTTTGTTGAGAAAGACCAATTTGTTCATTTGCAAAATTGATAGGGATTAAATGGGTATTTATATCAATCTATTATTCGAATTATTTTGACTCGAAAAAAATCGAATAACTCAAATAACTTGATTGGTTAACTCGAAATTCGATTTCTTTTTCAATTTTTTAAAATTAAATCAAATTTGACTCACTCATATTTTTCTGAAAGCATAGCCGTTAACATGTGTATTGTATTTTTTTTAATAAATACATGTTTTGTATTTATTATTTAAAATTTTGATGTATTTAATAAGTTTATGTTGGATTTATATTTTTATGATGGTTAAATCACACAAATAATCATTAAAATAAGATTAAGTCACTCAATAATCAAAAGTTTGATTATGATTATTCACATTATTCAATGATTAAATTTTAATCATGGGTTACCCTTAACCAACTTTAACTTTTATTACCCTTAACCAAATAATGATGGAGCACATTAACAGAACGATTAATAATTAATTTGTCTCTGGATTACAGCTAAAATATTTTGGTCTTTTTAGATTTTTGTTTAACAATAATAAAATATAAGAAAATCTAATAAAAATATGAAAATTTATATTTTTTTTAATTATAATTCCGGTCCTAAATGAAAGCATTTTGGTAAAGCGATATCACCTTGGGCATTCAAGCAATTAACTAATACTTTGGAACATATCTTGTATATGACATTGCAAAGGCTGATAGACCGATAGTCATTGAAGCATCGTTGTTGTTGACGTTTAGGTACGAGAGCTATGAGGGTTTTATTGAATTCTCTGAGTAAGAATCCCGAGTTGCTTGGATAGTAAGGGGACCTACAATCTCAGTACTGTTGGTAGAAATATCTGGGTTTTCCATCAACTCCAAGGGCTTTAGATGGGTGAATCTGAAATACAGCTTTCGTAATTTCGTCTTTTGCGAAGTGCTTGCAGTGTAGATGGAATGGAGGGTAGAGATAGAGACTGAAGGAAGTGACAAAGTTCATCAGGTGAAGAGAGAAGTGGTTGGTCGTAGATGTTAGACAAGTATCTGAATGCCAAGCACCGTAATTCATTTTGGTCCTCAATCCATTGTCGATGTTCTTTGAATAGCCTCAGGATATGGTTGATGGATCGACGCTTTGTTGTCATTGCATTGCATGGAAGAACTTTGTATTGCGGTCTCCAGATAGGATCCAGTCAGTTCTCGCTTTCTGTGCCCAGTGAATGTGTTCTTATTCATCAAGCCGCAGAAGCTCTGATCTGATTTGTTTCTGCCGCTGGAGCTGGTGCAATGTGTTGGGGTTGTCTTGTAATTGATGTAGTTCCATTTCCAGCTGAGCTCGTTTAGTACGTAGATTGCCAAAAACTGATTTGTTCAATCGTCATAGTTGAGATTGCGTAAGGTTTAGTTTTTGCATTGCGAAGGCCGGAAAGCCATTGATTCGGGAGTTCCACGCTTGCTGAATAACGGTTCAACATTGGGGATGAGGGTTCCACATAATTTCGAATCTGTATGGCCGTCGACCAAACGACAACTTAAATTTAGAGAAGAATATCATTGGGCCGTGGTCAGAGATTGTGATAAGCAAGTTTAACAAGGCTAAATTTTCTAGACGACGTATAGCTTCATGATTAGCGAAGCCCCGATCATGTCATTCCGAAGCAGCTTCATTGCCATCACGGTTACTAGTCCACGTTAATTGTTTCCATTTATGTGAGATTTCAATTAAACCACCTCCATCAAGGTAATGTTGGACAGTTGTGGCGCTGGGTATGTCCTGGTTCCGAAAGGAAATCTTGTCAGCCAGGTATAGTACCTGATTGAAGTCTCCCAACAGTATCCATGCATCCAATACCTCAAGTACAATGGAAAATCGACTCCCTTACTTTTGCCCTCAATGATAATGACAGATGCCCGTTGTACAGGCCCAATTTAGCCCGGGCTCATTACTAATCAGATACAAAAAAGAAAAAAAATAAAAAAACCAAATAAAAAAATAATGAGTCCAAAATTACATATCAGCCCCAAATTCCCGAATGGCCCAATTTTAAAAGAAAAAACCTAAGCCCAATAGGCCCAAACCCAACGTCCCAATAGCCAAACTAGGGTTTCAGAAAAGCTGAAACCCTAGCTAGCCTTCAACGCCATGACCATCGGCGCAAAAAGCGCGCCTACGCCACACAGCCGGCGTTACTGCAAGACAAAAAGAACACGCAATGCCAGCGCAAAAAGGGAAATAGACAATAAAGTGAACAGTGATAAAAAAAATATATGTAAATGGCTATAAAAAAGGCCATGATCCGATTGTAATGGGGGGATTTTTTCCGAATTCAAAAAAAGAAAAAATGAACATTCAGAATCGAAAACCAAATATAAATTTTAGAAGGTTGATTTCATTTTTTTTCTGACTGTTATTAACTACTGCTTTCATTTATCTTTCGTTTTTTTATTCTTTATTTTTTTAAGATTTTTTAAACTAAATCGAAAAAGAAACGAAAAAGAACTCACCTGAACCCCGGGGTCGCGTTGTCGGAGTCTTCTTTCAGTCGTCGAAGCCGGATCGAAGGCCAAAAGGGGAGGGTTTCTTTTTTTCTTCATTCGGCTCTTCGGAGCCTGAAGGCATGGCCTTCGAAACGGGGCACAAAGGCCCATCCCCACGCCTCGTTGTCCACCGGACTGGTGGTGGCGCGATGGGCGACTGAAGGGAGCCTAACCGTCGGACAGAAATGAAGATGGGAGGGAGAGGGGATAAGCCTTAAAGTTGTAATTTTGTTTTCTTTCTTCTTTTCTGAACTTTGAAGGAAACAAAGCAGGAAATGGGTTTAAAGACATTCAGTAAACGGCGCCGTTTGGGTCAAGGGAACTGCGCATATCCCTTCAAAGGGATATTTGCGCGACAGATCCTTCCCCATTGCAGCGCCATTCAATCAGGCCCATTTTGTTATTTTCCCTTTTTTACAGATTTCACCATTAATTTTGTTGGGTTTTAAATTGGATCCTTGACCCATAGACGCGCATAAGGGCTGGGAATATTTTCCCAATCAGTCCCTCTTACTTTAAGCGTGTTCTATCTCGATCCCTAATAACCCCTTTTTATTTATTTGCAATTTTATCCCCGAATTTTATTCTGATTTCAAGACAGACCTCTAGTAAATTTATTTAATTATTTGCTTATTAATTCGTCTAATTATTTTCCTTTTTTTAATTGATATTAGATATTATTTATTTAAATTGTTCTAGATACTATATATTTTAAATTTCTCTTTACATGTTGTTTATCTTCATTAATTATTATTATTATTATTATTATTATTATTACTATTGTATTTACTATCATATTTATTATTACTATTCATTATTTTTATTTTTTTATTACTATTATTATATTATTATTCTTTTTATAATGTACATATTTTATTATTATTTTGTTTATTAACTGTTATTGTTATTATAATTATCATTATTTTATTTTTCTTTATCATTATTATTTTGTTATTATTACTTCTCATTTTATCATTTTATTACTTTATTATGATTATTATTACTATTATTTATATTATTATTATTTTCGTTTCTTTTACTATTATCTGTTTATTATTATTCTCCTTTATCATTATTATTATTACCATTTTATAATTAAGTCTCCTTGTATTATTTTATTTTTCTACCTTATTATTATCATTATTATTATTACTATTATTATTAATATTATTATTATTACTATTCCCTTATTCTGTTATTATTTTCGCATTATTATTATTCCCTTATTCTGTTATTATTTTCGCATTATTATTATTGTTGATATTAGTATTATTATTATTTATCTTTTTTATTATTATTAATACTATCGTTTATTTTAATTTTTTCCCTTCCTATCATATTTATGTCATCATTCTTTATTATTATCATGTTTACATCACCACTAGTTACTAAATAGAACCATTTTTACGTTTTGACCAATTTTTTGTTTTAAAGATTACATCGATTTTTCTTTTTATCACCTTTTTACCCAAACTCGTAAAAATGATTTTTAAACAAGGCAATGTTTCATGTTTGGAGGTTCGAGGAATCGTGCCCAATCGTGCTGGGTTTTGATTTTCTCGTTCGTCCAAATGACTAAATAACCTTTTAAGATTTTGACCGTAAGGCAATATTTCATATTTGGAAATTCGAAGAATCGTGCCCAATCGAGCTGGGTTTCGGTTTTTGGTTTGTCCGAATAGTGGAATACCCTTTCAAAATTGCAACGCGTGAATTTTGGAAATCATGAAATGATCTTGGTATAGAGGGTTTGAAACATCATTTCCTATCGTGCTGGATATGGTATTTCATCTTTTCAGAACAAGGAAATTTCGGTACCCAATTAGAATTACCTAAACATTTTCTAAAGGATTCGTATTTTAAATTCTTTTCCAATTTTTGATATTAGGACATTAATAATCAATTAGGTACCAATTTTGGGCGTCATGAGGGTGCTAATCCTTCCTCGTGCATAATCGACTCCCAAACCCGTTTTTCTAAATTTTGTAGACCAGAAATTGTTGTTTTAGTAAATTAAAATATTTATTAAAATAATTAAATTACGAGGTGACCCGATCACACCTAAACAAAAAGGATTGGTGGCGACTCCATACTTTATTTTAAAGTCGATCCCCGTTTTCAAAAAAATGGTTTCGACAGCTTGGCGACTCCACTGGGGATATAAGAGAGTCAAGCCGTGAATTGATTAACTTTTGTCATTTTGTCGAAAATTGAAAATTTGATTTTAATATACGGTCATTTCATTGCATTTCATCCGTTTTTGTACAATTTGTCATCATTTTATTCATGTTTTTGTATTTCAAGTTTTTGTATATCTCCACACATGGCATTGCATGACCGTCGGGTCGCACCCTTAAGTGGGAGTAAGAAACTACGCCTTCGTGAGGTTTTCACCTCCGCATGGGCTAGTGGATTGCTTCCGGGATACATCTGTACCTATGTCTTCGTGAGGTTTTCACCTCCGCATGACCGTAGGGAAATGTATTCCCCTAAACCGAACTTGATCCATATGAGCCTATAATGGGTGAGGATTGAGGAATCTGCTGGTTCAGGTACCCTTACCTTAGAACCAAACCACATATAGTGAACCCTAAAAGCTAACCCTAGGTAAAGCCACGCCAAACCCTAGTAGTCACACGATTAGGTACTTTATTTTGTTGTTTATTTCTCTTGTGCTGACGTGTTTTTTTTGTTTTGACTGCATTACATTTCATCATCATAGAAAGGAGGTGTTGATTCATATTCGATTGCTAAATAGAAAAGTTTGTCATAAGGAAATGGGTTACTTGATAAAGTGGATTATAATACGGTCATTCGAACATAGTCCAGGTAAACAACGAGAGAGGGCTGATAGTCCGTAGAGGAATACAAGACTTTGCCCGAGGATTCAAGCCGACAAGGATTATTCGAGAGTCATCATGTCTCAATTTTCTAAAAGAAGCTTATGAACATCGCGGAGGATAAGTGAGTTAAGAGGTACGGCCTGGACCAAGCAATAAAGAGCTAGAAGAGGCATCTATTGAGAAAGTTCACGGGACACGACCATAACATCCGGATACGAAGAAGAGGACTGGTGTTTTCACCTGGGCTATGAGGACAAAGCTGTATATGCAATCCGTTTTATGTAAAGAAATTTGTTTTCTAGAAAAGTTCTTCTAATAGAATTGAATTCATAATCAACACCTCTCTTTCTTTTTGCATTCATACCATGCATTTACATTGCATTTCATGCATTTGCATTACATCATATCACATGCATTAAAATTTTGTAAAAAGACCCTAATTAGGTGAAGTTATTTCAGTTAACCTAGAAGATATGGAACAAAGGTTGGAGAGATTAGAGCAAAGGCAAATCTTCGATGCAAGAGCGATTGGCCAAAATTCAACGAGGATATGCGAGATCAAATGAATATGATGCGCCAGTTAACCCAATTACTAGTCGGAGGGCTTGAAAAAAAGAGTGGCCCAGTGGTCAACAGTGTGGATGATGATGAAGACATCGTTTATTCCCTGATAAGTATCTCGGCCCAACTAGACGTACCTCCACAAGGGGCACCTGTCATTATCAAACCCCAATGTCAGATTAATACCTCGGCACTGTTGAAGTTCCTGATTGACTCAGGTTTCAACCCGGAGGATGATCGAGCCAAACCGGTTGTACTGACAGAAACAAAAGAAAAAGGAGAGTGGGCTTTTAAAGCCTCGAAGAAAAAAAAATAAAGTGAATAGTACGAGAATGTGTAACAAGGGCTATTCAGAGCCGATTACAGTAAGCCAGCCAAGGACTATAACTACCAGCCGTCAAGTCTCCCCAAAACAAGAATCTGATCCAAAACTAAACTTAGAAAAACTCCAGTTCGCACCTATCCCAATCACGTATAGGGAGTTGTACCAAATTTTGTTTGAAGCACATGTTGTATCCCCTTTTTACGTGGAACCAATACAGCCTCCATACCCTAAATGGTACGATGTGAACGCCCAATGCGAATACCATGCAGGAATTACGGGACACTCGATGGAAAACTGTACCGATTTCAAGAAATTAGTCGAAAGATTCATCAAAATGGGCATTGTAAAATTCAATGATCCCTCTGGTGCAGAAAATCCGTTGCCCAATCTTTCTATTAAAGGGGTAAACATTGTAAGTTCCATGATAGATGGGGCCATGAGATCAAGAGTACATCAAGTTCAAGGCTCTAGTGCAAAACCTGATATTGGGGAATCTGAACATTAACGACGTATCTGAAGAGTGAACCGAGGAATCAAAGTTTCCGAGCCCTTACATACGTTGGAGTGTTTTGAACAATGGGACTGTGGAAGAGATCCCTGTATTTTTAGAACTGGTTCGGAGTAATGTCCAAAACACGCTTATTGCTCTAAGCCTAGGAGCAATAAGAATCTTTTTGTGAAATAGGCTTATGTTCAAAATCTATATTTTCAATGAAAATGCATTTTTGTGTCTCACTTTGAGCAAATATTATTTTATTCATTTATTTTATTCATGTTCATACCACATAAATAATTATCCTTAGATTCATTTGTCCTTTGAATATTCTTTTGTACCTACAACAGGTCCCTAGATATCAACGACATGAGCCATGCTACTACTAACTCAGAGTCTACTTTTGAGCAAGATATGTGTCTAGAGGGATCTCAGGACTTTGAAGATGACAGAGATTATGGCTTATCTACCTGATTTGTTAAGAATGGTAGAGCAAGATGAAGAATAGATCCTACCTTACAAAGGGTCAGTGCACATTGCGAGCCTAGGAAAGAGAGCCTAGCTCACCACAGAAATAAGGCGAGACAACGTTTCAAAGATGTTTTCGCGTAATCATATCAAGAAACGCCCGAACTACTGAGACGTGGGTATGCTGTTAAGGCTAAGGAAATTCTAGAAGACGTTCATAAGGGTATTTGAAGATCACATTCACAATAGCCAAGCTAATCATGAGATTCAGATTCTGTTGGTCCGTCATAGGAAGGGATTGCATCAGTTATGCCGTGAATGCCAAATTTATGAAGACAATATTCATGTACCTCCTTCATTTCTTCGTAGACCTCATCTATGTGGGGGCATGGAGTTTATTGCGACGATCTCGTCGGAAGCTTCTAGCAGGCATTAATTATTTCACTAAGAGGGTAAAAGTAGCTTCGTAGGCCAATATTACAAAGTCGATAGTCATTAGAACAAAAAAGGAAAAAGAAAGAAAGAATATCGACAAAAAAAGAGGGGTCAAAAAGATCACATTTAACCGCACAATGTCAAAAGTTTGCGGTCTGTTCAAAGATCAAGTGCCACATTACAGTACAACAAATTTTTCCCCAAAAAAAAAGAAAAAAAAGGAGGAGAGAGCAACAAAACAATGATCATTAGGAAGATGACCTAGACTTGTAAAGATTGGCATAAAGAAGTTACATTTACCCTCTATGCTTATCAAACATTGGCCAAGACCTTCGCCGGGGCAATGCCTTAATTTGTGGAATAAAAGCGTTTTGTCTATCGAAGTCGACATTCTTTTTTCGAGTCTTGATAGAACTAAAGTTGGAAGAGGTAGAATGGATTTAATCCCGATATGATCAGTTGAATTTGAATATATTAAGAGCTGTCTGTCAGGGTCAGATAATATGTGATTATAAAAAAAAGGTTTGCCCTAGAAAATTTCATAATAGGGCTTTGAAGAAGATCTTTCCCATATAAAAGGGACTGCAGAAGAAAGTGGATGCCAAACTGGGAAGGACCTTATGCAGCAAAGAAGGCTTGTTCTAGGGAAGCATGGGCATTGACTGAGATGGATGGCAAGGACTTGCCCAATCCGGTGAATTCAGATTCAAAAAAAAAAAAAAGAAGAAGAAAAAAGAGAGGCCAAAGTGAAAACCCGCAAAGGGCGCTTTGAGACCAAAGAGGATTTGAGTTGAAAACCCAAAAAGGGCGGCTCAAATTTTGTTCGAAAGTGGGGCATACAGTAGTCTTGCTACGCTTGAATTAACGATGAAGAAGTATGTTACGTCTTGGGGCACCGACAAAGTAATCCGGATCCCCTAAACACATATTGAGTTTAAAATGGTCCTCAAAAAGTTTGAACAGAGAAGCTCATGCTGCGATATCTAGGGCATCTAGGATTCATCTTACCCAATTATTTTATTCTTTTCAAGATGCGCTCCCAATAAATTTCATTTGTTATCTTGATTAATTCATTCTCATTTTACGCTTTTTCAAAAATTGATATCTTGATTAATTTATTCATTTCGAGCTTTGCTCGCAATAAATTTATGTTTCGTCCATCATTATAATCTTGTTCAAGCATTTTGCATTGAAATAACGATTAGTGGACTAATAACACTTTTATAAAAGGAGTTTCGCATATTACTTTGGATGTTTCTAAATGATACGAGAACCCGACACATGTCTATTGTTTAGAGCTCACTAAGCTTAGGGGTGAAGATATTTGAGAAGAAAGAGTCTAAATTGAGGCTATCTCCTCAGAGTTTTTGTCAAAACTAACAATTGAACACAAAAAGCAAGATATTGCGTCGGTGATAGAATCTTGACGGAAAACGAGCAATGCCAACCCAAGCGAAGAAGGGATCATCCTCGAGAGGAAAATGATATTCTGTAAACATATATATCTGGCTATGGCATCCGGGGAATTATAACAGACCAAATTGATGGGAAAGGATTCAAATCCTATACCCCTAAATTGCAGTGAGAGGGCCTGAAGATGGTTAAGCCTTAAAGTCTCAAAGGTACCATGGAATGGACCTTGAAGTTACATTGAGGCAATTCATTTGAGCAAAATATGATTGTCTCTTTGAGTTTTTTGGCAAAAGTACTAGCCGAGCGAGATAGCGGCGTAATACGTCAGCAATAAGACTCTGATGGACGACGAGTAGTGACAACCCTAAGCATAAAAAAGGGATCATTTCATTTTTCGCTCATACATCATCATTCAAAACATATTTAGTTAGGAGCATTCGATTCATTCTGATCATTGCATCCTAATCATTGTAAAAAAAAAATCATTTCCATGACATTCTGCATTCATACGAATGTCATCCATAATACATTTAGTTAGGAGCATTAGATTCATTCCGATCATTGCATCCTAACCATTTGGCATAAGCATAAACACATAAAATTGATTTTACAAGACAGGTCCCCTAAAGGACGGTGCCATAACATCGGTGAATTCACAGATCTGACATTCCTGAAGTTGCAGGAGCAGATCGAAGATACCAGTCTGGCATTCCTGAAGTTGCAGGAGCAGATTGAAGATAACAGGTCTGGTATTCCTGAAGTTGCGGGAGCGGTCGAAGATACGATCGGCATTCACGAAGTTGCGAAGCGGATCGAAGATACCGATCTTATCTCTCCGAAGTTGCGATGAGCGGATCATGGCAAACCTTATCTCCCGAAGTTGCGGTGGAGCGGTTGAAGTTACAAGTCTTATCTCCCCGAAGTTGCAGTGGAGCGGTGCATCAAGATAGCGGATCTTATTTTCCTGAAGTTGCAGCGAGAATAGATTGAAGCTAAATTACGAGATCTTATCTCTCTGAAGTTGCAATAGAGCGAGATCATAGCAAACCTTATCTCCCCAGAAGTTGCAAAGTGGAGCGAGTTGAAGTTACAAGTCTTATCTCCACAGAAGTTGCAGTGGAAGCGGTGAAGATAGCGGATCTTATTTCCACTGAAGTTGCGATGGAACAGATTGAAACTAAATTACAGATCTTATCTCTCTGAAGTTGCAGTAGAAGCGAGATCATGGCAAACCTTATCTCCCCGAAGTTGTAGTGGAGCGAGTTGAAGTTACAAGTCTTATCTCCCCGAAGTTGCAGTGGAAGCGGATCAAGATAGTGGATCTTATTTCCACTGAGAGTTGCAATGAACAGCAGTTGAAGCTAAATTACAGATCTTATCTCTCTGAAGTTGTAGTAGAAGCGAGATCATGGCAAACCTTATCTCCACCGAAGTTGTAGTGGAGCAGGTTGAAATTTACAAGTCTTATCTTCCCGAAGTTGCGAGAGCGGTGAAGATAGCGGATCTTATCTCCCCGAAGTTGCGAGTGGAGCAGATTGAAGCTAAATTACAGATCTTATCTCTCCGAAGTTGCAGATAGAGCGAGATCATGGCAAACCTTATCTCCCTGAAATTCTGATGGAAGCGGTCAAGATAGCGGATCTTATTTCCACGAAGTTGCAGTGAATAGATTGAAGTTAAATTACAGATCTTATCTCTCTGAAGTTGCAGTAGAGCAGATCATGGCAAACTTTATCTCCCTGAAGTTGCAATGGAGCAGGTTGAAGTTACAAGTCTTATCTCCCTGAAGTTGTAGTGGAGCAGACTGGAAATAGCGAATCTCATTTCTCTGAAGTTGTAGTGGAACAGATTGAAGCTATAAATCACAGATCTTATCTCTCTGAAATTGCAGTAGAGCAGATCACACCAGCCTTATCTTCCTGAAGTTGCAGAGAAGCAGGTTGAAATTACCAATTCTTATCTCGTTGAAGTTCCAGCGGAGTAGATCGAAGCTACAATTCTCTTCTCCCTGAAATTACATTCGAGCGGATCGAAGCACTATTTCCTATACTTCTGAAGTTGCAGTGGGTTGAAGCGAAGTTACTTGAAGAAGAAGAAAAGAAGCGCCAAGACTCAGCAATGCCGGGCGAAATTGGTCCTTTTAAAGTCTTTGCTCCATTCTCGTTACACGACAATGAGCAAAGAGGGGCAGCTGTACAGGCCCAATTTAGCCCGGGCCCATTACTAATCAGATACAAAAAAGGAAAAAAAATAAAAAAACCAAATAAAAAAATAATGAGTCCAAAATTACATATCAGGCCCAAATTCCCGAATGGCCCAAATCTAAAAGAAAAAACCTAAGCCCAATAGGCCCAAACCCAACGTCCCAATAGCCAAACTAGGGTTTGAGAAAAGTCAAAACCCTAGCTAGCCTTCAACGCCGCACCATCAGCGCAAAAGCGCGCCCTCGCCCACCGCCTGGCGTTACACGCAAGCGAAAAGAACACGCAATGCAATGGCGCAAAAGGAAATAGACAATAAAGTGAACAGTGATAAAAAAAATATATATGTAAATGGCTATAAAAAAGGCCATGATCCGATTGTAATGGGGGGATTTTTTTCGAATTCAAAAAAAGAAAAAATGAACATTCAGCAATCGAAAACCAAATATAAATTTTAGAAGGTTGATTTCATTTTTTTTCTGACTGTTATTAACTACTGCTTTCATTTATCTTTCGTTTTTTTATTCTTTATTTTTTTAAGATTTTTTAAACTAAATCGAAAAAGAAACGAAAAAAAACTCACCTGAACCCCGGGGTCGCGTTGTCGGAGTCTTCTTTCAGTCGTCGAAGCCGGATCGAAGGCCAAAAGGGGAGGGTTTCTTTTTTTCTTCATTCGGCTCTTCGGAGCCTGAAGGCATGGCCTTCGAAACGGGGCACAAAGGCCCATCCCCACGCCTCGTTGTCCACCGGACTGGTGGTTGCGCGATGGGCGACTGAAGGGAGCCTAACCGTCAGACAGAAATGAAGATGGGAGGGAGAGAGGATAAGCCTTAAAGTTGTAATTTTGTTTTCTTTCTTCTTTTCTGAACTTTGAAGGAAACAAAGCAGGAAATGGGTTTAAAGACATTCAGTAAACGGCGCCGTTTGGGTCAAGGGAACTGCGCATATCCCTTCAAAGGGATATTTGCGCGACAGATCCTTCCCCATTGCAGCGCCATTCAATCAGGCCCATTTTGTTATTTTCCTTTTTTTACAGATTTCACCATTAATTTTGTTGGGTTTTAAATTGGATCCTTGACCCATAGACGCGCATAAGGGCTGGGAATATTTTCCCAATCAGTCCCTCTTACTTTAAGCGTGTTCTATCTCGATCCCTAATAATCCCTTTTTATTTATTTACAATTTTATCCCCGAATTTTATTCTGATTTCAAGACAGTCCTCTAGTAAATTTATTTAATTATTTGCTTATTAATTCGTCTAATTATTTTCCTTTTTTTAATTGAAATTAGATATTATTTATTTAAATTGTTCTAGATACTATATATTTTAAATTTCTCTTTACATGTTGTTTATCTTCATTAATTATTATTATTATTATTATTATTACTATTGTATTTACTATCATATTTATTATTACTATTCATTATTTTTATTTTTTTATTACTATTATTATATTATTATTCTTTTTATAATGTACATATTTTATTATTATTTTGTTTATTAACTGTTATTGTTATTATAATTATCATTATTTTATTTTTCTTTATCATTATTATTTTGTTATTATTACTTCTCATTTTATCATTTTATTACTTTATTATGATTATTATTACTATTATTTATATTATTATTATTTTCGTTTATTTTACTATTATCTGTTTATTATTATTCTCCTTTATCATTATTATTATTACCATTTTATTATTAAGTCTCCTTGTATTATTTTATTTTTCTACCTTATTATTATCATTATTATTATTACTATTATTATTATTATTACTATTCCCTTATTCTGTTATTATTTTCGCATTATTATTCCTTTATTCTGTTATTATTTTCGCATTATTATTATTGTTGATATTAGTATTATTATTATTTATTATTTTTTTATTATTAATACTATCGTTTATTTTGATTTTTTCCCTTCCTATCATATTTATGTCATCATTCTTTATTATTATCATGTTTACATCACCACTAGTTACTAAATAGAACCATTTTTTACGTTTTGACCAATTTTTTGTTTTAAAGATTACATCGACTTTTCTTTTTATCACTTTTTTACCCAAACTCGTAAAAAGGATTTTTAAACAAGGCAATGTTTCGTGTTTGGAGGTTCGAGGAATCGTGCCCAATCGTGCTGGGTTTCGATTTTCTCGTTCGTCCAAATGACTAAATAACCTTTTAAGATTTTGACCGTAAGGCAATATTTCATATTTGGAAATTCGAAGAATCGTGCCCAATCGAGCTGGGTTTCGATTTTTGGTTTGTCCGAATAGTGGAATACCCTTTCAAAATTGCAACGCGTGAATTTTGGAAATCATGAAATGATCTTGGTATAGAGGGTTTGAAACATCGTTTCCTATCGTGCTGGATGTGGTATTTCATCTTTTCGGAACAAGGGAATTTCGGTACCCAATTAGAATTACCCAAACATTTTCTAAAGGATTCGTATTTTAAATTCTTTTCCAATTTTTGATATTAGGACATTAATAATCAATTAGGTACCAATTTTGGGCGTCATGAGGGTGCTAATCCTTCCTCGTGTGTAATCGACTCCCGAACTCGTTTTTTTAAATTTTGTAGACCAGAAATTGTTGTTTTAGTAAATTAAAATATTTATTAAAATGATTAAATTACGAGGTGACCCGATCACACCTAAACAAAAAGGATTGGTGGCGACTCCATATTTCATTTTAAAGTCGATCACCGTTTTCAAAAAAATGGTTTCGACACCCATAGATTAATGGTAGCCAGAAATTATTATTAGAGTCGACGATATAAGCAAAGATCTGATGCTTTCTTTTATTTCGATATGAAGGTTTACAGAAAGCCCCACATTATTGCTAAGCCCCCTTCTTTCCTAATACTATCTACATCATCACAATTGTCAAAACATAGTTTACTGGCAAAAGCCTTACATTTTTCAAAACTAGTCTGGGTTTCCAACAAAAAGCATAGATCTAAGCTATAGATTCGGGTCAGCTTCATACATTCGGAGAATATCCGAGCCTGACTCATGTCGTGGATATTCCAACAAAGTGCTTTCATTCATCCTTGGCAGGTTGTTGTGGGCCAGCCTGCCCGAGCCCTTGAGCGGAGGCGGATGGTGGTTGATCGTGGTTATTGTTGGTATAAAGCTCACAATATATAGTGTATGTCATTGTTGTTAGCTGGATGTTCTACTGGAAATTGGACAAAGAGGGTACATCAGGATGAGGCATTGAAAGGGCATCATGCATGCTTAGTGTTACAGTTGTGATCTAAATTCTTATTAAAATAAAATACAAGTGACAAGCTAGAGAATCCACGAGGGTAAAGGGTTTTTATGTAAAGATCTATGTGTTCTATTTTTTCTCTCTTTTCGACATTCTATTTTGACACTTAAGTTTGGGATGCGAGCATGAATCGCTGCACGGGTGGCTCGCTCATCAATATCATCTTGTGTTACACGTTTCCTCTTTGAGTTAGAAGAACATGAATCAAAATTGGATTGGGATACAATCTGCCTGCCTTTTCCTTTCGTGTCATCTACCTGTTGTCGTGCACGGTTGTGTGCGATGGTTAGTTCGTGAATTCTAAACGCCTGATCACGATGTGGCTTTGCCTGAACCTGTTCATCAATAGGCTGTACCATCTCTATGGCCTGATTTCATACGACAAAAATTCTGGGCTGCATGCGAAGAAAAACGATCAATTGTACCATTTCCACAAACGGCTGAGGCTTAGAGCTAAAATGTTGGGTACACGTTTCAAATCTTTCTTCAAGCGGCTTCTCGCAGTAATTGAAATAATTTTGTTTCTTTGGGACCTTTATTCTAAAACTCAGAAATGAAGAGCAAGTTGATCAATCTTTGCTGTAGCTATATATGATTATGAAAGAAATATCTGTGGATTATTATGGTTCAAGTAAATTAGCTTTGGGTTCTTAATCACTGTGCTTTCTCATCGCAAAATGTCTGAAGCAGTTTGGTTTGAATCTTGTATTCTGATTTGCATGACTATGATTTTATCATTCCTTAAATATATATTCGACTCTAACTCCAACTCTTGAATCATGAAAACTTACATTTCAACAATTATATTCTTATAACTTAAAACTCAAAATTTCCTACCGTAATCCATGAACAATGAAGCTACTTAAAACAGATATTCTATGGTAGATAAACCTGAAGGACCAATCCAAGGAACTTGAACACTGACCATTTGTTCTTCATACAAAAACCCAACATCATTTCCATTAATATTGCAAGCTTTTGGTTCCTCTGAGGCAAACACTCTCATTTCACCACTTCCTTTCACTTCCATCTTCGCTGACCTCTTTAATTCATCATATGTTAATGTAAGTATTGCACCACCAGCATTCAGCATGTTCACTAGCCCAATAGGAGCAAAATGGACTGATTTTCCAGCCAAGACAGTCACTGGTGAGATGATCACGAGCTCGAAATCGAATGGTTGCAATGAGATTTCAATGTTTTCATCTGGTTTTTTGAGGACCAGTTTCTTGGATTGAGACAAGTAGAGTGCAAAAACTTGAACATGTTCAATACAGAATGGGTTTTTGCCATTGTTCCATTCAATGTCTTTGGGATTGGTTTTAGCTGTCACCATGTGAGAAAACTGAGATGCACATTGGTTTCTTCTGGTTTCAGGGCACCATCCACCACCTTGGCAATTGAATGCCCCAATCACACCATTATACTGTTTAAATCCGTACTCGAAAATGTTAGATATTTCGAGAATAATTGGAAAAAGCATTTATAAAATGAACCTTGTACAATGACTAACCTTGTTTAAGTTCCAGATTTTGAGCATGGTCTTGCCATCATGGAGAGGATCTTCAAAGAGGCAATCCTTGGTTGGAAGTGCATAGTATTGGCATCGGAGGATCGAACCGTCGGGCAATACAAGTCGTTTGAGCAAAGGGAAGTTGTGGTTTCCAACGGTATCACTGATGTAAATCGGGCCACCAGAGATTGCCCGAGAAGCGGCATGGAACTCGGCACAAGGGTGAGTTGATTGGAACATGTCCCAATCAGGGTGGATAAAGTTTCCCATCCACAAACTGTTGTAGGCACAATGAACCATGTGACAGCCTTGGAGCCAAAATGTGCCATTAGGGTCACCAGATGGATCAGTACACCAAAAATCATCACCTGTTAGACAGGACCAAAACCATAATTGAAAATATATTTCACATCATCATCATCATCATCATCATCATCATCATCATCATCATATATATATATATATATACTTTTAATAGATAAAATAGCATACCAACACGGCCAAGGCAAATGGCTTCTGTTCCAAGAAACATGAAATCATTGCAGTGTTCCATGCTAGCAATAACACCATTGCCATTGAAATGCTTCCTTATTGAATCTGTTAGTGCTCTGTAATAAGCTTTGGCAAGATCAACTCTTCCACCATAGTTTTCACACAACATTTCCAGCAACTGTTACCAAAAAGAACCCAATGAGCATTCATGTTTATATCCTAAAACTCGAAAAAAAAAAAAAGCATAGGGATTAATAGCTTACATGGATAACATCCACCTTGACTCCATCAATACCAACATTTTTCAAGTGCGAATGAATTCCTTCATAAAGTTGATCAGCCTTTTCCGGTGGTACCAATCCGATGCCGGTGTTAACAATCTTATCAACAGCGAGATCTTCCATCGTGTTCTTCAATCCAGGCGACAGTTCTGGCTTGATAACCTCGGATTCCGGTAATCCGGGTACATTAGGCCTTAAACCACCCCAATATCCACATAAAGCATGCCATACATAAACAAACTCCACAGTGTTGAATTCATCCTTAAGATCTTTAATGAAGGCACCCATGCCCTTATTAGGTTCACCAGTGGCTAAAGTTTTAGGACTTTCATAGTCTCTAAACTTGTAATTCTCTTGAAACTTCAATAATCTGCATGGCATTTGCTCACCGGCAACAGTACAATTCATGCCTTCTTTAGTGATGGGATCCTCATCATGGCTGATGGATTGCCATCCATCATCGATCAACACCATCCCCGGTGGGCACCCTCCGTCGGCTAGGCCCTTGACACCTTCCCAAACACCTTGAGGGTGCACAGTAAGGTAAAATGCATCCCAAGTGCACCATCCAAATTTGTCTAAGATCCCTGGTGGGGTCTTTTCATCTAACAGCTTGAAGGTTCCAAGGTGAACCCTCATCACTTCCATGGCTTCCTTGACCAAGTTGAATGGATCTTCACCTACATGAACATAAAGAACGCTCTGGAATCTGGCCGAGGTGACCTTCGTCGACCCGCTTTCGACACAAATATCGATGTTGTCGTTGGTTCCAGGCTGAAGGGAGGCCCTGAAAGGGCCTTCGAGGAGGGGAAGGAGAAGAATATAAGGCCTCCCAGAAGCTGATTTCTCAAGAATAACCATTTGAGTTTCGTTTTCAAGGTCTTTTCCATTGGAACCAACCCAATGAGTCGTCCACCAAACTTTGAACCTGAAAATGCTCATGAACTTGACGTTATTGAGCTTTCCAATGGGGACAACATGGCGGCTGTTGGATTCAACAGCTTCAAATCCGACAAAGGATCCAACACTACTTGGTATTGTTTTGTCAGTGGATGAACCATAAGGGGAAGGAGTTACTATGATGTTTTGAGGGACACCTGAGAGAAAAACATGACCATTGGCAATGAAGTTTGAGCCTTCAAGGGAAAGTAGAGACTGGTTATGGCCATCACCAAGGCCTGAAACACTAACTTTGCCTAAGCTTGGAGCCATTGATAATGAACGAAAAGGGTGCTGTTTTTGCATAGTAAGAGAGAAAACAAAGGTTGATTATATATAGAGACAATAACAGGATTTTTGGAAAGGAAATCTAATCAATGAAAATCAGTTTGATTTGATTCTGTCTTTTTAATGAGAGCTTCAAACTTGGGTTGCTTAAAATAAATGGGAAGGCCCCTAATTTATAGGCCAAGGCCTCCCATGACAGGAATAGAAACTTTGAGAGGAATGGTGATGTGATGATTTTGTTTGAGGGAAAGAAAATAATATAATTGCAAAGTTGAATGTGTATGTATATTTATATATTTACTTGCTAGCTTTAATTTCTTTTCCATATATATTCCATCCCAACTTAAGTTTTCTTTTCTTTTCTTCAATCTTCTTTTATCTTCTTTTTCTACAAAGTCATTCATGAATGAAGATATTGTCAAATATATATATATATATATATATATATATATATATATTCCACATTCCACGTTATCCCTATCCTTATCATTTTCTAATAGGAGAATGACAAATTAGATTTTTCCTCTTGATTTTCAGCTTTTTTCTTCTGAAAAAATTTAAATTCAACTAAAAATACTAAAACTCAAGAGAAAAAAAATTTATTTATCATTCTCCTATTGAGAAGAGGTAGGGATAAAGTGGAACTACAATTTCATACAACCTTCTCATATAAATAAATGATAATACGAAAATTTAAAAAACTATAATAATACAGGAAGATTTTAAAAATTATTGGTTGTTAAACATATATAAAGGGAATACACTCAAACTATGTAGATGTTATTGGCTCTTTTATGGACATGTGCTTTTGCTTTTTATTTATTTAGTTTTCAATGTTTTGTGTGGAAATCAAGATTTTCAGAACTAGATTGATGTCGAACCGATTAAGTTATCGATTTGTTGATTTAATTGGTTTGATAATTTTAATGGGTCTGATTGTTTCGATTAAATATATAATTAAAAATTCATAAAAATAAGAATATTATTAAAAAAATCAATTCAACCGATTTTTTTGTCTGATTTAACTGGTTCAATGTTCTTATCCAAACCAATACCCCAGCCGATTCTATATCTAACTGGTTATTTGGATCCTATTCAAACAACTTTGGTGGGGACGGATGGAAAAGGAATGGAAGAGAAAGAAGGGAAAGGGAAAGGGAAAGGGAAAGGGAAAGGAAAAGGACTGGAAAAAAAGAGAAAGGGAAATAAATGGAAATAGAAGGAAAGAGAAAAAAATGAAATTGATTTGTTTTTCTTTTTTAAATTTCATTGGGGTATTAAAATTTTATTATTATGATATACTTTGAATTTTTCATATATTTACATCAAGTTAAACTTTAAAAAGAATTCATATAAAATTTATCCTTTTCATGTTTGTAGTGTTTTTCATATTTTTAATTATTTTTTTGTGTTTATGTGATATTAATTTCTATTTTTAATATCATAATTTAATTTCTTTTAAAATGTTTCCTTTTGTGTTATATTTATATGGTGTCTTAATTCAAAACATGTTTATTATAATGGTTCAATTTTAAAATGTTGTGCATATTTTTATTTTTAATTTTTCAAATGATGCATTTAATTAATTAAATAAGTTTATTTGTAGATTACTCACAAGTAAATTTAGTATTATATAAATTCTTTTTAATTTTATTTTTTTATAGATGCATTTAAAATTATTGATGTTAATTTAAAATTTTATTTATTTATAAAATTATCATAAATTTAATTTTTATAATGAATAAAGGTGGAATTTTTTTAAAGAAATAATTTTAATAAAATATATAAATGTACTTATAATAATATATATTATTTTATGATTGTGATTTATTGTAATTTCATTGGTCAAGTGGATGTCTGATTTACTCGAGAGATCAAATTTAGTCATTTAGTAAATACATTTCAAAATATGTTTGGTTTCATTAATCTATAATTTATTATATAAATAAATAAAAATTTGGAAAAAAAATTAAATTGAAAAAAATACCCTTTATTACATATTATATTACTAAATTAGCATTAAAAATAATTTATTAGTATATTACTAATTGCTATGTGATTATATAAAAAATAAAACAAATATGATAAAAATTAACAAACAAGAACCAATTTTGATTAATCAGGTGATTGCAAAAAAAATATCAAGATTGAAAATACTTAACTTTTTTAAATAATATTATTAGTATTTATTTTTAAATTAAATTAAATTTTAGTTATTTGTAGGGAGTTAAGTTATTAATTTATCTAAGGCTTAATAGTAAAAAAAAGTCCTTAATAAAAATAAAAAAAATCAATTAAGTCCTTAAAAGTTCATCCTATTGAGCCCTCAATGATGAGAAAAACAATTAATTATGTCATTTCGTTAACGGAAACTGTTAGTTGACTTATTTGATCGTTAAGTGCGTTGACCATGTCATGTCAGCATTTTAAAAAAAATTAAAATCATAAAAGATATTTTAAAATTAATAAAAATATAAAAATTATTAAAAATCACTAAAAATTATAAAAAAATAAATTTGTAAAAAAAATAAAAATAAAAACTATAAAATTCAAGGAGACAACCTGATCAACTTTTCTGAAGTACTTAGGGTTGGTTCTAGGCCTCAGCTCCACGAGCTATCCCATAGGCAACCCATAACATTGGCCATCTTTGTATGAAGGCATAAACAGTGGGTACTGATCCCGTTTATGATCATAATATTCAGGCGGCCTCTACGCTAGAGGTTGAGCATCAATGATAAACTCATGAGTTTCCTCCATTTTAGGCTTAATTTTAAGGCTTTCTTCAACTTTTTTCCATCTTCTTTTTAGATTGTTTTTCGCCTCAATGTTGAAGAATAAATCATTTGCTGGAGGTCAAAGAACCATAAATTCAGGGGCGAAGCCAGGGCAACTTTTTAGGAGGGGCCGGATGAAATTTTAATTTTTTATAGTTTATATCTTTCTAATTTGTAAAGGATTAAATCAAATTTTTATAATTTTAGGGGGGGGCAAAGTGTAATTTTACCTTTACTAATTTAAAATTTATAAAAAAATTTAAAGGCCTAAATAGAAATTTTACCTTTTAGGGGGGGCCGGGGCCCATGCCAGCCCCCTGGCTTCGCCACTGCATAAATTATATATATATGAATACTGATCCCGCTTATGATCATAATCTTCAGGCGATCTCCATGCTAGAGATTGAACATCAATGACAATTCAAGAGTTTCCTCCATTTTTGGCTTAATTTCAAGGTTTTTCTTCAACTTTTTTCCATCGTCTTATTAGATTTTTTTTGGCCTCAATGTTGAAGAATAAATCATTTGCTGGAGGTCAATCAAAAATTTAATTTTCAAATTATTATTTCCATACACTTCCATCCTATCCTCAAATCCTCAAGACTCGTCTAGTACCTGAGCTAAGGAGGAACAAGTAAATCTAAGTTTTGAAAATTTTTAAATTTGTTTCCATTATTTCTGAATTCCGATTTAACTGTCTTTATTAATATATTATTATTTTGTTGAGTATTGATACACAATCTAGTTAGCCATGGGTTAGGCATGTTAAGGAAAAAGTATCCCTGTAAGCAATTTTAGTAATCCAGAAATTCTAATAGTAGAACTCCTGTAGGAAATACAAAAACAAAGAGATGTTTCCTTTCCTTAGAAGAACCAATTCTTTTTCAAGTTTTACTTCCAACCAATCACAAGAGTTTGACCAAATCTCAAATAATACTGTTAATGAACAAGAAGAACATTATGAAAATGTTTCCTAAAGATTTGATAATTGGACTCTTCCCAGAGTTCCAACAAACCAAATTTATAAGAAAACAACTTTAGAAACTTTAAATGTCTTTTGTAGTTATGTTATAAAAACAAAAGAAAAAAGTTTATCTATCCAAAAAGAATATGAAACTATCCAATTATTAGATAGAGTCGTCATTAATAAGCTTAAACAACAAAATTATAAATAGATCCATTTTGGATTACTTCAAGTAAGTGTCAAACCACTTAGTGTTGAAGCCACCAAAAATACCTCAATTTTAATTATCTTAAGAAACCAAAGACACATTACGTTTAATGACTCTTTACTAAGAACAATAGAAACAAGCCTATATATTGGCCTAATACATTTTAATTGTTGCCTAAATTTTATGGTTTCATTAATTGATAAAAACATTTTAAAATCATTAACCCTTCAAGTACATACTCATAATTACAAAATGCACATTAGATCCGAAGTACTAACTTTAGTCTATCGACTTCATCTCAAAGCTATGTATTCCATAGTCAACATCAAGGCTTTACTCAAAAGCCCAAAAGGAGAAACTCTTTTAATAGAAACAGACACCTCAAGATCTCATACCATAATCCCAAGAGCAATACAATGACATGAAATCAATCTCCCTACCAAATGAAAACTAGAAGGTGCTATAGACCCTGTTACACTAACCCCAATTAGAAACACTTCTTTAAGTGAAATTTCTCCACACCAAGATGGTTTAATTGAATTATTATTCAATAGGCCACCCAGAACATGACATCCCAAGAACAATACAATGACATGAAATTAATCTCCTTACCAAATGAAAACTAGAAGGTGTTTAGACCCTCTTGCACTAACCTTAATTAGAAACACTTCTTTAAGTGAAATTTCTCCACACCAAGATGGCTTAGTTGAATTAATATTTAATAGGCCACCCAGAATGCCCCCACGACATTCCTTTGAAATATGAAGTACCGATACAACTTTTAGAAGGTTAAATTTAAAAGAAGAATCAAATCCTGACGAACATTAGGACTGCTAGAGCCAACAATGAACTGGCAGTTCTTTTTGGTTTTTAGCTTAATCCAACAATGTGTTGGCATTTGATTTGGCTTGAAAGAATTTTGCAGTAGTTTGATCCGAGGCAGCAAACTAACATAATCTTGAGTTTTTGTTGAAGAAATCATCCACAGACTTAGAATCATATTTTTCATCATTAAATTTTTCTCACCATTTCGTTTTGAAATTTAAAACTAGCAATGGGATTTCCATATATGGATCCTTTGGGTCTATGTAATGTTTGAACGATACTGATCCAGTTTGAACCAATATATTTTCATAATATTGTTGGGGGTTTTGGGAATCTAATGGCTTAAAATGTCATCCTTTGAAAAAGTTCTTTGATAACAATATGATGAGTTTTTTCATAAAATTATTCCTCCATCAAATTTTTTTTTCAAAATATTTGTTTAAAAAATAGTGAGGATTTTTGTGTAGCAGCCCATGAAGATGCTACTTCTTTTGTAAAAAAAAGGGTTCTTCTATTTTTCCTTTTCCTTTGTCTCTGAGTTTGGGGGCATTTTTTTAAGGAATTCTCTGGTGAGGAAATCAGGTAAAGAATTAGTTTCTCCTTTGATATATTCAATTTCGAAATTAAATATACTTAAAATTGCTTTCCATCTTGCAAAAATTTATTTTGAAGTAATATTTTAAACATCTTTTTGTAAAACTTCTTTTGATGATTTGCAATCGGCTCGTAAAAGAAATTTTTGACTTAATAAATCACTTTGAAATTTTCTAATTGATAAAATTCCTTTTTTGATTGTACTATAATTTTACTGAGTTGGATTCCAGTGTCTAGGTGTAAACTGGAATATTTGTTCATTTCCTCCATTGATTAGTTTCAAAATCCCACCATACCTTATCTTAGAAGCATCAGTTTCTACTATTTTGGGGACGACTAGATCAACTAAGTGTAAACAAAGAAGTTAGGTGATTTGTTTTTTTTATTTGGGTAACAATTGTAACACCCCTTACCCATCTCTATCGTCGGATTAGGGTTACAGGATGCTACCACACATAATCGAACAGAATTGTGCTATATTAATGTAAAATTCCTCAAAACGATCAGTATTCATCAAACTTATAATAAAAAAACATGTTATTCATATATTATCGGGGTTAAATCAAACTTACAAAAGCTTTAAAAAAATTTAAAACGAAACAGAGACTCATTTGAAACATTTCAGTAAAAGAAAGCAAAAATACAAAACAGGAGTCACACGAGCATGTGACAGGTTGAGGCCATGTGGAGTTATGGGACATGGTTATGTTGTCCAACTGTGTGCAAGGGCTAAAACTGTGTAGGTGGAGTCACACGATCGTGTCTCCAGATCGTGTAATAGACTGTGGTCGTGTGGGGACTAAATTGTAAAACTATGCAAACTTTCACATGGCCGTGTGGTTAGACCATGTAACTCACTGATGTTGGGTATACCAATTGAAACCTAAATCACACAGACCACACGACCGTGCCATATACCTATGTGTGGCACATGACTATGTGTCAAGCTGTGTATCAGCCCATGTGCACCTAAAAGAACCTTATCAAACAAGTAAAGTGCCCTAGGCTCACTTAAACCACAAGAAACATGGTGCCATCACTCAAACTTATTCAAAAATCATCAAAACATACTCAAAAGGAAACTTATCTCATTCATCCTAAGTGCCTAACCAATATGCCACAATTGACACCTCAATTCAAACATTTACAAGCTAACATTCATCACCATTCATATCACCATTCTCATACCATAAACATTTCCATATAATCACCATCAAATACCAAAACATCAATAAGCAAAGTTCACCACATGACCTAAATATAGTTACCAATTCATCTCAAAACATAACACAACTAGAGCTTAACATTACATGCCATTTCAAATACAAACTTATACTTACACACTTGTAACCAAAATACCTATTTACATGCCACTTATAACCTATCACAAAATGATAAAAAAATCTACCAATTCATTTAATGGATAATGTGAGCTCCGACTTGACTTCCAACTGACAACAACTTCCGATAATCTACAAGAAACCAAACAAAATGAACATAAGCAACACTGTGCTTAGTAAGTTCATTTGAAAATTAACTTATCGAGTTTAATGTAACTTAAATATTGAACATACAATTATGCAATCAAGAATATGTGTTCGTTGATAGCCTATGCAAATCAGAAATCTCACAAGGTTAGTTCCTTCACAATTGAAACATATAACTATTCCATGCTTATAAATCATATACAAGTAACCACACTTGATACACATATCATCTTTCACATATAACAATGTTGAGTTTTGTTTAAATCTCATCTTCATCCATTAGATAATTAAATTACATGGTTACAATTTTAGAATTTTAAATAGTTTTACAATAACTATACACCAAAGAGTGTTAGTGTGTTGTAATCATTTTAAAATAAATATCATGATTCTAAATATGCACAAGAAACTATGGCACAATAAACCTCCTTGAACTTGACTCCTCGACAAGGTAACCCTAAAAATCATATTTTGAAATTAAATTTTCACAATACATATTATAATAAATAATATAAAAAACCACAATATCTAAGTAAAATAACATTTAAATATATTATATTATATTTATTGTGCTGTTTTTATGGCTTATTTAACAATTTGGCCCTTGAACTATATACAATTTTCCTCTTCAGTATGATGAATACCAATAATAAGTAATTAGACAATCCTCCTTATAGTCTTAGAACAAGCATAAAGCATAAATACGAGTTTTTTTATTATCTAAATAATACAAAAAAAAGGTTAATTACGAGAACAATATATTTTTTATAGTAAAATTGGGTACCACCAATGTGTCAAGCGGTGCTAACTATAAAAATAATATTTTAATAAAATCAATAAATTAAAAAATAATAATATTTTAATATAAAAATGGGTGATGTCAAATTGTCGGCATCCTTTTTCTCCTTTTGATTTTTATTTTTATTTTTATATTTTTTTTTGAGGGGTTGTGGTATAATAGAGGTATGAAATTCAAAATTACACCATAACCCTAAAAAAAAAAAAGTCAAGGAGAGAAAAAATGGGCATCGCCAAACAATTTGATTTCACCCTTTTTACATAAAAATATTTTTTAAAATTTATTAATTTATTGCTTTTTATTAAAATAATATTTTTTAATATTTAACCTATAGCATTTTTGCAATTAACTTTTTTTATTATTTAAATAAAAAAAACTCCATAAATACACAAAAGTACTTCCCATTTAGGCGCTCTCTCCTTTATCTTCACCTAGAGGTGTACATGGGCCGGGCCGGGCCGGGCTCGGGCCGGGCCCAACAAGAATTCTAGGCCCGTTTTATAGGCCCAGGCCCGGCCCGGCCCGAAATATGGGCCTGAAAATTTGTCCAAGCCCGGCCCGAAATGGAATTGGCAAGCCCGAGCCCGGCCCGGCCCGTATTATTTTTTATTTTATTTTAAATTATTTTAAATTCAGTTATCAAATAATCAGTATTGTAAACACGAATGTCAATACGGATCTCACGTGAAATATATTTAAAGTATATATATCAACTTGTAAACACGAATGTGTTCATCTTATGCATAACTTGATTCTAAGGTGTTACATAAACACTACCAATAAAATTTAATAGAACTATTTTTTTAACAAGTGAGATCCAATTTATCTAACACACGATTAACGATTCTGCATGATGGAATGATATGATACGATTCTATCCTTTAAAAAATTCAACCGAAACATGAAGTTGGAAACATGGAGAATTAAACCAACAAATTTACAATGAAAGAGTTTAACTTAATTAATTCAAACTCAGTAACAAATGATGTAAAGTTTGCTATTCAAATCCTAGGGCCTAGATGTTCCGGTTTAAGGATAGATGAAAGAGTAGCGATTTGAACTTTAAAATTAAACATAATCAAGTTTTCGATTCAAAGATCTACTGAGACACGCAGAAATTTGAAAAAAAAAGGTTCAATCAAAATCAAAATATAGCCAACTGAAATTCAATTGAATCAAAAAGCTTTCTTTTTTCTCCTGCAATATAACACAAAATGGAGCCTCTGACTTGATTTAAAGCAACAAGCTTGATTTAAAGCAAAAAGGGTAGGCATTGCATTTAAACCAAATTTCCGGACCACACAATCTTTGACCTACAATTTGTTTACCTTTAAATTGAAACAAGTTGTTTGAACTAAAATAATAACCAAATTAATAACAAAAAAAATGTTTTACTATATCGAAATAATATTAAATACGAATACAGAACAATAAAACAGCATCAAAATAGCCCCAAAATAGCCCCAAAATAGCATCAAACAGCAACAAAACGAAGATCAAAATAAAATTTCAAAAAAGACATCAAACAAAGACTAACAAAGCAACAAACAGCAACTAACAAAACAAAACGAAGTGCCAAAAACAAAGCATAAAAATAGCACTAAACAAAGAAAAACAAAATCAAAGAACAATCCCAAAACGAAGACAAAAAACTCGCAAAATATGATCAACCAACCAAAATATCTATACATTAACCAATTAACATATTTAATTTTATAAGAAACTATAAATTGTAAGCTAAATTAAATTGCCAATAGTTAGAAAGGAAGGTAACCTAAAAGCGGTTGAAGAAATATCGTCCTCATCGTCCTCATCGTCCTCATCGTCCTCATCGTCATTCTTGTCACCAACTTCTAACATGAAATCATAATAAATAATTAGATTATCAAATTGATAAAAATAATATAAAATTACAACAATAAAACGAGAATAATAATTACCCGTTGAAAATCCCTTAGCTCGCATCCAATCATCAAGACAAACAACCGCTTGAACCATTTTTGGCTTAAGTGAACTCCTCAAAGGTGTGATAACTTTTTACCCATGCTAAAAGCCGATTCGGAAGCTACGATCGATATTGGAATTGCCAAAAGATCACGAGCTAATAATGAAAGCTCATTATATCGAATCGAACTTTTGCTCCAATAATCCAAAACATCTATTTGATTTATTCAACTCAAGCTCCTGGTTCTTCCAAATAAATGTCCAATCGTGACTTTTCACTCTTAGTGCTAGATTCATTTAAATACCGTTTATAATCATCACTCTCATCAAAATCTCCCCAAAATCAACATTAATAACACTTTGTGTTGATGCAAACTAGAATCAACGGTATTTTTATCTCGAGACATTAGAATTCTCACCAAAGAGGAAGACGTGGATTTGGATTTCTTAGCATACTCGTCAAGCAAGAGTCTAAGATTACTAAGAATGGTTTCAACAAAATCTAAAGCATGAATACCATAGATTGAAGTAAAGCAATATTGCACATAATTCAACTTGTAACGAGGATCTAAAATTGCAAACACATGACAATATTAACGAATACTCATTGATATTTGTCAAATTTCTCTTGCATTTGCTTAACCATTGGAGTTAAAAAGAATGGGGACCTTTAATCAGTATCAAGCAAGACCTTGTGAACCTTCCAAACCCCTCTGAAATAAAGTGATGGCCGTCGGATAATTAGAACCTTAAAAATACAAGTCACATCATAAAAGACTTTCAAAAATTTGCAAAGGATAGCAACATTTCTCCACTCCTCGTCGAAAAAGTGCAAATATTTGATAGTCTTTATCCCGTTGGCCCCAATAAACTAGCACATCTCTATAGTAGAGAGAAGATTCAAGCATCAAATAAGTAGAATTCCATCTAACACACACATCTTGACGCAACTTTTGGTCACATTCAAATGAAAACTTTTGTCGGCCACATCATAAAATCTTTTCCTACTGAATTCCCGACTTTTTATGTACTTAATTCCATTTCGAATCTTACCAACAACACTATCAACAAGTTCCAAACCAGCTTTAACTATAAGATTCAAAATATGTGCACAACATCTAACTTGAAAAAAGCACCATCACATAAAATAGCTCGGTTAAATGCGAAGACGATTTTTAAGACAAGAAACCAACACATCATTATAAGAAGCATTATCCAAAGTGATGCTAAAAATTTTCTTGTCTATACCCCATTGAGATAAACATAAAACAAGTTCATCCGCTATGCTCAAACCATCATACGGAGGAAATAAAGCTTTAAACCTTATGATTCTCTTTTGTAGCTTCCAATCTTTGTCAATCCAATGAGCATAATGCAAATATATTCATCATTAGTATGCTCGAGTTCCAATTATCGGAAGTTAGACAAATTAAACCAGTGCTTTAGCCAACTCTTCTTTAACATGATCTCTCTCTTTTGCATAATACATTAGGACATCCCTAGCAGCGTAATTAACTCTACTTATATTCTTAAAATTAGGACTAGCAATTCTCATCATGTACCTAAATCCTGGTTCTTCAACTGTCCTAAATGAATGCTTGCCACACACAAGAAAAGTAGAAACAAATTTGACTCGACGACACTCATCGACATCAAACTTATAGTTTTTATAGATGGACCACCACCTAATGATGGTTGATTGGCTATGGTGTATTGAGTGATGTCCTTATTAAATTTTTCAAACATTGATTTAGATGACGTCTTAAATGAGAGGTTCCACTAGAAGATTTAGCAGACAAGATACTCTTACAGTGATTACATTGTGCCTTCAATTCATTTTTGTCCTCGCATTCAAGCTTTGTCATTTCATCCCACACCTTCGAAGTGGTAGACTTTTGACGTTTGACAGCACTTTCATACTCATTAAACCCATCGTCCACAGGTATAGGAGTGTTCGAACTAGTCATAGTCATAAATACTTGAGTCCTGAAATCCAAACAAACAAATTAGCCCAAATTATTCAGTCATAAAAACAACCAATAGATGTAAACATTTCAAAGTTGACCTAAGGCAGCACACTTAAATATTGAAGGGCTGAATTTATCATTATACCTGATACTAATCTTAAAGAGAGAGAGAGAGAGAGAGGAGATAAATAGAATGATGAAAAGAGATCTAACAAGGTTTCAGTTGAATATAGTTTTGTGTTTAATATAATAATACTGAATGTATCAACCATTGGAATTAAATTTAATGATCAATATATTTGAATAATATTACGTTATAAATAGTTTTATGCATTCAAGGCAATAATTTATATTCATACCAAAAACTATATATTAGAACAAGGCTTGGTTGTATATAATTAAAACTTTCAAAAGTTTAATTTTCAATAATTAAAATTTAAAATATATATAAAATATATTTTTTTTTCAACTTGGTAAATTTTTAAGCGTATTTTATTTATTATCAAATTTTGATTCAATGAGTTTAATCTATTTTTTTAAATTTCAGAATTGAAATATATGCAAAGCTATTATTCGCAAAGCATAGTTAAAGACAAGAACCAAGTACAAGTGAGCTAGGTGGAATGATTTGTTAAAATAAGGATCGGTCATGGTCATGGTCATGATCTTGGTAGGGAAAAAAAAACAAAACCAAAGTGAAAAAGATAACTGGTATGCCAAAGGATCTGCATTCAAACTGTGTGAGTGTCTTCTTTTATTAGAGTCTTAATTATATTGCTTATGATTGAAAATGAATCATTATATAATAAAGCAAATGTTAGTAGATGAACAAGAACAACCAGATTCGAGTTTGGGAAGAACAGTGTGAAACACTTTGCTTGGTCTATGTGGATCCAAATGTCATTCTTTTTTAGTCAAACCAAGAATAAATGCAATATTAAACCCTTTCAACGATGGGGAAAAATGAAATTCTTTGAAAAGACATTTGGTTAATAACATGTTTTTGCTCATGTAAGGACAGAACAAATGCACTACATATTACCATGTGCAGCAATGTAAAGAGTTTCTTTTTTTTTCAAGTATATATGAATCTAATTCTTCAATAGAAATTGGACATTTAAAATTGCTGTAAAATACTAAAAGAAGAAAAGGGATTTCAACCTTTCATATAATCAAACAGATCTTCCCCTTTAGCTAACTAACAAATAGCTAGTAAAATACAGTCCATTTCAGCAAATAAAGCAAAATCTCTGGAAATTTTTATGGCAATAAACTACAGTTAACAAGTATAATTATGAAGACAAACCAGAAATTTTAATTTAGTAAAAGCTGTAGGACTAAAATTTACCTTACAACCAAAGTTGCCAACTCTTGAAAACACGGCAAAACAAAGATCGGGTGGAGGGAGGAAGATGAAGACTGAAGAGGAAGGTTAGGGATTTTGATTTTAGAAAGGGAAAAAGGGAGTAAGAGTGTAAGACGGGAAGAAAAAGTCACGTGAAAAAAGGGGAGGAAGGCTAAAATTTTATTAATAAAAAAATAAAAAATAATATTAAAATTTTCGGACCGGGCCGGGCCGGGCCCGGGCCCAAAAACTTATACCCGAAGCCCGGCCCGTTTTTTAAATGGGCCTATTTTTTAACCCAAACCCATTTTTCGGGCCTATAATTTTACCCGAACCCTCCCGTTTTTAAATGTGGGCCTTGGGGCGGGCAGATAGCCCACCCATGTACAGCTCTATCTTCACCTCTTCTTTCTCTATTAACTTAGGGTTTTTACTTTCATCATGGCAATACATCACTTATTGATTTTTGTACTTAAGAGCATCTCGAAGCACAAAATACGACACTTCCCAAGTTCTCATTTTATCCTCCTAAGATGTTTACGTTCCAGCTTAATCCATAACACAAAACATATTTTATTATTAATATTACCTAAAATAATTCTGCTAATAAAAGCTAACCCATAATTGTACCTTAAAACTATAATTTTTAGTGAATACATTTATATAAAATTAAAACAAAGAATGCTCAAAAACATCAATAAACAAACATAAATATTTAAAGAAAACTATTAAGGTATATTCGATAATTAAATTTGAGTTTAATTATTTGTAATTATACATATGCTGTATATTTGAATAACTATTATAAATATCCCACTAAATTGACTCTCAATAATGGCTTGCAAACTGATCTTTTCTGTAATTTTCTTTTGAAAAATTATCATTTTTTAGATTAAGTATACTTGGCTAGCAAAAAATGTATAAAATAGTATAGATACACTTATATATATATATATATATAATATTGGAATAAGGGATGAAAATTATACAGTTTGAATCTTTATTAAACGGGTGTTAGTCAAAAAAATTTAATCTTTACTCTATACAAGTCAAAATAGTATATATGATTTTTTTTTTCGTTTCATTCGTATCAATAGATTTAAAATAAAATATTGAAGATAGAGAATAATAAATCTTTGAATATTTGTCAAAATTCAACAAAAATAAGGGATTAGTGGGCTTAAAAGTTTAAAATCAAATTCAATTGTTAAGTTGATCCCCATTAGTGATAAATGAAGTTATAAATATAGGATTGTAAGTAGAAGGCCATGGGGCTGAAGATCATGTGTTGCTTCGTTTTGAGGTCATATAGATGGGATACGACAAAGCACATGGGCCTTTTCTGTTGTTATCGTTCTATCCAGGACATATGATTTGACTTTGACTTTTCAGAAGATGAATTAAATTTTTTATTTTCAGATGAATTGATCGATATGAAATATTATTTATTTTGATTGTAAAAATATAGTTCCATTATTCTTGATAATAATAAAAAGATTTATATTATTAAAAGCAATAAAAATAATTAAAATTTATGGCTTAAACCACAAATGGGACTCAAATTATGTCTATTTTTTTTTTTAAAATTTGGTATCTATTATACCCCACCAACTTAAGGTACGTGGCAACATAATATGTTGTCTAAGAAATTTCTTTCACTTGTTACAGAATACATACCAAGTGGTCGTCAAAAGCTCTACCTCTCGATTTGGCCATCTGACCAGATAGGGAGTAGTTGTTCAAAGAAGCTAGCCACTCGTTCTTCAGAAGGATGCCACTGCTCGTTCCTCCAAACATCTGATTTGTTGTTGAGAACGTGATTCTTTTGGCCACCAAACCCCATGTGGTTCCAATCACTCCATACCATGATTCAGAAGAAATGGCAGAACGCTTCTCATTGCAAATATCCTCTTTATGTGACCCATGATGATGGCCTGATAGTGAACCTGCCATGTTAATGCTACCTAACATGGACCTCGCGTGTAAATAGCTCCCAAGACGATGAAGAAGGGATTGACTCTCCAACATTCTAATCTACACTCTGCCACCTTGTTCTCAGTCTGTCCTCACCACCACCGCCTTCACTCTCAGTATTTTTCGACTCTTCACCCAAGTAGGGTGAACCGACCTTCATCAGCTCCACCATTTTCTCCTTGTATCTCCTCCTTGTTGATCACATGCATCAACAATATCTAAATTTTTTTTGTCACAAGTGATACCTAAATTATACTTTGTTACTTAAATTACCTCAACCGTAAAAAAAAATCTCATAACCAATCATTTTATGGCACATGACACTTTTAAATTAAAAGAATAGAATTAAATTTAAAGTTTAAAAAAAAAATTACACTCTCTCACTCCCATCATGATGCTTTCTTCTCTTTTAATGCACTTTTTTATTATTAGATAACTTTTATTTTTTTCTACTTAGTTTCTTCCTAGTATTTCAGTTTCATGTCTTATCTACATCTTTTTCTTTGTAGAGGTTCACCTAACATTATTTATTTTATGTAAAATATCTAGAAAGAACGGGAAAATATATATATATATATATATATATTTAAAAATAATATAAGGGTTTGAATTGAGGTGAGAAAGAAATTGAAATCAAAGTTTCAAAACCGAAAATAAACTCATCCGAATCTAGATTTTGTCATCGAAATTTAGGTTTGGATGAAATTTCGGATGAATTCTTAATTTTTTGTAATAAAAATTCTTAGGTGAAGAAAAAAAAATAAGTAATCAAAATTTAGCTATCAACGGAAACAAATATATAGCCTAGATATCTTGTTGTTTAAGTTTAATAAAACTTAAACAAAATATTTTTGTTATTAATAAAAAGTCCAATCATATTTCCTCCATTCACCGGTAGCAACAGACTAAAAATCTCCCAGCTGTCCACGAAACCACGTTTTTAAAAAAAAAAAAAAATGAAACCGCAGTTTTAAATGGGTTCCTTTCGAAATACGACATTGATTCATCCATGTTGCAGTAATCCCGAAATTGGCAAAGCCCATGTAACATTGCTTCTTTCGGGCGTTTCGTCGAACCGTTTCTGTGCTTCACTCAAACATCATGCAATAAGATAGTGTCAATTCCTTCTTGTGGGTTGAACTAAATCGATGATCGAACCAATAAAATTAATAATTCCCGATTTAATTACAATTAAACTGATATGTATTAAATAAAAGTGGGTAAAACCAAAATACTACACTACCTTCAAGAAACATTATATAAAATGATTTTGGTGAAGTTTTTCATTGAACAACCTTAACTATAAATAAAAACATTATGCATTTCTTTTCTTCATACGGCTTGGTCCAACTCCCTACTGTTACTGGTTTTTCTTCAAGTTCTATGTGGTTCAAATAATTTTTAATTTAATGAGGTCTTAATCTAACAAATTCAATTTCAGAAATTTTGATTTCGCCATTTAGTTAGCTTAGCGAAAGATATGGTTTTAGGTGCACCTCCCATCGCGTATTGCACTAATTTCTAATTGCTGGAACCAATTCTAGCTGCTACCATATCTCTTCACCTGTTGGTAACATATTAACAATGGAATTCAATTTATATCTTCTTCAAAACTTTGTCCCATGCTATTTCCAGCATTGCCCATAGCTTCGCTTCTATTGAAGCCAAATATCCATTTACCATTATCCTCTAATGCTACTCCAACTCAACACATGCCTGCATTGCCTTTGTTACAAGTTTTGACTGTCAAATTTCTCTCTAAAATTATATTAACAAATGTCGAGATAGGGAGCACATGTAGGTGCTTGTAGAGCTGGAAAAATAGCCTGGATCCTAATTCATAACTATTCGTGTTCTTGAAAACTGAAGTTCATAATAGATCCAAGTCCGAAAAAATTCTAGTCCGACCGACTCGAGCTTGAGGAAGCTCGAGTCTATAAATATCCGAGATCAATCTGACCCGAGCTTGAGATAAATCTGAGCCAAAGCTCAAAAAAGTCTTAAATTTTTAGCTAAACAACCATAATAGACATTAGTAATTAACATAATGAACATTAACCCACGGGAATTAGGTGAGATGATAGGAGTCTCTCAAACTTGAACCAATGGTCGAGGTTTTGATACTTATCCAGCTCTTAATGGACTTACAAAACATGGAAGATTAGATATTGGGCTTGCTTTTTCTACCTTAAGAAACCAAAAAAATATATTATGATATTACCTAAAATAAAAATAAATGATAATTATTTATTTTATGAAAATGTGTTCATAAGCATTACATATTTATATTAAAATTTTATTAATAACAAAAGTAATTAATAATAAGTTTATTTTATGTTAATTTATGAAGTGAAATAAAATTTTAAAAATATTAATTGAATATAAAATATTTTTAATACTATAATTATATATGTATAATAAATATATAAAGTTAATAATTATTAAAATCTATAAAATTTAAATTTTAATGATAATATAAATTATATAATGTCATAATATATTAATTTAATAATACGATAACTAGTTTTATACTTAACACAAATGATTAAACATGAATTAATACTCAATACTAATAACATTACTAATAATTTTAATTTTAATTATCTGGGAATTTAAGTTTTATTCAGTTTTTTTTTTTTTTTATGATTTGAGAATTTAGGTTTTAGTTTTATATTTTTATTGATTAATGTTTAATGTTTTTATAAGTATTAAATTTTTATTAATATTGTTATCTTTATATTAATTTTTTATTCGAAATGGGTTTATTTTTATTTGGATTGAGTTTTGAATAAAAATTAAATTGGGCTTAAGTTTGGATTTAGTTGGTATTGGATTTGGATTTGGTATTAATTAGTTTTGGGTTTAAATATATATTACATTTAAAAGGTCTAAAGTTGGTTAATTTGGTTTCAACGATTTTGAATTTTAAAATTGAAACCGAATCGATAATATCAAATCAACCAATTATCTAACCCAACCTTAATGCATATATATAAACTATGAATATATTAACCAATTATATTTGATCATTAAGGCGTATATAAACTATTAATATATTATATAATATGACATATTATTATATAATATAGTAGGAATGATAACTTTCAAATGTATGAAGAGTATAAGGATATAGACATATTTTAACCATTATAATAATAAACAATAATATATAATAATTAATTTATCATGTACTATTGTTATACTATGTGATATAGTATTACATAATGTAATAATATTTTTTGAAACTATTAGTTCAAAATCAAAATCAAATTTATAAACCGATTTGCTTGAATTGGCTCGATTTGATCGGTTAGATTGGTTTTAATTGGTAACTATAATAGATGATATACTATTACATAATATAATAATATAGTATGTAACTATTACTAAAACTTTAATACATATATAACTATTATTATATTATATTATAATAAAAGATATAATTGTCGAAACCATTTTAAATGTTTTAAAAACGGGGTCGACTTTTAAAAACAAAAGTGGGAGTCGCCACCAATCCCTTTTTACTTAGGTGTGATTGGATCACCTTGTAAAACGTTTTATTTAAAACATTTAATTTTGGTCTAAAAAACGAGAAAACAGGTTCGGGAGTCGGTTACGTATGAGGAAGGGTTAGCACCCTCATAACGTCCAAAAATTGGTACCTAATCGATAAAATCATGTCCAAATGTTGAAACTTAAAAGTATTTAAAAATATGATTTCCAAAAAACTGTGAACAATTTGATTTAGAATATGAGAGTTCTTCGATCCGAAAGATTATAAACATCACATCCAGCACGATTGGACATTATATTTTTTAAACCCTCGTAACTAAGATCATCTCATAATTTATAAAACTTCAAGTAATTTTGATTTAAAATTTGAGATTTCTTCGATCCGAAGAAATATAAACATCACATCCAGCACGATTGGACATGATATTTTTTAAACCCTCGTAACTAAGATCATCTCATAATTTATAAAACTTGTTAAAAAGATATTTAGTTATTTAGCCAAACGGAAAATCGACACCCAGCACGATTGGGCATTATTTCCCGAATTTCTAAATACCAAAACATTGCCTTATTTTAAAAACCTTTAAATAAAATATTAATTTTGTAAAAATGTATTTTTTATTTTAAACAATAATCCTGTGACAATATTGCATTTATAAACTATCGTACACAAATATTAAAAACAATTATAATACATTAGCATTTATTATAGACAATATAAAACAATGAAAAATACTAAATAAATATTATAATAAATATATAATTTAATACACATAAAAGATAATACATAATAATATATATAATAATTTTGAATAAAGATATTTTTTAAAAAAATATAATATAAATAATACATGATATAATATAATATTATGTAATATAAAGATTTTGAAAACATATAATATTAATATATAAAAATAATATATAATGATAATAATTTTAAGTTAAAATAAAAATTAATAAATAATATTAGTTTAATATATAAAGATATTGCATAAATATATATATATATATATATATATATATATAAATTTATACTATTAATGTACTAATATATAAATAATAAAGAAAATAATAGACTATTTAATATAGTAAAATAATTTAATACAATATTAAAATAATAAAATAAAAGGATAATAAAAAAAATTAAAACAAAGAAGCAGGGGTTTAAAAACAATTTAAACAAATATGAAAGACTAAATTAAAATGCGCTTCAAAATACAGGGGTTAAAATGGTAATTGCGCCAAATTTTAAAATGGCGTCGTAATAGATTTAGCCTTTTGACTGCCCTGAGGATTAAATTGAAACACAAAAAGTAATTTTGGGACCAATTGTAAAAAAAAAAAACAATAGGACATAATTGTAAAATTGAAATAATGCGGAAAGGCCGAATGCGCAAATAACCCATTTCTCAAAAATATTCGGATCCTTCGGGTCGGGTCAACTGCGCGCGGATCTTGATTGAAACGACGTCGTTTTAAGCTTATTAAATTAAGCCAAACGGCGTCGTTTTTAAACTGTTATATAAATAAAAATTCGACTAAAAAAATCATTTGTAAAACAGTTTTAAAAAAAAAAAGTTTAAACTCTCCGAAGTCCCCTCCCCTCTCGATGGAATCCGACTGTCGGTCATCTGGGGCCACCGTCCCTACGCGCCTCACGCGCCACCGCGAATGGTGGCCGGAGGTTGAAACTTCACCGTCGAAAAAGGTAAACTCGCCCTTTTATTCCTTTTCTTTTTAACAGTATTTATATATGATAAAAAAAACGAAAGTAAAAACATAAAATAACACTAAAAATCACCTTAAAAAAAATCTTTATTCTGTTTTGATGTCTTTTTTTCTTTTTCTTTATTTCTGCATGTATTCCATATTCCCCTTTTACAGGTTTACAACAGGCTTTTTATAGCCTAAGAAAAAAAAAAACTTTGCTGTTGCCATTTTTGCTACTTGTTTTTCTTTCCTTTCTTTTGCAGGTAAACGAAGATCTTGGCGACGGTGCACGATTCGCACGCAGATTGCGGCGCGATTGATGGCTTAGGCGCGAGGGGCTGCTGGGGTTTTCTTCCCCCTTTTTTTTGCACGCAGAGCGGCGATCTTGGTGGCAAGGCCGTTCGTGCGTTGATGGCGGTGTGGACGAGGGCAGATGGGTGCGAGGATCTGATTCGGCGCGACTGTTGGCCTGGCACGAGGAGCGGCGCAACTGTTGGGATCCTGCTGGGTCATTTGCGGCGCCTAGGGTTTCCAGAAACTCTAGGCCACTGCTGATTTCAGTTTAGTGTTTGGGCCTCTTGGGCCATTTTTGTTTTGGGTCAGGGTAAGATTTGGGTGTTAGTTAATGGGCCAATCGGGTTTATTGCTAGTTTGGGTAATCTGTTTGGTTAATGGTAGGCCATTGCTTGTAAATGGACATTAAAAGACTTTGGACATTTATTTTTCATTTTGGTTTTGGTTTGTTACAAGCCCGGGCAAAATTGGGCTCTTACAGCTGCCCCTCTTTGCTCATTGTGGTGTAACGAGAATAGAGCAAAGACTATAAAATGACCAATTTTGCCCGGTCTTGGCCGAGCCTCGACTTCTTGATCCTTGCCTTCTTCAAATGGCTTCCAACTCCACTGCAACTTCCATGGTATTGTAACTTCATCTTGATTTCAGTAAGTTTGATAGCTTCAATCTTCGCTGCAATTTCAGGAAGGTAGTATCCACTATCTTTTGATCTGCTCCATTACAAACTCAGGGAGACAAGACCTGATGTCTTTGATTTGCCTCTTGCAACTTCAAGAATGCCAAATCTGCTATTTTAATCTGCTCCCGGCAAACTCAGGGATGCCAGAATAATGTCCTCGATCTGCTTCCTGCAACTTCAGGAACGCCAAATCTGCTATTTTAATCTGCTCCCTGCAAACTCAGGGATACCAAACTAATGTCTTCAATCTGCTTCCTGCAACTTCAGGAACGCCAAATCTGCTATCTTCTATCTGCTTCCTGCAAAGCTCAAGAATGCCAGATTGATGTCTTCGATCTGCTTCTTGCAAACTCGTGAATTGCGGATCTGCTATCTTCAATCGATCCCCGCAAACTCGGGGATCACGGTGATGTCTTCGATCCGCTTCCTACAAACTCGGGAATTGCGGATCTGCTATCTTCAATCTGATCCCCGCAAACTCGGGGATCACGGTGATGTCTTCGATCCGCTTCACGCAAACTCGGGACTTGTCGGATCGCTATCTTCAATCTGATCCTCCGCAAACTCGTGGATCACGGTGATGTCTTCGATCCGCTTCACGCAAACTCGGGAATTACGGATCTGCTATCTTCAATCTGAACCTTGCAAACTCGGGGATCACGGATGATGTCTTCGATCCGCTTCCTGCAAACTCGAAATTGCGGATCTGCTATCTTCAATCGATCCTCGCAAACTCGTGGATCACCGGTCGCTTCCTGCAAACTTAGGAATTGTCAGATCTGCTATCTTCAATCTGATCCCTGCAAACTCAAGGATCATCAGACTGCTTCCTGCAAACTCAGGAATTGTCAGATCTGCTATCTGATCCTTGCAAACTCAGGGATCACCAGACTGATGTCTTCGATCTACTTCCTGCAAACTCAGGAATTGCCAGATCTGCTATCTTCAATCTGATATTACTACACCGTCCACTGAGGGACATGTCATGTAGATTCGGTTTAGTATGTTTATGTCACATGACTAAGATGCTATGATCAGAATGAATCAAATGCTTCTAGCTACATATAACATATCATGAAGATGATTCTTTTTTTTAAAAGTTAGGATGCAATGATCGAAATGAATTAAATGCTCCTAATGAAATTTGCTATGATACAAAAATGTTATGAGTATGATTCCTATTCTAGGTGTTATCACTCATTTGTTTTTCATTCTTGTTCATCAATCATGTTCTGTTCAACCAGCTTGCCCCATGGTAATTCTGAGTCTTCTCCACTTGAACCTTGGGAAATGAAGTTGATACCTCTCACTGCAACTTCAGGGGAATAACATTTGGTATCTTCCATCTTTCTGTTACCACTCAGAGGTGCAGAACTTGTATCACTTTTAATCAATTTTACACCATTCCCTAGATATATGTGTCTGAAATTTTCAATGAATGCAGGGTATCCCAACAATGATCCCCTTTTACATTTGGATTGACCTTGTTCATCATTTGTCGATGTGGTATCACCAATGAAATTGTCTTATCCAACAAAAATCTGAAGAGATAATCATTTTTCAATGTTTCCATCCCTTAGGCTTAGTGAGTTCTGAATAATAGTCATGTTTCAAATTCCTCATATTATTTAGAAGCTTCTAGAGTAATATGCGAAACTCCTTTTATGAAAGTATTATTAGTCCATTAATCGTTATTTCAATATAAAATGCTTGAAAAAGATTATAACAATGGACAATAAAGAAATTAATCAGGAGCATAGCTCGAAACAAATAAGCTAATCAAAGATAACCAAGGCAATAAATAAAAATTGATTGGTATATCTTAAAAAGAATAAAGTAGATATAGCAAATGCTATAAAAGAAAATTAATTGGGGTGTTTCTTTGAAAAGAATAAAGTAATCAAAGATTTAAAATGGGTAAAATGAGAAACTAGATGCCCCAGATATCGCAGTCTGAGCTTCTCTGTTCCGATCTCTTGAGGACCATTTTAAACTTAATATGTGTTTAGGGGATCCGGAGTACTCTGTCAATGCCCCAAGACGTAATACTTCCTCATTGCTAATTCAAACGTAGCAAGACTACTGTATGCCCCACTTTTTGGTCAAAATTTGAGCCGCCCTTTTTGGGTTTTCAACTCAAATCTCCTTTGGTCTCAAAGCGCCCTTTGCGGGTTTTCGCTTTGGCCTCTCCTTTTTCTTTTTCTTTTTTCCCTTTTTTTTTGAATTTGAACTCAAGGCGCCCTTTGCGGGTTTTCACCTTAGTCCTTCCTCTTTCAGGTAAAATCCTTATTGATTGACTCTGAGTTTACCGGATTGAGCGAGTCTTTAGCATCCACCCCAATCAATATCAATGTTCCTCTAGAAAAGGCCTTCTTTACAACATAAAGTCCTTCTCAATTTGAGATCTACTTTCTTCTGAAATTTTCAATATCAGGTGCCCATCATGAAATTTCTTTGGGTAGACCATTTCCGTCATAAATCATCAATTTAGTACATTTGACCATGATGAATACTTTCAAACCCTTTTCTTCATCCAAGTTCACTGGAGACATTCTTCTTCATCCAATTCCTGACTCCATCGAAGCTTGAAGCAAAGAAATCTCGATTTTCATGGGCAAAACCACTTCATAAACCAATGGGAAAAATGTTGCCCCAGCGAAAGTCCTGGTCGACGTTTGATAAGCATATAGCGTAAATGATAGCTTCTTATGCCAATCTTTACAAGTCTTAGTCACCTTTCCTATTTTTTTGTTGTTTTTTTTTGTTTGGCAACCTTTGCTGCACTGTGATATACTGTCTGATCTTTGGACAAACTGTAAACTTTGACTTTGTACATTTATGCGTTATTAAATGTGATCCTTTATGGCATCTTTGCTGACATTTGATTCCTTTTTTTTTGAATTTGATGACTTTCGACTTTGTAACATTGGCATATGAAGTTACTTCCACCCTCTTAGTGAAGTAAATGACGACTACGACAATGAATCGATATTGGCTAAAAGCTTTTGACGAGATTGGCCCCATCATATCCATGCCCCCACATATGAAAAATTTGCGAAGAACTGGAAAAGGCACATGAATCTTGTCTCTTTAAATACGGCATAGCTGATACCATCCCTTTCTATATGGATCAGCAGTACCCGATCCTTATATTAAGCCCGCGTCTTAGTAGCCCAGGCATGTCCTGATATGATCGTGCAAACATCTTTGAATTTTTGAAAATAACTCAATGATGTCTCGCATTATTTCTATGGTGAACTGGGCTTCGATCTTCATCCCTTTCCTAGGCTCATAATATCTGCTGACCTTTTGTTGAGTAAGGCCTTTTTTTTTATTATCTTGCTAAACCATTCTTAACAAATCAGAAGGTATGTTACAATCTCTGTCATCTTCAAAGTCCTGAGATCCCCTAGACCCATATCTCATTCAAAAAGGGAGTCAGTAACAACGTCGCTCATGTCGTTGATATCTGGGGACCTAGTATAGGTTTGAAAGAATATTTCAAAAGAATAAATGATTCCAAGAACAGTTATTTGTATGGTCATGAATAAAGAATGAAAAAATATTGTAAAATAAAAGAATGTACAATATGAAATGAAAAGGATAAAATAATATTTGCTTAAAAATGCATTTTATTGAAATAAAGTTTCGAACATAAGCCTATTTCACAAAAGAGTTCTTATTGCCTCTAGGCTTAAGGCAACAAGTATGTTTTGCACATTACTATAGATCAGCTCTTAAAAAATGCAAGGATTTCTTCCACAATCCTATTATTCAAGACACTCCCAAGTACACAAGGGGCTTGGAAACTTCGTCCTCTGATTCTCTCTTCATTTTTGATTTCTTCAAGGGATTGTAACTTTCTTGTCTCCATGATTGGGTAATGGGTTCTCCGCACTGGGTGTATCATCAAGCTTGACAACTCCCATCTTAAGAAGTCTCTCAACTACCTTTTTGAAGGCAGTGCAATTTTCTATTGAATGCCCCGTTATTCCTGCGTGGTAATCACATTGAGCGTTGGAATCATACCATTTAGGATATGGGGGTTGTAACGGATGCAGATAATATGGGGACACTACACGTGCCTCAAATAAAGTCTGATATAGCTCATTATACGTCATTGGAATTGGCGTAAATTGGAGCTTTTCAAAATTTTGTCTAGGGCCTGATTCTTGTCTCGTCGACCCTTATTGCCCATCAGTGATGACCTTCGGCTGATTAACAGTAATTGCTTTTGAGTACCCTTTGTCATATGTACTCGTATTATTGACCTCGTCATCCTTTTTCCTAGGAGTAGACCTTCTAGTGGTTTCCCCTGCTTCAATCTTGCCACCCCTTATGGCATTTTCAATCATCTCTCCTGCCATCACTATATCCGCAAAGCTCTTGGTGGCACTTTCTATCACGTGGGTGATAAATGGTGCATTTAAAGTGTTGATAAACAGCATGGTGGTTTCCTTCTCTAGGAGAGGCAATTGAACTTGCATGGTAACTTCCCTCCATCTTTGCGCGTACTGCCTGAAGCTTTCATTTGAATTCTTCTCCATATTTTGCAAAGTGATTCTGTCAGGCGTCATGTCTGTGACATGATTGTACTGCTTCATGAAGGCTTGGGCTAAGTCTCTCCAAGAGCTAATATCAGTACGGCTGAGTTGATTGTACCACCTAGATGCTGCCCCCACTAAACTGTCTTGGAAACAATGAATCAAGAGTTGATCATTGTTAACATAGCCGGTCATGCGTCTGCAAAACATAGTGATGTGAGCTTCAGGGCAGCTAGTCCCGTTGTACTTCTTAAATTCTGGCATCTTGAATTTATGAGGAAGCACCAAATCTGGAACCAAACTCAAGTCCTTTACGTCAATGCCATAATGATGATCGGCATTTTCCAGAGCCTTGAACTTTTCCTCCAACCATCTACAACGATCCTCTAACTCCCTCGAGGATTCAGTACTTATCCCTTCCCTTTCTGCTATATCCAAATCAGGGATGACGGGATTAGCAGGGTTGTCTCCTGGATTAGATCCTGAGCCCACTTGGAAGTTCATGGGCGGTCTATTATCATCTTGCCCCTGTTGAGGCCTAATTGTGACAGGTGGCCTTTGGGGATGCTCCTCCGGTTGTACATGCGGTGGGGTGAAACCCCGAGGAAAGTCCTCATTATCTTCAGTATTAACTAGGGGTCCCTTTCCTTTGTCCATTATCCCACTCATCACCTGGGCCATTTGAGCCATCATGTTCTTTTGTGCCTCCAACATCTGGTCCCTCATCTCCTGTTGGAGTTTTGCCATTTGCTCTTGCATCTGGTCTTAAATGTCTCTTTGGAATTGTTCTATTATTTGATCCATTTTCTTCGATTTGGCACGTGTACCGTAAGGATGTTCAGCTTCCAGATTTTCTTTCCCTTTTTCTCACACTCTCTCCCTCTCTGTTATAAAGTCAACTAATTAGACTCTCTCTATGGACTTAAATGCAAATGATGTTATGTAATGCAAATGCATGAATACAAAGAAAGAGAGGCGTTGATTCTGAATTCAATTCCATTAGAAAAACTTTTCTAGAAAGCAAATTTCTTTACATAAAACGCATTACATATACAGCCATGCCCTCATATTCCAAGCAAAAACATCAATCTCCTTCTTCGCATAGGTCAAATCTTGCAAACTTCTAATAGATGCCTCCACTAGCTCCTTTTTGCTTGATCTGAACCACGACTCATTACTCACTGATACTCGCAATGCTTGTTAGCCTCTTCAAGAAAACCTTGCCGTGGTGGTTCTCGAATAGTCTTTGTCAGTTTGAATCATTGGGCAATAAACTCGTGCATTCCTTCACAGGCTATCAGTCTTCTCTCATTGTGTTTGCTTTGAAACATATTCAGACAACCATATTATAATCCACTTTATCAAAAAATCCGTTTTCTTCTGACAAACTTTTCTATTTAGTAATCGAATTTGAATCAACACCTCTTTTCTATGATATGAATGCAATGCAATCAAAACAAAAGAGAACACGTTAGCACAAAGAAATAAATAACAAAATAGGACACATATCTGGGTGACCACTAGGGTTCGACATAGTTCTACCTAGGGTAAGTTCTTAGGTTTTCACTATATGCGGTTTAGTTCTAAAGTTGAGGTACCCGAACCATCAGATTCCTCGATCCTCACCCATTATAGGCTGATATAGACCGAGTTTAGTTCAGGGGAATACATTTCCCTATGGCCATGCGGAAGTGAAAACTTCACGAAGACATAGGTACAGATGTATTCCGGAAGCAGTCCACTAGCCCATGCGGAGGTGAAAACCTCACGAAGGCATAACTTCTTGCTCCTACTTAAGGGTGTGACCACGACGGTCATGCAATGCAATGCAAAGAGATATATTTTTAAAATCATATGCAATAAAAGGATCATATTTTTAAAATTAGAATTTTAAATTTAGACATGAGGACATGAAACTATCGATTTTACTGCTTGACTCTCTTATTGTTCCCCAGTGGATTCGCCAAGCTGTCGAAACCATTTTAAATGTTTTAAAAACGGGGTCGACTTTTAAAAACAAAAGTGGGAGTCGCCACCAATCCCTTTTTACTTAGGTGTGATTGAATCACCTTGTAAAACGTTTTATTTAAAACATTTAATTTTGGTCTAAAAAACGAGAAAACAGGTTCGGGAGTCGGTTACGTACGAGGAAGGGTTAGCACCCTCATAATGCCCAAAAATTGTACCTAATCGATAAAATCATGTCCAAATGTTGAAACTTAAAAGTATTTAAAAATATGATTTCCAAAAAACTGTGAACAATTTGATTTAGAATATGAGAGTTCTTCGATCCGAAAGATTATAAACATCACATCCAGCACGATTGGACATTATATTTTTTAAACCCTCGTAACTAAGATCATCTCATAATTTATAAAACTTCAAGTAATTTTGATTTAAAATTTTAGATTTCTTCGATCCGAAGGAATATAAACATCACATCCAGCACGATTGGACATGATATTTTTTAAACCCTCGTAACTAAGATCATCTCATAATTTATAAAACTTGTTAAAAGGATATTTAGTTATTTAGCCAAACGGAAAATTGACACCCAGCACGATTGGGCATTATTTCCCGAATTTCTAAATACCAAAACATTGCCTTATTTTAAAAACCTTTAAATAAAATATTAATTTTGTAAAAATGTATTTTTTATTTTAAACAATAATCCTGTGACAATATTACATTTATAAACAACCGTACACAAATATTAAAAACAATTATAATACATTAGCATTTATTATAGACAATATAAAATACAACTAAAATAACTACACTATAATAATCATAAAATAATAAATAAAAGGGCATTGCATGGACAAATAAAATATATAAAGTAATATATATAAAAAAATAAAAAATACTAAATAAATATTATAATAAATATATAATTTAATACACATAAAAGATAATACATAATAATATATATAATAATTTTGAATAAAGATATTTTTTTAAAAAATATAATATAAATAATACATGATATAATATAATATTATGTAATATAAAGATTTTGAAAACATATAATATTAATATATAAAAATAATATAAATGATTGTCGAAACCATTTTTTTGTTTTGGAAACGGGCCGACTTTAAAAAGAAAAACGGAGTCGCCACCAATCTTTTTTGAAGTGTGATTGGGTCACCTTATAAAACATTTGGTCTACGAATTTTAAGAAAACGGGTCCGGGAGTCGGTTACGCACGAGGAAGGATTAGCACCCTAGTAACGCCCAAAATTGGTACCTTATTGATTGATTAATTTCCTAATATCGAAAATTGGAGAAGATTTTAAAATATGAATCTTTTAGAAATGTTTGTATAATTCAAGTTGGATATCGAAATTTTCTTGTTCCGAAAAGATAAAACACCACATCCAGCACGATAGGACACGATGTTTCAAACACTCGATACCAAGATCATTTCATGATTTCCAAAACTCATGCATTACAATTTAAAAAGGGTATTCCACTATTTGACCAAACAATAAATCGAAGCCCAGCACGATTGGGCACGATTCCTCGAATTATCAAATATGAAATATCGCCTTTATTTAAGAAAACCCGGTCAAAATCTCTAAAGGATATTTAGTCATTTGGACGAATGTAAAATCGAAACCCAGCACGATTGGGCACGATCTCTCGAACTTCCAAACAAAAAACATTGCCTTATTTAAAAAACACGGTCAAAAATTTTAAAGGATATTTGGCCATTTGGACGAACGGAAAATCGAAACCCAGCACGATTGGACACGATTTCTCGAACTTCCAAACACGTAATATTACCTTTATAAACCCCTTTTTACGAATTTGGGGAAAAATGTAGTAAAAGGAAAAAAAAAGATAAACGATAGTATTAATAATAAAGAAAATGATAAGTAATAATAAAAGAAATAGGGATGAGAATAAAATATTCATAATAATATAAGGAACAAAAATAATAATTATACTAATAATAGTAATATAAAAAAATAAAAATAAAAATAATGAAAATGGGGATGGGGATGGTAATAAAAATAAAATAATAATAATAAATATAAGAATAAGAATAATAATATGTATAATGAAATAGTAATAGAATAGTATAATAATAATATAATATTAATGATAAATATAATTATAGTAATGATAAAAATAAGGGGTAAATATTACAATAATAAATAGAATAATAGAATAATAACAATAAGCAACATAAAAAATATTAATAAGACAATAATAGTAACAATATTAAAATAATAGTATTAATAATAAAAATAGTAGTAGTAAAAAAAAAAAAAAGGATATTGACAACAATAAAAATAATAGATATAATAAAAAATAAAGTAAACAAGAAATATATAATAATAGTAAATATAATAGAAATAATAAGATTATAATAATAATATACATTAAAAAATGATGATGAAAATAAAAAAAATTAATTTAATGGTAAAATAACAAAATGATCGAAAAGAGACCAAATTGAAACAATCTAGAAATTTTGGGCAAAATCAGAAAATAAAAAAATTGGTTGTAAAACCATGAAAAAACGGAGGGGCTAAATGCACAATTAGCCCCTCAATCAGAAACGCGCGGATCCTTTCCTTGGAGCGGGTCGGGTCGCGGGTCAGAGGCTCAAAACGACGTCGTTTTGGCCTCTGAACCCACTTCTCAAAACGGCGCCGTATTATATACCCTATAAATATTATAATTTTGACAAAAAAAAACATTTTCACCAGATTTAAAAAAAACAACCCAAACACTCTCAACTCTCTCCCCTCCTCTCGACCGACCGGGGATCCGGCCACCAACCACCTCGCGGGTCACCGGTCACCGGCGCAGCAGACAACACCGTGATACTGGCGCAAGGAGACCAAAATCGCTGCTTTTCCTAGGTAGAGTGAAAAGAGGTAAGTTTTCTCTTTTTTTAAAACCTCTTTTTAATAAAAATATGAAAATGAGTAAATATATGTATATGCAAATGGTTTGGGAAAAATGAAAGAAAATAAAAAAGATGAAAAAAAGAAATCAACCTCTGAATAAATCTTGCTTTCTATTGATTCTCGTATTCGTAAAAGATGTAGCCCGTATTTGTATTTCTTAAAAAGAAAAGAAAAAAATTCCCCCTTTTCAGATTTCTATTTCGGCTTTTATAGCCTTCTCTTTTACAACTGTTCTCTTCTATTTTGTAGGTACGTGATCAAGCATGTCTCCGACGTGGGGTGGTGGAGTGGCGCACGTCGCGGGGTGGTGGTGTCGTGGCCGATTGTGTGGGCGTGAGGGTTGCTTGGAGGCTGCGGCGCTAGGACTGCTAGGGTTCTACTTCAGTTTGGGTAGTGGGCTAGCAATTTGGGCTAGAGTTTAGGCTAGGTTAATTAGGTCTTGGGCCTGCTGTGTAATTTTGGACTAGTTTATTGGGCCCGGGCAAGAAATTGGGTTCTACAGCTGCCCCACTTTGCTTATTGTGTCGTAACGAGAATGGAGCAAAGACTTCAAAGAGACCAATTTTCCCGGTCTTGCCGAATCTTGATTTCTTGATGCCTCCTCTCTTCAGGTAGCCTCGCTTCAACCCATTGCTTCCTTAGGGGTATTAGAATTGTCATTCTAATCCGCTCTAATGTCGCTTTATGAGAATAAGATTCGTTTAAATTTGATCCGCTCTACTCCCGCCAAAGGAAGATAAGATCCGCTATCTTTCACCGCTCCCACTCCCGCTTTCGCTGGAGATAAGGCTATGATCTTCATCCGCTCCATTGCCGATACATGGAGATAAGACTTGCTTTGTACTCGATCCGCTCTACTCCGCTCGGTGAAGATAAGATCTCGCTTTCACCGCCCACTCCACTCCGCTTTCGGTGGAGATAAGGCTATGATCTTCGATCCCGCTCCATTGCCGATACATGGATATAAGACTTGTCGTATTCGATCGCTCCACTCCTCGCCGGTGAAGATAAGATCTGCTATCTTTCACCGCTCCTCCACTCCTACTCGGTGGAGATAAGGCTATGATCTTCGATCCGCTCCATTGCCGATACATGGAGATAAGACTTGTCAGATTCGATCGGCTCCACTCCCCGCTCGGTGAAGATAAGATCCGCTTTCTTTCACCGCTTCCTCTCCCGCCCAGCCGGAGATAAGGCTATGATCTTCATCCCTCCATTGCCGATACATGGAGATAAGACTTGTCAGATTCGATCCGCTCCACTCTCGCTCGGTGAAGATAAGTTCGCTATCTTTTCACCGCTCCACTCCTCGCTCGGCCGAGATAAGGCTATGATCTTCATCCGCTCCATTGTCGATACATGGAGATAAGACTTGTCAGTATTCGATCTACTCCTCTCCTTTCCAAAGAAGATAAGATCTGCTATATTTCACCGCTCCACTCCTTCTCGGTGGAGATAAGGCTATGATCTTCGATCTACTCCATTATCGATACATGGAGATAAGACTTGTCAGATTCGATCGCTCCACTCCGCCAAAGAAGATAAGATCTCGCTATCTTTCACCCTACTCTACTCCTCCTCCTCGGTGGAGATAAGGCTATGATCTTCGATCCCGCACCATTGTCGATACATGGAGATAAGACTTGTCAGATTCGATCCGCTCCACTCCTCGCTAAGTGAAGATAAGATCTGCTTTCTTTTCACCGCCTCCACTCCCGCTCAGTGGAGATAAGGCTATGATCTTCGATCCTACTCTATTGTCGATACATGGAGATAAGACTTGTCAGTATTCGATCCGCTCCACTCCTACTCGGTGAAGATCGATCTACTATCTTTCACCGCTCCACTCCCGCCAAAGTGGACATAAGGCTATGATCTTCATCCGCTCCATTGCCGATACATGGAGATAAGACTTGCTCAGATTTGATCCGCTCCACTCCTACTCGGTGAAGATAAGATCTCGCTCTTCATCCGCTCCTCACCGCTCGGTGGAGATAAGGCTATGATCTTCATCCGCTCCATTGCCGATACATGGATATAAGACTTGTTGTATTCGATATGCTCCACTCTGCTCCAAAGAAGATAAGATCTGCTTTCTTTTCACCGCTCCACTCCCCTCGGTGGAGATAAGGCTTTGATATTCGGGCCGCTTCCATTGCCGATACATGGAGATAAGACTTGTCAGATTCGATCGCTCCACTCCCCCAAAGGGAGATAAGGCTATGATCTTGATCCTACTCCATTGCCGATACATGGAGATAAGACTTTTGTATTCGATCCGCTCTACTCCTCGCTCAAAGTGAAGATAAGATCTCGCTATCTTTCACCGCTCCACTCCTCCTTTCGGTGGAGATAAGGCTATGATCTTCGATCCACCCATTGCCGATACATGGAGATAAGACTTGCTCAGATTCGATCCGCTCCACTCCCGCCGGTGAAGATAAGATCTGCTATCTTTTAGCCCGCTCCACTCCCGCTCGGTGGAGATAAGGCTATGATCTTCATCCTGCTCCATTGCCGATACATGGAGATAAGACTTGTCAGATTCGATCGCTCCACTCCTGCCGGTGAAGATAAGATCTGCTATCTTTCACCGCTCCACTCTCCCGCCGGTGGAGATAAGGCTATGATCTTCATCTGTTACCCTACCGCTAGGGAATTAAGATCTGTAATTTTTGGCCCGTTACCCTACCGCTAGTGGTATTAAGGCTCATCGCTTTCGATCCGTTACCCTACCGCTAGGGAATTAAGATCTGTAATTTTCGCTTTGTTACCCTACGCTTAGGGGATTAAGGCTCATCGTCTTCGATCCATTACCCTACCGCTTAGGGAATTAAGATCTGTAATTTTCGGCCTGTTACCCTACCGCTTGGGGATTAAGGCTCATCGTCTTCGATCCATTACCCTACCGCTTAGGGAATTGAGATCTATAATTTTCGCCTGTTACCCTACCGCTTAGGGGATTAAGGCTCATCGCTCTTCGATCCGTTACCCCTACCGCTTAGGAATTAAGATCTGTAATTTTCGGCCTGTTACCCTACTACTTAGGGGATTAAGGCTCACTGTCTTCTGTAACTCCAATCAATTTCGCTACATTGTCCTCTAGGGAACCTACCTGTAGAATTGATTTCATGGGGTCTATGCTTATGCCAAATGATTAGGATGTCATGATTGAAAAATGCTCCTAACAAATGAATAGATGAATGCCAAATGTCATGAGCATGATCCAATTTTTTAATTTTTTCTGGTTATCACTACTCGCTGCTTGTTAGGGTGATACCCCTGACGTATGTCTTCCTGTTCAGTTAAACTTCTAACTGAGAATCCGAAGATGTCGTCACTGCTTAGACTCTTATTTTAAGGGTTCCGAGCCCTTCAAGCCTGGTGAGTTTTAAATAATTGTCCTGTTTCGGATTCTTTTATTATTTAGAGATTTACAGAGTAATATCCAGAACTTATTTCATGAAAACATTATTAGTTCATTGATCATTATTTCATATACAATGCTTGAAAAAGAGATCATTACAATGGATAAGAAGGAAATTACTTAGGAGCATTGCTCGAAACAAACAAGTTAAGCAAAGATAGCAAATGCAACCCAGAAGGAAATTTATTGGTAGTGTAAAATAAAATGGCAAGGTTAGATGGAAACTAGGTGCCCCAGATATCGCAGCATGAGCTTCTCTATTCAAACTTCTTGAGGACCATTTAAGCTCAATATGTGTTAAGGGGATCCGGAGTACTTTGTCGATGCCCCAAGACGTAACATACTTCCTCATTGTTAATTCGAGCGTAGCGAAACTACTGTATGCCCCATAATGATTTGATCATAATTTGAGCCGCCCTTTTCAGGTTTTCGACTCAAAGCCCCTTTGGTCTCAAAGCGCCCTTTTCGGTTTTCACCTTGGCCTCTCCGTTTTTTTTATGAAAAAACCTCAAAGCGCTTTTTGCGGGTTTTCGCCTTGGCCTATTTCCTTCTTAAGCGAAGTATTTCTTGACTGAGTCTGTATTAATTGGGTCTGGCTGACTCTTGTCGTCCATCTCGACTAGTATCAATGCTTCTCCAGAAAAGGCCTTATTTTCAACATAAGATCCTTCCCAATTAGGCATCCACTTTCCTCTGAAGTCCTTTTGCATAGGGAGGATCTTTTTAATACCAAGTCTCCTTCATGAAACACTCTGGGGTGGACTTTTGTTGTAAGCCCGGATCATTCGCTTCTTGTACATTTGGCCATGACGGATGGCTCTTAATCTTTTTTGATCGATCAAATTCAGTTGATCATACCGAGATTGAACCCATTCCGCTTTATCCAACTTCAGCTCTGACAGAATCTGAAGAAAAGGAATCTCAACTTCGATGGGCAATACTGCATCCATCCCATAAACCAATGAGAACGGCGTTGCCCCGGTGGAGGTCCTGGCCAACATTCGAGAAGTATAGAGGGTAAATGGTAGCTGGTCTATGCCAATCTTTATAAGTTTCCACCATCTTTCAAAATCTTTTCGGATGGTTTCTTTCTTTTCTTTTCTTTTTCCTTTCTTTTTTTTTTTGGATTCGAACTTGAATTTGAAATCGAAGTTGAATTTGATGACGGTTGACTTTGTAACTTTGCTATAGGAACCGACCTTCATCCTCTTGACAATCATGAAGATGAATAGGTGTCGACTAGATGCTTTTGACAAGATCGTCCCCGTAACATGTATGCCCCCACGTATAGGAAAAAAATAGAGGAAGCATATAAGTCATGTCTTCTCAATTTGGCATTTACGGCATAACTGATGCAATCTCCCTTTCATGTTAGACCAGTAGTACCCGGAACTTATAATCGACCTGGCTATCAGAAAACTCTTAGCATGTGCCTTTTCGAACACTCCATAGTCTCCTTGTGCCTAGGCATATCTTGATGCAGTCATGCAAAGACATCTTTGAATTCTTGGAATAACTCAATGACGTCTCGCTTTGTTTCTGTGGTGGGCAAGGCTTCGATCTTCACTCATTTCCTAGACTCGCAATGTCTCACCACCCTTTGTACAGTAGAGTCTATTTCCATCTTGTTCTACCATCCTTAACAAATCAAAAGATAAGTTACAATCTCTGTCATTTTCAAAATCCTCATATCCCTTTAGACCCATATTTCACTCAAAAGGGAGTCCGTAACAGCATTGCTCATGTATTGATATCTGGGTACTTGTTGTAGGTACGAAGGCAAATTCCAAAGAATGAACGATTCTACGGATGATTATCTATGATGAAGAATGAAAGAACATTCCAAAGAACAAAAGCATGTATAAGATGACATGGAAAAAAATGAAAAAAAATATTTGCTCGGCATGAAACACAAAAATGCATTTTTTATTGAAAATAAAGATGTTTGAACATAAGCCTATTTCACAAAAGATTCTTATTGTTTCTAGGCTTAAAACAACAAGTGTGTTTTGAACATTACTCTGTGTTAGCTCTAAAAACTACAGGAGTTTCCTTCACAGTCCAATTGTTCAGAACACTTCCAGGCTCGTAGGGGCGTATGCCTCCTAGGTTTCCTTAATTCGATCCCTCCTCAAATACGGCTTTGATACTCAAGGTTTTCATTATATCCTCAGTCGTTTCTTTATTCGTGTGTAGTAGTGATGTTCTAGGGTCACTATAATATGATCTTTAGTTAATAGGGTTCTTTTGTGATATTTAATGCATATGATGCGATGTAATGCAAATGCATGATATGAATGCAAAAAGGCGTCGATTTTGGTTCAATTTCTTGTAGAAAACTTATTTAAAAAACAAAATCCTTTACATAAAACAAAGTCACATATACGACCTAGCCCTTATGCCCAGAGCTTTAACTTTCTTGAGAAGCGAAGCTAGCTCTCGACCCCGGTCTGACTCTAGCTCGCTAAGGTTTGTAGATGATTGGCCACTTCTCATATCTGAACCACGGCTTCGCCCATAACGTATTCTCTTTCTCTGACTTGGTTTTGAGATCGTTGAAGCTGTTCTTCCCATCGCTCGTTGTTTACCTCCAATAGTTGGATCCGGAGCTCGCTATTTTGCAGCGCCGTTTCGAGCTCTACCACCTTTCCTTTCAACTCTTCGATCTTGTTTAGGCTTGATTCCAACTTCACCGTAGAGTTGCGGCTTCGACACAATGCCTTCTCTAATTCTGCTACTCGAGCTCTTAGCATCTTATTTTCGCTTTTGCTCTCACCCACAGTCTTTTTCAGAGTATCATTTTGTGCTTGAGCATCATGAAACCTCTTCTTCCACTGATCAACCTTGGCTCTCTCTTCTTTAATTTCTTGACGCCATTGTTCTGAGGTTTTACCCAACCCAGCAGTCCTCATCGATGAGTGCAACTTTTTGTAATCGGTCTTTAAGCTATCCAAATCTTCTTCAGCCTTTCTTTTCCCTTTCCCCAATTTCTCAGCCTCTGATTTTTGGACATCAATATCTAACCTCAAGTGCACCTTTTCTTCTTCCAGTTGTTCTATCTTTTTCCCTAACTCCGCATTTTTACTTTCAAAGTCTTGCTTCAGGATTTCCAACTCGGAAGGGACTACTTGAAGGTATTCCTCTATCGGTCGAGCACCATCTTGTACCGGTCTAGGGATATTATCATTGATTCTCCGACTCCACCATGCATTATATTTAGGGTTGCCATTGGACCTACAGAAACTCTTTTCATTCGGTAAATCTGCTTCCAAGCATCAGAAATTTCTCGAACCCTCTTCTTGTAATTATTCCCCCTATACGAGAATTCAAACTGAGCTAGCCCATGCGTCGCCGGTATAAACTATCTTGATTTGTATTGCCTTAGCACGAGCAAATGAGCATACCCAACGGCTCCCCAAATTTCTAGCAAAGGAACCCAATCATAACTCCCACACCGGTAGAGAATTTCGTCGGGAATTAACCAAGGAGCTCTCCATTCAACGTCTTTTTCCTGGAGATTCTGAAAGAGCGCAATCCAGTTTTCTTCTGATATGTCGTCTCTTCTGGGCGTGGCTGCCAACTCCTTTAACGAGGAGTAATTCTCAGAAAAAACCCGATAAGAAACTCCAAACCAACAATAGCTGCGTGCATCCCATGAATCTACCTTCACCTGCCCCCGACATGCGTTCAAAGATCTAAATGTTTCTGCAAGAATCGCTGGTACTGGCGTAACCCCCTTGTCAAGTCGATCGAATAGGTCGGTAACCGCTTCATCTATATGTCTCAAAGCTTTGGGAAAAATTACCAAGCCGTAGATACTTAAGGCGAACATGTCAACTTTCCTCTTGGTATCTGGATGTGCCACAATCAGCTCCCTCAAGCTCACCCAAAGAATGCATTTCCCTTCACCTTTTTGCTGAATTCGTGTCGTGGCCCACTGTTCACTCATCCCAGTGATACTCATCAGCTTCTTTACAAAAGTCGGTGCATTAGCGGCCCTGAAATAAACTTTGTCAACCTGAACCCTTTGGCTACGAAGCAAAGCCGTGTACTCTTCCACAGTTGGCACCAAGTCTATCTGCCCAAACGTGAAACAACTATACGCAGGATTCCAATATTGGGTCATAGCCCGAAACAAGTGTTTATCCACTCTGATGTCAAGTAAGTAGGGTAGATCGCCATAATTAAGGTAGAAAAGCTGCTTGGTTCCTTCATCCCAACAGGCCCATATATCTCTTAATTCTTGGAGCTCATTCTGTGTCACACTGATGCGAGTGAAGTCCCATAACTCCGATGTATATCCCTCAGCTAGACTATCCCCCTTCTCAAGTTGTGTCTTCTCTGACCATATACGCACGGCCGCATTATCCTCTACTTTATCAAGGAATTCGTTCTCCATAATAAGCCTTCTAATTCAGTAATCAAAACAGGAATCGACACCTTTTATGTATGAAATGACATGCAAACATGGCCAAAATAAAACAGGTTAGTATCGCATAATAGTAACCAAAGCAAGTGACAAAAAAATGTCAAACCGCTAGATGGGTAACCACTAAGGTTTAGCATGGCTCTACCTAGAGTGGGCTCTTAGGGTTTACTATATGTGGTTTGGTTCTAAGGAAAAAAGGGTACCTGAACCAGCAGATTCCTCAATCCTCACCCATTATAGGCTCATACGGATCGAGTTCAGCTCAGGGGAATACATTTCCCTATGGCCATGCGGAGGTGAAAACCTCACGGAACCATAAGTACGGATGTATCCCGGAAGTAGTCCCCTAGCCCATGCGGAGGTGAAAACCTCACGAAGGCATAGCTTCTCGCTCCCACTTAAAGGGTGTGACCACAACGGTCATGCAATATGAATGCAGAAATATCCTATGAGTCCCAAACCACAACAAACATATGACGCAACACAAACTCATGCAATGAAAGAAACGAAATTAAAACATTTTATTTTCGATAAAAGGACATTAATCAATCAATTTTACGGCTTGACTCTCTTATTGGTCCCCAGTGGACTCGCCAAGCTGTCGAAACCATTTTTTTGTTTGGAAAACGGGCCGACTTTAAAAAAAAAAAACGAAGTCACCACCAATCTTTTTTGAAGTGTGATTGGGTCACCTTATAAAACATTTGGTCTACGAATTTTAAGAAAATGGGTCCGGGAGTCGGTTACGCACGAGGAAGGATTAGCACCCTCGTAACGCCCAAAATTGGTACCTTATTGATTGATTAATGTCCTAATATCGAAAATTGGAAAAGATTTTAAAATATGAATCTTTTAGAAATGTTTGGATAATTCAAGTTGGATATCAAAATTTTCTTGTTCCGAAAAGATAAAACACCACATCCAGCACGATAGGACACGATATTTCAAACTCTCGATACCAAGATCATTTCATGATTTCCAAAACTCATGCATTGCAATTTAAAAAGGGTATTCCACTATTTGGCCAAACAATAAATCGAAGCCCAGCACGATTGGGCACGATTCCTCGAATTCCCAAATATGAAATATCTCCTTTATTTAAGAAAACCCGGTCAAAATCTCTAAAGGATATTTAGTCATTTGGACGAATGTAAAATCGAAACCCAGCACGATTGGGCATGATCTCTCGAACTTCCAAACACAAAACATTGCCTTATTTAAAAAACACGGTAAAAATTTTAAAGGATATTTGGTCATTTGGACGAACGGAAAATCGAAATCCAGCACGATTGGGCACGATTTCTCGAACTTCCAAACACGTAATATTACCTTTGCGAAACCCTTTTTACGAATTTGGGGGAAAAATGTAGTAAAAGGAAAAAAAAAGATAAACGATAGTATTAATAATAAAGAAAATGATAAGTAATAATAAAAGAAATAGGGATGAGAATAAAATATTCATAATAATATAAGGAACAAAAATAATAATTATACTAATAATAGTAATATAAAAAAATAAAAATAAAAATAATGAAAATGGGGATGGGGATGGTAATAAAAATAAAATAATAATAATAAATATAAGAATAAGAATAATAATATGTATAATGAAATAGTAATAGAATAGTATAATAATAATATAATATTAATGATAAATATAATTATAGTAATGATAAAAATAAGGGGTAAATATTACAATAATAAATAGAATAATAGAATAATAACAATAAGCAACATAAAAAATATTAGTAAGACAATAATAGTAACAATATTAAAATAATAGTATTAATAATAAAAATAGTAGTAGTAAAAAAAAAAGGATATTGACAACAATAAAAATAATAGATATAATAAAAATAAAGTAAACAAGAAATATATAATAATAGTAAATATAATAGAAATAATAAGATTATAATAATAATATACATAAAAAATGGTGATGAAAATAAAAAAATTAATTTAATGGTAAAATAACAAAATGATCGAAAAGAGACCAAATTGAAACAATCTAGAAATTTTGGGCAAAATCGTAAAATAAAAACTTGGTTGTAAAACCATGAAAAAGCGGAGGGGCTAAATGCGCAATTAGCCCCTCAATCGTAAACGCTGATTCTTTCCTGGAGCGGGTCGGGTCACGGTCGAGGCTCAAAACGACGCCGCTTTGACCTCTGAACCCACTCTCAAAAAAGCGCCGTATTATATACCCTATAAATATTAAAATTTTGACAAAAAAAAACATTTTCACCAGATTTAAAAAAAAACAACCCAAACACTCTCAACTCTCTCCCTTCCCTCTCGAATCTGACCAGGGATCCGGCCACCAACCACCCCGCCGGTCACCGGTCACCGGCGCCGGCGACGCCAGATATCTGGCGGGAGACCAAAATTGCCCGCTTTCCCGACGGAGTGAAAAGAGGTAAGTTTTCTCTTTTTTAAAACCTCTTTTTAATAAAAAATATGAAAATGAGTAAATATATGTATATGCAAATGGTTTGGGAAAAATGGAAGAAAATAAAAAAAGATGAAAAAAAGAAATCAACCTCTGAATAAATCTTGCTTTCTATTGATTCTCGTATTCGTAAAAGATGTAGCCCGTATTCGTATTTCTTAAAAAGAAAAGAAAAAAAATTCCCCCCTTTTCAGATTTCTATTTCGGCTTTTATAGCCTTCTCTTTTACAAATGTTCTCTTCTATTTTGTAGGTACGTGATCAAGCACGTCTCCGACGTGGCGTGGTGGAGTGGCGCACGTCGCGGGGTGGTGGTGTCGTGGCCGATTGTGTGGGCGTGAGGGTTGCTTGGAGGCTGCGGCGCTAAGACTGCTAGGGTTCTACTTCAGTTTGGGTAGTGGGCTAGCAATTTGGGCTAGAGTTTAGGCTAGGTTAATTAGGTCTTGGGCCTGCTGTGTAATTTTGGACTAGTTTATTGGGCCCGGGCAAGAAATTGGATTCTACAATGATAATAATTTTAAGTTAAAATAAAAAATTAATAAATAATAATAGTTTAATATATAAAGATATTGCATAAATATATATATATATAAATTTATACTATTAATGTACTAATATATAAATAATAAAGAAAATAATAGACTATTTAATATAGTAAAATAATTTAATACAATATTAAAATAATAAAATAAAAGGATAATAAAAAAAATTAAAACAAAGAAGCAGGGGTTTAAAAACAATTTAAACAAATATGAAAGACTAAATTAAAATGCGCGTTAAAATACAAGGGTTAAAATGGCAATTGCGCCAAATTTTAAAACGGCGTCGTAATAGATTTAGCCTTTTGACTGCCCTGAGGATTAAATTGAAACACAAAAAGTAATTTTGGGACCAATTGTAAAAAAAAAAAACAATAGGACATAATTGTAAAATTGAAATAATGCGGAAAGGCCGAATGCGCAAATAACCCATTTCTCAAAAACACGCGGATCCTTCGGGTCGGGTCAACTGCGCGCGGATCTTGATTGAAACGACGTTATTTTAAGCTTATTAAATTAAGCCAAAACGGCGTCGTTTTTAAACTGTTATATAAATAAAAATTCGACTAAAAAAATCATTTGTAAAACAGTTTTAAAAAAAAAACTTTAAACTCTCCGAAGTCCCCTCCTGTCTCGATGGAATCCGACTGTCGGTCATCTGGGGCCACCGTCCCCACGCGCCACCGCGGATGGTGGCCGGAGGTTGAAATTTCGCCGTCGAAAAAGGTAAACTCGCCCTTTTATTCCTTTTCTTTTTAACAGTATTTATATATGATAAAAAAAACGAAAGTAAAAACATAAAATAACACTAAAAATCACCTCAAAAAAAAATCTTTATTCTGTTTTGATGTCTTTTTTTTTTCTTTTTCTTTATTTCTGCATGTATTCCGTATTCCCCTTTTACAGGTTTACAACAGGCTTTTTATAGCCTAAGAAAAAAAAAAAAGAAAACTTTGTTGTTGCCATTTTTGCTACTTGTTTTTCTTTCCTTTCTTTTGCAGGTAAACGAAGATCTTGGCAACGGTGCACGGTTCGCGCGCAGATTGCGGCGCGATTGATGGCTTAGACGCGAGGGGCTGCTGGGGTTTTCTTCTCCTTTTTTTTTGCACGTAGAGCGGCGATCTTGGTGGCAAGGCCGTTCGTGCGTTGATGGCGGCGTGGACGAGGGCAGATGGGTGCGAGGATCTGATTCGGCGCGACTGTTGGCTGGCACGAGGAGCGGCGCGACTGTTAGGATCCTGCTGGGTCATTTGCGGCGCCTAGGATTTCCAGAAACCCTAGGCCACTGCTGATTTCAGTTTAGTGTTTGGGCCTCTTGGGCCATTTCTGTTTTGGGTCAGGGTAAGATTTGGGTGTTAGTTAATGGGCTAATCGAGTTTATTGCTAGTTTGGGTAATCTGTTTGGTTAATGGTGGGCCATTGCTTGTAAATGGACTTTAAAAAACTTTGGACATTTATTTTTCATTTTGGTTTTGGTTTGTTACAAGCCCGGGTAAAATTGGGCTCTTACAATAATATTACATAATATTATGATGTTTAATCATTAATGCATATATGTAAAATATTAATATATTATATGTTATACAATATGATATAGCATTATATAATATAGTAGTAGAGCTAACTTTCATATGTACAAAAAGTATAAGGACTTACAACATATTTCAACCAATATAATAATAAATAATAATATAATAATTAATATATTATTTTTTATTATTTGATTGATTAATAGTTTGAAATTGCTCTTATCTCTATTTATAATTTGTAAATAATTATAGTATGTGATGTAGTATTACATAATATAATAATATATTTTAAAATTATTAATGCATAGATATAACTATTAACTCAAATTGAATTTACCAACCAAATTGTTTGGATTGGCTCAAATTGGTCGGTTTAGTTGATTTTAATAATTAACTATAATAGATGATACCCTAATAATATAATATATAATTATGACTAAAATTATTAATACATATATAACTATTGTTATATTATAGGCTATAATAAAAAATATAGTATCAATAATTATGTGTAATTTAATATATTACAATATACATTTTAACATGACGAAACTCTAATGTAAAATAATATATTATATAAAACTTAATAAACTACAAACAAAGATCTGTCATGTCAAGTCATCAATAATAAATTAAAAATAAGATTAAATGCAGAAGCATACCTGAATCTATCGATTTCTTGAAATTTTTGGATCTTATGATTTTGATCTTCCAAATTAGCACACAAGTAATTCAAAGAAAATGACTCTATTTTTTCTAAAGATGGGATATTACAAAAATTACATATGTATAATTTGAAAACTATAACCATGATATATATAAATAACCCTAATTTTTAATCAACCCATTATCAATTAGAAATTATTTAATAATTAAATTCACTGATTGGGAGAGCACATTACTGTCTAGAAATGGTTCTGCAGGTCTTAATGAGATAAGTATGTTTGGTGAGCCTCCAGCTTCGGTTATGCCTTTGCTGGTCGAGGTTGAGGATAGCACCCGATATCTAAATACTCTATCGGAGCAGAGCTGCGATGAGAAAGGATTGTATGAAACAGTGATGCCACTTTTTTCAATAGTTTTATGCCACATCAGTATTTTCATCCTGAAAAAAATCAAATCCAAATTAAAATCCTGAAATTCAGGATGAAAATACTGATGTGGCATAAAACTATTGGGAAACTATTGAAAAAGGATACAGATGACATGACGTCACTATTTCATACAATCCTTTCTCGAGCTGCGATATGTAAGCTTGTTTTCTTTCTTTTTCATGCAAAAAAAAAAATCCACCCTCCACTTCTATTTTTAAATTATTATTTATTTTATTAATGGTTTCTTTAATATAAATACAACGAATAAATGTCCGTTATTGTTAAAATAAGTAATCATAAAAAAGATACCAGAAAATAATCAACATTTTTTTATTAAATAACTAGTTATAATTTTTTTTTTATCTTTCCATATAATTTTTAGATAAAACAAACTAAAATTAACATAAAATATTTTCTTACAATATCATCAAGAACAATAATAAATACATTTAATATTAATAATGATTAATTAGTTTACGTGCTGATGTTGTCATATTCAATAGTGATCTTGTTAATAGACAGGGCAAAACTGAACACGTAAAAATACAATTTTATGTTTTTATAACTTTTAAAATTTTAAGGGATCAAAATATAATTTTACCTTTTCTGTCGGCCCCCTAGATTAATTAATTTCAAGATCATTTATTTTATGTTATTCTTAACAAAACCATATCAAGAAAATAAATCAGATTCACGCGATTTCTAGTAATTATTAAAAAATATTTAATATGAATGTAATTTTAATATTTTCATTTATTTTTTATTTATGTCATTAACGGTCAATTTTTTTTTTTTATGTTTTTTATTATTGGCCCACTCGAAAGCCCCACCATTTCAGTCTTTGAACCTAAGAAAGAAGACACTGAAAACCTCACGATTTGGGCTTTGGTTTCCTGCCTGAAAGCCTCACAATTATGATCTCCATCTTCGCCTCGAGAACACGTCCAAAAGGGCATGGAATAATTTTTTCCGGTGGCAGAATTTGGTTGAAGACCTCTACCAGTGCATATAAGGTTTAAAAACAACGCATATCAATTCAACGAGTTAAACATAAAAAAAAAAAAAAAAATACAACATATACCACAAATCTAATATATTAGATATTACCCATTATTTCACAACTAGAGAAAAAGAAGATAAAATCAACACGCACGAAAATCGCAAAGACAAAAGACTTCTCGAAAATGAAAAACACTTAAAGTACATTTTACAAGCAAGCAAAGTAACCTTCCATGGTTCACATTCATGTCCTACCACCCTCATGAGCCTTGTTTTCGATAGTCTGCCCAGCTTCCTTAGTCTTTTGTCCCACATACCCCACCATATCTTGCATGCCCCTCTTGGCCCTGTCCGCGTCGAGCTGCTCGGTGCCAGTCGCCTGTCTGAAGCGGTTAAATACGTAGGAGAGCGAGGACAGCCCCGTCAACCCGAATGCCCCGGACGACAAGAAACCGGCCACAGCCATGAAAACCGCGATGGCAGCTGGGACCAGAACCGGGCTGAAGATGACGAAGAGTGGCGTTGCCACGCATAGGCCGATGACGGTGCCGGTGAGGGTTAGCCCGGCTAATGCAAGGAGAGTGCCGCCAATGGGAAGGAGGGTGAGGACGGTTAGAACTTGGGTTGTTGATGGTCCGCTTTGATAGTTCGTTCTATCACCACGAACAACCTGGTCAAACCGGTAAGAGCGGTCACGGTCGGCCATTGATGAAAACAGCTTACGAGCTTGCTTAATTAAGTTAAGTGTGGAAAGTGAAAAATAAAGATGGAGAAAGGTGGGGAAGATATTGGGGAGGATGCGGGATTTTTATAAAGGGAGAGAGGGGTTTAATATGGAGACACGTAGGGGATGAGTTGGTGAGCTGAGGTTTTGCATGAGAAACAAGTTTCACTGTCGCTTTCCAATTTGAAAAGATTATTATTATTTTTATCAACAATAGAATAGATATGACAAATATCTTGATTCAATAAAAAAAAATTATTATATTTTTTCATCCCTAGATTATCAAATTAAAATTTTAATTTGTATGTTACACTCGATTTGGAGATTTCATCTTCATATGCTTTAATTTGAAATTGTTGGGTAATATTTTTACTATTATTAATAATATGTTGTACTTCGGTTTAAATCACTAATAAATTGAAAACTATGCTAGTCTTGACCTTAATTTCTTTTTGAAATTTCTTATATCTTACCCCAATTGTTAATTTTGTGGAATTAAAGAAAAAAAATTAAAATATAGTTCGAACTAAATGATTTTTTTTTTTTTGAAAAGTGAATGCGGGCAGAATGGTTGGATAGTGGGTATGAAACTGTTATAGTAATTGTTGTCACCCCAATTTGCTTCACTATAGAAATTACTATTTTATTATTGTATATATAAACTATTAAAAAGGTATAAATGTAATAATGCAATCTAGAAAAAAATCCATATATTTTAATTTTTTGAAGAATTATTTTTAAATATTTAGTTGACTTTAAAAAATTGAAAATATTAAAAATAAGTAACACAAATTACATTGAAACAAAGTAGAGTGGGACTGGGACGGGGTAGGGATGGATGTATCCAACATCTGTGGAAGTGGTAGTGGATTTCAAGATTATGCATCCATAGTGGAGTGGGGTGGGTGGTGAAGCAGAGTATGTCAATTGTGGAGTGGTGGTGGATTTAACAATATTTTCTCTCACCTCACTCCATTGTCATCCTTAAATAAACTCACTGCTATGGTTATTTGAATTCGACCAGTCCGAGTGGTCGGATTGGTTGAACCGAAAATATATCATTAATTCAAATTTCTAATTAATTTTTTTACGAAATATGTTACATTATTTTTATAAAAATAAAAGAAAAGTTTATGCTTTAAACTTAACATCATAGTTTTTAATAGGTATATTCACGATTCAAGTTATCCCCTTAAGCTCAAAAGTTAGTTTGAAAACAAAACCATTTGAATAGAAGTACAAGACTCGAAAATAGATTTGGGAAAAAAAAAGGGCTTGTTTAAATATTGATCGGGCTTAGTATTCAACATTCAAGGCTTGAGCTCAATTTAGTCTAGCCTATTTTATACTTTTTGTAATAGATTTATATTTTATTAAATTAAATATATAATAATACGATATTATGTAAAATTAAAAATATATTAAGTTGTTTAAATTTGAACTTTTAATGAAAAATAATCTAAAATATTAGAAATTAAATTAAAAACAATATATATTTTAAAGATAATATGGGCAAACTTAAAATAAGTTTGAATTAATTATTTACAAATATAAACATATATTAACAAAATTTTAAATCTTTATTTCAAGTTAGAGTCAGATAAACATAAACAGGGGCAAAACTAAAAAGTGGTAGGGGCCTCGGTCCCCTTTAAAATAGAAAATTTTCTATTTAAGCCTTTTAAGATTTTTAAAGTTTTAAATTAGTAAAGGTAAAATTATACTTTTCCCCCTCTAAAAATATAAAAAATTAATTTAATCATTTGAAATTTATAAAAATATAGACTATTAAAATAATAAAATTATATTTTTATTATCATAAAAACTACAATTTAATTTTGATCTCTTAAAAGAATTTTAATTTTATATCTGAACATAAAATATATTAATATTAAATTTGACTGCAAGTACATCAAACTTATGAATACTTTTAATTTTAAAACAAATTTACCATCTCAACCAAAATTCGATTTGCATTAATATAAACTTTTAATGAATATATATATATATATATATTCAACATAACCTAAATATATTACTTCAAAATTTGACCACGTCTGACACATTTAGAATGAATATTAATAGCGTGGAAGATGAAGTTGAAACACGACATAACATACTGGAAGAAAAAAACATTAATATGACAATAATCCTATTCTTTTTTATAATATTTATTAAATAATTTAAATATAAGATGGTGAGAACATAAAATAGGAGGTATGAATTTGCCATCTTTCTTCTGTTTGGCAGTTTCACCGCGGGTTTCAGAATAAATGAATTTTTCACAAAAAGACATTCTTCCTTCATTTATTTATCTCACTCATTGCTTTCAAGGACTGTCAATGTATTTTACAAGTCTCAAATGTTTTTTTTTTTTAATTTCGAAAATAGGTAAAGTTTGAACAATTAATGTGACTAGCGCGATTCAAACTCAGGTTATACCTATGGCAGCAGTGAACACCCTTGATCATCAGGCCATCATATGGGGTTCATATTATTTTTTTTAATCATTGCATATTAAAAATTGAACAATTTTAATAATTGTAAAAGAATTATTAATTTTATTAGAGTGGTAAATATAGAAAAAATAAAGCAACATTTAATTTTTTAATTTGATTTTTTTAGAACTTGATAATAATTTTTTTATTTATATTAATCTCTGAATTACGGTTTTATTAAATATTTAGTTTTTTTTAACATCATTAATAGGTGATAATATGGCACGTTGAAATTGTGTCACATTATTAAATAATTTATAAAAAAAATTAAAATTTTAGAAAAAGAAAAACTTGAAATTTTATAAAATTTTAATAAATTATAAAAATTTTATAAAAAAACTAAAAAACTATATAATTTTTATATTAAAAAAAACCCTATAAAGGAGAAAATAGGGATTAGAAAAGGTTGCATAACAGATGAAATGGATTGTCATGGTTTTCTTCATTTATATATTTGGCTTTAACCCTCAACAAATTATTTGGCTTTAAATATTTTTGGGGGAAGAATTTAATTTTGGAAGGATAAAAGTAATGCCAAAATGGGCCGAAAGAAAAATGAGGTTTTTGGATAGTAATAATAATGATAATAAAAAGAAAAAGTGAGTATTTGGTAAACTGATAATGTATTTTTTTTTGAAAATAAAATTGGCTAGATTTATTAATAATGAAAAGAAAAAAATCAAATAAAAAGTCTAGTTATTTTGGTTCAAGCCTATGACACACTAGATTAACTATCCAATAAATGGCCTAATTCTTTTGGTTCAGGCCTATGAAGCATTAGACTAGCTTTCGGCTTTAGCCAGTAGTTTCAAAATAAAACAAATAAAATAATCCTAATAAAAGCCTGCCTATTGATTGAAAACAATAAAAAGAAACTTTTTGTAATGAAACTAGCTGATTCCCAAGACACAGCTGGACTCCTTTTCCCTATCATCCTTTCACATCTTCGTCTCCTCTGTGTTGTCGATAGCCACTCCATATTCCATACTAAGCTATCTGTTACATTTCATTTACCACAAGCAAACCTCAATCTGGGATGCTTCTCCAGTGCTGAGTTAGATCCGCCCTTCTCTGGTACGTTTCCTCATTCTTTCTTAAAGACTCCTTCGCTAGGTTGTGAGCATAGGCATTCTCTGTTCTTTTGATGAACTGGAATTTTATTTCTTGAAAACGAGTCATACTACTTTGAATATCTCTAATTATTGCAGTGATGGTTGATTTGTCCGAGTTCTTTGACTGGCATTTTTTGATAACTGTTCGAGAATCTCCCATAACCGTTATTGAAGGAAGAGCCATCGAGATCCCTAACTGAACAACCTGTAAGCCTGCTTAAGCCTCTACTGCAAACAGAGATGGAACGTTTGGGTTTGCCACTGTCTTTAATGCAAGGAGTTCTCCCGTCCGGCTCCAAACCACTAAACTCGATGCTGATTTGTGACTTCTGTTGTCGAATGCTGCGTCAAACTGAATCGTTGCCCTGGTGTTTTCGTCTAGAAGGTTTCTCCTGCTACCCATGGAAGAGGTAAACTTCTTTTCTTCTAATCCCTCAATTTCAGCCATATATCTTCGGATATTCTGTGAAATCTCTCCTCCTGACTCTATCTTCCTTTCATGCACGAGTTTGTTTCTTGATCTCCATATGATCCACAAACCGCAACAGAGCAGGCGATACTGTTGATGAGTACTATTCTGAAAGATCCAGGTAATCCATTCCCAGATATTTTGAACAGTTCTGGTAATAACCCATGAGACCTCTAACTTCTGCCAAATCTCTACTGTTACAGGGCATTGCTGGAAAACATGCACACTGCCTTCTTCTCTATTCCCGCATTGAGGACATAAAGCATTATTAATCACTCGCTTGTATTTTAGATTTGCAAAAGTCGGAATATAGTTCCATGTAATTCTCCATATTGTAATCAATATTTTTGAGGGTAGTCCTAGATTCCAAAGTTTTTTGAAGAATTTCTTTGAGTCGGCCTGTATAAAATAATAACTAGGATCCAAGCTAGCTTCTTGAAATAGTTTGTAGGCGCTTCTGACAGTAAATTCTCTAGACGATTCTCCTTTCCACACTTGAAGGTCGTTATGAGGACTTTCTGCAAGAGGAATCTGCATAATTTGTTGAGCAATCTCATCTTAGAAGGTACTACTAACAATATCTGTCTTCCATGTTCTGGTATTTGGGTCAATTAATTCTGAGACTAACTGAGGCCCTTCGCTGCCGTTTTTATTGTTCCACTCATCAGGTTCCTTTCTTAGAATCCAGCGGTCCTCCCAGATTGAGATCCCATCACCCCTTCCAACCCTCCAACACAGTCCATTCTTCAACAATCCCTTAGCAGCCCACACGCTCTTCCAGGTAAGAGAAGGTAGATTCCCTAACTGAGCATTATTAAAATCCGTATGCGGATAGTATTTAGCCTTGAGTACTCTAGCTACTAATGAATTCGGATAATTAATAAGGCGCCACCCTTGCTTGGCTAATAATGCGATATTGAACTGACTCATATTTCGAAAACCAAGACCCCCCGTTTTCTTTTAAAATAAAAAGATTTTTCCATGCACACAATGTATTCCCTGCCACGCCCCTTTTGCCACCAAAATTGAGCAATAATGCTTTCCAATTCTGTACATAAAGATTTGGGTAATAAGAAACATGACATAGTATAAGTTGGGATAGATTGAAGTACAGATTTGATAAATACTTCCTTTCCGCCCTGAGACAAAAATCCAGTGCTCCAATTGTCAATATGTTTCTTAATTCGATCTTTTAGGTTCTGAAACGATTCCTTTTTCTTTCTTCCAACCGTATTGGGTAGCCCTAAATACCTCTCTGGATTGTTTGAACTTCGCACGCCCAAAATATTTACCACATCCCACCTATCCTCTTCATTGGTATTTCTACTAAAAAAGACAATGGACTTATTAAAGTTAACACATTGGCTCGAGCAACTCCTATATTCCCTTAAAATTTCCTTCAATAAATTAGCTCCCCTTCTTGTAGCCTGACCAAATAAAATGCAATCGTCGACAAATAACAAGTGCGATACCTGTGATCTTCTCCTACTAGCTTTGGCTCCTTTCAATATGCCTTCCCTACTTGCTAATCGCATTAAACACGATAAACCATCTCTGCAAATGAGAATAGAAATGGGCTAAGCGGGTCTTCTTGACGAAGTCCCATTGTTGGGTAGAAGCTTTCTCCTATGTATCCGTTTAGAACTACTGAATAGGAGACAGTTGTCAAACATTTCATCAAAGTTTCGATCCAGTTCATATCGAACCCTATTCGTACCATAATTTCTTTGATAAAATTCCACTCAACCCTGTCATATGCTTTACTCATGTCCAACTTGACTGCCATAAAACCTTTTTTTCCCAATTCTCTTTTGTTGAAGAGTATGAAGAATTTCATATGCCAATAGAACATTATCTGAAATCAATCTGCCTGGTACAAACGCACTCTGAGCCACGTCAATACAGTTTTCAATAACTCCTCTGAAATGATTTGTAATAGCTTTTGCTATAATTTTATAAAGCACATTGCACAGACTGATAGGTCAGAAGTTCATCATAGTAGACGAGTTATCAATTTTAGGGATGAGGATTTTATGAGTAGCATTAATTTGTTGAAATCCCATACCTTCGTTAATAATTTGTAAGCAGAATTTGGTGACGTCGTCCCCAATGATGTGCCAGCATTTTTGGTAAAATAGAGCTGGAAAGCCATCTTCACCTGGTGCTTTAGTGGGTCCTATCGCAAACAGCACATCTCTAATCTCCTCTACCGTATAAGGCTTTATAAGATTTTGATTATCCTCCTCAGATATGCATTTTTCAATACCTGATAACAAATGGTCAAAATTTCCTCACCCTTCTGTTGTAAATAAATTCTGGAAATAAGATCGCGCAATGCCCTCCATTTCTTCCCCTTATTCATTGTTCAATTTGTGGATGACATTTCTCCTTCTACGCTGCGTTGCTTGGCTATGAAAAAATGCAGTATTCCTATCCCCAAATTTCAGCCAATTTATCCGAGCTCTCTGTTCCCAGTAACGTTCGTCCTTCCCAATCTCAAAGTTCAATTGAATTTTTGCATCAATCAGTTCTGCCATGTTGATATCATCTCTGTCAGCCCCTACAAGTTCTGATAGTCTAGCTATGAGCAAATCCTTTCTCTTTCTTCTATCAAATCGAATTTGTCCTGCCCATCGTCTCAATCCCCCTTTTAAAATATCTAAACTTTTGCAACAAGTTTCCAGATGATGACTCCCATATATTTTTGACTTCTTCATTAAACGACTCTTCCATTATCCACCAAGCTTCAAACTTGAAAGCTTTAGCAGTCACCCAATTTTTAGCCCGTTTAGTAGTAATTAAAAGAGGACAATGATCTGAGAAAGAATGAGACATATGTTGAATAGTTACATCTGAAAACAAAGTCATCCATGCGTCATTAGCAACTCCGCGTTCCAGTCGTTCACGAATGTTTGTCTAGGGAAGGTTTCCTCTCTCCCATGTAAACCAATTTCCAGAAAACCCCACATCCAATAGCTGACAATCCGCTAAAACATTCGAAAATTCTCCATTTTCGTTCATCACGGGGTAACCCTCCCTTTTTTTCAAAACCATACATTATCTCATTAAAGTCTCCACAAACGAACCAAGGCCCCCCTCATCGTTATGTAAATTCCTCAACACATTCCAAGACTCACTTCTTTCCTGAGCATAGGGAGATCCATAGAAACCAGTGAGTCTCCATTTTTCCTTTACCTCATTATCCTCAACCATCACATCAATATGTCTTTTAGAAAAATTCCTAAGCTCAATGCAGATTTTATTCCTCTATGCTAAACATAGACCTCCTCTAGTACCAATTGGATCAACTTCAAACCCATTCACATAACCACATCTATGACGAACTCTTTCCATCTGACTTTTACACACCTTAGTTTCCATAAAGAAAACCACTTGGGGATTATGTGTCTTCAGCGAGTGCCGAAGTCTTCGGATCGTCTGTGGACTCCCCAATCCACAGACATTCCAACTTAAGATTTTCATTGCGCTCGGTCGGCATGCCTCTTGGCAGCCGCCGGTGATAAATAATTAACTTCCAAGACTCTTTTATTTCTTCCCATTGTATTATTGATCTCTTCCTCATTCTCCCATCTAGCTCTCTTCTTTCCTTCCTCATCAATTAAAATTTCATCTTCCTGATCATGCTCCATATCAGCAAGAGCCGGATCAGTCGACAATTTAACTCTCGCTTGCCCCACAAAAGCCGATCTTCCTTTCAGATTTAGTCCCAAGATTGGATCAATAGATTGGCGATATCCTGACTTGTGTTCAGTAGCCCACATATTATTCCCCTGAGTGCATCTTTCCTCTCTATTACCTCCAAAATTATCTTCACCGTCTTCTCGCAACCAGATACTTTTCATTGCTAAAGCCCTTCTAGATTGAGCTCTTAACGATAAATTCCATCCTATTTCAGCAACTTCAATACCTAGCTCCATTTTTACTTCACAAAAAGCATCGCTATGTCCCAAACGACCACAAAAAAAGCAAAAGAGTGACAGCTGTTCATACCTGAAGCTCACGTATGTGCAGTTACCACCAAACTGTATCTGTTTCTTCCTCTTTAGAGGCCGCCTCACATCAATCTGTACTCGTATTCTCATGTAGTTTCTATTTTCCTTACCCAAATTCGATCCATCATACTCTATAAATTTCCCTATAAAATTTCCCAACTGTATTGCCAAATTCTCCGAATAAAGACCAATTGGGATGTCATGGATTTGAACCCAAAAAGGCGACATGGTTAAAGGAACTCTTAATGGATCCTCCCCCTACTGTAATTGGTGTAGCGCTAGTAAATGATTATTAAACGTCCATGGTGATCCATTTAAAACTCTCTCCAAATCCATGACATGAAAAAATTGGAACAAGAATCTTCTATCTCCCAGATCTCGAATCTGGACACCCCGAACCAGGTGCCATAAGTTTTCCATAGTACTCTTCATAGCCGGAAAATGGATAATACTTGCTGTTAAGAAACAACCTACTAACCTGAAAACCCCCTTCTCTCTGCGTGCTCTGCTCTGGTTGTACTTGTAGAACTGCTTCTTCCATTTCGTCTAACGTTAATCTGGCTAATTCCATCTCCATTTTTGCAGGACTGAGGCCCGATCTTGATTGTCCCCGTACTTTGCTATGAATAAAATTGTTTAAAGGTGATCCGCCGACAAAAACAAACGACACTAAAAAGAAAACCTAGAATGCGTGCCAGGGAGGCAGACTTTTTCGTGCTAGGGTAGCAGACCTATACTGATAATGTATTGTTTTATTTGACAATTAGTTTTAAAAAATTGATCTTATTATTATTATTTAAATATTTTACTATACCCTCGTAAGACACTTGTCAATAAAGGTAAGTAAAACTTGTTTCGATTTTAAAAAATAAAAATAAAAACATTTCGAATTTCAAGTTAATCGAATCGAGTTATTCGAGTAAACTCGAATAAGTAACTTGAATTTCGATTTCAAGTCGAGTTGAATTTTACATTTCGAATAAGTTAAATAATTCGAATAACAGATTGATGTAAATATCCTTTTGGTCCTTGTCAATTTTGAAAATGAACAAATTGATCTCTCTCAACAAAAATTACAAAAACTTTCAAAATTTAAAATATTTATAACAACTCAAAAATTTATATTTTTAAGAAAATATAAAAAAATTAAAGAATATATAAAGAAAATTAATAATTAATAATTTTCTAAATTAATAATTTTGGGACCTAAATAAATTAATTAATAATTCAAGTTTATCATACTAAAATATTTTATCTTTTTTCTTATTTTGCTTTGAAAAAGTTACGGTTTTAAATTTATGTACTCTAACATGGAATGAGTTATACCGTAACAAGATTTTAATTTAACATGTTTAATTTTTTAATTTAACTCAAACAATTTTACTCAATTCGACTCGACTTGATTTGAAAATTTTCAAATTGAATTAGGATGATAAAATTGGACTTATTAACTCAATTAACTCAAAATTTTTTCACTCAATTTAACTTGATTCGATATAACACTCACCCTTACTTATTTATCCCTAATCTTATTTGTGGAGTCTAAAAATTACACTCGCATTATGCCAAATATTTCTCAATAAAGATACAATTTAGACAATATATTATTTTATTTTCTTTATTTTGTAAAATCTGATGTTTAGAAAGGATGAGAAAAAAGGAAAAAAGAAATAGCAAAGCCCAGACACTGAGGTAAGAAGGAACGGTTGAGAAGATTCAATGAAGTGTTGCGTCTCGATTTTTGTTTTCTTTTTAATTTTTTTTTAAATAGCTTTTTTGTTTTTTACGGCCTCTACCCTTTAGTTAGGGGTGAGTATTCGATCGAGTCGAATCGAGTAAAAAATTTCGAGTTAGTCGAGTTGACGAATCCTATTTTAGCAACCAAACTCAATTTGATTTTTTTTCGAATTGAATCGAATCGAGTAAAAAGTTTTCGAGTCAAGTCGAGTCGAGTTAACGAATCCTATTATTTATACTCAATGTTGCGTTTACATAGACCGATTATTTAACTAGTAGACGAAGTATAAGATTATTTAACTACATAAACAAATATAATGCTTTTGCCTTTTAACTTAATGAGTAAATATTTATCAAAACGACGTAATTTTGCCTTTTAATTTAATGGTTTTGACTTTTAACTTTAGAAAAGATAAACATTTATCAAAACGACGTAGTTTTGCCTTTTCTTATTCTAATTTTCGGATAACTCGAATTGTGTAATTTATATTCGAGTTAAACCGAAAAACTTAATTTTTTATTCGAATTGATTCGAATAACTTGATTAACTCAAATAACTTGAACTATTAAATTCAAAATTTGAATTTTTTATCGAGTTTTTCGAATCGAATCGAATTTTGCTCACCTTTACCTTTGTTTTTTTTTTAATTCATTTTGTCTTATATGTTCATTTTATTGAAAATTTTAATTTGATTTTTAACGTATATGGTAAATATATTATTTTTTTAATTAATATAAAAAGTTTAATAGAAAAGTGTTGAATAACATAACTAAATGGATAACTACAAATCACTTATATTAATTTCATTTTTATTTTTTAAAAAATCATATTTGAAATAAATAGTATTTTTTAAAATTAGAATATTCAAATTATTATATTTAAATTTTATCTAAAGCTATCAAAAATAATATAAAATATTATATTTATAAAATTAAAATTACAAAACAATTTTTTAAAAAAATAAAGATTTACGTTTATCAAACAACATAATTGTATTTAATACTTAGTTTTTAATAACAAGGGTGAAGCTAGAAATTTTTTTTTGTAGGGGCTAGAATTAAGTTATAAATTTTGATAAGAGTTAAAATACTATTTCTCTATTGTATTAGATGTAATAAGGCCATTTTACTCGGGCCCATTTTATTCAGAAAAAAAAAATAAAAAAAAAAATAATGTCCAACTACAGTCCTTTTACAAAACCAATTTACAGGCCCAAATTTACAATACCACCAGACCCAAAATTAACCCACCACCCGAACAGACTCAATAAAGACCCAAAACCCAATTACCTAAACCTAAACAGACCTAACCTATCCGGACCATCAACAGACCCAAATCACACGAGGCCCAAAATGGCCCAATGCCCACATAGCTTGCGGACGCAGGAAACCCTAGGTTTCCATTGCGCCGCAAGCACCCAAGCAGCCTCGACACCAAGCCACCAGTCGCGCCGCAATCCGCGCGAACTACGCCCCTACCGCCGAGATCCTCGCCGACGACCTGCAAGAAAAGGAAAGAACAATAGCAAAACTTGGCAAAAATAGGACAAAATCTTTTGTTCCTTTTTTATTTTTATTTCGAGGGTTATAAAAACCCATCAAATCTGTAAACGAAGGGGGATACAAATATTCACAAAAAAAGAGAATACAATAACACGAGTTTTTTTTACAGAGGTGATTATTTCTTATTTTTATTCGTTTTTTATTCGATTCATGCATATTTTTAAATAAAATAGTACTAAAATAAAAAGAGGAGCGAGATTACCTTTTGACGACGCTAAAAATCGAAGTTTTAGCTTCCGACCGCCGTCCGTGGAGGCGCGTGAGGCGCGTGCGGCGTAAAGCCCCGAGGCTCCGGCCATCAGAGCCCAGACGAAAGGGGAGGGGTCTGAGAGGATTTCTGAAAGTTTTTTCAAAAAAACTTGGGAACAAATGATTTTTTTTTTTTTGGAAAACTGATTTATATAATAGCATAAAACGACGTCGTTTTCATTTAAGTCAATAAGCATTAAAACGACATCGTTTAAAGGGCCAGGATCCGGGCGTTGACCCGACCCGGGGAGGATTCGCGTGTTTTCGTTAAAAGGGCTAATTGCCTTTTTGGTCCTTCCGCTGTTTTTAAAATTTTTAATTCAGTACAATTTGATTTTTTTTATTTTTATTAGATTAACTCTTAAATTTGTATTTTGTTTCAATTGAGTATTTAAAAAAGGGTATAATTACCCCATAAGTCCTTGTGGTTTAGCGCGCAATTTGATTTAATCCTTATTATTTATTTTTATTGCTATTTAGCCCCTTTTTCTTTGTTTTTCTTTAAAAAAAATCTTTTTTATTTTATTTTATTTTAAATTATTATTAAAATGTTTATCATATTAAATATTCTATATTTTCTTTAGCATTTATATATTAATTTATTAATATTATAAAATTCATATATAATTATTATTATTTATTATTTTATTTGATTTAATTATTTTTATTACATATTATTTTAGTATTTATATATATATTAGTTATTATACTATATATTTTAATTTGTATATTATATAATATTATATCATATATTATTTTTTAAAAAAAATTGTATTTTATAAAATTTATTTATATTATAAAACCTATTTTATTTACATATGTAATTTTTTTATGATTAGTGTATTATATATATATTTATATAAAATTATTATATACTGTTTATTAATTGTTTTTATTATGTATAATTATTTATATATATTAAATTAGATATTTGTTATAAATATTTTTATTTTTTTATACTTTAAATTTTTATTCGTTTTTATATTGTTTATATGTATATTAAACCATTTTAAAAATCGTCATATTCTTTTATTTTCAAAGTTTAAATGTATCATTCCCTTTCATTTGATTTTGTTATTTCGTGAAGATCCTAATTACTGTTACTTATTTATTTATTTATGCCTCTTTAATTGTTTATTATTGTTTAACATAATTCTTTATTTATTCATTCATGTTATATTATTCTATTATTTATTGTTAGTATGATTTGCAGTTATGCAGAATTGCTATTAAATATGTATGTTGTCATATCTACTCTAAAACTATTTGTTTTATAAAACACATTTAATTATATTTATGCATTTTTATTCAAAGACCTTTAAATACAGTGATATATGATATTTAGGGACTTCGAGAGAAATTATACCCTAACTTACTGGGTTTTAATTTTTTCTCGTAGAACTTAAAATATCAAGTATCTTTTTTAAAACCTATAAATTTTAAATAAAAACTTATCCTTAAGAATTCAAAATTGTCGTGTCCTAACTCACTGGATATGACGATTTGTTATCTTGGGATAAGAATTTCAGAAAATAAGGTAATGTTTCGTGTTTGGAAGTTCGAGAAATTGTGCCCTAACGTGCTGGGTTTTGGGTTTTCATTCATCCAAATAACTAAATATCTTTTTAATAAATTTTGTAAATCATGAGATGATTTTGGTCACGAGGGTTTAAAACATCATGTCCTAACGTGCTGGATGTGATGTTTGTATGCTTTTGGAACAAAGGAATCTCCAATTTCAACTCAAATTGTTAAAATTTTTAAAGAAATCATGTTCCCAAATCTTTTTCAAATTCTCGACATAAGGACATTAATTAATCAATTAGGTATCAATTTTTGGGTGTTATGAGGGTGCTAACCCTTCCTCATACGTAACCGACTCCCGAACCCATTTTTCTTATTTTTCGTGGACCAAAATTAGTATTTTGAAATAAAATGATTTTCAAGGTGATCCAATCACACCTAAGTAAAAAGGGATTGGTGGCGACTCCCATTTTCTTTTTTAAAAGTCGATCCCCGTTTTTAAATCAAACAATTAAAATGGTTTCGACAGCTTGGCGACTCCACTGGGGACAATAAGAGAGTCAAGCCGTAAAATCGATAATTTCATGTCCTTTTGTCCAAATTTGAACTTCTGATTTGAAAAATTATCATCCTTTTTATTGCATGTGGTTCTAAATATATCTCTTGCATCATATTGCATGACCGTTGTGGTCACACCTTTAAGTGGGAGTGAGAAACTATGCCTTCGTGAGGTTTTCACCTCTGGATGGGCTAGTGGACTGCTTCCGGAATACATCTGTACCTATGTCTTCGTGAAGTTTTCACTTCCGCATGGCCATAGGGAAATGTATTCCCCTGAACTGAACTCAGTCCGCATGAGCCTATAATGGGTGAGGATCGAGGAATCTGCTGGTTCGGGTACCTCAACTTTAGAGCTGAACCACATATAGAAAACCTAAGAGCCAACCCTAGGTAGAGTTATATTAAACCCTAGTGGTCACCCAGATATGTGTTCTATGTTATTTATTTCACCGGTGCTAACGTGTTTTGTTTTGGTTGCATTGCATTTACATCATAGAAAAGAGGTGTTGATTCAAATTCGATTACTAAATAGAATAGTTTGTCATAAGAAAATGGATTTTTTGATAAAGTGGATTATAATACGGTCGTCCGAATATGGTCCAAGTAAACGAGAGAAGACTGATAGTCCGTGAAGGAATACAAGACTTTATTGCCCAAGGATTCAAGATGACAAAGATTATTCAAGAATCACCATGTCTCGGCTTTCTTGAAGAGGCTAACGAGCATTGCGAGGATAAGTGAGTAATGAGTCACGGCCCAAGCAAAAAGGAGCTAGTGGAGGCATCTATTAGAAGTTTTCAAGATTTGACCTTTGCGAAGAAGGGGATTGATGTTTTTACTTGGAATATGAGGGCAAGGCCGTGTATGTAATCCGTTTTATGTAAAGGAATTTATTTTCTAGAAAAGTTGTTCTAATGTAACTGAATTCAGAATCAACGCCTCTCTTTCTTTGCATTCATGCATTTGCATTACGTCATATCATATGCATTTAAGTCCATAGAGAGAGCCTAATTAGTTGAAATTATAACAGAGAGAGAAAAGAGAAAGAGGGAAGGAAAATCTGGAAACTGAACACCCTTACGGTACACGTGCCAAATCAAAGAAAATGGATCAAAGACTTGAACAAATTCAGAGGGATATGCAAGATCAGATGCAAGAGGAAATGATAAAGATCCAACAAGAAATGAGGGACCAAACGTTGGAAGCTCAAAGGAGCATGATGGCTCAAATGTCCCAAATGCTAAGTGGGGCAATGGACAAATGGAAGGGTCACATAGTTAACGCTGATGACAATGAGGACTTTCCTCGGGGTTTCACCCCACCGCATGTATAACCTGAGGAGTATCCTCAAAGACCACCTGTCACGATTAGGCCTCAACATGGGCAAGCTGATACTAGACCACCTATGAACTTCCAGGTCGGCTCAGGATCTAACCCAGGAGATAACCATGCCAATCCCGTTATCCCTGATTTGGACATAGCAGAGAGAGAGAGAATAAGAACTGAATCTTTAAGGCAGTTGGAGGATTGCTATAGATGGTTGGAAGAAAAGTTCCAGGCTTTGGAAAATGCTGATCATCACCTTGGTATTGACGCAAAGGACTTGAGTTTGGTCCCAGATCTGGTGCTTCCTCATAAATTCAAGATGCAGGAATTCAAGAAGTACAATGGGACTAGTTGCCCTGAAGCCCACATCACTATGTTCTGTAGACGGATAACTGGTTACGTGAACAATGACAAACTTTTGATTCATTGTTTCCAAGACAGTTTGGTGGGGGCAGCGTCTAGGTGGTACAATCAACTCAACCGCGCTAACATTAGCTCCTGGAGAGACTTAGCTTAAGCCTTCATGAAGCAGTATAATCATGTTACAGACATGACGCCTGATAGAATCATGTTGCAGAACATGGAAAAGAAGTCAAATGAAAGCTTCAGGCAGTATGCGCAAAGATGGAGGGAGGTCGCCATGCAAGTTCAGCCACCACTCCTAGATAAGGAGACTACAATGCTTTTCATCAATACCTTGAAGGCTCCATTCATCACTCATATGATAGGAAGTACCACCAAGAGTTTTGTGGATATAGTGATGGCAGGAGAGATGATTGAAAATGCCATAAGAGGTGGCAAGATTGAAGCAGGGGAAACTACTAAAAGATCTGCTCCTAGAAAAAGAGATGACGAGGTGAATAATACGAGTACATACAACAAAGGGTACTCAAGAGAAATTACTATTAACCAGCCAAAGGTAATCACTGCTGGGCAACAAGGGTCGGTGAGACAAGAGTCGGGCACAAGGCAAAACTCTGAAAAGCTCCAATTTACGCTAATCCCAATGACGTATAATGAGCTATATCAAAGTTTGTTTGATGCACACGTGGTGTCCCCATTTTATTTGAAACCATTGCAACCTCCATTCCCAAAATGGTATAATAAGAATGCCCAATGCGAGTACCACGCGGGAATAAAGGGTCACTCAATTGAAAACTGTACTACGTTTAAAAAGTTCGTTGAAAGGTTCATTAAATTGGGAATTGTGAAGTTCGACGATTCATCAAAACCTGATCACTTTGACGAGGCAGTAAATGCGATAATTGAATGAGGAGACAAGAAAGTTGCGACCCTTTGAAGAAATCAAAAGCGAATAAAGAATCGGGGAATGAAGTTTCCAAGCCCTTGTATACTTGGGAGTGTTTTGAATAATGGGATTGTGGAAGAGATCTCTGTATTTTTAGAGCTAATCTAGAGTAATATTCAAAACACGCTTGTTGCCTTAAGCCTAGAGGCAATAAGAACCCTTTTGTGAAAAAGGCTTGTGTCCTAAATTCTTATTTCAATAAAATGCATCTTTTTAAGTAAATATTCTTTTATTTCATACTGTACAAATAATTGTTCTTAGTTTTTTTTTCTTGTTTGTTCTTTGGACTTTCTTTCAAATATTCTTTCATTCTTCATTCATGACCATACAAATAATCATTCTTTGAATCGTTTATTCTTTGGGAATCTTCCTCCGAACCTACACTAGGTCTCCAGATATCAACGATGTGAGCAACACTGCCACTGACTTAGAGTCTCCTTTCGAGTAAGATATGTGTCTAGAAGGATCTCAGGGCTTTGAAGATGACAGAGATTATCTTCTGATTTATTAAAGAATGGTAGAACAAGAGGAAAAACAGATCCTACCTTACATAGGGTCAATGGATATTGCGAGCCTAGAAAAGGGGTGAAGATCGAAGCCCAGCTCACCATAGAAATAATGCGAGACATCATTGAGTTATTTTCAAGAATTCAAAGATGTTTTTGCACGATCATATCAAGACATGTCTGGGAAAATATTAAAAAAGGTCCATAAAGGTGTTTAGAGAACGTGATAATGGTTCTACAATAGCCAGGCCAATCATGAGGTTTGGGTACTGTTAATCTACATAGAAGGGGATGGCACCAGCTATGCCGTATTTAAGGAGACAAGATTCATGTGCCTTCTCCATTTCTTCACAAACTTTCCATATGTGGGGCATGGATGTGATAGGGCCAATCTCGTCAAAAGTTTTTAGTCAATATCGATTCATCGTCGTGGTCGTCGGTTACTTCACTGAGAGGGTGGAAGTAGCTTCATATGCTAATATTGTAAAGTCGACAGTCATCAAATTTCAAAAAAAAAAAGAGAATAAAGGATCAGATGCCAGCAAAGAATGCCGGAAAGGATCACGTTTAATAATGTATAACTGTTCAAAGTCAAAGTTTACAGTTTATTCAAAAATCAGGCAGCATATCACAGTGCATCAAAGGTTGCCAAACAAAAAAAAAAGAAAAAAAAACAAAAAATAGGAAAGGTGACTAAGACTTGTAAAGATTGGCATAAGAAGATACCGTTTACTCTATATGCTTATCAAACGTCGACCAGGACTTTCGCTAAGGCAACAGTTTTCCCATTGGTTTATGAAGTGGTTTTGCCCATGAAAATCAAGATTCTTTTACTCCAAGCTTCGATTGAGTCAGGAATTGGATGAAGAAGAATGTCTCCAGTAAACTTGGATGAAGAAAAGGGTTTGAAAGTATTCATCATGGTCAAATGTACTAAAATTGATGATGCTGATTTATGAGGGAAATGGTCCACCCAAAGAAATTTCATGATGGGCACCTGATATTAAAGATTTTAGAGGAAAGGATATGCCAAACTGGGAAATACCTAATGTTGAAAAGAAGGCCTTTTCTGGAGGAGCATTGATATTTACCGAGATGGATGCTAAAGACTCGCCCAATCCGGTGAATTTAGGGTCAATCAAGAAGGATTTTACCTGAAAGAGGAAAGACCAAGGTAAAAACCCGCAAAGGGCGCCTTGAGTTCAAATTTAAAAAAATAAAAATAAAAATAAAGGAGAGGCCAAGGTGAAAACCCGCAAAGTGCGATTTGAGACCAAAGGGGTTTTTGAGCTGAAAACCCGAAAAGGGCGGCTCAAAATTTGATCAAAGATAGGGTATGTGGTAGTCTTGCTATGCCTGAATTAACAATGAGGAAGTATCTTTGCGTCTTGGGGCATCGACAAAGTACTCGGATCCCTAAACACATATTGAGCTTAAAATGGTCCTCAATAAGTTTGAACAGCAGAAGCTCAGTCACGATATCACAGGGCACCTAGCTTCTATCTTACCCATTTTTGAATTTGTTATCTTTGATTGATTTATTCTTTTCAAGATACACCTAAATCAATTTTCTTTTATTGCCTTGGTTATCTTTGATTAACTTATTTGTTTCGAGCTATGCTCCTAATTAATTCCTTTTACGTCCATTGTTGTGATCTTTTTCAAGCATTTTTTATTGAAATAATGATTATTGGACTAATAATACTTTCATAAAAGGAGTTTCGTATATTACTCTGGAGGCTTATAAATAATATGAGAATCTGAAACAGGACTATTGTTTAGAACTCACCAATCCTAAAGGTTGGAAATGTTGAAAGATGATTAGCTCTTCGGATTTTTATTGGATAAGACATTTTGTCGATGATACCATTTCGACAAATGACGGACAATGTTAATCTAGGTATAAAAGGGGATTATTCTCGGGAAAATAAAAAGGATACCCTACATTCGTGCAACTTTCAGGCACATATATCTGGTCATTACACCCAGGGAATGGCGTAATAGATCAAGTTGATTGAAGATAATACAAATTCTATACCTCTGAGTGGTAACGGGATTGATGAAAAAAAAACAAATGCTATTCCCCTGAAATTGCAGTGAGAGGTACATACAGCGGGGCAGGTTTGTTGAGAAGAACATGATCGTTTCTTTGGGTTTTCTGTCAGAAGATACCAGCTGAACGAGAAAGCATGGTAGCGCAACAGTGATAGAAACTTGATGAACTTTGAGAAATGACAACCCAAACATTAAATAGGGATCATTCTCACATTTCCAATTAGGAGCATTTGATCATTGTATCCTAATCGTTGTACAAAAAAAGAAGAAGAAGGAAATCATTCTCATGACATTCTGCATTCATCCATAATACATTTAGTTAGAAGCATTAGATTCATTTCAATCATTGCATTCTAATCATTACATAGGATCATTCTTATGACATTCTGCATTCATGCAAATGTCATCCCTAATATAATTTAGTTAGGAGCATTAGATTCATTCTTATCATGCATCCTAATCATTTTACATTTTAAAAAATGGGATCATTCTCATGACATTCTGCATTCATGTAAATGTCATCCATAATACATTCGAGTCTACAGGACATGTCCCTCAGAGGACGGTGTAGAAAATTGAAAAGTTCAGATTTTGTTCCCTAGAGATGATAGTGGAGCATGCTGAAGATTGAAGTCTTCCTGAAGATAGTAAGGAAGCAAATTGAAAAGTTCAGATTTTGTTCCCTAGAGATGATAGTGGAGCAGGCTGAAGATTGAAGTCTTCCTGAAGATAGTAAGGAAGCAAATTAAAAAGTTAAGATTTTGCTCTCTAGAGATGGTAGTGGAGCAGGCTGAAGATTGAAGCCTTCCTGAAGATAGTAAGGAAGCAAATTAAAAAGTTCAGATTTTGCTCCCTAGAGATAGTAGTGGAGCAGGCTGAAGATTGAAGTCTTCTTGAAGATAGTAAGGAAGCAAATTAAAAAGTTTAGATTTTGCTCCCTAGAGATGGTAGTGGAGCAGGCTGAAGATTAAAGTCTTCCTGAAGATAGTAAGAAAGCAAATTGAAAATTTTAGATTTTGTTCCCTAGAGATGATAGTGGAGCAGGCTGAAGATTGAAGTCTTCCTGAAGATAGTAAGGAAGCAAATTGAAAAAGTTCAGATTTTGTACCCTAGAGATGATAGTGGAGCAGGCTGAAGATTGAAGTCTTCCTGAAGATAGTAAGGAAGCAAATTGAAAAGTTCAGATTTTGTTCCCTAGAGATGATAGTGGAGCAGGCTGAAGATTGAAGCCTTCCTGAAGATAGTAAAGAAGCAAATTGAAAAGTTCAGGTTTTGTTCCCTAGAGATGATAGTGGAGCAAGTTGAAGATTGAAGTCTTCCTGAAGATAGTAAAGAAGCAAATTGAAAAGTTCAGATTTTGTTCCCTAGAGATGATAGTGAAGCAGACTGAAGATTGAAGTCTTCCTGAAGATAGTAAGGAAGCAAATTAAAAAGTTCAGATTTTGTTCCCTAGAGATGATAGTGGAGCAGACTGAAGATTGAAGTCTTCTTGAGATAGTAATGAAGCAGACTGAAAAGCTCAGATTTTGTCCTCTCGAGATAGTAGTGGGGCAGATTGAAGATTGTAGATCTGGCATTCCTGAGATTGCAGTGAAGCAGATCGAAGATACTAATCTGGCATCCCTGAGTTTGCAGTGGAGCAGATCGAAGATAACAGATTTGACATTCTTGAAGTTACAAGAAGCAGATTGAAGCTATTATACTTATTGAAATCAAGATGAAGTTCCAATACCGTTGAAGTTGCAGTGGAGTTGGAAGCCATTTGAAGAAGACCAAGAAGTCGAGGCTCGGCCAAGACCGGGCAAAATTGGTCCTTCTATTGTCTTTGCTCTATTCTCGTTACACGACAATGAGCAAAGAGGGGCAGCTGTAATAAGGCCATTTTGCCCGGGCCCATTTTATTCAAAAAATAAAAAAACAAAAATAAAAAAATAATGTCCAACTACAGTCCTTTTACAAAACCAATTTATAGGCCCAAATTTACAATACCACCAGACCCAAAATTAACCCACCACCCGAACAGACTCAACAAAGACCCAAAACCCAATTACCTAAACCTAAACAGACCTAACCTACCCGGACCATCAACAGACCCAAATCACACGAGGCCCAAAATGGCCCAATGCCCACATAGCTTGCGGACGCAGGAAACCCTAGGTTTCCATTGCGCCGCAAGCACCCAAGCAGCCTCGACACCAAGCCACCAGTCACGCCACAATCCGCGTGAACTACGCCCCTACTGCCGAGATCCTCGCCGACGACCTGCAAGAAAAGGAAAGAACAACAGCAAAACTTGGCAAAAATAGGACAAAATCTTTTGTTCCTTTTTTATTTCGAGGGTTATAAAAACCCATCAAATCTGTAAACAAAGGGGGATACAAATATTCACAAAAAAAAGAATACAATAACACGAGTTTTTTTTACAGAGGTGATTATTTCTTATTTTTATTTATTTTTTTATTCGATTCATGCATATTTTTAAATAAAATAGTACTAAAATAAAAAGAGGAGCGAGATTACCTTTTGACGACGCTAAAAATCGAAGTTTTAGCCTCCGACCGTCGTCCGTGGAGGCGCGTTCGGCGTAAAGCCCCGAGGCTCCAGCGATCAGAGCCCAGACGAAAGGGGAGGGGTCTGAGAGGATTTCTGAAAGTTTTTTTAAAAAAACTTGGGAACAAATTATTTTTTTTTTGGAAAACTGATTTATATAATAACATAAAAGGACGTCGTTTTCATTTAAGTCAATAAGCATTAAAACGACGTCGTTTAAAGGGCCAGGATTCGCGCGTTGACCCGATCCAGGGAGGATCCGCGTGTTTTCATTAAAAGGGCTAATTGCCTCTTTGGTCCTTCCGCTGTTTTTAAAATTTTTAATTCAGTACAATTTGATTTTTTTTTATTTTTATTAGATTAACCCTTAAATTTGTATTTTGTTTCAATTGAGTTCTCGGGCTGTTTGAAGACCAAAATCAGAACGACGCCGTTTTAAAAAAGGGTATAATTACCCCATAAGTCCTTGTGGTTTAGCGCGCAATTTGATTTAATCCTTATTATTTATTTTTATTGCTATTTAGCCCCTTTTTCTTTGTTTTTCTTTAAAAAAAATCTTTTTTATTTTAAATTATTATTAAAATGTTTATCATATTAAATATTCTATATTTTTCTTTAGCATTTATATATTAATTTATTAATATTATAAAATTCATATATAATTATTATTATTATTTATTTTATTTGATTTAATTATTTTTATTACATATTATTTTAGTATTTATATATATATTAGTTATTATACTATATATTTTAATCTGTATATTATATAATATTATATCATATATTATTTTTTTAAAAAATTGTATTTTAAAAAATTTATTTATATTATATAACCTATTTTATTTACATATGTAAATTTTTATGATTAGTGTATTATATATTTTTATATAAAATTATTATATACTGTTTATTAATTGTTTTTATTATGTATAATTATTTATATGTATTAAATTAGATATTTGTTATAAATATTATTATTTTTTTATACTTTAAATTTTTATTCATTTTTATATTGTTTATATGTATATTAAATCATTTTAAAAATCGTCATATTCTTTTATTTTCAAAGTTTAAATGTATCATTCCCTTTCATTTGATTTTGTTATTTCGTGAAGATCCTAATTACTGTTACTTATTTATTTATGTATGCCTCTTTAATTGTTTATTATTGTTTAACATAATTCTTTATTTATTCATTCATGTTATATTATTCTATTATTTATTATTAGTATGATTTGCAGTTATGTAGAATTGCTATTAAATATGTATGTTGTCATATCTACTCTAAAACCATTTGTTTTATAAAACACATTTAATTATATTTATGCATTTTTATTCAAAGACTTTTAAATACAGTGATATATGATATTTAGGGACTTCGAGAGAAATTATACCCTAACTTACTGGGTTTTAATTTTTTCTCGTAGAACTTAAAATATCAAGTATCTTTTTTAAAACCTATAAATTTTAAATAAAAACTTATCCTTAAGAATTCAAAATTGTCGTGTCCTAACTCACTAGATATGACGATTTGTTATCTTGGGATAAAAATTTCAGAAAATAAGGTAATGTTTCGTGTTTGGAAGTTCGAGAAATTGTGCCCTAACGTGCTGGGTTTCGATTTTTCATTCATCCAAATAACTAAATATCCTTTTAATAAATTTTGTAAATCATGAGATGATTTTGGTCACGAGGGTTTAAAACATCATGTCCTAACGTGCTGGATGTGATGTTTGTATGCTTTTGGAACAAAGGAATCTCCAATTTCAACTCAAATTGTTAAAATTTTTAAAGAAATCATGTTCCCAAATCTTTTTCAAATTCTCGACATAAGGACATTAATTAATCAATTAGGTACCAAATTTTAGGCGTTATGAGGGTGCTAACCCTTCCTCATACGTAACCGACTCCTGAACCCATTTTTCTTGTTTTTCGTGGACCAAAATTAGTATTTTGAAATAAAATGATTTTCAAGGTGATCCAATCACACCTAAGTAAAAAGGGATTGGTGGCGACTCCCATTTTCGTTTTTAAAAGTCGATTCCCGTTTTTAAATCAAACAATTAAAATGGTTTCGACATTAGATAATATCTTTATAATTTTTTAAAGGATTAAATTTAAGTTTTATACTTTTTAAAAGGCTAAAATACAAATTTACCATTAATAATTTATAATTTTTATACATTTTAAAGGTAAAAAAATATATTTTTTGCCCACCCCTTCCCGCCACCTTTGTTTACTATTATACCAAATAAATTATATATATATTACAAGGTTATAAATAAATAAGTGTGTTTAATGTGTTCACATTACAACTTTTGACAAATGACGCTTCCCATTTAAAGCACTTATTTTCACTTTTGATAAATTATTCTTTTCTCCTTACCTTTTTAAATCATATTAGATAATTTACTTTAAACATAACTTAATTATTATACTTACATTATAATTTATAAGACTCTTTTTAGAATTAATCTTATTATTATTTTTATAATAAAATTCTTTATGTTACTGTTAATTATAATTTTTTTCATAAATTAATTTGCTAATTTACTAGAAAAGGCTCATTTTCAAAATTTTTTTATGGAAATGGGCCATTTTGCCTGATATTTACTGAAATGGCCTGTTTTTTATAAAACACGTTGAGTTAGAGTCGTTTTTAGAGAAAAATTAGATAAACATGTCCATCTTGTAAATAGTATTTACGTTAGCGCGTTTTTGCCCGTGTTTTCTTAATGCCGCTCACATCATCGTGGATCACCTGCAAAGCGTCGTATGGTGGTTGCAAGAACCGATGGTACCCAATAGGAAGCTTGAACGCATAGTTGGCGAGCGTATCAACAACACGATTTCCTTCCCTATAACCATGAATTATCTTCACCTCCCAATTTCTCCTAAGTAATCTCCAAACATCTCAATCAATAGCCAAACTCGGATCATCCACCTTCGATTGCTGTAATAAAGCAACAACATCCATACTATCTGCCTCGAGTATAACCCTTCTCGCTCCCTGTTCTTATGCTAACAGTAGGCCATCGTAGGCACCCTATATCTCCGCTTCTAAAATCAAGCAAATGCCAATATTCCTTGCGTAGCCAGCATGCCAATTCCCATCATGATCCCTCACCAAACTATCGCTAGTAGCAAAGCCAGAATCTAGATTCCTTACCTTATCCAAATTTACCTTCAACCATCACTCATTTGGCTTAGACAAATGGATAGTGATATAAACATGATCCTCATATGAAGTATTACCTTGCAATGTACCAGCCTGCACCCTACACAAACAACGAGCAACATGTATAACATTACCTTCTTTAATAAGTATCAAGAGCAAAAATTCTGCTACTTCTTTGCTTTCAAAGCATCTAGCAGATTGCACTGAAAAAATTCTCCCAGTTTTTTTACTCTTACGCAAACTGTTCTGCCCTTGTAATATTAACAAAGAACCAATCCTTCATCGGCATACCCATGAAAGCATCTGTCATCTAAAGTCTTATAAGTTGCATCCAAACAGAGATAGTAGGAAAGAAAAGCGTAAAATATGGTCAATAGTCTCCACCCCATTACCACATATTACACAACAAGAATACACAGTGAGACCCCTCCAAGTTCTCACCTCATTTTTTAATACTTTATTTTGAGTCGCTAACCACATGAAAAACTTTACCCTTTACGAGCATTGTAATTTCCACATCAACTTTCACATACCGACTCCGTCGAAACTATTTTTTTGTTTAGAAAACGGGGTCGACTTTAGAAATAAAAATGGAGTCGCCACCAATCTTTTTTGAGGTGTGATTGGGTCAGCTTTGAGATTGATCATTAAAACATTTTGATTTATTAAAACGATGACTTTGGTCCACAAAAATCGAGAAAATAGGTTCGGGAGTCGGTTACGTACGAGGAAGGATTAGCATCCTTGTAACGCCCAAAATTAGTACCGAATTGATTAATTAATGTCTTAATATCGAAAATTTGAAAAGATTTTAAAATACGATCCTTTTTATTAAAGAAAACTTGAATAAATTAAACCGGATGCCGAGACCCGCTTATTTCGAAAGAATAAAATATCATACCCAGTGAGTTAGGATACAACATTTCGAATCTTTGAAACTACGCTTGTCTTTTGACATTCAAAACTCGTACATTTAAAATTAAGAAGGATATTCGGTTATTTGGGTCAGATGAAAAATCAAAGCCCAGTAAGTTAGGGCACAATTTCTCAAAATTCCAAATACAGAATATTGCCTTTACTTTTTTAGAAATCCTCACTTCGAGATAACGAAATGTCACATCCAGTGAGTTAGGACACAACACTTTCGAATTCCCGATAATGAGTATTTTATTTAACTTATAATTTTTTATTTTAAAAATAATTAGTTCTTTAGACTCGATGAGGAAAATCGAAACCCAATAAGTTAGGGCACGATTTCTTTCGAATCTTAGAACACGAAGTAATTGCTTATTTCAAAAATCAGATGAAATGTGATATGATTTTATAATAAAATGTAAAATGAATTACAATGCTAATTTGAATAACAAAATAATGATGATGACAATAAAATATAAATAACAATAGCAAAGGTAAAAGTAAAATACAAATAAATGAAAGCTAAAACAAAAAAATAATAAGTAAAATAAGTAAGTAAACAAATAAAAAAAAGGAAAGAAAAATAATAACAAAAATAAGAATGAATAGTAAATAAATAAGTACTATGTACAATAGTTAAAAGATCATAAAATAATGATAATAGTAAAATAATGGTAATAATATTAAAAGTAATAATAATAGTAAATAGTAATAGTAATAATAATAATAATAATAATGCTAACAATAATAATAGAATACTAAAATTAATAATAATAATGATAAACAGAATAACTAAAAAAAGTATTAATTGAAACTAAAATGAAATTAAAGGCCCAAATCATGATAAGACAAAAATCTAGGATCAAAACGAAATCCAAACAAAATTTTAAGGCATAATCGGGAATAAAACAAAGTAAAGGACCCAAGTATAACGCGCGAATGTCATGGAGGACATAAAGGGAAATATTCCCAATCCTCTAAAATGCAACGTTTTATAAGGGAATTAAATGAAATCGGGACAAAACTTAAAGGCACAATTAAAAATAAAATAAAACTGTATTAAAAAGAAATAAAATGCGGAAGGGCCGATTCAGCAAATAGCCCATTTCACAGAAACGTGCGGATCCTCCCCGGGTCGGGTCAACGCGCTGATCTAGTGGCCTTAAACGACGCCGTTTTGGCGTTTAAAATCCTGGTGCAAAACGGCACCGTTTTTATTCTGTATATAAGGCTAAATTTTTTAGAAAAAAATCATTCCTCACCAAAGTTAAAAAAAAAAAACAGAAAAGGGCTTCCCATTTTCTCTCTGGGGTAACCCATATTCTGGCCACGGAGACCACCGGAGATTACCGTCACGCGACCACCGCATTACTGATGGCGAACTCAAAATACGTTTTTTATATATTAATATGTATATATATGCAGTTAAAGAGGAAAAAAAAGAATAATATCTTCTTATGTATGAACAATTTCGAAATAAAAAGAATAAAAATAAAAGAAAATATATAAACCTTGACTGATTTCTGTATTGATTTTGTATGCATATTGTGTAAAAAATGTAGAGGACGTACATTGATTTTTCTTTCGGATTTTATAGCCAAAATCCAAAAAATAAAATAAAATGATAAAACCAAAATACAATTATTTGCTGTCAATCTTTTGCTTTCTGTTTTCGCTTCTCTTTGCAGGTAAAATCGTTGGGCGTGGGGTGGCCCGAATGCCTGGCTGGCGTGGATGCGGCGCGCGTGTGGAGCTTGGCAGTTGCAGCGCTAGAAAGCTCCAGAAACCTCTAGGGTTTCTGGAAAATTTTGGGCCATTTGGGCCATCTGTAATTGGGTCCGTTATTGGGCTAGGGGTCTAGTTTTAGTTGTAAATTTGGGCCATCTGTAACTGGACTTTTTATTAATTTGTTTGGTTTTTATATTAATGTGATTAATTGGTTAATGGGCCCGGGCATAAATTGGGTCCTACAGACTCCATGTCGGTTTTATCATCACTCAGCTGGTCATATGCAGATTTTGTGGAAAAATGAAAGTGCTTATCCCATCTTCAAATAAATTCTATCTTTTGATAGAATTGGCCTTTCGATTTTTGGCATAAAGTTTCAAATAACGCCTTTTATCCTTTTTGCGAATAGAGTCCACATTCTAGCAAAATGAGATTGAGGATAGTGGAGAAGATCGAGTGGTTGAATGTTAAGAATGATTTAGCCCGCCTCATACAAAATACAAGTATGATCCAAGTAAATAGGTTTATTACTATAAATATCACAACTGGTCGATTTCGAAAGAAACTTTTAAAATTATGTTGTGCACTTTTCCACCTTTTTCAAACCTATTTTTCCAATAAAAACAAACTTATTATTGTTTTTTACCATTAACATCTTCATTCAAGACCTAGGGTTTTGTAGTTTAGTCAGAGAAAGTTGAAACTAGAGAGAGAAATCTTCAACCAAGATAAGAATTCATGGTTTCAACATCTCCACCTTATTTATTTGAAATATTTAGTAAGGAAATGTTGTTAGAGAATGTGCATTAATATTTTTGTTTATATTTTTTTGATGAGTGGAAAATAGGACTTTGTGAAGATGTTAAGAGAATTCTAGTGTTGAGATAACAAATAGGAGCATTTTTTTGTCATTGAAAGAGGTAAGTACCCTTGGATTTTCTAAACTTTACCTTAAGAAATATGCAATGTTGTTTGAATAAGACCGAATTGGTCAATTGGAACGAAAATCGACCAGGGTACTGGTCTGGAGAAACTAATTAGATCGGTTAACCTAGGAATTGGTACAAACTGGTTTAACCGAGAAAAAAACCCGTTGAACTGGGAGGCTGAATCGAATTTTTTATTTTTAAATTTTTTTTAATGATTTATTTAGTCGAATTAAATGGATTGGTCGAATCTGTTGGATGTCGAGATTTGGGGCCTGACTGGTTAGACACTAGTCCGATTTTGGAAACCTTGGAAATATGTGACTTGAGTTGAATAATTAGTGTAATAAATAGTTGTAAGAAATATTTATGTAAAACCCTATACTTGACCAGATCGTTGGGTTTGAGCTATAGTGTGTCACATTCATTGTCGGAGCAACTATGATCAATTCACAATTAAATTATACAATTTCTATGATAATTATCAAACAAATATACATTCCTTAATCATAATAAAGTAAGTTACATTTATGTATGCTCCTAATTTCATTCAACAATCCACCATTTATTAAGATCATAGAAGCATTTCAATTAAGGCATCATCACATCTTACACATTTACCAAACTATGAGAATTACAATTTGCATATACTTTTATACGTATGCATATAAACCATATGTATATTAATACTAGAATATAAGATATAACATTTGATTATAACATCATTAAACTACCACAAACCTAACCTATTAGGGACATACCAAAATATACGTAATGTTGAAAACTAACAAACATGGATGAGGCTGGGATTGTGGATTGGATGCTGAAGTCTATGCCCGAAAATATTAAATTAAATCTAACCTGTGAGCTGTCACGTGTGAATATGATATGCAATTTGTGCAAGTATACACGTCGAATCAAGTAATAAAGTGATGAGTGAGTATCGTTCCCACGAGGATCGAATTGAGGGGCAAAAGTGGTCAAGTTAGTATAATAAAATACAATTAATGCTATAGAAAAGTCAATGATAAATATGTAGTGGCAATTAGTGGAGTAATGATGTAAGCAATACATGGAATTAATGAATAACTGAAAATGCTATGGCAAAATGAGAGTAGAAATATAATGGCAATAACGAGAGTGATTATCCGAATAGAATGTAAAAAAATAAATAAACAACTAAATATGTTGTGGCGATACTACGACAAAAAATAAGGATAGAGTCCTATTGGTTCGGAAGGTCGGGATTACCTAGAATCGACCCTTACTGTCAATAATGCCTTGGCGAAATCGTATCTACTTTACTGCATAGAAGAGTTCTAAAATGGCCTGCCTCTCGCGAGAGCAAAACCTCAAGTTACCTTGCCCGTGTTTATAGGATTTTTAGATATCTTGCATGGGTTACTTCTGTATGATTGTGACTCTATGTCTAGAGTTGACTACAGGTGTCTATCGAATATTTGCTCATTTCATTTAATTTTAATCCAACCAATCCAACCTTTTCGGAATTAGAATCAATTTATAAGTATGCGAACAATCTTCTATGTCTAGAGATCGTTTACATTTTAATTAAGAAATAAGAATAATTAAATGAAATAGTAAAGTAAATTAGATATATACTGCATCCATAAAAACAGTTTAAGGTTTCATCGAAAGCAATTCTGCCCTTATGAGATTTAGCTCATGGGCTGGGAAATAAAATTCCAAACCAAAATATTATCCGACATTATGTTCAACTACTTCAGTTCAATCTTTCGAAGGAACACTAATGGAAATAATGAAAGAACTTCGGGAAACAGATTTTGCTTGCCCAGTCCATACTTCGGCAGCACAACGTCCTGTGATGGCTAAGAAGGATTGTCTTAGGCTTTCTTTCCTTTGCGTAGCCGAACCCTTATTCACGTTTAAGGATCTCTCCCACTTTTTTTCCCCTTTGTGAGGTCCCCTTCATCGGCTTTTATAGATAGATTAGGCTAGGGTCGGCTAACAGCTCGTGATTATCTTCTCCTCTTTTAAGGGGATTTATCTGGTACAAGTTTGAATTTAAGTTGGGACTGCTGCGCAAAAATTGTTGACTTGGTCTTCCCGGTATTGCCACAGCATTCATGCTGGAAAACTGTCTGCATTTTTCCTTGACAAAACTTCACTCCTTTATTTCCTCGTTCCAAAACATGTTCCTGCCACACCAACATACACACACACACACACAAAAAAAAAAAACTCTACCGCAGGCGATTAAAAGCACCTAATTCTAACACAGTCCAAGTCCTAATGCAATATTAAAAATGCAAACTAAAATGTCCTAAAATGCAACAAAATATACTTAAGTACAAGCAATTAGATAGGTCTAAAGGCATGAAATATAACTCTTTTCAAGAGTTATCACACACCTAAACCTGAGTTATTGCTTGTCCTCGAGCAAAATACACGTAAATGCATGAATGCACCCATTTAGCCTTGGCAAAAAAAACCTTCTTATATTGCCTAGCTATTCGAAAAACAATTTATACCTTTGTTCTAAGCAATATTCTCTTTTCATAAAATTGATTCAAATTTCAAAGGTTTGTTCAACAAAGTCAATGCAAAAATTTCTCCTTAAAAACAAAATTTCCTAATTACCCATGCAATCATTCTTTTGTCCTATAGCAAATATCTTTTTATTCACTTAGTTCATTCATTACCTAAACAAAAGTCACTTGCTTTAAGCCCATATATTATTCACATTTTCATATATTTATTCTCATTTTTTTCCTTTTTTTTTTTAAATGGAAACCATATTAGGAGATTTAGTCATGTCACAAAATTTTGCTATGACAATCTTCCAACAAACTTTTGTGCATACAAAATGTAGGGCTAATTCCCTTTATATCGGCAAGGGTTCAACCCAGTGCTCTTTTAGATCGCCGTAACACTTCTAACAACCTGTCTTCTTGCTCAGGTGTTAGCTTAGCAGAAATTACAATTGGCAAAGTACTGTTATTTCCCAAATACACATATTTCAAATATTGTGGCAGAGGCTTTAACTCTAGTACGGGAGATTCCTCTATAGATGGTTTAGGAGGCTTAAAAGATTGATATGATAAATCCAGGGCTTCAAAATTTCTTCCTTGGCTTATCTACTATCTGCTGGGCTTCCATAAATTCACCAAGCTCTTCAAAACTTATTGTGTCACCTTGCTCCATCAAATCGTCTTCACTGTCAGAATTGTTGTAGCAAAATTTTGTGAATTTGTCCACTGTTGTTTCTATCAAGTCAATGGCGTGACATTCCTCATTCTTATACATGCATTTTAATGCATTAAACACATTAAAAGTAACCTGCTGATCATTTACTCCCATGGTTAGCTTGCCTTTCTGCACATGAATTAGGGTCCTTCCAGTAGCAAGAAATGGTCTTCCAAGAATGATTGGTACATCATGGTCAGCTTCACATTTAAAATAAGAAAATCTGTAGGAAAGATAAATTTATCCACCCTTACCAATACATCTTCAATTTTACCTTCTAGATGGGCGTAAGATCGATCAGCCAATTGCAAGGTCATTGTGGTAGGTCTTGCTTTCCCAAGTCCTATCTTCTTTAGAGGTAGATTATTTATCAACATTGCTGTGCACCCTTCAGTGAGAGCAACAGTCTCAAATTCTTCCAACCTGCGTTTATTTAAAAGTATGTCTTTTATGAATTTCATGTAATTGGGCATTTGCTCCAAAGCTTCGACTAGCGGTATATTAATGTGGAGTTTCTTCAAAACCTCCAAAAATCTTTTAAACTGAGCATCATGTTTGAAATTATGGAAACGTTGTGGAAAAGGTAGAGGTGGTCATCCTTCTAGTTGCTGATATTGTTGTACTGTGGCATTTTTGTTGGCAACCTGATCTGACTCTGCCACAACATTCTTCTGCTTACCCTTCTCAAGTGTAGTATATTTTTCAGATGGTTCTGGGATCTTTACCTAGTTGTTACTTGTATTATCCTCTCCTACCATGGCATCGTGAACAACATCACTCAACTGAGTCCCGCTTCTAAGGGTGATAGCCTTGCGCTGCTCCTTGCCTTGTGTTCTTGAATTCTTGTTATCACTTGGCAATGCTCCATGTGGCCTTGAATTTTGAGCATTCACTATTTGCCCTACTTAATTTTCAAGCGCTCAGAGAGAAGCAACCTAACTCTGAATTACAACATCATTCTTGGCCATATATTCCTTTAACAAAACTTCAATGGAAGTAGAAGATGATGCTTGACCGTATTGAGTATTTTACCTTGGCATAGGTTAAACATAACTAGGTGGTGTATTGTTGACATTCTGTCTTACGACATTGTTGAAATTTCCTGCACCTTGATTACCCCAACTAAAATTCGGGTGTTGCTTCCAACCTGGATTGTAGGTGTTCGAATATAGATTGCTATTTCGATTGAAATTACCTATGTAGTATACTGATGCTGGGTTTGATGGGCATTCGTCAAACACATGATTTTCCCCACAATAAACACATGAAAACTCTGCTGATTTCATCTCATGGACTACAATTGGATTTTTCATGGTTTTAATCATATTAGCTAGAGAAGATACATGGGCTATTAACGAAGTGATTGCATCAAGCTTGATGGTACCGACAACTCTCTTACCCTTCCCAACTCTAGTGGTAGGATACTGATAATCGTTGTTGGCAATCTTTTCCAAGATCTCGTATGCTTCAGTATAAGTTTTGTCCAACTACGTACCATTGGCAGACGCATCAATTACCATCCGTGTGTGCGCATTCAACCAATTGTAAAACACCTCCATTTGAGTCCAGTGCTGGAATCCATGCATCAGACATTTCCGAATTAACTCCTTAAATCATTCCCAAGCTTCATATAGTGTCTCGTCCTCCATCTGCCAAAAAGATGTGATGTCATTTTAAGCTTGGAATTCATTGTAACACCCCAAACCCGACCTAGACATTATGGCCGAATCTGGAGGTGCCACGAGATAGGGGTTTTGAAAACGGAGCTGTCTCGTCAAATCATTCATAATTCATAATTCGCAACTATTCACAAATTTTATCGAAAACACCATTTAGTTAGTTCATTTGCCAAAACTTATTAGAACGGAGGCCTTAAAACTGTTATATTTTAACAATGCGGTTCATGTTTTTAAAAAACCTTTGTTATTAGAAATCGTGTTTTTAGTGAGTCGTCCAGATAAAATAATAAACAAAATCCAAAACTCGTAAATTAAGAAAGCAGTCCGGAGAGTCCAATTAATACAAAACTCCCAGAAATAACCTTTAAAATAAATTAACAAAACCCTTAATTAACTCAATTCGTGGACTAGTGGTCACCGCAAGACTCTGCCGCACTGATCCGTCTATGTCTGTGGATTACCTGAACAGAACAGACAATAGAGGTGAGTTTACATAAACTCAATGCGTAACCTAATAGAAATAGACAAGCAAACATATAGAAACATCATATACAATCAGATATAGATTCGGGTTCATGCCCATCTCAGATACAGATAATAGAATCAGATGTACAGATCAGATATACAAAATCCTACCCCCATCCTCTGCACACCAACTTCGACCATCCCAACACACCATGTGGGGTTAAAAACTCCCACCCATTCCTACACACCATATGGTTCCATTTAGACACATGTCAGATAATGTGCAGTCAAGTTGCCAGAATAAAGGCGATGATCGCCGTACAAAACACTTCTTCCTCACAAACAAATCCCACCCCAAATCAAATACAGATAACAGATACATAAATAACAGATTAAACATGCTCAACATGCTTATATACAGATAACAGATATACATCTAGCATAATAACCAGATTTGCATAATAGTATCATACTCAGAATAGATTTTCAGACTATCAGATCACATAATTTCAGGGTTTGGTTAACCCTTACCGGCCCTTCAGTAGGCCTACAGTCAATCGGAATGACCCATACGACCCTAGGGAAAATTTCAGATTAATGGGACCACATGCCCGTGTGGGCCCACACGCCCAAATTGGCCTTGTCCATGTGACCCACACGGCCTGGCCCAAAAACCCACACGCCCGTGTGGAAAGCCCGTGTAGGCCCACTGTAACATCCTGATTTAGGGTCTAGTCAGAACAGTGGTGCGAGACCACAAATCCGAAGTAGTAAAATGATTTTTGAGGTTTAAGATATGTTTGCATGATAGCATGAAAGTTTCATGTAGAAATTTTATGACATTGTCATTAAATGGTCCATTAGGACTAAATTGCAAAAGTTGCAAAATATGAGATTCTAGAAGATTTTAGTATGAAATAGCTTTGGAATATTAATTAGAAGTCCTTAAATAGCAATTTTCCCAAATTATAATTTTTGGACAAAAATGGACATGAGTTAGAAATTTTGAAAGTTTAGTGAGAATGACATTTTGGTCATTTATCAATTAAATGATTAAAAAGGGAAAAAGATGACAAAAATCTTATTCATCTTCTTCCCTTTGTGCCGAATATTAGAGAGACTCCATAGCTAGGGTTCTTCAATTTTTGAAGCTTGCTAGTAAGTGCATCCTAGCCCCGTTTTTAATATTCTTCGTATTTTTGGAGCCCTCGTAGCATGAATTAGCTATTTTTAGCTATAAGTTGAGCTAGAATTCATGTCCATAAATATACCCATGTATGACATGCATGTAAAATGATGTTTTATGGAAGATTATGAGAGTTTGATGTTAGATAAACATCTTTTCCTAAGTGAATTTCATGAAAAATGTTAATATGGACTAATTTGTAATAGTTATGAAATTGGTCATTCATAATAGAAATAGTGGGAATTGATTGTTGCTATAGTTGAGAGAATGAATCAGCTAAGCATGAAGCTCATGAAAGTTTAATAAAAATCACTTTACGAGCCTAGGGGCAAAAGTGTAATTATGAGAAAGTTTAGAGGCAAAATGGTAATTTTGCCAAAGTATGAGTTATGAGTCAATTTAGTCAATATGAGTATTAAATGAGCTAAATTATTATTATAGATCAAGAAAAATGAAGCCCGGATCAAAACCGAGGCAAGAACAAAGTCGAGGACTAAATTGCATATCTACATACATTTTGTATATTGAGGTAAGTTTGTGTGATTTCTAAGCTTTATGATTAATATCATTGAATTGCTTAGTATGATGTTAAATATATTTTAATTCCATGAGATTGTTTAATGCTATGTTAAACAAAGAAATCAATGAGATTAAGCATGAGAAAGTCCTGATTGAAGTTGAATTACTTAGGATACTTGATCTATCACATGAGACAAGAAAGCCCGTATAAGACCAAGCCAAGGCAAGGCATCGGCAATCAAACAAGTTATCATGTAAGACCAAGACAAGTCTTGGCATTGAAGAGTTATTATGAGATGAAGACCCATATAAGCCCAAGCCAAGGCATGTCATTGGTGAGTCTCCAAGCAAAGATGTCATGTAAGTCCAAGACAAGTCTCGGCATTGAAAAGCTATCATGAGATAGAGATCCCATGTGAGTCCAAGCCAAGGCATGGCATTGGTGAGTAATAAGGAAGATTTCATGTAAGTCCAAGCCAAGGCTCGGCATTGACCAATTCATGAGTAAAGATACCAAGTAAGACCATGTCAAGACATGGCAATGGTAAGTTCCCAAGGGAACACACAAGGAAGACTTCGTGTAAGTCCATGTCAAGACATGGCATCGATACCAAGTTGAGAGATCCCATTTAAGACCATATCTAGGATATGGATTTGGCATTGAGATATATGTGAGATGAGATTCAGTATCCTCGATTGTTCATAGTAATTCATCGGGCAAAAGAGTAAAGAATAAATGAGAAAGCAAGAAAGTTAAGCAAGTAAAGCTATCATTAAAATATTCTAGTTAAAGTTAACTAAAAGTATTATTCATGTTATGAATGATGAAGTTAAGATTATGCTTACCGTAGCAAAGTATGCTAATCTATGTGATTAAGTGATACAGGTACCTTGTTTACCTTACAAGCATGAGACTAGTAAGTACCATGAGATATGTAAGAATTATTAAGAGTAAGTGAGCTCAAGCATATGAGTTCGGCAATGCCTTTATTTATGATGAATGAGTTATGTTAAGCAAATATGTTGCTATATGCACTACATGCAAACTTACTAAGCTAAATGCTTACGTCTTTAATTCTTTCTTTCCATGTAGTCCCGCCAAGCTAACTCGTGGATCATTGACGTCGGAGCTCGGAGCACACTATCAATCGCTAATTTGGTATAGCCAAGTTGTTTATATTAAGTATGGCATGTATAAGAAGCATTTCATTTTAAGTTATGTTTTAAGAAGAGCCAAAGTGTTAGTATTCTTTTGTATATGGCTAAAGAGATTGGCCAATATTTTCCAAGTTTATTTATACCAATGTTGATGATTATACATCATTGTTCATGTTTTCATGTAGTACTTGAGTTGTTGAATAGGGTATTAAATTGATCTTGATTTCAGAGTGGAAATAAGGCTTGGTAGATAGCCTTCTAATCTCCCACAGGAGTAGAGACACGGGCGTGTGTCTAGACCGTGTGGGAGGCACGGCTAGAACATGGGCGTGTGCCTAGGCTGTGTGAAGTCTGCACCTTGCACTTGGAATTTGAATCGCCACACGGCTGAAGCACACGGGCGTGTGTATGGACCGTGTGGATAAGTCAGAATGCCAAGGTTTGGCACACGGGCCGGGGCCACGGGTGTGTCAAGGCCATGTGAAATTAGTCAGTGTCGACCACGGGTGAAAGACACGGGCATGTCTTAGGGGTACACGGGCGTGTCCCAAGTCACACGGGCGTGTGACCCCTGTTTTGTGGAAAAGTTTACAAAGTGAGTAAAAGTTTCTGGTTGAACTCCGAAAGTTTCCGGACATGAGTTTAAGGCCTCGTAGGCCCATGAATTGTATGATTTGACTAAGAAAGAGAAGTTCTAATTCGAAACAAAATTTTACAGCTCGAAAGTACATGTTTTAGTAAGTTCAAGTATAGTAATGTCTCGTATCCAGTCTCAGTTTCGGACTCGAGTATCGGGTCGTTACATTTAGTGGTATCAGAGCTACGATTTAGTCGGTTCTAGGACTAACGTAGCATGAGCACGAGTCTAGCTATACATGCCATATGTAAGAATGTTTTTATAATGATAGTGTGACGACTCCTGACGACTTAAATTATGTTTATACATATAGTAAATGGATCCCGAAAGAGTCATTGCGGATGACGTAGAAAGTAACGCGACTCCATCCCGCAAGGGGACGGTGCGTCGAACGAAAATGAGAATAGACCCACTACGGTGAGTCAAAGAGGAGGAGAAGAGGCTAGAGAAGCCTTCCTCCACATGATGAACACATGGTATACGGAGTTCGTTTGTACGAACCCGAATGCACAACCCCCTCCACCCCTGCCTATTCCTCAACCTATCCCAGTAGCCCCTCAAGTAGTAGAGGTGGTAAGAGGAGACAAACCTTCTGTTGATAGGATCGGAGAAACATGGGGCGTAAGAATTCTCAGGCTAGAAAGGATGATGATCCGAAAAGGCCGAGTTCTCGTTAGAAAATACCATCGTGGTATTTAATGAGTTGTCATGCACTTCGAGGAATGCATGAAGTGTGTAGTTTCTCTTTAAGAGATTCTGCGCCTATCAATGGTGGAACACCTTGGTGTCTGTAGTACCAAGAGAAAAGATTACATGGGAATTCTTTGAAGAAGAGTTCAGAAAGAAGTACATTAGTCAAAGATTTATCGATCGTAAAAGAAAGGAATTCCTAGAATCAAGCAAGGCAAGATGTCTGTGACTGATTATGAGCGCGAGTTTGTAGGACTCGAGAAATACGCTCGAGAGTGTGTATCCACCGAGGCCATCATGAGCAAGAGATTCGAAGATGGACTAAATGAGGACATTAAGTTGTTTGTTGCTGTCCTAGAATTAAAAGAATTTGTTCTGTTAGTGGAGCGGGCTTGTAAAGCCGAAGAGCTAGTAAAAGAGAAGAGAAAATCTGAAATGGAGTCTCGTGACTCGAGAAAGAGACAGTGGAATAAGTCATTCCAACCCTCTTCCAAGAAGTCAAGAGATTTCTCCACCCGATCGGCTTCATCCACAGGGTTTTCAAGTAGGAACAAGGGTAAACAGTATTCGAGAAATAAGGCACAGACTACTTCAGTCGCTAGTGTGGGGAACATTCGATCTGATAGACTGAAATGCCCACAGTGTGGTAGACGTCATCTTGGTGAGTGCTGACCGCATGAAAATGCTTGTTTCAGATGTGGTTCTCAGGATCACTTTATAAAAGATTGTCTTGAGGTGATGAAAGAAGAGAGAACTCAGAACCCGAGATCCGGGAGTATGGTCAGAGGAAGACCGTAGAAGAACCCGGGTAGTGGAGCAAGTGGTAGAGGTAACCCTAGAGAGCAGGTTGCGAGACCTGAGAGTAGGGCACCTGCAAGGACGTATGTCATTCGCGCTCGCGAAGAGGCATCTTCTCTTGATGTTATTACGGGTACCTTTTCTCTTCATGATATTAAAGTTATTGCTTTAATAGATCCCGGATCCACACACTCTTACATTTGCATGAAACTAGTATCCAGTATGAGTATACCTATAGAGTCTACAGAATTTGTGATTAAAGTGTCTAATCCATTAGGCCAAAATGTGCTGGTCGATAAAGTATGTAATGATTGCCCATTGATGATTAGAGGTCATTATTTTAAAGCAAACCTTATGTTGTTACCATTTGATGAGTTTGACATCATTCTTGGTATGGACTGGTTGACCACTCATGATGTAATAGTAAATTGTGGGAAGAAATATATTGAGATGAGATGTGAGAATGGGGACACTCTTCATGTAGAATCAGATGAACAAGATAAATCGCCGATATTAATTTCTCATATGATGGCACAGAGATATATAAGAAAAGGGTATGAGGCGTATCTTGCCTTTGTGATGAATGCTAGAGGAACAGAGCTAAAGATTGAGTCAGTGCCGATAGTATGCGAGTACTTGGATGTTTTTCCTGAGGAATTACCAGGACTGCCTCCGGTAAGAGAGGTTGAGTTCAACATTGAGCTAGCTCCCTGATCGTACCAATATCCATTACTCCTTACAGAATGGCTCCAACGGAGTTGAGAGAGTGAAGTCACGATTGCAAGAGTTGATGAGATAAAGGCTTTGCAAGATCAAGTTGTTCTCCATGGGGTGCTCCAGTTTTATTTGTGAAAAAGAAAGATGGCACCATGAGATTGTGCATAGATTACCGTCAGCTTAATAAAGTGACAGTGAAGAACAAGTATCCATTGCCAAGGATCGATGATTTGTTCGATCAATTGAAGGGAGCCCTTGTGTTCTCCAAAATAGACTTGAGATCGGGATACTACCAGTTGAGAGTAAGGGACTCAGATGTGTCGAAGACCGCTTTTCGAACGAGGTATGGGCATTATAAATTTTTAGTCATGCCCTTTGGTTTGACCAATGCTCCTGCGGTATTCATGGATCTAATGAACCGCATTTTTAGGCCATACCTCGATAAGTTTGTAGTCGTGTTTATTGACGACATATTGATTTATTACCGTGATGAGCCTGAGCATGCTGAGCACCTACGGACAGTTTTACAAATTCTACGAGAAAATCAGTTGTATGCCAAGTTCAGTAAAAGTGAATTTTGGCTTAAAGAAGTAGGATTTCTGGGACATATTGTCTTAGGAGATGGAGTACGAGTGGACCCAAGTAAAATTTTGGCTTCCTCAGTCTTCAGGTTCCCACGTGGCTTCCTTAATGCCATGATTCCACCACAGAACCTTTACTAGCGGAATGGACTTCCTCCTCAGAATCTTATCCTCCTCAAAACTCAAGTCCGGTCTAATCTCGATCTCCTCAACAGAGACTATGTGGGATGGGTCAGACCGATATCGCCTCAACATCGAGACGTGAAACACATCGTGGGTACGGTCCAACTCTGGAGGTAGCTCTAACTGAAATTCAATTGGTCCCACACGCTTCAGAATCCGATACGGCCCAATGAACCTAGGGCTCAACTTGCCCTTACGACCGAATCTCAGAACTTTCTTCCATGGAGAAACCTTAAGAAATACAAAGTCCCCCATAGAGTACTCAATATCTCGCCTCTTCAGATCTGCATAAGATTTCTGTCTATCAGAAACTGCCTTCAGACGATCCCGAATCATTCTAACTTTATCTTCGGTCTGAGAAACCAACTCAGGACCCAAAACCCGACGTTCACCCAACTCAGTCCAACATAGCGGAGTACGACACTTATGACCATATAAAGCCTCGTAAGGTGCCATCTAGATGCTAGATCGAAATCTATATTGTAGGCGAACTCATTGCTGCGCGATAATCCTTCCAAATACCTCAGAAATTAATCAAACAACTCCGAAGCATATCCTCCAGTATCTGAATCACCCTCTCAGATTGAGAATTGGTCTGAGGATGGAACGCAGTTTTGAAGTCCAATCTCGAACCTAGAGCCTCGTGTAATTTCTTTCAAAACCAAGATGTAAAGCGAGGATCCCTATCAGAAATTATTGAAATAGGAACCCCATGCAATCTTACAATTTCAAAAATATACAGCTTCGCTAACTTCTGCAGAGAAAAGCCCGTCTGAGCCAGAATAAAATGAGCGAACTTGGTCAATCGATCCACGATGACCCAAACAGAATCCTTCTTAGTGGGTGTCAAGGACAACCCACTAACGAAGTCCATCGTCACTCGTTCCCATTTCTATAAGGGAATCTTAACGGGTTGGAGGAAACCCGAAGGCAACTGGTGCTCAGCCTTAACTTGCTGACACATCAGACATCGAACAACAAAATCCGTAACCTCACATTTCAAACCCAGCCACCAATACGACTCACGAAGATCGTGATACATCTTATTACCACCGGGATGCACAACATAAGGACTACTATGTGCCTCCCTCAGAATTGACTTCCTTAAATCAAAATCATTCGGCACACAGATCTAACCTCGAAAACATAGAACCCCATCGCCATTCAGCCCAAAGCCAGAAGTACTACAACTCTTCATCTGACGAAACCGCAAACCCAGAGACTCATCCCCCAACTGCTTAACTCGAATCTGATCAATCCAAGACGGCTTAACTTGCAGCTCAGCTAACAGGCTCCCATTATCAAACAGACTAAGGCGAGTGAACATCGCTCTCAAATCAGTCATCACTCTACGACTGAGAGCATCAGCCACCACATTGGCCTTATCGGGATGATATTCAATCGTGCAGTCATAATCTTTGAGCAGCTCAATCCATCGACGCTGTCTAAGATTCAACTCCTTCTGAATAAGGAGGTACTTGAGGCTCTTGTGATCAGTGTAGATCATACACCTCTCACCATACTGATAGTGCCTCCAGATTTTCAACGTAAAGACTACAGCAGCCAACTCGAGATCATGCGTCAGATAGTTCCCTTCGTGTGTCTTAAGCTGACAAGACGCATAATCCACCACCTTACCATCTTGCATCAATACACATCCCAAACCAACGTGCGATGCATTACTGTACACCACAAACTCCTTACTAGATTCAGGCTATATCAGAACAGGAGCCTGAGTCAGAACAGACTTCAGCTTCTTGAAGCTAGATTGTTTCACATCCGTGCAACCAAAAGGAACACTCTTACATAGAAGCTTAGTCAAAGGAGGTGCAATCAAGGAGAACCTCTTGACAAAACATCGATAATAACCCGTAAGACCCAGAAAACTGTGAATTTTAGATATGTTCTTAGGCTGTTTCCAATCAAGCACAACCTTGATCTCTAGGAACAACACGGATCCCCTCAGCAGAAACCATATGCCCCAGAAAAGTCACCTCACGCAACCAGAACTCACAATTGCTCAACTTAGCGTAGAGCTGTTTCTCGCGGAGTATCTGAAGCACTACTCTAAGATGATCATCATGCTCATCCTCGGTTTTAAAGTACACCAAAATGTCATTGATGAAAACCACGACGAACTGATCCAGATATGGCTGAAAGACTTGGTTCATCAGATCTATGAATGCAGCCTGAGCATTCGTTAGACCAAAAGGCATAACTAAGAACTCGTAGTGCCCATAACGAGTCCTAAATGCAGTCTTATGAATATCCACATCCTTAACTCTCAACTGATGATACCCAGAACGAAGATGAATCTTCGAAAACACTGAAGCCCCTCAAAACTGATTAAACAAATCGTCGATCCTCGGAAGTGGATACTTGTTCTTCACAGTCAGCTTATTTAGTTACTGATAATCGATGCACATTCTCATAGTGCCATCTTTTTTCTTCACAAACAGAACTGGTACCCCCCACGGAGACACACTAGGACGTATGAAACCACGACCTGGAAGCTTTTGAAGTTGAGCCTTAAGCTCAGTAAGCTCCTTCGGTGGCATACGGTATGGAGCGATAGACACCGGAGCTGTACCCGGCAGGAACTCAATTCCAAACTCATCTTCTCAATTCAGAGGTAAACTCGGTAATTCCTCAGGAAAGACATCCGAAAAGTCTATCACTGTTCTGATATCCTCGATAGAAGAGTCCTTAGAAACAGAAACACTGACATAAGACAAATACGCCTCACACCCTTCTCAAACCAATTTCTCAGCCACAAGCGCAGAGATCACATTGAACAGATAATCTCGGGGCTCACCAATCACAACCACCTCTTTATCATCCTCAGTTCTCAGAACGACCCTCTTAGTCATGCAATCCAAACTAACTCGATGCTTAACCAACCAATCCATTCCCAGGATCAAGTCAAATTCCCCAAATGGAAGCTCCAGCAGATTTTCTAGAAAAACAACTTCTTGCACCACTAACGGAACACTCCTATAAAGTTTACTAACCCGAACAGACTGGCCCAATGGACTCAGTACAGTAACTTCACTAGAAGTGCTCTCAACAAAAATTCTCAGGTTTATAGATACTGAACTAGCTACATAGGAGTGTGTAGAACCTATGTCTATCAAAGTTGTATAAGGTACATTAAATATTAAAAACATACCGGTGATAACATCTGGAGCATCCCTATCCTCTCGGCGTTGAGTAGCATAAACCAATACAGGCTGCCTCGCCTCAATCTGACCAGCACCTCTGCCCGGTGCTCTCTGTCCGCGACACAAACCATTACCACCCCTAGCCTGGTCACGGCCCTTAGGTGGCTGCTGAACTTACCTTTGAGGTTGTACAGAACCCGGCGCTGAAGCTTGCATTTGATCTGCCTACTGTGGACACTCCCTAATACGGTGCTCTAGAGACCCACACCACAGACAAGCCCTTATCCGCCTCTAACACTCACTCGGATGGCGCCTACCACAGTCTTCACACAGTTGAATCCCAGTAAGAGCAACAGGAGCCCCCACTCTAACCGGCCCATGAGGTCTGACCTTTTTCTTAGGCCTCTGAACAAAACTAGAGGGCTCTGAATCCCTCTTATTCTTGTCTCTCACGATCCCTATTCTGGCGCTCCACGCGCTTAACCTCCTTGACGATCTTCGCCTTATCCACAAGAACATAAAACTCGCGCTCCCTCTATGGAGCAATCAGAATCCTCGGACTATCTCTCAGACTGTCCTCAAAGCAGATGCATTTCTCATACTTAGATGCCACCATGCCTCGAGCGTAGCGGCTTAACCTCAGAAATTCGGCCTCATACTCGGCCACAGATCTATCACCTTGCGTGAGATTCATGAACTCATGCCTACGAGCATCCACATAGCTCGCCCCCACGTACTTACTCTAGATGGTGGTCTTAAAGAAATCTCAGTTCAGACGATTAGGCTGAGTACCCTCCTCAATCGTCAACCACCACTGATATGCCTCGTCGCGGAGCAAAGAGACTGCACCCTTAAATTTCTGCTCGGGAGTACAGTCTAAATCATTCATAATCCTCTCAGTTGCCTCTAACCAATACTCGACCACTGTATGGGCGACTCCAGTGACACCCCTAAATAGCTCAGCACCATTGGATCGGAGTCGTTCAGTTACCGACCCTCGGCCCCCAGAGCCAGAATGGGGTCTAGCGACCCTCTCTAAAATCCTCAACATGGCTTGGGATAGTGCGTCGTCCCCAGCTGAGCGGCTTTCAGACCCAGTCTCGGTGGCAGGCAAAGCCGGTGTCTCACTCGTATCTAGAACAATCCCGATGCTTGATTTTCTATGTTTCGGATACACACCTAGTATTGATTCGATGCAAAAATAATCCTGAGCCTTCCAAAACCTAAAAATAGAGTACCCAACAACGATTTAGTGGATTGATTACTGAATTCGACAACAGAATCAGCATGGTACCGACTTACCACCGTCGATAAACAACCCCCCTTACGCACACTATACCATTAGAGTGCAATTCCCTACTCCACAATCTACTCCTAAACACAATTTACCAACATTCAGTCACTACAGATTACCAATGCAAAAATCCCAACCAAAAGCTAAAGGTATGACGAGCATAGTTACCAACCGATCAGAGAACCGACAAAACCAAAGTCACGGTAGGACGAAAGATTCACCAATAGAATTAAAGAATAAGAACGAAACAAGGATTTTTCGAAAAGAAGAAAAAATTCAGAAATAACAGAGAAAACTTGAAGAACGTCAGAGAACTTTTTGGGAAGAAAGAGAAAATATTTTTAAAAAGAGATAAAAATAAAATAAAATAAATTAAATTATAAAGGATATCCCACAAATCCCTTAATTTCCTCCCACAAACCCCCTACCACTCAGAATTTTTTTCTCAACCGAAACTCTCTCAAACAACCGAGCAAAAATATAACATCCATGCTCACGCAAGATTCGAACACATGACCTCTAACACTCTAACTCCTTACCACTCGAACCAGCAGGCTCATTCTGATATGAATTTATAGGTAATTTAATATGAGCCCACTGAACAAAGATAAGTCTTGATTCCAAAAATAACAAAATTCAGCAAATGTGAGACTTGAACCCAAGACCTCACAGACACACCCAGAACACTTAACCACTGAAGCAGATACACATTTGTGTCAGATTTTACAGAAACAGAAATAAATTATTCAGGGCGTTACATTCATATTTTGGGGATTATATGGTAGCAAAATCCTCTGGCAAAGATCATTCCATGAAGCCACTGTTCCCAACGGAAAAATATTTAGCCATGCTCCCGCACGACCTCTTAAAGGATACGAGAATAGCTTAAGTCTCAAGGTGTCTTCAGGAACACCTTGCTATTTGAATGAATCACATACTTCTAGAAAGATTCTTAAATGTAATTGTGTTTCTTCAGTGGGGAGTCCACCAAATTGTCCTACGGTTTGTAACATATGAAACATTACCGATTTCATCTCATATTTGGTCTAACTATCCCTATATTCAGATCATCCAGCATTGGGATGACATGTTCTCTAATTGGCCTATCTCGATCATCCACCACACGTCCCATGGAAGGATTTTCATTGCAATCATTTGGATTACCATTAAGATCATTCATGTTTCCAGCCATTTTTCTCAATTCTTTTCTCTTTCTCTGCAAGGTTCTATCAATCTCCGGATCAAAAAGGTATTTTGTGTTAGCAGAAATGCCTTTTCTCATGCACTAATGGAAAACTACTAAGTAAAATAACCAAACCAAATTTCACCAAATTGTCATTCCCCGAAAACGACGCCAAAACTTGTCGTGTGTGAATATGATATGCGATTTGTGCAAGTATACACGTCAAATAAAGTAATAAAGTGATACGTGAGTATCGTTCCCACGAGGATCAGATTGAGGCACAATAGTGATCAAGTTATTATAATGAAATGCGATTAATGCTATGACAAAATCAATGATAAATATGCAGTGACAATTAGTGGAGTAATGATGTAAGCAATACATGGAACTAACGAATAACTGAAAATGCTATGGCAAAATAAGAGTAGAAATATAATGGCAGTAACGAGAGTGATTATCCGAATAGAATGTAAACAAAGAAATAAACAACTAAATATGTTGTGACAATGATACTACGCCAAAGAATAAGGATAGAGTGATGTTGATTCGGAAGGTCAGAATTACCTAGAATCAACCCTTATTGTCAATAATGCCTTGGCAAAATTGTATCTACTTTACTGCACAGAAGAGTTCTAAAATGGCCTGCCTCTCGCGAGAGCAAAACCTCAAGTTACCTTGTCCGTGTCTATAGGATTTTTAGATATCTTGCATGGTTCCTTCTGTATGATCGTGACTCTATGTCTAAAGTCGACTACAATTTTCTATCTAATACTTGCTCATTTCATTTAATTTTAACCCAACCAATCCAACCTTTTCGGAATTAGAATAAGTTTATAAGTATGCGAATAGTCTTCTATGTCTAGAGGTCGTTTGCATTTTAATTAAGAAATAAGAACAATAAAATGAAACAGTAAAGTAAATTAGATATATACTGCACCTATAAAAATAGTTTAAGGTTTCATCAAAAGTAATCCCAACCCTATGAGATTTAGCACATAGGCTGGGAAATAAAATTCCAAACCAAAATATTATCTGTCATTGTGTTCAACTACTTCAATTCAATCTTTTGAAGGAACACTAATGTAAATAACGAAAGAACTTCGGGAAACAACTTTCGTTTGCCCTGTCCACACTTCGGCAGCATAGTATCCTGTGATGGCTAAGAAGGATTGTCTTCGGCTTCCTTTCCTTTGCATAGCTGAACCCTTATTCACGCTTAAGGATCTCTCCCACTTTTCTTTTATTTTTCGCCCTTTGTGAAATCCCATTCATCGGCTTTTATAGATATATTAGGCTAGGGTCGGGTAACAGCTCGTGATTATCTTCTCCTCTTTTAAGGGGATTTATCTGGTACAAGTTTGTACAAGTTTGAATTTGAGTTGGGACTGTTGCGCGAAAAATGTTGACTTGGTCTTCCCGACATTGCCACGGAATTCGTGCTGGCAAACTGTCTACACTTTGCCTTGACAAAACTTCACTCCTTTATTTCCTCATTCAAAAACCTGTTCTTGCAACACCAACATAGAAAAAAAAAACTCCACCGCAAGCGATTAAAAACACCTAATTCTAACATATTCCAAGTCCTAATGCAATATTAAAAATGTTAACTAAAATATCCTAAAATGCAACAAAATGGACTTAAGTAGAAGCAATTAGCTAGGTCTAAAGGCATGAAATATAACTCTTTTTAAGAGTTATCACGTGTGAAGAAAACAAACCGTACGTTGAGTAAAACACTCAGTGGTATTTCTCTAATTTAAGTAGGAAATATTAGCATAGCAATTCTAACCAAAGTAAACATGTATATCTATATGCACATATCTACCATATACTTATAACTTGAAGTTATCGAGCTTAACATTCTCAATATAAACATGTTAAGTGTACAAAACTAACACTATATCATCCTGCTTCAACACAATCTATAGACAATTCATTGTACTCATAATAATACTATTTTAAACTTTTCAATATCAAAACATGCCCTTGTCGGTCCTATTTCCAATTTACCACATCTAATATTACCTAATTCATTTGTTTCAATTAATATACAATCATTTTTAGGTTTAATATGAGTTTACAAAATCTCAAATACTATAATATCATTAACTATTTTCTCTCATACCAATAATCATATGCAATCGTAATTAATTCATCAAGATCACTAGCATCTTAGTATAACATACCAGGTTTGAAACCATTTACAATTCAGGTCTCTTTAGTTTTATTTAAATCAAAACAAAAATACAATTGTTGCTGAACTGGAAATCAACCTCTGGATGCAAAAATCAATCACTTAAAAAAATCACACATCACTTAAATATAATCATTTTACATTAGTTAAACTTTTTCGAGACTTACGAGCTTACAAAAGCTCAATTGCTAAACCGAATTGAAATAGGACTAAATTGTAAAGTTTTCAAGGTTTCATATTAGGTATCGATACCCTTGCTAGGTACCGATACCATTTTAAGTTTTGATGTTTCATAGAATCAAATTAAGTCAAGAGGTATCGATACTAGGCTTGAAGTACCGATACCTACCTTTCGGTATTGATACCTTCACTTAGTATCAATACTATTTAGCATTCTGTTTTGCTACATTTTCAAACAAAACTTCAATAGTATCGATACCATTGTAAAGTATTGGTACATTGATATAAAGTTTCGATACTTTAGTCTGGTATCAATACCATTTTTGGAGTCTGTTTTTAAAAACTTGCTTGGAAAACACTAAGTATCAATATCTTTACCTATGGTATTGATACCTTGAAGCCAAAAATGTTAAAATCTTGTATTTTTTGTCTCCTTTCATACTCAACTCACCTAAAATAAAATTGGTGCTTAAGAACACCCTACAACCTGCACAAAATCAATACATATCATACCACAACATTTTCATTCAACAATTCCCTAATCAATAAACTTTCATACATCAATATAGCACATAAACATATCATTTCTAACTTGTAACATTCTCAATCCTTCTCGTTTTTATAATCATTCCAAAACAACCAACTCGATATGGCACAATTTTAGCATTGACCATACCATTTCAATCTATCTACTCAATTGTTCATTCAACATACCACATAAAACATGTCTAAAACATACACCAATAACCATATGCATTCTACATATCAACATTAACATTTAATCCTACAATTCCTTGTCAAAAATGCATGTCATACTTTAACCAACTACTAAAGGGTTCCATACCAATTCACTTCTCATTTTACCAATTCACCTATATAAGTATTCCAAACATGGTTAAAACATACTTATACCAACAATGTACTAATCATTTATGCTATGTAACACTTTATACCTGATTCGATCGCTAGGTCTGGGTATCGAATGTCACAATTAACTTGAATATCTTAACAAATTGTCTAATATGATTTAGTTACATACTTAGATAATCTCAAATTTCAAAATTTAAGTTCTACTAAGCTCATATCATACAAGTGATACATTCTTACAACTTTGACGGCTTATTAAACCTGGCAGTTATTTACACACTTTAATTTAAGACTTTAATACTGATATAATCTCCGAGTGGCCTCTAAGGGTGCCCCTCTATAGACATGAAACAGCTACCGTGCCCATCACTAGTATCTGGAAGTGTCTAGCTTGGTCCTTACACTCGATCCCCGAGTCTTGATCTACCCTGCATACAAGCAGTAAACTTCTATAAGTTTTGAAGAACTTAGTGAGATCCTATACATTGGTATTCATAGAAGACTTATTAAAATTAAGGAAAATGATATTTTATGCATAGATTTAAAAACCCCTGAAGTTCGTAGAAGAATTCGTAAATTTCACTAGCGTAGCAAATGCCTTGTTTTCATTGAGCTAACTTCCAATGGACATAGTCACCAGCCATAACTATGTTTTATCAAACATTACTTTCTTATGAGTTTTGACTCTATTTATCATTATTCCAAACTTTCATTTTACCCTTCGAAATGTGTCTCATCACTAACGCTCGTATTTGCCCACACGGATTAACAATGTTTATTGGCGTTTTAACTGAGGCTTCGCCATAATTGTTGATCCCTTCCTTGATCCATTTAATCCACCTTGAACTCCATATGTATTTGTCGTACTATTTCGGCATTAATTTGATTTTCGACTTATCCTATGCTTGATCATTTTCCTGAATAAGGTTTAATATCCTCATGGCAGACTTGAATATGATACTTGACTGACTGAATTGACATCCTCTTTTTTTCTGGCGGACTCATACCCGCATTGTAACTCCAAGGTACTTATTCACCTTAGTCCAATCTTTTAAGATACTCCAATTAATAAATAGTTCCTAGCGGACTATCTCTTACTCAGGTATCCCTTAGCGGTCTCTACCTTTAGTAGTCCTACATGGTCTTCCCGTTTTATATAGCCCTAATAGACTTCCTTTTTCCTTTACTATTTTCCGACAGACTTTCCACCCAAGGTAGTCCTTAGCGGACTGCCTCATTTGATAATCCTCACGGATTTTCCCGCGCTACATAGTCTTATCTTGACATCCTTTTTCTCTTTAGATCTTTGGTAGACTTTGCCGAATAGACTATTTGGCTTAGAATCTGTTTCATTGACTCACTTTATCGCACCTAATACTAGACTACTCGCCAACCACTGGAAAACTCATAATGGCAGATACTTTATATCTTAAAGAAGGTATCCCTTCAATTACCTCTTCCTTGTTAAGACTACATATACCAATTCCTCTTTCCATCACAATTTGGCAGATTCCCTCATTAACCGGCTCTTTTCAAACACTTCTACCAACTTTTCTTATCTTCATAGTTTGGCGATTTTTCTTACTATCTTCTTTACCCGCGCTCTCATACGCGCTAGGATCATTTTGTTTTATTACATGTCGCGCGAGTCATACCTCAATTGCTCCTTTTATGCCCTCGTCAGCCTCTTGGTTCTTTGTTTTGGAAGACTTTATATGCTGCCATAGCCTACCTATGGCCTTACACAATAGGATCCCATGTTTACTGTCCTAGCGGACTTCATATGTTGCCATAGCCCGACTATGGTCTTACATAATATAGCTCATGTTTACTGTCTTGGTGGGCTTCATATGTTGCTAAACCCAACTATGGTCTTACACAATATAACCCTATGTTTACTGTCTTGGCAGACTTTTGATTTCAAGAAATCAATAAACCTCTTTCGAGGTGTCACCTCGAAGGACCTATAAACTGTTTACACTGTGTCGCCCTGAAAGACTAGCCGATAACCATTGTCACGGTTTCACTCCATAGAGTTGATAGATCGTCGTCATGGTGTCATCTAGTGAGCTAGTAGATACTATTCCTTGATGCCACCCAAACTCCCTTGAATCCCTATTTTAATCTGCCCATTCTTCTATTACGCCAATTATTCCTATATTCATCTACTCCGTCAAAGTAAATTTCCTTCGTATTCTGAATACGTTATAATTAGGTATATCAATCCAAAAAATATTACCTTAAGGAGTATGCCATACTATAATACATCCATATACAGTATGCCATACTATAATACATCCATATACAGTCCTATCATACATAACATATTTATAGATGTTCCTAAATTCAAACTACCTCAACCACGCATGTCATGCTCATACATTGAAATTATATTGTAACACCCATAACCCGATCCAGTCATCGAACCCGAATTACAGAATGCTACAGTCATAACCGAAAAAGAACACATTCAAATCACATTGATTATTGCTCAAATTTAACAAAAATATCCAAACATAGTCAATTCAATTTATGATTAACAAATATATCATTTTTCAAATCATATACGGGCTTATAAATGCTCCAAAACCATCGAGAATTTATGTAACGCCCTAAATTTTGGGCCTAGAGGTATGGGGTCTTGGGCATAGGGGCAGTGAGGAGTCGCACATATGTAGTGAGTTGTGCAATTTAGTGTCAGAATGGGCCTGCTGGTCTGGTGGTTGAGAGAGTGTTAGGGAACCTCATGGTTCCGGGTTCGAGTCTTAGTGTGAACGTTTTGGTAGGTATTTTATTTTGTTTTTTTTAGTTAATAATTATAATTATTTATAATTATTAAATTATTAGTTTTATGAAAAATTGCTTTTACTTTTTTTATTTTTTCTTTTATTTATTTTTCGGCTTTTCTATTTTCACGTTCTCCTCTCCTCCCCTCTTTTCTGCTTTCTAAATATTTCTCAAAACGGTTGATTTGTGGATTCGAGAATTTTACGCCTCTGCCGTCTTCTCCGATCGCAAACAGGTGTGGGATTCGAACTGTAACTACATTGTTTTTTTAATTGTTTAATGGTTTTTGCAAACTTGTGATTTGGGTTTTCTTGAGTGAATGTTAAACCGAGGAGTTTGAGTTCTAGTCGATGGAAGTGATGAGAAATCGCCACTTTCTGGTATACTTTGATAGGGCAAAGGTTAGGGACGATTCTGGTGGCCAAAACGGTAGTTTTAGGGCTGATATGGGGTGGTTTCGTGACCTCATCGACGGCCACACGAGCGTGTGGATTTGGGAATTAGGGTTTTCGGGCCAAATTGGGTGCCACACGGCCTGGCCACACAGCCGTGTGGCTGATTTGGGGATTTTTGTCGACTTTCGCACCTCCGTGTCCCTCAGGCACATGGGCGTGTGAGATTGGGAATTAGGGTTTTAGAGTATTGGGGTCGCACGGCCTAGCCACACGGTCGTGTGACTGATTTTGGGATTTAGGGATCCTACACAGGCATGTGTTTCGGAACACACGGCAGTGTCTGATGGGCACACGGGTGTATGAGAGCCTCATACGGCCGTGTCTGCCCTGCACTTGATTTTAGCGAATTTGGACAGTGAGTCACACGACCGTGTCCTTGCTTCACACGGGCGTGTGCCTCTGTCACACGACCGTGTGCTACCCTTCACACGGGCGTTTGGATCCCCACACGGCCTAGTTTGCTCCACACGATCGGAACACACGGGCGTGTGGCCCTATCTCGCCAAATAATGCCTTTAGGGTAAATATGTTTGTAATTGTGACTCTGTGTGTCTTAACCCTTGGCTAAGCCTTAGTGAGGGTAGTCAGGACTCTGTCCTGACTTCGTTTTAGGTGAGATTCGTGATTGAATGCATAACACGTATGTTTCTGAATCTGGTCGACGGGGTGTGTGTGAGCAATATGCTTTTGTGTAATTGTCTGATTGACTGGTTGTGAATGACTGTCTGTATCTTTGTACTTTGATTCTATTCATCTGCATACATGCATACATTACATAAACTATTTTGGTTGGATTTTGAAGAGAAGGAAGATTTACGATTTGGCAGTTTAACAGCATACTGAAGCCCCTAATACCCAGAGGGTCGAGGGCAGTCCCAATACCCTGAGAGTCGTGGACGATTTGACTATCATCGCGATTTTCCGCACTACATCAGATAGCACATACGCCAAGATCGCCATCAGCGTATCATTAATCGATCTGCGCGGTTTTTATCGCAACTCATCGGTATAGCAAATTACCGAATTGCACTGTATCGCATGTACGTTAGCTACGCTACGTACCACTATCTGATCTGGCAGTTCATACTTCATGTCTGTACTGCGATTTACCGTATTGCACAGTACAGCTTATACGCTAGCTTTGCTGCGTAATATATGAGACTGGCAGTTTATCTGCACACTGTTAGCCCCAATTTCCAGAGGGTCGAGGGTGGTCCCAATTCCCTGAGGGTCGAGGGCAATGCTGATGATCATCGTTGTCGGGCAACTCGGGATGACATCCTATGGAGTATAAGGTTGGATGGGCTTTTTGAGGTCCTACTCGGAGTGCAAAGATGGGTGGGTTGATTAAATCCCCACAGTAAGTGTAGGGTTGTATGGAGATGCTGTGTTGGCTGGATGGGTGGGTTATTTTATAACTCATTTGCACTGATATGCATCTGAATGAATCTATGTGACTGAATGTGACTGTAGTATTCGACTGAAATGTCTGATTGATCAGTTTGGCTGAATGTGATAATATGACTGAATGTGTTACTGATCGACTGAAAGGCACGTATGCCTATGTGATTTTTGTTGACTTTCTCTATAAATGTCTGACTGAACTGTTATTGTGATAGTGTAACTGACTTGTGAACTATTGCTATTGTAATTGAATAGCACGTGAGATTAGGTGTGTTTGCTTGTTCCATATGACTGTAAGGTACATATGGTGTGTGTTTGATGTTGGGCGAACTCGCTTAACTGTTACCTGTCCGTAAGTATGTTCTTTTTCTGAACTGCTTCTAGTTCCCTGTTTCCGTTTATGTAGTTTAACTAGTTTTGATCTCACACTGAGCTCGAGTAGCTCACCCCCTCTTCTGTTTCCCTTTCAGGTACAGTTCTGGATTCTGCAGTTGGGCTCAGTACGCGGAGGTCTCGGACAGCTTCGATGGAGTGGATTATCCTGTTGTGATTTTTAGTTTCTATTATTTGTTTAAGTTTGAACTGTAAGGAATTTTATAATGCTATGGTACAGTTTCTGTTTTATGATTTTATTCGTATATTAAACGGGTTTTATATTGAGTTTTATTGTAAATCTTTACTGGTTGGTTTTTAAATGATTTTAGATAATTTTGGTCCACTGAGATAAATTGTTTTGTAAAAATTTTCCCACGATCACTTCGGTGATCAATGTAGCATTCTGAATTCGGTCTAGACTTCTAGGCCGGGTTTGGGGTGTTACAATTTAACTAGGATTAATTTGTAACATTCTCAAAATTTCAGTTCAATTATAAATCACAACAATTCAGAGCTCAATTTAATCATCATAAATCAATAGTAAATCATTATTCATAGCATATATGTGAAAACATAAATTAAATTGGTCTACAGGACCTTAAAATCAGTTTGGAAACTAATATGGACTAATTTGAAACAAAATAGAAAAATATGGAAAATTTTGAAAATTTTGGAAACAGGGATCACACAGCCGTGCGACAAAGCCCAGGGTGTGTGGCTTAGGAACATGGCCATGTGGCCAAACCATGTACAACTTGAAGTTAGGGGCACACGGCTGTGTCTTCAGGCCGTGTAACAACCTAATGCCGTGTGGAAAAACCTGCACCTAAAAATTTATAAGACATACAATCGTATGAAGAGACCGTGTGTGGCACACGGCCGTGTGACAGCCCGTGTCCTAGGTCGTGTGCACTTAAAATGACTTCTAAAACAACCAAATCATCACCTATTTCTTATGTGCCAATCCAAACCAAAATCAACCATTCACATGTCTTCAAAACACATTCAAACAAGCTTAAAACATACCAAAACATTCAACCTAGGTGCGTAACCAATATGCCCTCATTGACACCACATTTCATACACCAATCTTATTCACATCAAAGATCTCAAATCCTTACCTTATACATATGCCAACATATCAATACATCTATTCCATACACAGTCAATTCTTCCATAACTTATGCACTTTCAAGAAGCATATACTGTAACACCCTTAACCCGTCTCTGTCGCTGGATTAGGGTTACGGAATGTTACTTTACAAAACAGAACCTTTAAATTCACAACTGAACAAATAATTCAACTTAAAATATAATTTCCAATATCTCAATTTATTCAAATCAAACATACACATTTGAGCCTTAAATCGAGCTTTCGGGGCCTTAAAAACAAGTTAATAGCAATCGGGGATCAATTTAAACAAGTCTGAAAATTATAAGAAAAACATGAAAAATTAGGAAGATCTCACACACCCGTGTGACACAGCCCAGACCGTGTGGGCATTAGAAATAAAGACACACGACCGTGTCGCAGGCCGTGTCAGATCGTGCTTGGAACTATTTTAGGAGACACAGTCGTGTGGTAGACCGTGTCTTAGACCGTGTTAAACATGTACCTATCAACAATAAAAATACACAACTGTGCCGTTAGGCCATGTACGACACACGACCGTGTGATAGCCCGTGTCCTAGGCCATGTGTACCAAAATGTACCTTTAAACACAAGTTTACCAAAAATGTTTTCTTGATCCACAAGCATACCATTTGCTAACCCTTAGACCTATTCAATACACATCTAAACAAGGCTAAAACATGCCAAAATCACACATATGCATCACATTTTCTTCAATCAACCAATGTACCCTCATTGGTACCACAAAATACATATCCAAATAACTCAACCACATATCATGATTTTATAATTTCAATCTATACCAAACACTTAAAATTCATCCATGATAACCTCATATAAACATAGTTCAAACTATAAACTTAATTTGCACATAAAAGCAACCAAAATGATCCATGCTTGCTAAACATTATAAGTCTAAATAACTATTTACACAAAAGACATGAACACACCATAATAACCAAGTAACATACACAAAAGCCCTATACATGCCATTTTATACCATAACCAAAATAACTCAAAATCTGCCAAAATGATTATTGGATAGTGTGATAGGTCTCTGACAAAGTTTCAACCAATTGAACTTCTGACGATCTACAAAAAAAAACAAATACGTGACCAAAAAATTGCTAGTAAGTTCGTTTAAAAGGACTCAAACTTACCAAATTAATAATTTCATGATTAACCATTCAAACATTTTAATCCCTATATGCACAAGTCTTCTTGTCTTCTTACACACACCACATCACAAGTTAGTAACTAAATACATAACCAAATCAAAATCACGTACAAACCTTTACTAAATGGTTCATGCCATAATTCCTTTTCAATACATCCTTTTCCTTTGTTAACCATTTAGGGTAACAACCTTTTCAAACTTTTCATTTGATATCCGTTTCGAATATCTACCTTTTCAACCTTTTCAAGAATTAGAAAATACCGAATATAATGCCATGGTGTCTTTCAACCATGGTCTTTTCCTTTTCAAGTGTAATACCGAGTGGTATTTAAATCTCGATCCTTTCCTTTTCATAATTCAAAGAAATGTCATTCACCAAAACATAATTACATATATAGATAAAACTACCAAATAATCTTATCAATTCAATTGTAACGTTTTTAAAATGTAATACGAACTTACCTCGATAAAACAGTTGTAAAAACGAGGCCGATGACTAATCCACCACTTTAGCTTTTCCTCGGTCTAAATCTGGTTGATTAGTTCCTTGATCTAAATATGAATTTCAAATAACTTAAAACAACCAATTTCAACTTATAACCCCTTTCACTATTAATTACAATTTTACCTTTAACATTTTAACTTTTATACAATTTAATCCTTATAACCATAACTTACAAATTCACTATTTTCTTAGCCAACATATGCTAACTGATTTCTTTTCTCTTATCTATATCAATTCACATATTTCCTCATTTCACAAAATATATATGGAATTTACCACTTAAACAAATAAATCCCTAAACCTTAAATTTACTAAAATTCACTTAACAAAACATGTCCATATAAAAACCAAGTTCAATTATCTAACAAATAACTTAACTAACACATCAAATTCATTCATGGCACATCCCCCAACCTTTAAAAATCTTACAATTTAACCCCCGGGCTAACTAGTTTAAGCTAAAACGAATTCAAAAACATAAAAATAATTAAAAATGGAGCTCAAACACATACCGTGCACTAACAAATTAGCTTGGCCGAACCTAGCTCCTCCTTTGCTATGGTTTTCGGTTGAAACAAGAAAAAAATAAAGGTTGAAGATGACCACTTTGATTTTCTTTCTTTTGTTTTAATTTTCTCTTAACTTAACTACTAATATATCCTTTTAAAAACCACTAAATTACACCAAAACCAATTCAATATCATCCACTAACTCAATTATGGCATAATTGCTATCCAAGTCCATAGATTTACCTTTTTAAAGCTATTTAGTCCACTTAACTAATAGAACTCAACTTTTACACCTTTTTCAATTTGGTCCTTTTTAACTAATTAACTATCCAAACCTCAAAATTTCTTAACAAAACTTTAATACGATCCTAGTATAACCCCATAGACTTTAAATAATTATTAAAATACTAACTCAACTATTGAAATCATGGTCCTGAAACCACTATTTCTGATACCAATGAAAATAAGTTGTTACATATACCAAATGACCAAAACATTTATAAATGGACATATACAAGCCAAAACCAACGACATACACAAATAAGCTAGAACCAAACTTAAACAACATCATTTTGGCAAATTAAAATAAAAGCTCCTAGTACAAGCCATTTATAACCAACATTAAAATGACCAAACTTCTACCGAAATAAAGGATGGATAGTGTGTATGTGCTCCGACTTGATTCCAACTGGTCGAACTTTTCGATGATCTACATTAAAAGAAAACAAATATCAAGCAACTAGTACTTAGTAAGTTCGTATAAATCATAAACATGAACTTACCAAATAGGCACAATTCATACAATTGATGCTTAATTTTATTTAAAGGCTCATAAATGCATTCAAATCCTGTACACATCTCAAGTCCCACAAGTTATTAAGATCAACAATGGAACATATACAAGTAAACACATTTGATAAACCATTCATTTAACATTTATTCATTTAACAATTCACATTTATTCATTTCAAATGTCCCTTTTTACATATCTATCCATGTAAACATTTCATATAACACTTCATATAATTATTCTCATATAATTGATTCATATAACCATTTCAAGCTGTTAACCTTAACACAACATGATTCAAAAATTCCCAGTAAGTAACCATTTAAACATACGCATACTCAGAGTTCATAATTTGTTTACTTCAAAGAAACAGTTCCGTATCAAATAACATTTATTCTTCCAATGAATCTTTGTAAAAGAATTCAATACATAAGTCCGAAAATAGATGATGCTTGTATGAGCTAATCAGATACAGAGTAAGTGTGTCAGGTTACCTGTCCGGGCTAAACCAATGACAACATGAAAAAATAGCCTAGTCAAGGCTATGTATACATGTAAGGTTACTAGTATAGGCTAAACTTTTAAAAAGATAACGAATTACCGGCCCAAGATAAATCTGAGTCACATGTATATCTAGTTCTGTAACACATGCAAGAGCTCAGTCCAAAGCAGAAATTCAGTCAGAATCTCATGTAAGAAACTTTTACTCGATCCATCGAAATCATTTCAGAAATTCCGTATATTTCGCATGGACCAATTTCATTTCAGCAGTTTCAAAAATAAATAAATATCATTAACAACATTTAATTATGAATTATAACAAAAAATAAATGTATGAACTTACCTAAACCGATTCTGCAGCAAAAACAACTCCAACGTCTAATCGGTAATTTTTCGTTTCCCGCATTTATCAATCGACTAATTCGATTCTTGAACTAAATATATTACTTTAATTCAATTAATCGATTCAGATATCACAAAATACTTAAATTCAAATATTTGACCCATTTATCAATATTTTACAGTTTTACTCTAAACTTTTACCTTTTATTCAATTTAGTCCCTAAACCCAAAACTTCCAAATCTAAACACAATTTAGCTTAAACCAAGCTGGCTGAATTTCTTATAGTCCATTTACAGCCCATATTTATCATAATTTCACAAGAATTTCATGAAGTTTTACTGTTTTAACAATTTAATCCCTAAACATTAAAATTACTAAAAATTACTTGACAAAATAGTCCTATTTAACTATCAAACTTATAAATCTACCACCGAAATTCAAAAATACTATAATTTCATCAATGGCATAATTTAAATATTTAATAGTTTTACAAGTTACTCTCCGGATTAATTAAATTAAGCTACAAGGATCTCTAAGACATAAAATTTACGAAAAATAGGTATCGTTTACAGTTACATGCAATGGGCCGATTATTGAAGAACTTAAAAGCTTCAATTTTCTTCTCCAATGGTGTTTGTATGATGGAGGAAGATGATAATAAATTTTCATTCTCTATCCTTCCACTTTAATTACTTTCTTTTACCTATTTTATTATTTATTTCATTTAGTAATTAACAAATCAAAACCAATACCCATATCAACCTTCCACTATAATGCATCATAGGCTAATTGCAACATAAGGCATTCTAATCATGATTTTATGGCTATTAAGCCTAAATAAACTAATAGCTATTAACTTTTATAACTTTTACGATTTAATCTTTTTTACTAAATTAACTATCTAAACGTTAAAATTTTTGGGCCAAACTTTAATACACCTACATAACCACTCCATAAATATTTAATAAAAATATTTATGAGCTCAGTTTATAGAAACAAGGTCTCGATACCTCATTTTTCAAAACCACTTGACTTTAAGGATAAATCACTTGTACTTAAATATTCGTTCAATTAGAAAAAAACTATTAAACCAAAATCCAATATAATATTATAATTGACTCATAAATTTTAAATAATAATATTTACAAACTCACTTCTCGAATTTGTGGACCAAAAACCACTGTTTCTGGCACCACTGAAAAACGGGCTGTTGCATATATTCTATCATTGAAACATGAAAACATTGATCACCCAAGCAACACTCATCCATGATTCATCCAGGAATAGAGTATAGGAACTCACCTCAAGTCCTTCCTGCTTGTCAAGTTAGCTTGTCCCAACACTAGAGCCTCATTCGTCCTGACGGTTAGCTTACCAGTTTCTTTTATCTTTCGATTTTACGTAGTTGGGGTTAGATTGATTTAAAAATTCACTCGCCTACTTACATTAATCTTGTTCGAGCTTTTTACTCAAATGCCAAATTCGAATATGATGAGTTTGGCAATACCGTCATTGCTATGAAATCATTTTTAATGAATACCTTGATTCACCTAACTTTAGAAGTTTTTTGAAAATTTTCTTCATTTACCTTTCAGAGGTGAGTCCAATGAAAAAGGTGTCTATAACCCCGCTCTTTATATTGATTCCGACTACGCATCCAAACCCAATCTTCATGACCGTGTCCTTAATCTTGTTGTCACTTGGATCCTTCGACCTATCAAAAAGCATGTCATGCTTCGCTCCATCGATTATTGGTGGATCGATTTTGTACAATCTGATAAGTATCCCAACCTCGCTTTTATAATGTTTAATGACATAACTAAGGGCGTTGGGAAGGAAATGTCTACAAACATCACCCTTCTCCATGGTACTTATTTGTCATACATTTTTAGGCAATTAGGGATTAACAACAATGGAGACAGCCCTACCATTTCAAATCAACCTTTTAGTTGTGAGGCCCTTTGCCATGTCGGTTACTGTTTTGATCCTAACTCCGATGAATGGATAAAGAGTGGACTTCCGGTAGCTCACGAAGAAGACGATGCTAAAGGCGCTTTCGAGGATATTCCTGCACCAGAGCATGTTCCTCCTCCAGTTGCTCAACCTCATGCTGTTACATTTTCTTCCGACATCAATGTTGCTATCCTTGATGCTCTTCACTCTTTGAGTAATGATCTTCGAGGATATCGAGATGAGGTTAACACTAGGCTTTCATCGTTAGAGATGCAAATGGCTTCGCTTCTTTCTCATCATCCTTCGACTCCACCATTTTCTCCTAGTAATGATGATTAAGATAGTCATTGCACTTTCATGACATTTTCATGACATTTGTATTGTTATTTTACTTGCTTCCTATAATTATGATATGTTGCACTTAATGCTTATTTATCGTATATTTATGCCTAAATCTTATATGCTTACTTGTTTATTCAAATGGCTAAATTTTTCTATATAGCACGTTAGTTCTTATTTATAAATTCTTGAACTAACCATCCTTTTCTCCTAAGCTTTATTTGCTGAATTTTGATATAACAAAAAGGGGGGAGAAAGTAAAGGTAAATTGTTGATAGCAAAGCTAAATTATATACAAAGATAATTTGATTAATGATTGATATTGTGCTTATTTGATTAATGATCGATATTGTGCTTAATTGGCATTATGCAATTTAGTGACCATTCTTTTTCTAAGTAAAGATGAATGCCAGACTTTTTCTTAAAATGAAAAATTTCACTAATCCTTAAATTGAAAATGATTTTTACAAAGGTGGAGCAAATTATTTAAAAACAAATTTACAAAATTTTTTGTTATATCAAAAAGGGGAGATTGTATACCAAGCTTTATTTGATAATGTGTTTTGATATAAGAAATTAAAATGTTTTTGAATAAAAACTAAAGTTCAAAAAAAATTGGCAAAATTGTATTTTCAAATGATGTCTCAAAGATATAATTTTGAACCTACTATTTTGAACTCTTAAAAAACTCTTTGAATCAACTTTTAATCAAGTCAAAATGGTTTCAATCGAGTTAAGCATTTTCAATCAAGTTAAAATTGTTTTAAAACAAGTCAGTATTGGTCCAGGCACAAAAGTATCGATACTTTTTTACTAATATCAATAGTTTCTAAATATCGATACCTCTCCAAAAATTGGTACCAAATTGATATTTTGGTTCTCAATCATTTTAGCCAAGTATCGATCTAGTACCAATACTTTTCATGTGGTACCAGTAAAACTTTACTGGTATCTATAACACCCTAAACCCGGCCTAAATGTTATGGTCAAATCTCAGAAATTACATTAACGACACGCGAAATTATTTTTTTATTTGAAAATAGAGGTTTTGAGTTTGAAAATGTAAAAATTTCTAAGATTGACTAATTTTATCTCTTCAAATTTTTTTAGTAAAATATATTTATTTTTAAAAGAAAAGCGTCATTTATTTGTAATGTTTGTTTGAAAACATTTAACACTAAGGATTTTATATTATAGTTATAAAAATGATTTTTATAAAGAAAACTCGCAGCGGATTTTCATAAAACTATTTAAGAAATTTACGAATTATTATTTTGTTTATAATTTAAGAAAAATATAATTAATTTAAAAAAAATAATTTATCAAAGATACTTAAAAACCCATAATTTTGCATGCATGCAAATTAATTATAAAGTCATAAAAATATAAATCAAAAACAAAATAAAGGTAAAGTCCAAAGTCCAAAAGTAAACAAAAACACAACCCAAAATCCAAATAGTTAAAAATCTAATAAATATCCATAAATGTAAAGTTTTCCGAGAGGCTTCACCAAGTGATGATCCAAGTCCTATGTTTAAGTGTACCTGAAAGGTTGAAACACGAATGGAGTGAACTTCTAAGCCCAGTGTGAGATTAACACAAACTCAATCACATAAACATATACGATAGATAATCATAAAATCATATAACTCAATTTTCATAAATATATCATGAATGATTGTGTCAATGCATATTTCGTAAAAATGATGCAGATTTTTGGAAAACGGTCATACCCATCTCCGCTACACGCCATAATTAAGTTTTCCCAAAACTCGTCCAACCAGCACACCGAATTGTGAACAGTGTCTCAAATGTAGATAAATTGCCATATAATCAAATTCGTGGACAAGCCACCAGAGTTGCAGATAAACTTTCATATAATCATAATCGTGAACAGTGTCACATTAACACAGGTAAACTGTCATATACTCCCACCTTTCACATATCTCACCCCATGCATGTGATATGGCTAAAACACTCGAAATCATAGAGGCATGTTTAACATGCAAATCACGTACGTACTCAAGGTACCAAAATTTCACATTCTATTTTCATACGAATATCGCATATGCCATATAACGCATAACATGAGAATGAGATGTACATATTTTTCACAATATTAGCGAGCATCAATATTACAAAACATGTTTTTCACAAATATACGGTTTGGGACAAATACTTACCTGATAAAAATCCATAAGGGTTGCTTATCTCACTTTACGAATACATATAGTGTAACGCCTCGAATTTTAGGCCTAGAAGTTTAGGGTCTTTGAGCATAGGGGCAGTGAGGAGTCGCACATATGTAGTGAGTTGTGCAATTTAGTGACAAGAATAGGCCTGCTGGTCTGGTGGTTAAGTTGAGTGTTAGTCTGTTGAGGGTCTGGAGTTCGAATCCCTAAGTTTTCAAGGACGTTTTATTTTGTTTTATTAAGCTATGACTTAGAGCTATTTAAATTATTTTCTTTATTTTTTGTATTACTGGATTTTATTTATTTCTATTTTTGGGGATTACTCTCTGTCAGTTTCACGTTCCCTCTCCCTCTCTTCTCTTTTTCTTTTTGTTTTTGGTTCCACCTGATTTTTCTTCTGTTAAGTGGTTTACCTGCGAGTTTCGGGACTTTTGCTCCTCTGTTTATCTCTCCAACGTCGAATCAGGTGTGGGATTCGAATCTGGTTACTACTTTCTGTTTTTAAATCGATTGCTATCTTGTTTTAAGAATCCCTTTCCTTCGGCTTTTCGTAGCTATGCATTACCCCTTCGTTTTTGAGTTTTTAGACGATAGAAGTGAAGGGAAATCGTTTTTTTCTAATATATGTTCATAGGGTAAAGGTTAGGGACTATTACGGTGGCCAAAACAGTGTTTTCAGGGCTAAATTGGGGTGGTTTCGTAGCCTCCCTGATGGCTACACGGGCGTGTGCCGTGGCACACGGCTGTGTGGATTTGGGAACTAGGGTTTCTGGGCTAAATTGGGTGCCACACGGCCTGGCCACATGGTCGGGTGGCTGATTTGGGGATTTTGTCGAAATTCACACGGCCGTGTCCCTTGGGCATATGGGCGTGTGGGATTGAGAATTAGGGTTTCAGAGATTTGGTGTCACACGACCGTGTGATTGATTTGGGGACTTAGGGATCTTACACGGGCATGCGTTTCAGAACACATAGCCGTGTCTGTCCTGCACCTTATTTTAGCCAATTTGGACAGTGTGTCACACGATCTGGTTGCACGGCGTGTCCCCTGCTTCACACTAGCGTGTGCCTCTGGCACACTGTTGTGTACCTCTCTCTACACGGGCGTTTGGACCCCCACACGGCCTGGATTGCTCCACACGGCCGGAGCACACGGGTGTGTGGCCCTGACTTGTCAATTCTTGATTTTAAGTCAAGTTAACTGCAATCGTGACTCTGTGTGTTTCAACCCTTGGCTAAGCTTTAGCAAGGGTAATTATGAATCTATTCTGACTTTGGTTTATGTGTGTTAATTGTTGTTGGTTGTGTGATAAGCTTGACACTGAACTTGAGTTTTGAATGTGCATATATCTGATTCTGTAACTGACTGATTGAAGGTGATTGTCTGCTTCTGATTAACTATCTGTAACTGGTATTCTGATTTTGTTCATTTGACTGCATACATACAAATGCATTCATACATTTGCATAAAATTATTTTGGGTGGGATGTTGAAGAGAAGGGCGATTTATGATTTGGCAGTTTATCTGCATTCTGATAGCCCCAATTCTTAGAGGGTCGAGGGCAGTCCCAATACCCTGAGGGTCATGGACAATGCGGATGATCATCGTTGCCGGGCAACCCGGGATGACATCATAGCGGTATAGCGGATTAATGCATTGCACTGTACCGCATGTACGTTAGCTATGCTACGTGCCATTATCTGATCTGGCAAATTTACTGTAATTTAATGGTATAGCGAATTACCGCATTGCACTGTACCGCATGTACGTTAGCTACGCTACGTATCATTATCTCGATCTCGCGCTTCATATCGTATGTCTGCATCGCGTTTACTGACATTGCACAAGATAAACTCATACGCTAGCATTGCTGCGTAATATATGAGACTGGCAGTCTATCTGCACACTGATGGTCCCAATTCCCTGAGGGTCGAGGACAATGCTGATGATCATCATTGCCGGGTAACCCGGGATGGCATCCTATAGAGTATAAGGTTGGATGGGCTTTTCGAGGTCCTACACGGAGTGCAGGGATGGGTGGGTTGATTAAATCCCCACAGTAAGTGTAGGGTTGGACAGAGATGGTGTGTGTTGGCTGGATGGGTGGGTTATTTTATAACTCATTCGCACTCATATGCATCTACTTGAATCTGTGTGACTGAATGTGACTGTACTATTAGACTGAAATGTCTGATTGATCTGTTTGGCTGAATGTAATACTATGACTGAATTTGTTACTGATCGACTGAAAGGCACGTGTGTCTATGCGGATTCGGTTTTCTTTCTCTGTAAACGTCTGACTGAACTGTTATTGTGATTATGTGACTGACTTGTGAACTGTTGCTACAGTATTTGAATAGCACGTGAGATTAGGTGTGTCTGTCTGTTCCATATGACTGTAAAGTACATACGGTGTGTGTTTGATGTTGGGCGAACTCGCTTAACTGTTATATTTTTGTAAGTATGTTCTTCTTTTGAACTGCTTCTAGTTCCCTGATTCCGCTTCTTTAGTTTAACTGGTTTGATCTCACACTGAGCTCGAATAGCTCACCCCCTCTTCTGTTTCCCTTTTCAGGTACAGTTCTGGATTCTAGATGCTGGACTCAGTACGCGGAGGTCTTAGACAGTTTTGGTGGAAATAAGTTATAAGCTTTTATTTTCAGGTTTTAATTGTTATTTGTTTAAGTTCGAATTGTAAAGTTTCACAATACCATGGTACAGCTTTTGTTAAGTTTTCATTCGTACCTTTTTATACAGTTAAACTTACTGATGAATTTTATATGATTAAATGTTTTGATTTGCTTGGGGATAAACATTTTCGGAAATTAGATTTTGAACGACTCAATTTGTAAAAAAAATTTCACGATCACTTCGGTGATCAATGTAGCATTCCAAATTCGGTCTAGACTTCTAGGCCGGGTTTGGGGTGTTACATATAGTATCCTCATCAAACAACATAATTTTAATAGAATTATTTAAATCAATTAATCATAATAGTCTTAATATATTTAATGTTAAATCCCACACCTTATTTGTAGATCCGAAGTGAAACACTCCCTATGAACACTCTCACTTAGATCTAGCCCCAAAAGACTTATCTAATAAAATAAAAAATGAATAAAAAGTTAGTATTTTCCATGAGCGTTATGCACAAAATAACTTAAGTCTTACCACTTTACTTACCCCACGATCTAACACTCAAATCAACGATTTCATCTCAAACACTAGGGATTTCCTAGATTGTTATTAGGCCCGTCAGTAATATAAGAATCGAGCATTAATACATGAGGAGAAATAAATCCCAATGACCACTACACCATTCGTTTAAAAAGAGAAGTAAAGGGAAGAGGATGATTTCAATATTACTCTTATACTTACACTACTTGGTTAACACAATAAGGTCAATAATTCGTCTTGATGGAGAACGGAGGAGTCGAGGGATCTATTAGAAGATCACTAGACTAATGAATCTAAAAAGAAATAAACATTGAAATGAATGGTTTAATTTTGATCAATAGAGAAAGATAGATGATTAAGTAGAAAAGGGAAGAAAAAGGGAGAAATTTCAACCACCGATGGTGAAGCTATGGCAGCGACGGCGGCAGTGATGATGGTTTGGTGGTCCGACGGAGGGTGTAGGGAAAAAATAGCCAAAGAGGTTTGGACACTAACAAAGGATGGTGAATAAAAGAAATGAGAAAATGTGGAAGAGAAAAGATAAATCGCGGTGGCGCGCGATGGTTGTCATGGTGGAGGAGGCAGCGTGTGGGGCAGTGGTTGGAAAGAAAAAGAGAGGGGAGAGATGGTTGGTGGTGGTTCAACGGTGAGGTATTGGTGGTGCACAACTAGGAAGGGTAGAGGAAAAAGTTGAAGAAAGGGAAAAGGGGGAGGTTGAGAGCTAAACAAAATAGAAAAAAAGAGAGGAAATGGGGAGGAGAATGAGAGGTTGGATGGCAAAAAGTAGTCAACCTAGTCTAGGTTCAATGTACCTTGCACAAGGTAAAAAGGGAAGAAAATGCAAGAGAGAGAGACAAGGGAGTGAAAAGTGGATCATGTTTCATCTTCATAAGGTAAGTTCGACTCATAAAGATGAAAAAGAATCTCCTATGTATGGTATGTATAGGTGAACGACAAGGGTATTTTAGCACATGGGAATTTCACTAAAAATTTAATTAAAAAGATGCTAAAGTGGAGACTTGAACTCCAATGGCACAGTGTCCTATGGTGGCTGAGAGGGACTGCCTTCGTCTTCCTCTTTCTATCTCAACTCAATAGCTACCCTCTAGTTTCGCCTATGGATCTCCACCTTTGTTCCTCCTTTTTGGGTTTCCTCTTTTGGCTTTTTATAGGCTTTTTCCTTAGGGTAAATCCAACAACCCAAGATATCTTCTCCTCTTTTTTAGATTTTATTTTTGGTTTTAAATCCTTTTTTTAAGGGTAGGTGGCTATCAGCCCATGATCACATGATCATTTTTCCTCTTTTTTAGGCTGATTTTTTTAGTACGTGTAGAGTTGGGCTGAGACTTGGTATACATTTAACGTTGACTCGGCCATCTTCTTGGAATTTCCACGGCATACGAGTTGGCAAACTGTCTAACCTTTTGTGTAATAGCCCGTTTTCAGTGAAATCAAAATAGTGGTTTCGGGGCCACAAATCCGAGTCAGAAAGAAAATTTATTTTAATATTATTGCATGATCTGCATTATGATAGGAATGTTATATGAAGAAGAAAAGCACTGAAAGAGGTCAAGATTTATCTGCACTGAAAGAAAATTTATTTTAATATTATTGCATGATCTGCATTATGAAAATTTTACTGATTACATGTTTAATTATGGAAAGGACCAAATTGTATAAAGTGCAAAGTTTGAATTCTAGTAGCTAGAAGGATTAAATAGTTGTGGAATTCAAAATTTGAGGTCCTTATATGGTAATTAGACCATTAGGAAAAGTTAGTAGATATTTATGATGATTCATCCATGGAAATCAAAGAAAAGAAAAGGACTAAATTGGAAAGTTGAAAAATTAAAGATGATAATTAAGTTAAAAGACAAAAATATCATATTATTATCATCTTCTTCCCCAAATTTCTATGGAAACCCTAGGAAAGAGAAAGAATATCAAGCAAGCCTAATTGGGTAAGTAATCTTGTCCCGTTTTTAGTAATTTTTATATTTTTGAGATCGGAATAACCTAATCTAGCTATTTTGGGGATCAATTTGCAAAGTTATCAAAGTATTAAAATTTTTCTATGGATGAATATGCTGAAATTTTGAAATTTGTGGTAGAAATTGAAAGATTGTTGATAGATAAACAACTTTTGTAAAGTGAATTTTCATTAAATTGTGATTTAGGGACTAAATTATAAAGATGTAAAATTCATGGAAAATTTTTGATTTTTATGAAATATATGGACTGTAAATGTTATATGTAAAAATTGGTTAGGCTTGGAATAAGGATTAAATTGCATGAATTTCATTTTTCGAGCCTAGGGAAGAAATTGGAATTAATTAAAAGTATAGGGGAAAAATGGTACTTTTGCCTAAGATGTAAGTTGGATTGAATTGAATATGAAATGTGTTAAATTGATGTTAAATTCATTTATATAGATCCGAAAAGATCAAATAAGGAGTTGGATCGAGGAAAAGAAAAAGTATTAGATTAATAGATTCTCGAATACAAACAAGTGTCGAGGTAAGTTCGTGTGACTAAATTGTGTATATTTATATCTATGAATTAAATATTGTATATGTGAATGTTGAGTTGTGTAATTGTTATGTTTATGAAATTAATCATAAATTTGAAAATGCCCGATATGTAACGTCTCAATTTTCTTAATTTCGGCTTTTCTAAAATTGACACACAATTGTGTATGTGCTTTAGTGGTTATGTGTTTTGGGTGTGTGTGTGAGGTCCCAAGTTCAAGTCACAACTTGGGTAAATTTTGGAATTTTTATGAATAAGCTCTCACTGGGGTCAGTAGGCTTTTAGTTTAAAGTTGGTAAAATTATATCAGAATTGTAACATCCCAAATATGGGGTTATTTGGATTTTAATTATTTTTGATATTGTTAATGGAAGAATAGAACTTAATTTAAGGCTTTGAGTATGCCCGGTTTGGTAGAAAAATTTCAGTTTTAATTTTAAAAGAAGGGAGCCTTGGTAAGTGGTGTTATAAGAATAAATGTGGGTATTATTAACACTAATTAGGCCTTGGTAAAGTGGCAAAAAGAAGCCCACTTAAGAGCTACATGTGACGCCACAAGGGGGAACAAGGAGAGCCTTGGTTCTGAGTCGCAACATTTTCTCTTTTGTTTTTTTTTAGGACGGCACACGGGGGGAGTCTTCCTCTCTTTAAACTCTTTTATTTATTATTATTTAGAGATAATATGAGCTTTTAAAAAGGGATTTTATTATCGGGATATTAAGATAATAAAGGATTATTAAAGGGATTAATATTTGATTATTTTGGGTGTTCAAAATTATTTGAATTAAATCAAATAATTGGTCAGAGCAAATTAAGGGGTTTTGCTTAAATTCAAACTCTTCCTATGAAGAGTGGACGGCAAGCAATGGGAGGGGAGTGCCGAATTCTTTATAAACCCCTCTATCACCATGGTTTCTCTTTTAGACTTTTTCTCAGCAGCAGAGAATTCGATTTCTTCCTCCTCCTCGTTTTCTCTTTATTTTCTTTCTTAAAACTCCTTGGCCGAACCCTTCACATCTCCATAGCTTCTTTATTCGTAAACTAAGACCCCTATTCTCCTATACCCCCTTGTAGAACCGAAATCCTCTTCTCTTATTTGGAATCTCTTTTGGCCGAATACCAAGGTGGTTGGACCTCTTCAAGTTAATCTGTTGTGGTGATTAGGTAAAGGTGAGTGGCTATAGCCGAATGTCAATTTCCTTATCTCTAATGTTCTGCGATTTGGATTAAAGGAAAAAGCCGAAAGTTGGCAAGTACTAATGGTTGGCTAACCTTTCTATTGAAGCCGATTTCACCAAGGACTCCGGGATCTCAAAGCAGTGAGATCAGATCTTGCATTCGCTGACAAACGGAATTTGGTAAGTATAGGTAAGGCTTATATTGGTGTTTAAAAGCCGAAGGCTATGGTTATTAGTGTTATTAATTGACCAAGTGTAGTTTGTAAACCAGAATCGCAATTCGGACGCTAAGGCTAGTACTCAAAGTGATTTGGGTAAGGATTCGGGTACAAAATATGATCCCTTTAAATCTTTTGGTTTGGCCGAATAAGCCATAATACTAACCTTGATAGTTGGCCGAATATAGGGGCAAGGACTTAGAGTGTGGCCGATTGTTTAACTTCGGGATCTAAGGCTAACGTGGTAACAGGTGTGTACATACACACTTATAATAGTTAATTAAGTGTATTAAGTGTATGTTATGTGTAAATCTGCTTTATGTAGATACGGCTTTAGTGCCTTAAAGGTACAAGCGAGGATACCGGTAAGTCTCTATTTGTATGAGATTGATGATAATGCTTTTGGGAAGCATGGATTGTTTGATACATGTGATTTATGTATGCTCTGTTTCTAACTACTTGATATGGGTTGATGAGAGGAGGGGGCAGTGATATCGTGCTGACGAGCACCAGTGCTTTGGTAGCACACTGTGACTATACGTCACCAGAGGTTTGGTACCTCCAGAGGTTTGGTACCTCATAGCGACTTGTCCCTGTGGTTAACACCACCGTGGGTTGGCCCCACATGAGATATGGGATCGTCTGCCAGTGATTTGGTATCACACGATGGGTTGGCCCCATCACCCGATTTGTGTCTACGGACACCAGTGCTTTGGTAGCACATTGTGACTATATGTCACCAAAGGTTTGGCACCACCAGTGTTTTGGTAACACATCGTGACTACGGTCACCAAAGGGTTTGGTACCACGTGGGGTAGACAAAGGTGTTTGGTTGGCTAGGTTGGGTACATGATACTTTGCTTAATTAATCATGTTATATGTTGTGTATGAAATGTTGTATTAACCGGGAAGGGTTACATCTCGAGTCTTGGTGACTCACCTTCTCCTTTAACATTTTCAGTGACTCGTAGATGGCGGTTGAGGAGCGGGTGGGACTCGAGGCGCCATGCAAAGGATTTTAATTTACGTAACTTTATATTTGCTTATTTTTACTATTGGTTGTAATAAGGCCTCCATAAACTCTATTTGTGTTTTTTTCTTTATGTTGGATATTTACTTAAAACCATATCATTAAATTGAACTAAATCACATGTTTTCTTAAGTTAACACGAAAAAGCTTAATCGTGCCATCGGGTACACTTGAAATCGGTATAACAATTGGACTTAATTAAAATTCCAAATTAAACCTAAGGGTAGCTTTGACAAGACAACCGAAAACGAGGGTTTTCAATGAAAATTAAATGTTTTTTGAAAGGGTGTTCATAAGGTTTTACTCGGTAACAAATCAAATTCGGTCGTAGTGTTTGGGCCGGGTTTGGGTTGTTACTGAATTGGTATCGAGCCCAGCCAAAGCTCCTACTGTGGGGCCCAAGGCCCAAAAATGTTTTGGTAGGCCTTATGGTATGACTTTTGGGTTTTTAGCGGCATGGCCCGAGTCTCCTGCACCGATCCGCCTGTAAGTACATCTAAACATTTCAGTGAATTATATTCAGTAGAAGGGTAGGAAGCATGGAACGAGATAGACTTATAGGACTTGGACCCTAAGGCTAGATTACTCAAACACAACGAAGCATAAGACTTAAAGAACTAAACCAACCTATGACTTAGTCAATGAGCTAGGGTGTGGTAACCCCATGCGCATGTCTAGGATTGGATCCTAAGAGCTTGGTATTTAAGCGGTCCTCGTGACTCACCTCCTCTTCGCAGTATCCCACTGCAGTGCGTAGCTTCCGGTTCACCCTAACTCGTAAAGGTTCATGGTGTGGTGGTAACTTCATGCGCATGTCTAGAAAGGTTCAAAGTGAGAGCTTGGTATTTAAGCGGTCCGCGTGACCCACCTCCTCTTCACTTGAATTACGCTGGTGCGTAGCTTTGGTTCACCCCCGACTGGGGAAGGCTCGGTCATAGGCTAAAAACAATGATTAAAACCCAAAAGGGAATTAGCCTTGTTTTTCAAAATAGAACGAGACAACAAGCCCTAATGTTTTCAAAACTTATCCAATAACCCTCTTAAACCCTAGAACACTAGGTATACAAAGTTTTTCTCGAAACCTTGACTTGTGGAAAATTACGAAATACCCTTAGGAGTAAAATTACCAAAATGCCCCGACCCATAAAATATTGATTCGACGGTTTTGCCCAAAAATTTAGCTATTTTGCAAATATTCAATAACTTAGCTTTGGAAATCATCAGTAAAATATTTTGGTTCTGGAAAATTACTGAAAATACCACTCGTAGGGAAAAAGACGAAAATACCCACAGGTTAGAAATGGCGTAAATGTCCGATGAGTGAATAGGTATGGAAAGTATTAAGGAATGGATGCATAAACTTTTTGTGTGAACTAGGATAGGAAATCAAACGTTGTTTGCTCGAAAGAATCTCTCGATTAAATCGTATTCATAAAATTTCTTCATGAGTAATAAAGTGAAACAAATGCTAACGCATAAAATTTTTCTTAATCGAGTTAAAAGCGCGGTAGATAGAATGAGTTCTAGAGGACGTGGACGCCGTGGACGTGGTAGGGGTAGGATGACGGTGTCCGAACCCGTCAGTCGAGGACAAGGTTCGGAAAATGAGGTACCATCGCCACCACCACCTCCTACTTTTAGAGTCGAGGAGCCGAGAGCGCACCGGTGGCGAGTCGGTATCGCAAGTCGTGTTGCGAGTCTTGGAGATGGTGGTCGGGCTGGTGGAAGTGTTGGAGCTCGGAAATCTGTCCCCGAGCGACTCCGATCTAACGGAGCGGAGGTATTCCGAGTGTGTCGAGAGTGGCACCCAGTCACGGAATATTGGCTAGAGTCAACCGAAAGGATCATGGATGACCTTGACTTTGATCAAGAAGAGAAGCCGAAAGAGCGCGTGTCGCTTCTAAAGGATGAAGCGTGTCGATGGTGGCTAACGGTTCGAGATGGGGCTACAGCAGATGATTTGACTTGGGAGTATTTCGAACCGCCATCGAGAAAAAAGTATGTGGGCATTAGCTACACCGACGCCAAGCAGAAAGGCTTTTAGGGATTAGTTCAAGGAACTAAGTCCGTGTCGGAATATGAGGCGGAATTTTTAAGGCTAAGTAGATATGCGAGAGGCATCGTGGCTACTGAACATGAGCGTTGTGTCCGCTTTGAGGATGGACTCCGAGATGATTTAAGGTTACCGATTGCCCACAACAAAGTTCGTGAGTTCTCATCTCTAGTGGAGAAGGCTAAGGTAGCCAAAGGAATCAAGGAGGTCGTGAGGCGTAACTATAGTAAGAGCAATCAGAAGAGAAGTTTTGGGTCAGCTGGATCAAGCGGGAGTGCTCAGAAAAAGGCTAGGCCAAGTGGGCCCAATCAGGCAGCAAGGCCCACGACTGCTAATCAAAGGCCGACTCAGTGCAATCGCTGTGGAAAGACCCATTGGGGAGGATGTTGGACCGGTGACAAAGGATGCTTTGAGTGTGGATCTTTGGAGCATCGCGTCAGAGATTGTCCCCAAAAACTAGCTAAGAAACACCGGAGAGGGTCGAACCGTGCTCAAGATAGAAATGTAGGACCACAGAGGGGTCGTGGTAATGGTAGAGGAAACAACGGTCCTAACCGAGGTCGTGGAACTCAAGGCAGAGGTTCAGGCAACACAGAGGCTAGGCAGCCTGGCTTAGTTTACGCAGCGAGGTGTCGCGAGGAAGGTGACGCACCGGATGTCATAACCGGTACGTTTCTAATTTTCGGTTTCCCTTATGTTGCATTGATTGATGTGGGCTCGACACACTCGTACATTGCTAGTAGTGTGGTAGGAACTATGAACCTAAACTCTGAAACTGCTTCTAGGGAGATGACTGTAGTTAGCCCCTTAGGTCACTCCGTAATCGTAGATAAACTCTATAGAGGCGTACCCCTAGAACTCCAAGGGGTAGTATTTGTAGCTGATCTAATGGAACTACCGTTTGGGGAGTTCGATTTGATCCTTGGTATGGATTGGTTGGTTGAGTACCAAGCAAGGTTGGATTGCGCGGCCAAGCGCATGGTTCTTAAGACGGCCGAAGGTGATGAAGTGGTTATGATAGGAGATAGAAGGAATTAGGGTAGACCCTCGCAAGATTGAAGCTGTATTGGAGTGGAAACCACCTAGGACGGTGGCTGAAATACGAAGTTTTCTGGGTTTAGCAGGGTACTATCGGAGATTCGTGGAAGGGTTCTCTCTAATAGCAGCGCCGTTAACTAAGTTGCTAAGGAAAGGTGTCCCATTTGTATGGACGGAGAAGCAACAAGAAAGCTTTGATAAGTTAAGGAAGATTTTGACGGAAGCTCCGGTTTTGGTGCAGCCTGAAGCAGGGAAGTTATTCACGGTTTATTGTGATGCATCTCACACCGGTTTGGGGTGTGTGTTGATGCAAGATGGGAAGGTAGTAGCCTATGCATCCCGTCAATTAAGATCGCATGAGGTTAACTACCCAACTCACGACTTAGAGTTAGCAGCGGTCGTCTTCGCTCTGAAGATATGGAGACATTACCTGTATGGAGAGAAGTCGATGGTCTACACGGATCACAAAAGCTTGAGGTATCTTCTCGACTCGTAAGGATCTCGAATCGAGACAATGTCGATGGATTGAATTACTAAAGGACTATGATTGTTCAATCGAGTACCATCCGGGAAAGGCTAATGTGGTAGCTGACGCATTGAGCCGGAAGGTGGTGACGGACTTAAGAGCAATGTTCGCTCGGTTAAGTCTGTATGATGATGGGAGTCTTTTGGCAGAACTTCAAGTAAAGCCGACTTGGATTGAGGAGATTAAAGAAAAGCGGATAGTGGATGAAGGCTTGAGCTCTAAGAGGGAACAAGTTCAAGACGGTGGTTTGGAAGGGTGCAAATCGTCTAGTGAAGGAGCGCTTTGTTTTCAAGGACGCAGTATGTATGCCAAAGGATACGTAATTAAGGCGTAAAATTTTCCAAGATGCACATAGCAGCCCATACGCTATGCATCCCGGAGGAAGCAAGATGTATGGAGATTTGCGAAGCGATTACAGTGGCACAGGTTGAAGCGTGAGATAACGGAGTTCGTAGGGAAGTGTCCGACGACGTGTCGTGCAGTTAAGGCTGAACATCACCACCATCGGGACTACTTCAACCGATAAAGATCCCTCAATGGAAATGGGAGAGGATCACCATGGATTTTGTTAGTGGGCTACCCTTACGCCCACCAAGAAGGATGCGATTTGGGTAATTGTGGATCGCCTAACTAAATCACTCACTTCATGCCTGGTGAGAATGGATTACTCACTCCGAGTAAGCTAGCGAAGCCGTATGTGGGAGAAATAGTGAGGTTGCATGGCGTGCCGTTGTCGATTATCTCGGATAGGGATCCCAGATTTACGTCAAGGTTTTGGAAAGCATTGCATCAAGCTTTGGGTACACGGTTAGATTTCAAGACGGGCTTTCCATCCACAGTCTGACGGACAGTCGGAAAGGGTGATACAGATTTTAGAAGACATGTTAAGAGGCTGTGTCTTGGATTTTAGTGGTAGTTGGGAAGAGTACCTACCACTAGCGGAATTTGCTTATAACAATAGTTATCAAGCGAGTATTCGAATGGCTCCATACGAGGCTCTGTATGGACGGAAGTGTCGTACTCCTACATGTTGGACAGAGTTGGGAGAAAGACAAGTTCTGGGTCCAGAGTTGGTAACCGAGACGGAAGACAAAGTCAAGGTGATTCGGTCTCGTCTCAAGGAAGCATCGGATAGGCAGAAGTCTTATGCCGATCTCAAACGCAAGGAAGTGGAGTATGCTGTGGGAGACAAAGTCTTTCTGAAAGTGTCGCCTTGGAAAAAGGTGTTGAGATTTGGACGGAAAGGGAAGTTGAGCCCAAGGTTTATTGGGCCATATACTGTTGTGAAACGAATAGGACCAGTGGCTTATCAGCTAGAGTTGCCGTGCAGCTCGAGTCGATTCATGACATATTCCATGTATCAATCTTTGAGACGGTATCGGTCGGATCCTTCGCACGCGCAGTGCCGCCGAGCGAGAGATTGAGGTGAACACGGATTTATCTTTTGAAGAAGAACCGGTTCGATTGTAGATCGAGATGTGAAAGTTCTACGAAGGAAGGCGGTGCCTTTTAGTAAAAGTGTTATGGCGGAACCACGGAGTGGAAGAAGCTACGTGGGAGCCCGAGGAGGTGATGCGGCAAAGAATACCCCCATCTCTTTTGATCAAGAAATTTCGAGGACGAAATTTATTTTAAGGGGGGTAGAACTGTAACATCCCAAATATGGGGTTATTTGGATTTTAATTATTTTTGATATTGTTAATGGAAGAATAGAACTTAATTTAAGGCTTTGAGTATGCCCGGTTTGGTAGAAAAATTTCAGTTTTAATTTTAAAAGAAGGAGCCTTGGTAAGTGGTGTTATAAGAATAAATGTGGGTATTATTAACACTAATTAGGCCTTGGTAAAGTGGCAAAAAGAAGCCCACTTAAGAGCTACATGTGACGCCACAAGGGGGAACAAGGAGAGCCTTGGTTCGAGTCGCAACATTTTCTCTTTTGTTTTTTTAGGGACTGCACAGGGGGAGTCTTCCTCTCTTTAAACTCTTTTATTTATTATTATTTAGAGATAATATGAGCTTTTAAAAAGGGATTTTATTATCGTGATATTAAGATAATAAAGGATTATTAAAGGGATTAATATTTGATTATTTTGGGTGTTCAAAATTATTTGAATTAAATCAAATAATTGGTCAGGAGCAAATTAAGGGGTTTTGCCGAAATTCAAACTCTTCCTATGAAGAGTGGACGGCAAGCAATGGGAGGGGAGTGCCAATTCTTTATAAACCCCTCTATCACCATGGTTTCTCTTTTAGACTTTTTCAGCAGAATAATTTCTTCCTCCTCCTCGTTTTCTCTTTATTTTCTTTCTTAAAACTCCTTGGCCGAACCCTTCACATCTCCATAGCTTCTTTATTCGTAAACTAAGACCCCTATTCTCCTATACTCCCTTGTAGAACCGAAATCCTCTTCTCTTATTTGGAATCTCTTTTGGCCGAATACCAAGGTGGTTGGACCTCTTCAAGTTAACTGTTGTGGTGATTAGGTAAAGGTGAGTGGCTATAGCCGAATGTCAATTTCCCTTATCTCTAATGTTCTGCCGATTTGGATTAAAGGAAAAAGCCGAAAGTTGGCAAGTACTAATGGTTGGCTAACCTTTCTATTGAAGCCGATTTCACCAAGGACTCCGGGATCTCAAAGCAGTGAGATCCAGACTTGCATTCGCTGACAAACGGAATTTGGTAAGTATAGGTAAGGCTTATATTGGTGTTTAAAAGCCAAGGCTATGGTTATTAGTGTTATTAATTGACCAAGTGTAGTTTGTAAACCGAATCGCAATTGGACGCTAAGGCTAGTACTCAAAGTGATTTGGGTAAGGATTCGGGTACAAAATATGATCCCTTTAAATCTTTTGGTTTGGCCGAATAAGCCATAATACTAACCTTGATAGTTGGCCGAATATAGGGCAAGGACTTAGAGTGTGGCCGATTGTTTAACTTCGGATCTAAGGCTAACGTGGTAATGTGTGTGTACATACACACTTATAATAGTTAATTAAGTGTATTAAGTGTATGTTATGTGTAAATCGCTTATGTAGATACGGCTTTAGTGCCTTAAAGGTACAAGCGAGGATACCGGTAAGTCTCTATTTGTATGAGATTGATGATAATGCTTTTGGGAAGCATGGATTGTTTGATACATGTGATTTATGTATGCTCTGTTTCTAACTACTTGATATGGGTTGATGAGAGGAGGGGGCGGTGATATCGTCGACGAGCACCGTTGCTTTGGTAGCACACTTCGTGACTATACGTCACCGGAGGTTTGGTACCTCCGAGGTTTGGTACCTCATAGCGACTTGTCCCTCGTGGTTAACACCACCGTGGGTTGGCCCCACATGAGATATGGGATCGTCTGCGCGGTGATTTGGTATCACACGATGGGTTGGCCCCATCACCCGATTTGTGTCTACGGACACCAAAGCTTTGGTAGCACATTGTGACTATATGTCACCAAGTGGTTTGGCACCACCAGTGTTTTGGTAACACATCGTGACTCACGGTCACCAAAGTGGTTTGGTACCACGTGGGGTAGACAAAGGTGTTTGGTTGGCTAGGTTGGGTACATGATACTTTGCTTAATTAATCATTATATATTGTGTATGAAATGTTGTATTAACCGGGGAAGGGTTACATATCGAGTCTTGGTGACTCACCTTCTCCTTTAACATTTTCAGGTGACTCGTAGATGGCGGTTGAGGAGCCGGTGGGACTCGAGGCGGCCATGCAAAGGATTTTAATTTACAGAACTTTATATTTGCTTATTTTTACTATTGGTTGTAATAAGGCCTCCATAAACTCTATTTGTGTTTTTTTTCTTTATGTTGGATATTTACTTAAAACCATATCATTAAATTGAACTAAATCACATGTTTTCTTAAGTTAACACGAAAAAGCTTAATCGTGCCATCGGGTACACTTGAAACTGGTATAACAATTGGACTTAATTAAAATTCCAAATTAAACCTAAGGGTAGCTTTGACAAGACAACCGAAAACGAGGGGTTTTCAATGAAAATTAAATGTTTTTTTGAAAGGGTGTTCATAAGGTTTTACTCGGTAACAAATCAAATTCGGTCGTAGTGTTTGGGCCGGGTTTGGGTTGTTACAAGAATGGGCCAGCTGGTTTGGTGGTTAAGTGGAGTGTTTGAGGTCCTGTGTTCGATTCCCTACTTTGGCTTTGTTTTTGTTTGATTATGGGGAAGAGATTGAAGTGTAGTAAAATGCTGAGTTTTGAGGGATAGTGGGAGTGTAGTGGACGATTTTTAGGAGAAAAATAAGGGATTAAGGGTGGTTTTCGTATATTCTGTCAGTCTTTTCTTTTTCCCAAAAATCTGCATGTTTTTCCCTTCAATTCTCCCTGCCGAAATTCTCCTCTATACTTCACTATCATTACCATTCCTTTTACTTTTATTTTTATTCGTTCTTTTTGCAAGAAAGTGTCTGAGGATCATAGTTTTCGTGCTTTTGAGTTTTGGTGGTAAGTCGTTTAAGCGTGTTTCGTATTGGTAATGAATATTCTGTTAATAGGGGGTTGATTTTTGGTATTTAGGTGGAAGATAAGAGGCGGTGGTCAGCCAATCAAGGCTTGAGTGTTGCGAAATTATCGCTACTTGCTCGAGGTAAAGACTTCGTTAGATTAAAGGGAGGGTTCCTTCTGATGGTAGCTTTTAGAATCGCGAATTAAGTGATTAATTGAATGGTATTTTAGTCGAATATAGGTTCTGGAGTGTTCAGGGTTCGGTTCAGCATCAAATCGTAACAGGTGTGTACCTGAATCGCAAGAAAACGCGTTTTCGGCAAAAGCCGAAAACCTTCCTATTGACGCCACACGACCGTGTGGTAGGCCATGTGCAAGGCTGTAGGCCACAACACGGCCATGTGATCGACGAGCCAGGCCGTGCGCAGGTGACATGGCCGTGTGATGGCTGGGTAAGGTCGTGTGCGACACACGGGCTCGACTTATTGGGTTGTGTAGGCCCCACGGGCATGTGGGCCCATACGGGTGAACCACACGGACGTGTGGAATTCTGGGATAGGCCGTGTGATCCACACGACCAAGGCCAATTTGGGCCGCGGGGGCCACACGGGCGTGTGGGCCTACACGGGCAGGCCACATGGGCATGTGAGCTCATTTTCCTAAAATGATCTGTAAGGTTGCACGGGTCGCTCAAGTCGACTATGGACCTACTGTAAGGTCGGTAAGCATTACTTAGACCCCTAATTACGTGATCCGATTATGTGATGTATGTATTAAGCATGTTACACTTAGCATGTATACCGATTTGAATGTGTGATCTGTTAATTGCATTATAACATGTCATCGATTGTATGCTGCATTACATTGGGGTGGGTTGATGATATTGGGGGAAGTATCTGAAAGGCAAGTAAGCCTGTTATCTGGCAGCTCAGCTGCAAATATCTGATTATGTGCCGCATTTCGGTACAGCATGGTGTGTAGGGATGGGTGGGTTGATTTTATCTTCACATGGTGTGTAGGGTTAGACGGAAATGGTGTGTAGAGGCTGGTGGGTAGGATTCTGATATTCTGTTCTGTTCTGTATATTCTGTATCTGGGTGGGCTAAGGTCTGCACCGATTCTGTATCTGAGTGGGCTAAGGTCCACACCGATTCTGTAATGGGCTCAGACCCGAACTGTAAATATATGATTGTTTTCTGATATGATGTTGTGTGCATGTTTTCTGTGGGGATTACACACTGAGTTGCGAAAACTCATCTTTTTTTTTGTTTAATCTATTCAGGTAATCTCCAGCATTAGACGGGTCGGTGCAGCGGAGGACTCGGTGGTAACCACGGTTCTGGACTTTTATGATTTTTATTTTGTTTTACGATTATGGGTTTATTTTGATGTATTCCGCAGACTTTTTGGGACTTTTGCTTAAATGTGGTTTATTATTGTTTTTATGCATTCATAACTGCTAGACGTAGGAAGACTTGGTTTTCAAAAACTAAAGTATTTTCTAAACCCTCGATCCCTTAGACGGTTTTCTCGAAAACAAAAGGGTTTCTCTAAAATGGACAGACTTACTTAATTAACTCTATTTTTCATAAAATAAACGACTTCTAAAGCTTCCGCAACGAATTACATTTTAAGCAATCGACTAGATGAGTAAGCATTTTCTGGAATCAATAAGAGTAATAAGATGAACACGGTTTTATCATAATAAATTGTTTTCAAAATTCCATTTCATGTGACATCGCCAGATTCGGCCATAATGTCTAGGCCGGGTTTGGGGTGTTACACGATAAGTATGAAATCCCGTTTGAATAGATGAAATTTGATGGATACAAGATTTCCCGTATTGGTTGTGGTCTTGCATATGTTGTAAACACACCACAGCTCCTACGAGCATCCTGTTATAAGCCCTCTCGAGCTTTCTGTTATATGGTTCCTGCGAGCATCTTGATCGGTAGTGATTCTACATGTGTTGCGGACTACCGCAGCTCTTTGTGAGCGTCCTGTTATATGATCGGTTTTGATCCTACTTATATTGCGAACACAAACACAGCTCTTTATGAGCGTCTTGATATAAGCTCTTTTTGAGCTTCCTGATATGGCTCGCTTGAACTTCCTGTTATATGGCTATCCGGAGCTCCCTAATAATAACTCTTCTGAGTTACCTGTTAAGCTCAATGAGCTTCCTGTTTTAAACTCTTATGAGTTTCCTGTTATAGCCCGGATAAACTTCCTGTTACATGGCTCATATGAGCATCTTGTTATATGGCCCGAGAGAGAGTGCTTCCTAATTATGTGCCCTAATGGGTACCCCTAAATATGAGTTGACGGATTGCAGTTTGTAAACTTTAAGTGTACTACATGTGTATCCATCGATATTTCAAATAAATTCAACGGGAAAAATTCTGACATGATTAAACCGAACTTAAGATAATTTGTCATGGAAATGGACATGTAATATGGAAGTATGATATGGAAAGCATATATATCAAAGTTATTATATGATGAGCTCATCCATGTTCTTGGTATTTATGTGAATTACTTGACTAACATGGTTGGTGAAGTTGTGTGTTTTAGGTTTTAAGCCAAAATTTCTTGGATGCTATTTATATGTTTATTTAATAAAAGTGAATGGTAAGTTAAATTTTCAGTTATGCGAACTTACTAAGCATTACATGCTTACTCTGTTTATTTTCCTCTTTTTATAGTGCTCGGAAGCTCGTAAAGGTTGGAAATTGATCGGAGCATCAACACACTATCCTTCAGCTCATTTTGGTATAAATAACAAACTTATTTTGATATAATGTCATGTATAGGCTAACTTGGTCAATGTTGGCATGTAAATGGTTGTTTGTATTCTAGCCATTAGAATGGCTAGTAATGGTATGTTTAGTGTATATATATATGTATAAGGTTATATAATGATTAATATATGTGTGCTTGGTATGGTTAGATTGAAATATGTTAAACATATATGTTTTACAAAAGATGAGTTTGAATACTTAAATACATGTGATGATATATTATGCATAATGTTAATGTTAGCTTGGTTTTAATGTCTTGAATTGATTGGTATATATATATGCAAGTATTGATGTAGGTTGAAGACAATTTGGGTGAGAAAAGTGACCATGGAAATGGCCTATTTTCGTTCACACAGACAGACACATGGCCATGTACACGGGCGTGTAGTTTGGCCGTGTGTCCCCTGCATCTTAAAATTTGAGAAACAGAATGCTCAGAATTGGTCACACGGGCAGAGACACGGGCGTGTGTCTCAGCCGTGTGAATCCTGCACCTAATTTTTGAAAATTAAATTGTCCACACGGCCTAGCACACGGGCGTGTGGCTGGCCGTGTGACCTAATTCAGAGAGTTACACGGATATAGACACGGGCTAGGACACGGCCATGTGCCTCACATCGAATGCCCACACGGCCTGAGACACGGGTGTGTCACTTGGCCGTGTGAGCCACATGGCCTACCCACATGGGTGTGTGAGCCCTGTACCTTGGATAAATTTTAAAATTTCGCGAAACGTTCTCTGAGTTTCTGATATAGTCCCAATTTGTTTCTAATGTATAAATTGGACCTCGAGAGTCCATTTAAGGAACAAAATGATTGAATTATGATTTGTTTCGGATATGAATAGCAAATGACATGATTTAATTGAATTTGTTCTGTAAACTTTTGTAATACTCTGTAACCCTGTTCTGACGATGGATATGGGTTAGGGGTGTTACATTTTACCCCGACAAACCTTTACTCCTTTATTTTCTCTACATCTTGCACCTACAAAACCACCAAACACAACCTTTCCACAATGCGATTAAAAGTAAAAAATAATAATATTTAAGCACCGTCCAAGCTTCTTATGCAACGTTCTAAACATACTAAAATAATATCCTAAAATGCAACTAAGTTCACTTAAGTACAGACAATTGACCTAGCCTAAAAGCATGAATTATAACTCTTTTTAAAAAGTTATCAATGAGCTTAGTGGGCCTGTTTAATATAGGTTGGGTGGCAAACCCTAGACCCAGAGGGGGTTGCGGCCACCCACCTTATGTCCCCCTAATGGGACAATGCATTTTACATTAAAATATTATCATTTGGTGTTTTCTTGTTCAACTAAGACTCTTGTGTTTTTTTTTTCTATAAATAGAGACTATGGCTAGGTAAAATATCGACATTAAGTGTTGTTAGTCTCTCAAATTATAGTGAGATTCATTTTTATAATAAATTTTATTGTTCGAGAGAGTTTAGCTTTGGTTTGTAGTTCATAGGGAGAAATTGATCTTCCCCACTAGAATATCAATAAACTTTCTGTTGTGTTAATCAGTTCATGGATTTAGAACCCACACTCTAAGCAAACCATGGGTTCAAGAATAGTAGAGAAAATTGTGTTGGTAGAAAGTTGAGAAACAATCTAGACCGCCTAACCATAAACACAACTATTAATTTGATAGAGTTTATAGCTCTAAATAACACAACTTGATTTTTTTTTTTTAAAAAAAAATCCCCATTGTGCAACAAAATCTATTTTCTAGACCTAATTTCTTCAACAAAGTGGATATCCAAATATCCACCCTCAAGCCAAAATTTAAAAATTAAATTAAATCAAATTAAATTAAATAGAATTTAAAGTTAATTTGAATTTAATTGAAACTAAAATTAAACAAAATCTAGCTTTATTCAACTTAATATCTGAATTTTAAGGCACAAGAATTAATTTAGTCTTTATTTGAATTTCCACTTTAAAATTAAATGAAAAAAAATCTAACTTTAGAATTGAAATAATAAGGGAAACCCATAGCCCAATCAATCATTTCCAAGCTCAAATCCATATTATAAGCCTGGGACAAAATTAGGTTTATACATCGCCCATATTATTGATCCGTCAGTGGACTTTTTATTTTATTCTTAATTCCGAATATATTAAATCTCTAATCTATAAATATGTAATATTGGTTAAAGAGAAAATACTGATGAATTATTGGAAACTAGAAAATTTTATTTGTCAATTTAATAATTCGGCAAAAAAAAAAAGTTTATTTGAAATTATTTTTCTTTACACATTTCTGAGTGACTGTTTAAGTTTTGAGCATTTGTTGTGCTATTTGTAAAGTTGAGAATAGTGGAAAAGATTCAAATTATAGAAAACAAATTTATATGATTCTATAAGACAAAATTCAATTGGACTTTCAAAAACTTATAGACCATTTTCTGTGATTATGGTGTTCAAATGGTAGATCTTCAAATTATCTTTATAATGGTTTTGAATTAATCGATTTTGAATTCTACACTTTGAGAAATGGTTGTTTGTGTAAAGTAATGTAGTTCATTACGGGCGATTCAAGATTAATTGTAAATTAGCTTCTCCAGCATGTGAATTTGGAACAAAACACACCAAAGTATTAAATTATTAATGATATATTATTGTTCTTAACTAACCAAATTGATTCTAAATTGTGTAAATAAACATTAAAATTTCACTGCACATCCCTTTCATGTTTTCTAATACTTAATAGTTATGGATGTTATAATAGCCCAAAAAACACATATTTTATAATAGAATCTCAAAACTATCCTACTTTGAGATTAAATTTTATTTTTACAATATTTAAATAAAAACCAATAAATATTTAAAGTTTTTTTATATAAAAATGTTATATGATTTTAATCTTTCTCTAACTGAATTGATATCACTTACTTTGTAATACCAAAAAGATTTTCGAATTATATATATCTCAATTCACTCAAATTTCAAAATAAATATTCAATTGAATAACTAATAAAATAATTAAAAATTTGAATCTTTAAGGGTTTGTTTGGATAGAACAAAGTAATTTGAAGAAAATGTAATTATTAGGGTAGTAATTACACTTTCTTGTAATTACAAAGCATTGTAATTCCCTATACATATTTAGTTGATAGAATGTAATTACATCGTAATTCCTTATGTCATGTTTGGTAGTACAAAATGTAATTATACAGTTACATAATTTATATTTTTAAAATATTAATAATTATAAAAAAAAGTAATACTAAGGATATGCAAGAACAAACAATGTTTATTGGAAATATTCCTTTAATGAACCCCTCGCAACTTCTATAGTAAATAGAATACACAGAATTATAATCAATAAAATATTGCAAAGCCCCGGTATCTATTATCAATCATAATTGAATCATAACAAAATTTTGGTCTATAATAGTACCATAATATTAGATTCGGGGGAGGTTCGAAACTTCAAAATGTGGATCCAAACACTTATATAAAAACTTAAACACCAAAGATACGGTGTTCATAAGTTTAGAAAGTTGTTTTTTATAAATGAATTATGACAAAAAATTAAAATACTATTTTATAAATATCTATATATTTTTTGAAATATATAATATATACACATAAATAAGTTATGCCAATATTTTTTTGTCATGACTTTTTATAATAAGTACATTATAATACTTTTATAATACGTAAATTATTTTTTATGATATACTTTTTGATCATAAGTTAAAAACTTTTTAGGATTTAAATAATAAATTGATTTGTTATAACTTTATAAAGTACACATAAATTTTGTTTCGACTTTTTTGGTAAAATAAGCCCAAATTTTTTTTTTATAAAAAAAATCAATTAAGCCCCTTTGAACTTTTTGCAACCAATTGATTCATAAACTAATAAAACATATTAAATAGGTCCTTTGACTGACGTTGATCACTAATATTTAATGGTAGCATTGACGTGACCATTAGTAGACCCCACATCAACATTGATTGCTAACATGACAATGTCACGTCAACAAAAAATTTAAAAAATAAAAAATATTTTAAAATTATATTTAAAATAAGTACACAATGAATTTAGACACTCATTTGTTTAGATTCATTCTAAAATTATAGAAAACATAAATTTTTTTATAAAAATCATTAAATTTTGTTAAAATTTATAAACCTTATTAGAAATTAATTAAAAATCATAAATTTTTGTCAAATTTATTTAAAAAATAAAAATAATTAGAAAAAATAATTTATAAAAATTATTAGAAATTAATTAAAATATAAATTTTAATTAAAAAATTAAATTATTTTTATAAAATTTATATTCCACATTTTGATTAAATGATTTGACTAATATAACTTGCGTATATTTAAAAATGAGAGGAAAAAATATAAAAAGAATTTATAAAATTTTATGATTTTTATTTAATTTCTAATAATTTTATAAAATTTAAAATTTTAATGATTATTTATAATTTTTTATGGTTTTTTTTAATTTCATAATGCATATGGAGAAATGGGTGACAAGATTCATTGTGTATTTATTTTTAAAATAATTATATTTTTTTATTTTTTGTTGAGATGACATCTGCTAATGGTCACGTTAGTGTTGTCGTTAAATACTAACAGTCAATGCCAGTCGAAGGGCCTATTTGGCCAACTTTTGTTAGTTTAAGGCTCAATTAGGTGCAAAAAATTCTGAGGGGTTTAATTGATTATTTTTTTTTGAAATTTTTTAAGGGATTATAATACCATTAAACTTATTTTTACAATATAATTTCTTAGGATTTATATTTTAACTTTAGAAATTTTTTTTCATAACCATCCCGAACACTCATACATGTTTATGGTTAAAATACAATTTTTTATAACTTAAACTTGTGTAAAAAATAATTTTTAAAGTTAAATCATGTGTAAGTGTTTGGAAAGCCATAAGATAATTGGTTTTTGGTGTAATTACTCATATTCTGACCCTCTCCTTTAAGAATTGGAAAGTGTAATTGGGGTGCTCTAATTACACCTAATTCAGTGAGACCCACAAACTACAATGGTTATCCAAACATGTCACTCTTGTGTAATTACAAATAATTACACCCAAATCAATTACTAATAAACACTACCTAAGGGTCTATTTGGACAACACATAATACTTAGATGAAAATGTAATTACTATGGTAGTAATTACACTCCTACAATTACAATGAATTGTAATTCCCTAGACGTGTTTGGCTGATAGAGTGTAATTACATTGTAATTTCCAATGTCATGTTTGATAATACAAACTGTAATTACATAGTTACATAATTTATATTTTTTAAAATAATAATAATTATTATAATAAATTATCAATGCGCTAAAAAATTTATAAACAAGTAACAAAAAGTAAAATTAAATCATTATATGCAATATATTAATTCAAGAAGGTAGTCGACAATACATCACATTCAATTTTATTATATTTTGTTAGGTTGTTCCATCTTTAACATTTAACATATACTCCTTATCATCAACTATGGGTCTTTAACCAAGTTCATCATCTAAATTTGTATCATTAAGATTATCAAGATCTCATTCTTCCATGTGCTCTTTAAAGTATGGATATCCCAATTTCACCTACAAATGAAGTTACGAAGTATGCAACATGCTAGTACGATTCAACCTTTTTTTTATGCTATACTGAGGTAATTTTGTTAATATGAGAATTATTTATAGAATAACAAATGCCCTCTCAACCACATTTTAAAGTTTTAAATATCTCAAATTAAAGAGTTCACGTGTAACAGCCCGTTTTTGGGTCAAATCGGAACAGTGGTTTCGGGACCAGAAATCCAAAGTAGAAATATTTATTTTAGTATTACTTTAAGGTCTACAGTATGATTGAATGATTGTGTGAAAATTTCGTTAAGAAATTTTATCGATAGGGTGTCCAATTTGACTAATAGGACTAAATTGCAATAGGTGCAAAATGTGTGTTCTAGAAGCTAGAGGTGTTTAATTGTAATAAATTCTTAAATTTGAGGTCCTTAAATGGTAATTAGACCATTATACTTTAATTTGGACAAAAATGGACATGGTTAGGTGAAATTTCAAAGTTTGGCATTAAGGGCATTTTGGTCATTTGGTAAATAAAGACAAAATTAACTAATAAAAAGATGTCATCTTCTCAATTTCATCCTTTTTGTGCCAAAAATTGAAGAGTCACCATAGCTAAGGTTTTGGCCAAGCTTCCAAGCTCGATTGTAAGTCCGTCTTTATCCCGTTTTTAATGATTTTTACGTTTTTGAAGTTGTCACAACCTAATCTAGCTATTTCAAGGACTAACTTGAAAGAAAATCAAAGTCTAAAATTTTACCCATGTTATATATTTGTGTATTTTGATGTTTAATAGTAGAAAATGAATGTTTGGTGTTAGGTAAACAACATTTACCAAGTGATTTTTGATGAAAATGTCAAATAGGGACCTATTTATAAAAGTTGTAAAATGTGTGTAAAAATGTGAATAAATGAAAAAATATGGGATGTAATGAGCAAGGAATAGGTTCAACTAGGCTTGAGTGTGATGAAATTGAATGAAAATCATTTTACGAGCCTAGGGACTAAAATGTAAAAATTTGAAAAGTTAGGGGCAAAAATGTAATTTTTACCATAAGGTGTTTTTGGGATTAAATTGAATAATGTGATGATTGAATACGTTAAATGTGGTATTATAGATCAAGAAAGACGAGGTTCTAACCTAGATTGGGGAAAGAACAAGGTTGTGGACTAAATCGAATTATTAGCCATTTTGTACCGAGGTAAGTTCGTATGTTAAAAATGAGCTTTAATATGATTGTATTTTATTGCTTTAATATTGCATGATATGTTTGATTAATGTGGATGAGCTTAATCCTATGAACGAGTCCGAAGACGAATCGACAAGCAAGAAATCCCGTTTGAGCCTTAGGAATAGGGTAGGATACAAGTGACATGTCACTAGGGTCATTATGTGTTATGTGATTATGTGATCCAGGTGCTGGTCTCGTACGTCCTACAGGTGGCTGAGTATACCTGCATTTGTTGCGAATACTTGACAGCTTGTGTGAGTAGCACCGTGTAGTTACGTCTTGACTGACAGCTTGTGTGAGCAGACCCGTCGATAGCTCGAGAGCGAGCGATTATGTGATATGAGACTTAGGTAGCTTTGGCTACATATATGGCACTTAGTGTGCAAAAATTTCCCGAGTATTCGACATTGTTATTACGAGTGGTTCACGAGTATGTCAAAGATGAGAATATGTGTGAATTCATTTCGAGATGGCTCAGGTATGTACGTAAAGCTCATGCTTATGAAATGTGAGAAATGATGAATATGAGGTAAGTTTGGTGATGGAATAGATTATGGTTATGAAACTATGGTAGGTTTACATTTAATTATGTTATATTATTTGAATGTTATGTGCATCGTAAGGTTGATTATTTCTTGCATACGAGCTTACTAAGCTATATAGCTTACTCCGTTTATTTCCATGTTTTTATAGTGTCGCCAAGCTAACTCAGAATCAGAGATCGTCGAAGATTAGGATCACACTATCAAACTCTCATTTTGGGTATTAATGGTCTTAGATTTTGAATGTATGGCATGTATAGGGACTTGGTCATTTTGTTATATGTGTCATTATGATTTTAGCCAATGTATTGTTTTGTAATGGTCTTGTTTTGATATTTGGCCATGTAAGTTGGCTTAATTTGGCTAACATGGTTGTAAGCCTAAGTATATTCATATATGTGCCAATGTCTTTGGTGATATAGTCATGGTTTGCTTGGTGAATGATGGAATGTGATTTATGACATGTATGGGAAATGTTTGGAAATGTGATCTATTGATGAGATTATAAATTTGTGTACAATTAGGTACCTTGATAGTAGTCAATTGAGGCATAATGAATGTGAAATTTACATGATTGATTTAGAGCATAATAAATGTTATGAGTATGATAGATGTTGATATTGTCTTGGCATGGGTTGGTCATAATTGTGGATGTTTTGGTTGCCTAAGTATATTATGTTTTGTGCCTTTGAATTGGTGTAAGTGTATGTGTGAATAAGGGTGGCAAATGGCTTGGTAAATAGCCTTTATTTTTTCCACACGGGTAGACACATGGGCGTGTGTCTAGACCGCGTGTGATACACGGCCTGTCCCATGGGCATGTGTTTTGGTCGTGTGTCCCCTGTACCTTAGTTTTGAGAAACAGAATGCTCAGAATTGAGCACACGGGCAGAGATACGGGCGTGTGTCTCAGCGGTGTGGACGGCACGACCTCGAACACGGGCGTGTGCCCTGGCCGTGTGATCTAAATTTGTTCATGAGTTAAGGGTCAGAGAGTTACACGGGGTCGGGACACGGGCATGTGTGACCACACTGCCTGCCCACACAGGCGTGTCCCACATCCACACAAGCGTGTGACCCCTGTTTAGTGGAAAATTTTCTAAGTTTTGTAAAAAATTCTAAAGTTCTAGGTTTAGTCCCGAACCACCTCCAAAGCATGTTTTGGGCCTCGTAGGCTCATACTAGGGACTTTATGATTAAATGCAAATGGTTTTAATTTGGACGCAAATTTATGACTCGGAATTGTATGATTGCTTGTGGTGTGAGTCCGGTAATGCCTCGTACCCTGTCCCGGCGTCGAATATGGGTAAGGGGTGTTACATCACGAGTTGTCTCTAGCGTTTATGTCTAGCTCTATTCTCTTAAATGATATCATACCCTCACGATATGGTGCAAAAAAAAAAAAACTTTTGTATTTGAATAACTAATGTTTACCACATAATATTTGGGTTCACAGCGTAAAAAGTCTGTAGCTTTTATTACAAAAACATAAAAAAATAAATATGGAGAAAGACTTATACTAAGTTATAACCCTTTTTATAATTCGTAAAATAAGTTTAAAATAATATAAAACTTATAATATATATAACCTTTGTAAAAAAAGGTTTTATAAAGTGTCCAATAACTTTCGTTAATATTTTTTTCTTCATAACTTTAAAGAGTTATTTTTTAATAAATAAGTTATGGAAAAAATTAAAATATTTTTATAAATAAGTATATTATTTTTATAATATATATCATGAACAAGTAAATAAGTTATATTCATATGTTTTGGTCATAACTTTTTATAAAAACGTATTTTATAACACTTTTATAAAAAAAAAATTAATTTTTAGAATATACTTCGTGTAACACCCTCGATTCAGTCTTGGAGTTTCGGCTAATTCAAAGGCGTTACATTTGATCACCGAAGTTATCCTGTAAAGCCATTCTTTTACTTGTGTTGAATTTTGTGAAAAATCACTCTTTCGTTTCTAAGAAAAATGTTCATTTATTTAAACCGATTTTTCTTAGCAATTCGATTACCATATTATCAATGTGAAGTTTTGAGAAAACGGTCAAGGTTTAAAAAAACCTTTCCAAAACTTCTAAGAATTTATTAAGCAACGAAAACAATTTTAAGAATAATGATTTCCTAAACCGAATAGCATGCAAATATCAGAGTGTTAACTAAGTATCATGCTTTAGAATAAATAAGCTAAACTACTTCAACCTAAGATCTAAGACGAGGAATAATTAATAATTACAACCCGATAATAAAATGAATAGAAGAAACTTTAATACAACTTTAAAATAATGATAATAGCGAAAATGAGCTTGGTAGTCCGAGAGTCCTCTAATGCCATCCCAAGTCCTGGTTTTCTGTGTTACCTGAAAGGTTAAAGAAAGGGGGACTGAGCTTACAACGGCTCAGTGTGAGTCTAACTTATAAATCATTATATATAATTGTAAAATGGTAAATCATACAATTTACAACATTGTAATGAACTAATCATTCTTCATGGTACATATAATAAATGTATAATCAATTTATATGTGATGCAATGCAATTTATGGATTAAGATCCCATCCATCCATCCTATCCACCCTCGAACATAACTCGACATTCCAAAACACATAACAATAACTAACCATCCCAAATTTGATTTCCGGTTTGATAGTCATTCACTTGTCATCTGTGACGATGACTTTTACTACAATAACTTACCATCTCGGTTCCTCAATTTTTTATGGCCTTTTAAACTATCATCCATGTTTATCTGGTTTTGATGACATTGCCGCCTACTTCATGCAGTAATGACTTTCAGTGTGGACTTAAAATTCCACTATCTTCTATGAAACTCCTCTATCCTCCTTACCCGTTTTCATGTAATTATGCACATATACTTAGCATGTAATGCTTTTTATCATCAGTCGATGTTACATTCAATATTTCATACTAGCATGTAATAACATGTGTTCATGCATACTAATTTCACATATATACATATAATTTGTGCGATTAAAATAAAACAACATCACAAGTACAAGATTTTCATGTGATTTTAACAAGCCTAGTTATCTAGCACATATATAGGTTTGCGCGCAAGGCTCGCAAGTGAGGGTTCGCATAACATATAGGCTCGCATAGACCTAAGGTTCACATAACACGTAGGCTCACATAGACCTAGGGTTCGCATAATATATAGGTTCACACACTTAGGGGTTTGCATAGGTAGGGCACGCGGCTAAGGGTTTGCACATTGGTTCGAACAAGCAAGGGTTGCATCTAGGGGTTAGCATGTAATAATCATACAATTTGGCTCACGTGTAAGAACATAAATTTGACCTGCACAACCAGTGGTTCGTTTGTGATTTATGACTTACATGTATTGACTCGCAAGTATTGATTTGCATGTATTGACTCACAAGTGTTGACCTGTATAATTTGACTTGGATATATATTGAATCACATATAGTGACTCACATATATTGACTAGCATATAATGATTTGCATATATTGACTCAAATGTACAACAATTTAGGGTACGCATATAATAACCTAGGGGTTCGCATGTTTTTCATATAAGGTTTGCATGGATTTACTAAGAGATCGCATAAGTAATCCTATATTTTTATGCATGTGGGGGGTTCGTATGCAAAGGGATTCGCATACAAGGGGTTCACATATCAGTGGGTTCTCCTAGGGGTTCACACTAAGGATTCGCACAAGGGCTCGTGTACATAGGTTTGCTTATGGCCTCGCACATGGGTTCGTAAATACTAGGTTTCTCCTGGGTTCACCTATACTAGTTCTCTAATCTCTAGTATGTATGAATTATACACAAAGATTTAGGTTTAGATCCCATACCTAATTTGAGAAAACACAAAAACCTTAGTTTGGGAGAGGACGTTGAAGATCCACTTGAGGGAAAGGGGTGATTTTGAAAGCTTGAATCCTTTTTCTTTAAAATTTGATTTTGGTATTTGGTGGAGAAAAAAAAAGATCTTTGTTATTGTTCTTGAAAATTTTGTTAAATGAAAATTCTAGGGTTTGAAAAACTTGGTTATTTATAAACCCTTTTTCCCTAATTGTAATAGGATTAGGAGTTCTTTAAAATTAGGGTTTGATTTGAATTAGGGACTAATTTGAAAAAAATAGTTTTGGGTTGGGTTATTTTGTAAATTCGGCACTATTATGGGGTAAAAATTTAAAATTTAAATATTTTTGCTAAATGCTTACTAAAGTTTTTTAACTTGGGACTTAAGGGTAGACTAAGGCTTTACCACTAAACCAACAAGCTCAATCTTGTGAATCCTTCAACAAAAATAAATTTTAAGGCATTCTAAGTGTCTATTACCTTATGCTAAAAAAATAAAAAATTAATTTCAATCCTATTTCATCTAGGCCTATTTTTTGGATGTGACAAATCTCCCCTCCTTAAAAAAATTCGTCATCGAATTTTACTTACCTGGATCGAACAAGTGAGGATATTGTTGACAAATCAACTCCTCGGGTTCCCACGTCGCTTCTCTAGTTCCATCAAAACTTTAACTAAAGGAATTTGCTTATTTCTAAGTGTTTTAACCTCTCTATCTATAATACTAATTGGTTCTTCCTCAAAAGATATGTAACAACCATTTTTTTCAGTGGTGTCGGAAACAGTAGTTTCGGGACCACAATTCCAACGAATGAGTCTGTAAATACTACTATTTAATATTTACGATAAGTATTATGATATAGTGAATTTTAATTTGATAATTTCATTTAATTAGATAATTAGTTATGAACAAGTTGTTTGTCCCTAAAGTCAAGTGGTTTTGGAAAATGAGATATTGGGACCTCGTTTCTGTAAACTGAGCTCATAAATATTATTATTGAATTTTTACGGAGCTATGTTATAAGTGGATTGAGGTTTGGTCCGAAAATTTTAATAATTGAATGGTTAATTAAGGAAAAATAACTAAATCATAAAAAGCGTAAAATCTAACCAATATTTATTTTTTTAGCTTAAATGCATTATTAATGAATTATTAAGGATCTTAAAGGAAAGTTAACCTTCCCTATTATGAGAGGACAGTTAATGCTAAATTATACATGACTTTTTATATTAAAATTCGAAATAATATAATAATATACATGTTAAATTATTATTTTAAAAGGATAAACATTAAAATCTCATTATCATCATTATCATTTTTTTTTTCTTCGCTGAAACAAGAACTCAAAGCACCATGGGAGTAGCTCCAAGGGGCATTTTTGTTTCTCTTGCATGGTAGGTTTTTCAATCCCGTTTCTTATAATTTTTATGTTTTTGATATCGTTGCAATTAGGTATAGTTAACTCGTATCTCTATTTTCAAAACTGTTAAAGATTTTAAAATTTGCCATTAATGAATCTTAATTTTTTTTATAGAAATTGGTAGATTTGGAAGCTATGAAATGTTTAAGGACTATTTGATAAAGTAAATTTTGTTAATTTTTGCATTTAGGGACTAAATCGTGAATATGTCAAAATTGACATTAAATTTCTATAAAATTAGATTTTTGAGGGCTGTAGAAAGGCATAAGTGAAATTGGAATGAAAAATGAAGCTCAATTGTGAAAGCTATATTTGTTTCGATTTTATGGACTAAATTGAATAAAATGTAAAATTTAAGGGAAATTATGTAAAACAAAATTAAAAAGATTATAAGCATGAATTTGAGTATTATTATGAGATTGGTATTGATATTTTGAGTTTTAACTATTATATAAATCAAGTTGTTGACTTGGGCAAAAAAGGGAAAACTGTCGAATAGTCCATGTTAGCTAAAGCAGTATTGTTTTATCAGGTAAGTTCATACAGCATAAATAAGTTTAAATTGTTGTTGAATTATGTTTTAAATGTGTAATTGTGTTTATTGAAAGCTTGAATTTGGTTATGAACTAGTATACATGTTGAGAACTGAATCTAATTGAAATGGATTATTGCGAAATGATATGATTTGAGATTAAATCTCGATGAAATTAGTAGAAGTCTTGTATATGAGGTTATGATTTTTGCCCAGGTTCCGAGCTCCTGCATATGTTCCGGGCTCAAGAATATAGGAATAGGTTCTAAGCTCCTGCATATGTTGCAGACTCGAGAATACAAGAATAGGTTTCGAGCTCTTGCATGTGTTGCAAACTCGAGAATATAGGTTTAGGTTCCAAGCTCTTGCATATGTTGGGGACTCGAGAATACATCAATATTAAGCCTTGGCCAAAAAAATGATTCGTGTAGGTTCAACCCTAATGGGTGACCTGGAACTATTACTTTCACATGTGTACGGAGTTCTTTTACGAAGTTTTATCAGGTGATGTCATTAATAAAAGGTGGTTTTATGCCATTGATTGTTGGCTAAGTTAGGCATATGAGTTCTTTTACGAAGTTTTGAGTAAATGAATTTTTGGTGCCAATGAGGGCATATTGGTTGTATATTAAAATGAATAGGTGAATTGGTATTTTGGATTTCAAATATACATGCTTTGGTGTTGGTTTGAATAGCATGAAATGGCATTATAGGTCACTTAAGAGAATGGTACGAAAGCTTGCTCAAATAGGTTATTTTTGTTGCACACGGCTGTGTGTTCAACATGTTAAGGGTGGTTTTTGGTTCACACAGCCACAATGAGTTACACGGCTTGGCGACACGGCCGTTTAACCCCTATTTTACTATTTTACCTATCTTTTTGTAAATGTTTTAAAATGGACCCGATTTAGTTCCGAGCTTGTTTAAGGGCTTTCGTAAGCTCGATTGAGACTCGGTTTTGTTTGTAATGTATGTTTAACATAGACTTAACTTATATAAATTGAATTAATGAATATTATTGAGTAAATTGCAAATGAATGTTTCGGTTTAATGTTGTAGCATCTTGTAGCTCGAGTCTGGCGACTGGATCGAGTATGGGGTGTTACAAGATAAGTCCGGTTAGAGCTCAATCTCTTCGATGGGGACGATATCGAAAGGATCAGAACGATAGAGTCGTAACATTGACACATGGACCACATTATGGATTTGATCTAACTCAGGAGGTAGCTCAAGCTGATATCCTACTAGGTCGATTCGCTTCTGCACTCTGTAAGGACCGATGAAATGAAGACTTAATTTTCCTTTTCTACCAAACCTTAGAACTTTTTTCCATAGCGAGACTTTTAAGAGGACTTGTTCACCGATGTGAAATTCAATATCTTTTCTTTTTAGGTCGACATAAGACTTTTGTCGATCTAAGGATGTTTTAAATATTTCTTGAATTAATTGGATTTTGTCTTCAGTTTCTTGAACAAATTCAAGACCCATTATTTTTCTTTCTTTCAATTCTGTCCAGCATAGGGGTGTACGACATTTCCTTCCATAAAGTGCCTCATATGGTGCTATCTTAATGCTTTCTTGAAAACTATTGTTGTAAGAAAACTCGGCAAGTGGTAGAAATTCCTCACAATTGATTCGAAAGTCAATGACACAACTTCACAACATATATTCTAAAATTTTAATTGTTCTTTCGGATTGCATGTCGATTTATGGATGGAATGCTTTGCTAAAGTCAAGTCTTGTTCCTAATGCTTCGTGTAGCTTCTTCCAAAACCTTGAAGTGAAACGAGGATCTCGATCCGATATAATCAAAAGCAATACTCCATGTAATTTAACAATATCAGTAATGTACAACTTTTATAATTTCTCTAAGGAATAATCAGTTCAAACAGGAATGAAGTGGGTTGATTTAGTGAGTCGATCAACTATCACCCACAATTAGTCCTTTCTAAAGAGGGTTAGCTATAACCCACTTACGAAGTCCATTGTCATTCTCTCCCACTTCCATTATGGAATTGTAATTCGTTGAAGTAACCCTGGTGAAACTTGATGTTCCGCTTTTATTTGTTGGCACATCAAGCAATTTGCCACAAAATCCATCACATCTCCTTTTAATCCTGGTCACTAATATAATTCTTTTAAGTCTTGGAACACTTTATTACTTCCGGGATGCATGGAGTATAGACTATTATGAACTTCACTAAGTATCTTTTGTTTTAGCTCTGGATCATTTGGGACACACAATCTTTTTCTGAGACAAAGAACTCCTTTTTCGTTAATTTAGAAGTCTTCTATCAATTCATCCTCCACCCTTTTTATTTGTGGAAATAACTTTATGTTTAACGGTTGTTTGATTTTTATTTCCTCCTCTAAGGTTGGTTTGACTTGTAATTCGGCTAGGATGTCTCCAACATCGTAAAGGCTTAATCTTGCGAACATTGCCCTTAGTTCCATTTTTTCTTTCTTACTTAAGGCGTTTGTTACAATGTTTGTGTAACACCCCTTACCCGGGTTCTACGTCGGGAACCGGGCCCGAGGCGTTACCAAACTCAAACCACTTGATCGCCACTTAGGCTCAACGTAATTACTCTCTATAACCTCACTCTCGACTTACGAGGCCTCACTCATACACACGAGGGCTTTCAAGAACAATCCGAAACTTTTACGATTCTTAAAATTTTTGTCTTTTACACAGGTCTCACACGCCCGTGCAAGATTAGACATGCCCGTCTATAGACATACACGCCCATGTCCCCAGACCGTTCCTAAAAACCCAGTATTCTGCCAATTTGCCGACGGCCAAGGCACGCCCGTGCTTCCTAACCGTGGTGAATTCTGACTTCCCACACACGGCCTCAAGCCTAGTCACATGCCCGTGTGGCTAGCCCGTGGACTATCCTGATTTAAAATGTTAACATGCAGGGGACGCTTGCGGCCACAAAGACACGCGCCGTGGGCTGACTGTGTGTCACATGGCCTAGACACACGCCCGTGTGTCTATCCACATGGTCAAGAACAAGGCTAAGTGCCAAGTTCTTTTCACCCCTCTAGCATACACAATAAATACTCATCCAACACAATCATTATCAACTCAAATTGAATTGCAATCCCATATAGATAACTACAACTTTTCATATAATGTAATAGCCAACAACCATGGCATTATACAAAATACACTATCCATCTGAAGACCAACACATCTTAGCCATTTACAACAAAACTCACTAACTTCTCTAGCCCCTATACATGCCATATACAAAACATTAAGTTTCATGTACCAAAGTGTGCTGATATGTGGGCTATCTTCTGATGATCCTCGTATCTCGATTCAACGCTTTTAAATCTATAAGACAAGGGAAAAGAAAGGGAGTAAGCTTTGAGCTTAGTAAGTTTACACATAAACAAATAAGCATCATAGTATAAGCTAAACAACAATTAGCATTATACTACCAAAAGTAATGAACAACTATGCTTACTCTTTCTGACCTTTACCACATTTCCAACACATCATGAGTCACATACTCATAACCATCAAAATGCACTCCTGCATTCAATGTCACATTTACACAATATACAACACATCATTATTTCTCAATAATTCATCCACACAGCTAATTAACTTAATAATGCATCCACATAGCTACCTTACTTAATAATGCCATCACACGGCTAATCCACACAAAGAAATGTCTCTGGTTTCGCACTTAGCACACCACAATCAATTAATAAGGTGGTATCGCACTTAGCCTACCACAAGGGTATTCATAGTGATTCAGCACATAGCTCACCAAACGATATACCTCACGATAGCATCGCACATAGCTAGCTCATCGTCAATATGCATTAGGATGGTGTCGCACTTACCCCACCATCCAGCATTATCACAACACATGCACAAGTCTACTTACTTAATCATTCTCGATCATACATTCATTCCATATTTTCTACTACATTCATCCCACATAGGTTCTCAAACATGCTACACACTAGCTAGCATTAACAAATTGTAAGTATGAATGCATTATTTATGCATAGACTTACCTCGATACTCAAAAGTATGAAAATATGCAATTTAGTCCACCACCTTGCTTTTGCCTCGGTTTCGATCCGGGCTTCATCTTTCTTGATCTATAATGAATAATTCAGCTTATTCAATACACACATTGACTAAATTGACTCACATTTCATACTTTAGAAAAATTACTATTTTACCCCTAAACTTCCTCATAATTACACTTTAGCCCCAAGGCTCGTAAAGTGATTTTTATTCAACTTTCTATCCTTTCATGCTTAGCCGAACCACTTACTCAACTAAATCATTCATCAAATCTCACTAAATCACACATGTATGACCAAACTAAAGTTTTTCACAATCAAGTCCCTACATGCATTTTCATGGAAAATCACTTAACAAAAGATGTTTCTACTACATCAAGCTTTCATAATCTTCCATAAAACATCAAAATACATGCATTTCACACATAACCACATTTTTGAACATCCATAATAGCTCACCAAATAGCTAAAAATAGCTTACTCATGCTACTAGGACTTCAAAAATACGAAGAATATCAAAACCGGGCTTAGGAGCACTTACTAGCAAGCTTGAAAAGTTGAAAGAGCCCTAACAATGGCTTCTCAAATTTTCGGCAGCTAAAGGGGAAGAAGATGAATGAATTTGTCATCTTTTCACCTATTTTAGTCACTTATTTGATAAATGACCAAAATGCCCTTTTTGATAAACTTCAAATTTTGACTCATCCATGCCCATTTTTGTCCAAAAATTAGAATTTGGGTAAATTGCTATTTAAGGACCTCTAATTAATAATCTAAAGCTATTTCACACAAATAGCTTCTAGAAACACACATTTTGTAACTTTTGCAATTTAGTCCTCTTGGACAATTCAACCACAATTTCACAAAATTACTTTATGAAACTTTCACACTAGCATGCATACATAATATAAACCTCAGAAACTCATTCATAACCCTCAGATTTGTGGTCTCGAACCACTATTCCGACTAGGCCCTAAATCGGATGTTATAGTTTGCTTTCCCTGGATGGTATTTGATTGTGCAATCATAGTCTTTGAGTAACTCGATCCATCTCATTTGCCTTAGGTTGAGTTTATTTTGTGTTAAGAGATATTTCAAGCTTTTGTGATTTGTGCAAATCGTGCACTTTTCTCCATAAAGATAATGTCCCCAAATTTTAAGCGCAAAAACAACCGCGGATAACTCTAGGTTGTGTGTAGGATAATTGCACTTATGTGTCTTTAGTTGCCTTGAAATGTAAGCGATCACTTTTCCATCTTGCATTAAAACACAACCGAGTCCCACATGTGATGCGTCACTATAACTAACATATTCTTTCCCCGATTCAGGTTGAATTAAAATTGGTGCTTGAGTTAGAACCGATTTCAACCTTTTAATACTCTTTTGTCGCTCCTCGATCCACTTAAAAGGCATGTCTTTCATTAGCAACTTAGTCTAGAGGGCAGCTACTAAGGAAAATCCCTCAACAAACCTTCGGTAATATCCCACTAATCCTAGGAACCTCTGAATTTCCTAGACATTCTTTGGTTGCTTCCATTCTAAGATTGGTTCTATCTGTTTCTGATCTACTTAAATTCCCTTAATAGAAATGATGTTACCTAAGAACATAACTTCTTTGATCCAAATTCACACTTACTAAACTTTGCAAAAAGTCTCTTTTCCCGTAGAATTTGCAAAACTATTCTTAAGTGTTCATTGTATTCCGCTTCAGATTTTGAGTGCACCAAAATATCATCAATAAAAAATAAGAAAAATTGATCAAGGAAAGGTTGAAACATACAATTCATGAGGTCCATGAATGTTTTTGGCGCGTTCGTTAATCTGAATGGCATGACTAAAAATTTGTAGTGTTCATAATGAGTTTTAAAAGTTGTTTTATGAACATCTGCCTCTTTGATCTTCAATTGATTATACCTCAACCTTAGGTTGATTTTGGAAAACATAGTGACACCTCAGAATTGATCAAATAAGTCATCTATCCTTGGTAAATGACATTTATTTTTCACGGTTAACTTGTTTAGTTGCTGATAATGAATGCAAAGTTGGAGTGATCCATCATTCTTTTTCACAAACAAAACTAGTGCTCCCCACAGAGAAATACTGGGCCTAATGAATCCATGATCAAGTAACTCTTGAAGTTGGATTTTTAATTCCTTTAACTCCTTTGGCGCCATTCGATAACGAGCTATCGACACTAATGTGGTTCCTAGAATCACCTCGATTCCAAACTCTACCTCATGATCCGGTGTTAACCATAGCAACTCTTCGGGAAAAACATTGGGGAACTTACTAACTATTCGAATGTCGCTTACACTAAGTTCAGTGACTTTAACATCTTTGACATAAGCTAGAAACATTTCACAACCTTTGCAGACCAATTTTTCTGCAACCATAGCTGAGATTACTTTTGACAAATAATTCCTTCTATTTTTGACCATAACAATTTATTTGCCGTCCTTAGTTTTCAATGTTTCCCTTTTCAAGGCACAATATAAGTTCACTTGGTGCTTCACCAATCAATCTATCTCCAGAATTAGATCGAACTCTCCGAATGGTAATTCCATGAGTTTGGTGGGAAATTTTTTTTCTTACAACTCTAACGGACATCTTTTATAAATTCTATCTACCCTAATTGTTTGTCCTAATAGGCTTATTACTGTCATATTACATCTAGATATGAATGAGTAGATCCCACGTCAATTAAAGCAAAGAAAGGCACAGAATGGATAAGGAATGTACCTGTGATAACATCGGTGACATTCTTATCCTTCTGTCCTCTTGCCACATAAACTAAGGTTGGTTGCCTTGCTTCCACCCGGTTCACACCTTGTGTCGGAGCTCTTTGGCCTCAGTTTCCGTTATTTTGATTCGGTCCACGATTTCCTTAAGTTTGGGCCATGTTTTTGCCTTGATTTTGCACTTGAGAGAGCTTATTCCAATGAGGATAATCTTTTATTGATGATCTTTGACCCACACTTAAGACAAACACCGATTTTCTTCCCATGTGGTGTTTCTCACAATACTGGCATTTAGGAGTTCATTCATCATTGGGCTTGGGCTGTGGCTTGGCCCTTTTTTGCAAGCCTATGGTTTGAGATGTTTGAAACTGAATCCCTTCTGTTAGGAACTTTTTGCCTCTTTTTTCGTTCTGTACGTTTGATCTCCTCTAGGATTTTGGCCTTTTCAACCAAATTTTTGAATTTTCTTTTCCTGATGAAGTGCCACTTGAACTTTTAAGTCGTATCTTAACCCTTCCTCAAACCTCGCACTTTTATCCTCCTTTGTTACTACAAATCCAGAAGTGTAGCAACTGAACCTCATATATTCAGCTTCATACTCCGAAACTAACATATCTCATTGTTTAAGTTCGATGAATTTGTGTCTGCGAGCTTCGGCATAACGGGGAACCATGTACTTTTTTTTAAAAGCCTCTTAGAAATAATTCCAAGTTAACCATTCTGCGAGTGTTCTCCTAACAATTTCTTGCCACTATCTATAAGCATCGTCTTTTAACAAGGACACGACTCCTTTCAGTTTTTGCTCAAGAGTGCACTCAAAGTCTTCAAGAATTATTTTTGTCATCTCCATCCAATATTCTGCTATGGTAGAAGTTGTTTCAGTGACACCTTTGAACAATCCAACCCCGTTTGATTTGAGCTTTTCGGTAGTCGTGTTTCCATTCCTATTTTCGTTACCCGATCCGACAACTCTTTGGAGAGCTCTCAGCATAGCTTGAGTCATGGCATCGTCTCATAGGGTTCCATTTTTCTGATTTCCCATCCCCAAATCTTCGTTCTTGGGACCTCCATCATCATTAGCGGTAGAGTTTTCTACATATTCCTGGGTTGGGTTTTCTCCATAAATTATGGGCGGTTCCATAAGTATAACCCTACGAGGTCTACCCCTACCACGTCTGTCTTGGGTGTTCATACTGGTAATTCTTCAATTTCAAGCAATTAGTATTTAATTCAAGTTTTCAATTTATGCTACCTTTATATCTAAGTTTCTTCTACTACTTAGGAAGTTTTCTACAATATCTGGCATCAGACTCCCTCGGACTTTAGTTTTTCAAAAACTTACTACATCATAGTTTATATTCATGCATACTCAAAAGTTTAAAACTGAGTTTAGAAAACCTATGCTCTGATCCACTTAATGTAACACCTCGACCCGATTTAAGAGTTTCGGCTAAGTCGAAGGCATTACATTTGATCACCGAAGTGATCCTGTAAAGCCATTCTTTTACCTGTGTTGAATTTTGTGAAAAATCACTCTTTTGTTTTTAAGAAAAATGTTCATTTATTTAAACCGACTTTACTTAGCAATTCAATTACCATATTATCAATGTGAAGTTTTGAGAAAACGGTTAAGGTTTTAAAAGACTTTTCCAAAAATTCTAAGAATTTATTAGGCAACGAAGAAAATTTTAAGAATAATGGTTTCCTAAACCAAATAACATGCAAATATCATAGTATTAACTAAGTATCATGCTTTAGAATAAATAAGCTAAACTACTTCAACCTAAGATCTAATACAAGGAATAATTAATAATTACAACCCGATAATAAAATGAATAGAGGAAACTTTAACAAAACTTTAAAATAATGATAATAATAAAAATGAGCTTGCTAGTCCAAAGGTCTTTCGATGCCATCCCGAGTCCTAATTTTTTGTGTTACCTAAAAGGTTAAAGAAAGGGGGAGTGAGCTTACAACGGCTCAGTGAGTCTAACTTATAAATTATTATATATAATTGTAAAACAGTAAAGCATACAATTTACAGCATGGTAATGAACTAAGCATTCTTCATGGTACATATAATAAATGTATAATCAATTTATATGTGATGCAATGCAATTTATGGATTAAGATCCCACCCGTCCATCCTATCCGCCCTCGAGCATAGCTCAGCACTCTAAAACACATAACAGTAACTGACCATCCCAGATTTGATTTCTGATTTGATGGTCGTTCACTTGTCATATGTGACGATGACTTTTACTACAATAACTTGCCATCCCCGTTGCTCAATTTTTTTTTATGGTTTTTTAAACCATCATCTCGATTTATCCGGTTTTGATGATATTGCTGCCTACTTCATGTAGTACTGACTTTCAGTGTGGACTTAAATTGCCACTATCTTCTACGGAACTCCTCTGTCCTCCTTACCCATTTTCATGTAATTATGCATATATACTTAGCATGTAATGCTTTTTATCATCAACCGATGCTACATTCAATATTTCATACTAGCATGTAATAGCATGTGTTCATGCATATCAATTTCACATATACACATATAATTTGTCCGATTAAAAGAAAACAGTATCACAAGTATAGGATTGTCATGTGATATTAACAGGCCTAGTTATCTAGCACATATACAGGTTTGCGTGCAAGGCTCGCAAGTAAGGGTTCGCATCTAGGGTTCACATAACATATAGGCTCACATAGACCTAGGGTTCGCGTAACATGTAGGCTCGCACAAACCTAGGGTTCGCATAATATATAGGCTCGCACACTTAGGGGTTCGCACAAGTAGGGCACGCACCTACAGGTTCGCACTTAAAGGGTTCGCACGAGCAAAAGTTGCATCTAAGGGTTCGCATGTAATAATCATACAAGTCGCTTGTATGTAATAGTATGACTCGCATGTAATAACATAAATTTGATCGGCGCAACCAGAGGTTTGCATGTGATTTATGACTCGCAGGTATTGACTCGCATGTATTGACTTGCAGGTGTTGACTCGCATATATATTGACTCGCATATACTGATTCACATATATTGACTCGCATGTACAACAGTTTAGGGTATGCATATAATTACCTAAGGGTTTGCATGTTTTTAGTATAGTGTTCGTATAGGGTTCGTATACATTTACTAAGAGTTCGCATAAGTAATCCTATATGTTTATGCATGTGGGGTCGCAGTAGGGGGTTCACATGCAAGGGTGTTCGTATATTAGGGGGATTCGCATACAAGGGGTTCTCTTAGGGGTTCACACTAAAGGGTTGGACAAGGGCTCGCGTACGCAGGCTCTCTTAGGTTCGCTTATACTAGTTCTTTAATCCCTAGTATCTATCAATTATACACAAAGATTTAGATTTAGATCTCATTCCTGATTTGAGAAAACACAAAAACCTTAGTTTGGGAGAGGAGGTTAAATGTAATACCCTGAAAATTTGAGTAATTTATTTTCTATGTGTGCTTTGAGTAATTATTCTAGAAAGTAAAATTTTCTGATTTATTTTCGTGGTTAGTATAGTCTGAAGAAGGGGTTTAAAATTTTTTAGAAGGAATAATATTAATTTTGAGAATTTATGGAAATAGACTAAGTGGCATTGACACATAAATTAATTTAAGTGTCAATGTGTAGCATAAGATGAGTAGTTGGACAAGTGGTGTTGGCGCATGAGCTAGTACATGGGGGTGAAGGTTCAATCCCTAAATAGCATCTAGGTGAATTTTTATTTTTGATTTTTCTGCCCATGTATAGCAAGTGTCGGCCAAGAGCATATATGGAAGGTGTTGACTTGTTATTTTTGGTTAGTATATCAAAGGAATAAGGAAAATTTGAACTTAAGGAAGGGTATCAAAAGAATAAGGAAAATGTGAGGATATGAGGCATGAATCAAGGAGTTGTTTAAGGAAACAATATCTTGGCCTAAAGACCAAGCATATGGACGGCATTATGGCTAGGGGGGGAGCCGAATTTTGGTGATAGTTTGGCTAGGAAGTTTAGTCTTTGGTTTTGGTCATTTTGTTTAGTTTGTGCAAGTTTTGAAAATTCTCTCAAACTCTCTTTTCCTTGGCCGAAATTGTGCACTTGGTAAGCCTAGTTCCTTTTGTCAAATTGGTCATTTTGTTTTACACTTTGGTGTCAATTTTGTGCCTTTCTCTTTGTGCCGAATTTACCAATACCTAAAGAGACCATTCTTTTCTTTTCTTCTCCCCATTGCCGACTATACATTGCTCTCAAAACTTATCTTTTTCTTTCTTTTCTTTTCCATTCTATTTGGAAACGAAACATCATCACCATCTCTCTCTATTTGATTTCTTTCAATCGAAATTCTCTCCACCTACACTTTCATGGCCGAATGTTAAAGTGCCTATAACCGATTTTATTTTCTCTTTTTCTTTGTTTCTTCATAGCCGAATTCTTCTTAGATCCATATTATTCTCAAATCCTATCTTTTCGACGTGGAAATAGGTAAGAATCCTTTTCGTTTCGATTAGTTAATAGTGGTTATGGCCGAATATTGATGATGGTTTGAAGGCTTTATTAGATCAAAATAAACGTTCCTTCTTTTAACGTTTATTTTGTTATACTTTAGTGCGATAACGGAAGTTTGGAATCAAGAAGTCGTGGGTGACAAAACGTTGGAATCAATTTTGTGACATTCAAAATAGGGAAGAAAAGGGCGGTGTTTAGCCTTCGGAAGAAGGGAGGTTCTGTTATTCCCCCTAAGTACAAGCAAAGGATCATTTTCAAAGAATCCGGATTTCCCACCGGTTGTGGACGTTCAACCGAGGAAAAACAAGCTGCTCGAGTCGTTCGTATCTCCCGAACCATTATTTGTTCGTGGATTCAATTCGGTTAGCGAACCATCAATCGGAGAGAAATCGCAAGTAGAAGTCTTACGAAAATCCGAGGGTAAATTTCTAGATCGCTATAGTTAGATCGGTTTTATTATAGATTATAGTGTTTTAATTAACACAATACGTATAGGTGTTGAAGAGCGGGAAAGTTTAGTTCTCTCCATAACCGTGTGTGTAACTTCACACTCATTTTCGTTGGACATCAAGTTGTAAGTTCTGTGATAAAATCGTAAAATAGTAAAAACGGGAAAAAATACGTAGTAACTCATATTTTTGAGTAAATGCATGAAAACGGTTAAAACCGAGAAAAAATGGGCGATAATACTCTAGTTCGATAAAATGGGCGATAATACTCTAGTTCGATAAAATGGGCCGATAATACTCTAGTTCGATAAAATGGGCCGATAATACTCTAGTTCGATAAAATGGGCCGATAATACTCTAGTTCGATTAAATGGGCGAAAATACTGCTTCGATAAATTGGGCTAAAATGGGCCAAAGTCACTAAACTACTAAATGGGCTAGTTGATAAATTGTTTATATGAGCCTAATGAAGGGTTAATTGATAAGCCCACCGATGATATGGATTAATGAAAATCATTATATGATTATATTTGTTATATACGCATGATTGCATGGGGTGGGTTATATGAAGAGAAGAATGGCCAATTGCCACAAATATGGCTCATTGCCTCTAGTTCGGTGGCTCTGCCACAATATGGCTCATTGCCTCTAGTTCGGTGGCTCTGCCACAAATTCGACTAAATGCCTCTAGTTCGGTGACAATGTCACAATCTAGTTCGGTAGTGCACTACAAAATTATTTAAGGGCTTTAAGCCCATGATTGGTGTGTTTGGCGGGGTGGGTTGACTTGATCCCCACAGTGTGTTGGTTGGTACGGGGTGTTAGCGGATGGATACTAGGTTGGTTTGGGAAATTCATATTTCATGCATTCTTTTCTTTAAATTATGTTACTTTACAATGTATGGTTGAAATCATTAATGGGCTCAAGCCCAAAGATGATATCTTGACGATCCGGCCTAAAAATGGTGGTAAGTGAGTTGCACACTGAGTTCTTTGTAACTCACCCAAATTTTATTAACCATTTCGTAATGGAAATTGACGTGGACTTGGGCCGAGATGACTTGGTGGAGGCCATACTACAAACTTGGGTTTTTATTAAACTATGACTTTATTTAGATTATTATCTTAAATATCTCATTATGGGTTTTATGTAATAAGGCCTCTTATATGTTTTTATGGATTTTATTGTGTGGATGGTTTAAATTTTATTTCTAAACTTTTAATATGGTTTTATCTTAAATATGTTAAGTTTTCTTAAGAACATTGGTTTTATAACAAAATTTCTGGACACTTTAATTATTTAAAATTCTTTCAAAGTTCTTTTAAACCATCTTAAGATTTTGACATTTTTATCTTGACGATAAGTTTTCAAACAAGTATTATTCTTAAGCTACAAATTTCAAATCCTTGTATTAACTTCTTATTAAACTCGATTTTCAAAAAAGTTTTTGTAGCACTATTTTATTTTAACCATATGAAAATAAACGAATGTATGATTGGTGTGACAAACCAAATCTTGTCTAAACGCATAGACCGGGTTTGGGGTGTTACATTTAGTGGTATCGAGCTTTTGTTTCAAAACTCGGTACTGGTTTTGGGTTCAATAAAGAAATTTGTTTGAAAATAATTTCTAGAGTTTTGATTAAAGGTAGTATGGCACCATGAACATCCCGCGCCAAGTCAAGTAAGTATCACAGATATCTTGTATGTTTATTATCATTGTGATATGATTATAAGAAACACTCTAGAACTTCTAGTTTTAGGCGTTAAAACCGTAGAGATTGAGACAATAGGATATTGATGCGAAAACACTCTATCTCTTTCATATCATAAGATATCGTTAATAAACAATTGAAATATTATTCGATTCATAAAACTCTTAAATCAGATTAAATCCAATTAGTCGCCACGAGCACTAGAGGACGTGGTCGTGGACGCGATAGGCGTGGCCGTGGTAGAGGACGAGGTGTTAGGGCGCAACGATGTGCCGGGTCATATGTCGGAAATGGATGCACTGCGTCCACTCGAGAGTGAGACGGATCGCACGACCATATGGAAGAGGATAATGCTTTGACACGAGCAATGCTGCGAGTACTTGAAAAGGTCATTTGGATCCGAGCAGGGACCAACCGCTCGTGGTTCGATATCGAGCGATCAAATCCAGTGGGCTGAGGTTTTCGAGGTGTCTCTCGTGTAGCTCCCAATGTCGCTGAATATTGGCTTGAGGCGATGAGAGAGCGAATTATGGGCGATCTTGAGTGCACTTTGTGGAACAAAAGTTAAGAGGAGCGGTATCTTTGTTGAGAGACGAAGCTTACCAATGGTGGCTTACTATCCGAGATGGCACCGATCTTTGCTTTGGTTAATTGGGAGTTCTTTAAGGCTTCCTTTCAAGGGAAATATGTGGGAACAAGCTATGTGGATGCCCGAAGGAAGGAATTCTTGAACTGGTGCAAAGAAATAAGACGGTGGCGACATATGAGGTGAGTTCTTACGTTTGAGTCGCTATGCTCGAACGATAGTGGCAACGGATCATGAGCGTTGTGTGCGCCGAGGACGGTTTGAAAGACGAGTTGCGGGTTCCGATAGCCCCACAACAAGTTAGAACTTTTGCCGCTCTTGTGGAGAAGGCCAAGATAGCCGAAGAGGCTAAGAACTCGGAACGTCAAAATCGGGAGCAAATTCGAGGCAAGAAAGATCTCAAGCATTCGGGTTCTTCGAGAAGATTCTGAAGAGGCCCTTGGAATGAGGAACCACTCAAGGAAGAGCACCGTGAGTCGTTTGTCGTAGTCGGGATTGTGCCGAATGTGGAAAAGACATTCCGAGAATGTTGGAGGAAAACGGGTGCTTGCTATAAATGCGGATCGACGGAGCATCAATATAGGAGTTGCCCTCGACGTATGGATACAACTCAAGAAGTTCGTACTCTTGATGTACCACCGGCAAGAGGAGTTCAAAGAACCACCGAGAGGTCGGGGACCGGTCGTGGTGGTAATGGGGCCGGGCGTGGTCAAGGTGCGCCGGTCGAGGCAATGGTCCTAGGGGCAACGCGGATGCAAGACGGCCGGATTGGTGTATGCGGTCGGGCGTCGTGAGGATGGCAATGCACCGATGTGATAATCGATACGTTCTTCATTTCTGATGTACCCGTTATTGCCTTGATAGATATTGGTTCTACTCATTCGTACATTGCTAGCACCATAATCGAAACTTGAAATTAGACTCAAATTTCCGATAAAGAGATGAGGTGATTAGTCCCTTAGGGCGATCGGTGTTGGTTAATAAATTGTTTAGAGACGTGCCCTTAGTAATTCAAGGAGAAACATTCTGGCAAATTTGATGGAACGCCTTTTGGCGAATTCGATATTATTCTGGCATGGATTGGTTGGTTAAGCACCGCGAAAAATTGGACTGTGTCTTTGGCGTATGTCGATAAGAAATGTGGAGGATAAGGAGATAGTTATGATAGGCGAGCGGAGAAATTACTTGGCAAACATGATTTACTGCGTTGAAGGCGGAGAAGTTAGTGCGAAAAGGATACGGAGCATTTTTAGCATTTATTTGTGCTTTAGATGCCAAAAAGTCATTGGTGGAAGATGTGAGAACGGTGAAGGAGTTCCCCGATGTTTTTCTGAAGAACTTCCTGGTGTACCTCCGATCGGGAAGTGGAATTTGGTATTGAGCTTTTGCTCGAATCGCTCCGGTGTCCATTGCTCCTTATAGAATGGCACCGAAGGAGTTGTCGAGCTTAAAGCCCAAATTCAAGAACCGCTAGATCGTGGTTTTATTCGACCGAGTGTGTCTCCGTGGGAGCACCGGTTTTGTTTGTTAAGAAGAAGGATGGGTCAATGCGTATGTGTATTGACTATAGGCAATTGAATAAGTGACGATCAAGAATCGGTACCCTCTGCCGAGGATTGACGACTGTTTGATCAATTGAAGGGAGCTTGCTTTTCTCAAGATTGATTTAAGGTCGGGTTACCACCACTTAAGGTGAAAGAAGCGGATATTCACAAGACAAATGTTCGAACCCGCTACGGACACTATGAGTTTTTAGTGATGCCGTTTGGGTTGACCAATGCACCACCGCATTTATGGATATGATGAACCGGGTCTTTCAACCATTCTTAGATCGGTTTGTGGTGGTATTCATAGATGACATTCTGGTTTATTCGAGGCGAAGAAGAACATGACTCGCATTTGCGGATTGTATTGCAAGTGCTTCGAGATAATCATTGTATGCCAAATTCGATAAATGTGAATTTTGGTTAAGAGAAGTGACTTTCTTGGGTCATGTGGTATCACCAAGGAATAAGGGTGGATCCTCGGAAGATTGAGGCGGTATTGGATTGGAAACCACCAAGTCGATGAGTGAGATTCGGAGTTTCTTGGGTTTGGCCGGATATTATAGACGCTTTGTTGAGGGGTTCTCATTGATTGCCGCACCTCTAACTAAGCTTTTGCGGAAGGGAGTGTTGTTTATATGGACCGATAAGCGCAAGAAAGTTTCGAGCGATCAAGAAGGTTTTAACGCAGCGCGGTATTGATTCAACTTTGAGGTCGGGAAGGAGTTTACGCTTTATTGTGATGCGTCACATACGGGTTTAGGCCGCGTATTGATGCAAAGTGGGAAAGTTGTAGCTTACGCTTCTCGTCAATTGAGACCGCACGAAGTGAACTACCCTACTCATGATTTGGAGTTAGCAGCGGTGGTGTTTGCCTTAAAGATTTGGAGGCATTACCTCTATGGTGAAAAGTCTATCATCTATACTGGATCACAAGAGTCTTAAGTATCTTCTTACTCGTAAGGAGTTAAACTTGAGACAACGAAGATGGGTGGAGTCATTAAAGGACTATGATTTCTCTATTGAGTATCATCCTGGAAAGGCTAATGTAGTGGCGGACGATTAAGTCGTAAGGTGGTATCTCGATTTGAGAGCTATGTTTGCCCATTTGAGTTTGTATGAGGATGGTAGTTTGATAGCGAATTTCAAGTGAAGCCTATGTGGTTGGAAACAAATTAAGGAAAAACAGATTTTAGATGAGAAGTTGAGACTTTTATTTCAAGAAGTGGAAAATGGTGAAATTGAGGATTTTGGAATAAATTCGAGAAGGTGTATTGTGTTTTCGTGGAAGGGTCTGCAGTATGCCTAAGGATTCGAGATCCGAGGCAAATGATTTTGAGGAGGCGCGCATAGTAGCCCTTATACTATGCACCCGGAGGAAATAAGATGTATCGGGATCTTCGTGAATGTATTGGTGGCACAGGTTGAAACGTGAGATTTGAATTTTGTGGGAAAATGCTTAACTTGTCGCAAGTGAAAGCGGAGCATCAATTGCCGTCAGTCTTTTGCAACCGATTAAGATTCCTCTTTGGAAATGGGAGCGGATAACAATGGATTTTGTTAGTGGGTTACCTTTAACACCTACTAAGAAAAATTGCATTTGGGTAATTGTTGATCGTCCGACGAAGATCGCTCATTTTCTACCAATGCGCATTTTACTACTCGTTGCGAGAAGTTGGCGAAGCCGTATGTATCCGAAATCGTGAGGTTGCATGGGGTACTCAGATCGATTATATCGGATAGGGATCCTAGGTTTACATCTCGATTTTGGAAAGCTTTGCATGAAGCCTTGGGTACAAAGCTTAATTTTAGTACGGCTTTTCATCCTCGATCGATGGTCGATCGGAGAGAGTGATTCGATTCTGGAAGACATGTTAAGGGGATGTGTAATCGACTTCAAAGGTAGTTGGGAGGATTTTCTACCGTTAGCGAATTTGCGTGCAACAACAACGCCTACCAGTCTAGCATTCAGATGGCACCTACGAGGCATTGTATGGTCGTAGGTGTCGTTCTCCTATTTGTTGGACCGAGTTGGGTGATCGGCAGCTGTTAGGACACGAGATGATTTCTCAAACGGAAGAAAAAGTGAAAGTTATTCGGACGCAGGTTAAAGGAAGCTTCGGATGAGACGAAGTCGTATGCGGATCTCAAGCGTAAGGATATCGAGTATGCCGTAGGAGATCAAGTCTTCCGAAGGTCTCACCTTGGAAGAAGATATTCAGATTCGGAAGAAGGGCAAGTTGAGTCCTAGATACATTGGACCATATCGTGTGGTGAAACGAGTTGGTCCAGATGGCCTCATCGAGTTGAGTTACCTCGAATTGAGCCAAATTCATAATGTTTTCCACGTGTCCATGTTGAGGCGCTATAGATCGGATCCTTCGCATAGTACCCGGTAGAAGAAGTGGAGTTGAATTTGGATTTGTCTTTTGAGGAGGAACTAGTGGAAATCTTAGACCGAGACGTGAAGGTGCTAAGAAAGAAGACTGTGCCGTTGGTCAAAGTGTTGTGGCGTAACCACGGAGTGGAGGAAGCTACGTGGGAGCCCGAGGATGCAATTCGGCAACAATACCCTCACCTTTTTCAGCCAGGGTAAATTTCGAGGACTAAATTTTCTTTTAGGGGTAGAGTTGTAATACCTGAAAATTTGAGTAATTTATTTTCTATGTGTGCTTTGAGTAATTATTCTAGAAAGTAAAATTTTCTGATTTATTTTCGTGGTTAGTATAGTCCTGAAGAAGGGTTTAAAATTTTTTAGAAGGAATAATATTAATTTTGAGAATTTATGGAAATAGACTAAGTGGCATTGACACATAAATTAATTTAAGTGTCAATGTGTAGCATAAGATGAGTAGTTGGACAAGTGGTGTTGGCGCATGAGCTAGTACATGGGGTGAAGGTTCGAATCCCTAAATAGCATCTAGGTGAATTTTTATTTTTGATTTTTCGCCCATGTATAGCAAGTGTCGGCCAAGAGCATATATGGAAGGTGTTGACTTGTTATTTTTGGTTAGTATATCAAAGGAATAAGGAAAATTTGAACTTAAGGAAGGGTATCAAAAGAATAAGGAAAATGTGAGGATATGAGGCATGAATCAAGGAGTTGTTTAAGAAACAATATCTTGGCCTAAAGACCAAGCATATGGACGGCATTATGGCTAGGGGGGCCGAATTTTGGTGATAGTTTGGCTAGGAAGTTTAGTCTTTGGTTTTGGTCATTTTGTTTAGTTTGTGCAAGTTTTGAAAATTCTCTCAAACTCTCTTTTCCTTGGCCGAAATTGTGCACTTGGTAAGCCTAGTTCCTTTTGTCAAATTGGTCATTTTGTTTTACACTTTGGTGTCAATTTTGTGCCTTTCTCTTTGTGCGAATTTACCAATACCTAAAGAGACCATTCTTTTCTTTTCTTCTCCCCATTGCCGACTATACATTGCTCTCAAAACTTATCTTTTTCTTTCTTTTCTTTTCCATTCTATTTGGAAACCAAACATCATCACCATCTCTCTCTATTTGATTTCTTTCAATCGAAATTCTCTCCACCTACACTTTCATGGCCGAATGTTAAAGTGCCTATAACCGATTTTATTTTCTCTTTTCTTTGTTTCTTCATAGCCAATTCTTCTTAGATCCATATTATTCTCAAATCCTATCTTTTCGACGTGGAAATAGGTAAGAATCCTTTTCGTTTCGATTAGTTAATAGTGGTTATGGCGAATATTGATGATGGTTTGAAGGCTTTATTAGATCAAAATAAACGTTCCTTCTTTTAACGTTTATTTTGTTATACTTTAGTGCGATAACGGAAGTTTGGAATCAAGAAGTCGTGGGTGACAAAACGTTGGAATCAATTTTGTGACATTCAAAATAGGGAAGAAAAGGGCGGTGTTTAGCCTTCTAAGAAGGAGGTTCTGTTATTCCCCTAAGTACAAGCAAAGGATTTGTTTCAAGAATCCGGGATTTCCCACGGGTTGTGGACGTTCAACCGAGGAAAATCAAGCTGCTCGAAGTCGTTCGTACTCCCGAACCATTATTTGTTCGTGGATTCGATTCGATTTAGCGAACCATCAATCGGAGAGAAATCGCAAGTAGAAGTCTTACGAAAATCCGAGGGTAAATTTCTAGATCGCTATAGTTAGATCGGTTTTATTATAGATTATAGTGTTTTAATTAACACAATACGTATAGGTGTTGAAGAGCGGGAAAGTTTAGTTCTCTCCATAACCGGTGTGTAACTTCACACTCATTTTCGTTGGACATCAAGTTGTAAGTTCGTGATAAAATCGTAAAATAGTAAAAACGGAAAAAAATACGTAGTAACTCATATTTTTGAGTAAATGCATGAAAACGGTTAAAACCGAGAAAAAATGGGCCGATAATACTCTAGTTCGATAAAATGGGCGATAATACTCTAGTTCGATAAAATGGGCGATAATACTCTAGTTCGATAAAATGGGCGATAATACTCTAGTTCGATAAAATGGGCGATAATACTCTAGTTCGATTAAATGGGCCAAAATACTGCTTTTGATAAATTGGGCTAAAATGGGCCAAAGTCACTAAACTACTAAATGGGCTAGTTGATAAATTGTTTATATGAGCCTAATGAAGGGTTAATTGATAAGCCCACCGATGATATGGATTAATGAAAATCATTTATATGATTATATTTGTTATATACGCATGATTGCATGGGGTGGGTTATATGAAGAGAAGAATGGCCGATTGCCACAAATATGGCTCATTGCCTCTAGTTCGGTGGCTCTGCCACAATATGGCTCATTGCCTCTAGTTCGGTGGCTCTGCCACAAATTCGACTAAATGCCTCTAGTTCGGTGACAATGTCACAATCTAGTTCGATGAGTGCACTACAAAATTATTTAAGGGCTTTAAGCCCATGATTGGTGTGTTTGGCGGGGTGGGTTGACTTGATCCCCACAGTGTGTTGGTTGGTGCGGGGTGTTAGCGGATGGATACTAGGTTGGTTTGGGAAATTCATATTTCATGCATTCTTTTCTTTAAATTATGTTACTTTACAATGTATGGTTGAAATCATTAATGGGCTCAAGCCCAAATGATATCTTGACGATCCGGCCTAAAAATGGTGGTAAGTGAGTTGCACACTCGAGTTCTTTGTAACTCACCCAAATTTTATTAACCATTTCGGGTAATGGAAATTGACGTGGACTTGGGCCGAGATGACTTGGTGGAGGCCATACTACAAACTTGGGTTTTTATTAAACTATGACTTTATTTAGATTATTATCTTAAATATCTCATTATGGGTTTTATGTAATAAGGCCTCTTATATGTTTTTATGGATTTTATTGTGTGGATGGTTTAAATTTTATTTCTAAACTTTTAATATGGTTTTATCTTAAATATGTTAAGTTTTCTTAAGAACATTGGTTTTATAACAAAATTTCTGGACACTTTAATTATTTAAAATTCTTTCAAAGTTCTTTTAAACCATCTTAAGATTTTGACATTTTTATCTTGACGATAAGTTTTCAAACAAGTATTATTCTTAAGCTACAAATTTCAAATCCTTGTATTAACTTCTTATTAAACTCGATTTTCAAAAAAGTTTTTGTAGCACTATTTTATTTTAACCATATGAAAATAAACGAATGTATGATTGGTGTGACAAACCAAATCTTGTCTAAACGCATAGACCGGGTTTGGGGTGTTACATTAAAGATCCACTTAAGGGAGAGGGGTGATTTTGAAAGCTTGAATCCTTTTGCTTTGAAATTTGATTTTGGTATTTAATGGAGAAAAAAAAAGAACTTTGGAATTGTTCTTGAAATTTTTGTTAAATGAAAATAATGGGGTTTGAAAAACTTTATTATTTATAAACTCTTTTTCCCTAATTGTAATTGGATTAGGAGTTATTTTAAAAATAGGGTTTGATTTCAATTAGGGGTTAATTTGAAAAAATAATAATTTTGGGTTGGGTTTTTTTGTAAATTCGACGTTTTCATGGTGTGAAAATGTAAAAATAAAATGTTTTGGCTAATGCTTACTAAAAGGTTTCAAACTTAGGACTTAAAGTTAAGGCCTTACCATTGAACCAATAAACTTATTCTTATTAATCTTTCAACCAAAATAATTTTTAAAGCATTCTAAGTGTTTCTTACCTTATGCTAAAAGAATAAAAATAAATAAATTTTACTCCTATTTCATCTAGGCTTATTTTTGGGATGTGACACCTTGTGACCATAATTTTAGAATTTTTAGGATTTAAATAATATAATTTTTGTTATAACTTTATAAAATGCATATAATTTTTTATAATATATTTTTTTAGGATTTATAATTTAACTTTAGAATTTTTTTTTTGTCATAATCATCCCAAACACTTATACGTATTCATGCTTATAATATAATTTTCATGACTTAAAATTGTTTAAAAATACTTTTTTTTTTTAAGTTAAATCATGTATGATTGTTTGGAAAACCATAGGACTATTGGATTTGGGTATAATTACACATGTAATTACTCTAATTCTCACAATTCCCGAAGAATCAGAAAATGTAATACTCAATTTACCAATTTTAATGATTCTCCAAACTTATTACTCTTATATAATTACAAATAATTAGGGTGGGTTTGGATGGGCGGTAGGATGCGGTGCGATGCGTTTAACTTATTTTTTATTTCACGTTACAGTATCACTACAGTATCTAATCTCACCGCCATTACTATTTTTACACTAACCACAAAAAAATACACCACTCATCCAAACTCACCCTTAAATTCAAATTCAATTATCAAACCCTTTCTCAAACACCATCTAAGCAATATCCCTTTTGAGATTTCATTCCACGGTAATCTTAATTCCGCTTGAGAAAAACTGGGATGGATTATCCACAAGAAATAAGAAGATCTATTCATATGGCATGTTTGAAGAAAGAGTGGGACTTGAAATGCCCTAAGTGAAAGCCACCGTCTAATCAATCAATCAGTCAAATAAAAAAAATACATTGTTATATGTAAAAAAGGACATTGGTTTTGGACCTCTTCGGTCAGTGTTTCTTTTGTTAAATCTATTGGTTTTGGGCGGTTGTATGGTGGCCCGTGCTAACTTGAAAACGAAAGATTTAATAACTGAAAAGATGAATTGAAAAATGGACCCATTTGCTTTGAGGGCACAGCCCTACACTATAACATCACCCTTCTTTTTATTGCCTTTTTTCCGAGTTTTCGCGCGCGTGCTTTCTGCCTTTTCTATTTCCTTGTATTGAATTCTATTCATTATCAATTCTTTTAACATGTGTTTATTTTACTTTATTATGGTTTTGATTAAGTTTAAGCACGTTAAAATGCATTTATCTTTTTATTTAAGAATTAAAAAGGGATCATATCTAATTTTAAGTATCATTTGTATAAAAATAATAATAAAATTATCAAAATATAAAATTATTTAGTATATTATATTATTGAGGAGGAGTTTATTTGTACCAATGTAATACTCTTTTGAAATTTTTAAGAATGTATAATCCACAAGAATGTATTATCAAAATATTAAGTATACAAAATGTTATAGTACGGTGAAAAACTATTGCAAGTGAATCCCTCCCTATGCTATTTTATTTAATTTATTTAATTAGAAAGTAGGATTATATTATTTAGTTAAAACGAATTTGTGTAGCTTTAATCCCTCTACTTTTATGTACTCAAAATTGGTCTCTCCAATTTTCAAATTGCTCATTTTGGTTCTTCAATTAATTTCCCATTATTTTTGTTTGAAAATTAGATATCATCACATATTTAACCCTCAATTCTTACCATTTTTGTTAATTTATTCTTATATTTTATTTTTAATATTTTTTTTGTAAGATAAGCCACACTTCTTCTTAAGTTCTTCAATTATGTTTCGGTTTGACCAAAAACCAATCTCACCCCTCCCTTTTTTTTTCTTTTCTTAATCTGACTATTTTCTAATTGTTTAAAGCATCATTTTCCAAATCCAATAAAATTGATCAAATTTATTTATTAAATTCATTGACCCAAAAACACAATTTTGACTATAATAAAATAGAAGAAGAAAGAGTGAAAAAACATTTGTCCTTAGAATTTAAGAGAAAAAAGACAAAAAAAATAAAGGCGAAATCTACCCTGGCTCCACACCCCAGAAGTAGCAGAGAGTTTGATAAATTCCCAAAGGCGGGAAAATGGTTCCATGATGAAATCAATCCAAGCAAGAGGGTAGACGTCATAAACAACCAAGGCAAAACAATCCTAATACAAAACCCCCTACCCTCAAGAAATTGGATTATTTGTTAGAGCATTGGTTTTCTTCGAACAAGATGAGTTTGAAGTTTTATGCCTTTTTTCAGAATGATTTTTTTTTTGTTGAACGAAATTTTAAACTAAGTAGATATGTTTTATTCCGTATATATATATATATATATATATATATATTTATTATATTTATATATGTTTTATGTTTCTAATATTTTTATAAATTTTAATTTTTTTATTTTTTATAGATTATATATTTTATCTTTTCAAAATTTTTATAAATTTTATTTTTTAAAATTTTTATAAATTTTACCTGAGAAAATATTGTATGAAATTGTGATTTCACGTCATTCTTATCCATTTCCAATTAGAAGAAAGACAAATCAGATTTTTCCCGATTTTTAGCATTTTTAGTTGGATTTAAATTTTTTCAGGAAGAAAAAGCTGAAAATCAAGAGGAAACATCTTATTTGTCATTCTCCTATTAGAAAGAAATAGGATGATATGGAATCACAGTATCATACAATCCCTTCTCAACGTCACCTAATCTTAAAATTCCATGTCATCACATCTAACAATGTGACTTATCCCAAGAAAAAATGTAAAAGTATAAATTATTTTTAAAAAAATTTAGGGACTAAATTAATAAAGGTTGTAAAATTTAGGAGTTAAATTTGTGGTTATATCTACTTTTTAAATAGAGATAACAAAAAAAAAAAAAAAAATAACGAAAGCACTGAAAATGAGTAATTTGAAAAATAGATGGACTGATTTTGATAAACAAAAGTAGAGAAATTAAATTCACACAAATCGATAAGTGTAAGAATTATCCTTAGAATTTAACCTTATTAATTAAACTAGCCTCTTCTTTATTATATACATAAATTAATGGGTTAATTCATTATTTGCGCCTGAACTTGACAATCCTTCCCACATTGGGGCCTGAACTAGGTAATTATTTTTACATTGGAGCTTGAACTTTTTTTTCTCAAGCTTTTTTAAGGAAATATAAGGGATTAACTTGGACAAAAAAAAAATTCAAACCCCAATTGAGAACAATTGCGAAGTTTAGGGATTAACTTGGACAAAAGAAATTCAAGCCTCAATGTGAGAACAATTGTCAAGTTCAGGCCCCAAATAAAGCATTAACTCTAAATTAGACTAAGTAAGTTTTTATCATTAGAAAAAAAAATATTCTCTCTTTAAAATATATTATTTCTTAAAATTTATATGAAATATTTATTTAAAGTTACAACTATATCAATAATTTCAATCAGAATCAATCATTACAATTATTGAATTGTATAACACTTAAACTAATTAATTAATATATCATTTTTAAAAGGAGAGGAATTATTTTACGCTCTTCTGTATATTCTTGTCTGACTAGTATTTTAATGATCCAACTCTAATATTTCATATTCCATTTACATAGACATGCATGCCAAACTTGACGTACAAAAATTTTTTTTAGCTATTTTTTTATGTAAAAAAATTTCAATCGTTCAATAAATATTAATATTTGTACTTTTTAAATCGATATGATAAGATGTCAATTTGTTTGAAATTTTACATGCATGAAAAGTACAATTATATCGATAAATTCAATTGTTGGATTGTTAAATTATTTTTGTTAAATTTTTAGTTTTGCTGTAACATCCCCAAACCCGGCCTATTCACTACGACCAAATCTGGTTATGTTAGTGAAAATATGTTTCTTTACTTAGAATTTAAAACATGAAAATTTATTATCTTTGGAAAATTATGTCCACAAAATTTAATACATAATATAAGTTTGTTGAAAATTTACGAATTAAAACATTGTTATAAATTACTATAATATGAACCTTTTAATAAAAATATTTACGAATATAATGTAAACTTCAACAAAATTAAATAGAGTACTTTAATCATAGTGGCCCTTATTACATCAAATAAATTAAAACCAAGTAATTAAAATGCTTGAAATAAAAATATTCAAAACGTCTACTTCGCATGAAAATCTGTCATGGGCCACCTTGTATCCACTCCAACCCGTCCCACTAATCACGACTCACCTGTGATGATGGATAAATAATTGGGTGAGTCACAATGACTCGATGTGTAAGTTAACCACCAAATCCACCCACATGCTAGCCACATAATATCCCAATTATCAAATGCAACAAGTAATATATATATCATTTTAACAATTACCACAACTGGGCTTGGCCCACATTCAAATCACACTCAAATACTCGGGCTAGGCCCATTTCTCAATAAACCACATATCAACTGGGCTTGGCCCATTTCCACGTATGTTCCCAAAACATACCTATCCACATGTCATATTGGGCTTGGCCCATTTCCATATTATTACAAAAATAATGCAACATGATTCCCAACCCAACCTAGGGTCCATCCGCTACACACCCCTTATCCAAATTACCACACACCGGGGGACTATCGAGTCACCCTCTCCTTTTCCCTCAAAAGGCAACCAATGCCATCCACGATGTAGCGTATAGCGACATCAAACCACGATGGAGCACACGGCAATCCATCAAGCCACGATATGGCATAAAGCCCATATCAATCAAGGTAACCACGCGAACTAGATCGCAAAGATCCACAACGCGACCTCGATCGGCGCCAATCCACGATGCAAAGACAAAGTCGACATCAACCACGTGCTCAAGAAGTACACCCGCACTTTCTTTCATAACCCACCCATGCACATGCCACATAAAAATATAATCGTGATCATGCATGCACATGCTTATTAATGTCCATAAACATACTCATAAACAAATAATCACACCGCAATAGATCCGATACTAACTTTGGTCATCGCTATACCCTTTAAGGGTATATATGGCACACTCATTACTGCACTTGTTAGTAAAACATATAACACATAAAACCCGGAAACAAATGGGTTAGTTACACACCTTATTACTAGGAGTTCTAGACTCTCGATCCTCGACGCTTCTCGATTAGCGAAACTACGACTTTTGCCTAACGCTTTCTTCTTGTTGTTGGCCCACACCGTGGCCAATCTCGAAAGCAATGACGGATCTCTTCTTGAACTTTGGGATGGGGACTTTCCCTTGCCCACCTTGGACCGGTACTCGAACCCACGTCCATCGTAATCACTTAATTAGAACCCTTTGGTTAAACACCATAATACAAAATCTCAAGCGAACAACTACAATTTAACTACTTACCAAACGATCTTAAATCTCAAAGGCTCCTCTCAGTACTTTTGTCGATTTGCCCCTTGATGAGTCCAAACAATTCGAGACCTTCCTTTAGACTCCTTGGCGCTGGCTACAAGCTCTAAATGTCGACAAGACTACTCCTCACAGTTCGGCACCAAGCTCGGCTAAATAAAAGAGAAAAGGTTTCGCTTCACTACCAAATGAAGTTGGAGCATTAGCCAACACAAGGTGTCATATGGAGTTTTGAAAAGAGTTTGAGAAAGGAATGGGAGTTCGGTCAAAGCGCAAATAGGGAAGGGAAAGAAGAAAACAAAAGAAATATTGACTACAGAGGCCAAAGGAGAAATCGGCACACCAAGAGGGAGAGGCAAAAGACTTGATGAATAACTAGCACTCTACCCTCCCCTATTTATAGCATTCGGCCAACCCCCCTTAAAGACTCCAAGATTTGGCCAACACCTTCCTAGCCACTAATTCAATTCCATTTGAATTAGTTCAATTCAAAAACAATTTGAATTGCTCCACTATTATCCCACTTATCATAATAAATAATAAATAAAAAAAAAAATAATAATTATCCCACACTTAAATAGATAAATAAAAAAAATAAAAACATAATCCTTATCAAAATCAAAGTCTTCTAGCCGTCCAACACTTCCTAAAATTGCTGCCAAAAAGCATCAAAAAATTAAATTCCAAAACGCAGCTCCCTTGGTTCGAACCTGGGACCAGTCTGCTGCACACCTTGCCCCCAACGCCCAGGCCACTCGGCCACTTTGATTTTTATGCTAGAAACCCCCAACGTTTATTTATAAACCCTTCTTAACTCAAGCCCATCACCACCAACAAAAATAAAACGCCAACTGCAGCTCCAGGCGCTCGAACCCGCGCCTTGCTCTCCTCCAGCCAGCTAAGCCGTGCGCCACGCCAGCCACTCCACCAGCCCATCTTTCTTGTCCGAATTCCTCACCATATACCTTTAAGGCCTTACACAGCCCAACGCCCCAAAATAAAACGCCAAATGCTTCTCCGGCCCCTCGAACCCGCGACCTGCACCTAGCGCCTTTTCAAGTAGTGCCTCAGGCCACTTTACCAGCCCATTTTTCTTGTCCACTAACGCCCACAAAATTGTTTTAAGCCCTACTTCCTTAGTCCCTTCCTTTAACGCTAAAAAAATAAAAGCCCAACTGCTTCCCATGTTATTCGAACCCCTTCCCCCTTGGCACTCCCTTTGCACTTAGCGCCCAAGCCACATTGCCAATTCCTTTCTTGTGCCTTAAACGCCCAATTAATTCTTTTAAGTCCTCCCAAAGCCAAGCTCCCCTTTATTACTTAAAAATTCCAAAAATTTTCTAAGGCATTCCTTGCCTTCTAGGGTTCTCCAAACCCCTAAAAATTCCTCCAACATGACCATAAGCCTACTAACTGCTCGAGCTATGCTCCAAGCGCATAACCCCTAAAACCAGGGTGTTACATTTGCACCCTTTCATATATTTTTGTATGATCAGTATTTTAACGATCCAGCCGTCATATATCATATTCTATTTTATACAGATCATGCATGCCAAATTCGATGTAAATTTAAAAAAATTACCTATTTGTTTTATGTAAAAAAAAATTCAATTGTCCAATAAATATTAATATATGCACTTTTTAGATCAATATGATAGAGATTTTGGATCCGTTTGAAAATTTACATACATGAAAAGTACAATTATATTGATAAATTCAATGGTTGAATCCTTAAATTATTAGTCGTACAAAAAATAAACAATAAGGGTGTAAACTACTTTAGTTTTACATCAACGTAAGTGGATCCCTCCCCTTCATATTCTATTTATTTAGATCATGCATGTCAAATTTAACGTAAATTAAAAATTTTTAACTATTTTTTAGGTAAAAAACTTTCAACTGTTCAACAAATATTAATATATACACTTTTTATATTGAAATGATAGAGATATAAGATCGGTCTAAAAGTTTACATGCACGAAAAGTACAATTATATCGATAAATTCAATGGTTGGCTCATTAAATGTTTTCATTGATGATTCTACCTCCACTAAGGTAATTTGTCTAGAAGAAGATAATGTATTTGTTCTAGTTTCTATTAAAACAATAGATGGGACGACAGTTGAAACAAATGTAGAAGAGGACGTCAAAACAAAGTTAAAGCTTACACTCTTAGCTAGAATTCAAAAAAAATCATCCTTCTGAGAATATTATTGGCAACCTTACTGATGTAAGAACCAGAGCTAAAGAGATCTTCGAGAAATGATCAAGCTAGATTGGCATGTCTCTACCCTTGAATCTATAAATGTTGAGGAAGCATTGCAAGATGAACATTGGTTGAATGCAATGCAAGAAGAGCTGCAACAATTCATCTTAAATTATGTTTGGACACTTGTTCCTCGTCTTCAAGGATGAAATATTATAGGAGCTAAATGCATTTTCAAAGACAACAGTGATGAACACGAGAATATCACCAGAAACAAGGCTCGGCTGGTTGCATAAGGTTTTACGCCATTCGAAGGTGTGGACTTTAATGAGACCTTCACTCTGGTAGCCAGGTTAGAATCCATTTGACTATTACTTATCGTTGTATGTCATCTTAACGCCAAAATTTTTCAAATGGATGTTAAGAGTGCTTTCTTAAATGGATTTCTTAATGAAGAGGTTTATGTTGAGAAACCAAAAGGATTTAATGATTCCTACTATTCGAATTATGTGTATAAATAGTCCAAGGCCTTGTACGAACTCAAACAAGCTCCAAGGGCTTGGTACGAATGTTTGTCCCAATTCTAGTTGTAATAGAGTTATGACCGAACAAATGTGAACAAGACCCTATTTGAGAAGAAAACAAAGGGAGCATTAGTGTTGTTCAAACCTATGTCGATGACATTATTTTTTATTCCACTTCAATTAAAAAAAAGAAGAAGGATGAGTTTAACTCATGAAATATGAGTTCGAAATGAGTATGGTTGGTGAACTCACCTATTTCCTTGGATTGCAAATAAGACAACTTGAAGATGGAACTTTCATAAGTAAAAAAAAAAAACATGTGTTGAATATTGTAACAGCCCGATTTAGGGGCTAGTCGGAACAATGATCTCGGGATCACTAATCCGAGATTTGAGAAATTCATTTTCATGTTATATTATGAGTCAGAGCATGATAGTATATGAGCATGAGAATTTTGGTGCTTTAATTTTAGCGATTTTATGTGTAATCGTGAAAAAAGGACTAAATCGCATAAAGTGCGAAAGTTCCATTCTATAAGCTAAAGGTACCAAATAGCTATAGATTGATAATTGGAGGTCTTTAAAAGGCAATTAGACCCCAATATTGGCTTGGCTGGCCATAGACTTCATAGGGGACAAGACTTGACCAAGTTGGTCAAAGTTGGTGATGTTTGGTGGACTAAATTGTTAGTTTAATATTAGAATAAAGAAAAGATGATGTCCATCTTTTTGCTCATCCCTCTCCACCGAAAATAGCAAGCAAATAGGGGTTTTTGAAAGCTCAAAATTTTAGCAAGCTCTCATCCATTCAAATCAAGAAGAATCGAGAATCCGCCTCGATCGGTGAAAGAACAAAGTCTCTGACTAAACCGTCGAGCTAGCTCATTTTGAAATCGAGGTAAGTTTGTATGTGATTAATGCAACATTCATGTTAGCATAATTGAGAATGATTGGTAACATATTGATGCATGATACTCTACTAAATTGAGTAACTAATGTTGAATATGATGTTGAAGTCCTAGTGGACTATAATGAATATGAAAAGGCTATCATCGAGATATGAAATAGATAAGTCCCGTATAAGACCATGTCAGGGACATGGCCTCGGCACCGAGTTGAGATCCTGTATAAGACCATATCTGGGATATGGCTTCGGTAATGAATATGGGAAAATCGTATAAGATCATATCTGGGATATGGCATCAATATTTGATGTGAAAGACCATATAAGACCTTATCCGGGATAGGGCATTGGCATTTAGAAGTGACTCCATGTAAGACCACCTCGGGGATGTGGCATTGGCTTCATACCTACATGAATGACAATGAATATACGTATTTGACTATCCCTAATGATTGATGGGACAAGTAGATGAGTTTAGAAGTAGAAATGAGAATTGTACTAAAGTCATATGAATGAGTGAATACAGGTACTCGTGAATGAGTCACGAAGAAACGATTGCGATATGTGGCACGGTATGTGCTAAATAATGGCAAGTATGAGTAAGTATGGCAAGAAGCCTATGAATTGTGTATGGTTAATTAATGCCATGGATGGATTATATATCGAGCTTATTGTTGCTATTTATTTTCATGCAAACTTACTAAGCTTTATGCTTACCACTTTCATTGCTCTTTCTCTTTGTAGTATTACCAAGATAACTCGAGGAAAATGGGCGTAGGAGTTCGGAAATCATACTATCGACACCACTTTGGTATAACAATTTTGTCTTATTTTGAGTATGGCGTGTATAGGACTCGAGTATTTTGTTAAGTCATAATTGTTGGCCAAAGTGTTGGCTTGGTAAGGCATTAAAGTCATTTTGTAAATGGCCTTATAAGTTAGGCAAGTACTTGGAAAATTCTATTGCTTCATGAAAGTGATTTTCTTGAAGTGTATGCCCTTGTGTATGGATGTTGAATTGAGTATTTAGAAATGCCTTTGGGTTATGAATTATGTTAAATTGGATTGGTGTTGGTATGTGTGTAATGTAGGGTGGCAAAAAGGCTTGGCAGATAGCCATTTAATTGTCCACACGAGTAGACACACGGGAGTGTGTCTATGCCGTGTGTGACACACTGTCAGCCCTATGGGCGTGTGGATCGACTGTGTGTCCCCTTGCATGCTAGGTTTGCAAGTCAGTAGGCTCCACGGGCTAGGGACACGGGCGTGTGTCTAGGCCGTGTGAAGTTAGTTAGGATCGACCACGGGTAGGAGACACGGGCGTGTCTAGGCCGTGTGAAATTAGTCAGGATCGACCACGGGTGGAAGACACGGGCATGTCTTAGGGGAATAGGGGCGTGTCCCTAGACCAACACGGGCGTGGGGCCCCTATTTTGTTGAAAGGTTTCTCGAGCTCGTAAAAGTTCCCAGAATAGTTCTGATACCTCTCGGAGGTATGTTTAGGGCCTCTTAGGCCGAGTATGTGTAACATCCTAAATTTTTGGGCCTATGCATTTAATGGGTGAATATGTGTAATGAGTTAATTTGAGCATTAGGGGTCCAAATTGGGCTCAAGATTGGGCTGAAGCCTTAGTTAAATTTTTGTTTGGGCACTATAGGGTTTAAAAGGTGGTATCTGAGTTTAAAATATTAAAATGGGCTTGTGGCCCAGTGGTCAGTGACGCCACTTAGGGAGCAAGGAGGTGACGCCACACAAGGGAGTAAGGGGCCCAAATTTGAGTTACATGGAGCCCAACTCTTTTAATTTAAGTTAGCTAAATTTCGGCATTAGGGTTAGATAGAGTGGACGGCAACAAGGCTCAAAAATAGGAGGATTTATGTGAATGGGATAATGTAGATAATATAGTTGATAATATGGAAGAAAAAAAAAGAGAAAAGATAGAGAGCTATCTACAAGGCTAGGAGTTGGCCGAAATTCCATCACCTAGAGAAGTGAAGAAATCGGTTTCTTTATGGCAAAAGGGGGTGCCGAATTTTCCCTTTTTATTTGATTAATTTTTAGTTATCAAGAAGGGCACTTTCGGTTTTTCATAGGTGAGTGCCGAAATTTCTATAAATAGGGAGGGTTCTCTTCTTTATTTTTTGGCATTTAGGGTTTCCACCTTTTCTTTCTCTTCTTTCTTCTAAAAGTCAAAAACCCCATTATTCTTTTCTCTTCTTTCTCCTAAAAGCCGAAAACTCCATTATTCTCTTCTTTCTTCTAAAAGCCGAAAGTCAAAAACTCCATTATTCTCTTCTTTCTTCTAAAAGCCGAAAACTCCATTATTCTCTTCTCTTCTTTCTTCTAAAAAGTCGAAAGCCGAAAACTCCATTATTCTTTTCTCTTCTTTCTTCTAAAAGCCGAATCTCTATAGATTTCTTCGAATCATCTTCTCTTCCTAATTTTTCGCAGTGCCTAATCCTCTAGGAGTAGCCGAATCTTCTCTAGTAAGATCTCTTAAATCTAAAAGCTGGAAACACTAGTTCCTGAATCTCATATCACTTTTCGGGATTTCAAGGCGGATAAGCGGTGGTGTTGGCTACGGATAGCGTCGACTTAGAGGGTCTCGTTCTAACTGTGAATCAGTGTGTAGATCTTTAACACACTAGTAATCTGACTAAATATATGTTATGGGCTAAAAGCCTAAAAAGGTCAGATAGTAATCAGTACTAAATATATGCTATGGGCTAAAAGCCGGAAAAATGTCAGATAGTAATATGTACTAAATATATGTTATGGGCTAAAAGCCTAAAAGGTCAGATAGTAATCTGTACTAAATATATGTTATGGGCTAAAAGCCAGAAAAAGGTTGTATAGTAATCTGTACTAAATATATGTTATGGGCTAAAAGCCGGAAAAAGGCTGTATAGACAGTCGGATTACCCAAAAAAAGGGTAGGCATGGGATGCTAGGTACGTAATCATAGAAACTTCTCTATGTGTATCGATGTATGTGATAGACTGTGAACTTTTAGGTAGTATATTGTTTTGATTCTGCATGTATGTATGCATGGGATGGGATTGATATGATGAAGGGGAAGAAGGTCGCATAACGATCGGTGGCTTTACCACATAGGTCACATAGTGATCGGTCTTTATGACAGGCAGCTCAGCTGTCGAAATACTACGATGTATTATTAAGGTTGCATGGCGATCGATGGCTTTGCCACATAGGTCACACAGTGATCGGTCTTTAAGACAGGCAGCACAGCTGTCGATATGGTGTGTAGCGGTTGGAGGGTTGATTGTAGAAATCCCCAAGGTGCGATGGTTGGTACGGGTTGGTGTGTAGAGGATGGGTTTCTAGGCTGGGATGGGCCATGATGCATATATAGTTACCCTTGTATACGGGCCAAGGCCATAATGTGTTTGTGGGCCAAGCCTTTGATGTGTTTTCGAGATTTACACACTGAGTCTTGGTGACTCACCCTATTATTTTTTCCTAATTTTGCAGATGAGCAGTAGATCGTGGACAAGGGAGCCGAGACGGACTCGTGGGGCCAACAAGTCTTTTATTTATTAAATTTCCATTTTATTTTAAGTTTAAATTTTGGAATTATTTGATGTAATAAGGCCTCCATCGCTTAGGTTATCAGTTGATACTTGTCAGTGTTTATGTTTTTTTCATTCATGAGCACGGACTTATGATTAAAATAAATAAAAATGGGATTTTCACAGATTATTTAAAATAACACTTGTTTTGGAAAAAAATAAAATTTCAAAGATTTTCTACCAGTGCCACCTATTTAAAAATTATCTACAAAAACGACTAAGTTTTTCTGAATCATTCCAAGTAAAGTTTTTAACCTTAAAACCGTAGCATACCAGATCTGGTCGTAATGTTTGGGCCGGGTTTGGGGTGTTACATTTTGGTATCAGAGCCCAGTTCAAAACTCGGGATGTGAAATGGGTCTAGTAGTGTTTTGAAAATTTATGTGAAATTGAGAAAAAATCTGGAAGAAGATATGGCCTTCGAGTCTACCGGCACCCGATCCACGCAGGTAAGTATTCTAAACTTTTAGATGTGATATGTATGTGGGCTTGATGGGCTTGATGGACGTAGACTAGTATGTTAGGCATTGATGGACTATAGGCTTAGTTAAAACAACTCTTTAAATTCATAAGACTTAATCTATCCAAACAAACCCGTGAACGAGTCGATGGGTTAGGGTGTGGCAACAGGCATACGCATGTCTAGGATTGGATTCAGGGAGAGCTTGATACTTAAGCAGTCCTAGTGACTCACCTCCTATTCGCTGGAATCCTACAGTGCGCGCAGGATCTGCTCACCTTAGCCACGAGGATTTGTTAACGGGCCAAAATCTATAATTAAAACCCGAAAGGGACTAGCCACCCTATTTCGCAACCAAAATACCCCCAAGTTTTGTAAAATTTCCAAAATACACTTGATTTGTGAAAATTTCCAAACAACCGTGATTTTATAAAATACCCATGTTTTGCAAATTTACCCGAAAACCCCTAGATTTACAAATGTGACCCGGTTTGAAAAATTAAATTTTCTAAAATACCCCTGCTAAAAAAAATGAAAACAACAACAACACCAAGATACCCTATTTTGAGAAAATCACCAAGACACTTTATTTTGGAAAATACCCTGTAGGGCAAAACTACGGAAATACCCCTGGGTAGAGGAATGACGGAAAAAAAAACCTTATGCGATGAATGTGTGTGCATGGATTCTACTTGTGTGATTGATGTATGCGGGTTGATGTATGTGGTTTCTAGAATTAGGAGATAAACTTGAGACTGAAACTGTAGATAGGTTCAAATTCGAAAGAACCACTCTTAAAACTACTTTCCATAAGATTGTTCGTGGTTAATCAGTGAAAGAAATTAATAATTCATAAAGTTTCTAATTCAGATACTATGAGAATCGATGATGAGCGCTAGGAGAGGAAGAAGAGGCAGCCACCGAGGCCGTGTGGAAGTATTAGGACCGATGTCTCACTCAAACTAGTTAGGAGGTAATCAAGGAGGTTAAAGAAATCGGTGAAACATTTCGGGTTGGGTGCGTGGATTGTAAGAAAAAAAGAGATCATAGTTTTCTAGGGTTGCGCTCGCTTACGTGAAGCATGTTAAGGTACGTCCAAACTTTCGGGTTTGCGAATATTGCGTAAGGCATCATCCGGGTGAATGTTGGAGGAAGTCGAACGTGTTTAAGATGCTGGGTCCGAGGAGCATAAGGCTCGGGATTGTTCAATCACCATTAAGTCGTATGTTTTGTGTGGATGCTATATTTTTGGGTATAGAAACGTATATGTGCAATGGTTATATATTATTAAATTAGAGTGCGTGCAAAGTATAGTGGTGAGACTTGGGTAGTACGATTAGTAGTTAGTTGGAAATTTCGAGGACGAAATTTCTCTAAGGGGGTAGAACTGTAACATCCTGAATTTTGGGCCTATGCATTTAATGGGTGAATATGTGTAATGAGTTAATTTGAGCATTAAGGGTCCAAATTGGGCTCGAGATTGGGTCAAGCCTTAGTTAAATTTTTGTTTGGGCACTATAGGGTTTAAAAGGTGGTATCTAAGTTTAAAATATCAAAATGGGCTTGTGGCCCAGGTGGTCGGTCGCGGGCGCCACTTAGGGAGCAAGGAGGTGACGCCACACAAGGAGTAAGGGGCCCAAATTTGAGTTACATGGAGCCCAACTCTTTTAATTTAAGTTAGCTAAATTTCAGCATTAGGGTTAGGTAGAGTGGACGGCAACAAGGCTCAAAAATAGGAGGATTTATGTGAATGGGATAATGTAGATAATATAGTTGATAATATGGAAGAAAAAAAAGAGGAGAAAAGATAGAGAGCTATCTACAAGGCTAGGAGTTGACCGAAATTCCATCACCTAGAGAAGTGAAGAAATCGGTTTCTTTATGGCAAAGGGGGTGCCAAATTTTCCCTTTTTATTTGATTAATTTTTAGTTATCAGGAAGGGCACTTTCAGTTTTTCATAGGTGAGTGCCGAAATTTCTATAAATAGGGAGGGTTCTCTTCTTTATTTTTCGGCATTTAGGGTTTCCACCTTTTCTTTCTCTTGTTTCTTCTAAAAGCCGAAAACCCTATTATTCTTTTCTCTTCTTTCTCCTAAAAGCCGAAAACTCCATTATTCTCTTCTTTCTTCTAAAAGCCGAAAAATCCATTATTCTCTTCTTTCTTCTAAAAGCCGAAAGTCGAAAACTCTATTATTCCTTTCTCTTCTTTCTTCTAAAAGCCGAAAACTCCATTATTCTCTTCTTTCTTCTAAAAGCCGAAAACTCCATTATTCTCTTCTCTTCTTTCTTCTAAAAAGCCGAAAGCCAAAAACTCCATTATTCTTTTCTCTTCTTTCTTCTAAAAGCCGAATCTCTATAGATTTATTTGAATCATCTTCTCTTCCTGATTTTTTGCAAAAAGCCGGAATCCTCTAGGAGTAGCCGAATCTTCTCTAGTAAGATCTCTTAAATCTAAAAGCTGGAAACACTAGTTCCTGAATCTCATATCACTTTTCGGGATTTCAAGGCAGATAGCGGTGGTGTTGGCTATGGATAGCGTCGACTTAGAGGGTCTCGTTCTAACGGTAATCAGGTGTGTAGATCTTTAACACACTAGTAATCTGTACTAAATATATGTTATGGGCTAAAAGCCGGAAAAAGGTCAGATAGTAATCAGACTAAATATATGCTATGGGCTAAAAGCCTAAAAAGGTCAGATAGTAATGTCAGACTAAATATATGTTATGGGCTAAAAGCCGGAAAAAGGTTGTATAGTAATCAGACTAAATATATGTTATGGGCTAAAAGCCAAAAAAGGTCTGTATAGACAGTCGGATTACCCAAAAAGGGTAGGCAAGGGATGCAGTATGCGTAATCATAGAAACTTCTCTATGTGTATCGATGTATGTGATAGATCGTGAACTTTTAGGTAGTATATTGTTTTGATTCGCATGTATGTATGCATGGGATGGGATTGATATGATGAAGGGGAAGAAGGTCGCATAACGATCGGTGGCTTTGCCACATAGGTCACATAGTGATCGGTCTTTATGATGACGACTCACCGTCGAAATACTACGATGTATTATTAAGGTCGCATGGCGATCGGTGGCTTTGCCACATAGGTCACACGATGATCGGTCTTTTAAGACAGCAGCGACAACCGCCGATATGGTGTGTAGCGGTTGGAGGGTTGATTGTAGAAATCCCCAAGGTGTGATGGTTGGTACGGGTTGGCGTGTAGAGGATGGGTTTCTAGGCTGGGATGGGCCATGATGCATATATAGTTACCCTTGTATACGGGCCAAGGCCATAATGTGTTTGTGGGCCAAGCCTTTGATGTGTTTTCGGGATTTACACACTGAGTCTTGGTGACTCACCCTATTATTTTTCCCTAATTTTGCAGATGAGCAGTAGATCGTGGACAAGGGAGCCGAGACGGACTCGTGGGGCCAATAAGTCTTTTATTTATTAAATTTCCATTTTATTTTAAGTTTAAATTTTAGAATTATTTGATGTAATAAGGCCTCCATCGCTTAGGTTATCAGTTGATACTTGTCAGTGTTTATGTTTTTTTCATTCATGATCAAGGACTTATGATTAAAAGAAATAAAAATGGGATTTTCACACATTATTTAAAATAACACTTGTTTTGGAAAAAAATAAAATTTCAAAGATTTTCTACCAGTGCCACCTATTTAAAGATAATCTACAAAAACGACTAAGTTTTTCAGAATCATTCCAAGTAAAGTTTTTAACCTTAAAACCGTAGCATACCAGATCTGGTCGTAACGTTTGGGCCGGGTTTGGGGTGTTACAGTATGTGTAAGTGATGGATTTAAACGAAATTTTATAGCCCGTTTTGAGATGTCAATTGAGATTAGTTAGATAATGCCTCAAACTCGGTCCCAGCTTCGGGCACGGGTAAGGGGTGTTACATTTATTAGTATCAGAGCTACGATTTAGTCAGTTCTAGGACTAACGTAGCATAATTACGAGTCTAGCTATACATGCCATATGTAAGAGTGTCTGAGTAATGATAGTGTGATGGCTCCTGACGTATAAAATTGTGTTTTATGTAGTATATGGATTCTGATCCGCACCGAATCGCAAAGGATGATATCGCGAGTAACGCGCGCCCCCGCTCAAGGGGATCACGCCACTTATAGTAGACCCGAGAGCTTGGGTCAGGGGGAAGAGGCTCGAGAAGCCTTTCTCCATATGATGAGCAACTGGTATACTGAGTATACCCGAGCAAATCCTAACGCTCAACCCCCTCCACCCCCACCAATTCCTCAACCCGCTCCAGTAGCTCCTCAAGTGGTTGAGGTGGTGAAAAGAAAAAGGCCTCCGGTGGATAAGATCTGGAAGCAAGGAGCCGAGGAATTTCAGGAAAATAAGGACGATAACCCGGAGAGAGCGAAATTCTGGCTTGATAATACCATCAGGGTATTCGATGAGTTATCCTACATGCCTGAGGAGTGCTTAAAGTGTGCAGTATCTCTCCTGAGAGATTCAGCCTACCGATGGTGGAACACCCTAGTTTCGATAGTGACAAGGGAGAGAGTTAGCTGGGAATTCTTCTAAGAGGAATACCGGAAGAAGTACATTAGCCAGAGGTTCATCGACCACAAGAGGAATGAGTTCTTGGAACTGAAGCAAGGCCGCATGTCAGTGAATGATTACGAACGGGAGTTCGTAAGGCTTAGTAAGTATGCACGGGAGTGCATGTCTACCGAAGCCGTCATGTGCAAGAGATTCGAGGACGGATTAAATGAAGATATCTGTTTATATGTAGGAGACCTCGAACTAAAGGAATTTGTAGTGTTGGTAGATAGAGTCTGTAAAGCCGAAGAGTTGGCTAAAGAGAAGAGAAGAGCTGAGAATGAGTCTCGTGACTCGAGGAAGAGACAACTGAATAAGTCTCACCAATCCTCATATAAGAAATTGAGGGATTTCGCTACTCGATCAGTCACTTCAGAGGGGTTTTCAACTCGAAGTAAAGGCAAGCAATTTTCGGGTCGAAGGGCGGACTACATCGCTTGCTAGTGTGGGCAACGTTCGACCAAGTAGACCAGAATGCCCTCAGTGTGGCAGGCACCATTCTGGTGAGTGTCGAGCTAATGAGAAAGCTTGTTTCAGATGTGGGTCCTTAGACCACTTTATAAGAGACTGCCCCGAGGTGGACGAGAAAGAGAAGCCTCAGAATGCAAGATCAGGAAGTACTGCTAGGGGAAGACCACTGAGAAACCCGGGAAATGAGATGGGTAGCAAGAATCCATCTAGAGAGCGAGCTGCAAGAGTCGAGGGTAGAGCACCGACGAGGACATATGCCATTCGTGCTCATGAAGAGGCATCTTCCTCCGACGTAATCACGGGTACCTTTTCTCTCCATAATAATCGTGTTATAGCTTTAATTGATCCGGGATCCACCCACTCATACATATGCATGAAATTAGCCTCTAGCATAAGCATGCCTATAGAGTCTACCGAGTTCATCATAAGAGTGTCTAATCCTCTAGGTAAGTATGTATTGGTTGATAGAGTATGCAAAGGATGCCCTTTGTTGATTAAGGGTCATTGTTTTCCGGTTGATCTTATGCTATTGCCATTTGACGAGTTTGATGTCATCCTTGGGATGGATTGGCTAGTTACGCATGGGGTAATTGTGAATTGTGGGGAGAAGCATATTGAGTTGAAAAGTGAAAATGGAGATTTTATTCGTGTTGAATCAGATAAGCCAGATAGGTCACCAATAGTGATATCAACTCTGTCGACTCAAAAGTATTTGAGAAAGGGGTACGAGGCTTACCTTGTCTTTGTGTTGAACACTAAAGAGACTGATTTGAGAATTGAGTCGGTACCCATAGTATGCGAGTACCTAGATGTTTTCCTAAGAGTTGCCGGACTACCTGCGTTAGAGAGATCGAATTTGGGATTGAGTTAGCTCTGCATCGCCTATTTCTATTGCTCCCTATAGAATGGCTCCAACCGAGCTAAAGGAGCTAAAAGAACAGTTGCAAGAGCTAACGGATAGAGGTTTTGCAAGGCCGAGTTTTTCTCCGTGAGGTGCTCCCGTTTTATTCGTGAAGAAGAAAGATGGTTCTATGAGACTATGCATAGATTATCGACAACTCAACAAGGTAACTATGAAGAACAAGTACCCGTTGCCGAGGATCGATGATCTATTCGATCAATTGAAGGGAGCCATGGTATTTTCCAAGATAGATTTGAGGTCAGGGTACTATCAGCTGAGAGTCAAGGACTCGGATGTGCCGAAAACCGCATTTAGGACTAGGTATGGCCACTATGAATTTTTGGTCATGCCTTTTGGTCTAATGAATGCCCCTACGATCTTCATGGATTTGATGAATCGCATTTTTCGGCCATACTTGGATAAATTTGTCGTGGTCTTCATCGACGACATATTGATCTACTCTCGAAATGAGAACGAACACGCCGAGCACTTGAGTACGGTTCTGCAAGTTTTGAGAGATGAGAAATTGTATGCCAAATTCAGTAAGAGTGAATTTTGACTCAAGGAAGTGGGGTTTTTGGGGCACATTGTCTCGGGTGATGGAATTAGACTAGGCCCGAGTAAGATTTTAGCAATTGTTGATTGGAAACCGCTGAGGAGTGTGACAGAAGTAAGGAGTTTTCTAGGCCTAGCCGGCTATTATAGGCGTTTTTTCAAGGGGTTTTCCATAATAGCTACCCCGATGACGAGACTGTTGCAAAAGGATGTGAAGTTTGAGTGGACAGAAAAGTACCAACAGAGTTTTCAGAAATTGAAGACATTGTTGACTGAGGCTCTGGTTTTGGTGCAACCTGAATCGGGAAGAGAATTTGTGGTTTTTAGTGATGCATCCCTAAATGGATTGGGTTGTGTACTTATGCAAGAGGGTAAGGTGATTGCATACGCCTCTAGGCAATTGAAGCCGCACGAGAAGAATTACCCGACTCATGATTTAGAGTTGGCCGCAATTGTGTTTGCGTTAAAAATTTGGAGACATCATTTATATAGTGAAAGGTGTCAGATTTTCACCGACCATAAGAGTCTAAAATATTTGATGACTCAAAAGGATTTGAATTTGAGGCAACGAAGGTGGTTAAAGCTGATTAAGGATTATGAATTGGTGATTAACTACCATCCGGGGAAGGCGAACGTAGTCGCCGATGCTTTAAGCAGAAAATCATTGTTTGCACTAAGAGCCATGAGTTCTCAGATGACTTTGTTGGATGATGGTTCCATTTTAGCAGAATTGAGGGCTAAGCCATTGTTCCTCCAAGAGATTTGTGAAGCTCAGAAAGATGATAACAGTTTGCAAGCCAAGAGAGTTTTATGTGAGTCGAATGTTGAGTCAGATTTTCGAGTAAATCATGATGGGTGTCTGACATTTTGAGATAGGGTCTGTGTACCCAGAAATGACGAGCTTATTTGTAGAATCTTGCATGAAGCGCATAGCGGATGTTTGAATGTACACCCAGACAGCATGACGATGTACAATGATTTGAAGAAATGGTATTGGTGGCTTGGTATGAAGAAAGACATTTTCGAGTTTTATCGAAATGCCTGATTTGTCAGCAAGTGAAGGCTGAACATCAAGTACCTTCGAGTTTACTTCAACCCATTATGGTCCCTGAGTGGAAATGAGACCGCATTACCATGGATTTTGTGACAGGTTTACCGTTGACTCCAAAGAAGAAAGATGCAGTATGGGTAGTGGTTGATAGACTCACAAAGTCAGCCTATTTTATACCAGTGCGAGTCGACTATTCGCTTGATAAATTGGCAGACTTGTACATGTCAGAGATAGTAAGACTTCATGGTGTACCATTGTCGATCATTTCGGATAGAGATTCGAGATTCACGTAACGGTTTTGGAAAAAACTGCAAGAGGCCTTGGGAACAAAATTGAGTTTCAGTACAGCCTTCCATCCACAAACCGACGGACAGTCGGAGAGGGTAATCCAGATACTTGAGGACATGCTTCGATGTTGTGTTTTAGAATTCCAAGGTAGTTGGGAGAAATACTTACCGTTGGTGGAATTCGCCTACAACAACAGTTTTCAGTTAAGTTTGAAGATGGCGCCTTATGAGGCATTGTATGGGCGTAAGTGCCGAATGCCCTTGTATTGGTCAGAACTCAGAGAGAAACAGATACACGGGGTCGATTTGGTTAAGAAAATTGAAGAAAAAGTAAAAGTGATACGTGACTGTCTGAATGTCGCCTCAGATAGGCAAAAGTCATATTCAGATTTGAAAAGGAAACATATAGAATTCAAAGTCAGTGATAAAGTGTTCTTGAAAGTATCACCTTGGAAGAAAGTCCTCAGATTTGGCCGGAAGGGCAAATTAAGTCCGCGCTTTATCGGACCTTATGAAATTACCGAGAGGATAGGACCGGTAGCTTATCAGTTGGCCTTGCCACCTGAACTAGAAAAGATTCATGACGTCTTTCACGTATCCATGTTGTGGCGATACTGTTCAGATCCTTCACATGTCATTGTACCAACAGAGGTAGAGATACAACCGGACTTGACTTATGGTGAAGAGCCGGTTCAGATTTTGGCGCGAGAGGTCAAGCAGTTGAGAAACAAAAGCATAACCCTTGTGAAAGTTTTATGGCAAAGGCACGGAATAGAAGAGGCTACATGGGAGCCAGAGGAAACAATGAGAAACCAATACCCCAACCTTTTCACTGGTGAGATTTTCGGGGACGAAAATCCTTAAGAGGGAGAATTGTAACAGCCCGATTTAGGGGCTAGTCGGAACAGTGATCTCGGGATCACTAATTCGAGATTTGAGAAATTCATTTTCATGTTATATTATGAGTCAGAGCATGATAGTATATGTGCATGAGAATTTTGGTGCTTTAATTTTAGCGATTTTATGTGTAATCGCTAAAAAAAGACTAAATCGCATAAAGTGCGAAAGTTCCATTCTATAAGCTAAAGGTACCAAATAGCTATAGATTGATAATTGGAGGTCTTTAAAAGGCAATTAGACCCCCAATATTGGCTTGGCCGGCCATAGACTTCATAGGGGACAAGACTTGACCAAGTTGGTCAAAGTTGGTGATGTTTGGTGGACTAAATTGTTAGTTTAATATTAGAATAAAGAAAAGATGATGTCCATCTTTTTGCTCATCCCTCTCCACCGAAAATAGCAAGCAAATAAGGGTTTTTGAAAGCTCAAAATTTCAGCAAGCTCTCATCCATTCAAAGCAAGAAGAACTGAGAATCCGCCTCGATCGGGGAAAGAACAAAGTCTCGGACTAAACTGTTGAGCTAGCTCATTTTGAAATCGAGGTAAGTTTGTATGTGATTAATGCAACATTCATGTTAGCATAATTGAGAATGCTTGGTAACATATTGATGCATGATACTCTACTAAATTGAGTAACTAATGTTGAATATGATGTTGAAGTCCTAGTGGACTATAATGAATATGAAAAGGACTATAATGAATATGAAAAGGCTATCATCGAGATATGAAATAGATAAGGTCCCGTATAAGACCATGTCAGGGACATGGCCTAGGCACCGAGTTGAGATCCTGTATAAGACCATATCCGGGATATGGCTTCGGTAATGAATATGGGAAAATCGTATAAGACCATATCCGGGATATGGCATCGATATTTGATGTGAAAGACCATATAAGACCTTATCCGAGATAGGGCATTGGCATTTAGAAGTGACTCCATGTAAGACCACCTCGGGGATGTGGCATTGGCTTCATACCTACATGAATGACAATGAATATGCGTCTTTGACTATCCCTAATGATTTATGGGACAAGTAGATGAGTTTAGAAGTAGAAATGAGAATTGTACTAAAGTCATATGAATGATTGAATACAGGTACTCGTGAATGAGTGATCGTGTCTAAACTAACTATGACAACGAATAAGGCAAGCACACCTATCTTTCGGTAGTATAGCTATGGCAAGACCGAAAATATCGTATCCTCAAGGACCAAGAGTACTAGTTGTTACTATCTTTTTATTATCTAGCCTAAGTATTAAGGGAATCGATGTTTAATTAACTAATTACTAAACTAAGGATGCTAAGACACAGAGAGTGAAATGGGAAAATAATTTTGGGAAAACCAGTTGATTAAGACAATACCCGAGGAAGAATCCACCTAGACTTCACTTGTTACTTAACTTTAAACCAGACGATTTATTCACTTGACTTGATCCGTAGGATTCCCTAATTTATATTATTATCCCTTTCGAGACTAATAACGTCTAACCCTAGGTTGATTAATTGAAATCTCTTTCTAATTAAAACCCCTAGTGTTGCATTAACTCGATCTATGGACTCCCATATTAGGTTTGACCCTAATCCGGCAGATTTTCGTCATCCTATCTCTAGGGTTGCGACCAACTCCGCTTAACTATGCTAGATCTACTCTTAAACAGAGACTTTTTCTCCACTGCCTAAGCACATCAATACTTGAATCAATATCTTGAAATATTAAAACAAGAATTAAGAACACATAATTAAGAACAAATCAAGTATTTATCATACAGTTCAGAAAACAATAACAAGATCCGTCTTAGGTTCCACCCCCCTCAGGTATTTGAGGGGTTTAGTTCATGTTTAATAAAGAACAAATCTCAGAAGAAAGTAAATAACAAAACATAAGAAAAACCCTAAAACCCCCTGAGGGAAATTGAAGGGAAGATCTTCCGTCTTGAGTGTGATTTCAGCTTCTGGGATGAATCAACTAGCTGTCTTCAAGTAATTTCCTGTGTTCAGCCCTCTCTGGCTTCGCCCCCTTTTTAGGTCGCTCTCTAGGGTGTGTATATAGGCTTTTGGAATGCCTTTCTTGGCCCACAAGTATCCTAATCCGAATGGAATTAAAACAGGTCAAGGCAGGGGTACGCCCGTGTGGAACGCCCGTTTGAATTGAGCCCAGGCCGTGTTTGGGTCTACTAAGGTGGCACGGCCGTATGGTGAACTCCAGACCGTGTGAATTTCTTACTTTGGCCCATTTTCTCCGTTTTCGGCCCGTTTCTCGTTCTTTTCATCCTCCGATGCTCTCCTAAGTATAAAACATGAAATTAAAGGATTAGGAGCATCAAATTCCACAGTTCAAGGGATTAAATTATCCAAAAGTATGCTGAATGTGGGATTAAAATATGTATATATTACGGTTTATCACTGAGTCACGAAGAAACGATTGCGATATGTGGCACGGTATGTGCTAAATAATGGCAAGTATGAGTAAGTATGGCAAGAAGCCTATGAATTGTGTATGGTTAATTAATTCCATGGATGGATTATATATCGAGCTTATTGTTGCTATTTATTTTCATGCAAACTTACTAAGCTTTATGCTTACCCCTTTCATTTCTCTTTCTCCTTGTAGTATTACCAAGATAACTCGAGGAACGTGGACGTAGGAGTTCGGAAATCATACTATCGACACCACTTTGGTATAACAATTTAGTCTTATTTTGAGTATGGCGTATATAGGACTCGAGTATTTTGTTAAGTCATAATTGTTGGCCAAAGTGTTGGCTTGGTAAGGCATTAAAGTCATTTTGTAAATGGCCTTATAAGTTAGGCAAGTACTTGGAAAATTCTATTCCTTAATGAAAGTGATTTTCTTGAAGTGTATGCCCTTGTGTATGGATGTTGAATTGAGTATTTAGAAATGCCTTTGGGTTATGAATTATGTTAAATTGGATTGGTGTTGGTATGTGTGTAATGTAGGGTGGCAAAAAGGCTTGGCATATAGCCATTTAATTTTCCACACGAGTAGACACACGGTCAGCCCTATGGGCGTGTGGATCGACTGTGTGTCCCCTTGCATGCTAGGTTTGCAAGTCAGTATGCTCCACGGGCTAGGGACACGGGCTTGTGTCTAGGCCGTGTGAAGTTAGTCAGGATCGACCACGGGTAGGAGACACGGGCGTGTCTAGGTCGTGTGAAGTTAGTCAGGATCGGCCACGGGTAGGAGACACGGGCGTGTCTAGGCCGTGTGAAGTTAGTCAGGATCGATCACGGGTGGAAGACACGGGCATGTCTTAGGGGCATACGGGCGTGTCCCTAGACCAACACGGGAGTAGGGCCCCTGTTTTGTTGAAAGGTTTCTCGAGCTCATAAAATTCCCGGAATAGTTCCGATACCTCTCGGAGGTATGTTTAGGGCCTCTTAGGCTGAGTATGTGTAAGTGATGGGTTTAAACGAAATTTTATAGCCCGTTTTGAGATGTCAAGTGAGATTAGTTAGATAATGCCTCAAACCCGGTCCCGGCTTCGGGCACGGGTAAGGGGTGTTACAAATATGGTGAAAAGGTTCAATCTTGAACAAGCCAAAAAAGCTAGATCACCTATGACCTCTAGTGAAAAGCCAAAATTACTAGAACACCTATGAGCTCTTATTGAAAATTGTACATGTAGAAGCATCATTCTTCTTTATTTGACTTCTAGTAAACCTGACATTTGCCTAGGTGTTGGCATTTATGCTCGTTATCAAGCCAATCCAAATGAGTCTCATCTCAAGGCAACAAAATAAATTATTAAATATGTGAAAGGTGCCTTTGATTACGATTTATGGTTCTCTAGGGATACTAATGTGGCTTATGTCAGCTATAACGATTTGGATTGGGTAAAAAACGTTAATGGTCTAAAGTAGTTCTAGCAGGTGTTTCTTTTAGGGGGAATAGTTTGTTTTCTTGGCACAACAAGAAATAAAGTTTTCGTATTCTTATCAACGACCAAAATTTAGCATATTGCAGCGGGGAGTTGTTGCACACAATTATTGTGGATGAAACAGATGTCATATTACATTGTTCCAACTGATGTTCTAATAGTATATTGTGACAATTCCAGTGCAATCCATTGTTACACTTACATACTAAAAATCAAATTTTTGACATTTTCACAAATAGTTTAGATGCCAAGAGACTTGAGAACTTGAGGAAATCTCTTAGACTCTATTGTATCTATTTTTTTTCTTTGGGGGCACATTTTTGGCTATATTAGTTCTATATGTTTGGTGAATGATTTAATACCTTTTTAAAACTCTATGCCCATGACCAAAAAAAAAAGAAAAAGAAGGAGAAAGGTTTGATCAAAGAATGATGAAGATTTTGTTTAGGTAACCTCTTTAGATTTTATCAATATTTTGGCTAAAAAAAAATTGGAAAAGGTTTCTAAACAAAAGTGTGTTGATGAAAGAAATATTTTGACTACTCATTTTGAAAAGTATTAGTTAATGCATATTTTTTAAGTCTCGAATTTATTGAAGTCAATCACTTATGTCAAGTCGTATGAAAAGGAGATTGTTCAAGAGTTCTATTGCAACCTACAATAGGAGATTGATATTAATGGGCCATCAAGTTATTTGCATGTCATATTTAGAGGCAATATGTTTTTTAGTCTCAATTTAATTAATCAATTCTTGGATAATCTAAGAATTAAGGAAGGGTGCACTAAAGATTACAATAAGATTGTGAATGTGATAATAGGTGGTGTTTTGTGATCATAGCCTATTAATAATATAATTTTTCCATCTTGTTTGACAATGTAATATTGTGTGCTACATAAGATTACTATTCACAGCTGGTTGCCTTCTGTACATAAGTCATGTTAGCTTTGATGTCCCAAACTTTTGATACAAAACCATTTAAGATAAACTATATATATTATATTTCTTAAGTCATTTGGTGAAAATATGGTCAGAAATTTTATCAAGCATTTTCAAAGAATTTTCAAATACTTGCAATATACTCAAAAAACATGTTTTAAAATGTGTTTTAGTTTATCCAAATGTTTTTGAGTTAATACCAAAGTTTTCTAAAGTGTTTAAAATGTTTTTAAGGCATTTTGGTACTCAATTATCGAGCCCTAGGACCATATGTCTCGAGAAATGAAAGTTCAAATGCAAAACTATACTTCAAAGACTACATATGTCTCAAGACATAGCCTGTCAATGGCTATATAACAACTATTTTCCAATCATGTTTCAAGACAACTTGTCAAGTCTCGAGACCTGGACTGCAGAGACACTTTTTTAGCCCAAAATTAATTCTTCCAACGACCCTATTTCATCCCCAATAGTCATAAACATCCACAAACTCGTTCCTTGGTATAAATACACTTCCAGAACACTTCAAAACCCAAGAGAGAGATATCCAAGCATTAAACACAAGAGGAAACTCTTCAAATCTTCATTCTATCATTTCTCTAGTAAATATTCTCTAGCAAGTTATTGTTCTATCTTTTATCACTCTCATTTCATTTCTTTGAGAGCTTAATTTTTATAAACACACATTGTAGAGGTCTCTTTGTTTATGCTTTTTCATATTACCAATTGTAAATTGGAAGGGTTTTAGTTAAGTCACAAAAACTAAGAAGGGTTCTAGTTTAGCCATAAAAGTTAGGGGAAAGATTATATCTAAGCAATTTTATAAATATAGTGTTGTAAAGGTTATACCTTCTCTTGGAAAGGTAACAATTCTAGTAGTGAATTAGAAAATCTTTAGTGGTGGAAAGCTAAAGTATTGGAGATACGCAATTGAGCCTGAACCATTATAAATCACTTATGCAAGTTTTTCTCCTTCTTTCATTTTATTTTAAAAAAGTTTGTAGAAATTTTAAAAATATCAATTCACATTCTCTTGGTATTTTCGGGCTTAACAATTAGTATCAAAGCTAGTTGTCCATCAAAGGTTTCACCAACGGGAGAGGCGATCCAAGGCAAAAATACCAAGTTCGAAGATGGTACAAGATTTTACCTCAACTAGCTTAGGTGATGGCCAATCAACTATAAGGTCACCATTCTTCAATTGAAAGAGCTACTCTTATTGGAAGATAAGGATGAAACTCTTTATTCAAGCAAGTGATTATCATGTTTAGAGGATAATCACATGTGGTGATTTGATGGTGCCCAAGAATGAAGATGAATGGGAAGAAGTATGAAGAAGGCTCAATTTAAAGTCAAGGCCTTGCATACCCACTTTTGTGTATTAGGGCCTAATAGAGTGCCCCGGTGCCAAAATGCCAAGAAAATTTGGGACAAGCTTGTGTCGCGTGTGAATATGATATGTGAATTGTGCAAGTACACATATCGAATCAAGTAATAAAGTGATAAGTGATATCGTCTCCAGAGGGATCGGATTAGGTATAAGAGTGGTCAAGTTATTATAACTAATTACGATTACTGTTATGGCAAAACTAAGTTAAGTACGCAGTGGTAGATTGAAGTAGTAAGGATGTGTGCGAACTGTATACTGACTAGTACTAGAAATTGCTAAGGCAAAGCAAGAGTAAAAATGCATTGACAATTACGAGAATAATTACGTGACTAATATGTGAGTGAATAAGTAAATAACTAAGAATGCTATGACAAAGATACTACGACAAATGATAGAAGGTCTACGATGTTGATTTGGAAGGTTGGGATTACTGAGAATTTGTCTTTACTTTGAATAATGCCTCAGCAAAATTGTACTCAATCTATTACTTAGAAGAGACCTAGAATGACTTGCTTCTTTTGAGAGCAAGTTCTCAAGTTACCTGGCCTGTATCTATAGGACTTAGCACGGCACCCTGCACTGTTTTGTCTTTATTCTATACAAATGTTGCTCTGTGTCTAGAGTCTGTTGCAAGTATTCAGCCGAATACCCACTTATATCATTCAATTTTAGTCTAACTAACCTAACCTTTTCAGAATTAGATTCAGTTTATTGGGCATTCTGCACACTCATCTATGTCCAAGGAATGTACGCATACAATTGGGAAATAAAAAAAAATTGAATGAAATAGTAGATTAAATCAAATATATGCTTCAACCATTAAAGAAAATAAAATTTTCATCATGTAATCCCAACCTTATGAGATTTAGCTTATGGGTTGGTAACTAAAATTTGAATCTAAAATATCATCGAACATCGTTTCAATCAGATTAATTCATGGGAGAACATATTAAGAAATAAAAAAAAAACTTAGGAAGATGGCTGTCGCTAACCCAATTCGCAATCCAGCAACACAGTTTCATGTGGTGGCTGAGAGGGACTGCCTTCGATTTCCTCTTTCTGTCTCTACTTAGTTGCCACCCTTTATTGTTGCCTCCAGGTCTCCACACTTAGGGCTTCCTCTTTTGGCTTTTTTATAAGCTTTTCTTCCTAGGGTAACTCCAATAGCCTATGATATATTCTCCTATTTTCTAGGCATATTTTTATGGTACAAGTAGAGTTGGGCTGTTACAGGTATGCGTTGAGTGTTGACTCGGTCATATTCCTAAAATTACCAAGTTATTCATGTTGGCAAATTGTCCAACCTTTTGCCCCTGCAAACCTTTATTCCTTTATTTCTTTCTCCACATCCTACACCTGCAAAACCACCAACCACAACCCTTCTACACATAATTAAAAGTATCTAGCATGTAAACACAGTCCAAGCTCCTAACGCAAATGATAAAAATACTAATAAAATGTCCTAAAATGCCACTAAATGTAATCAAATACAAGCAATTAGTTAGGTCTAAAGGCATGAACTATAACTCTTTTCAAGAGTTATCAGCTTGCCACTACTTATGAAGGAACAAGCTAATTCAATGAATCCAAGATCAGACAACTCACACTTGATTATGAGCTCTTTAAGATGAAGTTGGGAGAGCATCAAAAAAAATGTTCGATAGATTCACCAACATCGTCAATAGGTTTAAAGCACTTGGGAAGGCTTACTCCAATAAAGAAATGGTGAAGAAATTGATCAATAGCCTATCAAAATATTGGGAAGCTAAAGTAACAACTATTGAAGAATCCAAGAATTTGGATGAGCTTTCCTTAGATAAGTTTATAGGTTCACTCATTGCCTGTAAGATGAAGCTATAACATTGAAAAGAAAAACCAAGACAAGTAGGAGTTGCTTTGAATTCCTCCATCCAAAAAGAAAACAATGATGATGAGGAGGAGGAGGATAATGAAAAAGTAATCATACTTGCCAAAAAGTTCAAAAGGTTCATGAAAATGGACAAAGGCAAGAGGTTTCAAGAAAGGAAAACAATTTGCTACATTTGCACGAAGTCAAGGCACAATAAATATGATTGTCTTTTGAGGAAGAAGCAACGAAAAAGAAGAAAGTCATGGTAACCACTTGGATGGATGTGACACTTCCAATGATGATGATTTTAATGATGAGGGCTTTCGCAACCTTTGCTTCATGGCTCTTGTAGAGCAAGAGGTATCTTCTAACTCATATTATTTTAATTCTTATACTTTTAGTAAGTTAAAAGATGCATTTGATGAGTTATCTTTGGAATTTGGGACCATGAATTCCAAACATAAGAAAATGATTTCCAAGCTTAAAGTAGAAAATTATTTTCTTTTAAAAATTTATTTTGAAAGTGAAAATGATTTCAAGGCTTTCAAACCTAAATGTGCAACATTTGAAAAAGAAAATCTTGATTTGAAAATGAAACTTGAAAGCTTGGGTAAGGACTAAAGATTTTTTTATAATTAGAAAACTCATAAAAAATGGCAAAGTGTGAATATTGTCATTTCCATGATCATACAACACATATTGTCAAATGAAGAAAAGAGTTTAATATAGAATTAGACAATTATGGGTTCCAAAAGGAACTAGAGACATGTTAACTAACCTCCAAAGACCCAATGCAACTTGGGTACCAAAATCCAAGTGTCTCTTATAGGTGTGTTGGAGCATTGAAGAGTAAAACACAACAATTTGGGCACCAAAAGCTTAAACTTTATTGAAAATATGTTACTGGTTGCCTATCTTTGGCGATTCTATCTTAAGCATGATTTTTGGATTGGTTGATGATATAATATTAAGGAAATCATGCTTAGAGATATCCTTAGGATGCATGCTATTTAGGATGCCATATCTATGTTCACATCCTAGGAAAAGTATACAAAGCTTAATAAATTGTTGTTGGAAAATCATTTTTGCAAATATATATATATTTAAAAAATTGATTAAACTTGTGAGTTTTAAGAGAATGATATGAATATTTTGAGAATTTGGTTTTGAGCTTGCTTTGACAAAGAAATTTGACAAACTTGTTATCGTTTTAGTTTTAATATTTTGAATGCAAGTTTGGAGGACTCTTAAAGCTTAAATGATCAAAATTTGATTTTAATTATTTATGGACATGGAAACCATTTAGACACACATTACATGGGTTACAAGACTTCACTAAATGGTTTAAAAAGCTTTGAAATTGTCCATTTTTGTCCAAATTCAAGGAATTGGGCTTTCAAAATTTGATTTTTATACTTCCTTGTTAATTAGGCAATTTGATCATTTGAACAAATTTGTTCCATTGTTTAAAAGTTGTTTGAAAGGTTTAAGTTTTGACTTCCTTAATGGTCATTTTTAAAGCGAAAGATGAGTTGTAAAATTTTAAAGCTAAGCTTTGTTTGATCCATGTATATAGTGTACATTTTAGTATATTTGTTGTCAATAGATAGATCTAGGTTCATAAAGGTTGTATATAGGTGCATTTGTATGCATGTAGTTTTGAAATATGTGACAAGTGTGCCTAATATGCCTTGTACCAAGTGTATACCTAATTTTAAATATTTAGATCACTTAGTATTTTGGTTTAAAATGCTTTTTTCTCATAAAAAGAAGTCACTCAGTGATTTTTTTTTCAAGCATGTTTTTATTATTATGCTTGATTATTTGTACAAGATTTAAGATCATACACTTGTTAGAATACTTTATATATGTATTAGGGATACTTGTATATGAGTTTTGACATGTTTAAATTAGATTTTTCTACATTTCTACAACAATGTCTCGAGACATCAGCCTAAAAAATGACAAATTGGTCATTTTTTTCTTCAAGTCTCAAGACTTAAAGGAAATGTCACGAAACATCTAGCTTTGGGCAGTTTCTAGGAAAAATTTTCTAATTCCTAAGAGAATATAGGGGGGTGTGGTCAAGTCATACTTATGCATATACTTAAGGGGAGTATCTTAGCTTGAATTTTCTAATAAAATTAAAAGAAATACTATGTACCTTAATGATCCTTACTAAAAATCATTGGACTTTTCAAGAAAATATGAGGATTAAAGATGCATATATATTTTAATTCCTTGAAATTAAGGCCATAAGATCATTTGAACAACTTTGCCTTACCTATTAAACTTTGTTGAAAATGTTCAATATGATAACAAATGCTTTTACTCTTTTTGAACATTTTATGGCCATTTTATAAAGTATTAAAGTCTTTAAACTCTTGTCTCAACCTCTGATAACCTTATTACCTTAAGTAGTGTATAAGGTGTTTGTCCTTAATTATTCATTTAGTGTCTTATAAGGAGGATTAGAATTATCCTATAGGCTTAGAATTAGTCTTAGAATTAACCTTTAGAACTAGTTTTAGAACTAGACTTACGATTAGATTAAACTTAGGACTAGTCTTAAAATTAGGTCTAGGATTAGACATAAAACTAAGATTAGAACGTAGAAATTAGCTTAAGTTTGGAACTTAGGATTAGACTTAAGTTAAGAACTTAGAATTAGGTTTAGTCTTAGGATTAAGACTTAGGACTTAAAACTCCTTGCATTGGTATATTGCTACAAACTTGATAATCATTTAGATACCTTTGCCATGACATATTTTTTTGTTTCATTTGAAATTTGTTTTCTGCTAATATGTCAAGATCACCTTCGTCACATCACACTCACATGGTATCCATTGTATGATTACATTGTTATATTATTGAATGGAATTATGCTTTAGAGAACCTTCATTTTATGTTAAACATGGTCATAGGTTGTGATGGTTAGTACACTTATTGAGTGAAATGCTTATTGCTTGTCTATATGTTTTGTTCTTTCAATAATGTATTCCTTGTATGTTTTTCACCTTATTATGCTCTTCATAATTAGTATCGTTGTAACTTTTATGAGCTTTTGATATCCACATTTTTGGTATCGTTATGCTTTCCATGTATTATTTTGTTTAATAAAATTTGGTATTTAGAAAATGGGAGAAAATCATTAAGATATACGTCTAGTAAGGGGGTACTAGAAATAGGAATTACTTGTGACTTTATTGAATTATCCTTAGCATGCAATTCTTTAATTCTGAATTCATGTGTTGTTCACAATTCTTGTTAACAATTGGTATCTTTGTTTAAGTATCAATTGGTATATTTCATTAGGCATGAAGTTAGGTGAAATTTTATGCAATTAAGACTTATTTGTATGGTCCTTAGAATTTTGAATAAAATGTTGTTTATAAATGGGTTTCAAGTGTGCTTCTTTGTCATATCATTATTTCTTAACTTGTGAGAACACAATTTACATGACCTTTACATTAATATATTATGACTCGTTGTGTTCTTGCATCAATCTTTATTGTCCTTAAGCTTTAATTTTCTAAATGTCATTAAAATCAGTATCATTCTTCAAATGCTTTAATTTCTTTTTGATATACCAAAAAGGGGGAGAAAAAGATAAAATTTGCATTTGTATAGGTTTTACATACGTTTATCTTCTATATTCTTATGCAAGTGAATTAATGTTCATGCATGTATGCTTATTGATACATTGTCTAAATGCATGACTTTTATAAAGTCTTGGACATATCTCTTGTTGAATTTCATGTATGCTTATTTGGCATATCTCTTGTTGAAATTTAATGCTCATGTTAAATTTTTGTTATCAAAAGGAAGAGATTATTAGTTTTGATATCCCAAGCTTTTGATGTAACAAAATTTAAGATAAAACTTATATATATTTCCCAAGTCATTTGGTGAAAATATGGTTGAAAAGTTTATCAAACAATTTCAAAGCATTTTTAAATACTTGCAATATATTCAAAAACATGTTTTAAATGTGTTTTAATTTATCCAAATGTTTTTGAGTCATTACCAAAGTGTTCTAAGGTGTTTAAAATGTTTTAAGGCACTTTGGTAGTTAAGTCTCTATACATAGGACCATAAGTCTCAAGACATGAAAGCTCGAATGCAAAAATCTACTTCAAGGGCTGCATGTCTAGGGACATGTCTAGAGTCAGTCGAATGTATGTCTCGATACATATGCCTGTTTTTCTCGAGACATAGCCTAACAATGGCTATATAATAGCTATATTTCAACCATGTCTTGAGACATCTTGCCAATTCTTGATACTTGGACTACATAGACACTTTTTCAACCTAAAATTAATGCTTCCAATGGCTCTATTTCATCCCCCAAAACCATAAACATCCACAAACTTGTTCCTTGGTATAAATAAACTTCAAGAACACTTCAAGACTTAAAAGAGATATATCCAAGCATCAAGCACAAGAGAAAGGTTTTCAAATATTCATTATTTTATTTCTCTTGTAAATAATCTCTAGCAACTTATTGTTTGATCTTCTATTTTGTAAACATACACCTTGTAGAGGTCTCTCTCTTTCTTATCACCAATTTTAAATTGGAGAGTTTTAGTTGAGCCACAAAAACTCAGAAGGGTTCTAGTTTAACCATAAAAACTAGGGGAAAGGTTTTATCTAAGCCTTGTTAAAAATATAATGTTGTAAATGTTGTGCATTCTCCTTGGAAGGTATCAATTTTAGTAGTGAATTGGAAAATCTTAGTGGTGGAAAGCTAAGGTAGTGGAGGTAGACAATTGTGGTTGAACCACTACAAATAGCTTGTGCAAGCTTTTCTCCTTCTCTCATTTTATTTTAGAAAAGTTTGTAGAGATTTTTAAAATATCAATTCACCCCCTCCTGGTATTTTTAGGCCTCATAAGTCATCTTTTCATAAATCTCTTGTTTGATGTATAAGGTGGGGATGAAAATTGAGTTTAATCTTTGGCAATTTATATTCAATTATATTGTAGTTTCTTCCATTCTCTTCTTTGATATATTAACTTTGTTTTACAATGACTCAACATCAAGTTAAATGATGATGTACTAATTGAAGATTCACAAGATTTCAAGATCACAAATAAGATATTCAAGGCAAGTTAAGCGAATGATCTTGTGTTGATTGCTCTTGTTCCACATTTTGTTTCTATAAAGGAAGAAGCAGTTGCTCCTTAGAGTCTTGTTGTAGATGCTCGCAAGGCATGGTTGGTTAATTTGGTTTGGGATTTGGAAAAAAAATCTTGGTGGTAGGGGGGAGAGGTGCTTGGCATTTTGGAAAAAAAAGGGTTAGAGATGCAAATGCTTGATGTTTTGATGTTTGGTTGTTTATGCTTGCTGATGGTTGTTGCTATTGATTATTGTTGGTTGGTTACTTTTCTTAGTTTAGTTTCTTTTTCAACCCTGTCTAGTTGCTTTTATTTCTGTTCTTGTTTAGGATAACTTATTTTATTTCTTGAATCATTGCTATTGTTATTGGATTAATAAACAAATTCCAATTTTGTTTTTCTGAAAAATGGCAGTATTGTTGTTGTTGTTTTGTTCACTATGCTTAAAGTAAAAGGGAGTTGTTTTTTGGAGGAATTGTTGCATTTGCTTATTTTGATTAGTCATAACACCAAAGGGTGAGATTGTTGGAAACTTTTACTATTACATGATATGTTTGAACAAGTTTTGGAATAATGATGAGGGCCCAGTCAAAGTTTGTTTGTTTGACATGTTTGAATTTAATGGGCCATGGTTCTTTTTTAACAAACCAACAAATTCATAGGCACTTTTGGAGCCTAATTCACTAATGTTTATATAGCAGGGTTGTGAATGTTGAAGATTTAAAGAGTGATAGTTTTTCCAAGCTTATCCTTATTTTTTTTTTGGATAAAGACATTTATTCAACTTGAAGATTGGAGTAACTCTTAAGATTAAGTGCATATAATTTCAGTAATTTAATAAAGTGATAAATATTTATCTTGTTGCTGTTGATTTGATGAAATTGGCCTATATATTGAAAACCTTTTGGTGGTATTGTATGATGATCTTCAAGTGTCTTATTCCTTGTTAGTGCTACTTCTATTTGGCTTATTAGGCACTCTATTTAGGTGTTATTGGAGTTATATAATTGCTTGTAAGTGAGGAATGTTGGGGGAGAATGATTTGTAATAATTTGAGTAATTATTGGGGCTACAAATATCCATTCTTTTAAACGATAGTTTGGGATTTAGACAATAGTTGATTTGATTGGATTATTGAATAAGATCACTTTTTAAGCAGGGCTCGGTAGATGTAGGATTGTTGTTTCCAAATTGCGTTAACAAAGACTGCTTACACTTTTTTTTTATTTGGTTCGCATCTCACTTACTTTGTTCATAAGTTTCTTTATTCTATTCTTTATTCCAAAATAAGATAGAATGAAGCTGTCTTAAATTGTTACAAACCAATTTATATCAGCATCAAAACAAACCTTTTTGAGTCGTCATAGATCATACAGTGATAAATGCCATATATATGATACAATAGTTGAATCTATTAAGCACATCCTATTTTCTTATCTGATTGCTAATTTTATACATTGCTATTCCAAGTTTGGGTATGTCTCATCCTCTATTAGCTTTGGCTCTTGTCCCGATTGGTGGGCCAACATTATTCATGTGATAAATGATGACAACAAAGTTCATCATTTAGGCTTGGTTCTAGGGAAATATTAAAGGCATCAAATGAAGAGATTATTAACAGAAATAATATTGATCCAATCCAAGTATGGTTTGAAATGAATGACGGTTTCAATGAATATAATAGCCTACACTTTCTCTTTTAGCAAAATAAGAATTGAGCTATGACCTTTAAACCTTAGTCCCCTCCACCCCCATCTTTTCTGAAGATTAACTATAATGCAACTTTAATAGCTAAACTAGAGAAGTGAGAATTGCTATAATGGTTAGAAACCATGAACAAACTGTTGATGGTAATAACATGAAGATCTTAGCGTCGAACATCTTAGTCATAGAGGCATAAGCAATTCAATTAAGAGTATGCTCATTAAAAGAAATGGATGGTCCAAGATTATCATTGAATATGTCAACCTTGGGATTGTTAATGCATTAAAAGGCACGAACGGAAGCCAATGGGAAAATGATTCTATCATCTACAACATTTGGACATAATTATCTTTTTTATATGAACTCGTCTTTTATTCATTGTAATTGTAGTATTGCAATTGAATGGGTGGTTAAAGCCTTGAATTTAACTAGTTTCCTCCCTTAGATCTCGTTAACCTATTGTACACAATTTCGTGTTACGGAATGCCAACTTATTTCTAGTAAATAAAAAAGAGTAGGTGAAATAAATGACAAAGTACATTCAAAACAACACTTCCAAAGTGTAAGAATATCTTTTTTTTTAATGTTTCACTATTACAATTATAAATACACTCATAAGTACATATATATGCCTAATAACTACAACATATAATTGAATCAATACAAAACACAACAAATGAAGAACCATAAAGAATCGTATAAAACTAGGAAGAACATGACAATAGCCATCTATGGCATACACACATGTTGAAATTTGTTGACCAGGGTTTTTGAAGTGGTCGTATATGTGCTCAGGGAAGTGCCCACTTTTACTGTCACTATGCCAAGCACATAACTTGTCTTATTTATTGGCATGTTTGACTAAGATATTTTGGTGATTTGCTTGCACCTTTTTAAGGATCTTGTGCATCCAATCTTCTTGTCTTATTTGTTGGCATGTTTGACCAAGATATTTTGATGATTTGCTTGCACCTTTTTAAGGATCTTGTGCAGCCAATCTTATGTTTATCATTGGAGAATAGATTGAATCAAACAAGATTATTTTTAAACGATTCTTATGTGGTCTACTTACTTTATATTTTGAGATATGAGTTGACTTTATGATCTTTTGTATCCTTATACTAAGGATAATTGATTATATATTGAGATATGCAATCCATGAAGATATGAGTAATTTTTTTATCTTTTGTATCCTTATATTAAACATAATTTATTTGATGAGATTTGGGCAGATCAAGATGGATTCATGTTCTAAATATGGAAGGCATGCTCAACCTTGATAGAGGTTTTATTGTTAAGGCAAATGTTCTTTAACTGGCTGTTGATGAGCCAATGAAAGTGGCCATTCCACTAGCACATCGATAGTTAATATAACTTGCCTTATTTGGAGTTGGAAATATTTTCAACCAATCAATTATGTAACGCCCCAAATTTTGGGCCTAGAAGAAATAGGTTTTGAAAAAGGGAACAATTAGGAGACTACACATAAATATTTAGTTGTGCAAGAAAGTGACATAAATGAATGTCTGCTTCAGTGGTTAAGTGATTTAGGAATGTTTGGAAGTGTCTGAGAAGTCAGGGGTTCAAGCCTTGGCTTATGCAAAAGTTTTATTTTAAGTGAATAAAATCCTTGGATCTAGATAGTAGGTTCTTAAATTATTGTGGTTAAAATATGATACAAAGGAGTTTTTGGTCTAGTGGTAAGGGGCGTGTGGAGTGTACATGGGGTCTAAGGTTCGAGTGGTGGCGCATCAAAAAGGGAGTATTTATTTTGTGCCTAATTCGTGTGGGGGTGGTAGAGTTGGATTGAAATCTCACTGAATGGAGTTTGAACTGGTCATAGAGAGAATTGATGAGGGATATTTGGAGAGATTTTAGGAGAAAATCAAGGGAAGAGAGAGGGGAGGGAGTGTTGTGCCGAAATTGAACTCTGGTGCTCAGGAATTCAGCTAAGAGAGAAATGTTCCTCATTTGTTTCCCAAGTTGGACTGCAACTCCCTTTCCCTTTTGGCCAAAATTCTTCTTGTGCCTCCTTTCCCTTCTTTTTCCCTCTTTTGGCAATTGCTTCTCAAGCCTATCGTCTCTCCTTCTTTCATCTTTTGTTGAACTTTGTCCTTTTCGGTTTTGTCTTTCTTCACCACAAACGTTTCCTCCTTCATTGCCGATTACCTGTTTGGTTCTTCTACTCACTGTATAGTGAGCAAACATTTTCTACACAGTTCTCCCCTTGGCTGAATCTCTCATTTTCTTTTCATCCTTCTCCTTTCTTTTCTTTTTGTTGATTCTTTCCTTTCCGTTGCGTAATTATTCGCTTTTCCTATGTGACTTGGATTTAGGGGCTAGTCGAAATGATGATCTTGGAATCATTAATTCAAGGTTAGAGAAAATTATTTGCATGATATTTTATGTGTTATAATATGTTTATAAAGAGGCATGAGAATATTGGTGCTTTAATTTTAGCGATTGATGGCTTAATTGCGAAAAAGGACTAAATCGCATAAAGTGCAAAAGTTCTATTTGAATTGCTAGAGGTACCGAAAAGCTATGGTTTATAAATTGGACATCCCAAATGTGCAATTAGGCCATGGGAATTAGCTTGGCCGGTCAAAGAAGACAAAGGGGACAAGGGCATTAAATGTTGTCATGTTTGGTAATTAAAAAGAAATAAAATAAGATGAAATAAGTAAAAAGCTATCATCTTTTTATTTCTTCTCTTCTTCAACTGAAAATATCAGCCATGGGAGGGGTTTGAAAGCTTCAAATTTCAGCAAGCTTTACTCCATTCAAGTAAGTGATTTTAATGCTTATTTTTGATGAAAAATGCATTTTTGGAGTCCCCAAAGCTTAAGCTAGCTAATGGGAGGATTAATTTGCAACATGTTTGAAAGTCTAGGGACTTGCCATGAGAGAGTTTATGTTGTTTGATGAGTTTTTATGGAAGAAAATGAATGATAGGATGATGAGAAACAACTTTTGTGAAAGGTGTTGCCATGAAAACTCCTAATTGGGACTAAAATGCAAAAGTTGTAATTTGTTCATTAAGGCATGAAATAGATGGAATTGTGGATAGTTGTAAGAGGATTAAATGTTTAGCTAGGCTTGCTTAATAAGAAATTGAGATGAAAATTTATTTACAAGCCTAAGGGCAAAATCGTAATTTTGCCAAAGTGTAGGGGCAACATAGTCATTTTTGCCTAAAGTGTAGATTATGGTGTATTATGATTTATAAATGATTAAATCAGTAAATTTCATTGTTCTAGATAAAAGAAAACGAGTTTCGGACCTAGAACGGATGAAAAGAGAAATGTGGGCAAAAAGGTCCCTTTTGGCCCTTTCGACATCGAGGTAAGTTCATATGCAAATGTTGCAATTACTTATGAGTTAAATTTAATATTCCAATTTTGTATGGAATGTATGAAATATCTTTTGATGAGATGTCAAGAGAATTGAATTTAAGAGTAATGAGAAAGGTATATAGTATGATATGATGATAGTTAAAGTCTCGTGTAAGACCATATTGAAATATGGCCTCGATGTAAGAATTCGTATAAGACCATATCAGGGACATGGCATCGATATGTTAATGCAAGTAAGACCCTATTGGGGTATAAATTCTATGTGACATTATGAGTATGAGACTCAAGAGAGTTATTTAATAACTTGAGTGATTCAACGTATATGTTGAAAGAAAGAAAGTATGTGGTTGTACTACGAAAAGCACAAGTGTGTGTTAGAATTGAATTGATATGGATTCAGTATATGATGAACCCTTAGTGGGTTATGTGTATTTAATACACCTTAGTTGCATGAGGTAGATTTATTAATGTATTGTGTGAATGCAAACGAGTATCATAGAAAGTTAAGTAAGAATAAAAGCGTGTGAGAATGTTCTCGGATGAATATTTGAAATAGAGATATACATGTGGATTACTATCCATGAATGTAAAATGAAAGGTGGGCTAAGTGCGGAACCACCATAAGTATAAATGATTGGTGGGCTATGTGCGATACCACCATATTAGAGATTCAATGGTGGGCTAAGTGCGAAACCACCGAGATATTAGTAGCATGAGCGGCTTATTGAAAATGCTTGATGTATTGTTTTATATAATCATGTGGTGATCAGTGCAGGAATGTATGCTAATTGAACGAGCAATTGGCTTGTGACATGGTAAGAATGTGGTAAGAGATTGAACGAGTAAGTTTCAAGAATAGTTGAGCAAGTAACCATGAGTTTATGAGAGACACTCTTCATGATACTTTGTAATTATGTATATTCAATGAATATCAATATTTGACACATTATGCAGATGAGCTTACTAAGCATTATTGCTTACTCCTTTACTTTTCTCATCTCTTATAGGTTATATTAACTAGCTAGGGTTGGAGGCCGCCAGAGATATTTTCACACTATCGAGCAGACCCTTGGTATAAGGTATCAAGTCCTTAGAAGTCATGGCATGTATAGGGCTAGTACTTGAGGTTGATTAATTCATCGATAATGTGCCAAATTGTATTGGCCTAAGAGAATCTAAGTTGGTTGTATTTGTATTGGGAGTAGTTCTCCCTAGTGTATGCGATAAAGACTTTATCTCTTTAATGATTAAATGTGTTAACTCACGTGTTTTAATTGATGATTGAGAATGTTTTGAAGTAGTATATGAATGTTTGCAAACGGGAGTGGTAAAAGGCTTGGTAAGATAGCCACTAAGTGCCCACACGGATAGACACACGGGCGTGTGTCTAGGTCGTGTGTCTCCTGTACCTTAGTATCTTAAGTCATATTAGACCACGGGCTGGTCACACGACCGTTTGTCCAGGCCGTGTGATACAAACGGTTGGCACATGGGTGTGTTCCAAGGCCGTGTGAAGTCTGCACTTGACACTTAGAAATTTAATTGTCACACGGCTGTCGCACACGGGCGTGTGTACAGACCGTGTGGATAAGTCAGAATGCCAATGTTTGGCACACGGGCCAGGGCCACGGGTGTGTCCAGGCCGTGTGGGTTTAGTCAGTGTCGACCATGGATGGAAGGCACGGGCATGTCTTAGGGACACACGGGCATGTCCCTATACCAACACGGGCGTGTGGCCCCTGTTTTAAAGAAAAGTTTCTTTTGGCTTGTAAAAGTTTCCGGACGCAAGTTTAAGGCCTCGTAGGCCCATGATATGAATGTTTTGACTAAGAAAGAGAAGTTTTTAATTCGGAACAAAAATTTGTAGCCCGTAAGTACATGTTTAAGCAAGTTCAAGCATAGTAATGTCTCGTATCCGATCTAAGCCTCGGAATCGGGTATGGGGTGTTACATTCCTATCTCTATTGTTTTGGATATCATTCTTTATTTGTCGATAGTCGTACACTTCGTAGTGGGTACTATTCTCGCGTTATTGGTAAGTGAAGATAGTATAATGTTATCTTGTTGCTGATCGATTAAGTGCTTACCCATATTTGGTTTGTGCCTAGGAACCTGTCGAAGGGTAGAAGGTTTATAATCAACGGTTGGATCGGCGAAACTACCCTTTTTACTCGATCAAAGGTAACGTGGTGTGAGTTTATCGATTGGGATCTTGTTGTATTCGATTGAGTAAATGTTGAAATGATTAATTGGGAATTGTTGATCAAGTGTAGGTTTTAAAGGTGTGGGCGGTTTTCTCAACAAATAGAAACAAGGTGTGTAAACACTGCCTAAAGCGTGAATCGGCAAAAGCCGAAAAATATGATCGTTGGCACTCTCGTGTGGTAATCGGAACACATAAAATGTGGGCGTTCGACTGTTGAGGCCACCATGAGCGATCTCATAGTCTTGGGCCGTTTTGGGCCCTGTTGGGTCGAAATGGGCCATGTGGGCCCAACAAGCTTGTGGGCCCCACATGGGTAAACCACACGAACGTGTATAGATTATTAGGCCAAAATGTATAATTTTCATGACCGAAATACCCCCATAGGATAAAATGACCGAAATAACCATAGGGTAAAATGACCGAAATACCCTCATTGGGTAAAATGATCGAAATACCCCCATAGGGTAAAATGAATGTTATACCCCTAGGAGATGAAATGACAGTTATGGCCTTATGTTATGTATGACTGATTTGCTCTATGATATGTATGACTATGACTGAGCATGACATTTTGCATACACGTATGATATTATGCAACGACATATTGCTTGGGGATGGGTTGTTATATTTGGAGGAAGTGTACTGTGCGGATAAGGTCGCACGGGTCGCCCAAGACGACTGTGGACCTACTGATGGCTATATGTCGTTTATTTTACTGGCAGCTTTGCTGCAATACTATTTAGTGCCGCAACCGGTGCTAATCTTGGTGTGTCTGGCTGGGTGGGTCGATTTTATCCCCACATGGTGTGTTTGGCAGGACGGAGTGGTGTGTAGAGGCTGGATTGGGTAGGATTTTTGACTGCATATCTCGCACCGATTAATGATCTGCATCATTCTCGCATCGATTAATGATATTACATACCGCTCATTGCATGACCGATATATATGTTATCGTTATGGGCCAAGGCCCCACCGATACTAATACTGAAATTAGGCAAATTCCCTCACCGATTCGGCATTGTCTTTGGGCTCAAGCCCAATCGTTTATTGTTACAGGGAAGGGCTTAGGCCCACACCGAACTAGATCGTTATTATAATGAGCTCGAGCCCAAACCGCATTTATCTACTGCTTAATTGATCGTTTGCTTGTTAGGGATTACACACTGAGTTTTCGTAAACTCACCCCTCTGCTTAACTGCATGTAATCCCCGACCATAGGCGGGTCGGTCTTTGCGAGGACTCGATGATGGCCACACAACCGCATCAGCTTTTGTTTTTAGCTTTTGATTTATAAATTTTAACTTTTAATTTGGGTATTTTTATGTAATAAGGCCTCTTTAAAGTTATAAACTTTAAATTGGGGTTTTTTTTATTTATTTAGTTTGATATAAACTGCTAGTTGTAGAAAAAGACGGGTTTTCAAAAGGTAACTGTTTTCAAAGACACCACGTTTTCGCAACATTTCCTAAAAAGAAACTTCCGCAATAAATGAGATTTGAAAATTAATAACGTTTTAAAAGTGATTAGCTTTTAATGATGCACGCTTTGGAAATGAACAACCCGTTTTGGAATCACCGTTTTATAACAAAATAATTAATCGATTCTGAGGATTTCAACGACAACAAGTTTTACACTAAACACTTCAATGTGACACTGCCAGATTCGGCCATAACGTCTAGGCCGGGTATGGGGTGTTACAAATTGGGTAGTGACTTAAATTATCTTGTGGACGTGTCGTGGCCCATATTTGAAGATTCATCTTGTGGAGAAAAAAATCTTTAAAGATTCAATAAGATCGGACCGAGTAATTGAGTCTAATGAAATATGGAGATTGAATCAGGACTAAGACTTATCTTGAAGATCTTATATTTATTTTGAACTCTATTAGGATATTTGTAAAGCCTTTTCATGAGGCTATTTTAGTGGGATATTGGTTGTAAATTTTCAAGGGGAGAATGTGGCACCCTAGACCTGGCCGAGACGGTTCAACCCAAATTTCAAACGTCACATTAGCCACCGAAGTGACTTTCCAATCAACAATCACCAAACACACCAACCAACCAATCACACCTCACAATTAATTAATCATTATACAAAAAAATCTTAAAATCATACTTCTCTAATTAAAATTATGACATATTAAACGGACATCCTTCAGACGTACAATATTTTCACAGACATACTTCGCATGTAACAATCGAGTTCGCTCAACTATTCGCAGAGTCAACCCACACATAATGGAACAGAAAAAGTGAAATACACTCAACATAAAACAATTTAGTTCCTGCAAGCTCCTAAAGTCTAACATTTTTAGGCTCGGAGGTTGGCAAGGTTCACACCTTGCGAACTCTAGCTTCTCCCCTACCACTTCGGAGATGGCATTTGGTGAACCCTTTAGAAGTCTGCTTTGCGAACACCCACTAGGAAGAAAACATGTGAACCCCTCTTTAACAAACATTCCATTGAACATATGATTGGCAGACTATCTCGCGTAAAGTCCATCCGCGAACCCTCTTTTCTCATGCGAACCCTATACTGGCGAACTCTATCCCTCGCATATTTCATTTTTACTTTACAACTTATTTAATGTTTCTATATTACACCCCTTTACCATTTCACGAAGCCCTTACTCTTGCAACCCCTAACATGTATTTGCCTACTCATTCATTCATCAATTAGACAGTTCACAGGCCTCAACAATTTTACGCAACAAGTCAAAACTTATCTCTCATGCATATCAAGCATTAAATTGTTTCAAACATACTTAAACAATTTGGGACTTACCTCAATGTCTAGCGAGCTCTTCCAACTACATTTACCTGTTAGTCAAACAATCAAACATACAAGCTATCACGCCTTCACAATTTAAGCATTCAAACATTCATCCAACAGTTTATAAAAGTTCCAAAATCCAAAAATTAAATAGTTTGTAATGTCCATTTACAACCCATCAAATTCATTTAAAATCTAATTCTAATTCTAATCTAATCCCTTGGAATAGTCCCACATTGCCTTCACTATTTGGGGTTGAAAAACACGACACATACTCAGGAAATTTGACTTGCAATGGATCACTAGAAAGCCTTACTTCTCAACTGTCTCGCAAGCTACTTTTCTATATAGTGAAATAAGGAGTGTGAGCTTATTGAAGCTCAGTGAGTGCACAAAACATGCTACAAGTGAACACATCAATCAGGTTAAAAGTGAGCATACTATAATAGTTCGCTTATTATTATAGTTCTCATGACATAACAACTCACATGAATATCAGTTCATATGAATAAAGAAATTCGCATGAATAACATACTCATAGCACATTATATTTATATATTGGCAATTTGTGGTTGTGAAACATATTCATAAATCATATGCATTGGATAAACGGATCTCCAAACACACCAAATGACTCAAAAAGTCCTACGCTATCTCCAATAAGTGTAGCATGAGTGCTAACACTCTCCAAACACACCATGCTATCTTCGGTGAATGGAGCTAAGCTCTACATTCTCTTGTCTCTCCAACGCTATCTTTGGGCCATAATGCCCTTTCGCAACAATAAAGGTGAGTACTCACAATCCTATGGCATGCCAATGATATCCAATAGTTTCAAGGGTTCATAATGCCAACATATCACTTCTAACACATTCACAGTTCGCAATTAATATAGCTCGCAATTCAGCAGAGCTCGCACATATTATAGCTCGCAATTCAGCAGAGCTCACACATATTATAGCTCGCAATTTAGCAGAGCTCACATAATAGCACAGTTCACAATACACATAGCTCGCACATCATAGTTCACATTCAACATAAATTGCACAATAATATAGCTTGCATAAATAAAACATGTTTTGCAATAGACATAGATCGCAATAAGTATACAACACGTCTGAGCACTTACTCTTGGAAATTAGGTCAAGTGGTTAGGCTACCTAAGCTCGCCATTAACACTTGACTTGTGTGCAACTGAAGTATGTATTGCACTCACCTATCACGGCTTCTCTGCTTTGTCGAGCCTAGGTAAGTTTTTGCTTGCCTTTGTCCTTACTCAAGGAAGATCCTTCACGATCTGGTGCTTCTCATAACAACACACACAAACACAACAAATTACAATCGATCTAAAGTAAAATGACCTTCCTAACTACCTAGCCTCTCGCCATTCGCACTTTACTGGTGAGCTTGCCTCGCACACCTCCGAAACTCTAATTTCTTCACTCACCCAATTTAATCCTTATTTCCTACTTCCTAACATCATACTTAATGTTTAATTACAAATCTATACTACTAATTCATTCAATTACACTGATCTTTATTTTTCGAAAAAAATCATGTTCGTTTTTCAATTGCGTAGAAGAGAAATCATTCGATCCATTCAAATTCATTAAATATTTGTTAAATTAAGATTAAAAACCTCTTAATTACATCAAAATGAGTTGAAAATCATTTTTAAACAATCAATTGGCTCACAATTACGAGATATACCATTTTCAAGTAAAAATAAGCTTCAAATCGATAGATTTCATAAATTCTTGATTAGATCTATAAAAACTCGAATTAATTTGGATATAATGATTTTTTTTTCAAATGAGTAGAAAAAATAGAGGGAAGGGATGGTAGGTGTTCTTATATAGCCAACAAATTTTCAAAAATTGGTTTATTTCCCTTAAGTATCCTTCCTATTCTCTCTCTTTTTCTGCTAAATCTCATTTCAATTAAAACTCTTTGTCTTCACATTTGACCTCTATTTTAAAATCTATTTCAATTTAATACCTACTAATATATATTTATTAACTCGGTTTGTAACACCCCAAACCCGGCCTAGACGTTAAGGTCAGATTATGAAGGTTACAATATTCATAAAAACATTGCTGATTAACTTACGTAAAACTTAGTTTTATTTCTAAATTAATAAAGTTATTTAATTTATCAAAAACACAAGTATTCAGCAGATCGCGTATGAGCAATTTGATGAAAGTCTTGTTTTATTAATTTTATAAAAACAATCCCGAATGTTTAACCAATTGAGTTGTAAACATCGTAATTAATTTCAAAACCATACAGCAGAAAAATACTTTAAGAATTTCTTATCTCCTAAAATAATAGAATCCCATCAGTTATGTCGCCTTGGGTATAATTACGAGTTATAAATAATACATTCGCGAAAATAAATATCAAAACCAAAAGTTAACGTCCCAAAACAAATTAAAATCCAAAACATACTTAAACCAAAATGTGTGAATCGAGCTCCAGAATCGCCGCCAAGTCCTAAGTCTGAAGGTAACTTGAAATGTATTAAACAAATGGGTGAGCTAGAAGCCCAGTGTGAGACTCAGCCCACAAACAGTATATACTTATAATGTACACAGTACTAGAAACATATGCCAGATCGGAATATCATAATTTCATAATCATATATCAGAACAAAATTCATAATTTCAGAATAATAAAAAACCTCAAGCACATTCTCTTATACATAATCAGATACAGATGCATATTCAGATTCAGACACATAATCAGATTCAGATACAAATGCAAATTCTGATACAGATGCAATAACAGATCCTACCCCTATCTGCTACACATCAACTCCGTCCAACCAATCACACCAAATAGGACTACAAGAGTCCATCCATCCAATCACATCGGGTCATGGTGGTATGCCACTCATAATAGTGTAGCTGAGTTGCCAAACAGATGTTAAGGTTTAACCACCAAAATTGTAGTAAAACTGCCAGAAACACTTCCTCCATCATATCCAAAACCCACCCCAATGCACGTGCAAAATCATAGTAACATATGTACATATCACATAGTCGAATCAGATATCATATCATAATAGATAACATAACACGGATGTCACACATGCTTTACAAAAATAGTCATGCTTTCAAAAATTTTCGACACATATAATATACATGTAACTCACTTACCGGGCATATCAACACACATATCTCACTTCGGGTCTTTTTAAGCAAACTGGAACCCACGGAGGGCCTAATTACAAACTACAGATTAAATCAAGCCTAAATGAAAATTTCAGTAAAATGGGTCACACGCTCGTGTGGCCCACACGGTCTACCTGATTTGCCCATGTAATCGCACACGTACGTGTACCCCCACACGGCAGTGTGGTGCACACGGCCTGCCACACAGCCGTGTGACGCTGAATAATTTCGTTTTTGTTTTTTTTTTCTTGTTGTTTTTCCATATTTTTAGGTTATACACGGTGGTTTCGGGTTAAAAACACACATGGTTCGTTGATCACTTATTAAGCAGTTCGTACATAGGGTTCATAGAGCATAAGGTTAGTGTCCACACATACAGTTCACATAAGATTAAGCCCCACACCTGAAAACGCAATTTGAAGAGCACTACTCCACAATCAAACACTCCAATGTTTTGGATCTAAATCGACACCCTCCAAAACCTATCGAAGATCTAAAACGATGCAACAAAATTTGAATCGAATGGCCATCAAATAACAATAAAATAAAAATGATCTCTACCCAGTCAACAAACAATGCAGCAATATGATAATTGAACGGTGAAATTGAAGGAGCTATCGCAAGAATGGAAACAATAATTGCAGCAATTATTTTGGAGGTACATGATGCTGCAAACGATGCCAAAAACAAGTAAAAATTGGATATAAATGGACCCAAAATTTGAGGCTATTAATGAAGACTTTGGCAGCAAAAGAGCAATATAATTTGGATGCTAATGAGTACAAAGATTTAGTGAACAACAAAGGTAGAAATAATTATAAAAAAAAATAAGAGAAGAAGTAGATGAGAGAAACAAAAACGTAAAATTTTTAGTAACAAAAATAAAAGAACAAAAAAGATGGAAAGTGGAGAGAAAACAAACTGAACGAATTGAGGGATAATTTTTCAAAAAAAATAAAATCCCACTAAAACTGTTTATTATCCAAATCAATTTTTTCTAGAATTTGAGTTTGACACAATATAAGGGAAACAAAACAAAAAATATATATATTTCCTCCTTTGTACACACAAGATTCAAATACAAGACCCTTGGGTAAACTAATACATTATCACTAAATCAATAGGCTCATTCTTGTCAATAGCTTCTCAAAATTAAAGATAAGCCAGAAGAGCCTAAACAAGGGTTGGGACAAAAATTAATAAAATTCATAGAATAAGATTCGAACCTGAAACCTCACACACACAACCCCAACACCTAACTATTAAACCAAATTAACTCACTTAACATAATTTCACAATCTTAACTCAAAAATTAGAACGTAACCACCCTAAGTTTCACTAACCCAGTTTCTTATAACTCGGTTTTCGGGATGTGACACGGTTATTATTTTAATTAATTACTACGACCCTAATTTCGATATCTAACTCGAGCCCATGACTTAATTACCCGATCCTACTAACCCAATTTTTAGAGTGTGACAAAGAATTTAGTGGTGAGAGGTCTAGTCTTTGAGATATAAAAGTGAAGATTCTTCACTAAGATGTGTTAAAACTAGTTTCACTGATTGCATTCATTTCAAATATAGTGGGTTCATCTCTCTAAGCTAAGCTCTGCGGACGTAGAGAAACCGAACTGCATAATAAATTTGGTGTCTCTTGTTTTTCACATTAAATTAAAGACCCACAACACATTGCAATTGTGAATGGTGAAATTCAAACCTTAATACTCAAGTACTCAATACGTTCAACTACACCAACAATGCTTGTAACACCCCAAACTCGGCCTAGACGTTATGGTCAAATTTGGTAATGTTACAATAAGGGGTTTTAAAAACAGTGCAAATCCATTGAAGCTTTGTAACCCATTTTCGTTATTACAACTTTTATTGGAAACGTTATTTAATTAATTTATTTGCCAAATCATAATCTACAGCGGAAGTATTAAAATAATTATATTTTAGAAATCCAGCTCGTATTTTAAGAAAATTATTTGTTTTCGTAAAACCAAGATTTCAGTCAGACATTGCAATAAAAGAATAAAAATATTAAAAACCAAAAGTCTGGAGAGTCCAATAAATACAAAACTCCAAGAAATAGTCCTTAATTTAATTAAAACCAATATTTAAGGTCAGTTTACGATCCCGTGGTCACCGTGAGACTCCGTCGAACCGATCCGCCTAAGTCTGTGGATTACCTGAACAGAACAGACAAAAAAACACGAGTTTTCGTAAACTTAGTGTGTAACCCAACAGAAATAGACATGCATTACAAACAGATATCACATACACAATCAGATTCAGATTCAGACTCGGACTAAAGTCCTTTACAGATACAGATACAAATAGCAGATAAACAGAACAGATACAGTGAGTCCTACCCCCATCCTCTACACACAATCTCTGACCATCCCATCACACCATGTGGGGTTAAAAACACCCACCTATCCTTACACACCATATAGTGTCGATGTGACACATTACAGATAATATGCGGTCAAGCTGCCAGAATATAGGCGAAATGTCGCCATACAGATCACTTTCTCCATATATACAACCCCACCCCAAATACAGATTCAGTAATAGCAGATTTAACATGCTTGCTTAAATAGTACAGTCAGACATACATTTAATATCCTACTCATATCAGTCTATCAGAATATCATAGCACACAAAAAACGGTTTGGTTAGCCCTTATTGACCCTACGGTAGGCCCATAGTCGATCGAAATAGCCCATACGACCCTAAGGAAAATTTCAGAGTTATAGGCCCACATGCCCGTGTGGGCCCACACACCCGTGTGGCTCACACACCCAGATTGGCCTTACCCGTGTGACCCACACGGCCTGGCCCAAAATCCATACTCCTGTATGGCCCATATGCCTAACTTGGGCTAGCCCGTGTGGCCCACACGGCCACACTTAAGCCATTACACGGCCGTGTCTTACGTACGACCAAGCCTTCGTCGACCACACGGCCGTGTCTCGCACACGGCCAACCACACGGCCAGGCACACGCCCGTGTAGCGTCGACAGAATAGTTTTTCGGCTTTTGTCGAAGTTTGATTTTTTGCATTTTGGGTACACACCTGGTACGTTTTTTATGCGAAAATAATCCCGAGCCGAGCAACATTTAACATTTAAAATCGATACATCATACCCTCTAAAATCAGTCTTAATTCATAACTAGCCGAACCCACGAATCGAAAATAGTTCAGAACAAGCGTTCATCACTTACCTCAAAACTTCAAGCGATTCAGACTACGATTCCGCAAGAGGAAAGGCCTCGTTCCTCACAATTCTCTACTGTCAAAAACTCAATCAACTAACAGAAAGAAAGCGTAAAGATCGATTTGAGCAACTTAAGAAACGACTACCCCAATCCACACGAACTCACCCCTTACACTTACCAAATCACACAAAGCACCGAGGAACAGAAAATCAAAATTGAATGACAGAATTTTGATAGAATTTCAAACGCACGAAAGCAACAGATTTTTGCCAGAACAAGAAGAGAACGTCAAAAAAAATTTGAGAATTAGAAAGAGAGAGAAAATGAAAATAATTTTAAAAAATTTGAAAACAAAAATAAAAGATATCTATACAATCCCCTATTTTTCTCCCACAAATCCCACTACTCATAACTCCATCAGAATTTTAGCTCCACTGAAACTCTATCAGACAACCGAGCAAAAACTAACATCCACATTTGCATAGGGATTCGAACACAGGACCTCCAACACACCAACTCCCTTACCACTCGAACCAGCAGGCTCATTCTGATATGGATTAACAAACAATTTTATAAAAGTCCACTCAACAGGAGTAAGGCTTAGATCAGAAAAAAAAAACAAAATTTGGCAAAGGTGAGACATGAACCCAAGACCTCTCAAACACACCCAGAACACTTAACCATTGAAACAGACAGATATTTGTGTCAGATATTTACAAAACAGAAATAAATTATTTAGGGCGTTACAATTCTACCCCCTAAAAGAAATTTCGACCTCGAAATTTACCTGATCCGAACAGATGAGGATACTGCTGACGCATCGAGTCCTCAGCTTCCCATGTGGCTTCCTCAATGTCATGATTCCGCCACAGAACCTTCACTAATGGGATGGACTTCCTCCTCAGAACCTTAATATCACAATCCAAAATCTGAATCGGCTCATCCTCAAAAGTCAAATCTGGTATAATCTCGATCTCCTCAACAGAAACAACGTGAGATGGATCAGACCGATACCGCCTCAACATCGAGACACGAAATACATCATGGAGACGACCTAATCTGAGAACTTTCTTTCACAGAGAAACCTTAAGAAAGACGAAGTCACCCACAGAGTACTCAATCTCTCTCCTCTTCAGATTTGCATAAGACTTATGTCTGTCAGAAGCCACCTTTAGACGATCCTGAATCAATCTAACCTTATCTTCGGTCTCAGAAACCAACTCAGGACCCAAAACCTGACGCTCACCCAACTCAGTCCAACATAGCGGAGTACGACACTTACGACCATACAAAGCCTCGTAAGGTGTCATCTGGATGCTAGAATGGAAACTATTATTGTAGGCGAACTCAGCTAGCGGCAGATAAATCTCCCAACCACCTCGGAAATCTATTACACAACTCCGAAGCATATCCTCCAGTATCTGAATCACCCTCTCAAATTGACTATCGGTCTGAGGATGGAACGTAGTACAAAATTCCAATCTCGAACCAAGAGCCTCGTGCAATTTCTTCCACAACCAAAAAGTAAAGCGAGGATCTTTATCAGAAATTATCGAAACCAGAACCCCATAAAGTTTTACAATCCCGAAGATATAGAGCTTCGCTAACTTTTGCAGAGAGTAGTCCGTCGAACTGGAATAAAATGAGCGGACTTGGTCAATCGATCCACGATGACCCAAACAGAATCCTTTTTAGTGGGTGTTAAGGGCAACCCACTAACGAAGTCCATCGTTACTTGTTCCCACTTTCATAAATGAATCTTAACGGGTTGTAGCAAACCCGAAGGCAACTGGTGCTCAGCCTTAACTTGCTGGCACGTTAGACAATGAGTTTTACAAAATCCATAACCTCCGTTTCAAACCTGGCCACCAGTACAGTTCACGGAGATCCCGATACATTTTATTACCACTGGGATGCCTAAGGGCTACTATGCGCCTCCCTCAGAATCGACTGCCTCAAATTAGAATCATTCGGCACACAGATTCGACCTCGAAAACACAGAACTCCATCTTTATTCAGCCTAAAATTTGAAGTACTGCCACTCTCAATCTGACAAAACTGCAAACCCAGAGACTCATCCATTAACTGCTTATCTCGAATCTGATCAATTCAAGTCGGTTTAACTTGCAACTCGACTAACAGACTCTCATCACCAAACAGACTAAGACGAATGAACGTCGCCCACAAATCAGTCATCGCTCTACGACTGAGAGCATCAGCCACCAAATTGGCCTTACCAGGATGATACCCTATCGCGCAGTCATAATCTTTGAGCAGCTCAATCCATCGCCGTTGCCTAAGATTCAACTCCTTCTGGGGAAGGAGATACTTGAGGCTCTTATGATCAGTGTAGATAATACCCCTCTCACCATACATATAGTGCCTCCAGATTTTCAATGCAAAAACCACCGCAGCCAACTCGAGATTATGCGTCGGATAATTCCCTTCATGTATCTTAAGCTGACGGGATGCATAAGCCATAACTTTACCATCTTGCATCAATACACATCCTAAACCGACGTGTGACGCATCACTGTAGACCACAAATTCTTTACCAGATTCAGGCTGTATCAGAACAGGAGCCTGAGTCAGAACAGACTTGAGCTTCTCGAAGCTCGATTATTGTGCATCAGTCTAAACAAAAGGAACACCCTTGCACAGACGCTTAGTCAAATGAGCTACAATTAGAGAGAACCCCTTGACAAATCATCGATAATAACTCGCAAGACCTAGAAAACTACGGATCTCATATATGTTATTAGGCTGTTTCCAATCAAGCACAGCTTCGATCTTTTTCGGATCAACTCGGATCCTCTCAGCAAAACCACGTGCCCTAGAAAAGTTACCTCTTGCAACCAGAACTCACACTTACTCAACTTAGCGTAGAGCTACTTCTCTCGGAGTATTTGAAGCACCACTCTAAGATGTTCATCATGCTCATCCTCAGTCTTAGAGTAAACCAGAATATCGTCGATGAAGACTACGACAAACAAATCCAAATATGGCTGAAAGACTCAATTCATCAAATCCATGAATAAAGCTGGAGCATTCGTCAGACCAAAAGGCATAACTAGGAACTCGTAATGTCCATAACGAGTCCTAAATGTAGCCTTATGAACATTAGCTTTCTTAACTATAAGCTAATGGTACCGAGAACGAAGATCTATTTTCGAGAACACTAAAGCCCCTCGAAACTGATCAAACAGGTCGTCGATCCTCGAAAGTAGATATTTATTCTTCACAATCAGTTTATTCAACTGCCGATAATCAATACACATCCTCATGGTGCCATCTTTTTTCTTTACAAATAGAACCGGTACCTCTACGGAGACACACTAGGGCGGATGAAACCATGGTCCAAAAGCTCTTGAAGTTGAGCCTTAAGCTCTGTAAGCTCCTTCAGTGCCATACTGTATGGAGCGGTAGGCACCAGAGCTGTACCCGGTAAAAGCTCAATGCCGAACTCGACTTCCCGATTAGGAGGTAAACCCGATAACTCCTTAGAAAAGACATCCAAAAAATCCCTCACTGTTCTGATATCCCCGATAGAAGAGTCCCCAGAAACAGAAACACTAACGTAAGCCAAATACGCCTCACACCCTTTCCGAACCAGTTTCTCAGCCATAAGAGCGGAGATCACATTGGACAGATAATCTCGACGCTCACCGATCACAACCACTTCCTTATCATCCTCGGTCCTCAGAACGACCCTCTTAGTTATGTAATCCAAACTAACTCGATGCTCGACCAACCAGTCCATACCTAGAATTAAGTCGAACTCTCCAAACGGAAGCTCCATCTGATTTGCCAAAAATACAACCCTTTGCACTTCTAACGGAACATTCCTATAACGTTTATTAACCCAAACAGACTGCCCCAACGGACTCAATACAGTAATCTCACTAGAAGTGCTTTCAACAGAAATCCCCAGGTTTTCAAAAATAGCACTAGCTACATAGGAGTGTGTAGAACCTATGTCTATCAGAACAGTATAATGTACATAAAAAAATAAAGAACGTACCGGTGATAACATCAGGAGCATCTCTATCCTCTCGGCGTCGAGCAGCGTAAACTAGTGCAGGCTGTCTCGCCTCCGTCTGACTAGCACCTCTCTTCGGTGCTCTCTGCCCACGGCCCAAACCATTACCATCCCTAGCTGGTCCACGGCCCCTAGGCAGTTACTGAATTGCCCTCTGAGGCTGTACAGGACCCGATATGAAGCTTGCATCTGATCTGCCCGCTGTAGACACTCTTTAATACGAGGCTTCAAAGACCCACACCTCAGACAAGCCCCTATCCTCCTCTAACACTCGTCCGGATGGCACCTACCATAATCTCCACATGGTTGAATCCCAGTAAGAGCGACATGAACCCCCACTCTAACCAGCCCATTAGGTCTGGCTCGTTTCTTAGGCCTTTGAATAGAACTAGAGGGCTCTGAATCTCTCTTATTCTTGCCTCTATCTCGGTCCCTATTTTAGCGCTCTACGCGCTTAACCTATTCGACAATCTTCGCCTTATCTACCAAAATCGCAAACTCTCTCTCCCTCTGTGGAGCAATCAGCACCCTCAAATTATCCCTCAGATCGTCCTCAAAGCGAACACATTTCTTGTACTCATACGCCACCATGCCTCGAGCGTAATGGCTCAACCTCAGAAACTCAGCCTCATAGTCGGCCACAGATCTATCGCCTTGCGTGAGATTCATGAACCTACGCCTACGAGCATCCATATAGCTTGCCCCCACATACTTCCCTTGAAAGGTAGCCTTGAAGAAGTCCCAGTTCAAACGATCAGGCTGAGTACCCTTTTCAACCGATAACCACCACTGATATGCCTCTTCGCGAAGCAAAGAGACTGTACCCTTAAGTTTCTGTTCGGGAGTACAGTCTATATCATTTATGATTCTCTCGGTGGCCTCCAACCAATACTCGACCACAATAGGGGCGGCTTCAGTGACACCACTAAAAAACTCAGCATCATTGGACCGGAGTCGCTCAGTTACCGACCCACGGCCCCCAGGTCCAGAATGGGGTCCAACGACCCTCTCCAATACCCTCAACATGGCTTGGGATAGTGCGTCGTCCCCAGCCAAACGGCTTTGGGACCCAGTCTCAGTAGCAGGTGAAATCGATGTCTCACTCATATCTAAATTTGGCATACTGCCTAGAGAGGAAGACTCAGCTCGAGCTCCCTAAGACCTCTACCACGGCCACGAATACTACGTCCGCGAGTTCCACGAGCGCTCATCGTATATTTCAAATTTTGTCTACACAAAATAGGGTTTGGTAACCCTTACCGACCCTACGGTAAGCCCACAGTCGATCAAAACGGCCCGTACGACCCTAGGGAAAATTTCAGAGTTATAGGCCCACACGCCCGTGTGGCCCACAGACCTAGGTTGGCCTTGCCCTTGTGGCCCACACGACCTGGCCCAAAATCCACACGCCCATGTGGCCCACACGCCCAACTTGGCCTAGCCCGTGTGGCCGTGTGTCTCGCACACGGCCAACCACATGCCCGTGTGGTGTCGATAGAATAGTTTTTCGACTTTTGCCGAAGTTCAATTTTCTGCGTTTCGGGTACACACCTGGTACTTTTTTTATGCGAAAACAATCCTGAACTGAACAACACCAAAAATCAATACAACAGATCCTCTAAAATCAGTATTAATTCACAACTAACCGAACCCACGAACCGAAAATAGTTCAGAACAAGCGTTCATCACTTACCCCAAAACTCCAAGCGATTCAGACTACAATTCCGCAAGAGGATAGCCCCATTCCTCACGATTCTCTGCTGTCAAAAACTCAAAATCAACTAACAGAAAGAAAGTTTAAAGATCGATTTGAGCAACTTAAGAAACGACTACCCCAATCCACACGAACTCACCCCTTACACTTACCAAATCGCACAAAGCACCGAGGAACAGAAAATCAGAATTGAATGACAGAATTTTGATAGAATTTCAAACGCAAGAAAGCAACATATTTTTGCTAGAACAAGAAGAGAACATCAAAAAAAAATTGGGAATTAGCAAGAGAGAGAAAATGAAAAATAATTAAATTTTTTTAAAAAGAAATATAAAAGATATCCATACAATCCCTTGTTTTTCTCCCACAAATCACACTACTCATAACTCCCTCAGAATTTTAGCTCTATTGAAACTCTATCAGGCAACCGAACAAAAATTAACATCCACGCTTGCAAAGGAATTCGAACACAAGACCTCCAGCACACCAACTCCCTTACCACTCGAACCAGCAAGCTCATTCTGATATGGATTAACAAACAATTTTATAAAAGTCCACTCAACAGGGGTAAGGCTTGGATCAGAAAAAAAAAAACAAAATTTAGCAAAAGTGAGACTTAAACCCAAGACCTCTCAAACACACCCAAAACACTTAATCACTAAATCAAATAGATATTTATGTTAAATATTTAAAGAAACAGAAATAAATTATTCAGGGCGTTACAATGCCATGATGTCATTGGTATATTTTAAGAATATTCTTAAATAAAACAAGGGTTTGCTTAATGATATCAATTTATATAATTGCTAAATTGAGAAATATATATTTACCTATTTAATGCATTATTTTTATCCAATTCAAAAAATATTTTTTTTAATATCATAAACTAATATCATAATATTTCCAATAAATGAACAACAGTTTTGGTTGGCTATAACTCCAGCAGCATGTGAATCAGCAGTAAAATTTGCTCCTCCATTAGTGCCCTGGGGGTTTTAAAAATGGGTCAAGGAATATAAAATTTTTTTAAATAGACAAGAAAAATGAGAAATAATAAAACAAAATCTTTAAAAAAAATTCATGCAATTTAATATTCTGTAGGTGCACATACCCTTCACATGGCAAAACAATCCTTTATTCTTCCTACAGGGCTAGGCATAGCCTCTTGTACCCTTTCAATGTTTAACGATAATGACAATGTTAGATTATATTTTAGGGTTAATGTAATTTTTTATTATTAAATTTGCCAACTAAGTTTATTGTAGTATTTGTATTTATTCTCCATTCATATATTTAAATTTAGTTTGAAAATTTTAAAATTATATATACGATATAAAAATTAAAAATTAATTTTTTTAAATTTTCAAACGGTAATATAGCAAAATCTTAAAGTGAAGTAATATAGTATAATTTAAATTAATGGTTCAAAATAGATTTAGTTGTTAAATTTAAATAAAATAAATAAATATAAATATTGAAACAGACATAATTACAACATTTTAAAATCGGACTCTCTGTATAAGTATTAATTTAAATATTAAATATATATTTTTATTCTGTATAAGTATTAATATAAAAACATATTTATTAAATGGCTGGGATTCTTAATATAAACTAAATGGGTTAAATGTCTAAACTCGTTACAAATAATATTTTTCATAAAAAAAAATTAAAATCGGAATTTTACTGATATTTCTCTTGATTAATCAGTTTTTCTTAATTTTTACTCATACGAGAGGTTTTAGGTTAGGATGTTATATATACGCAGATTGCATTGTTAAAGGAAGAGGTAGGTTACAATATATTGAAAACATTATTATTAGAAGGAAAATTTAAGAATTTCATCATTAAACAAACATGAAAAAAAAATATAAAAAGATGGGTAACTATTTTTTGTTTTAACTGAATTAGAATTAATCATGAGTCAGGTCAGGCCGATACAAAATTTTAGGTTTGATTTAAAAAATGAGCTTAAAATTTTACTTAAGTACAGTCCAAATAAAAAAAATACTAAACCCGAGTCCAGCCTGGCTCGCATTAAATTTTTTTTTATACAAATAAATTTTAGAAAATATAATACATCAAATACACTAAAAACTTTCCCAACAAATTAAAAATACATTAAAAAGTCTTTATATTTAAATAACATTAAAATAGTTACAACTTAAGAAATAAATGTCTCTAAAATAGTAGCAAAATTAATAATAAAACATGAGTTATATAATATCCATACAATAACAACAAAATAATATCAATACAATAGCAAAATTACAAAAAAAAAAAAAACCAGTAACCAACAACAAAATAGCAGCAAACAACAGCAAAGATAAAAAAATTTAGGCCGAATTCGGGCTAAAAGAATATTATTCGAAGCTCAACTTGTTTAGATAATAAATTTTTTTTTCAAGCCCATTTTGATATAGAAAAGTGACCGACCCATTATCAGATCTAAACTTGAATGATTTGATATATATATATATATATATATATATATAATACCATATATAGTAAGAGAAGCCAAAGTGCCAAACAAATTAAATTGGCAGTGTTCCGAACTTTTGGTGTCGCTTTTTTTCCCCTTTGTTCACACTTAGATCCTATGTACAGCTAATTGGCTATAGTCGATATGCTTTGATATGGAGATGTATCTATAAATATTTCATTTCGATGGCCGGTGAAAAGCGACAAAAAGGATAAAAAGCGGTAGTCCTATAAACTTAATCAAAAGAAACAGCGACACTTCATTTTCGTTCAAGATCCTGCTGGAAAAGTATAGCATAGAATCTTATATTTAACCTGAAATTTGGTTTGCCATGCAGTAAATTTATTTCATTTATAAAATCTAGATACTAGATTATGTCACATGCATAATAACGATGAAGGGTAAATTTTATATTAAAAATATATCTACATATTTGTATTTGTGAATAACCTTTTGAGGCCTTTGTTGTTTGGGTTAATTTATTTGTTGGTTTGAAATGTTTGTATTTGTCTGAATTTAAGGGTGGTTTTAGATGAACGGTACATTTATTTGTAATTAGTGTAAAAACAACGGTGGTGGTGAAATTATATATTGTAACATGAGACAAAAAATAAGTTAAACACACTGCACTCCACCGGCCATCCAAATCCACCCTAAGTCTTTATTTATTTTCTTGGTCTGGGCCCGTGAGATATTAGATATTAATAAGTAATTTTTTTATTAGGTTGATATCAAGTTGGCTCCTGACGTAAAACTCAACATAGGACCTTATTATAATATATAGTAGAATATAGCACACTCATGATATAGGTGAAAAACAAAATTATGTAACAAATATATATTTTTTAAAAAATAATATAAAAATAAAGTTTTGGTTGAAATGATGAGTAAATAAAGTAAAGATGTTAAAAATCATAGTTTCTTGAGTTCAAATTTTGCTATGTGTATTTGTTTTTTCTATTTTTTTATGTAAAAGCTTGAAAAGGGTAAGAATACCCTCAAAATAATATAATTACTTTGTAAAGCAATGATATTTTAGTCATTACCCAATTGAATTGGTGTTTGGCTAACTCATGATACTAACTCAGTTAAGAGTTTAATATATATTAGAATTTCTATCACACGTATTTAAAACATAGAGATTAGTTTTAAAATAACATACAATAAATAATGAAATATATAGTTTGAAACTAATTAATAATAATACATGGAATAGTATGGTTTCACTTTCCACCGCATGCAAACTCAAATAATATAACTTATTAATTTTCTTGACTAAATTGATTCTCAATTGACTCAATCAGGGGCTTAAATAATAGTAAAGAATGGAGGGGAGAGAAAAGTTCATTTACTGCCTTTGTCTTTTTTTTTTTTGTGAATTATAATAATAAGGCAAAAACCTGAACAATCAACACAACTAGCGCGACTCAAACCTAAGCCACACTTGGGGTAATGAACACCCTTAACCATCAGACCATTACATGGGGTTCTATTGCTTTTGTCTTTATACTATACTCATTTAACGATTTATTCAATATATTTCAATTTGACATAATTTAATCTTCTAACTATTATTAATGTTATGTCTAAATCATTAAAAATTTGTGTTTAATAATTATTTTAATAAGCATAATTTCACTTTTTAAATCATATAAAAATTTAATATTTCAAGATTTTAAAAAAATTAAATCAATTAATTAACAATTTTAACAAACTAAAGTATAATAATAATGGGAATTAAATTATATTAAATTATTTGAACTAAAGCATAATATAATAATAATGGTAACTAAATTATATAAAATTAAATTTGTATACAAGGGACAAAAATCATAAGATAAACCAGTGTGGTATATAATTTATGAAGCAATGGGTAGCTGTAACTGTTGAGGATTGGCCAAGTTGGGTGTGCCTATGGAAGGCTGTTGGCTTCAAGAACATGGTACAGAAACCAGTCATTATAATAACTATTTTTTAAGCTAACAAACAGCCATAACTTATAATTGATGGCCATTTTCAGTCCCCCCCGGAAGGGACGAAATCAAGTGCATGTCCAAATTAAGACCACAATATTTTAGCTGGACTATATTTAACTATAAGGCTAGTATTTATGTTATATCCGTAGTACCTATCTAAATATGGGGTATAAGATATGACTTTTTAAATATATATATATATATATATTTTAAAATAGTTTGAGTGCTAGATATATAGTAGTATCTAATAATAGATGCTTACATTATGGGTTTGGCTTCCTATATATATATATATATGAAATATGCTTTGGTAACTGCTTATAATTGATAAATTGAGTTTTCGGAAATTTGATCATATAATATGGGGAAAAGAAAAGAAAAAAAATGATACCCATCATCGGCAGTGAAGATTTCAGCCTTCGTATCAATAGAATATTATGACATATTGACAACCAGTTCTGTCACAACTCAACTAAGATAAGAAAATCAACCCTGAATGATTCAAAATGACGGATAGAATGGATAAAAGAACCGAACATTCACCAAACTGTAGAAGACGACAACAAAACTGAAATGGATAATAAAATTATATGATTTATAATGATATCAAGGTGGTTAAGCTCAATGACCAAGGAAACCAAAATGGAACGCTTGGAAACCTTGTCAAGGCATACTCTTAGGAACTTTATGAAGAAATTACTACATAAAATTTACTATTTATACAACTTACATAGAATCTTTGGATAAATATGGCAGAAAAAACAGCAGCATCAAATGTTATATACATATAGGAAGATGATTTTCACACAAAGTAATAAGATACTAAGAATAACATTCATCAGGGTAAGGGCATATCACAAAAAATACCAAGATATGTCACATGGTCCCTCATCAAAATCTCATATATAACAAAGAAAACCCTAAAGCCACCTAATAATTTTGGCACATACAAAATCATATATGATACAGTATACATTACATTACAAAGCACGCCATCTTACATGTTTCCACCACTTGATCTCTCATTGTCTTCATCAGAAGGGTCATTCCACTGATAGGGATAATAAAAACCAGAACTCTGGCCAGCTGCTGACGGTGGCAGTGGCGGCGGAGGTCGCAGTGGTGGCATTTCATTGTAGGCATATCGGAATAAATTAGCATTGGTAGCATCCAATTCCCTTTGGAGTGTAATAACCTGCCTTTGCAGCACTGAAATGGCTCCAACGCAGCCATAAACGGGATCTTTAAGTCTTGCCTCAGCTTCATAAGCAAGTGAGTTCACTGCATCTTCCCTTTGAAAAGTTGGGACTTCATTGAGCAGTTTGCTAACATTGCTTGCACCAAATATCTTGTGAACATTGGCGAATTTTTGGGGCTCCTCTGGTGGGAAATATGGTGCAAAAATGCAATCTGGCATACATTTTCTCCTCAAAAACTTGCAGGCTGCACATGGGGAACTCGAATAGCTTGATGAAGACATCTTCACTGCAACAAAGAAGTGCGTAATCCAAATCAAGCATTATAATTTCTCCCTTTGAAGTCGTGTTTATATAGGTTTAATATTTGATGTATTGATTTTATACATTATCATTGAGCTAATGAAATTTAATATAAATAGTATAAATTGAGTAGTTAGAAACAGATTATAATTTTTTTTTTTTACTTTTCAAGTATATATTTTTATATATTGAATTTCAATTAATTTATCTATGTATTTCACTCTTATCATTTATATAAAAATTAAATTCAAATACAAAATTTCAAATCCATATTCTCAAACCCATCTTATTTTCCAAACAAGTTTTAGCTTTTTCTGACCTGCCAAGCAGATTATATATATATATATATATATATATATATACTTACATATTATATATATGTGTGTGTTTTTATTTGTTCTTTACGAAATAGATCAAAATATCTTTTGGGGGAAAAATAGGTTAAGGATCAAAAAGATTTTGATATGAAATTGCTTAAAGAAAAACATTACTCTTTTGCTGCCATCTTATTTTCCAACAAGTTTAGCTTTTTTTCTGATCTGCCAAGCAGCTTTCCTTGAATTTATTAAATATACTAATGTCAGAAATCTATTTCATCTTAAAATTGTATAAAAGAAAGAAAAAAAAAGTCAGCAAGAAAAATGAAAACATGTATCATTACATTAACATGCACTCACAGAGACTCTAGGATTACAAACATAAATTGAAACAACCCTTAGATCCTTAAGGACCACAAAAAAAAAAAAAAAAAAATCCCAAGATTCCAAAATAGTAGATATATATAAATTTGTCTTCAAATTCTTTGTGGGAAAAGCATATGATCAGCCTTATAGTAAAAAGGACTGTGTATATATTATATATATGGAAAGGTTTACCTCTTTTTTCTCTTTGAGTAGGCTGTTTGAAAATTTGTGACTTTGTGTCAATGAAAAAGACTAAGATGAAAGAAAAGAGGGGATTAAATTCCCTTTATTAGGATTTAAAATTGAATGTTTATAAAGAGGAAACCCTAATTTGCAGAGGGGTGGGTGGGAGAAGCTGAGTTAAGTAAAGATGGGAGAATAAAGTGAGGCAAAGAGCATTTTCTCACTGAGAAAGAAAAGGGACAATGGAAACAATATAAAAAAGCAAAAGATACAATTGGGGGTAATAAATAAGGGCTACAAAAGGATGACTATGACACTGCACATATAGGGTTAGTTTAACCTGTGTTTATAGATACCTATGCTACTATATTTTTTTAGAAGTTCTTTTTATTTTTATTCTTTTTGAAATATCGTTTGTTTTTCCTTCATATACCAATTTTAAATATAAATATTATGAAAAAATTAAAAACTTGAAACAAGGCCGATGACATACAATCAATTTGCTAAATGTCTACTAATCATCCAATCATTTATATATACTTAATTGAGGACCAATATAATATACTTAATCAACCGCATGCTCCTAGTAGGGTTGTTTTAGACTGATTTTACTTCAATTCAAGACTCTGTCTACCTGAAGCTATTATTTTCAGTCTCCATTACTGTAGATTATATATATGTAATTTAATTTAAATTAAATTAAAAAAAGTATGTAAAAAAAATAAATCTTAATTTATAACTTGAGTTTTATCTAAAAGATAATAATTGTTTTTAACTATATGCCAGTGTGTATCACTATTAATGTATAAATTTACGCACTTAAAATAGGGCAAATTACCAATAAATGTCCTTTTTTTTAAAAAAAATTTATGGAAAATGACATGTTTTCTAATTATTTATCGGAATGGGTCATTTTCCCGAAAAACGTCCCACGCCAAATAAAGTCGGGGATGCAAAGAGAAAACGCTGCCTCCTTGGAGCGTTTTGTGCCACATCGAAGAAAAATCGCGCGTCCTTAAGGGCACGCTTTGCTGATGTGGCAAAAACGCTCCCTCAAGGACGCGTTTTTGCCCTCCACTCCTGTTAGGGTTTTCAACTGTTTTTAAGGTTAGGGTTAGGGTTTTTGGGATTTTAGGGCTAGGGTTTTGTGTTTTAGGATTTTTAGGGTTTAGGGTTTTTGAAAAAATATATCAGCAATATAAAATTTATTTGTTTTTTTTTTTACAGTAGCATTTGGTAAAATAATTTTGAGAAGACGTTTCTGAACAAATAGTAACCAAAACGCTTCAAGCAGGATGCACTGTCAGCAAGAGTACTGAAAAAAGCTCCCATGTGGACGCTCTTTTTAAATAAGCCAAATTTCATTCTCAGGTTGCATAATAGAAATTGAGGCAAAGGTAAAATAGAAACTGAAGATGAATGAACGTATTAGTGCTGTTATTTACTATGATGGTGAGGTTTGTGACACCGAAAACGGTGTTGTTTTTTTATCGGAGAACACAGCGCGACTGGTTTTTAACCAGAGCATAGATTTGACAGAACTTCGCAAAAGAATTAGGCGTAAAATCTTCGGAACAACGCCAATGAAAGTTCAGTCTATTAAGTATAGATTTTGTGCTTCGGTTGATCCCGTGAGATATGACTCATTCGACATCAAAGGTCCTCGGAGCTTGGAGGCAATGGTGGAGACTCATCTTGCTAGTGGATCACCCTATCTTGAGGTATATGTACAATTTTCATCGCCAAGTGATCTTCCTTCGAATTCAACATCTACTCGCTGCTCGAGGGGAATACACGACCCCAAGCCGACACTGCTAGTGGGAAGGCGTAATACGAATCGCCCGTGTTTAGTGGTAGTATGGAAAACACAACCCCGCACGACGACACTCGGTTGGTGGATGGGACATGCATATCCTTCCTTCGACGCTCGATGCTAGAAATACGTATTGGGAAACGTCATCAAATTCTAGTGGTTGGCAATCCACATATGATTGGGGACGTTACGAAATTTGTTTAAGAAGGGATAATGTACTTCCCACGACATCCATCCCGACGGGACCTCGTTCGTTGCAGATAATGGTGGGTCGGATGATGAGTCCGATGTGGATCCACCTCGAGAGCCCGGCCCCGATGGTGCAGAAATTGCATTATTTTCTGAATCGGAGCCTGTTCCAACCATACCTGAAGATGTTGAAGGGGGTTCAGATGAAGAAGAAGAAGATCCGCGATTCAGGGCATACTCGGCTCCAGCCCACATGCATAATGTCGATCTATCTCAAGACGATGTATTGGAGTTTCCTGAACTACCACACAGAAGGCGTGACCGTACAAGTTCGTCGTTGGATTTGGGTGAATTAGAAGTTGGTAAAGAGTTTTCCAACAAGGATAGTTTTCTTGGTGCATTGATATAATATAGTATCGAGAACGGGGTTAACCACAACGTGGTTAAATCTAAACTCGATAAGTACGAGGCCAAGTGTGCAGTGCAAGACGGTACATGTTCATGGAAAATCATGGCCTCGTTGAGGAAAATGACAGGCTTGTGGGAGATTAAAAAGTACAAAGGTCCACATACATGTCTTGCCGGTACAGTATCACTAGGTGTTTAGGGTTTTTGAATAATACTGATATAACGTAATGTTGCATTATTTAACGTACTTTGTTGACAGGTGTTTCACAAGATCATCCCAAGATGGATTCAGATATGTTGGCTAGCTTAATAATATCGACGATGAAGGTGGATCCCAAGACTTCAGTGTCGGACTTAATTGCCAATATTCGTAGCCAATTGTGGTACACGTCCTCTTACCGCAAGACTTGGATAGCTAAGCAGAAGGCGTTGGAAAAGTTGCATGGTCGGTGGGACGCTTCATATAATGAAGTGTGGCAGTGGTGTCAGGTGCTGGTGAGATATGTCTCAGGCAGCATAACAGACCTTGAAACGGTACCTGCGTACTACAACGATAGATTGCTCCATGGATGCCAAGTGTTCAAGCGTCTGTTCTGGAAATTTAAGCAATGCCGAGACGCATTTCTATACTGCAAGCCATTGGTACAGATTGACGGTACCTTTATGTATGGTAGATATACGCATCGGCTATTGCTAGCTGTGGCACAGGATGGCAGTGGGAGAATCCTTCCAATTGTGTTTGCAATAACGCCGAGGGAGTCAGCTGATGACTGGGATTTCTTTCTATCTAGGTTAAGGAGGCATGTCTGCCCCCAATCTGATATATGCGTTATATCGGATCGGGGCCCTGGAATACTAGCCGCAATAGAGCGACAGGGAAGCCTATGGCATCGCACACACCATCGATATTGCCTAAGGCATGTTTCGTCTAACTACCACGGGCAACATCGATCTACAGGTGAACAACGACAAGTGACCAACATGGGTATGTAATATCTATTAATATAATTTCGTTTGTAATATTCAATTTATTCTTAATTGAATAGTGGTATGTAATATTCGCTATCAACTTATATTGGCAGGGTACGAGATCAATAAGGACCATTTTCACGAGATGTTGGCGAGTTTACGCTCAGTTAACGAAGAAGGCGCAAACTACCCATGCAACATACCTTTCAAACAGTGGGCACAAGCATATGACGGCGACCTACGATATGGTCATATGACCTCAAACCTGGCTGAATGCATAAATTCTGTTCTAAAAGGAACGCGTCATTTGCCGATAACATCAGTTGTGCTAGAGACATATTTTCGTTTAGCGGCACTATTTCCGAAGCGAGCAGCAAGTTATAAAGGCCAAATGCAGGGAGGCCATGTATGGTACGCGAAGGTATTGCGAGAAATTAACAATGCGAAGGCATGGGCCAACACCATGCACACAGTATGCCACGATCGTGACAACCTATGTTTTCATGTGACGGAGTTTGATAGACCGAACCAAGGTATTGTTGGCGGGCAATATCGTGTACACTTGAGAAATAGGACTCGCGATCGTGGGATATTTGACGCACTTTGTTATCCATGCGCTCATGTAATTGCGCCTTGTCGAATCTCCGCTTTGATCCCATGAGCTATGTCGACGAAGTGTACAAAATAGAATACATGTACAACGTGTGGAGACACGTATGCCCACCAAGCATCGGATGAACGTAAGTGGCCGCTCAGACGCTTGCTCGCTTTAAGCCGTTATCGATAAAGAATCACACAAAACTAAAGGGTCGACCTTGCTCGACTAGAATATGCAACAATATGGATATCCGAGAAACAGCTAACCAACGAAAGTTATGCGGATGGTGTAGGAACCCAGGCCATACATCTCCCTCATGTCCAAATCGGAATAGTTGATAGTCTCCTTATCATTTTTGTCTCTTGATGGCTATGAAAATTCTTTTAATTTCTTGATGAAAATGGTGAACTTTTGTAGAAGGACTAAGTTGCAAAACAAAAAAAGTTATTCAATTAATCTAAAATATCACCATCATCGTGATTCTTCAAAATTATCTTTCTTGCTAAATGATTATTTTGCCCCTTACGATCCTTCAAAATTCCTACATTGGATCAACACCCATCTTGATAAAATTACAAATTAACCCCTCATACTTTTTCACTTATTCAATTTAGTCCTAATTCATCCATTTCTTCTTAGTTTCTAGATCCTTCCACCCTTAAAAATAACTTTAATTTTATTAAAAATATTAAAAAATAAATTACAATAAAAAAAATAAAAAAACTTTTATTTTATTAAAAATATTAAAAATAAATTACAATAAAAAATAAAAAATAACTTTTATTTTATTAAAGATATAAAAATAAAAAAACAAATTTTATTTTATTAAAGATATAAAAATAAATTACAATAAAAAATAAAAAACAACTTTTATTTTATTAAAGATATACAAAATAAATTACAATAAAAAAATAAAAAACAACTTTTATTTTATTAAAGATATAAAAAATAAATTACAATAAAAAAATAAAAAACAACTTTTATTTTATTAAAGATATAAAAAATAAATTACAATAAAAAAATAAAAAATAACTTTTATTTTATTAAAGATATAAAAAATAAATTACAATAAAAAATATAAAAACAACTTTTATTTTATTAAAGATATAAAAATAAATTACAATAAAAATTAAAAAACAACTTTTATTTTAATAAATGAAACAATATAAAAAAGTTTATACAAATATATTAAAAAAATCAATGTGGGTGTCGTTCGGAATCAGTGCCACATGGGGGTGGTCGACGGTTACGTGCTGGATTCCTCCTTGTTCTAGCTTTCGGCGGGGGTTGTGGTTGCTCCGGCGGGGATTCTGGTTCCTCTGGCTGGGGTCTAGTGGTGGGTGTTGGGAGGATGACCCACCTTGATAAAATAATGAATGCGGAGGTGTTAGCATCACCCATGGCGGATGTGTTTAAATCCCATAAGGCATCGGAGATTGGTAAAAAGAAGAGCTCCCCGACGGCGCCTCGTGCGATCCCTCATGCGACGGCGGCCTATAGATCGGCGGTCCACTCGAAGTAGTTGGGAATGGACTCAAACCGGGCCATGCATTCCAACCTGCCATAGGACTAGGAAAAGGAAACATATAAGGGTTAGGATACATATAAGGGCTAGGATACGCACCTGGCATAACCGAAAAAGGCTGTGATATGGGTGTCGTCGGCTGAAGTGTTGGGCCCGGTGACTGTGTGGGCGCTGTTGATAGGCCCGGTGATTGTGTCGACATTGTTGATGGGCCCGTCCCATCATCCTTTCTCCTTGGATTTAAAGGGCCCCGTCGTTCCCTTTGTACACGAAGTTGTTGTCGCCTCTCCTCTTTTGACAATAAATACGGCTTGCCATGGATCCTAAACCATGGCATGTATTCCGGCACGCACGCTAACTCAGGAACGATGATCGGTTCCCGAGTAGGTATATAATCATACCGGTTTTCCCACAATTCGATATATGCTGACCAAAATCTTGGCCAATCCGTATGCAACAGCCGTAAGTCGACTTTGTGCTCATCATCGAGCACCTCAAAGTGCCACGAAATCGGTTGTCTAATCCAAATTGACTCGTAACCCGATCTGACTGGTGCATCTCCACGGTGGCATAGTTGACCAATGGGACCTTCACATGCCCAATGTTCGGATTTTGAAAGAACTCATCCGGAATTACTGCCCGAATTGACGGATCCTCGTATGTGTCCATTCAAACTATATTAACATGATAAAAATATTAGTTATATACTAAATACAAAATACTAAATACTAAATACTAAATATGAAATACGAAATGACTATTTTATTACGAAAATATATTTTATTTAATACTTACTTGTACTTCCAATCGTTGGTCTAATAGAAGCCGTATATATTCAAGCGAGGTAGGTATGTCAACATAACTCGCCGAATGGTTCCACCTAATTAAATAAAATTTTAGCATACAATTATATTTTAAATCTACGTAATAATTGTAAAATCTAATATTAAATTTACATTGTTATGAGTGGGAATGTATATGGGTGGTCCACTCAATGACGTAAAAATGGAAAGCGAAACCGTGCCCATGATTGCAGTAGTGATAGGCAACCTCCAATTTTCGCTTTATTCGTCGCCGCTACGCCCGCACATCTCCCGATACAATTTCGCTACCACGGCGCACTTCAACTCAATTCACCGGGCGCTCTAAAATCAACGAGTTTCAGCAGCACCATCTCGATGTATGAGATTTCGTGACAAGTCCTAAGATCGATAGCCTCTAATCATCTCAAGAATGTATGCCCGAGCATACCGTATTCTTTCTAATTCGGTCGAATCATTATCTGGCTCCGGGATTGTGTCCCGTAACCAGCCCATCTCGATCCGACCTCCGTTAATGTTATCCGAAATAGCACCCAAAATCTCGTAGCATACGGCTCTCCAATCACTAGAAGTTACGGACCCGGTGACTGCGTACCCATCCACCGGCAATCCTAATTGCAAATGCATGTCTTCCAAAGTGATAGTACACTCTCCGCATGGAAGATGGAAAGTGTGCATCTCGGGTCTCCACCTCTCTATCAACGCACTGATTAGCTTCAGGTCCAACTTGCACCCTCGGCCTATCGTGGCCACATGCCAAAACCCCGCTTCTCGCAGGTAATTGTCGATCAACGGCGATGGCGGACCAGGCATATTGCGAATATAGCATTGCAACACCCGATCTACAGACTGTTTAAAAAATTATAAAATAAAAATTAATTAAAATTGCATGAACCTAAAAAATATTAAATAGTATTGAAAAATTAAAATTATAACTTACCATTGTCATTTGATCGACGGAGATGTGTTTATTGTCGAGACGAATTAATTCTCCGGCCATTGCTAATACGATCAAATATTTTTAAATTTTTAAAAAAAAATATTTCAAAAAACTTTTAAACAGGGCTTTTTTGTAAAAATTAAAGGACTTTTGTGAAATTTGAGAGGAACTTTAAAGGAATTTGAGAGAAATTTGGGAGAAATTTGAGAGAAAATTGAGTAAGGACCTTTGTGTGAAAAAAATGAAAGGGTGGGGGGGTTTATAGTTTTTTTTTTATCGTTGAAGGCCCAACAGTAAAAAAAATGACCGTTAGAAGTAGGCAAAACGCGTCCCTGAGGGAGCGTTTTTGCCACGTCAACAAAGCGCGCCCTCAAGGACGCGATTTTTGCCGATGTGGCGTAAAATGCTCCTCGTGGACGCGTTTTCTCGCCAGCATCCCCGACTTCACTACCGACGTGGACGCGTTTTCGGGGAAAATGACCCATTCCGGTAAATTAATGGAAAACATGTCCTTTTTCGTAAATTTTGAAAAAAGGGTATTTTTTGGTAATTTACCCCTTAAAATATATTAAATAGAAACAATATATATATATATGGTACATAGGGATACTGTTTTAGTTTTACGCACTACAACATAAAATTCGCTTTACACACTACAATAACATTTTATATGATTAATATTGATGTGTCGTGAAATTAATTAAAATTTTGATTAAAGTAAATGTTTTTATCAATTAATAGTATAGTTACGGTAAGTAAAGATATTGTTCACACAAAGACTAAAAGTACTAGTAATTACCGTCTTTCTACTATTTAACCGAATAATTCGAATAATTGATTGAAAACTAAAGTTAACTAAATTAATTAACTCATGAACACGACAAAAAATAAAATAAAAAAATAATTGATTAACAACCAAGAAGCGAAACAATACCCAGAAAAGAATTTGCATAGATTTCATCTGTCACTATCAATCTAAATTACACAATTTATTTTACTTAGCACATTGATCCGTAGAAATCTCTAAATTATGCTAATATTTCTTTCGAGCATAAGAGCAACTGACTCTAGGTTAATTAATTGAAATTTATTTCTAATTAAAACCCATATTATCGCATTAAATCGTGCTATGGATTCCCCAAATAAATTTGACTCTAATCTAGTAGATTTATGTCATCCTATTTCTAGGATTGCATACAACACCACTCAATTACCGAAGATCTAATCTTACACAGGGTCTATTTAACTACAGATTTAAGCACATCCATGGATTAATAATCTAGAAATATCAGACCAAGAATTAGCACACATAATTGAGAATAAGAAACTAAGTATTTATTGCGTAAAATAAAAACCAAACGGCAGAACCCATCATAGGGTTCATCCCCCTAGGTATTTAGAAAATTAGTTCATGCTTGAAAATAAAAATATTCAAGACACAATATAACCGAAAGAAACAAAGAAACTCATGATAACTTCTTAAGAAATCAACTGAGAATCTTCAATCTTGACGGAAATCTACTTCAAAGTCGGTTTCAATGGTGCATTTTGAGTTGTTTTCTTAAATATTCTCTGATGGCTCCCTTCTATCTTCTTATTATTGTCATATATACATTTTAGAATGCCCGAAAAACCTAAAAATTGAAATATTCTGCAGTGAAGTACACAATCCTGTGAAAACGACATTGCCTACCACACACTCGTGTGGGTCACACAACCATGTGGAATGGTTTAGCCTGTGTGGCTCCTACAGCTTGCTCTAACGCTCTAGTTTTCACTCATTTTTCACTCATTTTTCTCCCAAGTGCTCTATTAAGCATTGAAACATGAATTTAAATGATTAGGAGCATAAAATTCACAATTAACATCTAATAATCACCCAAAAATGCATTAAGAATGAGGTTAAAACATGTTACTTTTAGCTCTTATCAAATATCCCCACACTTAAGAATTTGCTTGTCCTCAATCAAAATTCTCAACCCACATTCAAGTTAACTTCCCTTAATTTATTGTTTTCACCAGTAATGTCTTAGGATAATCTATAGATAATCATGCATTGAAAATTTGAACAAAAATGACACTAAAGAACACAAGCAATCCAAGCAGAAATTTTCAAGGCATAAAAATATATACATCTCTCCTATCTCACTAATTACTTGAAATTCAAACTCAACAATAATTAACACCCTCACTAAGATTCACTCAAGTACTAAAGGTGTTTAAAGTTCAAGTAATGTGCACTCAATAGTCGAACAAGAAATGCTATTACCATAGGCTTGCTTGAAAATCAAATCTCCACCACTATAGAAATGAGATGATACACCAATCAAGAGATTTTTACAAAGGTTGTAATGGGGCTTAGGGTAAAAGTGCGGAAATGGTCATAAAAGTTGGATATGAGCTAATAAGTTACCAAACCACATTTTATAAGACATTAGATTTATACTAGCACCAAAATCAGCCAAAGCTTTTTCTACATTTAAGCTACCTATGAAACAAAAGCTTTTTCTACATTTAAGCTACCTATAAAACAAGGAATAGTAAAACTCCCAGGATCTTTAAGCTTGACGGGTAGTTTGTTTTGGAGAATGGCCGAACACTCCTCATTAAGCTCCACAATGGACAGTTCGTCTAACTTCATTTTATTTGTTAACAACTCATTTAAAAATTTTGTATACTTGGGCATCTACGAAAAGGTTTCAACACAAGGTAAGTTAATATGTAATTTTTTCAAAAGTTCAAGAAATTTACCATATTTTTCATTAATGCGATCTTTCTTCAACTTTGCCGAATATAGAATTGGTGGTTTGTATTCACTGACCATCGACTTATGTTTTTTCTTGAATTCCTCAACCCCATCATTTTTCTCAACAACTTCTAAATTTAGCTTCCTTTTAGGCTCAACCAACACCTTTCCACTTCGTACAGTGATTGCGTAGACTTTCTCCTTTGGGTTTGTTTTAGTGTTACTAGGTAAATTGCCTTATTGTCTCTCTGAAACCAATTTAGCAAGCTGACTAATCTAATTCTCGAGGCCTTGAATAGATGCCTTCTGATTCCTCAAAGTTGTTTCAGTGTTCTAAAATCGAGTTTCTTACACTGAAATAAATTTAGTCAACATCTCTTCAAAATGTAGCTTTTTTTCTTGCTGATTAGTGATAAATCATAAAGGTAACACATTTTAATCCCACGCTTAGCGTGTTTTTGGATGTTTATTTATACAATTATGTGAATTCGATGCTCCTAATCCTTTAAATTTGTATTTCTACACTAGGAGAGCTTAGGGAGTTGAAAAGAACGAGAAACGGGCCAAAAAGGGACAAAATGAGCCCACCTAAGAAATTAACACGGCCTGGACTATCGCACACGGGCAGACCACACAGCCGTGTTTGATGAGCAGAATCGAACACGGCCTAAGCTATCACACACGGGCGTGTCACATGGGCGTGTCCTTGCCAAACCCAAGCCTAATTCTATTCGGAAAAGACTACTTGTGGGCCAAGAAAGGTACTCCAAAGCCTATATAAACACCATTAGGGAGGACCTAAGGGAGGACGCAGAGTAGGACGAAGAAATTACTCGAAGGAAGCCGTTGGAATCATCTCGGAAGCGGATTCACTCCAAGATTGAAGATCTCCATCAAGTTCTTTAGAAGTTTTTGGGTTCCTTATGTCTTTTTGTTTTCTTAATTCTAAGATGTTTTCCTCATACGTTATGAACTAAACTCCCTAAATACCTAGGGAGGATGAAACCTAGATGAATCTTATTATTCAATAAATCTGAATTACGTGATAAATACTTGATCTTGTTCTTAATTATGTGTTCTTAATCCTTGTTTTAATGTTTTCATGAATATTAATTCAAGATTGATGTGCTTATTCAGTGGAGCAAAAGCCCCTGTTTAAGAGTAGATCCAACATAATTAAGCGGAGTTGATTTCAACCCTAGAAATAGGATGACATAAATCTGCCGGATTAGAGTCAAATCTAATAAGGGAATCTATAAATCGAGTTAATGCAACGATAAGGGTTTTAATTAGAAAGAGATTTCAATTAATCAACCTAGAGTCAGTTGTTTTTAGTCTCGAAAGAGATATTAACATAATTTAGGGATTTCTACGGATCAAGTCAAGTGAATAAATCATTTAATTCAGAATTAGAATAATAAGTGAAGTCTAGGTGGATTCTTCCTTGGGTATTGTCTTTATTATTGGTTTATTCGATTATTTCTTTCACTCTCTGTTGCGTTCATAGTCAATTAGTTAGTAAAATTTTAGATTAAAAACAAAATCCCTTAATTAATAGGCTAGATAATAAAAAGATAGTTATTACTATTAATTTTAGTGCTTGAGGATACGATATTCCAGACTCACCATAACTATACTACTGTTCGATAAGTGCGCTTGCCTTTGTCGAAATATTAGTTAGTTTCGAGCCCATCAAGTTTTTGGCGCCGTTGTCGGGGACTAAGATATTAGGAACATTAAATTTTTATTACTTTAGCCATTTTTATTTTATTGCAAATTATTTTTATTTTATTGTTACTTTTCTAATTTTTCTCTTTCTCTGCTTCTGGTAGGTGTCTCTAGTTTATGACTAGAAGAAACCCGTCAGGACCTTTGCTTTACGACAGTGAGATTGAGAGTACAGCTTGCAGAAACCGAAGAGAGATAAGGTGAAGCCTACAATACATACAGGAAGAGCAAGAGGACGATACTAATACTACCGAAGAGATGGCTGATAATAATCCGCTGCCTCCTGTGGTTTCCGTAAATCCAGTAAATCAGAATCATGCTCCTCGAACTATGTATGATTATGCTAAGCCTACTTTAACAGGAACTGAATCAAGTATTGTTAGACCTGCTGTTGCTGCAAATAATTTTGAACTAAAACCTAACACTATTCAGATGATTCAAATAGCTTTGTTCAGTTTGATGGTTTGTTTGCAGGATGAGGATCCAAACAATCACCGCAAATTTTCTGGAATTCTGCGACACTTTCAAGATTAATGGCGTTTTTGATGATGCCATTCGCCTTCGGTTGTTTCCCTTCTCATTGAGGGACAAAGCTAAGCAGTTTTTGAACTCATTACCACGAGGATCAATCAATACATGGGAACAAATGACTGAAAAATTTTTACTTAAATATTTTCCGCCGGCTAAAATGGCTAAGTTGAGGAATTATATCTCTTCTTTTGTGCAGATGGATTTAGAAACACTTTACGATGCATGAGAGAGATACAAGGATCTACTGAGAAGATGCCCTCACCATAGGTTACCATTATGGCTACAGGTTCAAACCTTTTACAATGGTGTGAACCCCTCAACTAGGGAATTGATTGATGCAGCCGCCGGCGGTACACTAAACAACAAAACACCTGAGGCTGCCTACGAATTCATTGAAGAGATGTCACTGAATAACTATCAGTGGCAAGTTATGAGGACGAAACCAACAAAGGCAGCCGGTGTTTTCAACCTCGACGCAGTTACCATGCTATCAAACCAGATAGAGCTTTTAAATAAAAAGATCGATGGTTTGTGTAGTTCTTCGCAGGTACATCCAGTGATGCAGTGCGATACGAATGTAGGAGGAATGGACAATACAGAATATCCATCCTACAACCCTGGCATAGAAAGTGAACATATGAACTATATGGGTAATAATTCGAGACCTCAGAATAATCCCTATAGTAACACTTACAATCCAGATTGGAGGAACCACCCAAACTTTTCATGGGGAGGACAAGGAAACCAAAGATAGCAACCCCCTCCAGGCTTTCAGCCACCTTACCAACAGGAAAAGAAGCCGAACCTTAAAGAGATGCTTACTAAATTCATCTCGGTGTCAGAAACGCGCTTCCAGAACACCGAAACTGCACTAAAAAATCAACAAGCGTCGATTCAAGGTCTCGAGACTCAAATAGAACAGCTTGTTAAACTAATATTTGAACGACCACAAGGTAGCCTGCCAAGCAACACTGAAACTAACCCAAAGGAGCAACTTCATGATGTTACTGCTCACGATAGTGAAGGGTTAGACGAACCAAAACCGAGGTAAGAAAACGTGGTAGATAAAGGTAAGGTTGAGGTAAGCCATAATAAACCAAAACTGGTAAGTACAAAGTATAAACCTCGTGTGCCATATCCCAATGTGACGAAGAAAGACCGCATAGATGAACAATTCGGTAAATTTCTTAAACTTTAAAAAAAATTACATATTAACTTACCGTTTATTGAAGCTCTTTCGCAGATGCCCAATTCAGTAAAATTTTTAAAAGAGCTTTTGGCAAACAAACGGAAGTTAGACGATGCGTCGCATGTGGAGCTAAATGCAGTTTGCTCAGCAATTTTACAGAATAAACTACCCCGCAAATTAAAAGATCCAGGGAGTTTTACGATTCCTTGCTTGATTGGTGGTTTATCTGTTAATAATGCTTTAGCTGATTTAGGGGCAAGTATCAATGTTATGCCTTATAAAATGTTTAAACAGCTAGGTCTTGGGAAACCCAAACAAACTAGGATGAGCATTCAATTGGCTGATAAAACCATTAGATTTCCTAGGGGTATAATTGAAGATGTGCTAGTCAAAATTGATAAATTCATATTCCCAGTAGACTTTGTTGTTTTAGACATGGATGAGGATAGTGATGTTCCTTTAATTTTAGGACGACCCTTTTTAGCAACTGCTAGGACCACTATTGATGTTGGTACAGGGGAATTAATACTTCGTGTAGGTGATGACATGATTAAACTCCAAGGACGTGATTCTGTCAGAATATCTAGTGATCAAGATGATACAAGTCCTGTTAATGTAAGTGAACTTAATGTTCAATCTTCTTTGCAGGAAATTCCTCGGAAAAAGATGACAGAGCCATGGTCTAGCTCTCATATTGAGAATAAAACTGTTCATGAGGAACGAAGGCTCCAGATCGAGGAACTAGATGAATGGCGAACACAGTTTAAGGAGAAATTGAAAGTACACGATGAACCAAAGTAGAGCCATGATGAGTCTAAAAATAAAACGAGTCAAATTAAGGTTGGAGACCGAATTCTAATGGATAATGCAGATCCTTGTGTTGCCACTTCTGAACCTAATGGAACAACCCCTTTCACGGTACTTAATATTTTCCCATACGGTACAGGCGAGGTAACTCATTCCAAATTTGGCACCTTCAAGGTAAATAGTACTCGTCTAAAACCTTATTTTAACAAAATTAATAGCAGGAATGAGGATTTTCAACTCCTCGAACCACCATGATTATGCGAATGAAAGGTGAGTCGAGCTTAGACTCTAAATAAGCGCTTCTCGAGAGGCAACCCGAGCACTAACCTCATTAATGTCCATATTTTTGATTTTTAGCACCTAACTAAAAACTAACCAAATTAATAGGCGCATGTTTCCCTACCCACACGACCTTGCACACGGGCGTGACCGTGGCCGTGTAGACACCAAGAGTAGGTACATCGGCGTGGCAGAGACCGTGCGGAAACAGGACGAATATTTTCCCCAAAACACGGGCTGCGATAAAATGCCACGGCTGTGCAATGGGGCCGTGGTGGAAACTGACTAAAGAACACGGGATGCGATGAACCCACACGGGCGTGCCTTAAGATCATGGGCGATACTGAGTATGTGACACGGGCGTGCGACACGCCTGTGCTCAGAAGCCGTGGTTGAAACTGAGTAAGTCACATGGGCGTGCGACACGCCCGTGCCTATAGGCCGTGGCCGATACTGATTAATTAACACGGGCGTGTGAAGCTCTACACGGGCATGGGAGAAACGAACGAAGCATCACACGGCCGTGCGATTCGGCCGTGTGACCTAACACGCCCAGGGAACACGGGCGTGGGCCAAGACTTAGACACGCCTTAAACCAACATTTATGAAACACACGGGCTAAACACAGGGCACACGGGCGTAGGCCGCCACCGGTTGCCCCAATCCCTATTTAAACCCCCGTCTACTAGTCACCTTCTCCCCCAAACTACTAGAGTATTCTCCCCCACCTTCATCTCTGCCTAGTTCATCGTACTTCTCATTGGACCTATTTCTACAATTTTCACTTTCTAAGGATTCCATCCATAATTCAGGAAGTTTCATCTCCTTCCCTCTCTTATGATTTTCTGTTTACATTGCTATTATCTATCTTTTTACATTGAGGACAATGTACATCTTAAGTGTGGGGAGGTTATTTAATTGATTATCAGAAAAATCCCTGCATTTTATCTTTTTCTCAAGTAATCTACTCATATTACTGTTAGACTGAATTTGGATTGATTTATGATTTTTTTATATGTTTTAGATTAAGTCATAGGTAATTGTGCATTGATGGTTTAAACTTTAATACATTAAAGAATCAAGCATGATAAGTCTATTTTCAGAATTAAAAATTTATTAGGTTGTTTCCCTAAATTTAAATATTACTTTGAAGTTTGAAATTTGCAAGGTTGACATCAAAAAACCATAATTTTTTTGAGATTTTGAGCCTTTTAGAGCATATACTTTTCTTGCTCACTTTGTTGTTGGTTATGAGTGTGTCAATATTGATTTGTTATTCTAGAACTTGCTTCGATTATGCATGTCGAGACCACACCCTTGATTTGATATACTGAGATGATAAAGGCACCTAGGTTTTAACCCACTTACCCCAAAAAGCCTACCGTCATAATTAACCCCTAGTGAACCCCTTTGATCCTAATAAATCATTTCTTGATTTACCCTTAATATTAACCCAAGACCCATTCTTTTTAATTCATTGAGAATTTTTCCTATTGTTTTAGCTCCTTTTTGTCGAGATTTGATTTGAGCAGTTGCCTAACTATGTTCTTTATTTCAGTTGTTAAATTCTTTCTTATTATTGTAAAAAAAATATTCATTATTAGTTCTATGTTATTTGAGCTTAAACGGTTAATTTCACATTGTGAGAAGAAGCTCGTGTTATTATTGTAATTATTCATTTTTAGTTTATTTTTCTAGTTAGGTAAGTTGTCAATTCGATCTCGATTTTAACCCTCTAATTCAGCCTTTATTCGCACCTTTAACCCAAGCCCCATTACAACCCTTTTTAAAGACCTTTTGATTTGTGTATCATCTCATTTTATAGTGGTGGAGATTTGATTTTCATGCAAGCCTATGGTAATAACTTGTCATGTTTGACTTTTGAGTGCTTAATTTGAACCTTAAACACGTTGAGTGATTTGAGTGAATCTTTAGTGAGGATGTCAACTCTTGTCGGTTTTGAATCAAAGGTGACTATTTAGGTAAGGGGAAACACCTATGTTTTCGTGCTATAAAAAATATTATGACTTGGATTGTTTGAATCTTTAGGACTCTTTTAGTTAAATTATCAATGTATGAATTATTTGTGAATTATGATAAGACATTATTGATAAAAATTGTGAATTGAGGAAGTTAATTTTAATTGTGAGTTGAGGATTTTGCTTGAGGACAAGCAAACGCTTAAGTGTGGGGATATTTGATAAATCATAAAAGTAACACATTTTAATCCCACGCTTAGTGTGTTTTTGGATGTTTATTTATACAATTATGTGAATTCGATGCTCTTAATCCTTTAAATTTGTATTTCTACACTCAGGAGAGCTTAGGGAGTCGAAAAGAACGAGAAACGGGACAAAAAGGGACAAAATGGGCCTACCTCAAAAATCAACACGGCCTACACTATCGCACACGGGCAGACCATACAGCCATGTGTGACAAGCAGAATCGAACACGGCCTAAGCTAACGCACACGGGCGTGTCACATGGGCGTGTCCCTGCCGAACCCAAGCCTAATTCTATTCGGAAAAGACTACTTGTGGGCCAAGAAAGGTACTCCAAAGCCTATATAAACACCCTTGGGGAGGACCTAAGGGAGGACGCAGAGTAGGACGAAGAAATTACTCGAAGGAAGCCGTCAGAATCATCTCGGAAGCGGATTCACTCCAAGATTGAAGATCTCCATCAAGTTCTTTAGAAGTTTTTGGGTTCTTTATGTCTTGTTGTTTTCTTAATTCTAAGATGTTTTCCTCATACGTTATGAACTAAACTCCCTAAATACCTAGGGAGGATGAAACCTAGATGAATCTTATTATTCAATAAATCTGAATTACGTGATAGATACTTGATCTTGTTCTTAATTATGTGTTCTTAATCCTTGTTTTAATGTTTTCAGGAATATTAATTCAAGATTGATGTGCTTATTCAGTGGAGCAAAAGTCCCTATTTAAGAGTAGATCTAACATAATTAAGCGGAGTTGATTGCAACCCTAGAAATAGGATGACATAAATCTGCCGGATTAGAGTCAAATCTAATAAGGGAATCTATAGATCGAGTTAATGCGACGATAGGGGTTTTAATTAGAAAGAGATTTCAATTAATCAACCTAGAGTCAGTTGTTTTTAGTCTCGAAAGAGATATTAACATAATTTAAGGATTTCTACGGATCAATTCAAGCGAATAAATCATTTAATTCAGAATCAGAATAATAAGTGAAGTCTAGGTGGATTCTTCCTTGGGTGTTGTCTTTATTGTTGGTTTATTCGATTATTTCTTTCACTCTCTGTTGCGTTCATAGTCAATTAGTTAGTAAAATTTTAGATTAAAAACAAAATCCCTTAATTAATAGGCTAGATAATAAAAAGATAGTTATTACTAGTAATTTTAGTCCTTGAGGATACGATATTCCGGACTCACCATAACTATACTACTGTTCGATAGGTGCGCTTGCCTTTGTCGAAATATTAGTTTGTTTCGAGCCCATCAATAAGGTTGCTAAAAACCCGGAGGGGGTTGTGACCTTTGATTTCCTTGACCACCCCGAGAAAAATTCGGATGATTCCTCTATCCTGAATTGTAATTATTGTTGTAGGGGTTATTCTGAGGTATAGAATTATTACCCATAAAGTCGACTTGCTCATGCTCCATGTTAGACTTGAAGGGCAAACATTCCGGATTGATCATTCGCGCTCCAATCGCATCACAATTCATTATCGGATTCACTTGTTTACTGCAACTCAAATCATCAATCTTTTTACTTAGCGCTTCCACCTGACTTGCTAACATAGCAACTGCATCTATATTGAAAACACCAACTGCCTTAGTAGGCTTTCTTCTCATAACTTGCCACTGATAGTTATTCAGTGTCACCTCCTCAATAAATTCTTGATCTGCCTTATGTGTCTTATTATTTAGTGTTCCACCGGTCCCAACATCAATTATCTGCCTAGTCGAGGGATTCAAACAATTGTAAAATGTTTAGACTTAAAGCCAAAAAGGTAACCCTTAATGAGGACACCTTCTTAAAAGATCCTTAAATCTCTCCCTTGAATCTTACAATGTCACAAGCTCAAATTGAGCAAAAGAAGAAGTGTCATTCCTCAACTTAGTTGTTTTGACCGGTGGAAAATACTTCAACAAAAACTTCTCAATCATCTAAGCCCAAGTAATGATGGAACACCGTGAAAGTGAATTCAACCACTTTTTTGCCTTGTTCCTTAAAGAGAATGGGAACAACCATATGCGTATAACATCATCAGTAACGCTACTGATCTTGAATGTGTCGTAAATCTCTAGAAAGTTAGCTAAATGAGCATTTGGATCTTCATCTTGCACCCCATCAAACTAAACATACTAATGCACCATCTAAATTGTGTTAAGCTTAATCTCAAAATTATTCGCAGTACTATTCGGTCTGACAATACTCGATTCAACCCCAATCAGAGTAGACTTAGCATAGTCATACATAGTCTAAGGAGCAGGACGTGCAGTAAGTTGCGAATTAACAAGATTATTATCCTTCTCCACAATAATGTCCTTTTGCTCTTGATCGTCTATTAAAATTTGTTGACCTTACCTTGCTTCTCTAACATCTCTCTGATTTCTGCGAGTAGTATTTTTGATCTCACTATAAAAAAACTAATGGTTCCAATGAGTTGCCTCTAGTCATAAACCAAAAGAACATGTAAGAGTCAAACAAAAGAAAAATTAGAATGTAACAATTAGATTTAAAAAAAAAAAAAATTAAAATGACTAAATTAATAGAAATAAAGTTTTCCTAATACTATAGTTCCCGGTAACATCGCCAAAAACTTGATGCGTCGCGAAACAAACTAAAAATCTGACTAAGGCAAGTGCACCTATCAATTAATAGTATAGCTATAGTGAGCAAAGATATCGTTTCGATGAAGACAGTACTAGTAATTATCGTTTTTCTACTACTTAATTGAATAATTCGAGTGATTGATTAAACTAAAATTAACTAAATTAATTAACTAACGAACTCGAAAAATAACAAAACATAAAAATAATCAATTAACAACCAAGAAGCGAAACAATACCTAGGAAATAATTCGCCTAGATTTAATCTGTCACTATTAATCTAAATTACGCAATTTCTTTTACTTAGCACATTGATTCGTTAAAATCCTTAAATTATGCTACTATCTCTTTTGAGCATAAAAGCAACTGACTTTAAATTAATTAATTGAAATTTCTTTCTAATTAAAACCCTTATTTTCACAACAACTCGTGCTATCTCAGAAATACATCTGAAAGCCAATATAGAACAAAGCAGCAAATATTTATATATATATACCACCATGCTATCTCAGTCTCGGCTCTAACTAGTGCTACAACCATACCATTCGTCTCTATACAACCACCGCCACTAAAACACACAACTGCAGTCAAACCCTGGTAATATCAGAAAGTAACATAAAAATAAAATTTAATTATGTTTTTATCTTTTTCAAATTTTTATTTTAAGGATTCAATCATAAAATGCACTTTGGATCTGTGAAAGTCTAATAAGTATATAGTGATTGTCTAACTTTAATAGGTTTTTTTTTTTTTTTTTTTTTTTTTTAAGAGACATGCATAGGTCTGGTGCGCATGCAAAAAGCACATTTTTCTTTCTTTTTTATTGATAAAAGGTTTTTTTATTATTTAAATTTAATTAATTTAAGTTATAACCTACTCAACTCATGAACAAATTAAAATGTAAGCAATGATAGAAAAATTAACGCACAATAATCTAAGTGATATATAGATATGATCATGATGATTATATTGCACCACATTATCTCTACTTTTTTTATATACAATATTCCTTTCTTTTATCATAATATATGCAATGATTGCTTAGGGGTCATGAAGAAAAAGAAAGATTTGGGATCAGACCAAAGTAATGGGCATTTATATTTTCTAAAGAGGAAAAGTTTTAGAGTGTTGAGGAATATTAATTCCATTGAGATTAATGTAGTAATAAATGGTTTTTTTAAAAAAAATCTTATTATAAATATAATACATTTATAAGTATAAATATATATTTGATCATTATAATATAAAATTAAATTAATATAAAATAAGATAATTAAAGAATTAAAAAAAATTGTATAAAACCTACACATAATATACGTACGATAAAATTGAAATCCAACGTATTATAATTACGTGATATTATGTTTTAATAGGTTTATATTGATAAGGAAAAAGAAGACTTGATTCATTGATTCTTGACTCAAATGGAGAAAAAGTTGTGATTTGAACGAAGGAGAATAATTTTAGGTTGGAATGATTAGAGAAGTTCAATTTTATTGGCTTAAAGATGTGCATTTTGTTAGAATACTATATTTTAATGTTGTCTACTATTTATAGTTTTTTTAATACATTTTATAATTTTTTTGTGATATTTATTTCCTTTTTATGATTCATGTTTAAGTCTATGACCTATTTCAGTAATGTTGTCTCCGAAGTTTAAATATGTATCTTCCCTTAAGAATTTAACGTACCTTATCATTGTATCTAACACTTATTAAGTAAAATTTTTCTTTTATAAAAATTACATGTATTACTAATATTGAGCCTTCCCATGAGAATGCAATGTACCTTATCAATGTAATGTCCTCTCTCAATAATATTATCTTGTCCCTGTAACGCTCCAGAATTTGGGCCTAGAAGTATTGGGCCTTGAGCAAGGGAACGGTTAGGAAACTGTGCATAAAAGTTCATTTGATCTAGGAAATGACACAAATAAATGTCTACTTTAGTGGTTAAGGGTCCTGAGAAGTATTGGAGAAGTCCTGGGTTCAAACTTGAGCTCTAGCAAAAATTTTGGTTTTAGGTGAATAAAACCCTAGGCGTAAGTAACTAGGCTTTAAGAATAAAATGTGGTAAAAAGTAACACAAAGAGAGTGGGTGGTCTAGTGGCAAGGTGGCGTTACAGCTGGCAAGAGGTCTGAGGTTCAAGTCTTGGGATGAGCAAGGGAGGTTTTATTTTGCAGTTGTGACGCCTAGTGGTTGTGTTGTAGTGGGATTCTGCTCAGGTGGTTGTGGAATTGGTCTTGGGGGAGTGATTCATGGGATAAGGATTTGGAGGAGTTTGAAAGTGTTTCAAATTAGGGGTGTTGAGAGATTTGGGGATTGGAATTAGGGGTATAGTAGTGGTTGGCCGAAAGTGGGTTTCCCATGGTGCAAATTCGGTCATATGACTTTTATTCTTGTGCCGAAATAGGTTGTGCATTTTTGCTCTCCATTTCAAAAACGTTTACCTCTTGTTGTGCTATTTTTCTCCCTTTTGTGTATTGTGTGTGTTGGTAGTCGAGTACCATTGGTGTCCATTCGGGTAATTAGGTTTTTGTTCTCCAAAATCTTTCTTTGCTGGATCAACTTCCTTTCTCTCCCTCATTGGTACTTTGCCTTTACTTATTTTTGGTTTTGGGTAGCCGAACGTTTCCTCCCTTGTTAGCCGAATATTGTTTGTGCCATTAATCCTCTCCCTTGTCCTTGATTGTCGATTCTCTTCTATTCCCCCTCTCTCTCAAGCAGTGGTGGATGACCATCTCATCTTCCTCTCGATTCTAACTTCTCTTCCCCTGTCACACTCAAATAGTTTCTAAGGCGATATTGATTGATTGGTAGGTCCTCAGATTCTCTACTCTTTCTCGCTTTTCTCCTCTATTTCTTTAGATGCCTATTCTTGTATTCTTTTTTACCTTTGTTATGGTGTTCTTTCAGTTTTAAGGAATTCGTGTGGCGTGGAGGAGTTCCCTAACGCTGTAGAAACGATTGGACCCTTCTCTTTCGTTCTTGATCGAAGGTAATACTGCTCGCAGTGAATGATCTGAACTGGAATATGTTGTCGTGGGTTGGTATTTGCCGAATATGCTTTTCCCTTGTTTGGGGTTTGCGTTTTCTTTAGGCTGATAATCATAGATTCAACCCATATGTATAAGCAATCCTGATTGCTAAATTAGTTTTATATGTAGATAACTAACAAGGAAGGTTGAGATCCTATTGTCAAGCGATTGATAAATACCTTGTTTAAATGTAGGATGGTGCTTATGGATTTTTAGTACTCTACGTAATCAGGTGTGTATCTGTATACTGTAAATCATTACTGTCGTAAAGCCGAAGAGTGTGTCTCTGTGAGTCGGCAAAAGCCGAAAAGCTAAAACCTCGGCATATGAGGCCTCATGAGCGTGCGATCGCTCGTGTGGTAAACCGAGCCCACAAACATGGGCGTTTGACTGCAGAGGCCACCATGTGTGTTTTCGTGGACTAGGGCCATTATGGGCCTCGATGGGTCGAAATGGGCCGCGTGGGCCCAATGGGCTTGTGGGCCCACACAGGTAAAATCCTCGGTAAGTGATCATTGATAGGTTGGTTTATGAGGCTCGTGATGTCGTATGTGAATCTAGACTAAATGGGCCACAGGAGCGTGTGGGCCCACTTGGGCCCAATAGCGGGTTTTGGGCCCATATTTAGTGTTCTGGCCGTGTAGGTTATCTGAGTCCCTCAAAGCGACGATAGACCCTCTAAGAGGTCGTAATAAGTATCGAGCCCCGAATATTTGTAAAATTACCAAAATACCCCTGTAGGGCAAAATGACTGTTTTGCCCTTGTGGGTAAATGACTGACTTAGACTATGAATTTAACTGACTTGAATGTGGTCGTGTGACTGATATGCTTTTAATATATGTTTAAATGAATGTTACTGAGCATGGCCATTCTGCATATACCTGTGATGATTGAGCATGACATACACGACATTGTGCATTGGGTTAGGACATTGTTACGGAGGAAGTGTACGACCGTTGCCATTCTGTACAAGGCTTTCAGCCTTTCTGCGATATTTATGGCTTTTAGCCGTTCTGTTAACCGGCAGCAATGCTGCGATATTTATGACTTTTAGTCGTTCTGTCTACGGAGCTGAGCCGTTCTGTGGACTTAGTGCCGCAACCGGTGCTAAGCTTGGTGTGTTGGCTGGGTAGGTCGATTTTATCCCCACATGGTGTGTTGGTTGGTACGGGTGGTGTATTTGTTGGATTGGGCTGGATTTCTCTCTGCATATCTGCATATGATATTGATTCTGTAATGGGCTTAGGTCCACCAGTTACTCGCAATGGGCTAAGGCCCACCGACATCTGTGTGTGCGTGATGGGCTCAGCCCACTCTATTTCTGCATACCGTATATCTGACTGTTTGTATTATAGGGGATTACACACTGATTTTTCGCAAACTCACCCTTCTGTCTAACTATGCAGGTAATCCCTAGCCTTAGGCGATTTGGAGCCGCGAGAGACTCTGAGGTGGCCACCCGACCGTTGATGCTCTGCTGTAGACTTTTTATTTGAATTTTATATTTTGGGTTTTAATTCTGTTATAAGGCCTTTGAGGGATTAAATTTTTAAATGGGCTTTAGATTTCCTTATTTAAAACTGCTAAACACGAATTTTCAAAATTAACAACTATTTTCAAAAACACTTAAAAACAGATGTTTTTATATTTTGAACTTTAGTAGCTTCCACGATTGGAATAACCTAAAGTATCAATTCCAGACATTAAGTAAACATTTTTGACGAGATGATTTGCTAAACTCGAGCAAAAGGATTTAAACATAGAAATGAACTTTTAACGACAAACTCAGTTTTTGAACGATGCTTTGATGTGACACGCCAGAATCGGCCATAACGTCTGAGCTGGGTTTGGGGTGTTACATTTAGTGGTATCAGAGCCCAGTTGCAAAACTCGGCTGTGAAATGGATTTTCAAAATTTTATTACAGGAGGTTGGTTTCAAATATATGAAGTGTTTTGAGGTATTTTTCTAAAAAGTATGGCACACCGCGTCTTCGGCACCAAATCTGTAAGTTCTCTGACTCTGTTTACTGTTATAGACTGAAATGTTATACTGAGAAACTACTATAGATAGTAGCACTACACTGAAACTCCATAGATAGAGTAAACTGAAAAACTGTAGTGAGCTTGCGAATGCGAAAACAAACTCTAAACTACTGTTTCTCATAAGACATCTACTTAATTACTAAAATTGTAACTAAATTGCATAAAATTTTTAATTCAGATAATACGCAAAGAGAAAATGAGCGCTAGAAGGGGTGCAAGAGGCCGCGGTAGAGGCCGTGGTAGTGCTAGGGCTGGGTCTTCGGCGTCAGGCCACATGTCCGACGTTGAGGCGAGGGAAGCACCAGCTTCACCGGTAGCTAAGATAGGGTCGTTTGATCGAGCGACTGGGGACGACGCACAGTCCCAAGCAATGTTGAGGATTCTAGAAAGGGTTGCGGGTACTGCTGGGTCGAATACCGTTACTGTGGGCCGCGGGTCAGTTACAGAATGACTCAAGTCAAATGGAGCAGAGATCTTTAGGAGAGTTTCTGGGGTGGCCCCGAGTACTGGTTGGAGGCCACCGAAAGAATTATGGATGACCTCGACTGTACAACGGAACAAAAGTTGAAGGGTACTGTCCTATCACGAGAGATGAAGCCTATCGCGGTGGTGGCTTATCAGAAAAGAAGGTACTTCGTCTGACCGAATGACCTGGGAATTCTTTAAGTCCACGTTTCAGGGAAAGTATGTGGGCACCAACTATGTCGACACTCGTAGGAAAGAATTTCTGAATTTGGTTCAAGGTGACAGATTTGTGGCTGAGTACAAGGCAAAATTTTTGTGACTTAGTTGGTATGGCCGAGGAATAGTAGCAAAGGAATACGAGCGCTGTGTTCAGTTTGAGGACGGCATCAGGGACAGCCTCCGAGTGTTGATAGCTCCATAGAGGGAGCGGGACTTTGCCGTGTTAGTAGAGAAAACTAAGATTGCTGAAGAGGTAAAGCGCGCCGAGCGTCAAAACGGGGAAAAGGAAAGGAGCAGAGATAAGAGGGATTTAGAACCCTCCAATTCATATTGGAGGCTTAAGAGAAAGGCCAAAATGGAAGGGCCAGTTCGGGTTAGGGCCCCTGTTGCTATTACTAGATCACAGCCTTGTGCGGGTTGTGAGAGCTATCATCGGGGTGACTGTCGGAAAAGGACTGGGACGTGTTTCAGGTGCGGATTAGTGGAGCACTTTGTGAGAGATTGTCCACAGAGGCCTGGGCAAATGCAGGCTGGGGCAGGGTTTTGCTCAGCTAGCGAGAGGTAGACAGCAGCCGCCAAGAGGCCGTGGTTAGGCCAGGGGTGTAACAGCCTGGTTTGGACCCTAGTCGGAACAGTGGTTTTGAGACCACAAATTCGAGGTCGGAATGATAATTTAATATTATTTTCTGTATGAATAGTATGTGGCATAGTTTGTGTGAAAATTCTGTGTGATAATTTTATCGATTGTGTGCTGAATTAAGAGAAAGGACTTAATCGCGTAAAGTGAAAAATGTTGCGTACTAATTGATAAGTGCTAAATTTTTGTTGTCTTTATAATTGGGAGGATTTATATTTCAATTTAGCCAAATGTGAGAGTGGTGGACGGCATGTTGTTTAATATAAGGATTTTATTTATTATTTATAAAAGATAAAAGCATGATATTATATTACAAAGTTATATTATAATTAAATGAAATGGAAAGTGGGTGTTGTTCATTCATGCTTAGTGCCGAAAAATAAAGATAATAAAAAGAAGGAAGAACCCTAAACTTTCGGCTAGCTTGTGAATCAAAATTTAAGGTATGTTTTGCTTCGGTTCTTGATAATTTTTACGTTTTTGTGATTGTTGCTTTGTGCTCTTTAAAACCCATGCTTAAATTTTATGAATTGATGATGTTTATGAAATGTGCCATTGATGAAATGGTGATCTTTGTGATGAGTGTTGGTTTTAAATGAAAGATATGAGTTTATTAAACATGTTTTGTTCTTGAATTTTTTATGAATTTAGCTAATTAGGGCTAAATTGAGGAAATATCATTTTGAAGGATTAAAATGTGAAAAAAATGAAATGTGTGGGCTTGTATGAATATAGTGAGAATTCAGCTAGGCATGGGTGCAAGCTAATTATGAGTATTTGATGATTTTATGAATTAAGGACTAAAGTGTCGAAATGCAAAAATGTGAGGGCTATTTTGTAAAATGCCCTAAATATGTGTGTTTGGACTAAAATGAATGATTTGGTGATTGAATGGATTGAATTTGAATGTTTATAGACCAAGAAAGAAGAGGTTCGGATAGAGATCGAGGCAAAGATAAAGTGCTCGATTGACCGACCGTTGCGATAGTTCAACGTCTGAGGTAAGTTCAGACATAATACGAATATCTAGTTATGTTAAATGCTATGAAATGAATGTTATAATGATATTGAAATGTGGATGCTATTTGAGAGTTGAGTTTGAGTTATGTGGCACTAAGTGTGCATACTCAGAAACATGATCGAAATGATCAGCACTGTGTGTGCAAAATAATATAAGCTTCGACTTCGTGGTTGGCACTGTGTGTGCGATACCGATTGAAGAATGGTTTGATGTAAATGCACTATGTGTGCGATGATAATTAAGCTTTGGCTAAATATCGGGGCACTAAGTGTGCGATTGAATCAAAGAAGAGACGGAAGTTGATCGAAAGAGAAAATTGAGTATTGAGTAGCAAATATAATTAACTACTAGGTGTTGGCTAAGGTACGCTCAGAACCTAAGTGGTTGATAAATCTATGAATGAGATTACGAAATGTTAAATGAGCAATTTAGTGTTAGATGGTATGATATATATGTATATGTGAAATAATCTATGTAGTGGTTTGTTTGATTTAAATGTGTTATGGTACGAACTTACTACGCTTTGGAAAGCTTACTTTGTGATTTGTTTCTCTGCTTTGCAGTGTCAGTAAAGCTAGCTCGGATCCGGGGATCATCAGCATTCTCTATCACAGTATCGGCAATCTATTTTGGTACTTTTGGGAAAGATGTACGTAGTTGAAATATGGCATGTATAGGCTAGTTTTGTAAGATATGTTTGAGATGTGTAAATAGCCATGTGATGTGGCTAGATAAATGTTGGTGAAATGCATGTGTGGCTTTGATATATGGTGCATATTTTGGTATAGCTTGTGAGTAAAGAAAATGTCTTATGAATGGTAATCTTAGTGATGGTATGATGCTAGTATGATTTAGTAAATTTGGGGATGAATCATGATTGATATTGAATGTATTCAAGTTGTGTAATTTAGTTCCTAAGTTGACATGTTAGAAATGAGATGATATGAGATGATATGTTGATCATTTGACATGAAAATTGGTTGCCAATTTGTGTGTGGAAGTATGCTTAAATGTGCTTGTAGGTTTGACCCTTGTGTGGGTGGCAAATTGGCCTTGTAAATGGTCTATTTTATCACACGGTTATGGCACACAGCGCGTGCCTAGTGACCGTGGGGCTAAGTCGATGAGTTAGTTTAATAGCACACACCACCAAGACACACGGGCGTGTCTAGTAGCAATGTGAGAAAGTCGAGATATGGCCTAAGAGTACGGCCCTTAGCACGAGGTGCTTTGGGTGGCCGTGGATGTGAGTCGATTCGACCACGACTAAGGCACACGGGCGTGCTTGGTGGCTGTGGATGTGAGGTCAGATTCGACCACGGGGAGGACACACGGGGGTGTCTAGTATCCGTGGGAGGCACACGGCCTGCCTACACGGGCGTGTAACCCCTGAAACTTAGAAAAGTTTTAAATTTTCGTGAAATTTTGTATGTGTTCCGGTTTAATCCTGACCCGGTTTATAAGTATGTTTTAGGTCTCGATGACCTACTAAAGGGACATTATGTTTGAGGTTGATATGAAATTGTATGACATTTCTGTAAATTTTTTCGATCTGTCTGGTAACGCTGTTAACCCTAGTCCAGTGACGGATACGGTTAGGGTGTTACATTTTATTGGTATCAGAGCTACGGTTTAGTCGATTCTCAGACTAACGTAGCGTGTGTGAGTCTAGCTATACATTCCATATATGAAATTGCGATAGTGTGATGAATTGTGACAGTTATAAATGTGTTTTCGTATAGTAATGGATCCCGATCGAGTAGTTGCTGACGATGTAGAGAGTAACACGCCTGCTCCCGCTCAAGGGACAGCGCCGGCCACATCTCGGCCGAATGATAGTAGTGAAGGAGGAGAGGCTAAGCAAGCCTTCTTCCGTATGATGAGTGAGTGGTTTTCAAAGTTTGTTCGAACGAATCCGGCTGCTCCACAACCTCCATCCCCACAAATACCTGTTGTGCCACAAGTGATAGATCCAATTCGATTGAATAAACCTCCTGTTGATAAGATCTGGAAGTATGGGGCCGAAGAGTTCAGGGCCACATCTGATGACGATGCTGAGCGAGCCGAGTTTTGGCTCGAGAATACAATCCGAGTATTCGATGAGATATCGTTGACACCTAATGAATGTATAAAATGTGTTGTTTCGTTGTTGAGGGATACTATGTATAATTGGTGGAAAACATTGATTTTCGTGGTTTCGAGAGAGAGAATCACTTGGGACTTCTTTCAATTTGAGTTTAGAAAGAAGTATATCAGTCAACGCTTCATTGATCAGAAACATAAAGAGTTTTTAGAGCTGAAACAGGGCCGTTTGTCAGTTACCGAGTACGAGCGAGAATTTGTGAGACTGAGCCAGTATGCACGGGAATGTGTTTCGACCGAAGTCACTATGTGTAAACGCTTCATAGAAGGGTTGAACGAGGATATTAGGTTATTGGTTGAGATACTTGATATAAATGAATTTGTTGTGTTAGTTGAAAGAGCTTGTAAAGCCGAGGAGCTCAGTAAAGAAAAAGAAGAAAGCTGATTACAAGCTCGTGATGAAAGAAAAGATCGATGAACAAGTTTTCTCAACCTCGACAAAGAGATTTAGAGATGCAAGCAATCGCTTCAAATGCTTCGTTTGGACATCCAAGTAGAGATCGTCGAGGCAAAGTGCTAGTCCACGAACTCAAGCTCGATTGAATCAAGTGTTGACAAAGTTAAGAGTAACAAACCTGAGTGCAGACAGTGTGGAAGACGACATGTGGGAGAATGCTGGGGCAAGTACAACAATAGAGTTTGTTATAAATGTGGATCCCGAGATCATTTTATTCGAGATTGCCCAAAGATGGTTGAAGAGGAAAATGTTCAGAATGAAAGACCGAGTAATGTGACTGCTAGAGGTAGGCCGCCCAGAAACACCAGAAATGTGAGTGGAAGCCAAAGGGGGACTACTGACACAACTGTGAGGACAGAGGCGAGAGCACCTGCTCGAGCTTATGCTATACGTGCACGAGAGGAAGCATCATCTCCAGACGTCATCACCGGTACTTTCACTTTATTTGATATTGATGTCATTGCATTGATAGATCCAGGATCTACTCATTCATATGTGTGTGTGAATCTAGTATCAAGTAAGACTCTACCTGTTGAGTCTACTGATTTTTTTATTAGAGTATCGAATCCCTTAGGCAAGTGTGTTTTGGTGGATAAGGTGTGCAAGAATTGTCCATTGATGTTTCAGGATGTTTGTTTTTCGGTTAATTTGATGTTACTACCATTTGATGAGTTTGACATAATTCTGGGTATGGATTGGCTTACTCTGCATAATGCCATCGTGAATTGTAAAAGGAAGAGTATTGAGTTGAAAAGTCAGAATGGTGAGCTAGTTCGAATAGAACCCAATGATATGAAAGGATTACCAGCTGTTGTATCGTTGATGAAAGATATGAACTATGTGAGAAAGGGTTGTGAAGCTTATTTGGCGTACGTGATTGATACAAAAGTGTCGAAAAAGAAAGTTGAATATGTGCCTGTAGTATGTGAGTTTCCGGATGTGTTTCAAGAATTACCGGATTACCTCTCGATTCGGAAGTCGAATTTGGTATTGAATTAGTGCCGGGACCACTCCCATTTCGATAGCCCCGTATAGAATGGCACCAACAGAATTGAAAGAGTTAAAGTCTCAGTTGCATGAGTTGACTGATAGAGGATTTGCACAACCAAGTTTCTCACCCTGGGGAGCTCCTGTGTTATTCGTGAAAAAGAAAGATGGAACTATGAGAATGTGTATTGATTATCGACGCTTGAACAAAGTAACGATAAAGAACAACTATCTCATACTACCTCGTATTGATGATTTGTTTGATCACCGAGAGGAGCTACAAATGTTTTCAAAGATAGATTTGAGATCGAGTTACTATCGCTTAAGAGTTAAAGAACTGATGTGCCAAAAATCGCTTTGAGCGAGGTACGGACATTACAAATTCTTAGTGATGCCTTTCGGACTAACAAATGCTCCTGCAGTGTTTATGGATCTGATGAATTGGATATTCAGATCGTATTTGGATCACTTTGTAGTGGTGTTCATTGATGATATTTTGATCTATTCATGTGATGAGACGCAGCATGTCGAACATTTGAGAATCGTGCTACAAACTCTGCGTGAGAAACAGTCGTATGCTAAGTTTAGTAAATGTGAATTTTTGTTGCGTGAAGTTGGTTTTCTGGGGCATATTGTGTCAGCTGCCAAGATATGAGTTGATCTTAGTAAAATCTCTGCTATATTAGAATGGAAGCCTCCGAGAAATGTGTCCAAGTCCGTAGTTTTTGGGACTAGCGGGATATTATAGACGATTTGTGAAAGGCTTCTCGATGATTGCAACTCCGTTGACGAAGTTGCTACAAAAAGATGTTAAATTTGAATGGTCAGAAAAGTGCCATCAGAGTTTTGAGCAATTGAAAGTGTTGTTGATGTAGCACCGATGTTAGTTCAACCGTAACCGAAAAGAATTCATAGTTTACATGATGCATCGTTGAATGGTTTGGGCTGTGTCTTTGATGCAAGAAGGCAAAGTTATTGCTTATGCTTCGAGGCAGCTAAAGCCGCATGAAAAGAATTACCCGACGCACGACCTTGAATTGGCCGCGATTGTGTCCGCATTGAAAATATGTCGTCATTATTTATTTGGTGAGAAGTGTCATATCTTTACAGATCACAAGAGTTTGAAGTACTTGATGAATCAGAAAGAATTAAATTTGCAACAGAGAAGATGGTTAGAGTTGTTGAAAGATTACGAACTTGTGATAGATTACCACCCGGGTAATCTATAGTGTCTGACAGAGATCCGAGGTTTACCTCTCGATTTTGGTGGAAATTGCAGGATGCGTTAGGCACAAAATTGCATTTCAGTATTGCTTTTCATCCTCAAACGGATGGTCAATCTGTGCGAATCATCCAGGTTCTTGAAGATATGTTGAGATGCTGTATACTTGAGTTTGAAGGTACGTGGGAAATGCATTTACCATTGGTTGAGTTTGCGTACAACAACAGTTTTCAATCTAGCATTAAAATGGCACCATATGAGGCTCTCTACGGTCGAAAGTGTCGAACTCCATTGTATTGGTCTGAGCTGAGTGAGAATAAGATTCACGGGGTTGATCTTATAAAAGAGACTGAGCAGAAAGTGAAAGTAATTCGTGACAGTTTGAAAGCGGCTTCAGATCGTCAAAATTCTTATGCAGATTTGAAACGAAAAGATATTGAATTTGAGATTGATGACAAAGTATTTTTGAAAGTGTCTCCGTGGAAGAAAATACTTCGATTTGGTAAAAAGGGCAAGTTGAGTCCGAGGTTCATCGGACCGTATGAGATCATTGAGCGTGTGGGGCCAGTTGCGTATAGATTGTTGTTGCCATCCAAGTTAGGAAAGATTCATAACGTGTTTCATGTGTCAATGCTTCGACGGTACAGATCAGACCCGTCTCATGTGATTACTCTTACGGAGGTTGAAATTCAGTCAGATTTGTCGTATAATGAAGAACCGATTCGAATTTTGGCACGAGAGACTAAAGAGTTGAGAAATAAGAAAATCTCTTTAGTAAAAGTATTATGACACAAACACGGAGTTGAAGAGGCTACGTGGGAACCTGAGAACATTATGAGAGAGCAATATCCACACCTATTCACTGGTAAGATTTTCGGGGACGAAAATCCCTAAGGGGGAGAGTTGTAACAGCCTGGTTTGGACCCTAGTCGGAACAGTGGTTTCGAGACCACAAATTTGAGGTCAAAATGATAATTTAATATTATTTTTTGTGTGAATAGTATGTGGCATAGTCTGTGTGAAAATTTTGTCTGATAATTTTATCGATTGTGTGCTGAATTAAGAGAAAGGACTTAATCGCGTAAAGTGAAAAATGTTGCGTACTAATTGATAAGTGCTAAATTTTTGTTGTCTTTATAATTTGGAGGATTTATATTGCAATTTAGCCAAATGTGAGAGTGTTGGACGGCATGTTGTTTAATATAAGGCTTTTATTTATTATTTATAAAAGATAAAAGCATGATATTATATTACAAAGTTATATTATAATTAAATGAAATGGAAAGTGGGTGTTGTTCATTCATGCTTAGTGCCGAAAAACAAAGATAATAAAAAGAAGGAAGAACCCTAAACTTTCAGCTAGCTTGTGATTCAAAATTTAAGGTATGTTTTGCTTCGATTTTTGATAATTTCTACGTTTTTGTGATCGTTGCTTTGTGCTCTTTAAAACCCACGCTTAAATTTTGTGAATTGATGATGTTTATGAAATGTGCCATTGATGAAATGGTGAGCTTTGTGATGAGTGTTGGTGTTAAATGAAAGATATGAGTTTATTAAACATGTTTTGTTCTTGAATTTTTGATGAATTTAGCTAATTAGGGCTCAATTGAGGAAATAACATTTTGAAGGATTAAAATGTGAAATAAATGAAATTTGTGGGCTTGTGTGAATATAGTGAGAATTCGGCTAGGCATGGGTGCAAGCTAATTATGAGTATTTGATGATTTTATGAATTAAGGACTAAAGTGTCGAAATGCAAAAATGTGAGGGCTATTTTGTAAAATGCCCTAAATATGTGTGTTTGGACTAAAATGAATGATTTGGTGATTGAATGGATTGAATTTGAATGTGTATAGACCAAGAAAGGAGAGGTTCAGATCGAGATCGAGGCAAAGATAAAGTGCTCGATTGACCGATCGTTGCGATAGTTCAACGTCTGAGGTAAGTTCGGACATAATACGAACATCTAGTTATGTTAAATGCTATGAAATGAAAGTTATAATGATATTGAAATGTGGATGCTATTTGAGAGTTGAGTTTGAGTTATGTGGCACTAAGTGTGCGTATTCGTAAACATGATCGAAATGATCAAAGACTGCAAAAGTAAATAATATAAGCTTCGACTTCGTGGTTGGCACTTTGTAAAAGGATACCGATTGAAGAATGGTTTGATGTAAATGCACTATGTGTGCGATGATAATTAAGCTTTGGCTAAATATCGGGGCACTAAGTGTGCGATTGAATCAAATAAGAGACGGAAGTTGATCGAAAGAGAAAAGTGAGTATTGAGTAGCAAATATAATTAACTACTAGGTGTTGGCTAAGGTACGCTCGGAACCTAAGTGGTTGATGAATCTATGAATGAGATTACGAAATGTTAAATGAGCAATTTAGTGTTGGATGGTATGATATTTATGTATATGTGAAATAATCTATGTAGTGGTTTGTTTGATTTAAATGTGTTATGGTATGAACTTACTAAGCTTTGGAAAGCTTACTTTGTGATTTGTTTCTCTGCTTTGCAATGTCAGTAAAGCTAGCTCGGATCCGGGGATCGTCAGCATTCTCTATCACACTATCGGCAATCTATTTTGGTACTTTTGGGAAAGATGTACGTAGTTGAAATATGGCATGTATAGGCTAGTTTTGTAAGATATGTTTGAGATGTGTAAATAGCCATGTGATGTGGCTAGATAAATGTTGGTAAAATGCATGTGTGGCTTTGATATATGGTGCATATTTTGGTATAGCTTGTGAGTAAAGAAAATGTCTTATGAATGGTAATCTTAGTGATGGTATGATGCTAGTATGATTTAGTAAATTTGGGGATGAATCATGATTGATATTGAATGTATTCAAGTTGTGTAATTTAGTTCCTAAGTTGACATGTTAGAAATGAGATGATATGTTGATCATTTGACATGAAAATTGGTTGCCAATTTGTGTGTGGAAGTATGCTTAAATGTGCTTGTAGGTTTGACCCTTGTGTGGGTGGCAAATTGGCCTTGTAAATGGTCTATTTTATCACACGGTTATGGCACACAGGCGTGCCTAGTGACCGTGGGGCTAAGTCAGTAGTTAGCCTAAAAGCATATGGCCAAGACACACGGGCGTGTCTAGTAGCCGTGTGAGAAAGTCAGTATATGGCCTAAGAGTACACGGCCTTAGCACACGGGGTGCTGGGTGGCCGTGGATGTGAGGTCAGATTCGACCACGGGCAAGGCACACGGGCGTGCTTGGTGGCCATGGATGTGAGGTCAGATTTGACCACGGGGAGGGCACACGGGGGTGTCTAGTAGCCGTGGGAGGCACACGGCCTGCCTACACGAGCGTGTAACCCCTGAAACTTAGAAAAGTTTTAAATTTTCGTGAAATTTTGTATGTGTTCCGGTTTAATCTCGACCCGGTTTATAAGTATGTTTTAGGTCTCGATGACCTACTAAAGGGACATTATGTTTGAGGTTGATATGAAATTGTATGACATTTCTGTAAATGTTTCCGGTCTGTCTGGTAACGCCGTTAACCCTAGTCCGGCGACGGATACGGGTTAGGGGTGTTACAAGGGGTGGAAACAGAGTGGGCCGTGGAGCACCAGGCAGAGGTGCTGGTCAAGTTGAGGCAAGGCAACCAGCTTTGGCCTATCCAGCACGTCGCCGAGAGGTCAGAGACGCTCTAGATGCAGATACTAGTATGTACTTAAACCATAGTGTACTACATTTAATTTTGAACTAGAGTGCGCAATAGGAGCGTAGTGGTGTAGATTGAGCTAAGCGGTTGTTCAGATAGTTGGAAATTTCGAGGACAAAATTTCTTTAAGGGGGTAGAATTGTAACGCCCCGGAATTTGGGCCTAGAAGTATTGGGCCTTGAGCAAGGGAACGGTTAGGAAACTGTGCATAAAAGTTCATGTGATCAAGGAAATGACACAATTAAATGTCTGCTTTAGTGGTTAAGGGTCTTGAGAAGTATTGGAGAAGTCTTGGGTTCAAACCTGAGCTCTAGCAAAAATTTTGGTTTTAGGTGAATAAAACCCTGGGAGTAAGTAAGTAGGCTTTAAGAATAAAATGTGGTAAAAGGTGACACAAAGAGAGTGGGTGGTCTAGTGGCAAGGTGGCGTTACAGCTGGCAAGAGGTCTGAGGTTCAAGTCTTGGGATGAGCAAGGGAGGTTTTATTTTGCAGTTGTGACGCCTAATGGTTGTGTTGTAGTGGGATTCTACTCAGGTGGTTGTGGAATTGGTCTTGGGGGAGTGATTCATGGGATAAGGATTTTGAAGAGTTTTAAAGTGTTTCAAATTAGGGGTGTTGAGAGATTTGGGGAGTAGAATTAGGGGTATAGTAGTGGTTGGCCGAAAGTGGGTTTCCCATGGTGCAAATTCGGTCATTTGACTTTTATTCTTGTGCCGAAATAGGTTGTGCATTTTTGCTGTCCATTTCAAAAATGTTTACCTCTTGTTGTGCTGTTTTTCTCCCTTTTGTGTATTGTGTGTTTTGGTAGCCGAGTACCATTGGTGTCCATTCAGGTAATTGGGTTTTTGTTCTCCAAAATCTTTCTTTGTTGGATCAACTTCCTTTCTCTCCCTCATTGGTACTTTGCCTTTACTTATTTTTGGTTTTGGGTAGTCGAACGTTTACTCCCTTGTTAGCCGAATATTGTTTGTGCCATCAATCCTCTCCCTTGTCCTTGATTGTCGATTCTCTTCTATTCTCCCTCTCTCTCAAGCCGTGGTGGATGACCATCTCATCTTCCTCTCGATTTTAACTTCTCTTCCCTGTCACTCAAATAGTTTCCGTTGGCAGAATATCGATTGGTAGGTCCCTGCATCTCTACTCTTTCGGCTTTTCTCCTCTATTTCTTTAGATGCCGATTCTTATCTTTTTTTTTACCTTTGTTATGGTGTTATTTCGGGTTTAAAGAATTCGTGAGGAGTGGAGGAGTTCCCTAGCGCTGTAGAAACGATTAGACCCTTCTCTTTCGTTCTTGACCGAAGGTAATACTGCTCGTAGTGAATGATCTGAACTGGAATATGTTGTCGTGGGTTGGTATTGGCCGAATATGCTTTTCCCTTGTTTGGGGTTTGCGTTTTCTTTAGGCTGATAATCATAGATTCAACCCATATGTATAAGCAATCCTGATTGCTAGATTCGTTTTATATGCAGATAACTAACAAGGAAGGTTGAGATCCTATTGTCAAGCGATTGATAAATACCTTGTTTAAATGTAGGATGGTGCTCGTGGATTTTTAGTACTCTACGTAATCAGGTGTGTATCTGTATACCGTAAATCATTACTATCATAAAGCCGAAGAGTGTGTCTCTGTGAGTCGGCAAAAGCTGAAAAGCCGAAACCTCGGCATATGAGGCCTCATAAGCATGCGTCGCTCGTGTGATAAACCGAGCCCACAAACATGGGCGTTTGACTGCAGAGGCCACCATGTGCATTTTCGTGGACTGGGGCCGTTATGGGCCTCGATGGGTCGAAATAGGCCACGTGGGCCCAATGGGCTTGTTGGCCCACATGGGTAAAATCCTCGGTAAGTGATCATTGATAGGTTGGTTTATGAGGCTCACAATGCCATATGTGAATCTGGACTAAATAGGCCACACGAGCATGTGGGCCCACTTGGGCCCAATAGTGGGTTTTGGGCCCATATACACTGTTCTGGCCGTGTAGGTTATCTGAGTCGCTCAAAGTGACGATAAACCCTCTAGGAGGTCGTAATAAGTGCCGAGCCCCCAATATTTGTAAAATTACCAAAATACACCTGTAGGGCAAAATGACTATTTTGCCATTGTAGGTAAATGACTGACTTAGACTATGAATTTAACTGACTTGAATGTGGTCGTGTGACTGGTATGCTTTTAATATATGTTTAAATGACTGTTACTGAGCATGGCCATTCTGCATACACCTGTAATGATTGAGCATGACATACACGGCATTGCGCATGGGGTTGGGACATTGTTACGGAGGAAGTGTACGGTCGTTGCCGTTCTGTACAAGGCTTTCAGCCTTTCTGTGATATTTGTGGCTTTTAGCCGTTCTGTTAACCGGCAGCGGTGCTGCGATATTTATGGCTTTTAGCCGTTCTGTCTACGGCACCGAGCCGTTCTGTTGACTTAATGCCGCAACCGGTGCTAAGCTTGGCGTGCTGGCTGGGTGGGTCGATTTTATCCCCACATGGTGTGTTGGTTGGTACGGGTGGTGTATTGGTTGGATTGGGCTGGATTTCTATCTGCATATCTGCATCTGATACTGATTATGTAATGGGCTTAGGTCCACCTGGTTCTGTTAATGGGCTAAGGCCCACCTGATATCATCATGCGTGATGGGCTCAGGGCCCGCTTTGTTTCTGCATACCGTATATCTGACTGTTTGTATTATAAGGGATTACACACTGAGTTTTCGCAAACTCACCCTTCTCTCTAACTGTGCAGGTAATCCCTAGCCTTAGGCGATTTGGAGCCGCGAGAGACTCGGAGGTGGCCACACGACCGTTGATGCTCTCATCAGAGACTTTTATTTGAATTTTATATTTTGGGTTTTAATTCTTTTATAAGGCCTTTGAGGGATTAAATTTTTAAATGGGCTTTAGATTTCCTTATTTAAAAATGCTAAACACGAATTTTCAAAATTAACAACTATTTTCAAAAACACTTAAAAACAAACGTTTTTATATTTTAAATTTTAGTAGCTTCCGTGATTGGAATAACCTAAAGTATCAATGCCAAAAATTAAGTAAACGTTTTTGACGAGATGATTTGCTAAACTCGAGCAAAAGGATTTAAACATAGAAATGAACTTTTAACGACAAACTCAGTTTTTGAATGACGCTTTGATGTGACATGCCAGAATCGACCATAACGTCTGAGCCGGGTTTGGGGTGTTACAGTCCCTCTCTTTAAAAAAATGTAAAATTTTCCTTTTCCTTTTCTGATATTTCTTTCTTTAGATTACGCCAAATTTCTTTCTTTGAATTAGGCCAAAAGTCCAGGCAAGCCCATGAAAATTAGTGACATTAAAGATGAAACCTTACTTCTAACAACATTCCCACCATCAATTTCATATTCTCCCAACCTAAGGTTTATGCATTTAGTGAGAGAAATATATAACTAAAGAGAAAATTCTATAATTAAGGTGAGAAAACAAGTTTCCATAATCTCGATCTTTGATATTTAAGATTTTAGTATGAGAAAATTGTTTGAGCATATTGTAATGATTTTTATATGTATGTTTTTTTTTGGGGGGGGGTTGAGAAAGGTAGATTAGCGGGGAAATAAAGCCTTAAGCTATGGAAGGAGTTGAATCAAGTGTTGAGAATCAGCAGGTAGCTTTGTTTTGATTTCTGCTATCCAAAAGGACCTTGAATTTTCTTTACTTTGATAAGATAGTTTTGGAATTTGATATAATTGGTGAAATAAAATGTATAGTGACTATGTATATTAAAAATGTGATTATGAGCATTGATATAGAAAAACCATGTATAACACACCAAAATTTTCGATAAGACAAATGACATTGTTCTAGAATTGGAAACAATGAAATTTCGAGAAAATTGGAAATTGAGTCTGATAAAGAATTTTTATGAAAGAAGAATTAATATTGAAGATGAAAATTAGTAAAAAGAATTTTAGATGTGAGAATGTGACAAATAGGACTAGATTAAAAAAATTTAAAAGTTTGAGGACTAAATTACAAATTTGACCAAATGAGAAATGCGAGTTATTACTAATTATGTGGCATGAGAATTAAATTATACCCCTAGTCCTAGTAAAAATGTCTAGTTGACATTTTTTAGGTCAAATTTTTTGAACCTTGGCCTAAATTATTTTAAATATTTTAATTAATTAATTTTAAAAAGTTCTTTTTAAAAACTATTTCTTCAAATTTTTACACAATATATTTAAATAATAAGAGGTCAAAGTTGAGATTATTTGATGACTAAATGTCAAAATGTGACAACTTTAGTATGACAAATTGAGTAATAAGTATCGGTGCAATGAAAATCACTTTTGGACCAAATTAGAAAATATTTGAAAAGTATAGGGAATAAATTGTAAATTTCCTATTTTTACAATAGAGGGATAAAAGTGTAAATTTTTTTCCACCCAAGGATTATTATTAGGTTTTAAATATGAATTATGAGATTTAAAATTGCTAAAAGCCTATTATTGTGAAAAAAATTGTACAAAGAGACAAAAATGGGTAAAATGGTAATTTTATTGCAAAAGGGTATTTTGGTCTTTTTTTGGGAATATTATGTAAGGAATATTTTCTTGATGAGATATTTGGTATTTGGTATTAATATGAATCATTGGATGTGATTAAATTGAAGTGATTAAATATTGACCACATGTTGGAAATTTTGACTTGGATTTTGACTTTGACTTGGAATTTGACTTAAGTGTTTTAAATTGGTATTTTGAAAGATGAAAAATCATCCCCTTTTCATAAAGTTTTTGTTCACTCTTGCTTCTGGGAAGTCCTCTCCATTTTCTTCATTTTTGATATTTTTCTTCAAATTTCACCAAAAACCCAACATCCAAACTTTGTATTATTGCATAGATCAACTAGAATACTCATCTTTAAGCTTGAATCCATCTTAAAACCTCCATTCTTTAGCAAGGGTTTTTATGGCTATTGAGAGAGAAAGTTGAAGCTAGTGAGAGAAAGCTTCCATAAGGTAAAAAGTGGTGTTTTCCACCCCTCCTAGCTTAATATTTGAGTTTAGTTGCTTTGAGAAAGCTTAGAGTGATTATAGGCTAAGTGTTTTTTGGGTTATATTTTTGTGTTCAAAAAAATGGGAAAATGATGGGAAAAAAAAGTCCAAGTTTGATTGTGTTTAAAAGCTTGATTTTGAGTAAATATGCATCCAAAAGGTAAGTACCCTTAGATACCATTACTCTTATTCTAACATATTTAGAGGATTATGAAAATAAACATGTGTATAAACTTAAGGAAATTTCCATGGATTAAGATGTGGAAATAATGAATTAGTGAGATACATATGAAAATGATGAATAAATATGAGATTTACTGTGAAATGAATACATGTAAACTCTATGTTTTAAATGTGTTGAAATAAGTCATTGACATTGTTAACCTTACAAGTTGTAGATAGAACCGACACATTATTGAAATGTGAACTAAAAATGTAGGAACATATGTGTGGTTATGAAATTTGGTTAAATGCGAGGTCGCCCTAGTAAACTTAGTGAAATAGTTAGGATATAATTGGCATGCCAATATAGATTATATGTGTTTTTGGTTTGGGAGTTGGTGTCGGAGCTCTATTTCCTTTAAGCCTTGCACGTATTATATGCACTCTCTGTTGGCATTTGGGTTATCCAATCACATGCATTCTCAGATGCCTTCAAGCTTAGCACTTTAGTGCTCTTTAGTGTGCTTTGGAGGCTTAGCACTTTGTTGCTCTCTGGTATGTTTAGAGGATCAACACTTATGTGCTTTTAGGTGTGTTTTGGAGGGTTGTGATATAATGCCTTAGAGGTAAGCGCTTTTTTTCTCTCTGGTGTTTTGAATGGTTCTCGTGTATCTAAGTCATTTTACTAGAGTTTACTAAGGGTGGAATGAATTAAAATCTTAATGATGAGACTTGACTATGAGTATTAATTTTTATATGTAAACTAAAGTGGAATGTGCTAAGAACTATAAGTTAAATAAGTTATTGAGAAATTAAGTAAATGTGTAAACTAATAAAGAATATGTCATGACCCCATACTCTATTTTTCTCTGTATAAATGAATGATAATTGTAAAACAATTAAGTTAAATGAACATGTTAATATCGATAAAGGAAATGAAAATGAAATATGCAACCTATATACGGAACAAATGACAGTAAGTGGAACTTATGTGTCAACATGATAAGAAACCATGGCTAAAGGGAATATACAAAAGATTAGATATCATTTGAAATCTCAATAAGAATCTTGAATATGAATTTTCATAATGCGAATGGCTAATAAACCATTAACATGTAAGTTGAGCCCTTATAATTTTGTAATGAGAAATGAACATTCTAGGAAGGCTAAATTGTAACATATATTAACTTTGAATAATACTTCTAAAAGGACTCAACACTAATAACAATATAGGATAAGTATATTTGTCTTTATGTACTTATTGGGCTCTTTGAGCTCAAGCATTAGTTGTTTAAACATGTAGGTGGTGGACTTACTAAGAAGCTTCGATTTTTGTAATGACCCGATAGTTAGAGGTGTCGAAAAGTGCATTCCCGAGACTCCGTTCCCGTAAATCGGACTCGTAAATATTTATTAAAAATATTTATGAAGCTAGTTGTGTAGTTAATTAGGTATTGGTTAAGAGAATTTGCTTGAATTAAAAGTAATTAGGTATAAGGACTAAATTGCATAAAGGGTGAAAGTTGAGTTATAGATTAAAGAATAATTAAAAGGACTAAAGAAGCAATTTTTCCATTGACTTTAAATGAGGCGGCATAAGGTGTAATATTATTATAAAATTCAAGTTAAAAAATATATATTATAATATAAAACCTTAAGAATTAAGTATATATTTATTATAAAATTATAATAAAACAAAATAAGAAAAAGAGAAAGAAAGAAGCTAAAATGAAACAGAAAGGAAAGAAAAGAAAAAGGGAAAGAAAGAAAGGAGAAAGACAAGGCTAGAGTTTCAAAGTTCCAAGTTCAATTGGTTAGTCAATTTAATCCATTTTCTTGTAATTTTTATGTTTTTGGAATCCCGGTGTTAAATACTACCCGACCCATGTCAAAATTTTAGAAATTATTGAGTTTTTAAGTGTTGTCTATGTTTAATAATTTTAGAATAAGGGATTAAATTGATAGATTTAAGAGTTAGAAATGAAAAAGGATTGAATTGTAGAATAAATTGTAAATTTTGAGTAATAGGGATTAAATTGTGAAAATTTTGAAATTTAGGGATTTAAGTGAAAATAAGGAGTTAAATTTAGTTTAAAATGAAATTTGTATGAAAATATAGGATTAATTGTAAAGAAATAAAGTTAGTCTTGATTTAAGGAACTACATTGAAAATTAGGCAAATATTGAGCAAAAATTGAAATATGGAATATGAAGTTGAATTGTGTTGTATTGTATTGATGAATTTTAATTGTCTTAATTCCATAGCTAACGTCGAACCGGAATCCTCGACTAAAAAGGGGAAAGATAAAGTCGACGGGGAATAGCTCAGAATTTCTGGTTTGTATTTTTATAATCTGAAACTAATTATGTAACATCCTGAAATTCAGAATTTTATGTGTTGCATTATACCATGCGATAGGCTAGTTAAAAATATTAATTGTGTATGTTTAGGGGTCCTAAGAAGGCTTGGGGTTAAGTTGGGCCTTAGAAATTTTTTTGTGTTTAAGCCCTAAATTGTAACATCCTGAAATTCAGAATTTTATGTGTTGTATTATACCATGCGATAGGCTAGTTAAAAAATATTAATTGTGTATGTTTAGGGGTCCTAAGAAGGCTTGGGGTTAAGTTGGGCCTTAGAAATTTTTTTGTGTTTAAGCCCTTAAGGGGAGAAGGCAAGTGGCATCAATGCTTAAGGAAATAAGTGCGTATTTTGCTAGCATAAATGAGCATATGGCAAGGAGGTTATGGCGTCAAGTGGAGAGCATAGAGGGAAGGGGTTCAAATCCCATCTTTTGCAAATTTTGGATTTATTTTTGTACTCCTATCCCAAGTGTCGGCCATGGTCCTATTTAAGGTAAGGAAGACTTTTTATTTATGGAAAGGAGGCTAAGGAATATGGTAAGGAGGAAGATAAGGGGAAAAGAAGGAAAGAAATGAAAGAAAAGGAAAGAGAAGGGAACATGTTGGCCAATTTTGTGGAAGGTGTTTTGGAAAGAGTTTATGGTCAACCAAGACCTTTTTGGTATAGGAAATACACGGTTTTGGGAGGGGAAACTTGGTAGCCGAATTTCCTTTAGGCATTTTGCAATTTCGGTGCTTGAAAGGCTAGTTTCTATTTAGCATTTTTGAGTTTTCTCTTTTCCAACTTCTTCCCCCATTTGCCGAAACTCTAAAGTCAAAAGTGTCCATATTTTCTCTTATTTTGGCCGAATCACTCTAGCCATTGTTCATCTTGTTCCCTTGCTATGCCGTAACCCTTAATCCATCTTTGTTCATTCTCCTTTGGTTGCCGAAACACTCACATCTTTTGGTTCATTTCTCTTTTGGTATTGGTCGAAACCTCTAAACACCTCTTTCCCATCTTCTCTTTTCTTTTTGATTATTTCTTCAACCTTTCTTTCAACTCTTAAATCAACATTACCTTGTGACTAAATTTTCCTTGTCCTTTTCTCTCCAATAACCGAATTGGTAAGTGATTTAATTTTATTCTTTTCATCTTCATTTCTCTAGCCGAATGTATGTCTATTATCATTCGGTTACTTCACTTTGTTTTAAATCAAAATATCACTCCCTACTAATCCCTCATATCTTGATCATCTTCTTGTTGTAGTATTATAGTGGGAAGCCGAATCTTACATCCTTGATAATTCATCCGTAGTCATAAGTTCAAACGGTGGAAATCGGATCTATCAACGTTAAGGTGAGAAGTTCGTTATGGTTCATTTTGATCTATTTCGCTATTCGGTTATTTTGTTAATCGAATTGAAAGTTTGGCTAATCAATTATTATAGGGACTAGATCGTTCGTTCTTATTCCCTCGTGGATCCTTCGGAAATAGTGGTAAGCCTACTCCTATCACTAAAACAACTGCTTTCTCTCATAGTAGTTTTCTAATTGAGATTTTTCCTATGGAGGCAAGTGGAACCGATTTGAAAGGAAAGGCGTTAGTAGGAGACAAAAGGAGTGGATTTGCAATTCCTACTCCTAAGTTCAAACGAAGGGCGGTATCGGCGGTTTGGGATTTTCCACCGGGTTGTGGACCATCATCCGGTGAAAATAGAAAAATCGTGGTCGTTCACGATACTAAGGGTAAGCGTTTTAATAGATCGTTTGATTTAGATTTAGATTAATAAAATCTCGTTTGTTGGATTAATCGAGTGTAATGGTGATTTAGGTGCCGACGATCAAGAAGGATTAATCCTTACCGTAATCAGGTGTGTAATCTCACACCGAAATCCTGTAAATATGTGATTTATCATCATGATAGAAAAATCGATCGATGATGCTTATGAACTTAATAATGGTATTATGGTATAAATCGAGTGATTTGCTTAAACATCGTTAATACTAAGATTTGACAAAAACGGAGTTAGTTTGTATATTTACGAAAATGCCCTTATGGGCCGAATTACGAAAATACCCTCAATGGGCCATTTTTATTAAAATACCTTAACGGGCCAAATTGCTTAAATGCCTTTAAAGTGCCGATTTACGAAAATGCCCCTATGGGCCGATTTTCGAAAATGCCTTAATGGGCCGAATTACAAATTGATATAATGGGTCGATGCATTGTAATAAATTATTGGATTAATAATGGTTGTACATATATGTGGTTATTATGCTTTATTATGTATGTTGCATGTTACATATTGCATGGGTTGGGAAAATTGTATGAAGAGCAGTGTAGCCTGGTGGCATTGCCACAAAATATTACTTATGATTTCGGTGGCTTGGCCACAATAAACAAATATATTATAAATAGCAACTTGCCTGCGATTTGGTGTGAGCGGCGGGGTAGGTTGACTTGATCCCCACAGGTGTGATTGGCTGGTCGGGGTGTGATGGATGGATGGGTTGGGTTACATTCATATCATTTTAATATTGTTATGTAAATGAGCTTAAGCCCAAGTTATTGCTAAATAGATTCAAGCCCAGTGGATGACGGTAAGAGGATTATACACTGAGTTCTAGTAACTCACCCCTTTTTCCTTAACCATTGCAGGTAATGCTCAGTAATGTGGACTTGGGCCATGGATGACTCGGCGGAGGCCATACTTTAGAAATGGTGTTTCGAACTTTAGTAAATTTCCTTTTCCGTTTATTTCGTTGCTTTTACTATTTTGGATTTTAATGTTGTAATAAGGCCTCTGGACTATTTTTATTTTGCTTTATGTTTGAGATGTTTTTATTATTTCACTTAAATTGTTTAAAAAGGAGATTTTAAAAAAAAAAATCAGAAATAATGTTTTCCAAAGTTGATTAACAAATGGATTTCATAAACACACTTGTACAAATAATTTAACTCCTGATTCTCTTTCAAATTACCAAAGTCATTTTCGAAGTCACGCTTTAATATCACAAATTTGAAAATCGATTCTTCAATTAAACCTCTCGGGATTAGTAGTATTTCTAATCAAACTCGTTTTCTTAACCATAACCAAATAATACCTATTTTAGTACGAATTACAAGGTTTTTACACGTCTTCCTTATGTGACATGTCAGATCTGGTCGTAATGTATGGGTCGGGTTTGGGGTGTTAAATTTTATGGTATCAGAGCCCGGTTACAAAAATCAGCTGTGGTTTGGGTTCAAAAGCGTTTTCCAAAGCTGTTTAAAATTTTAATTTATAAATGCATGTTTTAAAGGAAGTATGGTACCACGGGTATCCGGCATCAAGTCAAGTAAGTTTATGTTTTCATTTTATGATTATTATGGTACGACTGTAGTAAGAAAACTTATCATGATAGAAATACTCTAGAACTTTTAGCTTTAGGAGCTGAAACTATAGAGATTGAGACCTTAGGATACGTTTTGCGAAAACGACTTTACTTCCTATACTCCATAAAACATTGTTTAATAAACATTGAATAGTATATTGATTCATAAGACTTGTAATCAGATTAAATCGACATTAGTGAATATGAGCACTAGAGGACGTGGACGCGGTAGACGTGGCCGAGGTAGAGGCCGAGGTGCTAGTGTTGATCCCCGGAAGGTCGAAGCTGTGTTGGACTGGAAGCCGCCGAAGTCAGTGGCAGAAATTCGGAATTTTCTAGGCTTGACTGGGTATTACAGACATTTTTTTTGAGGGGTTTTCGTTGATTGCTGCACCCCTAACTAAGCTATTGCGTAAGGGAGTGCCGTTTGTGTGGTTAGATAAGCAGCAAGAGAGCTTTGAGAAATTGAAGAAGATTCTGACAGAAGCGCCATTATTGATTCAACCTGAGGCTGGTAAGGAGTTTATCGTTTATTGTGATACGTCACACATGTGCTGATGCAAGGGGGAAAAGTGGTGGCTTATGCATCTCGTCAATTAAGGCCGCATGAGATAAACTATCCCACTCATGATTTGGAGTTAGCTGCAGTGGTGTTTGCTTTGAAGATTTAGAGACACTATCTATACGGGGAGAAGTCAATTATCTATACGGATCATAAGAGTCTGAAGTACCTCCTTACCCAAAAGGAGTTGAACTTAAGATAGCGGAGGTGGATAAAACTGTTGAAAGATTATGACTTCTCAATCGAGTATCATCCAGGAAAAGCTAACGTAAGGTGATATCAGATTTGAGAGCAATGTTTGCTCATCTCAGCCTTTATGAAGATGGTAGCCTGTTAGCCGAACTTCAAGTGAAGCCTGCATGGATAAATCAGATTAAGGAAAAGCAGTTGTCAGATGAAAGATTGAGTTCTCGGCTTCAACAAGTAGAAGGTGGTGAGATAGGGGATTTTGGGTTGAACAGTGATGGAGTATTGTGTTTCCGCGGAAGAGTTTGTATGCCCAGGGATTCGGAATTAAGGCAAATGATTCTGCGTGACGCGCACAGTAGCCCATATGCTATGCACCCCAGAGGAAACAAAATGTACCGAGACCTCCGTGAGTAGTATTGGTGGCCAGGGTTGAAACGGGAGGTTACCGACTTCGTGAACAAGTGCTTGACATGTCAGTAAGTGAAGGCGGAACATCAACTGCCGTCAGGGTTACTACAACCGGTGAAAATCCCATTATGGAAATGGGAAAGGATAACGATGGACTTTGTTAGTGGGTTACCTTTAACGCCTACTAAGAAAGATTCTGTATGGGTGATAGTGGATTGGTTAACGAAGACTGCTCATTTCTTACCTGTTCGTACGGATTATTCATTGCAGAAGTTGGCCAAGTTGTATGTAGCAGAGATCGTGAGGTTGCATGGGGTACCAGTGTCTATCATATCAGATAGGGATCCTAGGTTTACATCACGATTTCGGAAGGCTCTACATGAAGCTTTGGGTACAAGACTAAATTTCAGCACGACATTTCATCCGCAGACAGATGGTCAGTCGGAGAGAGTAATCCAGATTCTAGAAGACATGTTAAGAGGCTGTGTGATCGACTTCAGGGGTAGTTGGGAAGATTTTCTACCATTGGCAGAGTTTGCATACAACAACAGCTATCAATCCAGTATCCAGATGGCACCTTATGAGGCGTTGTATGGTCGTAGGTGTCGTACTCCTACTTGCTGGACTAAGTTAGGAGAGCGACAACTTTTGGGTCTTGAGTTGATTTCGGAGGCAGAGGAAAAAAGTTAAGGTAATTCAGGCATGGTTAAAAGAAGCTTCAGACAGACAGAAGTCGTATACGAATCTGAAGTGTAAGGATATAGAGTTTTCGGTGGAAGATCAGGTCTTTTTGAAGGTCTCACCTTGGAAAAAGATTTTAAGATTTGGACGGAAGGGCAAGTTAAGACCTAGGTTTATCAGACCATACCGTGTACTGAAGCGTGTTGGGCCAGTGGCTTATCAACTGGAGTTACCTCTGGAGTTAAGTCAGATACATAGTGTATTTCATGTCTCGATGTTAAGGCGTTATCGCTCGGATCCAACTCATATCGTACCAGTGGAGGAAGTTGAGATAAAACCTGACTTGTCATTTGAAGAAGAGCCAGTGCAGATTTTAGATCGAGATGTTAAGGTGCTGAAAAGGAAGTCGGTACCGTTAGTCAAAGTATTATGGCGTAATCACGGATCAGAGGAAGCTACATGGGAGTCTGAGGAGACGATCCGGCAACAGTACCCTCATCTCTTTTAATCAGGTAAATTTCGAGGCCGAAATTTTCTTTAAGGGGGTAGAATTGTAACATCCTTAAATTCAAAATTTTATGTGTTGCATTATACCATGCGATAGGCTAGTTAAAAAATATTAATTGTGTATGTTTAGGGGTCCTAAGAAGGCTTGGGGTTAAGTTGGGCCTTAGAAAATTTTTTGTGTTTAAGCCCTTAAGGGGAGAAGGCAAGTGGCATCAATGCTTAAGGAAATAAGTGCGTATTTTCTAGCATAAATGAGCATATGGCAAGGAGGTTATGGCGTCAAGTGGAGAGCATGGAGGGAAGGGGTTCAAATCCCATCTTTTGCAAATTTTGGATTTATTTTTGTACTCCTATCCCAAGTGTCGGCCATGGTCCTATTTAAGGTAAGGAAGACTTTTTATTTATGGAAAGGAGGCTAAGGAATATGGTAAGGAGGAAGATAAGGGGAAAAAGAAGGAAAGAAATGAAAGAAAAGGAAAGAGAAGGGAACATGTTGGCCAATTTTGTGGAAGGTGTTTTGGAAAGAGTTTGTGGTCAACAAGACCTTTTGGTATAGGAAATACACGGTTTTGGGGAACTTGGTAGCCGAATTTCCTTTAGGCATTTTGCAATTTCTTGCTTGAAAGGCTAGTTTCTATTTAGCATTTTTGAGTTTTCTCTTTTCCAACTTCTTCCCTCATTTGCCAAAACTCTAAAGTCAAAAGTGTGCATATTTTCTATTGTTTTGGCCGAATCACTCTAGCCATTGTTCATCTTGTTCCCTTGCTATGTCAGTAACCCTTAATCCATCTTTGTTCATTCTCCTTTGGTTGCCAAACACTCACATCTTTTGGTTCATTTCTCTTTTGGTATTGGCGAAACCTCTAAGCACCTCTTTTCCATCTTCTCTTTTCTTTTGATTATTTCTTCAACCTTTCTTTCATCTCTTAAATCAACATTACCTTGTGACTGAATTTTCCTTGTCCTTTTCTCTCCAATAACCGAATTGGTAAGTGATTTCATTTTATTCTTTTCATCTTCATTTCTCTAGCCGAATGTATGCCTATTATCATTCGGTTACTTCACTTTGTTTTAAATCAAAATATCACTCCCTCCTAATCCCTCATATCTTGATCATCTTCTTGTTGTAGTATTATAGTGGGAAGCCGAATCTTACATCCTTGATAATTCATCCGTAGTCATAAGTTCAGACGGTGGAAATCGAATCTATCAACGTTAAGGTGAGAAGTTCGTTATGGTTCATTTTGATCTATTTTGCTATTCGATTATTTTGTTAATCGGATTTAAAGTTTGGCTAATCGATTATTATAGGGACTAGATCGCTCGTTCTTATTCACTCGTGGATCTTTCAGAAATAGTGGTAAGCCTACTCCTATCACTAAAACAACTACTTTCTCTCATAGTAGTTTTCTAATCGAGATTTTTCCTATGGAGGCAAGTGAAACCGATTTGAAAGGAAAGGCGTTAGTAGGAGACAAAAGGAGTGGATTTTCAATTCCTACTCTTAAGTTCAAACGAAGGGCGGTATCGGCGGTTCGGGATTTTCCACCGGGTTGTGGACCATCATCCGGTGAAAATAGACAAATCGTGGTCGTTCACGATACTAAGGGTAAGCGTTTCAATAGATCGTTTGATTTAGATTTAGATTAATAAAATCTCGTTTGTTGGATTAATCGAGTGTAATGGTGATTTAGGTTCCGACGATCAAGAAGGATTAATCCTTACCGTAATCTGGTGTGTGATCTCACACCGAAATCCCGTAAATCTGTGATTTATCATCATGTTAGAAAAATCGATCGATGATGCTTATGAACTTAATAACGGTATTATGGTATAAATCGAGTGATTTGCTTAAACATCGTTAATACTAAGATTTGACAAAAACGAAGTTAGTTTGTAGAATTACGAAAATGCCCTTATGGGCCGAATTACGAAAATACCCTCAATGGGCCATTTTTATCAAAATGCCTTAACGGGCCAAATTGCTTAAATTCCTTTAAAGTGCCGATTTACGAAAATGCCCTATGGGCCGATTTACGAAAATGCCCCTATGGGCCAAGTTACGAAAATGCCCCTATGGGCCGATTTACTAGAATGCCTTAATGGGCCAAATTACAAATTGATATAATGGGCCGATACATTGTAATAAATTATTGGATTAATAATGGTTGTACATATATGTGGTTATTATGCTTTATTATGTATGTTGCATGTTACATATTGCATGGGTTGGGAAAAATTGTATGAAGAGCAGTGTAGCCTGGTGGCATTGCCACAAAATATTACTTATGATTTCGGTGGCTTGGCCACAAAAAACAAATATATTATAAATGGCAACTTGCCTGCGAATTGGTGTGGCGGCGGGGTGGGTTGACTTGATCCCCACAGTGTGATTGGTGGTCGGGGTGTGATGGATGGATGGGTTGGGTTACATTCATATCATTTTAATATTGTTATGTAAATGGGCTTAAGCCCAAGTTATTGCTAAATGGATTCAGGCCCATGGATGACGGTAAGGGGATTATACACCTCGAGTTCTAGTAACTCACCCCTTTTCCTTAACCATTGCGGTAATGCTCGATAATGTGGACTTGGGCCATGGATGACTTGGTGGAGGCCATACTTTAGAAATGGTGTTTCGAACTTTAGTAAATTTCCTTTTCCGTTTATTTCGTTGCTTTTACTATTTTAGATTTTAATGTTGTAATAAGGCCTCTGGACTATTTTTATTTTGCTTTATGTTTGAGATGTTTTTATTATTTCACTTAAATTGTTTAAAAAAGGGGATTTTTTTAAAAAAAAATCAGAAATAATGTTTTCCAAAGTTGATTAACAAATGGATTTCATAAACACACTTATACAAATAATTTAACTCGGATTCTCTTTCAAATTACCAAAGTCTTTTTCAAAAGTCACAGTTTTAATATCACAAATTTGAAAATCGATTCTTCAATTAAACCTCTCGGGATTAGTAGTATTTCTAATCAAACTCGTTTTCTTAACCATAACCAAATAATACCTATTTTAGTACGAATTACAAGGTTTTTACACGTCTTCCTTATGTGACATGTCAGATCTGGTCGTAACGTATGGGCCGGGTTTGGGGTTTTACAAATTATTAATTGTTATATTTTTTATTTAATACATATGGTAAGTGTTGAGGTGAGTATTCAGCATTTTGACATTGAATTGAATTAAAAGTTGATTGAATGGATTGAATTGATATATATATTATGAATATATTAATTATTTGAATTGAAATGAATATTAATGTGAAATTTGAATATTGGATATTTGTTGCATTTGGAAAGTGAATTGAAATCCTATTAACTGTATCGGGCTGAGTCGGATATAGATGGCATTCCATAGGATTGGAAGAGTTCAGGGATTTCTTTGACTTCGAGTCGATGATGTAGCAGCCCAAAATAGGGCCTAGCCGGAACAGTAGTTTCGAGACCACAAACCCGAAGTAAAAATATTTAATTTATGATTGTTTTAGAGTCTATGATATGTTTGGGTGATGGTGTGCAAATTTTGTTAAGTAATTTTTATCGATAAAGTGCCCAATTTTATTATTGGGATTAAATTGCATTAATTGCAAAATATGAGTTCTAGAACATAAGTACTTTTTTTAAATGGGGGTTTAAACTAGAGGTCTTTAAATGGCAAATAGACCATCATATTTTATTATGGATAAAACTAGTCATGGAAGGGTGAAAATTGAAGGTTTAGTAAAAAGGGCATTTTTGTCATTTGGGTGTTTTAAGGCATAAAAGACAAAATTGAAACCCAAAAATCTGCTCATTCTCTTCTCCATGCTGCTGAAATTTTCAAGAAGCCATGGCTAGGGTTTCAAGCTTTTTCAAAGCTCAATTGTAAGTGCATTTGAGCCCTGTTTTTAATGTTCTTCGTATTTTTGAGATTCTAGAAGCTTAACCTTTCTATTTTTACCATTTATTTGCATGAAAAATGAAGTTTAAAAATTGACCCATGCTTGATATTTGTGCATTTTGATGTTTAATGGTAGAATAAGGGTGCACGAGGTTAGGAGAACGATTTTTGATAAGTGATTTTCGTTGAAAATGGTTAAAACGGGTTAATTAGTAAAAGTTGTAAATGCTCCTAAAAGTGTGAAATAATAAGAATTTGAGGTTGCTTTGGAAGATAAAAAGGTTCGACTGACCTTGAATTTTAAGAAATTGAATAAAAATCATATTACGAGCCTAGGGGTGAAATCGTAATTATGAGAAAGTTTAGGGGCAAAATTGTAAATTTGCCGTAGTATGATTTTTGTATTAAAATGAGTAATGTGAGTGATAATTAAGTGAAATGTGACATTTTAGATCAAAGAAATCGAGATTTGGACCAAGTACGGGGAAATGTCAGTCAAAATGACTGATTCGCGTCGAGGTAAGTTCATATTGTAACACCCTGGTTTAGGGGCTGTGCATATTGGGTATAAATCAAGTGTTAGTAGGTTTTTGGGAGTGCTTGGATGAGTTTTAGAGGATCTAAGAATGCTTGGATGAAAGGGAAAGGCTTTGGAAAATTTTTGATTTTTAGGGTATAAAGGGGAAATAGGGCAGGAAGGCCTTAAAATAAATTGGGGGAGTTTAGGACGCAAGAAAGGATCTGGCAAAGTGGCATGGAGGCGCTTCTTGGAGCTTTAGAAGGTGACGCCTAAGAGAGCAAGGGCGCTGGTTCGAGTGGGGGCAGCAGCGTTTTGGGCGTTGTATTTTTATGTGCGGTTATGGGACTGGAGTAAGAAGGGTTTAAAATAAAATGATGGGGGTTGTTGGCATAAAAATCAAAGTGGCCGAGTGGCACAGGCGTTGGAAGTAAGGGCGTGCAAAGCAGCAAGGTGCAGTGTTCGAACCTTGGAGGCCGCAATTGGTGTTATTTTATTTTCTTTATGCTCTTTATTTGGACTATGAAGAAGAGAGAAAATGCTCAAATTTTATTTCAATATTAAAGGATAATATGAGCATTTTTAAATTGGTTTTTTTTAATTGTTTAATTCTAAGGATAATATTAGTTTATTTAGATAAACAAGATAATAGGTGATAATAAGGAAATTATTTGGATTATTAAGAGATTATTTGATTATTTGGGAATTAATAGATTTTTATCTAAGGATAATTAGTGATAATCGTGGATATTATGAATTATTATTGGATTATTTTTCAAATGATTTGAATTAAATCAAATGAATGGCCAAGAGAAAAACTAGGAGTTGGCTAGGAGTTTGAACTCCTTGTTGCCAAGGGTGGACGGCAAGCTTAAGGAGGGGGGGCGAATGCTTATAAAAACCTCACCCTACCACCTTGATTTTCTTTTCCATCTTTGCTTAGCCAAAAATCCCTAGCCCTTCCTTCTCTGCTTTCTTTTATTTTTTTCTATTCTCTCAAGACTTTGGCCAAACCTTCTCTATTTCTCCTTGCCGAATTCCCATCTTCAAATTCCTTTCTTCTTTTTCCTTATTTAGCCGAACATTCACTCCCATTCAACACTCTTTTCTCCCATTGTTTCTCCCAATAGCCGAATTCACCTATTGGTTTGCCGAAAATTCCTTCCTCTACTCTATAGACTTGGCCGAATATTGAAGCGAGGTAAGAAGTATTAGCCGAATACTATTTTGTTTCCTTCTCTTACAGTCTCTGTCGACATCCATAAGGGGGTAAGTGCCGATTTCAATAGTGTATTAACACCCTTGTGAAATCGATTTCTTTCTAGGAAACTCCGGGATCTCAAAGCGAGAAGGCGGATCTTCCATTCCTTAGTCAATCGATTGGTAAGTAGGTGGTAAGGATTTATGGTAAATAGAGTGCTATTCTAGTAAGTCGATTAATAATTAAAAGTCAAGGCTATCGATATTATTTACTAATCGATGATGGTGGGCGAGAGCGAGCAGAATTGAGTCTTTGTGATTAGGAACCGGAAGGATAAAGGTAAGGTTCGGGTTCACAAGGAACCCTTCTCAAATTATTTGGTTTGGCGAATGGCCATATCACTAACACTATTATGGCCGAATATAGGGACAAGTAGATCTAGGGTGGCCGACTCTTCTTTTCGAGATTTAGAGCAACCAAAGGTGACAGGTGTGTACATACACACGTATAACTATCTAAATGTGTTGAGTGCTATGTATGCTAACTTTGATTTGTGTAGCATCCGATTAATACCATAACGGTATGAGTGGTGATTCGAGTAAAGTACTGTTAATATGAATGTGTTATTGATGCTTTTGGTAAGCATGATGTATTGATACGTGATATGTATATATGACTGATGTGGGATTAATGAGTGGAGGGGGCAGTATTATTGTGCCGACGGGCACCAGTGTTTTGGTAACACACTGTGACTACGGTCACCAGAGGTTTGGTACCTCCAGAGGTTTGGCACCTCATAGCGACTTGTCCCTGTGGTTAACACCACCGTGGGTTGGCCCCACTTGAGATATGGGATCGTCTGCCAGTGATTTGGTATCACACGATGGGTTGGCCCCATCAAGCGATTCGTGTCTACGGACATCGTGACTATATGTCACCAGTGGTTTGGCACCACCAGTGGTTTGGTACCACAGCGGGGTAGACAGTGGCGTTTGGTTGGCTAGGTTGGGGGTACATAATATTCTGCATAATGATTGTTATATGTTGTGTATGAAAATGTCTTTAAAACGGGGGAAGGGTTACATACTGAGTCTTGGTGACTCACCTTCTCCTTTAACATTTTTCAGGTGACTCGTAGATGGCGGTTGAGGAGCCGGTTGGACTCGAGGTGGCCATGCGGTGGATTTAAATTAAATGAACTTTAATCTTAGTTATGATAAATTTTATTTCCTGTTTTTAGTTTATTTGGATGTAATAAGGCCTCCCGATATTTTATTTCATTTTATTTTTGTTATTTTTCATATGTCGAATAATTATTTTAAACTATGATTACCAATATTAAATTAAAGTCACATGTTTTCCCAAATTAACACGAAAATGTTTTCATAGTGCCATCGGGCACACTCGGTATTCTATAATAACTTGGTTGAATTAACTTTTAAATAAATTCTAAGTAAGGTTTTCCAAAATCTTTTCCACTGTAGCAACTCGGATTCAGCCATAGTGTTTGGGCCGGGTTTGGGTTGTTACAAAATTGGTATCAGAGCCAAGTTCAAAGCTCGGCTGTGGGGGCCCAAGGCCCACAAATGTTTTGGTAGGCCTTATGGAATGATTTTTTTGGTTTTTGAACCGCATGGCCCGAGTCTCCGGCACCGATCCGCCCAGGTAAGTACATCTAAACCTCTTGGTGAATTATATTCTGTAGAAGGGTAGGAAGCATGGAACGTAGATAGACTTATAGGACTTGGACCCTAAGGTTAGATTACTCAAACACAAACGGAACATAAGACTTAAAGAACTAAACCAACCTATGGCTAAGCCATTGAGCTAGGGTGTGGTAACCTTTATACGCATGTCTAGGATTGGATCCGGAAGAGCCTGGTATTTAAGCGGTCCTCGTGACTCACCTCCTCTTCGCAGGTATCCTACCTGGTGCGTAGCTTTGGTTCACCCTGACCAGGAGGGCTCGGTCATAGGCTAAACACAATGATTAAAACCCGAAAAGGGAATTAGCCATGTTTTCGAAAAAGAATGAAACAACAAACCCTAATGTTTCAAAACTTGTGCAATAACTTTTTCAAATCCGAGAACATTATTTTTACAACGTTTTTCTCGAAAAACTTGATTGTGGAAAATTACAGAAATGCCCTTAGGGGGTAAAATTACTAAAATGCCCTCGGTTCATAAAATATCAGTTCAATGGTTTTGCTTAAAAATTTCAACTATTTTACAAAATTCAACAACTTAGCTTTGGAAATCATCATCAAAATATTTTGGTTCTGAAAATTACGAAAATACCCACTGTAGGAAAAAGACGAAAATACCCACAGGTTAGAAATGGGCGAAAATGTCCGATGAGCGAATAGGTATGGAAAGTATTAAGGAATGGATGCATGAACTTCTTTGTGCGAACTAGGATAGGAAACGGAAACCTTGTTTGCTCGAAAGAATCTCTGATTAAAACTCTATCCATAAAATTTCTTCGTGAATAAGAAAGTGGAACAAATGCTAACGCATAAAATTTTTCTTAATCGTAATAAAAGCGCGGTAGATAGAATGAGTTCTAGAGGACGTGGACGCCATGGACGCGCGGTAGGGGTAGGATGATCGTGTCGAACTCGCACAGCCGGGTCGGGACAGGTTTACGAAAATGAAGTACCACCGCCACCACCTCCTACTTTTAGAGTGAGGCGCGAGGATCGCACCGGTGGTGAGGCGATGATCGCAAGTCAGATTGTGAGTTCGGAGATTGTGGTCAAATTGGTGGTGGAATTTAGGAGCTCGAAAATCTGTTCCGAGCCAATCGGTCTAACGAGCCGAGGTATTCCGGTGTGTCTCGCGCGTAGCACCCAAAGGCAAAAATAATCACGGCTAGAATCTACTGAAATGATTATGGATGGTCTTGACTGTCTAATGAGGAGAAGCTGAAAGGAGCCGTGTCGCTTCTGAAGGATGAAGCATATCAGTGGTGGCTCACTGTTCGAGATGGTGCCACGGCGGATGATCTTACATGGGACTATTTTAGAGTTGCTTTTCAGAAGAAGTATGTGGGCACCAGCTATACTGATGCTCAGAGGAAAGCTTTTCTGGGGTTAGTGCAAGGAACTAAGTCAGTGTCAGAATATGAGGCGGAATTCTTAAGGCTGAGTAGATATGCTCGAGGCATCGTGGCTACTAAACATGAGCGCTGTGTCCGCTTTGAGGACGGGCTTAGAGATGATTTGAGGTTGCTGATTGCCCCACAGCAGGTTCGTGAGTTTTCGTCTCTAGTGGAAAAGGCTAAGGTAGCCGAAGGATCAAGGAGACCGTAAGACGTAGCATGATAGGAACAACCGTAAGAGAGGCTTTGGATCACCTGGATCGGGCAAAGAATGTGGAAAAGAGGGCTAGATTTGGGAATCGAAAAGAACCACAAAGCCTCGCCGGTGGCCACCTCGGTGTGTTAGATGCGGAAACCCCATTCAGAGAATGTTTGGCTGGAAGTAAAGGGTGCTTTGAATGTGGGTCATTCGATCACCGTGTAAGGGATTGTCCTCGAAAGCTAGCTAGGAACCAACCAGAGGGTCGAACCGTGCGCCAAGTTAGAAATGAAGGACCACCACAGAGGGGTCGAGGTGCAGCTAGAGGTAATGCAAATGGTAACGGGCGTGGCCGAGGTGCTGAAGGTGCAGAGGCGAGGCAACCAAGGTTGGTTTATGCAGTTGGCTGTCGTGAGGAGGAAGATGTGCCAGACATGACAACGGGTAAGTTTCTTATTTTCGAAATACCCTCAATTGTCTTGGTTGTAGTTACGTTAGTTCATTCTCATGATTGCTAGTAAAGAGTATGGAACCTGGATTATGAACGTAGGGAATGTGTAGAAAGTATGATAGTTCTTTAAGATCAGAGTGCGCAGCAGTAACATAGGATGACGAGTTAAGGATGCACGATTGAGCGATAATAAGTAATTTCGAGGACGAAATTATTTTTAAGGAGGGTAGAATTGTAACACCCTGGTTTAGGGGCTGTGCATATTGGGTATAAATCAAGTGTTAGTAGGTTTTTGGGAGTGCTTGGATGAGTTTTAGAGGATCTAAGAATGCTTGGATGAAAGGGAAAGGCTTTGGAAAATTTTTGATTTTTAGGGTATAAAGGGGAAATAGGGCAGGAAGGCCTTAAAATAAATTGGGGGAGTTTAGGACGCAAGAAAGGATCTGGCAAAGTGGCATGGAGGCGCTGCTTGGAGCTTTAGAAGGTGACGCCTAAGAGAGCAAGGGCGCTGGTTCGAGTGGGGGCAGCAGCGTTTTGGGCGTTGTATTTTTATGTGCGGTTATGGGGCTGGAGTAAGAAGGGTTTAAAATAAAATGATGGGGGTTGTTGGCATAAAAATCAAAGTGGCCGAGTGGCCTGGGCGTTGGAAGTAAGGCGTGCAGCAGCAAGGTCTGGTGTTCGAACCTTGGAGGCTGCAATTGGTGTTATTTTATTTTCTTTATGCTCTTTATTTGGACGGCAGCAAGAGAGAGAAAATGCTCAAATTTTATTTCAATTTTAAAGGATAATATGAGCATTTTTAAATTGGTTTTTTTTTAATTGTTTAATTCTAAGGATAATATTAGTTTATTTAGATAAACAAGATAATAGGTGATAATAAGGAAATTATTTGGATTATTAAGAGATTATTTGATTATTTGGGAATTAATAGATTTTTATCTAAGGATAATTAGTGATAATCGTGGATATTATGAATTATTATTGGATTATTTTTCAAATGATTTGAATTAAATCAAATGAATGGCCAAGAGAAAAACTAGGAGTTGGCTAGGAGTTTGAACTCCTTGTTGCCAAGGGTGGACGGCAAGCTTAAGGAGGGGGGGCCGAATGCTTATAAAAACCTCACCCTACCACCTTGATTTTCTTTTCCATCTTTGCTTAGCCGAAAATCCCTAGCCCTTCCTTCTCTGCTTTCTTTTATTTTTTTTCTATTCTCTCAAGACTTTGGCCGAAACCTTCTCTATTTCTCCTTGCCGAATTCCCATCTTCAAATTCCTTTCTTCTTTTTCCTTATTTAGCCGAACATTCACTCCCATTCAACACTCTTTTCTCCCATTGTTTCTCCCAATAGCCGAATTCACCTATTGGTTTGCCGAAAATTCCCTTCCTCTACTCTATAGACTTGGCCGAATATTGAAGCAGAGGTAAGAAGTATTAGCCGAATACTATTTTGTTTCCTTCTCTTCTGTATCTCTGTCGACATCCATAAGGGGGGTAAGTGCCGATTTCAATAGTGTATTAACACCCTTGTGAAACCGATTTCTTTCTAGGAAACTCCGGGATCTCAAAGCAGAAAGGCGGATCTTCCATTCCTTAGTCAATCGATTGGTAAGTAGGTGGTAAGGATTTATGGTAAATAAAGTGCTATTCTAGTAAGTCAGTTAATAATTAAAAGCCGAAGGCTATCAGTATTATTTACTAATCGATGATGGTGGGCAGAGCAGAACCGGGAATTGAGTGCTGTGATTAGGAACCGGAAGGATAAAGGTAAGGTTCGGGTTCACAAGGAACCCTTCTCAAATTATTTGGTTTGGCCGAATGGCCATATCACTAACACTATTATGGCCGAATATAGGGACAAGTAGATCTAGGGTGGCCGACTCTTCTTTTCGGGATTTAGAGCATCCAAAGGTGACAGTGTGTACATACACACGTATAACTATCTAAATGTGTTGAGTGCTATGTATGCTAACTTTGATTTGTGTAGCATCCGATTAATACCATAACGGTATGAGTGGTGATTCGTAAGTACCATTAATATGAATGTGTTATTGATGCTTTTGGTAAGCGTGATGTATTGATACATGATATGTATATATGACTGATGTGGGATTAATGAGTGGAGGGGGCGAGATTATTGTGCCGACGGGCACGTTGTTTTGGTAACACACTTTGTGACTACGGTCACCGTGAGGTTTGGTACCTCCGAGGGTTTGGCACCTCATAGCGACTTGTCCCCGTGGTTAACACCACCGTGGGTTGGCCCCACTTGAGATATGGGATCGTCTGCCAGTGATTTGGTATCACACGATGGGTTGGCCCCATCAAGCGATTCGTGTCTACGGACATCGTGACTATATGTCACCAGTGGTTTGGCACCACCAGTGGTTTTGGTACCACAATGGGGTAGACAAAGGGCGTTTGGTTGGCTAGGTTGAGGGTACATAATATTCTGCATAATGATTGTTATATGTTGTGTATGAAAATGTCTTTAAAACGGGGGAAGGGTTACATACTGAGTCTTGGTGACTCACCTTCTCCTTTAACATTTTTCAGGTGACTCGTAGATGGCGGTTGAGGAGCCGGTTGGACTCGAGGTGGCCATGCGGTGGATTTAAATTAAATGAACTTTAATCTTAGTTATGATAAATTTTATTTCCGGTTTTTAGTTTATTTGGATGTAATAAGGCCTCCTGATATTTTATTTCATTTTATTTTTGTTATTTTTCATATGTCGAATAATTATTTTAAACTATGATTACCAATATTAAATTAAAGTCACATGTTTTCCCAAATTAACACGAAAATGTTTTCATAGTGCCATCGGGCACACTCGGTATTCTATAATAACTTGGTTGAATTAACTTTTAAATAAATTCTAAGTAAGGTTTTCCAAAATCTTTTCCACTGTAGCAACTCGGATTCGGCCATAGTGTTTGGGCCGGGTTTGGGTTGTTACACATATGGTTAGTCTATAGTGAACGATTATTAAATTTGAATTGAGATGATGTATTATTTTGTATATGTTTGTTATCTAATCATGACTTTATGCAAGTACGAGATTGGATTGAAGGATCAATCGTGAGAAATGCAGGGTCAAGTACATTCGTACCACGACTCGTGATGAACTGACGGAAAAGACCATGGTTTGACCATGGCAGTGAGTGTGCTAGTGTAAGACCATGTCTAGGACATGGCATTGGCCTCAGGTTGTGTCAGTGTAAGACCATGTTTGGGACATGGCATCGACACCGAGATGAGTATGAGCTAGTGTAAGACCATGTCTGGGACATGGCATCGGCTCGAGATGAGTGCCAGTGTAAGACCATGTCTGGGGCATGGCATCGGCACCGATATGTGATCCCATGTAAGACCATATCTGGGATATGGCATTGGCATTCTACCAGGTGTACGAGATATCCCGAACATCCCTAATATTACAAGTAGTTCAATGGGAAATTCAGGGAGTATGCTCAAGATAAGTAAGAATAGGATATGTGAGTATTATGACTAGGCACAGGTATGTATACGAGACTCATAAATAATGTGCTCAGATTATGATGCATTATTGATAAGGATGAAAATGAGTAAGATGTGTCTATGATCACTTGATTGTTATGTGCCAAGTTATAATATGCTTTGGTGTAAGTGTGTATAAATGAAAGTGAACACAAAGAATTAATGAATGAGTGAAATTGACATTAAAATAGTTGTGGGCAGCAGCATTAGTATAACTTTGAAAAATCACCAAAAATGGTGGAAATTGAATTAAAGGCTGGGTGAGATATGAAATTAAAGCTTAATGAGTCTAATTTTTTTTATAAAAAGAAACAGAGTAAGCAAAAGAGGTGTGAATTATAAGATATTTGAATTTTAGTGAGACAAGGTCAGAATGAGTTTCGGAATCCCCTGTTCAAACTTTGGAAAATCAGTAAAAATTGTAAAAAAATAATTATGGAGTATAATTCATATTCTTGAAATCCTTAATAAGTATATTTTCAAGTGAAATAAATGAGAACATCATATGAATTTTATACGAGGATAAAATTGATTCGTAGTGAAGAAGTGTCAGAACTGTTGGACAGCGAAATAGGGGTAAATTTTATGAATATACTGTACTAATTGGCTAGACCAAAAATTCTGAAATTTCTATGGTAAAAATTTATGTGAGTCTAGTTTCAGGAAAAATTAACGGTTCTTCATTCGGAGCTCTGTAGCTCGATAAATAAATAATTTAGTGACAGTGACTCAAGTAGACAGATTAATGTGAACATGAGTAATAAGGTGTGAGCATGTGATATAATGATTATATCATCTTAAGAAATTATTGTGAGGATTTATCCACACAAGTTTATTAATTTCTTATTATTTTCATATGAACTTACTAAGCATTTATGCTTACTTCCCCTCTCTTTTTCCTTGCCTTGTAGTATCGCCTAGTTAGCTCGGGGATCGGTGGACGTTGGAGATTCGCTCACACTATCAATTGAAACGCTTGGTATATCTAGATACATTAATTTTTGGGTTATGGCATGTATAGTAGGCTTGGTCGTTTTGTCATATATGTCATATTTCTTATGGCCTAAAATGTTGGCCCTTATTTAATAAATGTTCATTTTGATTAAGGCTATTTGGAGATGGCCAATATTGATGGTTGTTATACGCCTATGATGTGGTTATTCATGTATGTGGTAATTGCATAATTGAGATGTTGTGGATGTGGTTTACAAATGATTTCATGAATGACGATGTGTATGGGAATGTGTATGCAAAATTTGATATTCGGATGTCCAATTATAGCATGATACATGTTGATGAAATGGATACAAGAGAGTTTGTGTTTTAGAGTGGGGAACTGGCTTGGAAAATAGCCAACTTCCAGGCCACACGGGCAGAGGCACGGCCATGTGTCTCAGCCATGTGACAGACACGGTCTAAGAGCACGGGCATGTGCCAAGGCCGTGTAACCCTATTTTGATGATGACGTCATAAACAGAGAGTTACACGGGTTAGGGACACGGGCGTGTCCCAGACCACACGGGCGTGTGACCCCTGTTTTGAATTTTTTCCTAAATTTTCCCAAAAGTTTCCAAAGTTCTCGGTTTAGTCCCGAACCATCCTAAAGGATGTTTTGAGCTTTATAAGCCCATATAAGGGACAAAATGCGTGTGTTAGAAAATTTTTAAATTTGACAAAATTTTATGATCCGGTTTTACATGTTCAAGAAATTTTAAGTCCGGTAACGCCTCGTACCCTGTTCCGGCGTTTGATATAGGTAAGGGGTGTTACAGATGAGGCACTGGGTGCCAATTTACTTCAGTTTAACCGATGAGACACTAGGTGTCAATTTACTACTTTGAATTATTCGATGAGGCACTGGGTGCCAAACTGGTGTGTTGGTTGGATCCATGTATCCGTCCGAGTCCGAGTCGTGTTAATAGGGGTAAACATATAATTAAAGTTTTATAATTGATATTGAAATGGCATGGTATGACAAATGGAAATGAGATAGTGAACTGAAAATAGAATGTGAAATATGTTGTAAATACATGGAATACATGAGAAATGGAATTAAGATAGTGAACTGAAATTAGAATGTGAAATATGTTGTAAATACATGGAATACACAAGTTATATGTTCATGAATTGAATGTGGAATGGATAGTGCCATTGTTTAAATGATATGTGAACAAATTGTGGAAAGATATTATATATAGCAAGTTATGAAAATTGAGTATGGTATATAATGATGTGTTCATGAATTGAGTAATGCATGCTAATGTCATTGTATGAATAAATGTGGTTTTAAATATTCAATTGCTCCTATAATTAATATGTGCATATTATATTATTTTATCTTTAAATATTCAGATTATAGAAATACCACTGAGTTTTACTCAGCGTACGATTTTTTTTTCTGTGCGCAGGTTAGGCACTTAACTTTTTGATCGTCGATTCAGCATCCAACAACAATCCCGATCTCAAATATGGTGATGTTTATCCTTTTGTGTCGACATATACCTAGGGTGTCTAAATGTTAGTTATTTTGTGGATGAAATGTATATGAGGTTATAAGTATAAAGTTGGCTTAGTGTATATATATATATAACATGTGCTCGTGTTTGAAGCCATAGTATAGTATGGTAAATAGAATAAAAGCTTGGCATGTGCTTGTGAATTTAAGTTAATGTTTTAGGTATATATATATATAAACTAGGCCAAAATGGATTAAATTAGGTATATTTATAATTTGGACTTGAATAATGCTTTAATGATATAATTTGATGATATAACTGTTGTACCAATGAGGGTACATTGGTTAGGCACTTAGGATGATTATTTTGACATGATTTGAATGTGTTTGATTGTGTTTTGAACTGGTTAAATGAATGATTTTTGAATTTCTTAATGTCCAAGCTTGCAGGGAATGGTAAACTTGTTGTTTAAGGTACATTCTGAGTCCATACGGCCAGACACACGGGCATGTGACTCGGCCGTGTGAGACACACGGCTAGCACACGGGCGTGTGAGGCCATTTCGAAAGGGCACACGGTCTGGCACACGGGCGTGTGGCTTGGCCGTGTGACCCAAGTCAGAGAGTTATACGGGTATGGACACAGCTGGGACACGACCGTGTGTCCCTATTTCGAATGCCCACATGGTCACACGGCCTGGCCACACGGCCGTGTGAACCCTGCAGCTTTGAAAAGTTTTAATTAATTCTGAAAATTTTCCTGAGTTTTTAAATTAGTCCCGATTTGTTTCTAACACGTATTTTAGGCCTCGAGGGCTTGAATAAGGGACAATATGTATGAGTTGATTAGTTTCTGACCTAAATATTATATGATATGAAATATTTGAAATTCTTTCTGTTTGATCTGTAAACTCCGGTAATGCTCTGTAACCCTATTTCGGCGACGGATATGGGTTAGGGGTGTTACAATTTTTACTTGGGGGCATTGCATCACCCTTCAAAATTTTGAGATAATAGTTCATCTATTTGGTATATTTTGTATTAAGACTTTGGCATGTACATAAAGACTTAGAGATGAGTTTGCAAATATATAAATTTGATTTGTATTTATACCCCGTTATTACATTTTTATCCCAGCTTTGATTCATTATTTTACATTGAATGTATATATGTATTGTATTTTGAACCCTAATGACTTCATAATTTGAGTTATAATGATTTGAAACTTTTTAATATGTCTTGGTAGTGTTTGAGGATGTTTTAGAGTGTTTTTAAACTGAATTATGGCTCCAAGGGGTTCAAGTATTAGTACTTAGCTTAGTTGTTTCAAAAAAACTGTGACAGTGAGCAAAAATGTATAGTACCAGGGATATGTATCGATACAACTTCCCAATGGTACCGGTACAACTATGCAAATTGCTCCACTGCACTGGTTTCTATTGTTTTAGCTTGTAGGGGCTTATTTTGGGTCTTAGACACCACCGATCACTTTTGAACCTTTTTCTAGATGATTTTAAATTGTATCTAAATACCTCAAATAATCTTAAACTTTATTCTATGATTTCATAAAAATGTTTTAATATTTGAAATTTTAAAAAACCCCGATGTTTTTTTTTAAATATGTGCTTTAGTGGCATCTTTCATTCATACCGTACATCAGGATGGGCGATGGGTGTTACAGCATGACTTAGTACGTTATGGTAATTGGAAGAAACATAGTGAAATTTATGAAACTTGGTTTAGATGAATTAAAATGAGTTAGGAAACTGTCTTAAGATTTGATGCCGTGGTGTAATGTGATAGAGTGAGACTAAATGCGATAAGTGAACTAAAGGTAATACAATAATACAAAAAAAGATATTTTTATAATATTGGAAATTTGAATGATGAGTAAGGTATATACATATGGAATCGATAAATGGTAATGTGATTACCTTAACAAGAAGTAGAAATGTGAAAATCATGTTGAGAGAACTAAGTGCTTGAATACCTTAATAAGTGAACATGTGAAATAAATAAAAGTTCTACTTGAAATTGCTCAAAGATATTTTTAAAAGCGGTATGTGATATATATGAAATATTATGAGAATTGATGTGTACATGTGTATAGGTGATTATTATGTGAATATTGAAAATGCTTAAGTGATGAATAAGTGAAATGCCCTAGTAAACTTAATGATTAGTAATGATATAATTGGCATGCCATAGGGATTAGTGTGCAAGATTTAGTTGGGAAGACAATGTTTGGTATTAAGACAATGATTATTCTTTTTGGAAAAGCACTTATGTGCATTAGGGATCCATATCTGAGTGTGTTAGGTTGGTAGCACTTTTAGCACGTAACTTATGGGTGTGTTTGGTTGGAATTTCGCATATTTAAATTTTGTCTTATGACCTGCCATCAAATGTAGTAGTTAATTTGGTATATTTCCACACTTAAATGAGCTTATTTTCTAGCACTTTTTTTATTAATTATTAAATTTTTGATATTTAGTATTTAGGTAATAAAAGTTAATAAAATAAGTATTTTTAACACATTTGTGAGTGTTTGTGACCTATTAGGCCGACACGGGTCTTTGGTAGTTCTAATTTGTGTAATTGAGTGTGTAGGATGATTAATTATAGGCCCAACGGATGCAGGAGCAAAGGACGAGTGATGCATAAGCTTCCTAAGTCGTGAAAGCATGACACGAACCAAATAAGGCACAAATCACTTGTCGTGTCGCGCCATGCAAGACTTATGGCGCGACATAGGGTCGACATGGTGCCCAAGCTTTTGGGGCTATTTTCGTCTGCACAATCAACTTCATACGAAGACCTAAGATGTGCCAAAGACCTAATTTGGACTTCCAACACTCCTATAAATAAAACCTTAGGGGTTTGATGTAACTAAGTCATCTTAGACGCATCCAAAAACCCTCGTAGTTTAAGAGTATGGTTTAGATTAAATTTTCCTTTGTTTTTCATAAACTCTTTGTTCTTTTCTCTTGGAATCAATTTCGATGCAAGAGTTATTTTATTTAATCGAAGTATTTCAATTTCTTTCCCTTTACAAGTGAAGATATTCATTACTCCAATCGAGATTATTCTAATCTCTTCTCTCATCTGATTTATTCATGTTATCTACATGTTTAATTCAATTGAGATTGAGATTATGAATATCATGAGTGGCTAAATCTCTTAGGGGAGATTAACGAGTGGATGGGGACATGATTAACAAAGGATTTAGGGTTTCTCGATAGGATTAGTTTATTTAAATTACGCGTTCTTAAACCCTAGGCTTGATAATCCTAGGAAGTAAATCATAAGTTAAACGAGGTTGGAAGATAAGTTTTGTTGAGTAAATTGTAGTTTATCCTAGTTGAGAAAGTCAGGTCGGGAGATAAGCGAGTATCAACCAATTAATTAATCAGTTAGAGTTTGAGAGGTAATAACCAGTTAGTTAATAGCTAATCCAACCTAAAACCCTAATCCGAAGTTTTTTACAACCCCTGAAACAAGTTAATATTCCTGGTTGGTTTAGTCGGTTTAATCATTTGTGTTTTATTTGATGATATTTATTTTAGTATTTATTTTTCACTATTAATATCTTTTATGATTTTTCGTAATATAAGATTTAATTATTACTATTTAGACTTATTATTATAAAGAGATTTTCGGTAAAATTAATCCATCCGCCCTTGGGTACGATCCTCGGAATACTTCCTTATGTTTCATTGTAACACAAATACTATATTACAATTTCACTCATATACTTGCAGACATCATCGATTTAATTATATATATTTTTGGTGCGATTTTTTTACTCTAAAACGATAACACGTTTAGATGTGGCCAAGTTGTTGGCGTCGTTGCCGGGGAGGTTTCATCATTAAATATAGAAAATATCTTTACAATTAATAAGATAAGTAGGAAAGTTAAAAGACTATAGATACGACATTATATTTTATTTTATTTTAGTATTATTGAATAAACTTAGAAAAGGGACATGATGACAACTTTGTTGGGTTGAACTATATTTGATACAAATTGGCTAAAGCCTAGTATTGCCCGACCAGTAACGAGTAAAATTCAATTTGATTAATGTCGGAATCATAAATTAAGATATGATATAAAACTTAAGAAATCATAAATCAGGATCTGTCATGTCAAATCATCAAGAACAAAACAAGAATAAAACTAGATGCGAAAGCGTATCTGAATCCACGAATTCCTCGAAATCTACGGATCTTGGGGATTTGGTCTTCCAAATTATCACACAAGAAATTTAAAGAATATTTTCTCTCTCTTTCCTAAGGATGGGATATTAGAAAAGATATCTTGTATGTAATTTGGGGACCATAACCCTAATATTTATAACTTTGGCATATTAGCCCTAATTCCTAATTAGCTCATTACTAATTAAAATTTGATTAGAACTTAATGACTAGAGCATCTACACATATTTGACCCATACTTTATTTAATAATTAAATCCCAATAAAACTTTAACCAAATTAGATCACTTTTTATTTGGGCTAACCTATCATGATAGTAAATAATAACATGTAATTACCCTTACTATATATGTGATGTACATATTTTCCTACAATTAATCCATCATTATTGACATGGTTACCAACTAATATGCAGTTTAACGACGATTCAACCATGGACCCCGTAGCTTTTTTGAGACAGTTTGTACAAATATGTAGCACAGCGGGATATGCTAGAGTTTCAGAAGTAGCAATCAAATTACTGTTGATTCCTTTTTCCCTTGGAGGTCAGATTTGAGAATGGTTAGAATCATTACCTTCAGGAACTATTACAACATAAGAAGAGTTTGTGGAATGGTTCTGTAACATCCTGAATTTTTGGGCCTATGCGTTTAATGGGTGGATATGTTTAATGTGTTAATTTAAGTGTTAGGGGTCCAAATTGGGCTCAGGCTTAGGTAGAGGCCTTGATTAAAATTATCTGTTTGGGCATTATAGGGTTTAAAAGGTAGTATCTATGTTTAAAATGCCAAAGTGGGCTTGTGGCCCAATCTTAGGAGGTGACGCCACACAAGGGAGTAAGGGGCCCAAATTTAAGTTTCATGGAGCCCAATTCTTTTAATTTAAGTTGGCTAAATTTTGGGCATTAGGATTAGGTGGAGTGGATGGCAACAAGGCTAAAATTTAGGGATTTTAATGATTAAAATATGTGGATAATATGCTGATAAAGGAGGGAGGAGTTAGAGATAATTAAGTCTCTTTTAGATGAGCAAGTAGATTAAGATAAATGAGAAAAGATAGGATTTATCTGCAAGGTTAGGTAAGTGTCGAAATTTCTATAAATAGTGGGGATATCTCATTGATTCTGGCATTTAAACCCTAATTTCCTCTTCATTCTTTGTGCCAAAATTCTTAGCCTTTCCCTCTACAATTTCTTTTCTTCAATTTCTTCAAAAGCCGAAACCTCTCCTTTCACTCTCTTCTCCATTTTTTTTCTCTTGAGCCGATTTCTCTAAAAAGCCGAAATCTCCATAGTTTTTCTCTACTCATCCCATTTGTGAGAATAGTTCTATTCTTCCGGCATTTAATCTTTTCCTTTGGCATTGCTGAATCTTCTCTCTAGTGCTAGCCGAATCCCCATGTTAAGGTAAGCGTCGACTTCTGTTAAGCTCTCACGTTCTATTTCGGTTTTTAAAAGGCAAAAGCCAAAAAGCTAATAGTTTAATGGTTCTATATTGGGCGGAATTCCGGGATTTGAAGGAAACTTGGTCGTCTAGATCTAAAAGCCGAAAATAGTTAGTCTCTAATTTCGGGATTTCAAGGTAAGGGATCTATTAGTTTTAACGTGTAATTTGGGATTTATTAACCTTGGCCGATTGTTGAAGGGGCTAAATCTTTGTGTGTTTTTCTGGCTTTTGAGCAAGGCTTTACATTGAGGATAATAGATCCGGATAGCAAGGAAATCGACTAAGAATATTGGATTTCGCGATATCAGGTGTGTAATACTTCCCCACCATCTAGATCTAATCATAAAATGCATGATCATAAGATTTATATGTTTTGATAATTGCCGACATCTCGATTTATTGATGAAAGCCCAAGGAGGGTAAAAGCGGTTCACCAGTTAGTAAGTAACTGTTTATATGTTATAAGTAAAATGCTTGTATGTGATTGCATGGGTTGGGATGATGAAAGGAGGAAGTTATATGTTATATGTGTAGCGGTTTCCGTGATTCGATGTAGCGCTAATGCCGTGAATCGTTATACTGAGCCGACCATTAAATGTTATACGGGCTTCGGCCATTATATGTTATAAGGGCTTGGCCATCATATGTGGATGAGCAGCATGACCGCCATCATGGTGTGTAGCGGTGTGGGTCGATTGTAGAAATCCCCAATGGTGTGTACGGTTGAGTGCGGGGCGTGTAGCGGATGGAAACCTAGGCAAACGGGTTGGGCCTTGCATATTATTTGTTATTTTTTTATAAATGGAATTATTAATCTGTTTTATGGGCCTAAGGCCAAAATCTAGTGGTGCATGAGGGTTGCCCCACTGAGTCTCGCGACTCACCCTATTAATTAACCTTTCAGGTGATACCTAGTGCTTGGACCGAGCCGAGAGGAACGCATAGGTGGCCATGCAAAAGACCAACTGGATCCAGCAAAAAGTCTCAAGTTAATACTTTATATTTTTAATTAATGGATTTTAAATCTCGTTGTAATAAGGCTATGGGCCACTAGTTTATATTTTGTTTTATTTTGGGCTTTAATTACTTTTAGTTATTTAAATTCTTATTGAACTAATGTATCTATTTAAATTTGGGTTTTTAATTTATAAAGGCATATTTTATTTAAACTATCAACTATTAAATTTATCTCGAATAAGAAGATAAACTTTAGAAAAATATTTTTCTCAAAATACGACATGTTCTTCCAAAATTTTCTTAGTGACATACCAAATCCGGCCGTGTGTTTGGGCGGGTTTGGGGTGTTACAATTAGTATCGAGCCCGGTTCAAAACTCGGCTCTGGGGTTTTTTTGGGCTCAAAACGTTTCCTAAAGATGGGCTTTTAAAACATGAATGTTTTTAAATGATAATAGGTCTGTTAGCCCAAAGATGGTACACTGCGTCTCCCCCCAAGTCCGCGGTAAGTATTCTGAACCATTGTGTGATATAATATATGTGGGCTTTATGGGACGTAGATTAGTTAGATTAGAACTTGATGGACTTTAGGCCTAGCTGAAACAACTCTTAAAATCTCATAAGACTTAACTTCACTAAACAAACCCGTGAACGAGCCGCAAGACTAGGGTGTGGTAACAGGCATACGCATGTCTAGGATTGGATCCGGAAGAGCACAGTATTTAAGCAGTCCTAGTGACTCACCTCCTCTTCGCTGGAATCCTACCTGGTGCGTAGTGACTGTTCACCTTAGCCAAGTTAGGGTGTGGCAATGGGCATACGCATGTCTAGGAGTGGATTCAGGGAGAGCTTGGTACTTAAGCAGTCCTAGCGACTCACCTCCTCTTCACTAGAATCCTGCAGTGCGTGGTGACTATTCACCCTAGTTACGAGGACTTGTTGATGGGCTAAACCTTATAATTAAAACCCGAAAGGGACCAACCACCCTATTTTGGCAAACAAAAACCCCTAAGTTTTGTACATTTCCAAAAAGATACACTTGATTTGAAAATGTTCACAGCTATGAAAAATTTACCCCAAAACCCTATGTTTACAAGAGTAACTAGATTTTTTCCAAAGTGCCCCTGTTTTGAAAAAAAAATCAAAATATTCCTAGTTTGTAAATTACTGAAATACCCCCGGATCACAAAATTACCGAAATATCCCCGGATTTCAAAATTATCGAAATACCCCCGGATTGCAAAATTACCAAAATACCCTTCTTTTACAAAATCACCAAGGAACCCTATTTTGGAAAATTACGAAAATACCCCTGTAGGATAAAATTATGAAAAATACCCATGGGTAGTGGAATAACGAAAATACCCCTATGTGTTGAATATGGGTGCATGGATGTTGTCTGTATGTTGATGGTTGAATGTATGTAGTTCTTAGAACTAGGAAAGGTGAACTTGAGACTGAATTGCGAATTCGAAAGAACTACTCTTAAAACTACTAATCATAAGACTGTTCATGGATAATCAGTGGAAGAAAACCAATAATTCATAAAAGTTTTAATTAGATAAACGCGAACCGATAGCATGAGTACAAGGGGACGAGGACGCTTTAGATGCGAATACCGGTGCGTACCCTACCATAGAATACTAAGTGTTTATTTTGGGTTTAGTATTGGAGTGCGCAGCGGAAGCATGGTGGTGAGACTTGGGTAGTATGATTAATAGTTAGTTGGAAATTTTGAGGACAAAATTTCTTTAAGGGGGGTAGAACTGTAACATCCTGAATTTTTGGGCCTATGCGTTTAATGGGTGGATATGTTTAATGTGTTAATTTAAGTGTTAGGGGTCCAAATTGGGCTCAGGCTTAGGTAGAGGCCTTGATTAAAATTATCTGTTTGGGCATTATAGGGTTTAAAAGGTAGTATCTATGTTTAAAATACCAAAGTGGGCTTGTGGCCCAATCTTAGGAGGTGACGCCACACAAGGGAGTAAGGGGCCCAAATTTAAGTTTCATGGAGCCCAATTCTTTTAATTTAAGTTAGCTAAATTTTGGGCATTAGGATTAGGTGGAGTGGATGGCAACAAGGCTAAAATTTAGGGATTTTAATGATTAAAATATGTGGATAATATGCTGATAAAGGAGGGAGGAATTAGAGATAATTAAGTCTCTTTTAGATGAGCTAGTAGATTAAGATAAAGGAAAAAGATAGGATTTATCTGCAAGGTTAGGTAAGTGCTGAAATTTCTATAAATAGGGGATATCTCATTGATTCTCGCATTTAAACCCTAATTTTCTCTTCATTCTTTGTGCCAAAATTCTTAGCCTTTCCCTCTACAATTTCTTTTCTTCAATTTCTTCAAAAGCCAAACCTCTCCTTTCACTCTCTTCTCCATTTTTTTCTCTTGAGCCGATTTCTCTAAAAAGCCGAAATCTCCATAGTTTTTCTCTACTCATCCCATTTGTGAGAATAGTTCTATTCTTCCCAAGATTTAATCTTTTCCTTTGGCATTGCCGAATCTTCTCTCTAGTGCTAGCCGAATCCCCATGTTAAGGTAAGCGTCGACTTCATTAAGCTCTCACGTTCTATTTCGGTTTTTAAAGGCAAAATCAAAAAGCTAATAGTTTAATGGTTCTATGTTGGGCGGCATTCGGGATTTGAAGGAAACTTGGTCGTCTAGATCTAAAAGCCGAAAATCGTTAGTCTCTAATTTCGGGATTTCAAGGTAAGGGATCTATTAGTTTTAACGTGTAATTTGGGATTTATTAACCTTGGCCGATTCTTTGAAGGGCTAAATCTTTGTGTGTTTTTCTCGGCTTTTGAGCAAGGCTTTACATTGAGGATAATAGATCCGGATAGCAAGGACATCGACTAAGAATATTGGATTTCGCGATATCGGTGTGTAATACTTCCCCACCATCTAGATCTAATCATAAAATGCATGATCATAAGATTTATATGTTTTGATAATTGACGACATCTCGATTTATTGATGAAAGCCCAAGGAGGGTAAAAGCGGTTCACCAGGTTAGTAAGTAATCTATTTATATGTAATAAGTAAAATGCTTGTATGTGATTGCATGGGTTGGGTTGATGAAAGGAGGAAGTTATACGTTATATGTGTAGCGGTTTTACCGTGATCTGATGTAGCGGCTAATGCCGTGAACTGTTATATGGGCTTTGGCCATTAAATGTTATACGGGCTTCGGCCATTATATGTTATAAGGGCTTCGGCCATCATATGTGGATGAGCAGCATGACTGCCATCATGGTGTGTAGTGGTGTGGGTCGATTGTAGAAATCCCCAATGGTGTGTACGGGTTGAGTGCGGGCGTGTAGCGGATGGAAACCTAGGCAAACGGGTTGGGCCTTGCATATTATTTGTTATTTTTTTATAAATGGAATTAATAATCTGCTTTTATGGGCCTAAGGCCAAAATCTAGTGGTGCATGAGGGTTGCACATCGAGTCTCGCGACTCACCCTATTAATTAACCTTTCAGTGATACCTAGTGCTTGGACCGGCCGAGAGGAACGCAAGGTGGCCATGCAAAAGACCAACTGGATCCAAAGCAAAAAGTCTCAAGTTAATACTTTATATTTTTAATTAATGGATTTTAAATCTCGTTGTAATAAGGCTATGGGCCACTAGTTTATGTTTTGTTTTATTTTGGGCTTTAATTACTTTTAGTTATTTAAATTCTTATTGAACTAATGTATCTATTTAAATTTGGGTTTTTAATTTATAAAGGCATATTTTATTTAAACTATCAACTATTAAATTTCTCTCGAATAAGAAGATAAACTTTAGAAAAATATTTTTCTGAAAATACGACATGTTCTTCCAAAATTTTCTTAGTGACATACCAGATCCGGTCGTGGTGTTTGGGCCGGGTTTGGGGTGTTACAGGTTCTTTCAAAGGATCATACCCATGTCTGTGATGTTAAAAACAAATAAGGAGCTATTGCAATTCAAATAGAGTCCCATTAAAATGCTTGGTCAAGCATGAGACAGATTCAAGATAATTGTAGGAAAGGCTCTTGTAACATCCTGAAATTGGGCCTAGTAGGATTGGGCCTTGAGCTTTAGAAAAAAAAAATTTGAGTATTATTTTTGTGTTGGCTCGGGTAGGAATTTTGTGTGTTAGCATAGTCTTGTGAAGGCTTGATTTTATTTAGGAAGTTAGAATAATTTTTTTTAGTAAGGTTTATTTAATGAAGTGGATTAAGTGAGCTTAGCACTTAAGTTAATTTAAGTGTTAATTAAAGCACAAAAGGAGTAAGTGGCAAGTTGGTTAAGGAGCTTGAAAGGTGGCTTGAGGTTAGAGGTTCGAGTATCATGGAAAGCATTTTTGAAGACTTTATTTTGTGTTCTAGCATTGATGGACGGTCAACCTTATTTATGATAGGTTGGACTCTCAAATTTTGGTAAGTTGAATATTGGTTTAAGGAAAGCATGAAATTGGGGATAAGAATCTTAAGGTTATGGTATGATAAGGGGACAAAAGGCATGGAATATGGAGAATGTTTGGAAAGTATTCCAAGGCCTTTAGTGCATGTATGTGGACGGCAAGTGTGGCTAGGGGTGACCAGAATGTTGTTAGGAGATTTGGGGAGGATAGTTAGTCAATTTTTGGCATTTGTGCATGTTTTGGCTTTTGTTTTCTTTTCTCTCCACAAACACTCCCTATAGCCGAATGTGTCTTGGGCATAAGGTGAGTTTTGTTTTAGTTTTGGCCTTCTTTCTTGTTTTGTGTCTTAACCAAAAACCTATTCTTAAAGAAACTTTACCAACTTTTCTCTAGTGCATCAAAGTGAGCCATAGCCGAATGTCCATTGGAGTTGTTTTTCTTCCCTCTTAGGCTTTTGGCCGAATCTTCTTTGGAACCTCCCTCTCATCTCTCATTTCTTGTAGCCGAAAACAACCTCTCTTGTTCCCATCTCTTTTTCATATTGTTCATTCTTCTTTTACTTTTCTTTGGCCGAATCTTCCTCCTCTCAATTCTTTTTTTTTCTTTTTCTTCCATTGTTTGCTCATGCCAAATTCTCCTATTTTATTTTCACTTTATTTTCCATTCTTTTCTTGTATCTAGCCGAATCCTATTTGTGTCTCACTCAACCACATTGCCGTAATTATTTTGTCTTGAGAGGATCTTTTTGACCGAATTTATTATCTATTCTCTTTCAAACAAACCTTTTTATTTTGGTAGTGGTATAGTGGAGTGTTGATTATTTCTTTATTGATAGTCGACTATAGCCATTCTAAGATCGTGTGGAAAAGGATATTATCATTGAAGGATTTTGACAAACTCCATAGGCAAGTGACGATTTTCGGAATTTAATCGAAGTGTTAAGGTAAGGATCTTTATGCTTGTTATATCATTTTAGATGGTCTTCTAATCGATTAAGTTTTAGGGAACTCTATCGTCCGTTTATTATCTTCTTTCCTTGGACGTTAGATTTTGGAGCAATCAAGAATGGGTTCGAAAAGAGCAGTTCGTAGTGTTTGGAAGAGGGGTGGTTCTGCTATACCCTCAAATTTCAAACGAAGGGCTGTGTCGGCAGTTTGAGACTTTCCACCGGGATGTGGACCCTCTGCCGGCGATAATCGTTTATTTGAAGTCGTTCGTACCCCCGAGCCATTGTTCGTTCGTGGTTCTTCATCGGGTTATGAACCATCAATCGGAGAGAAATCGCCTATAGTTGTTATTAGAGATTCCGAGGGTATCGACGAAAGCGGAAAGTGTAGTTCTCACTATTATCGTGTGTGTATCTTACACACTTTATAACTTGGTTTATATATGTATATATATGAGTGATAAATGACTATTCATGTTGTTAAAGCCAAAACAATGAGATATTGATGTAACACCCCAAACCCGCCCACAAGTCCTCGACCGGATCCGGTTATGTCACCTGCAGAATGACGGTTAAAAATCTTTGTCTTTAGAGTAAAACTTGAAAATTTTGTTAACTTTGGAAGTAAGTCCATTAAAATTATGAAATAACATAAGCTTGGTTTGAATTAAAACTTTATTATAATTTATTATAATATAAATCCTTTGTAAAAATATTACTAAATACTATGAAACCTTTATCAACTATAAATAGAGTACTTTAATCAAAAGTGGCCCTTATTACAAAATAATTAATCCAAGTACTTCAAACTAAAATGCATAAAGAAAATATTTAAAACGTCTCATCTCACATGGGCCACCTTGCGACCTCTCCGACCCGGTCCGATCAACAAGTCACCTGCGAGGTTGGATAAATAATTGGGTGAGTCATACAGACCCAGTGTGTAATTAAACCACTGATATCCACCCACATGCTAGCCACAAATCAACCCAAATATCAAATGCAACATATAAATATAATCATTTAAACATTACCACAATCTGGGCTTGGCCCACAATCAAATCATATCAAATACTGGGCTAGGCCCTTTTCTCATCAATCCACTGATTACTGGGCTTGGCCCATTTCCACGTATGTTCTCAAAACATACAAATCCACAAGTCATATTGGGCTTGGCCCATCACCATATTATTACAAAAATAATGCAACATGATTCCCAACCCAACCTAGGGTCCATCCACTACACACCCCCTTATCCAGCCTACCACACACCAGGGGACTATCGAGTCACCCTCTCCTTTTCCCTCCATAAAGGCAACCAATGCCATCCACGATGTAGCGTATAGCTAACATCAAACCACGATGGAGCACAAAGCAATCCATCAAGCCACGATATGGCATAGAGCCGATATCAATCAAGGTAACCACGCGAACTAAATCGCAAAGATCCACAACGCGACCTCAGTCAGCGCCAATCCACGATGTAGCACAAAGCTGACATCAACCACGTACTCGAAGTACACCCGTACCTTCTTTTCATAACCCACCCATGCACATGCCACATAAAATATAATCGTGATCATGCATGCACATGTTTATTAATGTCCATAAACATACTCATAAACAAATAATCACACTGCAATAGATCTGATACTAACCTGGTCATCGCTATACCCTTTAGGGGTATATATGGCACACTTATTACTGCACTTGTTAGTAAACATATAACACATAAAACCCGGAAACAGTAGGCTAATTACACACCTTAATACTCGGAGTTCTAGACTCTCGATCCTTGACGCTATCGTCTAGCGAAACTACGGCTTTTTGCCTAACGTTTCTGTTGTTGGCCCACACCACGTGGCCAATCTCGCATGTGCGAAAACGGATCTCTTCTTGAACTTTGGGATGGGAACTTTCCTTGCCCACTTTGGTAGGTACTCGCATCCACGTCCATCGTAATCACTTAATCGTAATCCTTTGGTTAAACGTTATAATACAAGATCTCGAGCGAATAACTACAATTTAACTTACTTACCGAAACGATCTAAAATCTCAAAGGCTCCTCTGTACTTCTGTCGATTTGCCCCCCTAAGATTCATGGTACATAATTGGTCAATACTTAATAACCAAAATGGCCTATGGCCGAATATTAGCACTTACTTACCTTGATGAGTAACCGAACTCAAACAGCCCCTAATTGCTCCCTCACGCTAGTTAACAATAGATCCCTTCGGCTAACAAGGATTCGGCCCACGCTAGAATTGAGGTTTGGCTTCAAGCTTGATAAAGTAGAAGAGAGATGGAGGGCTAAAGATTTCAGTTATCAAGGGATTAAAACAAAATAAAAGAACTATTTGACTACAAAGGCCAAAGGAGAAATCGGCACACCAAGAGGGAGAGGCAAAAGACTTGATGAATAATTAGCACTCTACCCTCCCCTATTTATAGCATTCGGCCAACACCTTCCTAGCCACTAATTCAATTCCATATGAATTAGTTCAATTCAAAACAAGTTGAATTACTCCACTATTATCCCACTTATCATAAAAAAAAACAAATAAATAATAGATAAATAAAAAAAAACACATTATCCTCATCTAAATAAGAGTCTTCTAGCCGTCCAACACTTTCAAAATTGCTGCCAAAAAGAAATAAAAATTCAACTCCAAAACGCAGCTCTCTTGGTTCGAACCTGGGACCATTCTGCTGCACATCTTGCCCCCAACGCCCAGGCCACTCGGCCACTTTGAATTTCATGCTAGAAACCCCCAACATTTTATTTTAAACCCTTTCTAATCAAGCCCATAACCACCAACAAAAATAAAAACGCCAACTGCAGCTCCAGGCGCTCGAACCCGCGCCTTATCACTCCTCCAGCGCCTAAGTGCCGCACGAGCACCACTCCACCAGCCCATCTTTCTTGTCCGAATTCCTCACCATATACCTTTAAGGCCTTACAAAGCCCAACGCCCAAAACAAAAATAAAACGCCAAATGCTTCTCCGGCCCCTCGAAACCGCGACCTCACTCCCCTCCAGCGCCTAAGTAGCGCCCAAGAGCCACTTTGCCAATTGGACTTTTATGTCCATCAACTTGAACATTTATTTTTAAGGCCTTCTTAGCCCAGTCCCTTGACGCAAAAATAAAACAACATTGCTTCTTTGCTTGAATCGAACCCAAGCCCCCACCGCGCTACTTCCAGCCCCCTAAAGCAGCGCATGAAGCCACTTTGCCAGATCCTTTCTTGTGCCTTAAACGCCCCCAATTTATTTTAAGGCCTCAGAAACCAAGCCCCCTCTTTATTACTTAAAAATCCAAAATTTTCTAAGGCATTCCTTGCCTTCTAGGGTTCTCAAACCCCTAAAAAAATTCCTCCAACATGACCATAAGCCTACTAATCGCTCGAGTTATGCTCCAAGCGCATAACCCCTAAACCGAGGTGTTACAATTCTACCCTCCTTAAAAATAATTTCGTCCTCGAAATTACTTTACTAACAATCGTCCATACAAACTATCTTACCACCTTACGCTTATGTGCGCTCTCAGATCTTACTAAGGCTATCGTACCTACACAATCTCTAAGTTCGCTCAAAATTCAAACACCTCTCTTAGCAACACCGAAAAGGCTAACTCATAAGCAAGCAAAGTAATCAAAGCATGTACCAAAGCAAAGGAGCTTACCTAATATCACATCCTTGGTTGACTCTGACTAGAACCATTCCTTCCATGGCTTGAACCACGACCCCTCGTCGCTCGAGGACAATTCTTAACTAAATGTGCCTTAGATCCACACCGAAAGCATTCTTTCCTATTTCCCCAACACTCTCCTGTGTGAGGTCTTCCACATCGAGCACAAGAACAATTCCGATCTACTGGTACAAGTGCACTTACAGGGTTCTCGATCCTTGGTCTTTTCTGGACATTACCAAGCGATACTGATGGTCCAGCATTTCTCTTATTCTTGTTCCTATTCTTTTCTCGGTTTCCTCTTATAGTCTTCTTAACCTCTTCAGCGATCCGAGCTTTCTCCACTAGCACCGTGAAGTCTCTCTCTCTCTGCGGAGCAATCAACTCCCGCAACTCATCTCGCAGCCCATCTTCAAATCGAACACTCCTTTCATAATCAGTAGCCACAATTCCTTTGGCGTACTGACTCAGCCGCACAAATTCAGCTTCATACTCAGCTATCGACTTACTTCCTTGCACTAGACTTAGAAACGCCTTCCTTTGCGAGTCCAAATAACTGGCTCCTACGTACTTTCCTTCAAACTTTTCCTTAAAGAAATCCCAATCCAGTCGATCTGCCGGTACACCTTGTTTGACAGTGAGCCACCAACGATAAGCTTCGTCGCGAAGTAATGAAACAACACCCTTCAGCTTTTCTTCGTTGGTACAGTCCAACTCGTCCATGATTCTCTCGACTGCTTCTAGCCAATATTTCGCTACGTTCGGAGCTACTCCAGACACTCCTCTAAAGATCTCGGCTCCGTTTGATCTAAGCCTTTCTGACACCGACTTTCGAGTTCCATTTCCTCTACTAGCTCCTGCTACACGTTCTAGAATTTGTAACATGGCCCGCGACACTGCGTCATCTTCACCTATCTATTCTTGCTCTTCTACGTCCACAGCTGGTGGCACTTCATTTTCTGACCCATGGCCAGACCCTACCGGTTCCGATGCTGCCATTCTACCTCTACCGCGTCCCCTAGAACTCATCTCTACCGTCGCGATTTAATCTGATTAAGGAGTTTTATGCATTAGTATTTGTTCCACTGTTTAACCGCGAACAATTTTATGAAAAGAATTTCTAGAGGTAGTTCTTTCGATCACACAAATTTTCAGTTCAAGTTTACTACTCTAGTTCAAGAATCACATTCACACACACATCCGTTCATCAACAAGAACACATTCCTTCCTCAGTAGAGGCACGTTCGGTGATATCTACCACCCACACTCACCATCCAGACATTCCTGCCCGTTTCTACCCCAGGGGTATTTCTGTCATTTTGTCCTACAGGGACATTTTCGTCATAAACCAGAGTGATTCAAAAACTTTAATAAGTCAGGATCTTTTTGAAATTCCCAAAATTGAAGAGTATTTTCGAAAATTTCGCAAATTGAAGGTATAACAGGATTTTGGTAACCAGGGGTATTTTGGTAATTTTGTCAATCAGGGTAATTTTGTGAATTTCCAAGGTCAGGGTTATTATCTTGCCATACAGAGAATTTGGGTACTTTTGCAAAGTAAGAAAATTTTATTAAACTTGGGGTTAAACCGGAAATTTTGAGAGTCAGGGGCATTTTAGTAATTTTCAACACAGGGGTGTTTTCGTAAATTTTCCGCTAATCGGAGTATCTCGATACTTTGAAAACTAAAGATTTTAAAACAGTGAAGCAAATCCCTTTCGGGTTTTAATAATTGGTTTAGCCTATGAACAAGTCCTCTTGGTTAAGGTGAACCGTAGCTACGCACTGCAGGATTCAGCGAAGAGGAGGTGAGTCACGAGGATCGCTTAAGTACCGTGCTCTTCCTGATCCACTCCTAGACATGCGCACAATGGTTACCACACCCTAACTCGGCGACTTAGTCGTAGGTTTGTTTAGTAGCTTTAAGTTTTATGCATATGTTTGAGTAGACTAGTCCTAGGGTTCAATAGATCCTAGTTCACTAATCTACGAGCCCAACTAAGCCCATAACAGTTCATATAACAAATTACTTCACAAGTCTGAAGTACTTACCTGGTGGACTCGGGCCGGAGGTACAGGTGCCATGCCAGAATAACCTAAAAATTTCTTAAAAGCCCATATTTTTTTTTTAAAAAAAAACCCATTTGAAAATGTTTTTGGGCCCAAAACCCTCAAAGCCGAGTTTTGAACCGGGCTCTGATACCAAACTGTAACACCCCCAAACCCGGCCCACAAGTCCTGACCGGATCTGGTTATGTCACTGCGGAATGACGGTTAAAAATCTTTGTCTTTAGAGTAAAACTTGAAAATTTTGTTAACTTTCGGGAAGTCCATTAAAATTATGAAATAACATAAGCTTGGTTTGAATTAAAACTTTATTATAATTTATTATAATATAAATCCTTTGTAAAAATATTACTAAATACTATGAAACCTTTATCAACTATAAATAGAGTACTTTAATAAAAAGTGGCCCTTATTACAAAATAATTAATCCAAGTACTTCAAACTAAAATGCATAAAGAAAATATTTAAAACGTCTCTTCTCGCATGGGCCACCTTGCGACCTCTCCGACCCGGTCCGATCAACAAGTCACCTGCGAGGTTGGATAAATAATTGGGTGAGTCATACAGACCCAGTGTGTAATTAAACCACTGATATCCACCCACATGCTAGCCACAAATCAACCCAAATATCAAATGCAACATATAAATATAATCATTTAAACATTACCACAATGCGGGCTTGGCCCACAATCAAATCATATCAAATACTGGCTAGGCCCTTTTCTCATCAATCCATCGATTCATCGGGCTTGGCCCATTTCCACGTATGTTCTCAAAACATACAAATCCACAAGTCATATTGGGCTTGGCCCATCACCATATTATTACAAAAATAATGCAACATGATTCCCAACCCAACCTAGGGTCCATCCGCTACACACCCCCTTATCCAAATTTACCACACACCGGGGACTATCGAGTCACCCTCTCCTTTTCCTCCATAAAGGCAACCAATGCCATCCACGATGTAGCGTATAGCTAACATCAAACCACGATGGAGCACACAAAGAATCCATCAAGCCACGATATGGCATAGAGCCGATATCAATCAAGGTAACCACGCCGAACTAAATCGCAAAGATCCACAACGCGACCTCGATCGGCGCCAATCCACGATGTAGCACAAAGTCGACATCAACCACGCACTCGAAGTACACCCATACCTTCTTTTCATAACCCACCCATGCACATGCCACATAAAATATAATCGTGATCATGCATGCACATGTTTATTAATGTCCATAAACATACTCATAAACAAATAATCACACTGCAATAGATCTGATACTAACCTGGTCATCGCTATACCCTTTAGGGGTATATATGGCACACTTATTACTGCACTTGTTAGTAAACATATAACACATAAAACCCGGAAACAGTAGGCTAATTACACACCTTAATACTCGGAGTTCTAGACTCTCGATCCTTGACGCTATCGTCTAGCGAAACTACGGCTTTTTGCCTAACGTTTCCTGCTGTTGGCCCACACCTTGGTGGCCAATCTCGTACAGCAGAAACGGATCTCTTCTTGAACTTTGGGATGGGAACTTTCCCTTGCCCACTTTGACTGGTACTCGCATCCACGTCCATCGTAATCACTTAATCAGAATCCTTTGGTTAAACGTTATAATACAAGATCTCAGGCGAATAACTACAATTTAACTTACTTACCGAAACGATCTAAAATCTCAAAGGCTCCTCTGTACTTCTGTCGATTTGCCCCCCTAAGATTCATGGTACATAATTGGTCAATACTTAATAACCAAAATGGCCTATGGCCGAATATTAGCACTTACTTACCTTGATGAGTAACCTAACTCAAACAGCCCCTAATTGCTCCCTTACGCTATTTAACAATAGATCCCTTCGGCTAACAAGGATTCGGCCCACGCTAGAATTGAGGTTTGGCTTCAAGCTTGATAAAGTAGAAGAGAGATGGAGGGCTAAAGATTTCGGCTATCAAGGGATTAAAAGAAAATAAAAGAACTATTTGACTACAAATGCCAAAGGAGAAATCGGCACACCAAGAGGGAGAGGCAAAAGACTTGATGAATAATTAGCATTCTACCCTCCCCTATTTATAGCATTCGGCCAACACCTTCCTAGCCACTAATTCAATTCCATTTGAATTAGTTCAATTCAAAACAAGTTGAATTACTCCACTATTATCCCACTTATCATAAAAAAAAACAAATAAATAATAGATAAATAAAAAAAAACACATTATCCTCATCTAAATAAGAGTCTTCTAGCCGTCCAACACTTTCAAAATTGCTGCCAAAAAGAAATAAAAATTCAACTCCAAAACGCAGCTCTCTTGGTTCGAACCTGGGACCATTCTGCTGCACATCTTGCCCCCAACGCCCAGGCCACTCGGCCACTTTGAATGTCATGCTAGAAACCCCCAACATTTTATTTTAAACCCTTTCTAATCAAGCCCATAACCACCAACAAAAATAAAAACGCCAACTGCAGCTCCAGGCGCTCGAACCCGCGCCTTATCACTCCTCCAGCGCCTAAGTGCCGCACGAGCACCACTCCACCAGCCCATCTTTCTTGTCCGAATTCCTCACCATATACCTTTAAGGCCTTACAAAGCCCAACGCCCAAAACAAAAATAAAACGCCAAATGCTTCTCCGGCCCCTCGAACCGCGACCTCACTCCTCCAAATACCTAAGTAGCGCCCAAGAGCCACTTTGCCAATTGGACTTTTATGTCCATCAACTTGAACATTTATTTTTAAGGCCTTCTTAGCCCAGTCCCTTGACGCAAAAATAAAACAACATTGCTGCTGCTTGGACTCGAACCCAAGCCCCCCACTGGCGCTACTTCCAAATTTCCTAAAGCGGCGCATGAAGCCACTTTGCCAGATCCTTTCTTGTGCCTTAAACGCCCCAATTTATTTTAAGGCCTCAGAAACCAAGCCCCCTCTTTATTACTTAAAAATCCAAAATTTTCTAAGGCATTCCTTGCCTTCTAGGGTTCTCCAAACCCCTAAAAAAAATTCCTCCAACATGACCATAAGCCTACTAACTGCTCGAGTTATGCTCCAAGCGCATAACCCCTAAACCAGGGTGTTACAATTGATATGATACCTTGATGGGTATGAGCAAGGATACGGGTAAGTCTGTTTCGATATGATATTACTATATGTTGTATTGGTTATATGTTCATATCAAAATATATTGACATGATGTAACACCCCAAACCCGGTCTATGCGTTTAGACAAGATTTGGTTTGTCACACCAATCATACATTCGTTTATTTTCATATGGTTAAAATAAAATAGTGCTACAAAAACTTTTTTGAAAATCGAGTTTAATAAGAAGTTAATACAAGGATTTGAAATTTGTAGCTTAAGAATAATACTTGTTTGAAAACTTATCGTCAAGATAAAAATGTCCAAAATCTTAAGATGGTTTAAAAGAACTTTGAAAGAATTCTAAATAATTAAAGTGTCCAGAAATTTTGTTATAAAACCAATGTTCTTAAGAAAACTTAACATATTTAAGATAAAACCATATTAAAGTTTAGAAATAAAATTTAAACCATCCACACAATAAAATCCATAAAAACATATAAGAGGCCTTATTACATAAAACCCATAATGTATATTTAAGATAATAATCTAAATAAAGTCATAGTTTAATAAAAACCAAGTTTGTAGTATGGCCTCCACCAAGTCATCTCCTACCCAAGTCCACGTCAATTTCCATTACCCGAAATGGTTAATAAAATTGGGTGAGTTACAAAGAACTCAAAGTGTGCAACTCACTTACCACCATTTTTAGGCCGGATCGTCAAGATATCATCTTCGGGCTTGAGCCCATTAACAGATTTCAACCATACATTGTAAAGTAACATAATTTAAAGAAAAGAATGCATGAAATATGAATTTCCCAAACCAACCTAGTATCCATCCGCTAACACCCCGTACTAACCAACACACACTGTGGGGATCAAGTCAACCCACCCCGCCAAACACACCAATCATGGGCTTAAAGCCCTTAAATAATTTTGTAGTGCACTACCGAACTAGATTGTGACATTGTCACCGAACTAGAGGCATTTAGCCGAATTTGTGGCAGAGCCACCGAACTAGAGGCAATGAGCCATATTGTGGCAGAGCCACCGAACTAGAGGCAATGAGCCATATTTGTGGCAACGGCCATTCTTCTCTTCATATAACCCACCCCATGCAATCATGCGTATATAACAAATATAATCATATAACAGATTTTCATTAATCCATATCATCGGTGGGCTTATCAATTAACCCTTCATTAGGCTCATATAAACAATTTATCAACTAGCCCATTTAGTAGTTTAGTGACTTTGGCCCATTTTAGCCCAATTTATCGAAACAGAGTATTTTCGGCCCATTTAATCGAACTAGAGTATTATCGGCCCATTTAATCGAACTAGAGTATTATCGGCCCATTTTATCGAACTAGAGTATTATCGGCCCATTTTATTGAACTAGAGTATTATCGCCCATTTTATCGAACTAGAGTATTATCGGCCCATTATTTTCTCGGTTTTAACCGCTTTCATGCATTTACTCAAAAATATGAGTTACTACGTATTTTTTTCCCGCTTTTACTATTTTACGATTTTATCACGTAACTTACAACTTGATGTCCAACCCAAAATGAGTGTGAAGTTACACACCGGTTATGGAGAGAACTAAACTTTCCCGCTCTTCAACACCTATACGTATTGTGTTAATTAAAACACTATAATCTATAATAAAACCGATCTAACTATAGCGATCTAGAAATTTACCCTCGGATTTTCGTAAGACTTCTACTTGCGATTTCTCTCCGATTGATGGTTCGCTAACCGAATCGAATCCACGAACAAATAATGGTTCGGAGTACGAACGACTTCAAGCAGCTTGATTTTCCTCGGTTGAACGTCCACAACCCGGTGGGAAATCCTTGATTGTTGAAACATCCTTTGCTTGTACTTAGGGGGAATAATGAGAACCTCCCTTCTTCCGAAGGCTAAACACCGCCTCTTTTCTTCCCTATTTTGAATGTCTTCAAAGACAAAGGAAGGTTAATCCAATGATATCAAAATAATCCTAAGGTTTTAAAGATATGATTTCCTTACCACAAAATTGATTCCAACGTTTTGTCACCCACGACTTCTTGATTCCAAACTTCCGTTATCGCACTAAAGTATAACAAAATAAACGTTAAAAGAAGGAACGTTTATTTTGATCTAATAAAGCCTTCAAACCATCATCAATATTCGCCATAACCACTATTAACTAATCGAAACGAAAAGGATTCTTACCTATTTCCACGTCGAAAAGATAGGATTTGAGAATAATACGGATCTAAGAAGAATTCGGCTATGAAGAAACAAAGAAAAGAGAAAATAAAATCGGTTATAGGCACTTTAACATTCGGCCATGAAAGTGTAGGTGGAGAGAATTTCGATTGAAAGAAATCAAATAGGAGAGAGATGGTGATGATGTTTCGGTTTCCAAATAGAATGGAAAAGAAAAGAAAGAAAAAGATAAGTTTTGAGAGCAATGTATAGTCGGAATGGGGAGAAGAAAAGAAAAGAATGGTCTCTTTAGGTATTGGTAAATTCGGCACAAAGAGAAAGGCACAAAATTGACACCAAAGTGTAAAACAAAAATGACCAATTTGACAAAAGGAACTAGGCTTACCAAGTGCACAATTTCGGCCAAGGAAAAGAGAGTTTGAGAGAATTTTCAAAACTTGCACAAACTAAACAAAATGACCAAAACCAAAGACTAAACTTCCTAGCCAAACTATCCCCAAAATTCGGCTCCCCTAGCCATAATGCCGTCCCATATGCTTGGTCTTTAGGCCAAGATATTGTTTCCTTAAACAACTCCTTGATTCATGCCTCATATCCTCACATTTTCCTTATTCTTTTGATACCCTTCCTTAAGTTCAAATTTTCCTTATTCCTTTGATATACTAACCAAAAATAACAAGTCAACACCTTCCATATATGCTCTTGGCCGACACTTGCTATACATGGGCGTAAAAATCAAAAATAAAATTCACCTAGATGCTATTTAGGGATTCAACCTTCACCCCCATGTACTAGCTCATGCGCCAACACCACTTGTCCAACTACTCATCTTATGCTACACATTGACACTTAAATTAATTTATGTGTCAATGCCACTTAGTCTATTTCCATAAATTTTCAAAATTAATATTATTCCTTCTAAAAAATTTTAAACCCTTCTTCAGACTATACTAACCACGAAAATAAATCGAAAATTTTACTTTCTAGAATAATTACTCAAAGCACACATAGAAAATAAATTACTCAAATTTTCGTGGTGTTACAACTCTACCCCTAAAAAGAAAATTTCGTCCTCGAAATTTACTCAGGCTGAAAAGGTGAGGGTATTGTTGCCGAATTGCATCCTCAGGCTCCCACGTAGCTTCCTCCACTCCGTGGTTACGCCACAACACTTTGACCAACGGCACGCTCTTCTTTCTTAGCACTTTCACGTCTCTGGTCTAAGATTTCCACCGGTTCCTCCTCAAAAGACAAATCCAAATTCAACTCCACTTCTTCTACCGGTACTATGTGCGAAGGATCCGATCTATAGCGCCTCAACATGGACACGTGGAAAACATTATGAATTTGGCTCAATTCGGAGGTAACTCAATCGATAGGCCACTGGACCAACTCGTTTTCCACCACGATATGGTCCAATGTATCTAGGACTCAACTTGCCCTTCTTCCCGAATCAATATATTCTTCCAAGGTGAGACCTTCAGAAGACTTGATCTCCTACGGCATACTCGATATCCTTACGCTTGAGATCCGCATACACGACTTCTGTCTATCCAAGCTTCCTTTAACCGCGTGCGAATAACTTTCTACTTTTTCTTCCGCTTCGTAAATCATCTCGTGTCCTAACAACCGCCGATCACCCAACTCGGTCCAACAAATAGGAGAACGACACCTACGACCATACAATGCCTCGTAGGGTGCCATCCGAATGCTAGACTGGTAGTCATGTTGTTGTACGCAAATTCCGCTAACGGTAGAAAATCCTCCCAACTACCTTTGAAGTCGATTACACATCCCCTTAACATGTCTTCCAGAATCTGAATCACTCTCTCCGATCGACCATCGATCCGAGGATGAAAAGCCGTACTAAAATTAAGCTTTGTACCCAAGGCTTCATGCAAAGCTTTCCAAAATCGAGATGTAAACCTAGGATCCCTATCCGATATAATCGATACAGTACCCCATGCAACCTCACGATTTCGATACATACAACCTTCGCCAACTTCGCAACGAGTAGTCCGTGACGCATCTTGGTAGAAAATGAGCGCCTTCGTCGACGATCAACAATTACCCAAACAGAATTTTTCTTAGTAGGTGTTAAAGGTAACCCACTAACAAAATCCATTGTTATCCGCTCCCATTTCCAAAGAGGAATCTTAATCGTTGCAAAGACCTGACGGCAATTGATGCTCCGCTTTCACTTGTCGACAAGTTAAGCATTTTCCCACAAATTCTCAAATCTCACGTTTCAACCTGTGCCACCAATACATTCACGAAGATCCCGATACATCTTATTTCCTCCGGTGCATAGCATAAGGGGGCTACTATGCGCCTCCTCAAAATCATTTGCCTCAGATCTGAATCCTTAGGCATACTGCACCCTTCCACGAAAACACAATACACCTTCTCGAATTTATTCCAAAATCCTCAATTTCACCATTTTCCACTTGCTGAAATAAAAGTCTCAACTTCTCATCTAAAATCTGTTTTTCCTTAATTTGTTCCAACCACATAGGCTTCACTTGAAATTCCGCTATCAAACTACCATCCTCATACAAACTCAAATGGGCAAACATAGCTCTCAAATCGAGATACCACCTTACGACTTAATGCGTCCGCCACTACATTAGCCTTTCCAGGATGATACTCAATAGAGAAATCATAGTCCTTTAACACTCCACCCATCTTCGTTGTCTCAAGTTTAACTCCTTCGAGTAAGAAGATACTTAAGACTCTTGTGATCCGTATAGATGATAGACTTTTCACCATAGAGGTAATGCCTCCAAATCTTTAAGGCAAACACCACCTGCTAACTCCAAATCATGAGTAGGGTAGTTCACTTCGTGCGGTCTCAATTGGACGAAGCGTAAGCTACAACTTTCCCACTTTGCATCAATACGCAGCCTAAACCCGTATGTGACGCATCACAATAAATCAGAAACTCCTTCCCACCTCGGGTTGAATCAATACTGGCGCTTCCGTTAAAACCTTCTTCATCGCTCGAAACTTTCTTGCTTTTATCACCCCATATAAACAACACTCCCTTCCGCAAAAAAGCTTAGTTAGAGGTGCAAAGAATCAATGAGAACCCCTCAACAAAGCGTCTATAATATCCAAACAAACCCAAGAAACTCCGATCTCACCACCGACTTCGGTGGTTTCCAATCCAATACCGCCTCAATCTTCCGAGGATCCACCCTTATTCCTTCTACGATACCACATGACCCAAGAAAGTCACTTCTCTTAACCAAAATTCACATTTATCGAATTTGGCATACAATCGATTATCTCAAGCACTTGCAATACAATCCGCAAATGCGAGTCATGTTCTTCTTCGCTCTCGAATAAACCAGAATGTCATCTATGAATACCACCACAAACCGATCTAAGAATGGTTGAAAGACCCGGTTCATCATATCCATAAATGCAAATTGTGCATTGGTCAACCCAAACGGCATCACTAAAAACTCATAGTGTCCGTAGCGGGTTCGGAGCCCGAACGCTTTGTGAATATCCGCTTCTTTCACCTTAAGCCGGTGGTAACCCGACCTTAAATCAATCTTGGAAAACAGAGCTCCTTCAATTGATCAAACAGATCGTCAATCCTCGGCAGAGGGTACCGATTCTTGATCGTCACTTATTCAATTGCCTATAGTCAATACACATACGCATTGACCCATCCTTCTTCTTAACAAACAAAACCGGTGCTCCCCACGGAGACACACTCGGTCGAATAAAACCACGATCTAGCAGTTCTTGAATTTGGGCTTTAAGCTCCGACAACTCCTTCTGCCATTCTATAAGGAGCAATGGACACCGAGCGCGCTCGAGCAAAAGCTCAATACCAAATTCCACTTCCGATCCGGAGGTACACCAGAAGTTCTTCAGAAAAACATCGTGAACTCCTTCACCGTTCTCACATCTTCCACCAACAGCTTTTTGGCATCTAAAGCACAAATAAATGCTAAAAATGCTCCGTATCCTTTTCGCACTAACTTCTCCGCCTTCAACGCAGAAATCATGTTTGCCAAGTAATTTCTCCGCCGCCTATCATAACTATCTCCTTATCCTCCACATTTCTTATCGACATACGCTTTTCAAAGACACCCAATTTCGCCTTTGCTTAACCAACCAATCCATGCCTGCAATAATATCGAATTCGCCAAAAGGCGCTTCCATCAAATTTGCCAGAATGTTTCTCCTTGAATTACTAAGGGCACGCCTCTAAACAATTTATTAACCAACACCGATCGCCCTAAGGGACTAATCACCTCATCTCTTTATCGGAAATTTCGAGTCTAATTTCAAGTTTCCGCTTATGGTGCTAGCAATGTACAAATGAGTAGAACCAATATCTATCAAGGCAATAACGGGTACATCGAAATGAAGAACGCATCAGCTTATCACATCGTGTGCATTGCCATCCTCACGACGCCCGACCGCATACACCAATCCCGGGCCGCCTTGCATCCGCGTTGCCCCTAGGACCATTGCCTCGACCCGCGCACCTTGACCACGCCCACCCCATTACCACCACGACCGGTCCCCGACCTCTCGGTGGTTGCCGAACTCCTCTTGCGGTGGTACATCGAGAGCACGAACTTCTTGAGTTGTATCCATACGCCGAGGGCAACTCCTATATTGATGCTCCGTCGATCCACATTTATAGCAAGCACCCGCTTTCCTCCAACATTCTCCTAATGTCTTTTTCCACATTCAAAGACAATCCCGACTGATTAACACCATCGGTGCTCTTCCTTGAGCTGGTTCCTCATTCCGGGCCTCTTGAGAATCTTCTTGAAGAACCCGAATGCTTCGAGATCTTTCTTGCCTCGAATTTGCTCCCGATTTTGACGCTCGAGTTCTTAGCCTCTTCGGCTATCTTGGCCTTCTCCACAAGAGCGGCAAAGTTCTAACTTGTTGTGGGGCTATCTATCGAACCCGCAACTCGCCTTTCAAACCGCCCTCGGCGCACACAACGCTCATGATCCGTTGCCACTATCGCTCGAGCATAGCGACTCAAACGTAAGAACTCACCTCATATGTCGCCACCGCCTTATTTCCTTGCACCAGTTCAAGAATTCCTTCCTTCGGGCATCCACATAGCTTGTTCCCACATATTTCCCTTGAAAGGAAGCCTTAAAGAACTCCCAATTAACCAAAGCAAAGAGATTGCCATCTCGGATAGTAAGCCACCATTGGTAAGCTTCGCCTCTCAACAAAGATACCGCTCCTCTTAACTTTTGTTCCACAAAGGCACTCAAGATCGCCCATAATTCGCTCTCATCGCCTCAAGCCAATATTCAGCGACATTGGGAGCTACACCAGAGACACCTCAAAAAACCTCGGCTCCACTGGATTTCGATCGCTCCGATATCGAACCACGAGCGGTTGGTCCGATTCGGATCCAAATGACCCTTTCAAGTACTCGCAGCATTGCTCGTGTCACAAAGATTATCCTCTTCCATATGGTCGTGCGATCCGCCTCACTCTCGAGTGACGCAGTGCATCCATTTCCGACATATGACCCGGCACACATCGGGCTGCGCCCCTAACACCTCGCCCTCTACCACGGCCACGCCTACCGCGTCCCACGACCACGCCCTCTAGTGCTCATGGCGACTAATTGGATTTAATCTGATTTAAGAGTTTTATGAATCGAATAATATTTCAATTGTTTATTAACGATATCTTATGATATGAAAGAGATAGAGTGTTTTCGCATCAATATCCTATTGTCTCAATCTCTACGGTTTTAACACCTAAAACTAGAAGTTCTAGAGTGTTTCTTATAATCATATCACAATGATAATAAACATACAAATATACGAGATACTTACTTGACTTGGCGCGGATGTTCATGGTGCCATACTACCTTTAATCAAAACTCTAGAAATTATTTTCAAACAAATTTCTTTATTGAACCCAAACCACAAAAAGTTTTGAAACAAAAGCTCTGATACCACTAAATGTAACACCCCAAACCCGGTCTATGCGTTTAGACAAGATTTGGTTTGTCACACCAATCATACATTCGCTTATTTTCATATGGTTAAAATAAAATAGTGCTACAAAAACTTTTTGAAAATCGAGTTTAATAAGAAGTTAATACAAGGATTTGAAATTTGTAGCTTAAGAATAATACTTGTTTGAAAACTTATCGTCAAGATAAAAATGTCCAAAATCTTAAGATGGTTTAAAAGAACTTTGAAAGAATTCTAAATAATTAAAGTGTCCAAATTTTGTTATAAAACCAATGTTCTTAAGAAAACTTAACATATTTAAGATAAAACCATATTAAAGTTTAGAAATAAAATTTAAACCATCCACACAATAAAATCCATAAAAACATATAAGAGGCCTTATTACATAAAACCCATAACAGATATTTAAGATAATAATCTAAATAAAGTCATAGTTTAATAAAACCCAAGTTTGTAGTATGGCCTCCACCAAGTCATCTCCTACCCAAGTCCACGCCAATTTCCATTACCCAAATGGTTAATAAAATTGGGTGAGTTACAAAGAACTCAAAGTGCAACTCACTTACCACCATTTTTAGGCCGATCGTCAAGATATCATGCCGGGCTTGAGCCCATTAACAGATTTCAACCATACATTGTAAAGTAACATAATTTAAAGAAAAGAATGCATGAAATATGAATTTCCCAAACCAACCTAGTATCCATCCGCTAACACCCCGCACTCAACCAACACACCCGTGGGGATCAAGTCAACCCACCCCGCCAAACACACCAATCATGGGCTTAAAGCCCTTAAATAATTTTGTAGTGCACTATCAACTAGATTGTGACATTGTCACCGAACTAGAGGCATTTAGTCGAATTTGTGGCAGAGCCACCGAACTAGAGGCAATGAGCCATATTGTGGCAGAGCCACCGAACTAGAGGCAATGAGCCATATTTGTGGCAATCGGCCATTCTTCTCTTCATATAACCCACCCCATGCAATCATGCGTATATAACAAATATAATCATATAAATGATTTTCATTAATCCATATCATCGGTGGGCTTATCAATTAACCCTTCATTAGGCTCATATAAACAATTTATCAACTAGCCCATTTAGTAGTTTAGTGACTTTGGCCCATTTTAGCCCAATTTATCGAAACAGTATTTTCGCCCATTTAATCGAACTAGAGTATTATCGCCCATTTTATCGAACTAGAGTATTATCGCCCATTTTATCGAACTAGAGTATTATCGCCCATTTTATCGAACTAGAGTATTATCGCCCATTATTTTCTCGGTTTTAACCGCTTTCATGCATTTACTCAAAAATATGAGTTACTACGATTTTTTTCCCGCTTTTACTATTTTACGATTTTATCACGTAACTTACAACTTGATGTCCAACCCAAAATGAGTGTGAAGTTACACACCGGTTATGGAGAGAACTAAACTTTCCCGCTCTTCAACACCTATACGTATTGTGTTAATTAAAACACTATAATCTATAATAAAACCGATCTAACTATAGCGATCTAGAAATTTACCCTGGATTTTCGTAAGACTTCTACTTGCGATTTCTCTCCGATTGATGGTTCGCTAACCGAATCGAATCCACGAACAAATAATGGTTCGGGAGTACGAACGACTTCGAACAGCTTGATTTTCCTCGGTTGAACGCCCACAACCCTGGGGAAATCCCTGATTGTCAAAAAACAAATCCTTTGCTTGTACTTAGGGGAATAATGTAACCTCCCTTCTTCCGAAGGCTAAACACCGCCCTTTTCTTCCCTATTTTGAATGTCTTCAAAGACAAAGGAAGGTTAATCCAATGATATCAAAATAATCCTAAGGTTTTAAAGATATGATTTCCTTACCACAAAATTGATTCCAACGCTTTGTCACCCACGACTTCTTGATTCCAAACTTCCGTTATCGCACTAGTATAACAAAATAAACGTTAAAAGAAGGAACGCTTTATTTTGATCTAATAAAGCCTTCAAACCATCATCAATATTCGCCATAACCACTATTAACTAATCGAAACGAAAAGGATTCTTACCTATTTCCACGTCGAAAAGATAGGATTTGAGAATAATACGGATCTAAGAAGAATTCGGCTATGAAGAAACAAAGAAAAAGAGAAAATAAAATCGGTTATAGGCACTTTAACATTCGCCATGAAAGTGTAGGTGGAGAGAATTTCGATTGAAAGAAATCAAATAGGAGAGAGATGGTGATGATGTTTCGTTTCCAAATAGAATGGAAAAGAAAAGAAAGAAAAAGATAAGTTTTGAGAGCAATGTATAGTCGGCAATGGGGAGAAGAAAAGAAAAGAATGGTCTCTTTAGGTATTGGTAAATTCGCACAAAGAGAAAGGCACAAAATTGACACCAAAGTGTAAAACAAAATGACCAATTTGACAAAAGGAACTAGGCTTACCAAGTGCACAATTTCTGCCAAGGAAAAGAGAGTTTGAGAGAATTTTCAAAACTTGCACAAACTAAACAAAATGACCAAAACCAAAGACTAAACTTCCTAGCCAAACTATCACCAAAATTCGGCTCCCCTAGCCATAATGCCGCCCATATGCTTGGTCTTTAGGCCAAGATATTGTTTCCTTAAACAACTCCTTGATTCATGCCTCATATCCTCACATTTTCCTTATTCTTTTGATACCCTTCCTTAAGTTCAAATTTTCCTTATTCCTTTGATATACTAACCAAAAATAACAAGTCAACACCTTCCATATATGCTCTTGGCCGACACTTGCTATACATGGGCGTAAAAATCAAAAATAAAATTCACCTAGATGCTATTTAGGGATTCGAACCTTCACCCCCATGTACTAGCTCATGCGCCAACACCACTTGTCCAACTACTCATCTTATGCGACACATTGACACTTAAATTAATTTATGTGTCAATGCCACTTAGTCTATTTCCATAAATTCTCAAAATTAATATTATTCCTTCTAAAAAAATTTTAAACCCTTCTTCAGGACTATACTAACCACGAAAATAAATCAGAAAATTTTACTTTCTAGAATAATTACTCAAAGCACACATAGAAAATAAATTACTCAAATTTTCAGGGTGTTACACATGATTTGTTTATCTATTGCATTGGTACGGGCAATATGAGAGGAGGGGGAAGATTGATATTTGTGTCTTCGGACACCAGAGGTTTGGTACCTCCAGTGATTTGGTATCACATTCGTGTCTTCTGACACCGCAGGTTTGGCACCTCATAGCGACTCGTCCCTCGTGGATTAACTCCACCGTGGGTTGGCCCCACTTTTGAGATATGGGATCGTCTCGCGGTGATTTGGTATCACACGTGGGTTGGCCCCACAACTTGATGATTCGTGTCTTCTGACACCATGGGTTTGGCACCACCAAAGATTTGGTATCACATTCGTGTCTTCTGACACCAAAGGTTTTGGTACCACACGGGGTAGAAAAGGAGTTATGGATGGCTAGGTTGGGTGCATTATACATATATGTTGCCTTGTTATATTTGTGTAAGTATGTGGTATTTACCCTGAGAGGGAATATGCACTGAGTCTTGGTGACTCACCTTCTCCCTTATATTTTCAGTGATTCGTGAGATCGCAGATGTGGAGCCTGATGAACTCGAGGAGGCCATGCAATAAAATTTGGTTTTACATGAACTTCCATTTGGGTACTTTATTTTAAATTTGGTTTTCATATTTTATGGATTTGTAATAAGGCCTGTTTAATTATGTTTTGGATTATTTTATGTTTTGAATATATTTAAAATATGGCTTATAAATTACTTGGTTAATCTAAAAATTGAGCTCAAAGTTTTCTAAACTAAAAACTCGCAATGGTTTTAAAAATCTTACCATCGGGTAATATGAATAGTTCGATAGAAAACATTACAAGTTAAGTGTTTTCAACAAATTAAGTGATTTCCAAAATTCAAGTTTCTATACTCAATTGCAAACGGATTTTCAAAGTGATATTTCAAATTATCTTAACAAGGTATAAATGTTTTCTATCCTATGATTCATCAACTAAGTTTTAAAGTTTTATGTAATTCAAATTAAATCTCAGTTTTAACTTATTTTCGACAAATAAAGAATTTCAAAGAGTTTTTCACAAAATTTAATTGTTAATCCGATTCTTTCAAAAATATTTTCCTTAGTGACATACCAAATTTGGTCGTGGCGTATTGACCGGGTTTGGGGTGTTACAGCTCTGGGGGTGGAATTAATACAGTCATTCAATTATAATAATTTTATGCAGGTTTAGATCAAGAGAGCAAAGAACAGCTTGACATAATGGTTGGAGGAAGTGTTTGATCAAAAATGACTCAGGAAATTGCTATGCTCTTTGAAATCGTGAGTGATAACGATTATACTTGGAGAAAAATCAGAGAAATAGAACCAACAAAAGAAGTAATGATAATCGATGATGCGACAGAAGATAATGAGGAAAGCATGAAAAAGAAATTGAGAGAAGATGAAGAATGCACTTCAGATGTTGAAGAAATCCTGAAAGACGGATTTTCTGAAAAGCTGCTAGAAAAGCAGATGGAACACGTTTATTAGCTAGATTGGAAAAGACAATATAAGGAACCTTTGTGTCAATCAGAGAATCTTCCAGCAAAGATGACATCATCAATTGTCAAACCACCTGTGTTGGAATTAAAACCACTTCCCACACACTTGAAATATGTGTATCTGGGTGACAACAACACTTTACTAGTAGTCATTGCATCTGGTGTATCGATGGATCAAGAGAAAGCACTCTTGGATTTGCTCAAATATCATAAAGGATGAAAATCCCTAGTATTATGTTATGACAATTTTGGTTGTCATGAATGATTTTTTAGAGATATGAAATATGGTATTAGGATGGAAAATGGTAAATATGCGTTTAATGTGCTAATTTTTGTAAAGTTGTCTATAGAGTCACCACTTGGTTATAAGTGGGGAAAAAGTGTCATTAGGCTACTATGGAGGAATTTGATGAATTTTATGCTATTATGCCAATCTTGTATGCTAGATGGGACTTATATTAGAAATGTGGAAATACGTATATGAGAAGCCATAACAACCCTTCCAATAAATTTCTATGAAATTTTTTATAAGTAGATGAATTTGTTTACCTTTGACTTATGGAAAACATAATATGAAAACTAAATGTAACACTCCAAACCCAGCCTAGACGTTATGGCCGAATCTGGCGATGTCACATGGAATGGATTTTAAAAACAACTAACACGGTGAAACTGTTTCGGATCTGCTAACTCTATTTGCGTAGAATTATTATCAAAACATTCATTCTTGTTTAAATAACTTTCCTTAAAAGTGTTTAAAGGTGGAAGCTTACGAAAAACCATTGTCATTAAGTAAAACCATTCATGATTTAGAAAACATTTCCTTTTTGGTAAAATCCCGATTTTTATCGAGTTTTGCAATTATAAGATCATAAACACTGTAAAAACACAAGTTTAAGCAAAACAGTCCATAAAGTCCCGATTACAAAAGAAATACCCAACAAATTAATATGAAACCATAAAACCAAAGTGTAACAGTTTTAAAAGAGTGGTCACCGTCGAGTCCACCACTGCACCGATTCGCCTAACCATGTGGGTTACCTGTACAAAAAGAGACAGAAGAAAGGGTGAGTTTTCGTAAACTCAGTGTGTAACCCCACAGAATCAAGCATGCACACATACAGAATAACAGATATCAATCAGATACAATCTTGCGCCCAGGCCCATAATAGATTCAGATGTAGATTTAGGCCTTAGCCCATCTCAGAAATAGATAAAGGCATGCAGTCAGAAACAGAAATCAGGATCATACCCCCAGCCTCTACACACCATCTTCGACCATCCCTACACACCATGTGGGGTTTAAAACACCCACCCAAATTTCCTACACACCATGTCAGACTGAATGCAAAGACATATCGATAAATTGCAAAATGAGCCGCAGATAGTAGGTGTAAACGCCTCTCAAAACACTTCCTCCAATATATATATGTCAACCCCAACCCTAAAACAGATACAGTAAATGCAGAACCAAACTTACAGAATAATCATGCTTACATGCTTAATTACAGATAAAGATTTATGGAATAGATCAGTCGGATATGCATGGTAATAACATACTCGGAACACAATATCAGTCATACAGATCATACAAGTTAGGGTCTAATTACCCCTTACCGATTCTACAGCAGGCTCACAGTCGTTGGGACGGCCCGTGCAACCATAGGAAAGATTTTGGTTAAATGGGATCATATGCCCATGTGGCTAGCCCGTGTGGCCCACACGCCCAGATTGGCCTAGCTCATGTGGATCACACGGCTTGGCCCAGTTCTCACACGCCCGTGTGGTGTGCACGTGTGGGCCCACACGCCCAATTCGGTCTAGCCCGTGTGGTCCATATGGCCACACTCTAGCCATCACACGGCCGTGACTTTCGCACGGCCTGACCTTCGTCGATCACACGGTCGTGTTGTTGGACACGGCCTACCATACGGGTGACCACACGTCCGTGTGGCGTCAACAGTTTGTAATTTCGGCTTTCATTGAATTTCATTTTTCTGTGTTTCGGGTACACACCTGGTTCGTTTTCATAGCTAACGCAGTCCTGAGACCACCAGAACCTAAATATCGTCCAATATAACACCACATTAGCCAATATGAATGACACTACGCCAAACTACACCAAATTTAGACAACTCCCTAAACTACCAAACCCTTAATTTCTGATAAACCGTAATAGTAACATATTTTATCTCCACATTTAGCATGCTTTTGGATGATTTATCCCTTCAATTATGGAATTTGGTGCTCTTAACCCTTTAATTTCATGTTTTATACTCAGGAGAGCATAGGAGGATGAAAAGAACAGAAAACAAGCTTAAAACGGGCCAAATGGGCCAAAGCAGAAATCAACACGGCACGGCCCAAAGCACACTGGCCGCGTGCCTTAAGCTGTGAGCTCGAACACGGCCTGAAGTCGATTCACACGGACGTGCCACACGGGCGTGCCCCTGCCTTGACAAAGAGGAATTTCACTCGGAATAGGATATATAGAGACAAAGAAACACATTCCAAAGCCTATATAAACACCCTAGAGGCCAACCTTTAGGGGGCGTCCAGCTAGGCCAAGGAGTCGAGCCAGAGAGGTCAGAATCATGGGATTTACTCGAAGAAAGCCAGTTGATTCATTTAAAGAAGCCTAAATCATACTCAAGACGGCGGATCTCTCCTTCAATTCCTTCATGGGGTTTTAGGGTTTTCTTATGTTTTGTTTTATCTTTTCTTCTGAGATGTATTCTTTTATTATTATGAACTAAACCCTCAGATTCCTGAGGGGGATGAAACCTAAGACGGATCTTGTTATTGTTTTTTGAACTATATGATAAATACTTGATTTGTTCTTAATTATGTGTTCTTAATTCTTGCTTTGATATTTCATAGTATTGATTCAAGTATTGATGTGCTTAGGCAGTGGAGCAAAATTCCCTGTCTAAGAGTAGATCTAGCATAGTTAAGCGGAGTTGATCGTAACCCTAGACATAGGATGATGAAAATCTGCCGGATTAGGGTCAAACCTAATATGGGAGTTCATAGATCGATTTAAGGCAATTCTACGGGTTTTAATTAGAAAGAGATTTCAATTAATCAACCTAGGGTTAGACGTTAGTAGCCTCGACGGAGGTATTAATATACATTAGGAATCCTACGGATCAAGTCAAGTGAATAAATCGTCTCAGTTCGAGTTAGATAACAAGTGAAGTCTAGGTGGATTCTTCCTTGGGTATTGTCTTAATCAATTGGTTTTTCCCACAAGTATTTCCCTAATTCATTCTCTTTGTCTTAGCGTCTTTAGCTTAGTAATTAGTTAATTTTAGATTAAACAATAATTCACTTTAATTCTTAGGCTAAATAATAGAAAGAAAGTTAGTATTAGTACTTTTGGTTCCTTTGGGTTCGACATTCCTGTAACACCCCAAACCCAGCCTAGAAGTTAGGCCCGAATCTGGCGTGTCACATTGAAGTGTTTTTCAAAAACCATGTTTTTATTGAAAACTCTTCTTGATATTTAAAAACTAAAGTCTCAGTTTGCGTGTGTTTATTTTTAATCAACATTTATTAGAAGTTATTAATTTCAAAATCTCGTTGTTGCGGAAGCTTAATTTAAAATAATGATTTACGAAGACGAGTTATCAAAAAATTGAGTTGCTAAAACGTAGTGTTAAGAAAACAGTTATCGTTTTGAAAAAAAACTGTGTTCAGCTTTTAGCAGATTAAAATCATAATAAACTGAAAATCTCAAATTAAAAACCAAAATTTAAGAGTGGCCTTATTATGACCCAATAAGAAAACGGTTTAAATAAAGTAGAATAGAATACTAAAATTCAAAGCTGCTCGTAGTGTGGCCACCTCTGAGTCCTCCAGTACGTCGAACCGCCTACTGAGGATTACCTGAAACATTTAATAAAAAGAGGGGGTGAGTTCACGAAAACTCAGTGTGTACAACCCTCACCGGTCATAAGGCATGCATCAAATCAATCCGGGCCTAAGCCCATTACAGAAACGGTGGCAATTGGGCCTCATCCCAAAATAGCCTCGGTTGGGCCTTAGCCCATATCAAATGTCACATATCATATTTATCTGGGCCTAAGCCCATCTCAATATTCAAATCCATGTATGCAATGCATTAATGCCCATACCAACCCTGCACTCCGTCTCCTGTCCAACCCTGCACTCCTGTGGGGATTTAGTCGACCCACCCATCCCTACACTCCTTATGTAGCACCGGTTGCAGCACTAACAAATCGTTGCATCAGAGCTGCTCATGGCTTAAAAGCCTTCGGTGGATCCACAGTCGTCAAGCGACCATGCGATCCTATTAGCACTTCCTCCGTATTAATAGTCCCATCCCCATGCAACATAATAACACATGAATGCAACATACCATAATAAACATACGATAGCAATCATATAACATGTAGAGCATTTTAGTCATTCTGCCCTTCAGGGGCATAATGGTCATCTTACCCTCCAGGGGTATTTCGGTCATTTTACCCTTCAAGGGTATTTTAGTAATTTTACGACCTTTCCGGAGGTCTACAGTCGCCTCGAGCGACACAAATATCGCATTTAATCAAAACAGTGTATTTGGGCCCAAAGCCCAAAACTCAGCCCAGGTGGGCCCACACTCTCGTGTGGCCCATTCGGCCCTAAACTGCCTTTGGCCATGTGATTGCCATAGCCGGCTCCTTATTTCCTATACGTCCACAACATTTACTCACGTAGGGCCCACGGCCCATTACAACCAAACGAGGCCCAAAATTGCCCAAGCCCATGAGAACGCTCATAGTGGCCTCACGCATCGTGCGCCCATTTCCGTGGGCTCGGTTCACCACACGTGCGTTCGCACGCTCATGTGGCATATTTTGCTGGTGTTTCGACTTTTCAGCATTTGCTGATCCATAGTCAGAATGGTGTGAGTACACACCTGTTATGAGCATAGGTTGAACCCTCGGGATTACGCACCTATAAATCCATATACTTTAATCATTAGCCTTAACCAAAGTAAGACATATCCATTAGGTTGAAATTGACAACTCACCACACTACTTACCAAGAACGACGGCAACTCTTGCTACGCTTGAACATTCAGTCTACTCTCTTACGAAGTTGAGTCCCAAGGTGCCACAGATTCGGCAACTGAACAACAAAGGTTTCGGCTTTTTCAAAGGAGAAAACAAGATTTAAGATGGAGAGAAATGTTTAGATTCGGCCTGATTAAAAGGATTAGAAGATGATTGTTTCGGTCCTTTGAGAGAGAAAAGAGAAGGAGAATATAAAAAGAAAAGAGACTATTACCTTGTAACTATAGAAAAACCGAATGAAAAGGGAGATTCGATGATCAAAAACACATCACCCTTCAGACTTGATCAAGTTCGGCTAATGGCAAAAGAAAAGGAAACTGATTCAAATGGGGCAAAGAGGAATTCAGCTTATGGAGAAAGTAGTAGAAGCACAATAAAGAATAAGAGATGTTTCGGTTATGGAGAGCACAAAAGAAAACAAGTGAGGGGAGAGTAGAAAAGAATGTCCAAAAGAGAATAGAAGGAAACGTGAAAAACAAAGAACCCGAAATGTCTAAGGAGAAAGTCTAAAATGTCAAAAATGCTAAGAACACAAGAGAATTTCGGCACACCCTCCAAATGATTTCGGTTTTCTCCTATTGCTACTCACCAAATGCCGAATTTCATGCCAAAATCAACCCCTAGCCGAATTTCTCCTACTTTTCTTCTTTTGACCAAAATTCCCCCCAACACTTCCCATTTTCGGCCAAACTCTTCCACTCTCCAACTCCCACGATTCTCTCCTTGATTTGCTCCACAATCCACTCTCCATCGCCCATTCGAAAACACCCAACCACCTTGACCAATTCAAACACTCCTCCATTAGAATTTGATTCCAACACAACCTCTTGTCATCTCCTGAGCAAAATAAAAGCCTCCAACTTGCCACATGTGGGATTCAAACTCCTTCCCCCTTGCTCCCTCCTTGACGCCACAGCCACCTTGCCATATGCTCACCTTGTGTCTCTTAATCACACACAATTAAACTTAAGTCCTACTTTCCAAAGCCCTCTCCACTAAAGACCAAAGAAACAAAATTTTTCCCAGGCTCAACCTCGAACCCAAGCCTCTAAAGGACCCCCAAACTCACTCAAATAGCAAGCCAAATAAACACAACATGGATTGAAGCAAAACTACTAACCCCTAACTTTTGGGATGCTACAATTCTACCTCCCTTAAAGAAATTTCGTCCTCGAAATTTCCAACTATCTAATAGCCGCACAATACCGGTTATACCACTATGCTTCTGCTGAGTCCTGATTGCAACTTAAGTAAATAGCACATTATGGGTAAAGTAATGCATCAAGATTCACATCCAGGCGCTCTCCGCCCTCTCTGCGACGTCTTCGCATAAACCAATGTTGGTTGCCTCACCTCCGCAAGACCAAAGCACTCTACCCGAGCTCCACGGCCTTAATCGTTTCCCATCCCCGGCATGTCCACGGCCACAGGCGGTTTCTGCCCACCCTCGGTGGTGTAGACATTACCCCTACCAAAGCTTGCCTCGATCCGATCTTCTCGGGACACTCTCGAAACGATGTCCCATGGAACCACAACCCAAACAAGCCCCCGTCCTTCTCGCACTCGCCACGTGACCTTTCCCACAAGTAGCACAAGGTGGTAACCCAATGAGCGACAACGGGGTCCAGGCTGGCCCGCCCATCTACTCTAGCCCTTCTCTTAAATCTCCGATCGTAATCGTAATGCTCGGACTCTCTCTTGTTCGCCCTTTCTCTTTCCCTATTTAGGCGCTCGGGCGCTTCACATCCTCGGCGATCTTAGATTTCTCTACTAATGTGGCAAAGTCCCGCTCCCTCTGTGGAGCTATCAACACTCGAAGACTGTCCCTGAGGCCATCTTCAAACCTAACACAACGTTCGTACTCTGTTGCCACAATTCCTTGAGCATACCGACTAAGTCGCAAAAATTCTGCCTCGTACTCAGCCACAGACTTGTCACCTTGAACTAGATTCAGAAATTCTTTCCTACGAGCGTCGACATAGCTAGCGCCCACGTACTTTCCCTAAAATGTGGACTTGAAGAATTCCCAGGTCAATTGATCAGACGGGGTACCCTCTTTTACCGTAAGCCACCACTGGTAGGCTTCATCCCTCAGCAAAGACACAACACCCTTCAACTTTTGTTCTGGCATGCAGTCGAGGTTGTCCATAATTCTTTCGGTGGCCTCTAGCCAGTACTCTGCCACACTTGGGACCACCCCAGAAACTCCCCTAAAGATCTCTGCTCCATTGGACCGGAGTCGTTCAGTAACCGGCCCACGGCCCCCAACAACGGTATTAGACCCAATAGACCTAGTAACTCTTTCTAAAATATGCAACATTGCCTGAGATAGTGCGTCATCCCCAGCAGCTCGATCGAACGACCCTGCCTCGGTTACCGGTGAAGCCGGTGCTTCTCTCGCCTCGACGTTGGGCATGTGGCCTGACGCCGAATACCGAGCCCTAGCACTTCCACGACCTCTACCGCGGCCTCTTGCACCCCTTCTAGCGCTTATTATCACTTCACGTATTATCTGGATTACAAGTTTTATGAATTTAGCTCATAGTTCCAGTAATTAAACAAATGTTTTATGGAGATAGTAGTTAAAAGTTGTTTCGCAATCGCAAGCTCACTACAGTTTTAGTCTCCTACGGGCTTCAGTTTTACTCTAAATAAGAATCTCAGTATAGTCTACCATCTAAAGTAAGCCCAGTATCTATCTACAATATAACAGTTTAAAACAAAATTCAGTATCATGAGAACTTACTTGGTCCGACGCTGGAGACTCGGAGTGCCACACAAAATCTTCCAAAACCACTTGTAAACATCTTAAAAACTAAAGCCCATTTCACAGCCCGAGTTTTGCAACCAGGCTCTGATACCATTAAATGTAACACCCTAAACCCGGCCTAAAAGTTAGGCCCGAATCTGGCGTGTCACATTGAAGTGTTTTTCGAAAACCATGTTTTCATTGAAAACTCTTCTTGATATTTAAAAACTAAAGTCTCAGTTTGCGTTTGTTTATTTTTAATCAACGTTCATTAAAAGTTATTAATTTCAAAACCTCGTTGTTGCAGAAGCTTAATTTAAAATAATGATTTATGAAGACGAGTTATCCAAAAATTGAGTTGCGGAAACGTAGTGTTTAGAAAATAGTTATCGTTTTGAAAAAAAAATCGTGTTCAACTTTTAGCAGATTTAAATCATAATAAACTGAAAATCTCAAATTAAAAACCAGAATTTAAGAGAGGCCTTATTACAACCCAATAAGAAAACGATTTAAATAAAGTATAATAGAATACTAAAATTCAAAGCTGCTCGTAGTGTGGCCACCTCCGAGTCCTCCAGTACGTCGAACCGCCTACTGAGGATTACCTGAAACATTTAATAAAAAGAGGGGGTGAGTTTACGAAAACTCAGTGTGTACAACCCTCATCGGTCATAAGGCATGCATCAAATCAATCCGGGCCTAAGCCCATTACAGAAACGGTGGCAATTGGGCCTCAGCCCAAAATAGCCTCGGTTGGGCCTTAGCCCATATCAAATGTCACATATCATATTTATCTGGGCCTAAGCCCATCTCAATATTCAAATCCATGTATGCAATGCATTAATGCCCATACCAACCCTGCACTGCGTCTCCTGTCCAACCCCACACTCCTGTGGGGATTTAATCGACCCACCCATCCCTACACTCCTTATGTAGCACCGGTTGCGGCACTAACTTATCGTTGCAGCAGAGCTGCTCATGGCTTAAAAGACTTTGGTGGATCCACAGTCGTCAAGCGACCATGCGATCCTGTTAGCACTTCCTCCGTATTAATAGTCCCATCCCCATGCAACATAATAACACATGAACGCAACATACCATAATAAACATACGATAGCAATCATATAACATGTAGATCATTTTAGTCATTCTGCCCTTCAAGGGCATAACGGTCATCTTACCCTCTAGGGGTATGTCGGTCATTTTACACTTCAAGGGTATTTTAGTAATTTTACGACCTTTCCGAAGGTCTACATTCCCCTCAAGCGACAAAAATATCGCATTTAATCAAAATGGTGTATTTGGGCCCAAAGCCCAAAACTCGGCCCAGGTGGGCCCACACTCTCGTGTGGCCCATTCGGCCCAAAACTGCCTTTGGCCATGTGATCGCCATAGCCGGCTCCTTATTTCCTATACGTCCACAACATTTACTCACGTAGGGCCTGATAAACCGTAATAGTAACATATTTTAAGCCCACATTCAGTATGCTTTTGGATGATTTATCCCTTAAATTATGTAATTTGGTGCTCTTAATCCTTTGTTTTCATGTTTTTTATTCAGGAGACCATAGAAGGATGAAAAGAACGAAAAACGGGCTTAAAACGGGCCAAAAGGGCTAGATCACGAAATCGACATGGCCTGGGCCCAAGACCACATGGCCGTGCCTCATTGATAGACTCGAACATGGCCTGACCACGATTCACACGCAAGCGTGTGCCACTGCGTGTCCTCGCTGCGTGACAAAGATGAATTTCACTCGGAATAAGATACTTGGAGGAAAAGAAACACATTCCAAAACCTATTTAAACACCCTAGTAGGAATTCTACTTGGATTAGGATACTCAGGGGCCAAGTAAGGCATCTCAAAGCCTATATAAACACCCTAGGAGGCAACTTGAGGGAGGAGTCGATAGAAGCCTTCTATCGGGGCGTCCAGCTAGGCCGAAGGAGGCAGATTTGTGGAATTTACTTGAAGAAAGCCAATTAATTCGTCTCAAGAAGCCGGAGTCATACTCAAGACGGAGGATCTCTCTTCAATTCCTTCAGGGGGTTTTAGGGTGGAGCAAAAGTCCCTGCCTAAGAGTAGATCTAGCATAGTTAAGCGGAGTTGATCGCACGCCTAGAGATAGGGTGACGAGATTTTGCCGGATTAGGGTGAAACCTAATATGGGAGTCTATAGATCGAGTTAATGCAATTCTAGGGGTTTTAATTAGAAAGAGATTTCAATTAATCAACCTAGGGTTAGACGTTATTCGCTTCGAGAGAGGGTCTAATATACATTAGGGAATCCTACGAATCAAGTCAAGTGAATAAATCGTCTGGTTCAGAGTTAGATAACAAGTGAAGTCTAGGTAGATTCTTCCTTGGGTATCGTCTTAATCAATTGGTTTTTCCCACAAGTATTTTCCCCAAATTCATTCTTCTTTGTCTTAGAGTCTTTAGTTTAATAATTAGTTAATTTAGATTAAACGATAAATTCCCTTTGTTTTAGGCTAGATAATAAAAAGAAAGTTAGTATTAGTACTTTTAGTTCCTTTGGGTTCGACATTCCGGTCTTGCCTTAACTATACTACTGTTCGATAGGTGCGCTTGCCTCAAATCGTTGTCATAGTTAGTTTCCAGGTTCGGTCATTCTCATTTATAAATTTTAAGACTTTAACATCGCATAAAGCACAACGATTAAGTTTTTTGCGCCGTTGCCGGGGAGCTAAATTATTAAGAACGCTCAATTTTGTTTACTTTAGCCATTTTTTATTTTTTGCACTTTTCTGTTATTTCCTATTTTGTTTTTAACTTTGCTAATTTTATTTTGTTCCTTTCAGGTACCTCTAGTTTATGACTAGAAGGAACCCGACAGGACCCCTACTTTACGACAGTGATATTGAAGGTACCGCTCGCAGAAATCGTAGAGAGATAAGGCGAAGCCTAAACTACATACAAGAAGAGCAAGAGGACGAAGTTAATACCACCGAAGAGATGGCTGAGAATAATCCGCCACCTCTAGAGATGCCCGAAAATCAGGCTCCCCGAACTATGTATGATTATGCTAAACCTAGTTTAGTTGGTACTGAATCTAGTATTGTTAGACCTACTATTGCTGCAAATAATTCCGAATTGAAACCTAACACTATACAGATGATACAACAGTTTTTTCAGTTTGATGGTTTGCAGGATGAGGATCCTATCACACATTTAGCAAATTTCCTAGAATTGTGCGATACTTTCAAGATAAATGGCGTTACTGACGATGCCATCCGCCTTCGGTTATTTCCCTTCTCTTTGAGGAATAAAGCCAAACAGTGGTTGCATTCTCTTCCACGAGGGTCAATTACTATATGGGATCAAATGACCGGAAATTTTTATTAAAATATTTTTCGCCGGCCAAAACGGCCAAGTTAAGGAATGGTATCTCTTCTTTTGTGCAGATGGATTTAGAAACACTTTACGACGCATGGGAGAGATACAAAGATTTGCTGAGAAGATGTCCACACCATGGTTTACCCTTGTGGCTACAGATCCAAACTTTTTATAACGGTGTGAACCCTTCAACAAGGAAATTAATCGATTCAGCCGCCGGCGGAACTCTGAATAACAAAACTCATGAAGCAGCTTATGAATTTATAGAAGAGATGTCACTAAATAACTATCAGTGGCAAGTCACAAGGACAAGGCCAACAAAAGCAAACGAGTTTACAACCTTGACGCAGCATAACCATGCTATCAAATCGGTAGAGATGTTACATAAAAATTTGATGGTGTATATGGTTCCTCGCAGTACAACCGCTTATGCAATGCGACGTATGGAGCCGTGGCGAATCCTCGAGTACCCACCCTACTGACGGGGGCATGGAGAGCGAACAAATGAACTATATGGGTAACAATTTTCGATATAATAATAACCCTTATAGTAACACTTATAATCCAGGTTGGAAGAACCACCCCAATTTCTCATGGGGTGGTCAAGGAAATCAAAGGCAACAACCACCTCAAAACTTCCAACAACAACCCTACCCACAGGAAAAGAAGCCGAACCTTGAGGAGATGCTGACAAAATTCATAGCATTCACAGAAACAACAATTAAAAATCAACAAGCATCGATCCAAAGGATCGAGAATCAGTTAGGGCAACTGGCTAAGGAGATCTCTGAAAGACCACAAGGAAGCCTACCAAGCAACACTGAAACTAACCCAAATGAGCAAGTCCAACCCATAACAGCTCAAGAAAGTAAAGGGTTAGATGAGCCCAATTTAAAGCAAGAGAATGTGGTCAAAGAAGGTAAGGTTGAGGTAAGTAATAATAAGCCAAAACTTGTAATCAAAGAGTACCAACCTCGCATACCATATCCCGAAGCAATAAGGAGAGACAACACAGAGGAACAGTTCGGTAAGTTTCTTAAACTCTCAAAGAAATTACATATTAACTTACCATTACTTGAAGCTCTTTCGCAGATGCCAGATTCTAGGAAATTTTTAAAAGAGCTTTTGACAAACAAGCGAAGGGTAGACGAAACATCGCATGTGGAGCTAAACGTAATGTGGTCCGGAATTTCTTCAAAATAAACTACCATGAAAATTAAAAGATCCAGGGAGTTTTACAATTCCATGCTTAATTGGTAGTTTATCTATTGATAATGCGTTAGCTGATTTAGGGGCAAGCATAAATGTCATGCCTTATAAAATGTTTAAACAACTAGGTCTAGAAAAACCCAAACAAACTAGGATGAGCATTCAATTAGCTGATAAAACTATTCAAATTCCTAGGGGTATAATCGAAGATGTGTTAGTAAAGATTGATAAATTCATATTCCCAGTAGACTTTGTAGTTTTAGACATGGATGAGGACAATAGTATCCCCTTAATCTTAGGAAGACCCTTTTTAGCAACTGCCAGGACTAAAATTGATGTGGGAACAGGTGAATTAATACTCCGCGTAGGTGACGAATCAATCAGTCTTCAAGCTCTTGATTCGGCTAGGACATCGAGTAATCAAGGTGAGAAAGTAAATTCTATCGATAACCATTCGGTTAACCCTTCTTTTCAAGAAACACCACAAGAGAACACAACTGAACCTGATCCTGGACCCAGTGCCAACAAAGAAATAACTCACGAGGAACAAAGGATTCAGATCGATGAACTAGATGAGTGGAAGACGCATTTCAAGTAAAAACTAGGGATACACAAAGCAGAACCAAAGCCACTCTATGAGACAGACAAGTTCAAAATTGGAGATCAGGTATTGTTAAATAAAGCAGACCCTCGAATATCTCCTCCTGACCCTAATACAAACAAAGAAATCCCTTTAAGGTAATCAATGTTTTCCCATACTAACAAATGAGGTAAGTAATCCTATATTTGGCACTTTTAAAGTAAATACTACTCGACTCAAACTTTATCATAATAATAGAACTGATAGCATGAGAGAGGATGTTCAACTCTTCAAACCACCCTGATTATGCGAATGAGAGGTAAGTCTAGCTTAAGACTATAAACGAGCGCTTCTCGGGAGGCAACCCGAGCACTAACTCCATTAATTTTTACATTTTTACTTTTATTTTTCCTTTTCACCATTTAATTTTAAACTAACCAAAGTGCGATTTCCAAACCACACGGCTTTACACACGCCGCGTGGCCGTGTGGCGTGTGGATACTACTGCACTCGTGATCGACATAGCGCAGGTAGTACGAGCCAATGAAGAAATATTCCCAGATCACGGACGACTATAAATTGCCACGGCCGTGTGATATGGCCGTTGCCGACACTAAGAGAAGTCACACGGGCTCCGACTAAACACCACGGTCGTGTGATACAGCCGTGGTCGACACTGTTTTATCAAACATGGGCGTGGTGACCACGAAACGAGCGTACGAGAAATGAACGAAGCACAAAGATGGCGCGTGCGATACGGCGGCCGTGTGACCCAACACGCCCATGGTACACGGGCGTGGGGATGTACCAGACCTCAAAACTCTATTTAAACCACCCCCTTCTTAACTACTCCCCATTCCCCTTCCTCCATACATTCTTAGACCCCCCCTTCCATATTCTCCTTCCTTGGCCCTTTTCCAAACTCTAGATGTACACCATATCCATGTCGAAGAAGTGAAAGGATCCCGCACGCCTTCCCCGTGGAGACCGATTTACATAAGTTCATGCCTAAGTGACTTCATCCACTCGACAAGCCAAGGATATTTGAGGCCATTTCATTTTTAATTTTCTTTTTTCGTCGCATTTATTTTCCTTCTCTTTATCTTCCTTGTCCCTAAATAAATAATTAGTTTATTTTGAATTTTTCTTAGTATTTCTTGGCTATTTCTTCACGGGCTACCCAATTTCTTCATCTAGCGCAGTAATAGTGGGCAACCCCCATACCACCACCAGAGACGCCTCCTCCAACCTAGCTTTAACCTCCGAATCAAGTTTCCACACCTCCAACTCAAGGAATCAATCCAAATTCAGGAAGTTTCACTTCTCTCCCTATCTTATGATTTTATTATTTTGCTATTATCTATCTTTGTACATTGAGGACAATGTACAACTTAAGTGTGGGGGGTGAATCTTAAAAGTGCCTAATTTTTTACATTATTCTCAAATCCTGAATTATATCTCGTTTCTTAAGTAAATTTTCTCATATTACAATTAGAATGAAATTTCCTTTGATTCATGATTTTTGTTGATATGTTTTGAATTAAGTCATAGTTAATTGTGCATTGATGATTAAACTTTAAGATACTAGAGAATCAATCATGATAAGTCTATTTTCAGAATTAAAAATTTTTCTAGGTTGTTGACCTGAATTTGAATATTACTTTGAAGTTTGAAATTTACGAGGTTGACATCAAAATACCCATAATTTTTTGTGAGATGTTGAGCCTTATAGAGCATATATTCTTTTTCTTGCTTACTTTGTTGATTATGAGTGTGTCAACATTGATTTGTTATTCTAGAACTTGTATCGATTATACATGTCAAGACCACACCTTTGATTTGATGTACAGAGATGATGAAGGCACCTAGGTTTTAACCCACTTACTCCACTAAAAAGCCTACCTTCACAATTAACCCCTAGTGAACCCCTTTTAATCCTAACAACCCTTTTTATTGACTCACCCACTAATATTAACCCAAAACCCTTTGTATTCGTTATCACCTTTCCTTTTGAATACCCTTATATCGAGATTTGATTTGATCGGTTGCCTAATTATTTTAGTTTAATAATAGAATCCATCTTTTATTACTTGACTTGTTCTTAAAAAAAAATCTAAGTGTATTCATTATTAGTTTTGTGATTAAGTGAGCTTATATGTTTAAATTCCAATTACTGAAAAAGAAGCTCGTATTAGAGTATTATTAGTACAAGTTTTCAATTGATGTAATTATTTATCAGTTCATTTTTTCTAGTTAGGTAATTTGTCAATTCAATCTCGATTCTAACCCTCTAATTCAGCCTTTATCCACACCTTTAACCCAAGCTCCGTTGCAACCCTGTTAAAGACCTTTTTATTTGTGTATCATCTCATATTATAGTGGTGGAGATTTGATTTTCATGCAAGCCTATGAGATTAACTCTTCATGTTTGACTTTTGAGTGCTTTTTCTTGAACCTTAAACACCTCGAGTGATTTGAGTGAATCTTTAGTGAGGATGTCAATCCTTGTCGATTTTGAATCAGAGGTAACTATTTAGATGAGGGGAAACACCTAGGTTTTGTGCTACAAAGGTATGACTTAGATTGTTTGAATCTTTAGGACTCTTTGAGTTGAATTATCCATGAATGAATTATCTTTGAATTATGATAAAACACTATCGATGAATATTATGAATTGAGGAAGTTTGTTTTAATTGTGAGTTGAGAAATTTGCTTGAGGACAAGCAAAAGCTTAAGTGTGGGGGTATTTGATAAACCGTAATAGTAACATATTTTAAGCCCACATTTAGTATGCTTTTGGATGATTTATCCCTTAAATTATGTAATTTGGTGCTCTTAGTCCTTTGCTTTCATGTTTTATATTCAGGAGAGCATAGGAGGATGAAAAGAACGGAAAACAGGCTTAAAACGGGCCAAATGGGCCAGATCACGAAATCGACATGACCTGGGCCCAAGACCACACGGCCGTGCCTCATTGATAGACTCGAACACGACCTGACCACGATTCACACGGGCGTGTGCCACGGGCGTGTCCCTACCGTGACAAAGATGAATTTCACTCGGAATAAGATACTTGGAGGCAAAGAAACACATTCCAAAGCCTCTTTAAACACCCTTGTAGGAATTCTACTTGGATTAGGATACTTAAGGGCCAAGTAAGGCATCTCAAAGCCTATATAAAAACCCTAGGAGGCAACTTAAGGGAGGAGTCGACAGAAGCCTTCTGTCGGGGCGTCTAGCTAGGCCGAAGGAGGCAGATTTGTGGAATTTACTCAAAGAAAACCAGTTGATTCGTCTCAAGAAGCCGGAGTCATACTCAAAACGGAGGATCTCTCTTCAATTCCTTCAGGGGGTTTTAGGGTTTTTCTTATGTTTTGTTTCATCTTTTCTTCTGAGATGTTCTCTTTTATTATTATGAACTAAACCCTCAGATACCTGAGGGGGATGAAACCTAAGATGAATCTTGTTATCGTTTGCTAAACTATATGATAAATACTTTATTTGTTCTTAATTATGTGTTCTTAATTATTGTGTTGATATTTCCGGGATATTAATTCAAGTTTGATGTGCTTAGGTGGTGGAGCAAAAGTCCCTGCCTAAGAGTAGATCTAGCATAGTTAAGCGGAGTTGATCGCACGCCTAGAGATAGGGTGACGAGATTTTGCCGGATTAGGGTGAAACCTAATATGGGAGTCTATAGATCGAGTTAATGCAATTCTAGGGGTTTTAATTAGAAAGAGATTTCAATTAATCAACCTAGGGTTAGACGTTATTCGCTTTCGAGAGGGTCTAATATACATTAGGGAATCCTACGGATCAAGTCAAGTGAATAAATCGTCTGGTTTAGAGTTAGATAACAAGTGAAGTCTAGGTAGATTCTTCCTTGGGTATCGTCTTAAACAATTGGTTTTTCCCACAAGTAGTTTCCCCAAATTCATTCTTCTTTGTCTTAGAGTCTTTAGTTTAATAATTAGTTAATTTAGATTAAACAACAAATTCCCTTTATTTTAGGCTAGATAATAAAAAGAAAGTTAGTATTAGTACTTTTAGTTCCTTTGGGTTCGACATTCCGGTCTTGCCTTAACTATACTACTGTTCGATAGGTGCGCTTGCCTCAAATCGTTGTCATAGTAAGTTTCCAGGTTCGATCATTCTCATTTATAAATTTTAAGACTTTGACATCGCATAAAACACAACGATCAGGGCCCACGGGCCCATTGGGCCCACTCGACCCATTACAACCAAACGAGGCCCAAAACTGCCCAAGCCCATGAGAACTCTCATGGTGGCCTCACGCATCGTGCGCCCATTTCTATGGGCTCGGTTCACCACACGTGCATTCGCACGCACGTGTGGCATCGTTTGTCGATGTTTCGGCTTTTCGGCATTTGCTGATCCATAGTCAGAATGGTGTGAGTACACACCTGTTATGAGCGTAGGTTGAACCCTCGGGATTACGCACCTATAAATCCATATACTTTAATCATTAGCCTTAACCAAAGTAAGACATATCCATTCGGTTGAAACTGACAACTCACCACACTAATTACCAAGAACGACGGCAACTCTTGCTATGCTTGAACGTTCAGTCTACTCTCTTACGAAGTTGAGTTCCAAGGTGCCACAGATTCGGCAACTGACCAACAAAGGTTTTGGCTTTTTCAAAGGAACAAACAAGATTTGAGATGGAGAGAAATGTTCAGATTCGGCCTGATTAAAAGAATTAGAAGATGAGTGTTTCGGTCCTTTGAGAGAGAAAAGAGAAGGAGAATATAAAAAGAAAAGAGACTATTACCTTGCAACTATAGAAAAACCGAATGAAAAGGGAGATTCGATGATCAAAAACACATCACGCTTCAGACTAGATCAAGTTCAGCTAATGGCAAAAGAAAAGGAAACTGATTCAAATGGGGAAATGGGAATTTGGCTTATGGAGAAAGTAGTAGAAGCACAATGAAGAAGAAGAGATGTTTCGGTTATGGAGAGCACAAAAGAAAACAAGCGAGGGGAGAGTAGAAAAGAATGTACAAAAGAGAATAGAAGGAAACATGAAAAAAAAAGAACCCGAAATGTCTAAGGAGAAAGCCTAAAATGTCAAAAATGCTAAGAACACAAGAGAATTTCGGCACACCCTCCAAAAGGTTTCAATTTTCTCCTATTGCTACTCACCAAATGCCGAATTTCATGCCAAAATCAACCCCTAGCCGAATTTCTCCTCCTTTTCTTCTTTTGATCAAAATTCCCTCCAACACTTCCCATTTTCAGCCAAACTCTTCCACTCTCCAACTCCCACGATTCTCTCCTTGATTTGCTCCACAATCCACTCTCCATCACCCATTCGAAAACACCAAACCACCTTGACCAATTCAAACACTCCTCCATCAGAATTTGATTCCAACACAACCTCTTGTCATCTCCTGAGCAAAATAAAAGCCTCCAATTTGCCACATGTGGGATTCGAACTCCTTCCCCCTTGCTCCCTCCTTGACGCCACAACCACCTTGCCATATGCTCACCTTGTGTCTCTTAATCACACACAATTAAACTTAAGTTCTACTTTCCGAAGCCCTCTCCACTAAAGACAAAAAAAAAAAAAATTTCCCATGCTCAACCTCGAACCCATGCCTCTAAAGGACCCCTAAACTCACTCAAACAACAAGCCAAATAAACACAACATGGATTCAAGCAAAACTACTAACCCCTATCTTTTGGGATGCTACATGGTCTTGCCACTAAACTATACTACTATTCGGTAGGTGCGCTTGCCTCAATCATTGTCACAGTTAGTTTCTAGGCTAGATCATTCATTATATAAATTTTTAAGACTCTGACATAACGATCAAGTTTTTGGTGCCGTTGCCGAGGAACTAAAATATTAAGAACACTTGATTTTTATTACTTTAGCCATTTTATTTATTTACAATTTATTTTTATTTTATTTTAACTTTGCTAATTTTTCTCTTTCTTTGCTTCTGGCAGGTATTTCTAGTTTATGACTAGAAGAAACCCGTCAGGACCCTTGATTTTTGACAGTGAAATAAAACATACCACTCGCAAAAACCGAAGAGATTTCACTGAATAATTATCAATGGCAAGATATGAGGACAATGCCTAATAAAGCAACCGGTGTTTTCAACCTTGACGCGGTCACCATGTTATCTAACCAGGTAGAGCTTTTAAATAAAAAATTTGATGGTTGGGTACATCCGATAATACAGTACGATACAAATGGAGGAGGTGTGAACAACACAAAATATCTATCCTAGAACCCTAGCACAGAGAACGAACAAGTCAACTATATGGGTAACTATTCTAGACCTCAAAATAATCCCTATAGTAACACTTATAATGCAGGTTGGTGGAACCATTCCAATTTCTCGTGGGATGGCCAAGGAAATCGGAGACAACAACCCCTCCCATGCTTTCAACAACCACCTTACCAGCAGGAAAAGAAGCCGAACCTTGAGGAGATGCTAACAAAATTTATCGCAAAGTCAGAAACCCGTTTTCAAAACAGTGAGACAATGCTCAAAAATCAATAGGCATTAATTCAAGGGACCGAGAACCAAATAGGTCAGCTTGCTAAGCTGATCTATGAAAGACCACAAGGTATCTTGCCTAGCAACACCGAAACTGACCCAAGAGAGCAACCGCAAGCAATAACTGCTCACGATAGTGAAGGGTTAGATGAACCAAAATTGAAGCAAGAGAATGTGGTAGAGAAAGGTAAGGTTGAGGTAAGCCATGATAAACCAAAACCGGTAATTACAGAGTACCAACCTCGTGTGCCATACCCCAATGCGATAAAGAAAGACCACACAGAGGAACAATTCGGTAAATCTCTTAAACTTCCAAAGAAATTACATATTAACTTTCCGTTTCTTGAAGCTCTTTCGCAGATGCCAGATTCAAGGAAATTTTCAAAAGAGTTTTTGACAACAAAAGGAAGTTAGACGATACGTCACATGTGGAGCTAAACGCAGTGTGCCTAGCAATTCTACGAAATAAACTACCACGTGAGCTCACATTTCGTGTAAGTGACGAAACAATCACTCTTCAGGTTATTGACACGGCTAGGACATCGAGTATTAAAGGTGGAACCAATCACTTCAAAGTTGGGGACCAGGTACTGTCAGATACAATCGACCCTCGAATAGTCGCTTCAGAACTTAATACAAACGGTGCGACTCCTTTTACGGTACTTAAGGTCTTTCCATACGGAACGGTCGAGGTAACACATTCTAATTTCAGCACTTTTGAGGTAAATATTACCCGACTCAAACCATATGTTGATAGAATTGATAGTAAGAAAAAGGAGTTTCGAATCCGTAAACCACCATGGCCATATGAATAGCAGGTAAGTCTAGCTCAAGACTTTAAACGAGCGCTTCTCAGGAGGCACCCCGAGCATTAACCCTACTAACGTCCATGTTTTCGAATTTTAGCATCTAACTAAAAACTAACCAAATTTTTAGGCGTAGGTTTCCATACCACACGGCCTTGCACATGGGCGTGGCCGTGGCCATGTGGACACCACGAGTATGCATATCGGCGTGGCGGATATCGTGCAGAAACAGGACAAAAATTTTCCCCAAGACACGGGCTCCGACTAAATGCCACGGTCGTGCAACGCGGCCGTGGTCGAAACTGCCTAAAGAACACGGGCTGAGATAAATCACACGGCCGTGCGAGGCGGCCATGGTCGATATTATCAGTTTTTTCACATATCGCCGCCACCACCACCTCGAGATCACTCCGATGATGAGGGCCTTTGAGTCCTTTTTATTTTCTTATTTCTTATTTCTTATTTTTATTTATTTATTTTTATTTTAGTTCATTTTCCTTTATTATTAAACTCTTTAAATTTTTAAGTATAATTTGATTTCTTTTATCTCTGGCTGTTTAACTCTCAAGTAACTATAACAAACGTCCATTAAATAAGAACCCCCTAAAAACTTTACTGATAACTTTGCAATTTAAAAAGGTTCAAGGTGCCACTCAAGGAACGAACACACCACCGGAGTATTCTCCACCACCTTCACCTATGCCTAGTCATCATGTTCATCATTGATCATCCTCCGAGTATTTCATCCATAATTCAGGAAGTTTTACTTCTCCCTCTCTTTTTATTTTCTTAAAATATTGTTCATATATATCTTTGTACATTGAGGACAATGTACATCTTAAATGTGGGGGGTTGAATCTTAAAAGTGCCTAACTTTTTGCATTATTCTCAAATTCCTGAATTATGTCTTGTTCTTAAGTAAAATTTCTCATATTACTGTTAGAATGAAATTTCCTTTGATTTATGATTTTCATTGATATGTTTTGGATTAAGTCATAGTTAATTGTGTAGTGATTATTTAAACTTTAGGAGACTAGAGAATCAAGCACGATAAGTCTATTTTTCATGAAACTAAAAAATTGTTAGGTTGTCTACCTGAATTTAAGTATTACCTTGAAGTTTGAAATTTACAAAGTTGACATCAAAAGCCCATAATTTTTGTGAGATTCTGAGCCTTTTAGAGCATATATTCTTTTCCTTGCTCACTTTTTTTATTATTATGAGTGTGTCAACATTGATTTGTTATTCTAGAACTTGCTTCGAGTATATATGTCGAGACCACACCTTTGATTTGATATACAGAGATGATGAAGGCACCTAGCTCTTAACCCACTTACTCCATAAAAAGCCTACCTTCACAATTAACCCCTAGTGAACCCCTTTGATCCTAACAACCCTTTTATTGACTCACCCTCAACATTAACCAAAAACCATTATTGTTGAAATCCCTTTAATTAATTTGACCCATATTAAGTCGAGGTTTGATTTGAACAGATTACTTAGCTAAACTATGCTTTCCATTTCAGTTGTTAATTTTTTTATTATTGTATGATTTGTTCTTAAAAAAAACGAACTATATTCATTATTAGTTCTATGTTATTTGAGCTCAAACTGTTAATTTCATTATCTTTAGAAGAAGCTCATTTTATTAGTATTAAGTTTCCAATTGATGTAATTATTTATTATCAGTTCGTCATTTCTAGTTGGGTAATTTGTCAGGTCAATCTCGATTCTAACCCTCTAATTCAACCTTTATCCACACCTTTAACCCAAGCCCCGTTACAACCCTTTTAAAGACCTTTTGATTTGTGTATCATCACATATTATAGTGGTAGAGATTTGATTTTCATACAAGCCTATGGGATTAACTTTTCATGTTCGACTTACGAGTGCTTTTTCCTGAACCTTAAACACTTCAAGTGATTTGAGTGAACCTTTAGTGAGGATGTCAATTTTTGTCGCTTTTGAATTAAAGGTAATTATTTAGGTAAGGGGAAACACCTATTTTTCGTACTATAAAAACTATGACTTTGATTGTTTGAATCTTTAGGAACCTTCCGGTTAAATTATCAATGTATGAATTACCTATCAATTATGATGAAACACTGTTGATGAAGGTTATAAATTGAGGAAGTTCGTTTTAATTGCAAGTTGAGAACTTTGCTTGAGGACAAGCAAAAAGCTTAAGTGTGGAGGTATTTGATAAACCGTAATAGTAACATATTTTATCTCCACATTTAGCATGCTTTTGGATGATTTATCCCTTGAATTATGGAATTTGGTGCTCTTAATCCTTTAATTTCATGTTTTATACTCAGGAGAGCATAGGAGGATGAAAAGAACGGAAAATGGGCTTAAAATGGGCCAAATGGGCCAAAGTAGGAAATCAACACGGCCTGGGCCCAAAGCACACGGCCGTGCCCCTTAAGCAGGCTCAAACACGGCCTGAAGTCGATTTACACGGGCGTGTCCCTACCTTGACAAAGAGGAATTTCAGTCGGAATAGGATACTTAGAGGCAAAGAAACACATTCCAAAGCCTATATAATCACCCTAGAGGCCAACCTTTAGGGGGGCGTCCAGCTAGGCCAAGGAGCCGAGCCAGAGAGGTCAGAATCGTGGGATTTACTCGAAGAAAGCCAGTTGATTCATCTCAAGAAGCCTAAATCATACTCAAGACGGCGGATCTCTCCTTCAATTCCTTCATGGGGTTTTAGGGTTTTCTTATGTTTTGTTTTATCTTTTCTTCTAAGATGTATTCGTTTATTATTATGAACTAAACCCTTAGATACCTGAGGGGGATGAAACCTAAGACGGATCTTGTTATTGTTTTCTGAACTATATGATAAATACTTGATTTGTTCTTAATTATGTGTTCTTAATTCTTGCTTTGATATTTCAGGGTATTGATTCAAGTATTGATGTGCTTAGGCAGTGGAGCAAAAGTCCCTGTCTAAGAGTAGATCTAGCATAGTTAAGCGGAGTTGATCGCAACCCTAGACATAGGATGACGAAAATCTGCCGGATTAGGGTCAAACCTAATATGGGAGTCCATAGATCGAGTTAATGCAATTCTAGGGGTTTTAATTAGAAAGAGATTTCAATTAATCAACCTAGGGTTAGACGTTAGTAGCCTCGACGGAGGTATTAATATACATTAGGGAATCCTACTGATCAAGTCAAGTGAATAAATTGTCTGGTTCAGAGTTAGATAACAAGTGAAGTCTAGGTGGATTCTTCCTTGGGTATTGTCTTAATCAATTGGTTTTTCCCACAAGTATTTCCCCAATTCATTCTCTTTGTCTTAGCATTTTTAGCTTAGTAATTAGTTATTTTTAGATTAAACAATAATTCACTTCAATTCTTAGGCTAAATAATAGAAAGAAAGTTAGTATTAGTACTTTTGGTTCCTTTGGGTTCGACATTTCGGTCTTGCCACTAAACTATGCTATTGTTCGATAGGTGCGCTTGCCTCAATCGTTGTCACAGTTAGTTTCTAGGCTAGATCATTCATTATATAAATTTTTAAGACTCTGACATAACGATCACTTTCAAACGAGAAATGAAGCCACTGCAGAACAAGAGTGTTGACTAGCAGCCTCTAGTCCCTTGAGCAGCACCTAAACATTAAAACAACATATTACTAAACCAAATATCGATTCCCATAACTCCAAAATTTCAAGAGGACTTACCTACAGAACCCAACCGCAATGATTCACAAGGCAGAAAAGCGAACAAGAATTACAAGAAGCGACGATCAGTAGAGGAAATTTGAAGAGAAAAGAAAAATTAGGGAGAACGTAATAAAATGCAGAGAAAATTTGGCAGAAGAATAAGAAAGAAGAATACAAATAAAAACTGATTGGATTTTCCCCAACTTCCCACTACTACACAATCTCAACCATCTCAGCATTTAAATCCTCCTGAAACTCTTTCAGATAACCGAAAGCAAAAACATAGCACCCACGCTCACGCAGGGGTTCGAACACAGAACCCCACACATATCAGAGACTCTCTTACCACTCGAACCAGCAGGCTCATGCTGATATAGTTTTACAAACAATTTAATATAAGCCCACTGAGCCAGTATAAGGCTTAAGTCAGAAAAATACCAAAATTTACCAAAGGTATGGCTTGAACTTGGGACCCCTCACACACACCCAGAACACTTAGCCACTGAAGCAGATACACAGTTGTGTCACAATTCAACAGAAACATACATAAGAAATTTGGGGCATTACAACTCTACCCCCTAAAAAAATTTTGACCTCGAAATTTACCTGATCAGAACATATGAGGATACTGCTGATGCATCGAGTCCTCAGGCTCCCACGTAGCCTCCTCGGTGCTATGATTCTGCCACAGCACCTTCACTAAAGGAATGGACTTCCTCATCAGAACCTTAACATCATGATCCAGAATCTGAACCTGTTCTTCCTCAAAGGTCAAGTCTGGCTTAACCTCAATCTCCTCAACCGAGACGACATGGGATGGGTCAGAATGGTACTGCCTCAACATCGAGACGTGAAACACATCATGAATACGGTCCAGCTCAGGGGTAGGTCCAACTTATAAGCAACTGGTCCCACACGCTTCAGAATTCGATACGGTCCAATAAACCTAGGGCTTAGCTTGCCCTTCTGACCGAACCTGTAACAGCCCAATTTTGGGGCTAGTCAGAACAGTGGTCTTGGGACCACTAATCTGAGGTTGAGGAAAATTATTTTCATATTATTTTATGTGTTATAGCATAATTATATGAATGTATGAAAATTTTGGTGCATTAATTTTGGCGATTTCATGCTTAATTGTGAAAAAGGACTAAATCACGTTTAGTGTGAATGTATTGTTTTACAAGTCAAAGGTGTTAAATAGCTATAGAATTCTAATGGGAGGTCCCTAATGTGAAATTAGGCCTTTTTTAATGTAGTGGCAGACCATAGGGACAAGAACTGACATGGTCAATTGGTTAGGTGGGGTTTTGGTGACTTATTTGATAAATTAAAATAAAATAAGAAGAAAGACGATAAAACCTATCATCTTCACCATTTTTCCACCGAAAATACCAGAAAAGAGGGGGTTTTGAAAGCTTGAAAATTTTAGCAACTCATCTTCTCTACAAATCAAGAAGAACGCGGAAACAACCTTGACTGGGGAAAAGGCAAGGTTACGGATTAAGCCGTAGATTAACACATTTTGAATCGAGGTAAGTTTATGTGTAAACGGTACATATTGAATACTTATGTTGTTACTTATTAGTGTATTGTATGAATGAGATCATTTATGATTGATATGGATTGAATTCAATAGAAAATGAGTAATTCCCGTACGAACCTTGAAATATATATGTAAGTGTAGAATATTATCCGTAATAATCATTGGTGGGCTGTTTTCGATACCACCTTAATACTTACTCATGATGGGCTATGTGCGATACCATCGTTTATATTATCATTTGGTGGGCTAAGTGCGATACCACCGTAAATATTCTTGTTGGTGGGCAATGTGTGATACCACCCTATCATAGATTAATGGTGGGCTGTGTGCGAAACCATCGAGTGTTTGGTATTATTTTGAATGATTCATTGAGAAATCGTTTAAGTATATGTTTCATATGATGTTGTGGTGATGAGTGCAGGTAATATATGCAAATAATTGAGAGCATTATATTTGTTATATGGTTGAAATGTGGTAAGAGATGAAATGAGTAAGCATGATTATGAAATGTGGATTGTTTTTGCTTGGTATGAAAAGCATTGATTGATATATATATGTGTGTTATGATGCTATTTGTTTACATGTAAACTAAGTAATCTTAAAGCTTACTCCCTTTCCTTTTTCCCTTGTTTTATAGTGTCAAAGAGCCGGTTCGAGATACGAATTTATTTGAAAGATCACCCACACTATCAGCTCATCTCGGTATAGTTAGACTTAGCATTTTTGAATATGGCATGTATAGGGGCTAGGCTTAGTGGAGATGTTTTGTTATTTTGACCAATCGTGATGGCTCCTTATAGATGAATTCTCTTGTATATGGCCATAGTTAATGGCTCATTACTACTACTTTATGAAAAGATGAGGTTATTCATGAAAGTGTATATTGCAGAATTGGGTTGCTTAGTGAATGGTTGAATGGATTTTTGATGTGTGAGTTAGGGTGGCAAAAAGAGCTTGGCAAATAGCCTTGTTCTTGTCCACACGGGTAGGTACACGGGCGTGTGTCTAGGCCGTGTGTGACACACGGTCAGTCCCACGGGTGTGTGGCTAGGCCGTGTGTCCCCTGCATGTTAATGTTGCAAGTCAGTGTCGACCACGGGCTAGACACACGGGCGTGTGCCTAGGCCGTGTGACCCTTATGAGGTTGCTGACATCACAAACAGAATACCCAAGTTTTTACATACAGGCGAGGACACGGGCGTGTCTAGGCCGTGTGAAGCACACGGGCTAAGAACACGGGTGTGTGTCCAGCCGTGTGAAAACCTCTGTAGGTTCGTGATGGAAATAAATCCCACACGGGCTAGGGCCATGGGCGTGTGTGACCACACGGCCTGTCCACACGGGCGTGTCCATTTTCACACGGGCGTGTGGCCCTGTTAAGGCAAAATTTTTCCAAGTTTATAAAAGTTTCCAGTTTGATCCCAAGGTCCTCGGTTTGCATGTTTTAGGCCTTGTATGTTCATAACAAGAACGTTAGACATGTGAATGAAAGGTTTTAAATTGCAATGAAATTTGATAGTGTAACATCCCAAAATTGGGCCTAGTAGAATTGGACCTGTTGGGCCCATTGGGCCTTGAGCATAGAAGCGTTTTAAAATTCATGGGAATTTGAGAACGACATTATTTCAAGTTGGACTTATTAGGAAGGTGATTTTGAAGAGTTATGAGGTTTCTAGGAAGTTCCGGGTTCAAGTTAAGTTATAGGAAGAATTTTGTGTTTGAGCACTTTAAGGAGAGATAGTAAGTGACCTCAATGTTTATGGAATTAAATGAGTAAATTGCTAGCATAATTGAACAATTGGTAAGAAGGTTATGGCGCCACATGAAGTACCTTGAGGGAAGAGGTTCAAATCCCATTGTGTGCAAATTTTGACTATTATTTTTGCATTCTTTCCCTAAGTGTCGGCCAAACGTGTAAATAAGGCAAGGTGGACTTTTTATTTTTGGCAAGATGGCTAAGGAAAATAGGAAAGGATGAAGGTGAGGAAAGAAATCAAGTGAAAGGGGAAAGTAAGGGGAACATGTGGCCTTTTTCAAGGGAAGTGTTATGGAAAGTGTGGTTGGCCAATTTTTTACCATTATGGTCATGAATGTGGACGGTTTTGGGTGTAGAGGGAGGTAGCCGAATTTTCTTTGGCAATTGGTAAAAGTTTTGGTGTTGTTTTGGCCAAAAACTCCTATTTGCAACTTTTGTGTCATTTTTCTTTTCTCTCCAAATTTCCTTCTCCTTCTTGCCGAATCTTCAAGCTTTGAGTGTACATCTTTCTCCTTTGTTTGGCCGGATCACTCACCTTTTTGTTTATCTCCCCTTAGATAGCTGAAACAATCTAGCACTCTTCTCTCCATCCATTCTTTTCTTTTGACCTTTTCATAAACATTTTCTCTATTCTTAATTCGACATTACCTTGTGATCAAATCATCCTCTTTTCGTAGTGATTTAAGTGAGTGGCGCTACAAGGAAATTAACAATCGGTAAGTAGTAGTTCTCTCTTTGTCGATAACTTTGTTTCATCCGAGTTTTTCCTTAATAATCGAGTGTTCTTCTTTCTCTCTCGTTGGGTCTGAGTTACATTCTTTTCTGTGATATGGCCATCATTGGATTTAGGGCTTTCAACAAGGTGAAGGAGCACAAGTGATTTGTATTAACCAAATCGTTATCGTCGACTTGTCAAGCAAGTGGGGTAAGAACGTTGTTATAAGATTTGTTTTGATCAAAGGTGGGATAATTGCTAACGACTCTTTCACTCACCAAATATTTTTAGGATGGGATTTCAGTAGCCAAAGGGTAGGATCGATTTTTGGTGCACTGAGGGAGATCACATTTGTGGTATTGAAACAGTAGAAAGCACAACTTGTAATCAAGGTGTGTAATCCCATACCCTTCCGTATACATATTTTAAGTGGTGTGTAATCTCACACTTCTCTGAAAGTTTGCATGAAATATTCTGTGATTCGGTCGAAATACCGAAGAAAACCAAAAACCGGCATCCGTGATCACTTGGGCGTGCGTATGTCCGTAGTGGTAACCATAGTTTGCAAGGAAATAGTTTTTGGTCAGCAACAGTGACGTGATTTTGAAAAATCACGAAAAATAGGAGAAAAGGGATTAATAAGTGAATAAGATAACAAATTAAAGCTTACTGTGTCTATTTTGATATGGAAGAAACGAAGAAGGAAAACGAATTTTATATTCTGAGATATCTTAATTTTAGTGAGACTGGTTCTGATCGACTTTGTGGTTCCCTGTTCTGTCTTGGAAAAATCATATAAAATTGTACAAAGTGAATAATGAGTTATAATTTATATTTATAAATTCCTTAGTGAGCCTATTTTCAACAGAAACAAGTGAGAACAGTATATGAAAACCGTACAGTGAGATATTTGAAATTAAGTTAAGAGAGGTCAGAATCGTTAGATAGTGAAATAAGGGAAACTTTAAGGAATAAACTGTACTAAACGGCTAAGCCAAAAATTCTGGAAAAATTTTAGTAAGAAGATATATGAGTCTAGTTTCAAGGAAAATTTACAGATTTAAATTTTGAGTTTTCTAACTCGAGTTATAGTCAATTTAGAACAGTATATGAAAACCGTACAGTGAGATATTTGAAATTAAGTTAAGAGAGGTCAAAATCGTTGGATAGTGAAATAAGGGAAACTTTAAGGAATAAACTGTACTAAACGGCTAAGCCAAAAATTCTGGAAAAATTGTAGTAATAAGATATATGAGTCTAGTTTCAAGGAAAATTTACTGGATTTAAATTTTGAGTTTTCTAACTCGAGTTATAGTCAATTTAGTCAAGATGACGCAGATGGACAGCTTTCAAATTTTATGCCCAAATTAGTAGTTAAGTCCGGGGTTGCGAAATTACCAAAATACCCTTAGAGTGTAAATTACCGAAATACCCCCACAGGTTGCGAGATTACCGAATTACCCTTAGTGGGTAAAATTACCGATTTACAAAATGCCCCTATGGGCCGATTTGATAGATTGTTATAATGGGCCAATTTACCAAATGTCCTTATGGACCGACATCAAATGCCCTATGGGCCGAATGATCGTATTGCTTTAATGGGCTGATTCATAAAAAGTATTCAATAGGTTAATGGATGTTATTTTTATATGGATGTTTTACGATTATGTATGATGCATCTTTACATATTGCATGGGATGGGAAAATTTGAATGAAGAGAAGTATAGACTGGTGGCATTGCCACAAATTCTGATAATGGCTATGTGCCTAACATATGAATTAACGACTCTGTGTCGATCATTTTACCGTATATGAATCTGGTGGCTCAGCCACAAATAGTATAAATGGCAGCTTGACTGCAAATTAGAGAGACTGGCGAGGTGGGTTGACTTGATCCCCACAGGAGAGACTGGCTGGTACGGGGGACAGATTGGATGGATGGGTTGGGTTGCATACTTTGCATTCATATATATATATACTGTTTTGTAATTAGGCTTCGGCCCAAGATTATCTTAAATGGGCTTAGGCCCAAGATATTTCTAAGCGGGTTCAGGCCCAGTGGATGACGGTAAGGGGATTTCACACTAAGTTCTTGTAACTCACCCCCCTTTTTCTTAACCCTTGTAGGTAATGCTCAGTGATGTGGACTTGGGCCATGGATGACTCGGTTGAAGCCATAGTTCAGAAATGGTGTTTTATTTTGAACTTTAAATTTCTATTTCCGTTCACTTTACTATTTTGGGTTTGTCTTATGTTGTAATAAGGCCTCTGGAGTATTTTATTATTTCCTTTATGGTTGTTATACTTATTATTTTGCTTAAATTGTTTAAAATGAGAATTTTCTAAAAACTTAAATAAAGGTTTACCAAAATCGATTAACAAATGGATTTCATAATAAACTTTTATAAATATTTTAACACAGAAGTTTTCACTCGAACTTTCAAATGATATTTTCAAAAGACACGGTTTTAAAGTTCACTACCTTGATTGTTGACTCATCAATCAATCTTTCAAAAATACTTGTATTTTATCTACGTTTCCGTAACGATTTCAAAATGCTTCTGCAACTCTATTTCTAAACATCACATTTTTATTTTGCTCATTTCAAATATGCTTTCGCTACTAAAAAGGTTTTTTTTTAAAGATTATTACGTTTTCAAGTAGTTAACAATTGCTTAAGTGTTTTTGGTTTTAACAAAGAGGCTGTATTTCTCAAGCAAGTTTTTAATAATCGGAAAGATGTTTTTTTTTTACTTCCATGTGACACACCAGATTCGGGCCTAACTTCTAGGCCGGGTTTGGGGTGTTACAGATAGCTCAAAGTTGTATGTTCAAGCGAGATAAGTCCGGTAATGCCTCGTACCCGGTTCCGGCGTTGAATACGGGTAAGGGGTGTTGCAGAACCTTAGAACTTTCTTCCACGGAGAGACCTTAAGAAACACAAAGTCCCCCACAGAATATTCAATCTCATGCCTCTTCAGATCTGCATACAATTTCTGTCTGTCAGAAGCCGCTTTCAGACGGTCCCGAATCAGTCGAACCTTATCCTCAGTTTCAAAAACCAACTCAGGACCCAAAACTCGCCGTTCACCCAACTCAGTCCAACACAAAGAAGTACGACACTTACGACCATACAGAGCCTCATAAGGTGCCATCTGAATACTCGACTGGAAACTGTTATTGTAGGCGAACTCAGCTAGCGGCAGATAATCCTCCCAACTACCTCGAAAATCAATCACGCAACTCCGAAGCATATCCTCAATATCTGAATCACCCTCTCAGATTGACCATCGGTCTGAGGATGGAACGCAATATTGAAGTCCAACTTTGAACCCAGAGCCTCGTATAATTTCTTCTAGAATCAAGAAGTGAAGCGAGGGTCTCTGTCAGAAATAATCGACATTAGAACCCCATACAATCTGACTATCTCAGATATATACAGCTTCGCCAACTTCTGAAGAGAAAAGTCTGTCTGAACCGGAATGAAGTGTGCAGACTTGGTCAATCGATCCACGATGACCTAGACAGAATCCTTCTTAGTGGGTGTCAAGGGCAACCCACTAACGAAATCCATAGTCACACGTTCCCACTTACGTAAGGGAATCTTGACTGGCTGCAATAAACTCGAAGGCAACTGGTGCTCAGCCTTAACTTGCTGGCACGTCAGACATCAAGCTACAAAATTAGTAACCTCACACTTCAAATCCGGCCACGAATACAACTCACTGAGGTCGCGATACATCTTATTACCGCCGGGATGCATAGCAAAAGGGCTACTATGCACCTCCCTCAGAATCGACTGCCTCAGATCCTCATCGTTCAGTACACAAATCTGTCCTCGAAAACACAACACGCTATCACTGTTTAACCCAAAATCTAAAGTAGTACCACTCTCCACCTGACGGAACCGTGCACCCAGAGTCTCATCCACTAACTGTTTATCTCGAATCTGATCAATACAAGTCGGTTTAACCTACAACTCGACTAATAGACTCCCATCATCAAACAGACTAATGCGTGTAAACATCGCCCTTAGATCAGACATCGCTCTTCGGCTTAGAGCATCAGCCACCACATTGGCCTTACCAGGGTGATACTCGATTGTGCAGTCATAATCTTTGAGCAGCTCAATCTATCAATGCTGTCTAAGATTCAACTCCTTCTGAGTAAGGAGATACTTGAGGCTCTTGTGATCGGTGTAGATGACACAGCTTTCACCATACAGATAGTGCCTCTAAATTTTCAGTGCAAAGACCACAGCAGCTAACTCGAGGTCATGCGTCGGATAATTCCCTTCATGTGTCTTAAGCTGACGGGACGCATAAGCCACAAGCTTACCATCCTGCATTAGTACGCAACCTAATCCAACATGCGACGCATCACTGTACACTACAAACTCCTGTCCAGATTCAGGCTATATCAGAACAGGAGCCTGAGTCAGAACAGACTTGAGCTTCTCAAAGCTCTCTTGCTGTGCATCAGTCCAGATGAATGGCACACACTTACGCAGAAGCTTAGTCAACGGCGCAGCAATCAAAGAGAACCCCTCAAAAAACTGCCACTAGTATCTCGCCAAACCCAGAAAACTACGAATTTCAGACACATTCTTGGGCTGCTTCCAATCCAACACAGCCTCAATATTTCGAGGGTCAACACGAATCACCTCAGCAGAAACCACATGCCCTAAAAAAGTTACTTCACGAAGCCAGAACTCACACTTGCTTAGCTTAGCGTAAAGTTACTTCTCACGCAGAATCTAAAGTACTGCTCTAAGATGCTCATCATGCTCATCTTCAGTCTTAGAGTATACCAGAATGTTGTCGATGAAGACCACAAAGAACTGATCCAGATAGGGCTAAAATACTCGATTCATCAGATCCGTGAATGCGGCCGGTGCATTTGTCAACCCGAAAGGCATAACTAGAAACTCGTAATGTCCATAACGAGTCCTAAATGCCGTCTTATGCACATCCACCTCCTTAACCCTCAACTGATGATACCCTGAACGGAGATCGATCTTAGAGAACAAAGAAGCCCCTCGAAACTGATCAAATAAGTCGTCGATCCTCGGAAGTGGATACTTATTCTTAATGGTCAGCTTGTTCAACTGCCGGTAATCTATACACATCCTCATGGTCCCATCCTTTTTCTTAACGAACAGAACTGGTGCTCCCCACGGAGGCACACTGGGATGAATGAAACCACGGTCCAACAATTCTTGCAGTTAAGCCTTGAGCTCTGTTAGCTCCTTTTGTGCCATATTGTAGGGAGCGATGGACATCGGAGCTATACCCGAAAGAAGCTCAATCCCAAATTCCACTTCCCGATTCAGTGGTAATCCTGGTAACTCTTCAGGAAAGACGTCCGGAAAGTCTTTTACTGTTCTGATGTTCCCAACAGAAGAGTCCCCAGAATCTGAAACACTTACATAGGCCAAGTATGCCGCACATCCTTTTCGGACCAGTTTTTCATCTACTAACATTGAGATCACATGCGACAGGTAGTCTCGACGCTCACCAATCATAACCATCTCCACATCATTCTTGGTCCTCAAAACGACCCTCTTAGCAGTGCAATCCAAACTAACTCGGTGCTCCACAAACCAGTCCATACCCAAAATTAGGTCGAACTCCCCAAATGAAAGCTCTATCAAATTAGCCAGGGATATCTCCCTTTGCACCTCTAACGGGACATCTTTATACAGTTTACTAACTTGAACAGACTGCCCCAACAAACTTATCACAGTAACCTCGCTAGAAGTACTCTCAATCGATAATCCCAGATTTTCAGAAACAAAATAGGCTATATAGGAATGAGTAGATCCTATATCTATCAGAGCAAGGTATGGTACATGTAATAGCCCGGTTTGGACCCTAGTCGGAATAGTGGTTTCGGGACCACAAATCTGAGATCATAAAAATATTTTAATATTATTTTTCGTGTTTATAGTGTGTGATTAAGCATGTGTGAAAATTCTGTCTGAAAATTTTATCATTTGTGTGCCGAATTACGAAAAAGGACTTAATCGCATAAAATGCAAAAGTTGTGTGCTGAATGTTAATGTGTTGAATTGACATGGCTTATTAAAGGTGAAGTCCTTATGGTATTATTATGCCATTTTAAGCTAGTGGACCATTATATCCATAGATTAAATGTTTTGTATTAATATGTCATTAAGGGTAAAAAGGTAATATGGTTATTAAACTAAATTAATATAACAAAACATAGAAATAAAGCCATTATCATCATCTTTTGTGCCGAAAATACAAATAAAATAAGGAGAATAAGAACAAATAGGGTTCGACTAGCTTTGAGCTTGATTAAAGGTTAGTTTTTGTTCAATTTTTGATAATTTCTACGTTTTTGCAATCGTTGCTTTGTGTTCTTCAAAACCCATGCTTTAATTTTGTGAATTGATGATGATTTTGAAATATTCCATTGATGAACACATGAGTTTTGTGATGTTTGAAGATGAATTATGAAAGATATGTGATATATTAACATAGTTTGTCTTTGAATTTGAGTAATTTGGACCTAATTGAGAAAATAATATTTTGAGGGACTAAAATGTGAAATAAACAAAATGTGTGGACTTGTATTGAGCATGGGAATATTCGGCTAGGCATGGGTGAAGTGAAATTTTGTGTATTTTGTGATTTTGTTAAATAGGGACTAAAATGTCAAAATGTGAAAATATGAGGGCTATTTTGTAAAATGCCCTAAATATGTGTGTTTGGACTAAATTTAATGAATTGGTGATTAAATGAGTTAAATTTGAAAATGTATAGACCAAGAAAGGAGAGATTCGGATCGAGATCGAGGCAAAGACAAAGTACTCGATTGATCAGCTAGTTTTAGTATTTCAACGTTCGAGGTAAGTTCGAATATAATACAAGTTGTTAAATTTATATCTATGTGATGAGAAATGAATGAATTTTATAGTTAATGAAATAGAAATGTTATATATGTAATTTAGTAATGAGGCACTATGTGTGCGATACCGAAATAAGTTCGGTTTAAAGTACAGGCACTAAGTGTGCGATGACATTTATGCTTCGACTACGAAATTGGAACTAAGTGTGCAATTGAATCAAATGAATAACAAAGGTTGATCGAAATGTAATATCTACCATTGAGTAGCATGGATGGTGAATAACTATGTGTTGGCTAAGGAATGTATTGAACCTTTGTGGTTGATGAAATTATGTATGGAAATATGAATGGTGGAGTGAGTATATTAGCTATGGATGATATGGTGTGAATATTTGAGAGTTGATCTATGTGATGGATTAACTTTGTATATTGTATTTGATTTATTAAATTGAATGTATTATGTTACGAACTTACTAAGCTTTAAAAGCTTATTGTGTGAATTATTTCTCTGTTTTACAGTATTAATAAAGCTAGCTCGGATCTGGGGATCGTCAGCGACTCAATCATACTATCGGCTATTTATTTTGGTACTTTTGAAAGATGTATATATTTGGTATATAGGCTAGTGGTTATGGTATGTTTTATAATGTTTGGACCTTGCCATGTGATATGGCTTGGATGTTGAATGTTGATGGTTTATATGTGAAGCTATGGAAATGATGAATGTGGTATGAAATAGTGAGAATGGAATTGGTATATTTCATGCTTGAATTGGTTGATGAGAATGGCATTTTAAGTGTGAATTTGTGGTATGACTAGGTGATGCTTAGTTATATGAATTGAGTTGTCAATATGATATTTTGGATGGATTTATTTGAGTAGGAATTGAGTATGGAAATAAATGATGTAATAGATGATTAGTTGGTGCTTCAAATGGTAGTTTGTGGTTGCATTTGAGGCATGAAATGGTATTGGTTTGATGCATATAGGTGATTCCAAAGTGTGGATGGTAATTTGGCCTTGAAAATGGCCTATAATTGCCCACACGGTGGAGCACACGGGAGTGTGGCTCGACCGTGTCCTTCGAGGTTGTGTTTCAAAACAAGTCAGGCTCGACCACGGGCTGAACACACGGGCGTGTGACTGGCCGTGTGGTGCAAGTCAGGCTCGACCACGGGTGAGGAACACGGGCGTGTCCACGGCCGTGTGGACAAGTCAGTATGTATGCCCTATTTTGATCCGGCTTACACACACGGATGTGTCTGAGGCCATGGGAGGCACACGGCCTACCCACACGGGCGTGTAACCTCTGTAACTTAGAAAAATGTTTAAATATCAGAAATTTTCGTATGTGTTCTGTTTAGTCCCGACCCTTTTCTAACATATGTTTAGGATCTCGTTGACCTATTTAAGGGACTATATGTTTATATTTGAACATGTTTGATTGATGATTGACTATGTGTTGTAAAATGATATGAAATGTTCGGAAATGATTAGTAATGCCTCTTAACCCTATTCCGACGATGGTTAACAGGTTAGGGGTGTTACAGTACATCAAAAATAAGGAATGTACCAGTGATGACGTCAGGAGCATCCCTGTCCTCTCGGCGACATACAGCATAAACAAAAGCAGGCTGCCTCACCTCAGTCTAACCAGCACCTCTGCCCGATGCTCTCTCTGTGGAGCAATTAGAACTCTCAGATTATCTATCAGCCCATCCTCTGAACGAACACACCTCTCATATTCCGATGCCACCATAGCTTGGGCATAACGGCTCAGCCTCAGAAACTCAGCCTCATACTCAGCCACAGATCGGTCACCCTATGTGAGATCCAGGAACTCACGTCTCCGGGCATCAACATAGCTGGCTCCCACATACTTGCTCTGATATGCTATCTTAAAGAACTCCCAAGTCAAATGATCAAGCTGAGTGCCCTCCTTAACAGTCAACCACCACTGGTAAGCCTCATCGTGACGCAAAGAGACTGTACCCTTTAGTTTCTGCTCGGGGGTACAGTCTAGATTATCCATAATCCTCTATGTGGCCTCCAACCAGTACTCGGCCACATTAGGGGCAACTCCTGTGACACCCTAAATAACTCAGCTCCATTATACCGGAGTCGTTCGGTTAAGGGCCATCGACCCCCAGATCCAGTGTTGGGCCCAGCGACCCTCTCCAATATCCTCAACATGGCTTGGGACAGTGCGTCGTCCCCAGTGGAACGACTCTGAGACCCAGACCCAGTCTTAGTAACAGGTGACACAGGTGTCTCACTAGTGTCCAGATGCGGCATGCTGCCCAAAGATGAGAACTCAGCTCGAGCCCCCTACGGCCTCTACTTCGGCCTCGAGTACCACGTCCACAGATACCTCATGCGCTCATTGTAATTTCTAAGTTATTTACATTAAAAATTTTATGCATCAGTTCAATATTTATTAACAGATATTTTATGCAGAAAGTTTCAGAAGTTCAGAGTATTTCGGATGTTTCAGTCTCTAAATGTTTCACTACAGTTTCAGAGAGTACTTATTAATAATGTTTTCAAAGTAACTATATACAGTATTTCAGAATAATCAATCTAAGTTTCAAGAAATTTACATAATCGGCGCCGGAGACTCGGTGGACCACATACTTAATCAGAGTAATTAAAATCCTTTGAAAACCTATTCTTTAAAACCAAATTTTGGAACCCAAAATTCACAGCCGAGTTTTGCAACCTAGCTCTGATACAACTAAATATAACACCCCAAACCCGGCCTAGACGTTATGTCCGAATCTGGCGATGTAACATGGAATGGATTTTAAAAACAACTAACACGGTGAAACTGTTTCGGATCTACTAACTCTATTTGTGTAGAATTATTATCAAAACGTTCATTCTTGCTTAAATAACTTTCCTTAAAAGTGTTTAAAGGCGGAAGCTTACGAAAAACCATTATAATTAAGTAAAACCGTTCGTGATTTAGAAAACATTTCCTTTTGGTAAAATCCCGATTTTTATCGAGTTTTGCAACTATAAGATCATAAACACTGTAAAAACCCAAGTTTAAGCAAAACAGTCCATAAAGTCCTGATTACAAAAGAAATACCCAGCAAATTAAAATGAAACCATAAAACCAAAGTGTAACAGTTTTAAAAGAGTGGTCACGTCGAGTCCACCACTGCACCGATCCGCCTAACCATGTGGGTTACCTGTTGATAAACCGTATTTTATACATATTTTAATCCCACATTTAGCATACTTTTTGGATGATTTATCCTTTGAATTGTAGAATTTGATGCTCCTAATCCTTTAATTTCATGTTTTATACTTAGGAAAGCATAGGAGGATGAAAAGAACGAGAAACGGGCTACAAACAGACCAAATTGGCCAAAGTAGGAAATCAACACAGCCTGGGCCCAAGCCACACGGCCGTGCCCCTTTAGCAGGCTCGACCACGGCCTGGATTCGATTCACACGGGCGTGTTGCATGGGCGTGTCCCTACCGTGACAAAGAGGAATTTCACTCAGAATAGGGTACTTAGAGGCAAAGAAAGACATTCCAAAAGCCTATATAAACACCTTAAAGGCCAACCTTGAGGGGCGCGTCAAGCTAGGCCAAGGAGCCAAGCCAGAGAGGTCAGAATTGTGGGATTTACTCGAAGAAATCCAGTTGATTCATCTCAAGAAGCCGAAATCATACTCAAGACGGAGGATCTCTCCTTCAATTCCTTCAGGGGGTTTTAGGGTTTTCTTATGTTTTGCTTTATATTTTCTTCTAAGATGTATTCTTTTATGATTATGAACTAATCCCCTCAGATACCTGAGGGGGATGAAACCTAAGACGGATCTTGTTATTGCTTTCTGAACTATATGATAAATACTTGATTTGTTCTTAACTATGTGTTCTTAATTCTTGTTTTGATATTTCAAGATATTGATTCAAGTATTGATGTGCTTAGGCAGTGGAGGAATATTCCCTGTTTAAGAATAGATCTAGCATAGTTAAGCGGAGTTGATCGCAACCCTAGAGATAGGATGACGAAAATCTGGCGTATTAGGGTCGAACCTAATATGGGAGTCCATAGATCAAGTTAATGCAATCCTAGGGGTTTTAATTAGAAAGAGATTTCATTTAATCAACTTAGGGTTAGACGTTAGTAGCCTTGAGAGAGGTATTAATATAAATTAGGGAATCCTACGGATCAAGTCAAGTGAATAAATCGTCTGGTTCAGAGTTAAATAACAAGTGAAGTCTAGGTGGATTCTTCCTCGGGTATTGTCTTAATCAATTGGTTTTTCCCACAAGTATTTTCCCAATTCATTCTCTGTGTCTTAGCATCTTTAGCTTAGTAGTTAGTTAATTTTAGAATAAACAACAAATCTCTTAATTCTTAGGTAAAATAATAAAAAGAAAGTCAGTATTAGTACTTTTGGTTCCTTTGGGTTCGACATTCCGGTCTTGCCACTAAGCTATACTACTGTTCGATAGGTGCGCTTGCCTTAATCGTGGTGATATTTAGTTTCTAGGCTCGATCATTCATTATATAAATATTAAGACTCTCGACACACGTTCAAGTTTTTGGCGCCGTTGCCGGGGAACTGCAATATTAAGAAAGCTCAATTTTTATTACTTTAGCCATTTTTTTTGCAATTTACTTTTATTCTGTTTTTAACTTTGCTAATATTTTTTTCTTTTATTTGTTCCTAGCAGGTACCTCTAGTTTGTGACTAGAAGGAACCCGACAGGACCCTTAATTTGCGACAGTGATATTGAAGGTACCGTTCGCAGAAATCGTAGAGAAATAAGGCGAAGCTTAAATTACATAGAAGAAAAGCAAGAAGACGAAACCAAACTACCGAAGAGATGGCTGAGAATAATCCGCTACCTCCAGAGGTGGCTAAAAATCATGCTTCTCAAACTATGTATGATTATGCTAAACCTAATTTAATAGGAACTGAGTCAAGTATCGTTAGACCTGCTATTGCTGCAAATAATTTTGAATTGAAACCTAACACTATACAGATGATACAACAGTTTGTTCAGTTTGATGGTTTGCAGGATGAGGATCCTAACACACACTTGGCAAATTTTCTAGAATTCTGTGATACCTTCAAAATAAATGGCGTTTCTAATGATTCCATCCGTCTTCGGTTATTTCCCTTTTTTTGAGGAATAAAGTAAAACAGTGGTTGAATTCTCTTTCACTAGGGTCAATCACTACATGGGATCAAATGACCGAAAAATTCTTGTTAAAATATTTTCCACCGGCCAAAACGGCCAAGTTGCGGAATGATATCTCTTCTTTTGTTCAGATGGATCTAGAAACACTATATGATGCATGGGAGAGATACAAGGATTTGTTGAGAAGGTACCCTCACCATGGGCTACCTTTGTGGCTTCAGGTTCAAACCTTCTACAACGGTGTGAACCCCTCAACAAGGCAACTAATCGATTCAGCTGTCGACAGAATGCTGAATAACAAAACTCCTGAAGTGGCCTACGAGTTTATAGATGAGATGTCCCTGAATAACTATCAGTGGAAAGTTACAAGGACAAGGCCAACAAAAGCAGCTGGGGTTTTCAACCTCGACGCAGTAACTATGATATCAAATCAGGTAGAGATGTTAAACAAAAAGATTGATGGTTTGTGTTCTTCGCAGGTACATCCGGTAATGCAGTGCGAAACAAGTGGAGGGCTGGCAAATCCTGAGTACCCACCCTACGGACATAGCATGGAAAACGAACAGATGAACTATATGGGTAACAATTTCAGATCTCAAAATAACCCTTATAGTAATGCTTATAATCAAGGTTGTAGGAACCACCCCAATTTTTCGTGGGGTGGTCAAGGAAATCAGAGACAACAACCCCCTCCAAACTTCCAACAACAGCCCTACCCACAGGAAAAGAAGCCGAACCTTGAGGAGATGCTGACAAAATTCAAAGCGGTGTCAGAAACTCGTTTCCAAAACACCGAGACAACACTTAAAAATCAACAAGCATCGATTCAAAGGATCGAGAACCAGCTAGGGCAACTTGCTAAGCTGATCTCCGAACGATCGCAAGGAAGCCTACCAAGCAACACTGAGACTAACCCAAAGGAGAAAATTCAAGCCATAACAGCTCATGATAGTAGAGGGTTAGATGAGCCCAAATTAAGGCAAGAGAATGTGGTAGCGAAAGGTAAGGTTGAGGTGAACCATGACAAACTAAAACCGGTAATTAAAGAGTACCAACCTCGTGTGCCATATCTCGATGCGATGAAGAAAGACAACATAGACGAACAAATTGGTAAATTTCTTAAACTTTTAAAGAAATTACATATTAACTTACCATTTCTCGAAGCTCTTTCACAGATGCCATATTCAAGGAAATTTTTAAAAGAGCTTTTAACAAACAAGCGAAAGTTAGACGAAGAGTCGCATGTGGAACTAAACGCAGTGTGCTCAGTAATGTTGCAAAATAGACTACCACAAAAATTAAAAGATCCAGGGAGTTTTACAATTCCATGCTTAATTGGTAGTTTATTTGTTGATAATACTTTAGCTGATTTAGGGGCAAGTATAAATGTTATGCCTTATAAAATGTTTAAATAGCTAGGTCTAGGGAAACCCAAACAAACTAGGATGAGCATTCAATTAGCTGATAAAACTATTAGAATTCCTAGGGGTATAATTGAAGATGTACTCGTGAAAATTGATAAATTCATATTCCCAGTAGACTTTGTCGTTTTAGACATGGATGAGGAGAACACGATCCCTCTAATTTTAGAAAGACCCTTTTTAGCAACTGCTAGAACTAAAATTGATGTTGGTACAGGTGAACTCATACTCCGTGTAGGTAACGAATCAATCAGCCTTTAGGCTCTTGACTCGGCTAGGACATCAAGTAATCAAGGTGAGAAAATTAATTTTATTAATGACCATTCAGTTAAACCTTCTTTTCAGGAAGCACCACAGAACCACACAACTGAGCCCGATCCTAGACATCATGACAACAAAGAAGTAATTCATGAGGATCGAAGGCTTCATATTGATGAACTAGACGAGTGGAAAACACATTTCAAGGAGAAACTAGGAACACATGAAGCAAAACCGAGGGAACCCCCAAACGAGCTTAAAGGAACAGCGAATCACTTCAAAATAGGAGATCAGGTATTGCTGGATGAGAAAGACCCTCGAGTCGCTATCTCAGACCGTAATACAAATGAAGAATTCCTTTTTACGGTACTGAATGTCTTCCCATACGGAACAGTTGAGGTAACTAATCCTGAATTCGACACTTTTAAGGTAAACGCTACTCGACTTAAACTTTATCATGATAGCAGAACTGATAGCATGAGAGAGGATGTTCAACTCTTCAAACCACCCTGATTATGTGAATGAGAGGTGAGTCTAGATTAAGACTTTAAACGAGCACTTCTCGGGAGGCAACCCGAGCACTAACCCTAATAATTAAGTTTAGTTTTATTTCTTTCCATATTTAGGCACAGATTTCCATACCTCACGACCTTTCACACGGCCGTGGCCATGGCCGTGTGAACACATCACGGACTTGCACACTGGCATGGCAGAGATCGTACGAACCAAGGACGGAAGGTCCCCACATCGCGGACGGGTATAAGTTGCCACGGCCGTGCGATATGGCCGTGGCTGACACTAAGGAAGTCACACGGGTATGAGACACGCCCGTGCTTTGAGCCCGTGGTCGACACTGAGAATGATACACGAGCGTGGAAACCTACACATGGGCGTGGGGATGTACCAGATCTGAAATCCCTATTTAAAAACACCCTTCTCCCTTTCTCACCTACTCCCTATTCTTTTTCTTCCATACCCTTTCACCCTTCCCCTTTCCATTTTCTCTCAATCTCCTGTCCCAAATTCTCCATTTTCACCTTACCCATGTCAAAGAAACAGAAGAATCCAAGCACAGTCTCCTTGTGGGAGACCGATCTACATAAGTTCATGTCGGCCGCTTCATTCACTCGATAAGCCCAGGACATTTGAGGCCATTTAGTTTTTATTTTTCTTTTCTCTTCTCCTTTATTTTCCTTCTCTTTGACTCTCTTATGCCTAATTTAACCTATTTTATTTTAGTTTCTTGGTTTTAGGTTCTAAAGGCTACTTGGGAATCACCACACCACGGCCTTAGATATCACACCCACCTCGCGAGCCGTCTAACGATAAGAACTTTTTAGTCCATTAATCTTTTCTTTTTATTGTCTTTTACTTTTTACACTCTTTCTCTTTATCTTTCTTGTCTTTAAATACATAATTAGGTTATTTTGAATTTTTCTTGTGATTTCTTGGTTTTTTCTTCACGAGCTACCCAATTTCTTCATCTAGCGCAGCGATTGTAGGCAGGCACCATACCACCACCAGAGACACCTCCTCCACTTTATCTTTCACCTCCGAATCAAATTTCTACACTCTCAACTCAAGGAATCCATATGAAATTGAGGAAATTTCACCTCTCTCCCTATCTTTTGATTTTCTATATCTATATCTATCTTTGTACATTGAGGGCAATGTACATCTTAAGTGTGGGGGGTGAATCTTAAAAGTGCCTAACTTTTTGCATTATTCTCAAATCCCTGAATTATGTCTTGTTTTTAAGTAATTTTCTCATGTTACTATTAGAATAAAATTTCCTTTGATTTATGATTTTTATTGATATGTTTTGGATTAAGTCATAGATAATTGTGCAGTGATGATTTAAACTTTAGGAGACTAGAGAATCAAGCATGATGAGTCTACTTTCAAAAAAAATTTGTTAGGTTGTCTACCTGAATCTAATGATTACTTTGAAGTTTGAAATTTACAAGGTTGATATCAAAAGCCCATAATTTTTGTGAGATCTAGAGCCTTTTAGAGCATACATTCCTTTTCGTGCTCACTTTATTAATTATGAGTGTGTCAACATTGATTTGTTATTCTAGAACTTGCTTCGATTATACATCTCGAGACAACACCTTTGATTTGATATACAGAGATGATGAAGGCACTTAGGTTTAAACGCACTTACTCCACTAAAAGCCTACCCTCACAATTAACCCCTAGTGAACCCCTTTGATCCTAACAACCCTTTTACTGACTCACCCATTAATATTAACCCAAAACCCACTTTGTATTGTTATCACCATTTCTCTTGACTTCCCTTATATCGAGATTTGATTTGATCGGTTGCTTAACTATTTTCTTTATTTCAGTTGTTAAATCCTATCTTATTATTATTGTACTTGATTTGTTCTTGAAAAAAAAACGAAGTATATTCATTATTAGTTCTAAGTTATTTGAGCTTAAACTGTTAATTTCATTACCTTTAGAAGAAGCTCGTGTTATTAGTATTACAAGTTTTCAATTGATGTAATTATTCATTATCAGTTCATTATTCTAGTTAGGTAATTTGTCAGGTCAATCTCGATTCTAACCCTCTAATTCAGCCTTTATCCACACCTTTAACCCAAGCCCCGTTACAACACTTTTAAAGACCTTTTGATTTGTGTATCATCTCATATTATAGTGGTGGAGATTTGATTTTCATGCAAGCCTATGGGATTAACTTTTCATGTTTGACTTACGAGTGCTTTTTCCTGAACCTTAAACACTTCGAGTGATTTGAGTGAATATTTAGTAAGGATGTCAACCCTTGTCGATTTTGAATTAGAGGTAATTATTTAGATGACGGGAAACACCTATGTTTTCATGCTACAAAAATATATGACTTAGATTTTTTGAATCTTTAGGACTCTTTGAGTTGAATTATCCATGTATGAATTATCTATGAATTATGATGAGACATTGTTGATGAGAATTATGAACTGAGGAAAATAAGTTCTTAATTGTAAGTTGAGAATTTTGCTTGAAGACAAGAAAATGCTTAAGTGTGGGGGTATTTCATAAACCGTAATTTATACATATTTTAATCCCACATTTAGCATACTTTTTGGATGATTTATCCTTTGAATTGTAAAATTTGATGCTTCTAATCCTTTAATTTCATGTTTTATACTTAGGAAAGCATAGGAGGATGAAAAGAACGAGAAACAGGCTAAAAACAAACCAAATGGGCCAAAGTAGGAAATCAACACGGCCTGGGCCCAAGCCACAGTGCCCCTTTAGCAGGCTTGACCACGGCCTGGATTCAATTCACACAGGCGTGTTGTATGGGCTTGTCCCTGCCGTGACAAAGAGGAATTTCACTCGGAATAGGGTACTTAGAGGCAAAGAATGACATTCCAAAAGCCTATATAAACACCCTAAAGGCCAACCTTGAGGGGCGCGTCCAGCTAGGCCAAGGAGTCAAGCCAGAGAGGTCAGAATTGTGGGATTTACTCGAAGAAAGCTAGTTGATTCATCTCAAGAAGCTGAAATCATACTCAAGACGGAGGATCTCTCCTTCAATTCCTTCAGGGGGTTTAAGGGTTTTCTTATGTTTTGCTTTATATTTTCTTCTGAGATGTATTATTTTATGATTATGAACTAAACCCCTCAGATACCTGAGGGGGATGAAACCTAAGACGGATCTTGTTATTGTTTTCTGAACTATATGATAAATACTTGATTTGTTCTTAACTATGTGTTCTTAATTCTTGTTTTGATATTTCAAGATATTGATTCAAGTATTGATGTGCTTAGCGGTGGAGGAATATTCCTGTTTAAGAGTAGATCTAGCTTAGTTAAGCGGAGTTGATCGCAACCCTAGAGATAGGATGACGAAAATCTGCCGGATTAGGGTCGAACCTAATATGGGAGTCCATAGATCGAGTTAATGCAATCCTAGGGGTTTTAATTAGAAAGAGATTTCAATTAATCAACTTAGGGTTAGACGTTAGTAGCCTCGAGAGAGGTATTAATATAAATTAGGGAATCCTACGGATCAAGTCAAGTGAATAAATCGTCTGGTTCAGAGTTAAATAACAAGTGAAGTCTAGGTGGATTCTTCCTCGGGTATTGTCTTAATCAATTGGTTTTTCCCACAAGTATTTTCCCAATTCATTCTCTTTGTCTTAGCATCTTTAGCTTAGTAGTTAGTTAATTTTAGAATAAACAAAAAATCTCTTAATTCTTAGGCAAAATAATAAAAATAAAGTCAGTATTAGTGCTTTTGGTTCCTTTGGGTTTGACATTCTGGTCTTGCCACTAAGCTATACTACTGTTCGATAGGTGCACTTCCCTCAATCGTGGTGATAGTTAGTTTCTAGGCTCGATCATTCATTATATAAATATTAAGACTCTCGACACACGATCACCTGTACAAAAAGAGACAGAAGAAAGGGTGAGTTTTGTAAGCTCAGTGTGTAACCCCACATAATCAAGAATGCACACATACAAAATAACAGATATCAGTCAGATACAATCTTGGGCCCAGGCCGATAACAGAATCAGATGCAGATTTAGGCCTTAGCCCATCTCAGATACAGATATAGGCATGCAGTCAGAAACAGAAATCAGGATCCTACCCCCAGCCTCTACATACCATCTCCGAACATCCTTACACACCATGTGGGGTTTAAAACACCCACCCAGCCCTCCACACCATGCTCTAACAAATGCGGCACATATCAGATATATTGCAGCTGAGCTGCCAGATAGTAGGCGTAAACGCCTCTCAGAGCACTTCCTCCAATATATATATGTCAACCCCAACCCCAAAACAGATACAGTAAATGCAGAACTAGACTTACAGAATAATCATTCTTACAAGCTTAATTACAGATAAAGATTTATGGAACAGATCAGTCGGATATGCATGGCAATAACATACTCGGAACACAATATCAGTCATACATATCATACAAGTTAGGGTTTAATTACTCCTTACCGGTTGTAACATCCCGATTTAGGGCCTAGTCGGAATAGTTGTTCGAGACCACAAATCCGAAGGTCATGAATGAGTTTTTTAGGTTTATATTATGTATGCATGCTAGTGTGAAAGTTTCATGAAACAATTTTGTGAAATTGTGGTTGAATTGTCCAAAAAGTACTAAATTGCAAAAGTTGCAAAATGTGTGTTTCTAGAAGTTATTTGTGTGAAATAGCTTTAGATTATTAATTAGAGGTCCTTAAATAGCAATTTACCCAAATTTTAATTTTTGGACAAAAATGGGCATGGATAAGTCAAAATTTGAAGTTTATCAAAAAGGGCATTTTGGTCATTTATCAAATAAGTGATTAAATAGGTGAAAAGATTATACAAATTCACTCATCTTCTCCCCCAAGCTGTCGAAAATTAGAGAAGCCATTGTTAGGGCTCTTTAAATTTTTCACGCTTGCTAGTAAGTGCTCTTAAGCCCGGTTTTTGATATTCTTTGTATTTTTGAAGTCCTAGTAGCATGAGTAAGCTATTTTTAGCTATTTGGTGAGCTAATATGGATGTTCAAAAATGTACATATGTATGACATGCATGTATTTTGATGTTTTATGGAAGAATATGAAAGCTTGATGTAATAGAAACATCTTTTGCTAAGTGATTTTCCATGAAAATGCATGTAGGGACTTAGTTGTGAAAATCTTAAGTTTGGTCATACATGGGTGATTTAGTGAGAATTGTTGAATGCTTTAGTTGAGTAAGTGGTTCCGCTAAGCATGAAAGGCTAGAAAGTTGAATAAAAATCACTTTACGAGCCTTTGGGACTAAAGTGTAAATATGAGAAAGTTTAGAGGCAAAATAGTAATTTTGCTAAAGTATGAGATGTGGGTCAATTTAGTCAATGTGTGTATTGAATAAGCTGATTTATTCATTATAGATTAAGAAAGACAAAGCCCAAATCAAAACCGAGGTAAAAGCTAGATGGTGGACTAAATTACACATTTCAATACTTTTGAGTATCGAGGTAAGTCTATGCATAAATAATGCATTCATACTTACAATTTGTTAATGTTAGCTAGTGTGTAGCATATTTGAGAACCTATGTGGGATGAATGTAGTAGAAAATGTGGAATGAATGTATGATCGAGAATGATTAAGTAGTCTTGTGCATGTGTTGTGATAATCCTAGATGGTGGGCTAAGTGCGATACCATCCTAATGCATATTGACGATGAGCTAACTATGTGCGATGCTATCGTGAGGTATATCATTTGGTGAGCTATGTGCTGAATCACTATGAATACCTTTGTGGTAGGCTAAGTGTGATACCACCTTATTAATCAATTGTGGTGTGCTAAGTGCGAAACCATTGAGATAATAGCTGTGTGGATTAACTGTGTGTATTAGCTGTGTGGATTAGTTATGTGAACTAACTGTGTGAATAGCTGTGTGGATTAGTTATGTGGATAAACTGTGTGGATAGTCTGTGTGGATAAGTTATGTGGATAAACTGTGTGGATGTATTACGAGAAATAATGATGTGTTGTATATTGTGTAAATGTGACATAGAATGCAGGGGTGCATTTTGATGGTTATGAGTATGTGACTCATGATGTGTTGGAAATGTGGTAAGGGATAGAAAGAGTAAGCATAATTGTGAATTACTTGTTGGTATAATGCTAATGGTTGCTTAGCTTATACTATGTTGCTTAATTGTTTATGTGTAAACTTACTAAGCTCAAAGCTTACTCTCTTTCTTTTCCCTTGTCTTATAGATTAAAAGCGTTGAATCGAGATACAAGGATCATCAGAAGATAGCCCACATATCAGCACACTTTGGTACATGAAACTTAATGTTTTGTATATGGCATGTATAGGGGCTAGACAAGTTAGTGGATTTTGTTGTAAATGGCTAAGATGTGTTGGCCTTTAGATGGATAGATTATTTTGTATAATGCCATGGTTGTTAGCTATTACATTATATGAAAGAAAGATGTAGTTTTCTATGTGAGAACGCACTTCAATTTGAGTTGATTATGATGGTGTTAGATGAGTATATGTTGTGTAAGTTAGAAGGGTGAAATTAACTTGACACTTAGTCTTGTTCTTGACCATGTGGATAGACACACGGGCGTGTGTCTAGGCCATGTGTGACACACGGTCAGCCCACGGGTATGTGCTGTGGCCGTGCGTCCCCTGCATGTTAACATAGTAAGTCAGGATTGTCACACAGGCCAGGGCCATAGGCATGTCCAGACCGTGTGGATTTAGTCAGTGTCGACCACGGGTGGAAGGCACGGACATGTAATAGGATACACAGGCGTGTTCCCAAACTGCATGGGCGTGTGCCTTAACCGTAGGGCATTTGGCAGAATGCTTGGGTTTTTAGGCACGGTCTGGGGACATGGGCGTGTGTGTTCATGCACAGGCGTGTCTAATCTTGCACGGGCGTGTGAGACCTGTATAAAAGAGAAAAATTTTAAGGATCGTAAAGTTTCGGATTAGTCTCGAGAGCCCTCGTGTGTATGAGTGAGGCCTCGTAAGTCGAGAATGAGGTTATAGTGAGTAATGACGTTAAGCCTAAGTGGCGATTAAATGGTTTGAGTTCGGTAACGCCTCGGGCCTGATTCCCGGCGTAGAACCCGGGTAAGGGGTGTTACATTTAGTGGTATCAGAGCTATGGTTTAGCCGTTTCTAGGACTACCATAGCGGGTGTAAGAGTCTAGCTATACATGCCATAAGTGTACAATGATAATGTTTTGGTTTCTGATGATTTAAAACTTGTTTTATATAGTATATGGATTCTGATCCATTGACTGCTGATGAAGCAGCGAGTAACGCGCCGGCTCCTGCTCAAGGGACCGCGCCCGTTGAGAGTAGACCCGTGGTCAGGGGTTAAGGGGAAGAGGCACGAGAAGCCTTTCTCCATATGATGAGTGATTGGTACTCGGACTACGTTCGAGCGAACCCTAACGCTCAACCTCCTCCACCTCCTCCTATACCTCAGCCAAATCCAGTGGCTCCTCAAGGTATGGATGTAGTGAGGATATCGAAACCCCCGGTGGATAAGATTAGGAAACACGGGGCTGAGGAGTTTAGAGCTAAAGTAGATGACGACCTTGAGAGAGCGGAGTTCTGGTTAGAGAACTCGATGAGGGTGTTCGATGAGCTCTCATGTACACCAGAGGAGAGTTTGAAGTGTGCCGTATCTTTGCTGAGAGACTCGACATACCATTGGTAAAAGACGCTGACATTAATGGTCCCGAGAGAGCGGGTAACATGGGACTTCTTTCTGGAAGAGTTCTGGAAGAAGTATATAAGCCAAAGATTTACTGATCGGAAGAGGAAAGAATTCCTTGAGTTGAAGCAAGGAAGAATGTCAATAGCAGAATATGAGCGTGAGTTTGTTAGGCTTAGCAAATACGCTCAAGAATGTGTGTCGACAGAGACCATCTTGTGCAAGAGGTTCGAAGATGGGCTGAATGAGGATATCAAACTCCTAGTTGGCATTTTGGAGTTGAAAGAATTCGTGGTATTAGTTGAGAGGGCAAGTAAGGCCGAAGAGTTGAGTTCAGATAAGAGGAGGGCTGTGAGTGAAGCCCGAGATGTGAGAAAGAGACCGATGGGCAAGTCGTATCAAGCCCAGTCAAAATGATCCAAGGAAGTGAATCCTCGGACGTCAGCCTTAGTGGGATATTCGCATCGAGACTTGGACAATACTCGTCAGGGTTCGAGAGTCCGAGCCCCTCGATGGAAAGTGTGGGACATACAAAGATTAAACCGGAGTGTCCAAGTTGTGGTAGGTATCACACCGGAGAGTGTTGGGGAAATGAAATCGTAAATGTTACAAATGTGGTTCCCCGACCACTTTATCCGTAATCGCTTGTCCAGAGGGATGATAAGGAAGAGAGGCAAGAAGTGAGACCTAGTGATGTGTCTACGAGGGGTAGACCACCAAGGAACCCAAGAGGTGGGGCTAGTGGTAGAGGTGCGTCCAGGGACTCTGCTGTGAGACCAGAGGGTCGGGCACCTGCGAGGACGTATGCCATTCGTGCTCGCGAAGAGGCATCCTCCCCTGATGTGATAACGGGTACTTTTTCTCTCTTTGACACCTCTATTATTGCTGTAATAGATCCAGGGTCTACTCACTCTTATATTTGCATGAGATTAGCATCTAGTTTGAGTATGACCGTTGAGTCTACGGACATAGTAGTTAAGGTGTCAAACCCGTTAAGAAAGCATGTGTTAGTGGACAAAGTGTGTAAGAATTGTCCTTTGTTGATTGATAATCATTATTTTCCGGCAAACCTTATGTTGTTGCCGTTTGATGAGTTTTATTTAATCCTAGGCATGGATTGGTTGACTACCCATAGTGTTTTAGTGAACTGTGGTAGTAAGTACATTAAATTGAAATGTGAGAATGGAGATGTGGTTCGGGTTGAATCAGGTGGATCGGATAGTCTACCAGTGATGTTTTATTCCCTAGTGGCTGAGAAATGTTTGAGAAAAGGATGTGAGTCCTATCTTGCGTTCGTGTTGAACACTCGAGAGGTTGGGGTGGAGTTTAAAAAAAAGGTGCGCTGGTACGTGAGTATCCAGATGTATTCCCGGAGGAGTTACCCAGATTACCTCCAGTAAGGAGGTCGAGTTTGGAATCGAGTTGGTTCTGGGAACGGCACCTATTTCGATTGCCCCGTACAGAATGGCACCTATAGAGTTGAAAGAACTGAAGGTTCAGTTACAAGAGTTGACAGATAAGGGTTTTGCAAGATCGAGCTACTCACCTTGGGGAGCTCCGGTATTGTTTGTGAAGAAGAAAGATGGGTCTATGAGGTTGTGTATAGACTATAGACAGCTTAACAAAGTGACGGTTAAGAATAAGTATCCTTTACCAAGGATTGATGATCTTTTCGATCAACTGAAGGGAGCTACAGTGTTCTCCAAGATAGACTTGAGGTCTGGTTTTTATCAGCTCAGAGTGAAAGAGCAAGATGTGTTGAAAATTGCATTTTGGACAAGGTATGGCCATTATGAGTTTTTGGTTATGCCGTTTGGGTTGACGAATTCACCTGCAATTTTTATGGATCTGATGAACCGTGTTTTCAGACCATATGTGGACAAGTTTGTGGTTGTCTTTATTGACGACATATTGATCTATTCTCGAGATGAGAACGATCATGAAGAGCACTTGAGAATTGTCTTGCAAACTTTGAGAGATAAGCAGTTGTATGCTAAGTTTAGCAAGAGTGAGTTTTGGCTCCGAGAGGTCGGATTCCTAGGACACATGGTGTCAGGTGATGGTGTCAGAGTTGACCCGAATAAGATATTGGCTGTTATGGATTGGAAACCACCGAGGAACATGCCAGAAATCAAAAGTTTCTTGGGATTAGCGGGATATTATAGACGTTTCGTAAAGGGGTTCTCTGTGATTGCTACCCCGATGACGAAGCTATAGCATAAGGATGTCAAGTTTGAATGGACTGAGACTTGTCAATAGAGCTTCGAGAGACTGAAAACAATGTTGATTGAGGCACCGGTTTTGGTTCAACCAGAATCGGGGAAAGAGTTTGTGGTTTATAGTGATGCGTCGTTTAATGGTCTCGGTTGCGTGTTGATGCAAGAGGGTAAGGTAATCGCTTACGCCTCGAGGCAGTTAAAACCGCACGAGAAGAATTATCCGACTCACGATTTGGAGTTGGCTGCGATTGTGTTTGTGTTAAAGATTTGGCGACATTATTTGTATGGTGAAAAGTGCCGAATCTTTACGGATCACAAGAGTTTAAAGTATTTGATGGCTTAGAAGGATCTGAATCTGAGACAGAGGCGGTGGCTTGAGTTGTTGAAAGACTATGAGTTGTCATTGATTACTACCCGGGAAAAGCGAATGTGGTTGCGGATGCCTTAAGTAGGAAATCCCTGTATGCTCTAAGAGTTATGAGAGCGAGTTTAGCATTGTCTAATGATGGTGCTATTTTGGCAGAGTTGAGAGCTAGGCCACAATTTGTTCAACAAATATGTGAAGCTCAGAGAAATGATAGCGAGATGCAAGCTAAGATAGCTAAGTGCGGTCGAATGTGATTACGATTTTCGAATGAATTTGAATGGTCGTCCCGATGTATCATGACGTAATTTGTGTTCCTAAAAATGAAGAGTTGATTCGAAAGGTTTTGTATGAGGCCCACATGGATGCTTGTCGAGACATCCGGCGATGCGAAAATGTACAACGATTTGAGGAAGTTGTATTGGTGGCGGGTATGAAAAGAGATATTTTAGAGTTTGTGGCTAAGTGTCCGATTTGCCAACAAGTGAAAGCCGAGCATCAAGTGCCTTCGAGATTGCTTGACCCGGTGATGGTTCCCGAATGGAAGTGGGATCGGGTTACCATGGATTTTGTAACGAGGTTGCCGATGACTCAGAAAGAGAGATCTTTGTGTGGGTTGTTGTGGATAGATTGATGAATTCGGCTCACTTTATTCCAGTACGCGTTGATTATTCACTGGATAAGTTAGCTGAGTTGTACGTTGCAGATATAGTGAGATTACATGGTGTACCTGTGTCTATTATATCGGATAGAGATCCGAGGTTTACTTCGAGGTTTTGGAAGAAGTTGCAAGAAGCCATGGGTGCGAGATTGAATTTCAGTACTGCGTTCCATCCGCAATACGATGGTCAGTCTGAAAGAGTGATTCCAGTTCTTGAAGATATGCTTCGATGATGTGTGCTAGAATTCGAAGGTAGTTGGGAGAGATATCTACCTTTGGTCGAATTCGCCTATAACAACAGTTATCAGTCGAGTATACAGATGGCACCGTATGAGGCTTTGTATGGTCGTAAGTGTCGGACTCCTTTATATTGGACCGAGCTTAGTGAGAAGTGGATCCATGGGGTCGATCTAGTAAAAAAGACCGAAGAGAAAGTGAAAGTAATCTGTAATAGTATGAAAGCTGCTTCGGACCGACAGAAGTCGTACGCGGATATGAAAAGAAAAGAGATTGAGTTTGAAGTGGGTAACAAAGTGTTTTTAAAAGAGTCCCCATGGAAGATAATCATGAGATTTGGACGAAAAGGGAAATTGAGTCCAAGGTTCATAGGGCCATATGAGATTACAGATAGAATTGGGCCTGTAGCTTACCGGTTGGCTTTGCCGGTAGAGTTGGAAAAGATTCATAACGTGTTCTATGTGTCGATGTTGCGACGGTATCGTTCCGATCCTTCACATGTGATTCCTTCAACGGAAATTGAGATAAGACCGGATATGTCTTATGAAGAGGAGCCGAATAAGATCTTGGCTCGAGAAGTGAAACAGTTGAGAAATAAGAGCATAGCACTAGTGAAAGTGTTATGGCAGAAACATGGTGTGGAAGAGGCTACGTGGGAAACAGAAGAAGCTATGAGAGAGCAACATCCAAACCTCTTTACTGGTAAGATTTTCGGGGATGAAAATCTCTAAAGGGGGAGAGTTGTAACATCCCGGTTTAGGGCCTAGTCGGAATAGTGGTTCGAGACCACAAATCTGTGGGTCATGAATGAGTTTTTGAGGTTTATATTATGTATGCATTTAGTGTGAAAGTTTCATGAAACAATTTTGTGAAATTGTGGTTGAATTGTCCAAAAAGGACTAAATTGCAAAAGTTGCAAATTGTGTGTTTCTAGAAGCTATTTGTGTGAAATAGCTTTAGATTATTAATTAGAGGTCCTTAAATAGCAATTTACCTAAATTCTAATTTTTGGACAAAAATGGGCATGGATGAGTCAAAATTTGAAGTTTATCAAAAGGGCATTTTGGTCATTTATCAAATAAGTGATTAAATAGGTGAAAAGATGATAAAAATTCACTCATCTTCTCCCCCAAGTCATCGAAAATTAGAGAAGCCATTGTTAGGGCTCTTTCAATTTTTCAAGCTCGCTAGTAAGTGCTCTTAAGCCCTGTTTTGATATTCTTCGTATTTTTGAAGTCTTAGTAGCATGAGTAAGCTATTTTTAGCTATTTGGTGAGCTATTATGGATGTTCAAAAATGTACATATGTATGACATGCATGTATTTTGATGTTTTATGGAAGAATATGAAAGCTTGATGTAGTAGAAATATCTTTTGCTAAGTGATTTTCCATGAAAATGCATGTAGGGACTTAGTTGTGAAAATCTTAAGTTTGGTCATACATGGGTGATTTAGTGAGAATTGTTGAATGCTTTAGTTGAGTAAGTGGTTCCGCTAAGCATGAAAGGCTAGAAAGTTGAATAAAAATCACTTTACGAGCCTTTGGGACTAAAGTGTAAATATGAGAAAGTTTAGGGGCAAAATAGTAATTTTGCTAAAGTATGAGATGTGGGTCAATTTAGTCAATGTGTGTATTGAATAAGCTGATTTATTCATTATAGATCAAGAAAGACAAAGCCCGGATCGAGACTGAGGCAAAAGCTAGATGGTGGACTAAATTGCACATTTCAATACTTTTGAGTATCGAGGTAAGTCTATGCATAAATAATGCATTCATACTTACAATTTGTTAATGTTAGCTAGTGTGTAGCATATTTGAGAACCTATGTGGGATGAATTTAGTAGAAAATGTGGAATGAATGTATGATCGAGAATGATTAAGTAAGTAGACTTGTGCATGTGTTGTGATAATGCTAGATGGCGGGCTAAGTGCGATACCATCCTAATGCATATTGACGATGAGCTAACTATGTGCGATGCTATCGTGAGGTATATCGTTTGGTGAGCTATGTGTTGAATCACTATGAATACCTTTGTGGTAGGCTGAGTGCGATACCACCTTATTAATCAATTGTGGTGTGCTAAGTGCGAGCCCACTGAGATAATAGCTGTGTGGATTAACTGTGTGTATTAGCTATGTGTAATAGCTGTGTGGATTAGTTATGTGAACTAACTGTGTGAATAGCTGTGTGGATTAGTTATGTGGATAAACTGTGTCGATAGTCTGTGTGGATAAGTTATGTGGATAAACTGTGTGGATGTATTACGAGAAATAATGATGTGTTGTATATTGTGTAAATGTGACATAGAATACAGGGGTGCATTTTGATGGTTATGAGTATGTGACTCATGATGTGTTGGAAATGTGGTAAGGGGTAGAAAGAGTAAGCATAGTTGTGAATTACTTGTTGGTATAATGCTAATGGTTGCTTAGCTTATACTATGTTGCTTAATTGTTTATGTGTAAACTTACTAAGCTCAAAGCTTACTCTCTTTCTTTTCCCTTGTCTTATAGATTAAAAGCGTTGAATCGAGATACGAGGATCATCAGAAGATAGCCCACATATCAGCACACTTTGGTACATGAAACTTAATGTTTTGTATATGGCATGTATAGGGGCTAGACAAGTTAGTGGATTTTGTTGTAAATGGCTAAGATGTGTTGGCCTTTAGATGGATAGCTTATTTTGTATAATGCCATGGTTGTTGGCTATTACATTATATGAAAGAAAGATGTAGTTTTCTTTGTGAGAACGCACTTCAATTTGAGTTGATTATGATGGTGTTAGATGAGTATATGTTGTGTAAGTTAGAAGGGTGAAAAGAACTTGACACTTAGTCTTGTTCTTGACCATGTGGATAGACACACCGGGCGTGTGTCTAGGCCATGTGACACACACAGTTAGCCCACGGGCATGTCTTTGTGGCCGTCGTCCCCTGCATGTTAACATAGTAAGTCATGATTGTCACACAGGCCAGGGCCACGGGCGTGTCCAGACCGTGTGGATTTAGTCAGTGTCGACCACGGGTGGAAGGCACGGACATGTAATAGGGTACACGGGCGTGTTCCCAAACCGCATGGGCGTGTGCCTTAACCGTCGGGCATTTGGCGAGAATGCTTTGGTTTTTAGGCACGATGCTGGGACATGGGCGTGTGTTCATGCATGCAGGCGTGTCGATCTTGCACGGCGTGTGAGACCTGTATAAAAGAGAAAAATTTTAAGGATCGTAAAGTTCCGGATTAGTCTCGAGAGCCCTCGTGTGTATGAGTGAGGCCTCGTAAGTCGAGAGTAAAGTTATAGTGAGTAATGACGTTGAGCCTAAGTGGCGATTAAGTGGTTTGAGTTCGGTAACACCTCGGGCCCGGTTCCCGGCGTAGAACCCGGGTAAGGGGTGTTACACCGGTTCTACAGCAGGCTCACAGTCGTTGGGACGACCCGTACAACCCTAGGAAAGATTTCGGTTAAATGGGCTCACACGCCCATGTGGCTAGCCCGTGTGGATCACAAGGCCTGGCCTAGTTCTCACACTCCCGTGTGGGCCCACACGCCCAATTCGGTCTAGCCCGTGTGGCCCACACGGCCACACTCCAGCCATTACACGGCCGTGACTTGCGCACAGCCTGGCCTTCGTCGATCACACGGCCGTGTTGTCGCACAAGGCCTACCACACGGGCAACCACACGCCCGTGTGGCATCGACAGTTTGCAATTTCAGCTTTCGTCGAATTCTCTTTTTCTGCGTTTTGGGTACAAACCTGGTTCGTTTTCGCAGCTAACGCAATCTCGAGACCACCAGAACCTAAATATCGTCTAAAATAATACCACATTATCCAGTATGAACGACACTACACCAAACTACATTGAATTTAGACAACTCCCAAAACTACCAAACCCTTACTTTCAAAGGAGAAACGAAGCCATTGCACAACAAGAGTGCCGGCTAGTAGCCTCTAGTCCTGTAACAACCCGATTTTGGGGCTAGTCGAAATAGTGGTCTCGGGATCACTAATCCAAGGTTGAGGAAAATTATTTTAGTATTATTTTATGTGTTATAGCATTAATATATGGCTACATGAAAATTTTGTTGCTTTAATTTTTACGATTGAATGCTTAATAGTGAAAAAGGACTAAATCGCATAAAGTGTAAAAGTTTTATTATGCAAGGTGGAGGTGTCTAATAGCCAAAGAATATCAAATTAGAGTCCTTAAAGTGAAATTAGGTGATTAGAGGTGTGTTGGCCGGCCATAGAGACTAGGGGGATAAGACATTAAATTTTGGTCAAATTTGGTGGACATTAGGTGATAAAAAATGAATAAAATATGATAAAAAGAAGAAATATCATCTTTCACTATTCAAGTTTCTTCTCCACCAAAAATTGAAGAGAAATAGAGGATTTAGAGCTCAAAATTATCAGCCAAACTATCTCATTGCAAGTAAGTGATTTTGATGGTTTTAGTTGATAATTTTTGTACTTTTGGAACCCCCAAAGCTTAAGCTAGCTAATGAGGGGACTAATTTGTAATATGGTTAAAAGTCTAAGGACTTTCCATGAGAGTGTTTATGTTGTTTTCTGAGTTTTTATGGAAGAAAATGAATGTTAGGGAGATGAGAAACAACTTTTGTGAAAGATGTTGTCATGAAAACACCTAAATGGGACTAAGTTGTAAAAGTTGAAATTGTGTAATAAATGCATGAAATAGTTGGAATTTTGAGTAGTTGTAAGAGTAATAAATGTTTAGCTAGGCTTGTTTAATGAGAAAATGTGATGAAAAATGATTTACGAGCCTAGGGGCAAAATCGTAATTTTGTTATAGTACAAGGGCAAATGGTCATTTTTGCCTAAGTAGTGATTATGATGTATTATGATTTATAAAGTGATTAAATGAGTGAATTTCACTATTATAGATCAAGAAGAGCATGGAATCAACCTTGACCGAGGAAAAGGCAAGGTTACGGATTAAACCGCAAATTAACACGTTTTGCACCGAGGTAAGTTTATGTGTTAATGATGCATCTTAAATACACATGTTGTTGCTTATTGGTGTATTGTATGATTGAGAACACTTATGATTTAATTGGATTGGATTTGGTAGAAAATGAATAAAATTTCGTATAAATGTTGAAATAAAAATGTAGGTGTGGAATATTATTCGTAGCAAATAATGGTGGGTTGTGTGCGATACCACCTTAATTATTTTTGTTGGTGGGCTATGTGTGATACCACCTTATTACTTATTCACGATGGGCTGTGTGCGATACCATCATTTATATTACTATTTAGTGGGCTATGTGCGATACCACCGTAAATATTCTTGTTAATGGGCTATGTGCGATACCACCCTGATAAAGATAAATTGTGGGCTAAGTGCGAAACCACCTAGTGTTTGGTATTACTATGAATGGTTTATTGTGAAATTGTGATGTGTTGTTTTATGTGATCATGAGGTGATAAGTGTCGGGATGTATGTTAAATAATATGAGCATTTGGCTTGTGATATGGTTGGAATGTGGTAAGAGATGAAATGAGTAAGCATGATCTTGGAATGTGGATTGTTCTTACTTATTATGAAATGTTATTTATTGATTAGCACATATTATGATGTTTATTGTTTACATGTAAACTTACTAAGCTTAAAGCTTACTCCCTTTCTTTTCCCTTGTCTTATAAAGTCAAAGAGTCGGGTCGAGATACGAAGATAATTAGAAGATCATCCACACTATCAGCTCAATCTCGGTATATTTAGACTTAGTATATTAGGTATGGCATGTATAGGGGCTAGACTAGGTGAATTGTTTTGTTGTTTTGGCCAAGTATGTATTGGCTCCTTTAAAGATGAACTCTTTTGTATATTGCCATAGTTGATGGCTCATTATTACTAATTTATGAAAAGAAGAAGTTATTCATAGAAGTGTATGTTGCAAATTTGGGTTATCTAGTGATTTGTTGAATGGGACTATGTTGTGTGAGCTAGGGTGATAAAAAGAGCTTGGCAAATAGCCTTGTTCTTGTCCACACGGGTAGGCACACGGGCATGTGTCCAGGCCGTGTGTGACACACGGTCAATTGCATGGGTGTGTGATCAGGCCGTGTGTCCCCTTGCATGTTAGAATTGCAAGTTAGTAAGCTCAGTAGTAAACTGTAATATCCGGGATTTAGGGCTTGTGCATTTTTGCTAAATTGAATGTGCTAGTATGCCTATGTGTGTTTTGATGTGTTTTTATGAATCATGAGAACTTTAGAGTGTAGGAAAATGCCTTAGAAATTATTTGATTTTAAGTTTCAAAGAGAGAGTTAAGCCTGATAGGCCTTAAGAGAAATTGTAGGGGAAATGGGACATAAGAATCAGCTTGTTAAAGTGGCAGGGAGGCGCCACTTAAGGCATTGGTAAGTGACGCCTCAAGCAGTGGAGAAGGGCTTGAGTTCGAGCCACAAGGGAAGCAAAAAGGGAGCTTTTATTTTGCGGCAATGGGGAGCAGTAGTGGACGGCATTTGGACTTTCAAATGGATGAGGATGAGACTTGGTCTCTTTCTTTTAAAAATTCGGCTAGAAGAGAAGGATAAGTGTTGATTTATTCAATTTATTTTGAATGAGTAGTATGGAGAGAAAATAGGAGAAAAGGAAGGGGGAGATAGAGTTTGAGTGCTAGCCGAATTTAGGAGAGGGGAGTAGGATGGTATATTCGGTCATGTAGGGGGGTAGTGTGTGCCGAAATTTCCTTTTGGTTGAGTATTCGTCCTTTTGTTTCTTCTTTTAGTCTCCTTGCCGAAATTTGTAGTCAAGAGAATCCTTTCTTTTTTTCTCTCTTTTCTTTGAAACAAGAGCCAAAATTGAAGCACCATTCGGGTATTTTGAGCATCTTCTTTTCATTTTCTTTTCCCAAAGCCGAACCTTATAGTTCTTCTTCTTCTTTTCTTTTATTGGAACCTTAAAGCCGAATCACCCCTTGTGTTAGCCGAAACCTTCTAGGTACCTTTTATATTTCTTTTCTTTCCTTCAACGTCAACTCCACATCTATTTTCTTGGTGGCCGAATGTCCCAACTCCATTTGGGAGCCTTAGCCAAATCTATCAGTGATCAAAGAGGGGAAGTGTTGTCGATTTCTTTTGGTGCAAGCTATCCAACCGATTCTCAATAGGGGGTAAGGGACTTCTTTTAATCTCCTTTCTCCTACCTCTTTTGATTTACCGAAAGTTAAAGGTCTAACTCCATTTCTTTAAGGTGGCAGAATCTAGGAGGTGATTTCGGGAAGTTGATCATTAGAGGTAAGTAAAGTGTAATATTAGGCCAAAGGCCATTTATTAAGTTCATTAAGTGATTGAAAAACGGATCTAACATGAGCCTATAGGTATTTAGACAAAGTGGCATTTTCGGGATTTAGACGAGCAAGTTCGACAGGGTTTAGGAGAGTCTCGGGATTCAGATCCATTTTGGTAAGGGTATTTAAATTATGGATTTTATTCGTTTAGATCTCGTATTAACCGGGCTTTGATTAAGTGTTCCTCATGGATGCGAGTACCGGTAGAGGAGAGAAAGGGGTAGTTCCTACCCCTAAATTCAAGAAACGCTCGGTTTCTGCTGTTCGTGATTGGCCACCGGGGTGTGGGCCAGCATCGGAAAGGGATAAGCAGTTCATTGTCATCCCTGCTAGAGAGAGTGTTGGTATCGATAGTATCGTACTCACTGTTACCAGGTGTGTAACCCTACGCTAATTCCCGATAGATTTATGGTACTAATGTTATGTATGTGTTGATAATAATATGGAAATGTGGCCAAAGGTACCATACAATGGTACAGAGTATTGAGGTACGTAACCTTTAATATTATGTTAATAAATGTTATGAACATGTGGAATATGGCATATGTGAAAGTGTTATGAATATGGAATAAAGAATATGGCATGATTTATGCATGATTGTATGACGCATGGGGCATATGGGTGAATATGAAAAGGGGAAGTGATCTGGTGGTTTCTACCATAATATCTGGTGACTCATGTCACATAATCTGAATGTGGTGACTTATGTCACAATATCCGTGACTCTGTCACATTATCCGTGGCTATGCGAGAAATTTATAAGAGCGATGAGCAAGTCGTCTGCAGCCGATCGCTTCGATGATGTGTAGCGGATGGAGGGTCGATTTAGTAATCCCCACGGTGTGATGGCAGGTACGGGTGATGTGTAGAGGATGGTTATTAGGTTTGGGTTCGGGATTGCATCATTGTTATATATGTTTTATATATGATTTGTATGCCTAAATCGTTGTGAGTTTGTGTTGGTGGTTACACATTGAGTCCGTTGACTCACCTCGTTGTGGGATATCTTTTCAGGTGACACTCAGTAGGTGGACCGGGTCGGCAGGAGCTTAGTGGTGGCCATGCGTAGCTCAGCATTTATTTTACTTTAAATTTTCTTTTATAATTAAGTATTTCAGGTTTATTTCGGGTTTTGTTTTGATGTAATAAGGCCATTACCATTAACTGTTTTAAGCATGCATTATATATTTGAGTTATTATGCGATAATTTATTAAATCAAGAATTAATTAACTTTTCTTAAGAATTAAATTTTAAATGTTTTGACACCTAAACACAAACGATTTTCAAACTAAAGGTTAACTTCTAAAACAATTCGGTATTCCTCCTAACTTATAGCTTTGAAACGTAAAAATAAAGTTTTGCTAAAATCTAGACTTCGAGTACCCCACCGTTTTCAATTTGAACTCAACACAAATAAATTTTTCTTCAAAACCAACATTAATTTTTTCAAAGTAACAAACAAGTTTTGAACTATTTTACTCAGGGAACATACCAGATCCGGTCAAAGCTCGTGGGCCGGGTTTGGGGGTGTTTCATAAACACACTGGCAGAGATACGGCCGTGTGTCTCAGCCGTGTGGGAGGCATGACCACGGGCATGGGCGTGTGCCTAGGCCGTGTGAAATCTGCACCTTGAAGTTGGAATTTAATTCGACACATGGTATAAGGACACGGGCGTGTGCCTTGGCCGTGTGACCATAGTGATATGATGATGTCATAAACAGAATGCCAAGGTTTTGGCACACGGGTGTGTCGAGGCTGTGTGAGGGACACGGGCTAAGGACACGGGCATGTGTCCGGCCATGTGAAATAAGTCAGTGTCGACCACAGGTGGAGAACACGGGCATGTCTTAGGGGTACACGGGCGTGTCCCTTGAGCAGCACGGGCGTGTGACCCCTGTTCAGGCAAATTTTTTCTAAGTGTGTAAAAGTTCCTGGATTGATTTAGAAACCTTCCGAAAGTATGTTTAAGGCCTTGTAGGCCCATTATAAGGATGTTAGATATGTGAATGGAAAAGTTTTAATTTTGAATGAAATATGATAACCTAAAGTTGTTTGACCATGTGAGTTAAATACGGTAACGCCTCGTACCCAGTTTCGGCGTAGAATACAGGTGAGGGGTGTTACAAGTCCCTTGAGCAGCACCTAAACACGAAAACAACATATTACTAAACCCGATATCGATTCTCATAACTCTAAAATTTCAAGAGGACTTACCTACCGAACCCAGCCACGATGATTCACAAGGCAGAAAAGCGAACAGGAATTACAAGAAGCGACGATCAGCAGAGGAAGTTTGAAGAGAAAATAAAAATTGGGGAGAACGTAAGAAAATGCAGAGAAAATTCGGCAGAAGAATAAGAAAGAAGAATACAAATAAAAACTGATTGGATTTTCCCCAACTTCCCACTACTACACAATCTCAACCATCTCAGCATTTAAATTCCACTGAAACTCTTTCAGATAACCGAGAGCAAAAACATAGCACCCACGCTTACGCAGGGATTCGAACACAGAACCCCACACATCTCAGAGACTCCCTTACCACTCGAACCAGCAGGCTCATGCTGATATGGTTTTACAAATAATTTAATATAAGCCCACTGAGCAAGTATAAGGCTTAAGTCAGAAAAATACCAAAATTTACCAAAGGTAAGGCTTGAACTTGGGACCTCTCACACACACCCAGAACACTTAACCACTGAAGAAGATACACAGTTGTGTCACAATTCAACAGAAACAGACATTAGAAATTTGGGGCGTTACACTAAACATGTCATAAGTCGTAAATTCATATATGAATTTGATTAAATATGTGAAAGTACTTAATGTGCCTTTATGTGAAATATGTATATATGTGAGGAACTTAATGTGCAAATGTTTGAATATACCTCTGCTTGAAAAATAAATCTGGCAATGGCCTTGATATATATATAAATATATAAACTACGTAACACCCCTCGCCCATCCCAGCATACGGTATGAGTAAGAGTACCTTCTAACTGATGTAGCTTTTTCCTTTTACAAGAAATATTGTTACAACAGAAAATGAAGACTTTTGGTTTCAATTTGGAATAGGATTAAACTTAAAGAAATCGTTTTAGATGTTTAGTAACATGTTTGAACTTATCCGAGTCATAAGGCAAGATTTCAAAGCTTATTGGCTTAAAATGAAATCTTTCTGTTTAAGAAAAATTCATATATTAAAGATTATAAAAATTTAATACAAAGCATATAAATAATTTGAAACCATATTGAAGGCTTAAGAATCAAATTAGAAACATTCTTTGGGTGATTTGAGGTACCTGTGGTCACAAGCGAGCTTTAGGGAGCTCAAAATGGCCAAACCACATGAAAATCATGCCCAAACATTACCACATCATTCCAACATGAATCAAAACATTAAGAATAAATAATTAAACTCATTTTGGCATAAAAAAACATGACATAAAAATATTCAAATCGGAATGGAATAAATTTTTAGCTAAACAATTTCAAAAACTAATAATCCAAAAAAAGCCATTCACATGAAAATCATGTTGAAACATTACCAAATCATTCCAACATGAATCAAAACATTAAAAATAAATATTTAAACTAATTTGGCATAAAACATCACATAAACATATTCAAATCGAAATGGAATAAATTTTTAGCTAAACAATTTCAAAAACAAATAATCCAAAACAAGCCATTCACATGAAAATCATGTCGAAACATTACCAAATCCCAACTGATAAACCTTAATTTATACATATTTTAACCCCATGCTTGGCTTATTTTTGGATGAATTCTCATTAGATTTGATGAATTTGATGCTCCTAATCTTGTAATTTCATGTTTTACATTCAGGAGAGCTTAGGGAGTCAAAAAGAACAAGAAACGGGCCAAAAAGGAACGAAATGGGCCTACCTTAGAAACCAACACGGCCTGGGCTATCAAACACGGCCGTGCTTTACGAGCAAAATTGAACACGGCCTGGATCAACATACACGAACAGACCCCACGGCCGTGTGTGGCGAGCAGAAGCGAGCACGGCCCAAGACTATCGTACACGGGCGTGTCACATGGGCATGTCCCTGCCGTATCAAAGATTAATTCTATCCAGAAAAGGTTACTTGTGGGCAAAGAAAGACGTTCCAAAGCCTATATAAACACCCTAGGGGGTGACCTAAAAGAGGACGCAGAGTAGAACGCAGAAAATACTCGAAGACAGCCATCAGAAGCAGCTCGGAGGAAGGATCTCCATCAAGACTGAAGATCTCCCATCAAGTTCTTTAGAAGTTTTTGGGTTTTCCTATGTTTTGTTGTTTTCCTTATTTTGAGATGTTTCCTTCTATCAGTATGAACTAAGTCCCTTAGATACCTAAGGGGATGAAACCTAAGACGGATCTTATTACTATTTGATTTATAATATAAATATTTGTTCTTATTCTTAATTGTGAGTTCTTATTCTTGTTTTGATAATTCAGGTTATTGATTCAAGTCGAATGTGCTTATTCAGTGGAGCAAAAGTCCCTGTTTAAGAGTAGATCAAAAAAATTAAGCGAAGTTGATTGTAACCCTAGAAATAGGGCGACGAAAATCTACCGGATTAGAGTCAAATCTAATAAGGGGATCATAGATAGAGTTAATGCGACAATAGGGGTTTTAATTAGAAAGATATTTCAATTAATCAACCTAGAGTCAGTTGTTTTTAGTCTCGAGAGAGATATTAACATAAATCAGGGATTTCTACGGATTAAGTCAAGTGAATAAATCATATGAATCAAAAGTAATAAGTGAAGTCTAGGTGGATTCTTCCTTAGGTATTGCCTCCATCACATAAGTTGTCTAAAAGTATTTTCCTAATTCATTCTTTGTCATGTTTTAATTAATTAGTTTTAGTTTAAAAAGAAATCACTCCAATTTTTAGGCTAGATAATAAAAGGATAGTAATCACTAGTACTCTTGGTCCTTGTGGATACGATATTTCCGGTCTTACCATAACTATACTATTAAACGATAGGTGCACTTGCCTTTATTGTGGTCATAGTTAGTTAGAGACACATCAAGTTTTTGGCACCGTTGCCGGGGACTAAGATATTAGGAACACCAAATTTTTATTACTTTAGCCATTTTTATTTTATTGCAATTTATTTTTGTTTTTATTTTAAATTACTAACTTCTCTATTTCTTTATTTCTGGCAGGTGTCTCTAGTTTATGACTAGAAGGAACCCGTCAGGACCTTTACTTTATGACAGTGAAATTGAAAGTACAGCTCGCAGAAATCGAAGAGAAATAAGGCGAAGCCTACAATACAAAGAAGAAGAGCAAGAAGACGAACCCAATACTACCGAAGAGATGGCTGATAATAATCCGCTACCTCCCGTGGTTGCCGCGAATCCGGTGAATCAAAATCATGCTCCTCGTACTATGTATGATTATGCTAAACCTAATTTAATAAGATCCGAACAAGTATTGTTAGACCTGCTATTGTTGCAAATAATTTTGAACTGAAACCTAACACTATTCAGATGATTCAACAATTTGTTCAGTTTGATGGTTTGTAGGATGAGGATCCAAACAATCACTTGGCAAATTTTCTGAAGTTTTGCGACACTTTTAAGATTAATGGCGTTTCTGATGATACCATTCGCCTTCGGTTGTTTCCCTTTTCGTTGAGGAACAAGGCTAAACAGTGGTTGAACTCATTACCACGAGGATCAATCACTACATGGGACCAAATGACTGAAAAATTTGTACTTTAATATTTTTCGCCGGCTAAAACCGCTAAGTTGAGGAATGATATCTTTTTTTTTGTGCAGATGGATTTAGAGACACTTTACGATGCATGGGAGAGATATAAGGATTTACTAAGAAGGTGCCCTCACCATGGGTTACCTTTGTGGCTACAGGTTCAAACCTTTTACAATGGTGTGAACCCTCAACTAGGCGCTTGATTGGTTCAAATTTCGCCGGTGGAACCCTAAATAACAAGACCCCTGAAGCGGCTTATGAGTTTATATAGGAGATGGCACTGAATAACTATCAGTGGCAAGTTATGAGGACAAAGCCAACAAAAGCCGCCAGTGTTTTCAACCTCGACGCAGTGACCATGCTATCAAACCAGGTAGAACTATTAAATAAAATGATTGATGGTTTGTGTGGTTCTTCGCAGGTACATCCAAAGATGCAAAGGCGATACAAATGGAGGAGGGTCGAACAATATAGAATACCCACCCTACAACCCTGGCATAGAAAACGAACAGATGAACTGTAACACCCTGATTTAGGGGCTACGCAATTTAAGTATAATTCAGGTGTTGGTAGGTTTTTGGGTGTGTTTGGAGGTGTTTTAGAGGTTTTAAGAATGCTCGGATGAAAGGGGAAGGCTTTGGAAATTTTTGATTTTTAGGGTATAAAGGGGAAATGGGGCAAGAAGGCCTTAAAACAATTTTTGGAAGGTTATGGCACAAGAAAGGCATTGGCAAAGTGGCTCAATGTGTTGCTAAAGGGGCTGGAAGTTGCGCCATTGAGGGCCTGGGTTCGAGTCCAAGCGGCAACAAACTGATTTTAATTTTTGGATGTTGCCGTTGCAAGATAGGAAGCCTTAAAAGGAGCTGGGGCGTGTTTTTGACACAAGCAGCAACTTGGCCAAGTGGTTCTCGTGCGGCACATAGGAGCTAGAGGTGAGCGGGGGCGCTGGTTCGAGGGCCTGCAGCAGCATTTTGGGCGTGTTTTATTTTTATATGCGGTTATGGGCTGGAGTAGGAAGGGTTTAAAAATTAAATGGTGTGGCTTTATGGCATGAAAGTCAATGTGGCCGAGTGGCCTGGGCGTTGGAGGAGGGGCGTGCAACAGCAAGGTTCCTGTGTTCGAACCTTGGAGGCTGCAATTGGTTTTTTATTTTTCTTCTTTGGCTTTTGGCTAATTGGACGGCACATGGGAGTTTTTTAGATAAGGATTAGACGAATGCTGGTTAATCATTTTTGAATTCGGCTGATAGGTAGGGGATGGCTTTTGTTATTTTATTATTTTAGATAATATAGGATTATTTTAGTTAGTTTAAATTAGAGATAATGGTTGTTATTGGGTTATTTTGGTTTGATAAAGAGATAAAGTATGGATAAAATAGTAAGGGGTTGGTTTATTTCAAATTAAATTGAATTAGTGGCCATAGGTGGTGGCCGCATATTGGCTTCTTCACGTGGGAGTAGTGACCGAAGGCTATAAATAGGGGGGTAGAATGCCGAATTATTCTTTTAGACTCTTGCCAAAAAGTTGTAAGTGGTGCCTCCTAAATTTTGCTAGTAGCCGAATATTCACTTGAACCCCTAAACCTCATTCTGTCTACTTGATTTCTTTTGTTCTTAGCTCTCCTAAAAATTCCCTATTCACTTTGTTCTCCATTTTAATTGTTGAACGAATACCAACAACCTCCCTCTCATCTCTTTTGTTTTCTTTCATCACTTTGGTAGCCGAATCTCTCCCTTTTATTGCAAAATCTCCCTTTTCTATTTGTCTTCATCTTGGCCGAATAGTAGAGTGGTGCTTGATCTCCTTGAGGGTGTCTCTTTCAATCATTGGAAAAGGTAAGTAATGGTAGCCGAATGCCTATTGCTATCCCATCCTTGTGTTCTGTCGACTCTTTCAAGGTAAGAACCGATTTCGGTTTTGTTTGGAAACATGTTATTATCGAGGTGAACCATCACTTGACTCGGGATTTGGTAGGAAACCAAGTCGGTTGTAAGGTAAGGGTAAGTGATTCATTAATATTCGGACATGGGCCTTATTTTGAGTACTTAGGTGTTGACCCACTCGACTTTTGTTATAGGGCAAATCGACAGCGAAGCAAAGGAAAGCCTTCGGGATCTCGATTTCGGTAAGGATGTTAATAGGTGATCTAGATTCGATATTTGTAGATTTTGATTGCTGTGATTAATCGTGGTGGTTACGATTAAGTATCGCCGATGGATGCGAGTGCCGATCAAAGTGGGCAAGGGAAAGCTCCCATCCCGTTCAAGAAGAGATCCGTTTCTGTGTCACGCAGATTGGCCACCGTGTGTGGGCCAACAACGAAAAACGTTAGGCAAATAGCCGTAGTCTCACTAAACGATAGCGTCGAGGACCGAGAGTCTAGAACTCCAAGTAATAAGGTGTGTAGTTAGCCATTGTTTCCGGTTTTGTGTGATATCTCGCTATGTTATATGCTTACTAATAAGTGCGATGGTAAAAGTGTGATAGATACCTAAAAGGGTATGACGATGATCGTAAGTAGCACATTGTAAATATTATTGTCATTTAGTTAAATATGAGTGTATGCCTATGTTTGTGAATGACATGCACATGCATCATATTGTCATTATATCATGTTACATGTGCATGGGTGGGTTATGAAAGAAGGACAGGGTGTACTTCGAGTACGTGGTTGATGTCAGCTTTGTGCTACATCGTGGATTGGCGCTGACTGAGGTCGCGTTGTGGATCTTTGCGATTTGGTTCGCGTGGTTACCTTGATTGATATGGGCTTTATGCCATATCGTAGCTTGATGGATTGCTGTGTGCTCCATCATCGTGGTTTGATGTTAGCTATACGCTACATCGTGGATGGCATTGGTTGCCTTTATGGAGGGAAAAGGAGAGGGTGACTCGATAGTCCCCTGGTGTGTGGTAGGCTGGATAAGGGGGTGTGTAGCGGATGGACCTTAGGATTGGGTTGGGTATCATGATTGCATGGTTTCGTTATGAATTGATATGGAAATGGGCCAAGCCCAATATGACTTGTGGATTTGTATGTTTTGAGAACATACGTGGAAATGGGCCAAGCCCGATGTCGATGGATTGATGAAAAAAGGGCCTAGCCCAAAGATTTGATATGATTTGATTGTGGGCCAAGCCCATTGTGGTAATGTTTAAATGATTATATTTATATGTTGCATTTGATATTTGGGTTGATTTGTGGCTAGCATGTGGGTGGATATCGCTGGTTTAATTACACACCGAGTCATTATGACTCACCCAATTATTTATCCAACCCCGCAGTGACTTGTTGATCGGACCAGGGTCGGAGAGGTCGCAAGGTGGCCCATGCGAAGAGACGCTTTAAATATTTTCTTTATGCATTTTAGTTTGAAGTACTTGGATTAATTATTTTGTAATAAGGGCCACTTTTGATTAAAGTACTCTATTTATAGTTGATAAAGGTTTCATAGTATTTAGTAATATTTTTACAAAGGATTTATATTATAATAAATTATAATAAAGTTTTAATTCAAACCAAGCTTATGTTATTTCATAATTTTAATGGACTTACTTCCAAAAGTTAACAAAATTTTCAAGTTTTACTCTAAAGACAAAGATTTTTAACCGTCGTTCATGTTGACATAACCCGCATCCCGGGCCGGGTTTGGGGTGTTACAGCTTTGGTATCGAGCCCTGGTTCAAAACTCGGCTTTGAGGGTTTTGGGCCCAAAAACGTTTCAAAATGGGCTTTTCAAAAAATATGGATTTTTAGGAAATATTTTCAGGTTATTCTGGCATGGCACCTGTACCTCCGGCCCGAGTCCACCAGGTAAGTACTTCAGACTTGTGAAGTAATTTGTTATATGAACTGTTATGGGCTTTGTTGGGCTCGTAGATTAGTGAATTAGGATCAGTTGAACCCTAAGGCTAGTCTACTCAAACATGTGCATAAGACTTAAGGTTACTAAACAAACCTGTGAAGTAAGCCGCCGAGTTAAGGTGTGGCAACCTGTGTGCGCATGTCTAGGAGTGGTATTCAGTGGGAGCTTGGTATTTAAGCAGTCCGCGTGACTCACCTCCTCTCCACTTGAATCCTACCTGGTGCGTAGCTACGGTTCACCTTAACTAAGAGGACTTGTTCACAGGCTGAACCAACTATTAAAACCCGAATGGGATTAGCCTTACTATTTTAAAACCTTTAATTTTTTAAAAAAAAAAAATTTCAAATTTACTCTTTTGGTTGTAAACCCTAAATCTGATTTTGAAAAACGTTTTCTCAATTTACCAAATTACCAAAATGCCCCTAGCGGCAAAATTACAAAAAAAGTGCCCCTGTATTGTAACATTACCGCACGACCCACAACTTTTGTTAAAATATTTCTACTTTGCAAAATATCAAGATACCCTGATTTGAGGAAATTTACGAAAATACCCCTATGTTGAAAATTACTAAAATGCCCCTGACTTTCAAAATTTCCAGTTTAACCCCAAGTTTAATAAAATTTTCTTACTTTGCAAAAGTACCCAATTTTCTGTATGGCAAAAATAATAACCCTGACTTTGGAAATTTACAAAATTACCCTGATTGTCAAAATTACCAAAATACCCCTGGTTACCAAAATCCTGTTATACCTTCATTTTGCGAAATTTTCGAAAATACTCTTCAATTTTGGGAATTTCAAAAGATCCTGACTTATTAAAGTTTTTGAATCGCTCTCGGTTTATGACGAAAATGTCCTGTGGGACAAAATGACTGGAAATACCCCAGGGTAGAAACGCGTAAATGTCCGAATAGTGAATGTGTGTGGTGGATACCACCGAGTGTGCCTTTCTTGAGGAAGGAATGTGTTCTTGTTGATGAACGGATGTGTGTGTGAATGTGATTCTTGAACTAGAGTAGTAAACTCGAATCAAACTTTGTGTGATCGAAAGAACTACTTCTAAATATCTTTCATTTCATAAAATTTGCTCGTGGTTAAATAGTGGAACAATTTCTAATGCATAAAACTTGTTAATCGATTAAATCACGACGATAGAGATGAGTTCTAAGGGACGCAGTGATAGAGGTAGAATGGCAAAGATCGGAACCGATAGGGTCCGCCATGGGTCGAAAAATGAAGTGCCGCCAAAGAAGGACGTAGAGGGCAAGATCGGAGAGGAGAAGATGACGCAAAGATATCGCGGGCCATGTTGCGAGTGCTAGAGCGAGTAGCGGGAGTTAGTAGAGGAAATGGAACTCGGAAGTCGGTGTCGGAAAGGCTTAGATCAAATGGAGCCGAGACCTTTAGAGGAGTGTCGGGAGTAGCTCCTAACGTAGCGGAGTATTGGCTAGAAGCGATTGAAAGAATCATGGACGATTTGGACCGCACCAATGAAGAAAAGTCGAAGGGTCTTTGTTTCGTTGCTTTGCGACGAAGCTTATCGTTGGTGGCTCACTGTCAGGCAAGGTGTCTCGGCAGATCGACCGGATTGGGATTTCTTTAAGGTTAAGTTTGAAGGAAAGTACGCGTAGAGCCGCTTATTTGGACTCGCAGCGGAAAGCGTTTCTAAATCTAGTGCAAGGAAGTAAGTCGATAGCCGAGTCTGGCGGAATTTGTGCGGTTAAGCCAGTATGCTAAGGGAATTGTGGCCACTGATTATGAGAGGTGCATCCGGTTTGAGGACGGATTGCGAGATGAACTTCGAATGCTAATTGCTCCGTAGAGGGAGAGAGACTTCGCGGTGCTAGTGGAGAAAGCTCGGATCAAGAAGAGGTTAAGAAGACTATCAGGGAGAACCGAGAAAAGAATAGGAACGAGAATAAGAGAAGGGTTGGACCGTCAGCATCGTTTGGAGATGCTCAGAAAAGACCGAGAGTTGAGAATACGGTACGTCCACCGTGCCAGTTGCTTTGAGAATCGGAATCGTTCTTGTGCTCGATGTGGAAGACCTCACACAGGAGAGTGTTGGGGAAATAGTAAAGAATGTTTTCGGTGTGGATCTAAGGCACATCTGTTAAGAATTGTCCTCGAGGACGAGGGTCGTGGTTCAAGCCATGGAGGGAATGGTTCTAGTCAGAGTCAACCAAGGATGTGATAACGGGTAAGCTCCTTTGCTTTAGTACATGTTTTAATTGCTTTGATTAGTTTTGGTGCTGCTAAGAGAGGTGTTTCAAATTTTGAGCCCGAACTTAGAAATTGTGTAGGTACGATAGCCTTAGTAAGATCAGAGTGCGCAGCATAAGCGTAAGGTGGTAAGATAGGTTGTATGGACGTTTGTTAGTAAAGTAATTTCGAGGACGAAATTATTTTTAAGGAGGGTAGAATTGTAACACCCTGATTTAGGGGCTACGCAATTTAAGTATAATTCAGGTGTTGGTAGGTTTTTGGGTGTCTTTGGAGGTGTTTTAGAGGTTTTAATAATGCTCGGATGAAAGGGGAAGGCTTTGGAAACTTTTGATTTTTAGGGTATAAAGGGGAAATGGGGCAAGAAGGCCTTAAAACAATTTTTGGAAGGTTATGGCACAAGAAAGGCATTGGCAAAGTGGCTCAATGCGCTGCTAAAGAAATGGAAGTTGCGCCATTGAGGGCTGGGGTTCGAGTCCAAGCGGCAACAAACCGATTTTAATTTTTGGATGTTGCCGTTGCAAGATAGGAAGCCTTAAAAGGAGCTGGGCGTGTTTTTGACACAAGCAAAGAACTTGGCCAAGTGGTTCTCGTCACGGCACATAGGAGCTAGAGGTGAGCGGGGCGCTGGTTCGAGGGCCTGCAATGACATTTTTGGGCGTGTTTTATTTTTATATGCGGTTATGGGCTGGAGTAGGAAGGGTTTAAAAATTAAATGGTGTGGCTTTATGGCATGAAAGTCAATGTGGCCGAGTGGCCCACAGGCGTTGGAGGAGGGCGTGCAACAAAGAAGGTTCCCGTGTTCGAACCTTGGAGGTCGTGCAATTGGTTTTTATTTTTCTTCTTTGGCTTTTTGCTAATTGGACGGCACATGGGAGTTTTTAGATAAGGATTAGACGAATCTTTGGTTAATCATTTTTGAATTCAGTGATAGGTAGGGGATGGCTTTTGTTATTTTATTATTTTAGATAATATAGGATTATTTTAGTTAGTTTAAATTAGAGATAATGGTTGTTATTGGGTTATTTTGGTTTGATAAAGAGATAAAGTATGGATAAAATAGTAAAGGGATTGGTTTATTTCAAATTAAATTGAATTAGTGGCCATAGGTGGTGGCCGCATGTTGGCTTCTTCACGTGGGAGTAGTGACCACCAAGGCTATAAATAGGGGGTAGAATGCCGAATTATTCTTTTAGACTCTTGCCAAAAAGTTGTAAGTGGTGCCTCCTAAATTTTTGCTAGTAGCCGAATATTCACTTGAACCCCTAAACCTCATTCTGTCTACTTCGATTTCTTTTGTTCTTAGCTCTCCTAAAAATTCCCTATTCACTTTGTTCTCCATTTTAATTGTTGAACGAATACCAACAACCTCCTCTCATCTCTTTTGTTTTCTTTCATCACTTTGGTAGCCGAATCTCTCCCTTTTATTGCCGAAATCTCCCTTTTCTATTTGTCTTCATCTTGGCCGAATAGTAGAGTGGTGCTGATCTCCTTGAGGGTGTCTCTTTCAATCATTGGAAAAGGTAAGTAATGGTAGCCGAATGCCTATTGCTATCCCATCCTTGTGTTCTGTCGACTCTTTCAAGGTAAGAACTGATTTCGGTTTTTGTTTGGAAACATGTTATTATCAGAGGTGAACCATCGCTTGACTCGGGATTTGGTAGGAAACCAAGTCGGTTGTAAGGTAAGGGGTAAGTGATTCATTAATATTCGGACATGGGCCTTATTTTGAGTACTTAGGTGTTGACCCACTCTGACTTTGGTTATAGGGCAAATCGACAGAAGCAAAGGAAAGCCTTCGGGATCTCAGTATTTCGGTAAGGATGTTAATAGGTGATCTAGATTCGATATTTGTAGATTTTGATTGCTGTGATTAATCGTGTGGTTCTGATTAAGTATCGTCGATGGATGCGAGTGCCAGTCAAAGTGGGCAAGGGAAAGCTCCCATCCCGAAGTTCAAGAAGAGATCCGTTTCTGCTGTACGAGATTGGCCACCAGGGTGTGGGCCAACAACAGAAAACGTTAGGCAAATAGCCGTAGTCTCACTAAACGATAGCGTCGAGGACCGAGAGTCTAGAACTCCAAGTAATAAGGTGTGTAGTTAGCCATTGTTTCCGGGTTTTGTGTGATATCTGCTTATGTTATATGCTTACTAATAAGTGCAGTGGTAAAAGTGTGATAGATACCTAAAAAGGGGTATGACGATGATCAGGTAAGTAGCACATTGTAAATATTGTTGTCATTTAGTTAAATATGAGTGTATGCCTATGTTTGTGAATGACATGCACATGCATCATATTGTCATTATATCATGTTACATGTGCATGGGTGGGTTATGAAAGAAGGACAGGGTGTACTTCGAGTACGTGGTTGATGTCAGCTTTGTGCTACATCGTGGATTGGCGCTGACTGAGGTCGCGTTGTGGATCTTTGCGATTTGGTTCGCGTGGTTACCTTGATTGATATGGGCTTTATGCCATATCGTAGCTTGATGGATTGCTGTGTGCTCCATCGTGGTTTGATGTTAGCTATACGCTACATCGTGGATGGCATTGGTTGCCTTTATGGAGGGAAAAGGAGAGGGTGACTCGATAGTCCCCTGGTGTGTGGTAGGCTGGATAAGGGGGTGTGTAGCGGATGGACCTTAGGATTGGGTTGGGTATCATGATTGCATGGTTTCGTTATGAATTGATATGGAAATGGGCCAAGCCCAATATGACTTGTGGATTTGTATGTTTTGAGAACATACGTGGAAATGGGCCAAGCCCGATGTCGATCGGATTGATGAAAAAAGGGCCTAGCCCAGTATTTGATATGATTTGATTGTGGGCCAAGCCCAGATTGTGGTAATGTTTAAATGATTATATTTATATGTTGCATTTGATATTTGGGTTGATTTGTGGCTAGCATGTGGGTGGATATCAGTGGTTTAATTACACACTGAGTCATTATGACTCACCCAATTATTTATCCAACCCCGCAGGTGACTTGTTGATCGGACCGGGTCGGAGAGGCTGCAAGGTGGCCCATGCAGAAGGAGACGTTTTAAATATTTTCTTTATGCATTTTAGTTTGAAGTACTTGGATTAATTATTTTGTAATAAGGGCCACTTTTGATTAAAGTACTCTATTTATAGTTGATAAAGGTTTCATAGTATTTAGTAATATTTTTACAAAGGATTTATATTATAATAAATTATAATAAAGTTTTAATTCAAACCAAGCTTATGTTATTTCATAATTTTAATGGACTTACTTCCCGAAAGTTAACAAAATTTTCAAGTTTTACTCTAAAGACAAAGATTTTTAACCGTCATTCCGCAGTGACATAACCAGATCCGAACGAGACTTGTGGGCCGGGTTTGGGGGTGTTACATGAACTATATGGGTAACAATTCTAGACCTCAAAATAACCCTTATAGTAACACTTACAATCCAGGTTGGAGGAACCACCTAAACTTCTCATGGGGTGACCAAGGAAATCAGAGACAACAACCCCTTCAAGGCTTTCAACAGCAACCCTACCCACAGGAGAAAAAACTGAACCTTGAGGAGATGCTAACAAAATTTATCGTGGTGTCAGAAGCCCATTTCCAAAACACCGAAATAGCACTCAAAAACCAGCAAGCATCGATTCAAGGGCTCGAGAACCAATTAGGACAACTTGCTAAGCTCATATCTGAACGACCACAAGGCAGCTTGCCAAGCAACACGAAAACTAACCCAAAGGAGCAAATTCATGCCATTACTGCTCACGATAGTGAAGGGTTAGATGAACCAAAATTGAGGCAAGAGAATGTTGTCAAAGAAGGTAAGGTTGAGATAAGCCATGAAAAACCAAAACTAGTAAGTACAGAATACCAACCTCTTGTGCCATATCCCAATGCGACAAAGAAAGACTGCATAGATGAACAATTCAGTAAATTTCTTAAACTCTTAAAAAAAATTACATATTAACTTACCATTTATTGAAGCTCTTTCGCAGATGCCCAATTCAAAAAAAAAAATTAAAAGAGCTTTTGACAAACAAACGAAAGTTAGACGAGGCGTCGCATGTAGAGCTAAATGCAGTGTGCTTAGCAATCTTACAAAATAGACTACCACAAAAGTTAAAAGATCCAGGGAGTTTTACGATTCCTTGCTTAATTGGTGGTTTAGCTGTTAATAATGCTTTAGCAGATTTAGGGGCAAGCATAAATGTTATGCCTTATAAAATGTTTAAATAGCTAGGTCTTGGGAAACCCAAACAAACTAGGATAAGCATTCAATTGGCTGATAAAACTATTAGAGTTCCTAGGGGTATAATCGAAGATGTACTAGTAAAAATTGATAAATTCATATTCCCAGTAGACTTTGTTGTTTTAGACATGGATGAGGACAATAATGTTCCTTTAATTTTAGGAAGACCCTTTTTAGCAACTGCTAAAACTAGAATTGATGTTGGTACAGGTGAACTCACACTTCGTGTAGGTGACGACACGATCACTCTTCAGGCTCTTGACTCGGCTAAGACATCGAGTAATAAAGGTGAGAACATAAATTATATTAATGACCATTTGGTTCAACCTTATTTTTAGAAAGCACCACGAAATTACACAACTAAGCCATATCCTAGACCTCGTGCCAACAAAGAAATAACTCATGAGGAGCGAAGGCTTCAGATCGATGAACTAGATGAGTGGAAGACACATGTTAAGGAGAAACCAAGAACACACAAAGCAAAACCGAGGCAACTCCATAACGAACCTAAAGATGAAGTAAACTACTTCAAAGTTGGAGACCGAGTTCTAATGGATAATACAGATCCTCGTGTTGCCAATTCTGAACCTAATGGAATAACTCCTTTCACGGTACTTAATACTTTCCCATACGGTACAGTCGAGGTAACTCATTCTCAATTTGGCACCTTTAAGGTAAATCGTACTCGTCTAAAACCGTATTTTAATACAATTAATAGCAAGAATGAGGAGTTTCAACTCCTCAAACAACCATGATTATGCGAATGAAAGGTAAGTCTAGCTTAAGACTTTAAACGAGTGCTTCTCGGGAGGCAACCCGAGCACTAACCCCTTTAATTTTCATATTTTTTTTATTTTTAGCACCTAACTAAAAACTAACAAAATTAATAAAGCGCAGGTTTCCCTACCACACGGCCTTGCACACGGGCGTGGCCGTGGCCGTGTGGACACCACGAATACGTACATCGGCATGGCAGAGACCGTGCGAACCAAGGGCGACAATTTTTCAAAACACGGGCTGCGATAAAATGCCACGGCCATGCGATACGAATGTGGTCGACACTAAGAAAGTAACACTAGTGTGCGACACGCCCGTGTCCCTAGGCCGTGGTCAATACTGATCAAATGACATGGGCGTGGAAACCTCTACACTGCCGTAAGAGAAACGAACGAAGCATCACACAGCCGTACAATGACCTAACACGCCCAGGGCACACGGGCGTGGACAGCTACCAGATGCCATGATTTCTATTTAAACCCCCTTCTTCTGTTTATTTTCTTCCCCAATTTTTCTTCTACCTAACCCTAGCCACCACACCCCTTTCTTTTCCCATTATCTTTTCCCTTAATTTTCCTTTCCCCCTATCCCTTACTCTTTCTTTACACCAACCACCATCCTTGCCACCGTACACAAATATTAAATACTAGAGGCAAGAGCAAAGCCACCATCTCCATGTCGAAAAAGCAAAAGGATCCTGGCGCGGTATCCCTGTGCGCGACCACTCCACATAAGTTCATGCCGGCCGCTTCATTTACTCGACAAGACAAGGACCTTTGAGTCCATTTATTTTTTCTTTTTTCTTTTATTTTCATTTTTAAATTCTTTCCTTTTATATTTCTTGTCTTTAAGTTATATTATTACATTTTGATTTCTTTAATTTAGGTTCAAGGGGCTATTAAGAAACGTCCACACCACCACCGGAGTATCCACCACCCCTGCCCAACTTTACACCGTTTATTTTCTTTGACTCCATCCAAAATTCAGGAAGTTTCACTTCTCTCCCTCTCTTATGATTTTCTTACTATGTTGTCATTATTTATCTTTGTACATTGAGGACAATGTACACCTTAAGTGTGGGGAGGTGTCAACAATACTGAATTATGCCTTGTTCTTAAATAATTTTCTCATATTACTATTAGAATGAAACTTCTATTGATTTATGATTGTCATTGATATGTTTCGAATTAAGTCATAGGTAATTGTGCATTGATGGTTTAAACTTTAAGACATTAGAGAATCAAGCATGATAAGTCTATTTTCTATAATTAAAAAAAATTTTAGGTTGTTCCCCCAAATTTAAATATTACTTTGAAGTTTGAAATGTGCAAGGTTGACATAAAAAACCATAAATTTTGTGAGTCTTTGAGCCTTTTAGAGCATATATCTTTTCTTGCTCACTTTATTGATTATGAGTGTGTCAATATTGATTTGTTATTCTAGAACTTGCTTCGATTATACATGTCGAGACCACACCTTTGATTTGATATACTGAGATGATAAAGGCACTTAGGATTTAACCGACTTACTCCATTAAAAGCCTACCTTTATAATTAACCCCTAGTGAACCCCTTTGAAGCCTAATCAACCATTTCTTAATATTCCACTAATATTAACCCGAAACCCAGTTATTTATGTTATCCCCATTTTTCTTGACTACCCTTTTGTCAAGATTTGATTTGATCAGTTGCCTAACTATTTTCTTTATTTCAGTGGTTAAATTCATCTTGTATCATGTACTTATTCTTATTCTTAAAAAAAAAGTTGGAAATTTATTCATTATTAGTTATTGGTTATTTGAGCTTAAGTAGTTAATTTTACATTTTTAGAAGAAGCTCGTGTTATTATTGATAAGTTTTTAATTATTTTAATTATTCAGTATTAGTTTATTTTTCTAGTTAGGTAAATTATCAATTCAATCTCGATTTTAACCCTCCTTTTTAGCCTTTATCCGCACCTTTAACCCAAGCCCCGTTACAACCCTTTTAAAGACCTTTTGATTTGTGTATCATCTCATTTTATAGTGGTGGAGATTTGATTTCCATGCAAGCCTATGGGATTTACTTTTCATTTTTGACTTTTGAGTGCTTAAATTTAACCTTAAACACTTTGAGTGATTTGAGTGAATCTTTAGTGAGGATGTCAATACTTGTCGGTTTTGAATCAAAGGTAATTATTTAGGTAAGGGGAAACACCTATGTTTTCATGCTATAAAAATCTATGACTTAGATTGTTTGAATCTCTAGGACTCTTCCAGTTAAATTATAAATGTATGAATTATCTGTGAATTATGATGAGACATTATTGATGAGAGTTATGAATTAAGGAAGTTAATTCTTATTGTGAGTTGAGGATTTTGCTTGAGGACATGCAAACGCTTAAGTGTGGGGATATTTGATAAACCTTAATTTATATATATTTTAACCCCATGCTTGGATTATTTTTGGATGAATTCTCATTAGATTTGATGAATTCGATGCTCCTAATCTTGTAATTTCATGTTTTTCATTCAGGAGAGCTTAGGGAGTCGAAAAGAACAAGAAACGGACCAAAAAGGGACAAAATGGGCCTACCTTAGAAACCCACACGACCTGGGCTATCAAACACGGCCGTGCGTTACGAGCAGAATCAAACACGGCCTGGATCAATGTACACGGATAGACCCCATGGCCGTGTGTGGCGAGCAGAAGCGAGCACGGCCCAAGACTATCGTACACGGGCGTGTCACACGGACGTGTCCCTGCCGTATCAAAGATTAATTCTATCAGAAAAAGGTTACTGGTGGGCAAAGAAAGACGTTCCAAAGCCTATATAAACACCTTAGGGGTGACTAAAAGAGGACGCAGAGTAGAACGCAGAAAATACTCGAAGACAGCCATCGGAAGCAACTCGGAGGAAGGATCTCCATCAAGACTGAAGATATCCCATCAAGTTCTTTAGAAGTTTTTGGGTTTTCCTATGTTTTTTTGTTTTCTTATTTTGAGATGTTTCTTTCTATCAGTATGAACTAAATCTCTTAGATACCTAAGGGGATGAAACCTAAGACGGATCTTATTACTATTTGATTTATAAGATAAATACTTGTTCTTATTCTTAATTGTGAGTTCTTATTCTTGTTTTGATAATTCAGGTTATTGATTAAAGTCGAATGTGCTTATTCAGTGGAGAAAAAGTCCCTATTTAAGAGTAGATCAACACAATTAAACGGAGTTGATTGCAACCCTAGAAATAGGGCTACGAAAATCTGTCGGATTAGAGTCAATTCTAATAAGGGAATCCATAGATCGAGTTAATGCGACAATAGGGGTTTTAATTAGAAAGAGATTTCAATTAATCATCCTAGAGTCAGTTGTTTTTAGTCTCGAGAGAGATATTAACATAAATCAGGGATTTCTATGGATTAAGTCAAGTGAATAAATCATATGAATCAAAATTAATAAGTGAAGTCTAGGTGGATTCTTCCTTAGGTATTGCCTCCATCACATAAGTTGTGTAAAAGTATTTTCCTAATTCATTCTTTGTCGTGTTTTAATTAATTAGTTTTAGTTTAAAAAGAAATCACTCCAATTTTTAGGCTAGATAATAAAAGGATAGTAATTACTAGTACTCTTGGTCCTTGTGGATACGGTATTTCCGGTCTTACCATAACTATACTATTAAACGATAGGTGCGCTTGCCTTTATTGTGGTCATATTTAGTTAGAGACACATCACCAACATGAATGAAAACATTAAAAATAAATATTTAAACTCATTTGGCATAAAACATGACATAAACATATTCAAACTAGAACAACATAAATTTTTAGCTAAACAAATTCCAAAAATAAATAATCCAAGACAAGTTTTTCACCTCACAATATTTATGTATAAAACAAGTCCTTATATACATGTCACCTAAATGAACTCACGTAAAATTTAGATCTTAACATTACAACCTTAAAGTGTATTTGGTGATGTAGAGCTCCCTAGTAATCTTAGCGACTTCTCGGCAAGTCCGTACCTACACGTTTTAAAACAACTAACACATTAGCTATAAAACTCATTAAGTAACAAGGATAGTCAAACTTATCCTAAGTCATTATTAAAATTGAGTCGTTCAAAATAATCATCTTACTAAATTCATTTTAGTCACATTATCTATTTTAACCCATTTATATAGTTTACTATGTTAAGGACTCAACTGACTATTTAATGATTTGTTGGCAATTCTAGTTATGCATGTACTTCCAATCGGACATTGGATCTCATTTTTATGAATTTCACATTCCAGTTTCGATTTCCATCCCTATGGATTTTCACATTTGAATACTGGTTGTGATAACTCATTAAGGGTTTTATTTATATTACGATTTGTTACGAGTTTGTTATTATGCTACTTTCTTAGTTGCTGATATTGACATTCATTTCTTTACAGACATAAAAATTAATCCCATTTTAATGCATAAAATTATTAGTCCTCAGCACTTAAGTGTATTACCATTTTTATTACTCAGTTTTCAGTTAATTACGCCCTAAGTATAATTAGAGACAAAGGTTGGATACTCGAGACTAACCAACCAACACACCATAGTAACAGTGTTGCACAGTAGCGTTAGTGTGTGAAGATTGAATTAGTACCATACTGAATTGCCACTAATAGGAGTATTGAAGTACTTTTCTTGTAGGCTAAACCACAGTCGAAATCATATCTCCTATCAATAGTACCACACGTCCCCTATTGGTATGCCAATCGTATCCTAGCTAACTAACTAAGCTACTAGGGATTTATTTTATTAATCTAGTTCGTTAGAAGTTTAAATTTCAAATCCTTATTAGTTTTAGTAAAGTTTTTCATTTCATTTTAATTTCAGTTTCATTACGATTTCCTTGTGGCATTTTCCACTATATTATAAATTGGTAAATATCACGTGGCTCATGCCACTTTAATAGAAATTAGCATTTAGTTTCATTTCGCATAATAGTTGTATATTCATTTTCTTTAGAAACATGATTTAAAATCATGTAAAATCTTTTATTTCAATTTTTAGTATTCATATCATAGGTAGGCAATCCTTTGCCTAACACTAGATATAGACACCCAAGTGACATTCCATAGACATGTCAATTCACCCATTTCAATTAGTTTGCATAAAATTTGTCAATATTAGAAATTCCATTTCATATTACGGCCATTTTGGTACTTTACACTTGTCTCGACAGTTGTCGACATAAAGTAGGACTTTTGAAATTGACATTTTTTTTTGCCATAGTGGCCTTATCCAATCTTTAAGTTTTAGTGACATGGCTTACACTTGTTTACTAATACCTTAAAATGCTTATAACCCTTTAATAACACTCAAGGATGCAATTTCACATTATTTACTACCAAAGTATCATATGAGCACTTACTAGTTTTCCTCTACATTTTTAGTGTATGATTACATACATCTTTCTACGAAAATTTCTCACTAATAGTATCACAATTTAACACCTAATTATAAAATTAATTTCATAAAACCTAACATTACTAACTTAGATGAAAGGTAAGTATCCATGATACTTACCTTAATGGATGCTCTATAACACCAAATCAAGCCTTCATAAGCCTTATTCCACCATAAATCAAACTTGAATATCCACTAATCACCATCTCCACATTTTCCATAAACCAAAATCATAACCAATAATTAATATAAATTATTTTTGTGCTTTCTGAACGCAATCTTTAACCAAATTTAATTTAAAAGAGTTGTAGGAAGCCATTTATTACCTTGTTAAAGCTTTCTCTCTCTAATTTCAACTTCTCTCAAGAACTTCATAAATCCTAGTTTAAGAATGGTGAGATTGATAGTGGAAATGAGTTTAGGAGATTTTTTTTTTAAGAAATTATAACAAAATCTTAAGCTTGGTAGTGGAAATTGTGAGAAAAAATGTAATATCCCAAGGTAGGGCCTGGGAGTATGGGGCTTGGCGAGCTGGGTTCGCCAAAGGGTTTAATGAGTAGGTCTTCATTAGTAGGACCAGAAAAAATAACAAGCATGTATACTCCATTAGATTAGCGAGTAGATGTACGACCAGTAAATCTGGCTAGCTGAAGTACGCTAGTAGGCATGGCGAGTAGGAGCTCGCTAGAAGGCTTGGCAAACTAGTGTCCGCTAGCGAGCCTTGCGAGCTATAAACTCAATACTGGGCTAAAAAACATAAGTAGAATGGTCAAAGTAGAGTTATACCTCAATTAGGAAAGTCAACTTATTTTTCTCTCTGAAACACCATTCATGCACATAACTAATTCCTACTTCCATTACAACTAGAGTATCCTAAGAACATTAGGACACTTAGAGCCTATAAAATATGCCCCACCATTAAGGAAATATCATTTTTTTCTCAAATTTACCGTCGATAGTTCTTTCGTAAAAAAAAACCTAGCACTTAGTCCTTAGAAATCAAAGTAAGGTCCTATTCTCTAAGTAATGTTAAAATTGTTGGCAACAAGAGAAACTAGGTTCACTAAAAAGTCTAGTATGTGCGAACCTAGGATCGCTTATGTTTATGTATGTGCTTCAATGAGCTATTTTTGACTTAAGCATGTTTGTTGCAAACCCAAGAGAATCATCTCTAAGCAAATTCAAAGGAAAAACAAAGCTTGTTTAAGTTCTAGCAAATTAGTGAGTGTTCAAGGGTCACCACATGTATGTGCGAACCATAATGTTAATCAGAAGCTTAAGGTTTTGACCTAAGTTCTGAGATTAATTATTCTCTATTAGTTTGGTATGTGAATTTATTTTAAAATGTGTTTTAAGAACAAGTGATATGTGACCTCTATATGGCGAGCTCTAAAAGATTTTATATTTTGCGAGCTCCTTATGATTTGCGAGCTCTATGTTGAGTAAATGTTTTAAAATAGTCTTTTAAATATGTTGGATATAATGGCATGCCATAGGATTGTGAGCACTGACCTATATGTTTTATGTTTTGGGCGTTAAGGCCCTCGGATAGGTTGGAGAGATAAGAGAATGTCGAGTTGACCCCCATTCAATGGGACATGTTGGTGAGTTAGAGAGTGTTTAGCCTTGTGCTAAACTTATGGGACATGTTAAGGACTCATTAAGTCACTTTGAGGCAGTATAAGGAAACCCGATTATCCAACAGGAATGAACAAGTGAATAAGAATGTGTTTTTCAAGATACTATGTTTTTACTAAGTTGTCAAACTGTAAGTGCTTGCGAACCAGACTTCGCACAAGTAAAGAGAACACTAGTTCGCAGCTCTATAAACATGCCTATGTTTCTATTTAGCTTATGTTTTGTACTTACTCCGTGGTTATTATTGTTTCCTGTATATTCACGAAGTTTGCAAGGACTCACACACTTTTTCCCAAACAACGCAGAAAAGTAGATAGCAAGGTGAGCAACAACGAGGCCAATGATCCAAGCAAAACATACATGCTGGAAAGGAGAGCAGGAAGTATCTGGACAAATAAAGGTAATATGGGATGTTCTATTTTGGTCTTAGAGATATAACCTGATGATTTTGCCAAAAGATTTAAAAGCTAGCAAATTCCTTTATATTTCTTGTGTTTTCTTTAAGTTTAAATTGCTAACCAACAATGTTTGATAATAAAACTTGTTATTTAAGAATTTAATCGTAATCCAAGCATGTTTTAATGATTTTTTTTAATTCCCATGTTCTCATCTAAAGTCTTTTTATACCTATATGAGTTTTCTCATGTTCTCAATTACAAACCCATGATACTCTAAAACACAACATGTAAGAACCATATTGACTATCCTATTAAGGTTCACCAAATGATGATCACATTTTTTGGTGCCAAGGTACAAACCATAAATCAAGCAAATGACATCTAGTGAACCCTTAACATGTTTCGATAATATTGCATAGCAAAGAGCTTTGTGAACCAAGTTCGTAGAACCAAAGTACCTAGGGGAAGTTCGCGAACCTTAATCTGTTTTAAAGACCTTATTATGTTGCGAACCCCATTAGCAAAACAACCCTTTTCTAGAAAGACTTAAGAATCTTAGAGTATGTAGCACTTAGCAAAATCATTAAGCAAACCTTAGTAAGACAAATGGGTGAACCCTTATGTGAAACTTCACTTGTTAAAGTATGCGAACCCTACAGGTATGTGATGTAACATCCCGGTTTAGACCCTAGTCGAAATGGTGGTTCTAGACCACAAATCCGAGGTCGTATAAATATTTTAATGATATTTTCTGTGTGAATATTATGTGACTTAGTCTGTGTGAAAATTCTGTGTGATAATTTGATTGTTTGTGTGTCGAATTTGCAAAAAGGACTTAATTGTATAAGGTGTAAAAGCTGTGTGCTGATTTATAAGTACCTATGTGTTGATGGCTTTTTAAGGTGGAGGCCTTATGAGGTAATTAGTCCATTTTCAAGTTAGTGGATGTTGGATGGACAAAAATACCAATGGATAGTGGAAATGGATTAATAATAAAATAGGTAATAAGGTAATTGATGTAATTATTATAATAAAAAAAATGAAAGAAAAGATGAAGGTTATCATCTTTGTAAGTGCCGAATTTTGAAGGAAAGAAAGGAAAGAAAACAAATCTAGGTTTCGGCTAGCTTTTGATGCAAATTAAGGTATGATTTGGTTTTCGATTTTTGATAATTTCTACGTTTTTGTGATCGTTGCTTTGTGCTCTTCAAAACCTATGCTTAAATTTTATAAATTGATGATGTTTATGAAATGTGCCATTGATGAAATGGTGAGCTTTATGATGAATGTTGGTGTATAATGGAAGATATGTGTTTAATGAACATGTTTTGTTCTTGGATTTTTGGTGAATTTAGCTAATTAGGGCTAAATTGAGAAATTAGTAATTTGAAGGACTAAAATGTGAAATGAATGAAATGTGTGGTCTTGTATGAGCATAGTGAGAATTCGGCTAGGCTTGAGCACAAGCAAATTATGTATATTTGGTGATTTGATGAATTAAGGACTAAAGTGTCGAAATGTGAAAATATGAGGGCTATTATGCAAAATGCCCTAAATGTATGTATGTGGGCTAAAGTGAATGAAATGATGATTAAATGGATTGAATTTAAATGTGTATAGACCAAGAAAGGAGAGGTTCGGATCGAGATCGAGGCAAAGACAAAGTACTCGATTAATCGACCGTTTCGGTATTTTGACGTCCGAGGTAAGTCCGAACATAATGTGCGTAATTAACTATGCTTAATGTTACGAAATGAATGGTATGATATATCAAATTCTAAATGATATGTGAGAGCTTGAGTTATGTTGTACTAAATGTGCGTATTCGGAAATGTGACCGATATGATTAGCACTGTGTGTGCGAAATAATATAAACTTTGGCTTTGTGATTAGCACTGTGTGTGCGATATTGATGTAAGTTTGGACATAATACGAATACTTAATTATTTTAATTTCTATGAAATGAATGTTATAATGATATTCAAATGTGGATGCTATGTGAGAGTTAAGTCATGTGGCACTAAGTATGCGTATTCGGAAATATGATCGAGACGATTGGCACTGTGTGTACGAATTGATATAAGCTTAGACTTTGTGGTTGAGATCGCGTGTGCGATATCAATTTAAGATCGAATTGATATAAATGCAATCAGATGCGCAATGTTAATCAAATTTCACTTACCAAATTGGCACTTCAGGTGTGCGATCTCGATACAAGTTCGGTTTAACGAACTGGCACTAAGTGTGGGATGATAAATAAGTTTTGATTACGAATTGGCACTAAGTGTGCGAATAAATCAAAAATATAGTAAAGATTGATCAAAATGTAAAGTTGAGCAATTGAGTAGCTTGGTTGGTGAGTAACTATGTGTTGACAAAGGTATGTATGATAACTACGTATTAGCTATGGTTGTATGATAACAATGTGTTGATTAAGGTACGTATGATATCTATGTGTTGGTGGATTTTGAAAGTATATGGATGGAGTACTATGTGAACATTGAGTATAGTTGAGTTGGTGTAGCATTGATAAATTAATCCAAGTGATGGCTTATTCTTGTATATTAATTTGAATTATTGAATTACATGTAATATATTACGGACTTACTAAGCCTTGGAAAGCTTACTGTGTGATTTGTTTTTCTGCTTTGCAGTGTCAGTAAAACTAGCTCGGATCTGGGGATCGTCAGCATATCAATCACACTATCAGTAATTTATTTTGGTACTTCTGGAAATATGTATATAGATTAAATATGGCATGTATAGGCTAGAGGTTATGGTATGATTTGTGATGTTTAATCCTTGCCATGTGAGTTGGCTTGGAAGTGTGATAATATTGAGTTTGTGAATGAGCTATGAATGTGGTATGTTTCATGACTTTATGATTGATGAAAGAGGTGATTAGAAGATGAGTTTTGGTGTGGATTATATGATGTTTGAGTTATAAATGTTTTGAGATGTATAATTGATACTTGGATGGACTCATTTGTCAGGCCAATATGTATAGAAGTAGATGATATTGTGGATGACTAATTGGTGTATGAAATGGTATGTTTGAATGCAATTAGAAGCATGAAGTGGTGTTGCTCAAATGTGCTTGTAGGATTGACCCAAATGGGTGGCACTTTGACCTTGTAAAATGGCCTATAATGTTACACGGTCGAGGCACACGGGCGTGCCTAAGACCGTGGGTGAATTGGCAGAATGTAGCTTAGTATTACACGGCCGTGGCACACGGGCGTGCCTAGTGACCATGTTAAAATAGTCAGTATATAGACACGAATGGGCAAACGGGAATGCCTAGTGACTGTGTTGAAATAGACAGTATGTAGACACGGATGGACACACGGGGGTGTCTAGTAGCCGTGGAAGGCACACGGCCTATTCCCACGGGCGTGTCTCCCCTGAATCTTAGAAAAATTTTTAAGTGTTCAAGAATTTCTGTGTGTGTTCAATTTAGTCCCGACCCCTCTTTAGCATGTGAATTAGGTCTCGTAGACCTCGATAAGGGACACCATGATTGTAATTGAATGAGATTGAAGATGATTGACTTTGTGTCGTAAATTCTAGATGTTAAATGTTTTGATTGATCTGTAATACCTCTTAACCCTGTTTTGGCAACGGTCTCGGGTTAGGGGTGTTGCATTTTATTGGTATCAGAGCTACGGTTTATCGATTCTTGAACTAACGTAGCACGTGTGAGTCTAGCTATACATGCCATATATATATAATTGTGATAATGTGATGAATTCTTACAGATATAAATGTGTTTTTGCACAGTAATGGATCCCGATCGAGCAGTTCCTGACGATGTAGAGAGTAACGTGCCTGCTCTGTAACATCCTAAAAATATTAGAGTATCATCTTGTTATTTGTGTTAGCTCGGATATGATTGTTATTGTGTGCTTAGTATATTTGTGTGAAGGCTTGGAAATATTAGCTAAGCTAGAATAATTTTTAGTGTGGAAAATTTAGTGAAGTGGATTAAGTGAGCTTGACACTTAAGTTAATTTAAGTGTTAATTAAAGCACATGAGGAGTTAGTGGCATAGTGGATAAGGAGCTTGAAAGGTTGCTTGAGGGAAGTGGTTCGAGTAGCATGGAAAGCATATTGATGATTTTATTTTTTTGTACATCCTAGCATTAAGTGTCGGTCAACTATATATATGGATAAGATGGACAATTTTCTTTTATGGCAAGCAAGAAGACTTAAGGTTATGGTAAGCATGAAATAAGGGATAGAATTGCTAGATTTTGGGGATAAAATTTCTTCAACTTTGGGAATGTAGAGGATTTCAAGGCTTGGCTTAAGGGAGATGTTTTGGAAACTTTTCCAAGGCCTTTAGTGCATGTATGTGGACGGCGTGTATGGCTAGGGGGGGTGGCCGAATATTGATAGGAGGTTTGGGGGAGGATAGTTGGCCAACTTTAGCATTTGTGTACCTTTTGGCATTTGTTTCTTTTCTTTCCAAAAACTCCTTCTTTGGCCGAATGTACCTAGGCATTTTTGTGCAAATTTGCTTTGGATTTTAGCTCTCATTTTTGTGTTGAACCAAATACCATTCTCTTTCTCTCATTTTTCCTTTTGAAACCGAAACTACATTCGAACTTTGTGCATTTTTGTGCACTTCTCTTCTTTGGTAAAATAGGTGTTGGCCGAATCTCTTAATCCCATTTTCTCTCTTTTCTTTCTTTTGAATATTGTTCAAAATCACAACATTTCTTTTACTTTCTTCTTGGCCGAATCTCTTTCTTCCCCTTTCCTCTTGATTTTTCTTTCATTAGTTGCTAAAGCCGAATCATCCTTCTTCCCTTTTCATTTTTTTTCTTTTCTTATTTGCCATACTAATTCTTCATCTCTTTTGAGCCGAATATCAATTGTTTTCTTTCAAAATCATAGCCGAAACTCTCATATCCTATTTGATTTGTCTTGGCCGAATTTCTTCAAGGGTAGGACTTCATTTGGTTTTCTTCAAACGGTTTTGGAAGATAGGTAAGTGTTATGGCCGTTTTTCCTTAGTCTTTTTATTATTTCTATGTTGTTCCTCTTATGGACAAAGGCCAAATTTTGGGCAATTGTTGCAAGGTTCTAATCATTCTTAGAAACCAATTTCTTTTAAGCTCCTCGGGACGTTGGAAGCAATCAATCTAAGCCTCGTTTCTTTGTCAAATCATTTTGGGTAAGCTTTAGGTAAGACTTGGTATTTCAAGTGATAACTCATTGGGATTTAGTAGTATGGCCGAATGGCCTTTGTTTATAATTTAAATATCGGCCGATTGTAGGACAAGGTGATCTAGTGCGGTAGATCGGGTCTTTAGATTTTAGTACTTGCGGTAGTGTCAGGTGTGTACCTTACACACTTTATAACTCGGTTATGTATATGTATATATAATTTCAATTTACTAATCATATTATCAAAGTGGAAAACGAAGAGATCTTGATATGATACTATGATGGTATGAATGAGGATTCGGGTAAGTCCGTTTCTATATGTTGTTAATACATGTGGATTGAAATCATGATCTACGATTTATGATATATTTGTTATGTGTTTCATAATAAAGTATGTTGACATGATTTGTACAAATATTGCATTGGTATGGGCAATATGAGAGGAGGGGAAGATTGATATTCGTGTCTTCTGACACCGAGGAGGTTTGGCACCTCCAAAGATTTGGTATCACATTTGTGTCTTTGGGACACCGAGGTTTGGCACCTCATAGCGACTCGTCCCCCGGATTAATACCACCGTGGGTTGGCCCCACTTTTAAGATATGGGATTGTCGCCAGTGATTTGGTATCACAAGTGGGTTGGCCCCACAACTTGATTATTTGTGACATTGGGTCACCAGTGATCTGGTATCACAATATTGAATATCGTGACTTTGGTCACCAGTGGTTTGGCACCACCAGTGGTTTGGTACCACACGGGGTAGAAAAGGAGTTATGGATGGCTAGGTTGGGTGCATCATATATATATATACATTGCTTGGTTATAATTTGTGTAAGCATGTGGTATTTACCCGGGAGAGGGAATATGCACTGAGTCTTGGTGACTCACCTTCTCCCTTACTTTTTCAGGTAATTCGTAAATTCGCGGATGAGGAGCCGGATGAACTCGAGGAGGCCATGCCATAAAATTTTGTTTTACATGAACTTCCATTTGGGTACTTTATTTTAATTTGTTTTCATCTTTTTATGGATTTGTAATAAGGCCTCTTTAATTATGTTTTTGGATTATTTATATGCTTTGGATTTGTTTTAAATATGGCTTATAAATTACATGGTTGATATAATAATTTGAGCACCAAGTTTTCTAAACTACAAAACGCGATGGTTTTTAAAACGTTATCATCGGGTAACATAAATCAATTGATAGTATTTAACAACTTAAGTATTTTTGATAACTCATACTATTTTCCAAAACTTCGCCTCCAAATTTCTATTAGACACGGTTTTCAACCTAATCGCTTTAGTGTCTTTTCAATTTATAAAAGGTTTACAAATCTAAGTCGCAACTAAGTTTTAAAGATTTATTTTCTAGATTTCAAAGTAAATTATCGGTTTTAATTTATTATACACTCGATTTTCTACTTAACTTAGAACAACAAAAAGTTTTTCACTAAAATTTAATCGTTAACTCTATTTTCTTTGAAACGCTTTCCTTCGTGGCATGCCAGATTCGGTCATGGCGTATTGACCGGGTTTGGGGTGTTACAAATTGGTATCAGAGCCTAGTTCAAAAACTCGGCTGTGGGCCTGAGGCCCAAAATGTTTTAAAGTATGGTTTTAAAAAGTTTTTATTGAAAATTGTATGGTTGGAAAGGCATGGCCCCGAGTTTCTCGACATCAATCCGCTTCGTAAGTACATCAAATCGTTGATTTTGATGATATGATATGATGATGTTTGCATGATCAGTATAGTAGTAGGAACTACTCTAGAGACCCAAAACTATAGGTTTGGTGTACTCGCGAAACAACCTCTTATTAAAACTTTTCATAAAATTGTGCTTTAAAGAAAGTGGAATATTGACTAATGCATAAAACTTTTAAATCAGATAAGTCGAGACTTTAGACATGAGTACTCGTGGTCGAGGTCGTATTACTCATGGACGCGGTCGGGGTAGGATGGCTGTGTCTGAGCCAGTGAGGTCTGGTCAAGGATCCGAAAATGAGGTACCACTACCCCCACCACCAGCGGTTAGAGTTGAGCATCAGGATCAATCGGGGGATGACGCAGTGTCTCAGGCGATGCTGCAAGTTCTTGAGAGGGTAGCCGGAATAGGTGGAGGCGCGGAAGTTCGGAAATCTGTACCCGAGCGACTCCGATCCAATGGAGCGGAGGTATTTAGAGGTGTTTCAGGCGTAGCTCCCAGTGCGGCTGAATATTGGCTAGAGGCGACGGAGCGAATCATGGATGACTTGGATCTGAATGCCGAGGAAAAGCTGAAAGGGATTGTATCGCTTCTCGGGATGAGTCATATCAGTGGTGGCTCACGGTGCGGAATAGTGCTGCGGCGGAGGATCTCACTTGGGATTATTTTAAGGCAGCGTATGAGAAGAAATATGTTGGGTCGAGTTACATTGATGCACAGCGTAAGGCATTTCTGAGTTTGGTCCAAGGTAATAAGTCCGTATCAGAATATGAGGCGGAATTTTTAAGATTGAGCCGGTATGCTAGAGGTATCGTGGCTTCGGAGCACGAGCAATGTGTCCAGTTCGAGGACATTTTGAGAGATGAGCTGAGATTGCTGATTGCTCCACATCAGGAGCGAGAGTTTACTGCTTTAGTTGAAAAGGCTAAGATAGCCTAAGGGATAAAGGAATCTGTAAGGCAGAGTCACGACCGGAACAAGCATAAGAGAGGTTATGGATCATCCGGGTCAGCCGGTAATTCTCAGAAGAGGGCTAGGCAGAGTGGGCCAAATCGATCCGAAGGCTCATTCACGCTAATCGTGGACCAAAGACACGATTGTAATCGATGTGGAAAATCTCATTGGGGTGAATGTTGGACCGGAGGGAAAGGATGTTTCGAGTGTGGTTCGCTGGATCATCGTGTGAGAGACTGTCCACGTAAGCTAGCCAGAATCGGGCCGAGGGTCAAGGTCGTGCTCGCCTCGTAAAGGAGGGACCGCCACCGCAGAGAGTCGTGGTAATGGTAGAGGAGGTAATGGTTCGCCGAGGCCGCGGAGCATCCGCAGAGGTGCTTGGCAACACCGAGGCAAGACACTGGTTTTGTGTATGCAACGAGGCGTCGAGAGGAGGCGACGCACCGACGTCCATAACCGTGCGTTCTTAATCTTTGGTGTGCCATATACGGCTTTGATAGATGTGGGTTCGACACATTCGTATGTTTCTAGTAGCATAGTAGAGACTATGAATCTAGACTCTGAGACTACTTCTAGGAAGATGACCGTACTTAGCCCTCTAGGTCACTCTGTTGAAGTAAATAAGCTGTATAGAGATGTACCCCTAGAACTTCAAGGGGTAGTGTTCGTAGCTGATCTGATGGAACTGCCATTTGGGGAGTTTGATCTGATTCTTGGGATGGATTGGTTGGTCAAGTACCAAGCAAGTTTGGATTGCGCTGCTAAGCGCATGGTTTTGAAGACAGTTGAGGGCGAAGAGGTGGTTATGATAGGTAATAAAAGAGATTATCTATCCAACGTGGTATCTGCGTTGAAAGCTGTAAAATTGGTCAGGAAGGGCTGTGAGGCATTTGTGGTCCATGTGTGTGCGTTGGAGGCTAAGGAGTCTAATGTGGGGAATGTCCGCACGGTAAAGGAATATGTTGACGTATTTCTTGAAGAACTTCCGGGACTGCCTCCGGATCGTGAAGTTGAATTTGGTATAGACCTGTTACCCGGAACTGCGCCAGTGTCTATTGCGCCGTATAGGATGGCTCCGAAGGAATTAGTGGAATTAAAAGCTCAGATTCAGGAGTTGTTGGATCGAGGTTTCATCTGACCAAGTGTTTCGCCATGGGGAGTGCCGGTACTTTTTGTCAAGAAGAAGGATGGTACGATGCAGATGTGTATAGACTATCGCCAGTTGAATAAGCTGACGATCAAAAACAAGTATCCTTTGCCGAGGATAGATGACTTGTTTGATCAGCTTAAGGGGGCAGCGGTTTTCTCCAAGATTAATTTAAGGCCTGGATATCATCAGCTAAAGGTGAAAGAGGCTGATATCCATAAGATAGCATTTCGCACTCGGTATGGGCACTACGAATTTCTGGTGATGCCGTTTGGGTTGAGTAACGCGCCGACAGCATTCATGGACATGATGAATCGGGTTTTCCAGCAGTTTTTGGATCAGTTTGTTGTGGTATTTATAGACGATATTTTGGTATACTCAAAGTTAGAGGAGGAGCATGATGCGTATTTGCGAGTAGTGTTGCAGGTTCTGAGGGAAAAGCAGTTGTATGCTAAATTTAGTAAGTGCGAGTTCTGGCTTAGGGAGGTGACTTTCTTGGGTCACGTGGTATCAGCTGAGGGGATTAGAGTGGATCCTCGGAAGATTGAGGCAGTATTGGATTGGAAGCCGCCTAAGTAAGTGGCTGAGATTCGGATTTTTCTAGGTTTGGCGGGGTATTACCGAAGATTTATGGAAGGATTTTCTTTGATCGCCGCACCTATGACCAAGTTATTGAGGAAAGGAGTTCCATTTGTGTGGACTGAGAAGCAGCAAGAAAGTTTCGACAAGTTGAAGAAGATTCTGACTGAAGCTCCAGTTTTGATTCAACCCGAGGCAGGCAAGGAATTCACGGTTTACTGTGATGCATCACATACTGGTTTGGGATGTGTGTTGATGCAAGAAGGGAAGGTAGTGGCTTATGCATCTCGACAGTTGAGACCACATGAAGTTAATTATCTGACGCATGATTTGGAATTGGCTGCAGTGGTTTTTGCTTTGAAGATATGGAGACATTATTTGTATGGAGAGAAGTCGATAGTCTACACGGATCATAAGAGTCTTAAGTATCTTTTGACTCAGAAGGATTTGAATTTGAGGCAGCGTAGATGGATTAAGTTGTTGAAGGACTACGACTATTCGATTGAGTATCATCCGGGCAAGGCTAACATGGTGGCAGACGCGTTGAGCCGTAAGGTTGTATCAGACTTAAGATCGATGTTTGCTCGTCTTAGCTTATATGACGATGGGAGTCTTTTGGCTGAATTGCAAGTCAAGCCGACTTGGTTAGAGCAGATTAAGGAGAAACAGTTAGAGGATGATGGTTTAAATGATCGGAGGTTGCGGGTTCAGAATGGAGGTTTAGAGGATTATAGTTTGTCCAGTGATGGAGTATTATGTTTTAAAGGGAGAGCTTGTATGCCAAAGGATGTTGAGTTGAGACAAAGGATTCTTCGGGATGCACATAGCAGCCCATATGTTATGCATCCTGGAGGTAGCAAGATGTATCGGGATTTAAGAGAGCAGTTTTGGTGGCTGTGTCCAAGCGTGAGGTAACCGAGTTCGTGGGCAAATATCGGCGTGTCGCCAGGTCAAGGCGGAACATCGCTTGCCGTGCAGGTTACTTCCGGTGAAGATTCCACGATGGAAGTGGGAAAGGATCACTATGGACTTTGTCGATGGATTACCCCTTATGCCAAGTAAGAAAGATTTAGTTTGGGTGATTGTGGATCGTCTGACTAAGTCACTCATTTCATTCCTGGTAAGGGTGGATTACTCGCCAGAGGTTAGCTAAGTTGTATGTGGCTGAGATAGTGAGGTTGCACGGTGTGCGATTGTCGATCATCTCGGATAGAGATCCTAGATTTACGTCGAGGTTTTGGAGAGCGTTACATCAGGCTTTGGGTACGCGGTTGGATTTCAGTACGGCATTTAATCCACAGTCTGACGGGCAGTCGGAAAGAATTATTCAGATTTTGGAGGATATGTTGAGAGGATGTGTTTTGGACTTGAGGCACTGGAAGAGTTTTTACCAAGAGTGAATTCGCATACAACAATAGTTACCAAGCAAGCATTAAGATGGCGCCATATGAGGCGTTGTATGGTAGGAGGTGTCAAACACCTACATGTTGGACAGAGTTGGATGAGCGTCAGATGTTAGGACCAGAGTTGGTTGCAGAGACTGAGGATAAGGTTAAAACGATTCAGGCTCGTCTGAAGGAAGCTTCGGATAGGCAGAAGTCATATGCCGATCTCAAGCGGAGGGATATAGAGTTTGCCGTGGGTGACAAAGTTTTTCTGAAGGTCTCGCCATGGAAGAAAGTGTTAAGATTTGGGAAAAAAGGCAAGTTAAGTCCAAGGTTTATTGGACCGTATAAGGTGTTGAGACGAGTGGGACCAGTAGCCTATCAGCTCGAGTTGTCATCAGAGCTGAGTCAGATTCACGATGTGTTCCATGTCTCCATGCTTAGATGCTATCGTTCTGATCCATCGCATGTCGTGGCGATGAGGAAATAGAGGTGAGTCCAGATTTGACGATAGAAGAAGAACTCGTGCGATTCTAGATCGAGATGTGAAAGTTTTGCATGTAGGAAGTCCGTTCCTTTAGTGAAGGTTTTATGGCGTAAACCATGGCGTGGAAGAAGCTACGTGGGAACCGGAGGATGCGATGAGGCAAAGCAGTACCCTCAACTCTTTTGAGCAGGTAATTTCGAGGATGAAATTTTCTTAAGGGGGTAGAATTGTAACATCCTAAAAATATTAGAGTATCATCTTGTTATTTGTGTTAGCTCGGATATGATTGTTATTGTGTGCTTAGTATATTTGTGTGAAGGCTTGGAAATATTAGCTAAGCTAGAATAATTTTTAGTGTGGAAAATTTAGTGAAGTGGATTAAGTGAGCTTGACACTTAAGTTAATTTAAGTGTTAATTAAAGCACATGAGGAGTTAGTGGCATAGTGGATAAGGAGCTTGAAAGGTTGCTTGAGGGAAGTGGTTCGAGTAGCATGGAAAGCATATTGAGGATTTTATTTTTTTGTACATCCTAGCATTAAGTGTCGGTCAACTATATATATGGATAAGATGGACAATTTTCTTTTTATGGCAAGAAGACTTAAGGTTATGGTAAGCATGAAATAAGGGATAGAATTGCTAGATTTTGGGGATAAAATTTCTTCAACTTTGGGAATGTAGAGGATTTCAAGGCTTGGCTTAAGGGAGATGTTTTGGAAACTTTTCCAAGGCCTTTAGTGCATGTATGTGGACGGCATGTATGGCTAGGGGGGTGGCCGAATATTGATAGGAGGTTTGGGGGAGGATAGTTGGCCAACTTTAGCATTTGTGCACCTTTTGGCATTTGTTTCTTTTCTTTCCAAAAACTCCTTCTTTGGCCGAATGTACCTAGGCATTTTTGTGCAAATTTGCTTTGGATTTTAGCTCTCATTTTGTGTTTGAACCAAATACCATTCTCTTTCTCTCATTTTTCCTTTGAAACCGAAACTACATTCGAACTTTGTGCATTTTTGTGCACTTTTCTTCTTTAGTAAAATAGGTGTTGGCGAATCTCTTAATCCCATTTTCTCTCTTTTCTTTCTTTTGAATATTGTTCAAAATCACAACATTTCTTTTACTTTCTTCTTGGCCGAATCTCTTTCTTCCCCTTTCCTCTTGATTTTTCTTTCATTAGTTGCTAAAGCCGAATCATCCTTCTTCCCTTTTCATTTTTTTTCTTTTCTTCTTTGCCATACTAATTCTTCATCTCTTTTGAGCCGAATATCAATTGTTTTCTTTCAAAATCATAGCCGAAACTCTCATATCCTATTTGATTTGTCTTGGCCGAATTTCTTCAAGGGTAGGACTTCATTTGGTTTTCTTCAAACGGTTTTGGAAGATAGGTAAGTGTTATGGCCGTTTTTCCTTAGTCTTTTTATTGTTTCTATGTTGTTCCTCTTGTGGACAAAGGCCGAATTTTGGGCAATTGTTGGAAGGTTCTAATCATTCTTAGAAACCGATTTCTTTTAGGCTCCTCGGGGCGTTGGAAGCAATCAATCTAAGCCTCGTTTCTTTGTCAAATCGTTTTGGGTAAGCTTTAGGTAAGACTTGGTATTTCAAGTGATAACTCATTGGGATTTAGTAGTATGGCCGAATGGCCTTTGTTTATAATTTAAATATTGGCCGATTGTAGGACAAGGTGATCTAGTGCGTAGATCGGGTCTTGGATTTTAGTACTTGCGGTAGTGTCGTGTGTACCTTACACACTTTATAACTTCGGTTATGTATATGTATATATAATTTCAATTTACTAATCATATTATCAAAGTGGAAAATGAAGAGATCTTGATATGATACTATGATGGTATGAATGAGGATTCGGGTAAGTCCGTTTCTATATGTTGTTAATACATGTGGATTGAAATCATGATCTACGATTTATGATATATTTGTTATGTGTTTCATAATAAAGTATGTTGACATGATTTGTACAAATATTGCATTGGTATGGGCAATATGAGAGGAGGGGGAAGATTGATATTCGTGTCTTCGGACACCAGAGGTTTGGCACCTCCAGTGATTTGGTATCACATTTGTGTCTTTGGGACACCAGAGGTTTGGCACCTCATAGCGACTCGTCCCTGTGGATTAACACCACCGTGGGTTGGCCCCACTTTTAAGATATGGGATTGTCGCCAGTGATTTGGTATCACAAGTGGGTTGGCCCCACAACTTGATTATTTGTGACCTTGGGTCACCAGTGATTTGGTATCACAATATTGAATATCGTGACTTTGGTCACCAGTGGTTTGGCACCACCAGTGGTTTGGTACCACACGGGGTAGAAAAGGAGTTATGGATGGCTAGGTTGGGTGCATCATATATATATACATTGCTTGGTTATAATTTGTGTAAGCATGTGGTATTTACTCGGGAGAGGGAATATGCACTGAGTCTTGGTGACTCACCTTCTCCCTTACTTTTTCAGGTAATTCGTAAATTCGCGGATGAGGAGCCGGATGAACTCGAGGAGGCCATGCCATAAAATTTTGTTTTACATGAACTTCCATTTGGGTACTTTATTTTAATTTGTTTTCATCTTTTTATGGATTTGTAATAAGGCCTCTTTAATTATGTTTTTGGATTATTTATATGCTTTGGATTTGTTTTAAATATGGCTTATAAATTACATGGTTGATATAATAATTTGAGCACCAAGTTTTCTAAACTACAAAACGCGATGGTTTTTAAAACGTTATCATCGGGTAACATAAATCAATTGATAGTATTTAACAACTTAAGTATTTTTGATAACTCATACTATTTTCCAAAACTCCAGTTTCCAAATTTCTATTAGACACGGTTTTCAACCTAATCGTTTTAGTTTCTTTTCAATTTATAAAAGGTTTACAAATCTAAGCTGCAACTAAGTTTTAAAGATTTATTTTCGGGATTTCAAAGTAAATTATCAGTTTTAATTTATTATACACTCGATTTTCTACGAACTTAGAACAACAAAAAGTTTTTCACTAAAATTTAATCGTTAACTCTATTTTCTTTGAAACGTTTTCCTTCGTGGAATGCCAGATTCGGTCATGGCATATTGACCGGGTTTGGGGTGTTACATGCTCCCGCTCAAGGGACAGTGCCGGGCACATCTAGGCTAAATGAAAGTAGTGAGGGAGGAGAGGCTAAGCAAGCCTTCTTCCGTATGTTGAGTGAGTGGTTTTCGGAGTTTGTTCGAACGAATCCGACTACTCCACAACCTCCACCCCCACAAGTACCTGTTGTTCCACAAGCTGTAGATCCAATCCGATTGAATAAGCCTCCTGTGGATAAGATTCGTAAGTTTGGGGCCGAAAAGTTTAGGGCCACAGCTGATGACGATGCTGAGTGAGTCGAGTTTTGGCTCGAGAATACAATCTAAGTATTCGATGAGGTGTTGTTGACACCTGATGAATGTATAAAATGTGCTGTTTCGTTGTTGAGGGATACGGCTTATAACTAGTGGAAGACGTTGACGTCCGTGGTTCCGAGAGAGAGAATCACCTGGGATTTCTTTCAAGTTGAATTCAGAAAGAAGTATATCAGTCAACGATTCATTGATCAAAAACGTAAAGAGTTTCTAGTGCTGAAACAGGGTCGTTTGTCAGTTACTAAGTACGAGCGAGAATTTGTAATATCCCGAAATTGGGCCTAGTAGGATTGGGCCAATTGGACCTTGGGCTTTAGGAAAAATTTGAGTATCTGTTGTGTTGGTTTGGGTATGAATTTTGTGTGTTAGCATAGTCTTATGAAGGCTTGATTTTATTTAGGAAGCTAGAATAAATTTTAGTATGGTTTATTTAATGAAGTGGATTAAGTGAGCTTGACACTTAAGTTAATTTAAGTGTTAAATTAAAACACAAGAGGAGTAAGTGGCAAGATGGTTAAGGCTCTTGAAAGGTTGCTTGAGGTTAGTGGTTCGAGTATCAAGGAAAGCATTTTGAGGATTTTTATTTCATCATAGCATTTATGGACGGTCAACTTATGTTTATGATAGGTTGGACTTTCATCTTTTGGTAAGTTGAATTTTGGTTTAAGGAAAGCTTGAAATTGGGGATAAGAATCTTAAGGTTATGGAAGGTTATCTTAAAGTTATGGTATTATGAGGGGACAAAAGGCATGGAATATGGAGGATGTTTTGGAAACTTTATTCAAGGCTTTAGTGCATGTATGTGGACGGCATGTATGGCTAGGGGGGTGGCCGAATGTAATAGGTAGTTTGGGGGGGGAATATTGGCCAATTTTTGTCATTTGAACATCTTTTTGCATTTTGTTTTTCCTCTCCAAAAACTCCCACCTTTGGCCGAATGTCTATGGTACTTTTGGTGCAAAATTGCTTTTGGTTTTAGCCTCATTTTGTTTGAAACAAATACCACTTTCTTTCTTTCATTTGTCATTTTGAACCAAAACTACATTTTTGTATTTTGTGCATTTTCTTCTTTGGTAAAATAAGTGTTGACCGAATCTCATTTCTCCCATCCCTCTTATTTTCTTCTTTTGATATTTGCTCAACCACATTCCCTTTCTCTTTCTTTTTGGCCGAACCTTCTCTTCCCTATCTCTACTTGATTTTCTTCCATTGTTTACTAAAACCGAATTCTCTCTTTCATTTTATCTTCTCTTCTACTTTCGTATTTCATATCCTATTAGACTCAAATCAATTGTTTTCTTCTCTCATAAGCAAATAGCCGAATCTTCTACTTCCTTTTTGTATTATTTTTGGCCGAATATTCAAGGGTAGACTCTCTTTGGTTTCTTCAATCGATTTTGGTTAATAAGTAAGTATTCTTGGCCGATTTTTCTATTATTTCTTTCCTCCTCTCTATGTTATTTTCTTGTGGACAAGGGCCGAACCTATGGGCATTTGTTGCAAGGTTTTAACAATTTTAGGAATCGATTTCTCTTAGGCTCATTGGGATTTCGGAAGCAATCGATTTAAGCCATTCCTTTAGAAAATCGAAGTTGGTAAGTCAAGTGGTAAGGATTCTATACTCTTAAATTTGGTTGAGGAAGCCTAAGGTTATTTGGATTAAGAGATGTTGTTGGCCGAATGGTTTTCATTAAAATATTGTGATATGGCCGATTGTAGGACAAAGTGATCTAGTGCGGTAAATCGGATCATCGGATTTTAGTATTGCTTTGGTGAAAGGTGTGTATCTTACACACTTTATAACTTGGTTTATATATGTATATTTTTGTGTTATATAACTAATCATATTATGAAAGTGGGTAAATCGATGAGATCTGGATATGATACCATGATGGTATGAATGAGGATTCGGGTAAGTCCGTTTCAATATGTTGTTAATACATGTGGATTGAAATTATGATCTACGATTTATGATATATTCGTTATGAGATACATATCAAAGTTTATTGACGTGATTTGTCTATCTATTGCATTGGTATGGGCAATATGAGTGGAGGGGGAAGATTGATGATTCGTGTCTTCGGACACCAGTGGTTTGGCACCACCAGTGGTTTGGCACCACCAGTGATTTGGTATCACATTCGTGTCTTCGGACACCAGAGGTTTGGCACCTCATAGCGACTTGTCCCTGTGGTTAATTCCACCGTGGGTTGGCCCCACTTTTGAGATATGGGATCGTCGCGGTGATTTGGTATCACACGGGGTTGGCCCCACAACTTGATGATTCGTGTCTTGAGACACGGTGGTTTGGCACCACCAAAGATTTGGTATCACATTCGTGTCTTCTGGACACGAGGTTTGGCACCTCATAGCGACTTCGTCCCCCGTGGTTAATACCATCGTGGGTTGGCCCCACTTTTGAGATATGGGATTGTCGCCAGTGATTTGCACGTGGGTTGGCCCCACAGATGGATTATTCGTGACTACGGTCACGGTGATTTGGTATCACATTTGTGTCTTTGGACACCAAGTGGTTTGGCACCACCAGGTGGTTTGGTACCACACGGGGTAGAAAAGGAGTTATGGATGGCTAGGTTGGGTGCATTATACATATATGTTGCTTTGTTATAATTTGTGTAAGTATGTGGTATTTACCCGGAGAGGGAATATGCACCGAGTCTTGGTGACTCACCTTCTCCCTTATCTTTTCAGTGATTCGTGAGATCGCGGATATGGAGCCTGGATGAACTCGAGGAGATCATGCAATAAAGTTTGGTTTTACATGAACTTCCATTTGGGTACTTTATTTTAATTTGGTATTCATATTTTATGGATTTGTAATAAGGCTGTTTTAATTATGTTTTGGATTATTTTTATGTTTTGAATATATTTAAAATATGGCTTATAAATTATTTGGTTAATCTAATAATTGAGCTCAAAGTTTTCTAAACTAAAAACTCGCAATGGTTTTAAAAATCTTACCATCGGGTAATATGAATAGTTCGATAGAAAAATTACAAGTTAAGTGTTTTCAACAAATTAAGTAATTTCCAAAATTCAGGTTTCTGTACTCAATTGCAAACGGATTTTTAAAGTGATATTTCAAATTTTCTTAAAAAGATATAAATGTTTTCTATCCTATGATTTATCAACTAAGTTTTAAAGTTTTATGTAATTCAAAGTAAATCTCAGTTTTAACTTATTTTCGACAAATAAAGAATTTCAAAGAGTTTTTCACAAAATTTAATTGTTAATTCGATTCTTTCAAAAATATTTTCCTTAGTGACATACCGTTCGGTTCGTGTGGCGTATTAATCGGGTTTGGGGTGTTACAAATTGGTATCAGAGCCAAGTTCAAAAGCTCGGCTGTGGGCCCGAGGCCCAAAATGTTTTAAAGAATGGATTTTAAAATGTTTTTGTTGAAAATTATATGGTTGGAAAGGCATGGCCCCGAGTCTCCGACATCAATCCGCCCTGGTAAGTACATCAAACTGTTGATTTTGATGATATGATATGATGATGTTGGCATGATTGTATAGTAGTAGGAACTACTCTAGAAACCCAAACTATAGGTTGAATGTACTCGCGAAACAACCTCTTATTAAAACTTTTCATAAAACTGTGCTTAAAAGAAAGTGGAATATTGACTAATGCATAAAACTTTTAAATCAGATAAGTCGAGACTTTAGACATGAGTACTCGTGGTCGAGGTCGCATTACTCGTGGACGTGGTCGGGGTAGGATGGCTGTGTCTGAGCCAGTGAGGTCCGGTCAAGGATCCGAAAATGAGGTACCACTACCCCCACCACCAGCGGTTGGAGTTGAGCAACAGGATCAAACGGGGGATGACGCAGTGTCTCAGGCAATGCTGCGAGTTCTTGAGAGGGTAGCTGGAATAGGTGGAGGCGCGGGAATTCGGAAATCCGTATCTGAGCGACTTCGAGCCAATGGAGCTGAGGTATTTTGAGGTGTTTCAGGCGTGGCTCCTAGTGCAGCTGAATATTGGCTAGAGGCGACGGAGCGAATCATGGATGATTTGGATCTGAATGCTGAGGAAAAGCTGAAAGGGATCGTATCGCTTCTTCGGGATGAGTCATATCAGTGGTGGCTCACGATCTGAGAATGGTGCTTTGCAGCGGAGGATCTCACTTGGGATTATTTCAAGCGCGTGTCGGCGGAAATACGTTGGGTCTAATTACATTGATGTGCAGCGTAAGGCATTTCTGAGTTTGATCCAAGGTAGTAAGTCTGTGTCGGAATATGAGGCAGAATTTTTAAGATTGAGCCGGTATGCTGGAGGTATCGTGGTTTCGGAGCACGAACGATGTGTTCGATTCGAAGATGGTTTGAAGGGCGAGCTGAGATTGCTGATTGCTCCACATCAGGAGCGAGAGTTTGCTACTTTGATTGATGTGGGTTGATGTATTCAAATGTCATTAGTAGTCTAGTAGTGTTATTAAGATCAGAGTGCGCAGCAAGAGCGTAGTGCGGTGAGTTAGACTGTACGATTGATCGTTAGTAAGTAATTTCGAGGACGAAATTATTTTTAAGGAGGGTAGAACTGTAATATCCCAAAATTGGGCCTAGTAGGATTGGGCCAATTGGACCTTGGGCTTTAGGAAAAATTTGAGTATCTGTTGTGTTGGTTTGGGTATGAATTTTGTGTGTTAGCATAGTCTTATGAAGGCTTGATTTTATTTAGGAAGCTAGAATAAATTTTAGTATGGTTTATTTAATGAAGTGGATTAAGTGAGCTTGACACTTAAGTTAATTTAAGTGTTAAATTAAAGCACAAGAGGAGTAAGTGGCAAGATGGTTAAGGCTCTTGAAAGGTTGCTTGAGGTTAGTGGTTCGAGTATCAAGGAAAGCATTTTGAGGATTTTTATTTCATCATAGCATTTATGGACGGTCAACTTATGTTTATGATAGGTTGGACTTTCATCTTTTGGTAAGTTGAATTTTGGTTTAAGGAAAGCTTGAAATTGGAGATAAGAATCTTAAGGTTATGGAAGGTTATCTTAAAGTTATGGTATTATGAGGGGACAAAAGGCATGGAATATGGAGGATGTTTTGGAAACTTTATTCAAGGCTTTAGTGCATGTATGTGGACGGCATGTATGGCTAGGGGGTGGCCGAATGTAATAGGTAGTTTGGGGGGGAATATTGGCCAATTTTTGTCATTTGAACATCTTTTTGCATTTTGTTTTTCCTCTCCAAAAACTCCCACCTTTGGCCAAATGTCTATGGTACTTTTGGTGCAAAATTGCTTTTGGTTTTAGCCTCATTTTGTTTGAAACAAATACCACTTTCTTTCTTTCATTTGTCCTTTTGAACCAAAACTACATTTTTGTATTTTGTGCATTTTCTTCTTTGGTAAAATAAGTGTTTACCGAATCTCATTTCTCCCATCCCTCTTATTTTCTTCTTTTGATATTTGCTCAACCACATTCCCTTTCTCTTTCTTTTTGGTCGAACCTTCTCTTCCCTATCTCTACTTGATTTTCTTCCATTGTTTACTAAAACCGAATTCTCTCTTTCATTTTATCTTCTCTTCTACTTTCGTATTTCATATCCTATTAGACTCAAATCAATTGTTTTCTTCTCTCATAAGCAAATAGCCGAATCTTCTACTTCCTTTTTGTATTATTTTTGGCCGAATATTCAAGGGTAGACTCTCTTTGGTTTCTTCAATCGATTTTGGTTAATAAGTAAGTATTCTTGGCCGATTTTTCTATTATTTCTTTTCTCCTCTCTATGTTATTTTCTTGTGGACAAGGGCCGAACCTATGGGCATTTGTTGCAAGGTTTTAACCATTTTAGGAATCGATTTTTCTTAGGCTCATTGGGATTTCGAAAGCAATCGATTTAAGCCATTCCTTTAGCAAATCGAAGTTGGTAAGTCAAGTGGTAAGGATTCTATACTCTTAAAGTTGGTTGAGGAAGCCTAAGGTTATTTGGATTAAGAGATGTTGTTGGCCGAATGGTTTTCATTAAAATATTGTGATATGGCCGATTGTAGGACAAAGTGATCTAGTGCGGTAGATCGGATCATCGGATTTTAGTATTGCTTTGGTGAAAGGTGTGTATCTTACACACTTTATAACTTGGTTTATATATGTATATTTGTGTGTTATATAACTAATCATATTATGAAAGTGGGTAAATCGATGAGATCTGGATATGATACCATGATGGTATGAATGAGGATTCGGGTAAGTCCGTTTCAATATGTTGTTAATACATGTGGATTGAAATTATGATCTACGATTTATGATATATTCGTTATGAGATACATATCAAAGTTTATTGACGTGATTTGTCTATCTATTGCATTGGTATGGGCAATATGAGTGGAGGGGGAGGATGGATGATTCGTGTCTTCGGACACCAGTGGTTGGGCACCACCAGTGATTTGGTATCACATTCGTGTCTTCGGACACCAGAGGTTTGGCACCTCATAGCGACTTGTCCCCGTGGTTAATTCCACCACAGGTTGGCCCCACTTTTGAGATATGGGATCGTCGCGGTGATTTGGTATCACACGTGGGTTGGCCCCACAACTTGATGATTCGTGTCTTCGGACACCGTGGTTTGGCACCACCGGTGATTTGGTATCACATTCGTGTCTTCTGACACGGAGGTTTGGCACCTCATAGCGACTCGTCCCATGTGTTAATACCACCGTGGGTTGGCCCCACTTTTGAGATATGGGATTGTCGCCGATGATTTGCGTGGGTTGGCCCACAGATGGATTATTCGTGACTACGGTCACCAAAGTGATTTGGTATCACATTTGTGTCTTTGGACACCGGTGGTTTGGCACCACCGGTGGTTTGGTACCACACTGGTAGAAAAGGAGTTATGGATGGCTAGGTTGGGTGCATTATACATATATGTTGCTTTGTTATAATTTGTGTAAGTATGTGGTATTTACCCGGGAGAGGGAATATGCACTGAGTCTTGGTGACTCACCTTCTCCCTTATCTTTTCAGGTGATTCGTGAGATCGCGGATATGGAGCCGGATGAACTCGAGGAGATCATGCAATAAAGTTTGGTTTTACATGAACTTCCATTTGGGTACTTTATTTTAATTTGGTATTCATATTTTATGGATTTGTAATAAGGCCTGTTTAATTATGTTTTGGATTATTTTTATGTTTTGAATATATTTAAAATATGGCTTATAAATTATTTGGTTAATCTAATAATTGAGCTCAAAGTTTTCTAAACTAAAAACTCGCAATGGTTTTAAAAATCTTACCATCGGGTAATATGAATAGTTCGATAGAAAAATTACAAGTTAAGTGTTTTCAACAAATTAAGTAATTTCCAAAATTCAGGTTTCTGTACTCAATTGCAAACGGATTTTTAAAGTGATATTTCAAATTTTCTTAAAAAGATATAAATGTTTTCTATCCTATGATTTATCAACTAAGTTTTAAAGTTTTATGTAATTCAAAGTAAATCTCAGTTTTAACTTATTTTCGACAAATAAAGAATTTCAAAGAGTTTTTCACAAAATTTAATTGTTAATTCGATTCTTTCAAAAATATTTTCCTTAGTGACATACCAGATTCGTTCGTGGCGTATTAACCGGGTTTGGGGTGTTTCAGAATTTGTGAGATTGAGCCAGTATGTACGATAATGTGTTTCGACCGAAGTTACAATGTGTAAACGCTTTATAGAAGGGCTGAATGAGGACATTAAGCTGTTGGTTGGGATATTTGATATCAACGAATTTGTTGTGTTAGTTGAAAGAGCTTGCAAAGCCGAGGAGCTAAGTAAAGAAAAGAAAAAAGCCGATTCTGAAGCTCGAGATGAAAGAAAAAGATCGATGAGTAAGTTGTCTCAACCTTCGATAAAGAGATTTAGAGATGCAAGCAACCGATCAAATACTTCCTTTGAACATCCATATAAAGACCACGCAAGACTAAGTGTTGGTCCAAAAATTCAAGTTCCGAATGAATCAATTGTCGAAAGTGCTAAAAGCAACAAACCTGAGTGTAGACGGTGTGGAAGAAGACATGTGGGAGAATTATGGGACAAATACAACAATAGAGTTTGCTATAAATGTGGATCACGAGAATATTTCATTCGAGATTGCCCAATGTTAGCTGAGGAAGAAAATGTTCAGAGTGTGAATCCGAGTAATGTGACGGCTAGGGGTAGATCACCCAGAAATGTCAGAAATGTAAGTGGAAGTCAAAGAGGGATTACTGATACCGCTGTGAGATCAGAGGCGAGACCACCTGCCCGAGCTTATGCAGTACGCGTACGAGAGGAAGCTTAATCTCCAGACATCATCGCTGGTAGTTTTACTCTATTTGATACTGAGGTGATTGCATTGATAGACCCAGGATCTACTCATTTGTATGTGTGTGTGAATTTAGTATCAAGTAAGACTCTACCTGTTGAGTCTACTGAATTGGTAATTAGAGTATTGAACCCTTAGATAAGTGTGTCTTGGTGGATAAAGTGTGCAAGAATTGTTCATTGATGTTTCGAGATATATGTTTTCCGGCTAATTTGATGATACTACCATTCAATGAGTTTGACATAATTCTGGGTATGGATTGGCTTACTCTGCATAATGCCATCGTGAATTGTAAACGAAAGAGTATAGAATTGAGAAGTCAAAACGGTGAGATAGTTTGAATTGAATCTAGCAATATGAAAAGGAGTACCAGTTGATGTATCTGCGATAAAAGCTTTGAACTATGTAGGAAAGGGGTTGCAAAGCTTATTTGACATATGTGATTGATATAAAAGTGACTGATAAGAAAGTTGAATCTATGCTTATGATTTATGAATTATTAGTTATGCCTTTCGGACTAACGAATGCTCTTACAGTGTTTATGGATTTGATGAATCGTATATTCAGACCATATGTGGATCGTTTTATTGTGGTGATTATTGATGACATTCTGATTCATTTATGTAATGAGATGCAAGTTGACAAGCGCTTGAGAGTTGTGTTATAGACTTTGCGCAAGAAACTATTGTATGCTAAGTTTAACAAATGTTAGTTTTGGTTGCGTGAGGTTGGATTTCTGGGCATATTGTATCAGCTGCGGGAAATACGAGTTGTTAAATTTATATCTAAAAGTTATGAATGAATATGTGATTATTGACTAGAAATGTTGTATGTGGAATTGAGAAATGTGGCACTAAGTGTGCGATTAATTTGAATAAATAACAAAGAGCAATTGATGTGTAGTATCGAGCATGGAATAGCATGTAAGATCGTTATCTAAGTGTTGGAAAAGATATATATGGAACCTACATGATTGATGAATTTAAAAATAGATGAATGGATGGTTATGTGAGTATCGGATATAGTTAAGTTTGAGCATTTTGGTGAAACTATCTATGTGATGGTTTACTTTGTATATTGATTTGATTCAGTGAGTTGAACGTATTATGTTATGAATTTGTGATTGAATATTATTCAGACAAAGATAATGTTGTTGTTGATGCCTTAAGTCAGAAGTCTTTATGTGCTTTGTGAGTTATGAATTCTCAGATAGATCTGTGTGATGATGGTTCAGCTTTGGATGAGTTGAAGATGAGACCGATGTTCGTACATAAGATTTATAAAGCCCAGAAAATGGATGATGAGATGATAGCAAAACGAGCTTAATGTGATTTGAATTCTGATTCAGAACTTCGAGTTGATAGTGATGATTGTTTGAGATTCAGAGATCAGATTTGTGTTCCGAAAAATTCAGAGTTGATTCAGTTAATTTTGAATTGGTGACCTGGCATGAAACGGGACATCTCTGACTTTGTGTCAAAGTGTTTAGTTGTCAGCAAGTTAAGGCTTAACCTCAGGTTTCGCCCGGTTTGTTACAACCAATTATGAATCCTGAGTGGAAATAGAAGAATCACGATAGACTTTGTGTCGGGATTGCCTTTATCTCCGTGGAAGGAAATACTTCGAATCGAGTCATATGAGATCATTTAACCAGTTGGGCCGGTTACTTATAGATTGATGTTGCCATCTGAGTTGGAAAAGATTCATAACGTGTTTCATGTGTCTATGCTTTGATAGTACAGATCTGACCCGTCTCATATGATTGCTCTTACTGAGGTTGAGATTCAGTCAGACTTGTAGTATAGTGAGGAACCGATCCGAATTTTGGCACGAGAGACTAAAGAATTGAGAAAAAAAAAGAATTTCCTTAGTGAAAGTTTTATGGCACAAACACGGAGTTGAAGAGGCTACGTGGGAGTCTGAGAACATTATGAGAGAGCAATATCCACACCTATTCACTGGTAAGATTTTCGGGGACGAAAATCCCTAAGGTGGGGAGAGTTGTAACATCCTGGTTTAGACCCTAGTTGGAACGGTGGTTCGAGACCACAAATTTGAGGTCGTATAAATATTTTAATGATATTTTCTGTGTGAATATTATGTGACTTAGTCTGTGTGAAAATTCTATGTGATAATTTGATTGTTTATGTGTCGAATTTGCAAAAAGGACTTAATTGTATAAGGTGTAAAAGATGTGTGCTGATTTATAAGTACCTATGTGTTGATGGCTTTTTAAGGTGGAGGCCTTATGAGGTAATTAGTCCATTTTCAAGTTAGTGGATGTTGGATGGACAAAAATACCAATGGATAGTGGAAATGGATTAATAATAAAATGGGTAATGAGGTAATTGATGTAATTATTATAATAAAACAAATGAAAGAAAAGATGAAGGTTATCATCTTTGTAAGTGCCGAATTTTGAAGGAAAGAAAGGAAAGAAAACAAAGCTAGGTTTCGGCTAGCTTTTGATGCAAATTAAGGTATGATTTGGTTTCGGTTTTTGATAATTTCTACGTTTTTGTGATCGTTGCTTTGTGCTCTTCAAAACCCATGCTTAAATTTTCTAAATTGATGATGTTTATGAAATGTGCCATTGATGAAATGGTGAGCTTTGTGATGAATGTTGGTGTATAATGGAAGATATGTGTTTAATGAACATGTTTTGTTCTTGGATTTTTGGTGAATTTAGCTAATTAGGGCTAAATTGAGAAATTAGTAATTTGAAGGACTAAAATGTGAAATGAATGAAATGTGTGGTCTTGTATGAGCATAGTGAGAATTCGGCTAGGCTTGAGCACAAGCAAATTATGTATATTTGGTGATTTGATGAATTAAGGACTAAAGTGTCGAAATGTGAAAATATGAGGGCTATTATGCAAAATGCCCTAAATGTGTGTATGTGGGCTAAATTGAATGAAATGATGATTGAATGGATTGAATTTAAATGTGTATAGACGAAGAAAGGAGAGGTTCGGATCGAGATCGAGGCAAAGACAAAGTACTCGATTAATCGACCGTTTCGGTATTTCGACGTCCGAGGTAAGTCCGAACATAATGTGCGTAATTAACTATGCTTAATGTTACGAAATGAATGGTATGATATATCAAATTGTAAATGATATGTGAGAGCTTGAGTTATGTGGTACTAAATGTGCGTATTCGGAAATGTGACCGATATGATTAGCACTATGTGTGCGAAATAATATAAACTTCGGCTTTGTGATTAGCACTCTGTGTGCGATATTGATGTAAGTTCGAACATAATACGAATACTTAATTATGTTAATTGCTATGAAATGAATGTTATAATGATATTGAAATGTGGATACTATGTGAGAGTTGAGTCATGTGGCACTAAGTATGCGTATTCGGAAATATGATCGAGACGATTGGCACTGTGTGTGCGAATTGATATAAGCTTAGACTTTGTGGTTGGCACTGTGTGTGCGATATCAATTTAAGATCGAATTGATATAGATACACTGTGTGCGCAATGTTAATCAAATTTCAGCTTACCGAATTGGCACTGTGTGTGCGATACCGATACAAGTTCGGTTTAACGAGCTGGCACTAAGTGTGCGATGATAAATAAGTTTTGATTACGAATTGGCACTAAGTGTGCGAATAAATAAAAAATATAGTAAAGATTGATCGAAATGTAAAGTTGAGCAATTGAGTAGCTTGGTTGGTGAGTAACTATGTGTTGACAAAGGTATGTATGATAACTACGTATTAGCTAAGGTTGTATGATAACTATGTGTTGATTAAGGTACGTATGATATCTATGTGTTGGTGGATTTTGAAAGTATATGGATGGAGTACTATGTGAACATTGAGTATAGTTGAGTTGGTGTAGCATTGATAAATTAATCCAAGTGATGGCTTATTCTTGTATATTAATTTGAATTATTGAATTACATGTAATATATTACGGACTTACTAAGCCTTGGAAAGCTTCTTGTGTGATTTATTTTTACGCTGCGATGTCGATTAAAACTAGCTCGGATCAGGGGATCGTCGACATATCAATCACACTATCGGCAATTTATTTTGGTACTTCTGGAAATATGTATATAGATTAAATATGGCATGTATAGGCTAGAGGTTATGGTATGATTTGTGATGTTTAATCCTTGCCATGTGAGTTGGCTTGGAAGTGTGATAATATTGAGTTTGTGAATGAGCTATGAATGTGGTATGTTTCATGACTTTATGATTGATGAAAGAGGTGATTAGAAGATGAGTTTTGGTATGGATTATATGATGTTTGAGTTATAAATGTTTTGAGATGTATAATTGATACTTGGATGGACTCATTTGTGAGGCCAATATGTATAGAAGTAGATGATATTGTGGATGACTAATTGGTGTATGAAATGGTATGTTTGAATGCAATTAGAAGCATGAAGTGGTGTTGCTCAAATGTGCTTGTAGGATTGACCCAAATGAGTGGCACTTTGACCTTGTAAAATGGCCTATAATGTTACACGGTCGAGGCACACGGGCGTGCCTAAGACCGTGGGTGAATTGGCAGAATGTAGCTTAGTATTACACTGGCAATGGCACACCAGGCGTGCCTAGTGACCGTGTTAAAATAGTCGATATATAGACACGAATGGGCACACGGGCGTGCCTAGTGACTGTGTTGAAATAGACAGTATGTAGACACGGATAGACACACGAGGGTGTCTAGTAGCCGTGGAAGGCACACGGCCTCCTCCCACGGGCGTGTCTCCCCTGAATCTTAGAAAAAATTTTAAGTGTTCGAGAATTTCTGTGTGTGTTCAATTTAGTCCCAACCCCTCTTTAGCATGTGAATTAGGTCTCGTAGACCTCGATAAGGGACACCATGATTGTAATTGAATGAGACTGAAGATGATTGACTTTGTGTCGTAAATTCTAGATGTTAAATGTTCTGATTGATCGGTAATACCTCTTAACCCTGTTCCGGCGACGGTCTTGGGTTAGGGGTGTTACATGTGAACCATTATTTGTTGTGAGCTATGACTAAATGAAACTTGGTTGTGTTTTTACCTTCATGATATTTCGTTGCATGTGAATAACTTATGCATATATTATGTATTTGCATTGTGGTGTGATGGAGGTTAGGTTGGGTTTTAATGGAGGGTCAATGTGGTGGCTAATGTGGCCTTCCATAGCTCAAGTTCGGCGATTGGACTAGGAATGGGGTGTTACATAAAATGGAAGAAAGGGAGAAGAAAATATGGGAGAAGAAGGTGATAGCCATGAGGCTAATGGCTAGTTGGAATAAGAGAAAATGAGTTGATGAGGGCTTTGTCCCATCTTAAAAATATCATTGAATGGGCCTTGGGCCCTTGTTAGGGATGGCAACGAGACTAGGTGGGGTAGATTTTTACCCGGCCTGACCTTAACCCGAAGCTTGACCAATTAGCCTCAACCTCAACTCTTAAGGAAAAGAACCTAACCCAAACCCGAAATTTAATAGGAGACCCGACTCAAACCCCATCCGACCCGAATTTTATTTAATTGTTTTATTTTTTATTTTGAAGCAAATAAGATTACATTTTGTAATTGTTTTATTTTGAAAATAAGATTCTTTTTCTTTGAGTTTAGCTTAACTCTTAATATATTTATTTACCCAGTGGCTTATAGTGACATTTAGTTCTTCATAGTCAGAAAAATTAGTTCCCCTTTGTAATGCACACCATTATTAGTCATTAGTACTTAAGTGTATGACCATTTTCATTAATTAGTTTTCAATTAATTTTTCCCTAAGTAGACTTAGAGACAAAGGTCGAATACTTTGGACTAACTGACCAACACACCACAGAGTGTTGTACCGTAGCGATATTTTCCAAATATTGGAATAGTATCACACTGAAGTGCTAGTAACAAGAGTACCGAAGAACTATTCCCAAAGGCTAAACCGTGACCAAAACCACATCACCTATCAGTAGTACCAAAAATCCCCTATTGGCATGCAAATCATATCCTAAATAACTCACTAAGCTACTATGGCTTTATTTTATTAATCCAATTCATCAGAAGTTTACATTTCAAATCCTTATCAGTTCCAGTATAGTTTTCCATTTCATTTTAATTTCAGTTTCAATACTATTTTCTTGTGACATTTGCCACTACATCATAAATCAATAAAGATCACGTGGCTTATGCCACTTTAACAAAAATTAGAATTTAGTTTCATTCCACATAATATTTTTATATTCATTTTGATTATAAACATGATTTACAGTCACATAAAATCTTTTGTTTCAGTTTTTAGTATTTGTATCATAAGTAGGCAATCCTTTTTCCTAACTCTACATATAGGCACCCAAGTTCCATTCAATATATGTTTAAATTCACCCATTTCAATTACTTGCAAACAATTTGTTAGTATTAAAAATTCCTTTTCATATTATGGCCATTTTTGTATTTAACACTTGTATCGACACTTGTTGACATAAAGCAGGACTTTTGAATTTGACATATTTTTTTCCACAGTGGTCATCCAATCTTCCCATATTAGTGACATGGTTCATACATGTTGACTAATACCTTACATGCTTATAATTCTTCCATGGCACTCTAGGGTGAAATTTCACTTAATTTACTACCAAAGCATCATATGGCTACTTACCACTCTTCTTCTACATTTATAGTGTATTATTACACTCATCATCTCTTGTAAATTTCACACTAATATTAGCACAATTTAACACTTAATTATAACATTAATTTCATAAACCCTAAGCTTACTAACTTAGGAAAAATATGAGTATCCATGATACTTACCTTAATGGATGCTCTATAACACTAAATCAAGCCTCCATAAGCTTTATTCCACCATAAATCAAGCTTTAATATCCACTAATCACCATATCCTCATGTTCCATAAAACACAATCTTTATCAAAATTTAACTTAAAGGAAATGTAGGAAGCCATTTATTACCTTTTGAAGCTTTCACTCTCAAATTGCAACTTCTCTCTCAAGAACTCCATAAATCCTAGGTTGAGAATAGTGAGATTGATGGTGGAAATCAATTTAGGAAGTTGTTTCTTAGGAGATTTTTAAAAAATATTAATGTACGTAGTGAAAATTTTGAGAAAAATGGAAGAAAAAGAGAAGAAAATAGATAAAAGAAAGTGACAACCATAGGGCTGATGGTTGGGTAAAAAAAAAGAGAAAATAAGTTGACAGGGGTTTTATAACACGCCTTAACCCTTATCCGTCATCAGAACAGGGTTACGGAGTATTACCAGACATTTCAGAACAAATACAAACAACCATATAATAATATAACATACATATCATAATTTAATCATAATGTCCCTTTATTGAGCCCTCGAAGCCCAAATCATGTGTTAGAAACAAATCGGGACTTAATCGGAAGTCTAGAAAATTTTTCGTGAAATTTCAATTTTTTTCCTGAGTACAGGGCTCACACGCCCATGTGATCTAGGGACACGCCCATGCTTTAGGACGTTTCCAACCCCGTGTAACTCTCTGACTTACTCACACAGCCAAGTCATACGCCCGTGTGCTAGGTCGTGTTCCTCACACAGCTGAGACACACGCCCGTGTCTCTGCCCGTGTGGAAAATCCAAGGCATTCTGTTTTGAAAATTTATGTTACAGGGGACACACGGCCTATCCACACGCCCATGTGTAAGCCGTGTGCCTCACACGGTCTGGTCACACGCCCGTGTGCCAGGGCGTGTGGACTTAAAGTGAGCCTTATACATCAAGTATACCAACCCTGCAAACCTTGAGCACCAAGCAATTCAAATATCAATCGCTCAACCAATCCAAAACACAATTAAATACATCTAAATCAAGTTCAAACAATCAACCTAATGAACTAACCAATATACATTCATAACTACTTCACATATATTATCCAAATCAATTTAATAGCATACTATTTATACCAATTCTATATTCACACTAATTTAAACCAAAACACACCATTTTATAGTATTAAAACATAACACATAAGTTCATATGTATTCAAACAATTTCATATTATAACATCATCTACAATCATTTCCCAAAATGACTTACACAAAACAACCTAGGTACATGCCATTACCAAAAAGAAATGTACTTCACCACTTTGAGTTCGGGATTGGCCTTGGATGCTGATTCAACGGTCTGACTTTAACCTAACCTGCGCGCGAAAACAAACCGTACACTGAGTATAAACTCAGTGGTATTTCTATAATCTGAATACTTATTAAACAAGAATTTACAATATTTATATATATAAACATACATAACAAAAATCTTTCAAACAAATAATTAATTTCATAACATATCATTCATAACACTTTCAATTCTCATCTCTTACTATTTCAATCTCATAATTGATATTCAAATAACTTTTCTCAATAGGATACACATATCATTTCACTATATCAATAACCATTTCATGAACTGATTGGTTCATACATTTCAATTTTATAACTCAATTCAATATCCCAATCCAATTCGTGTTCAAAATCATCTAATATTATTCATATTTCCAAATCATTTATTTACCCCTATTAACAGGACTCAGACTTTGGCGAATACACGGATCCAACCAAAACACACCAGTATGGCACCCAGTGCCTCACCGGATAATTCGAAGTAATAGATTGACACCTAGTGTCTCATCGGCCATGCCGAAGTAGGTTGGTACCCAGTACCTCATCGAATTTATCAGAAGTAACAATTTGACACCAAGTGTCTCATCGACTCGAAGTCGAAGTATCCCTGAACTCTTCCATTCCTATGGCATGCCAACTATAATCCGACTCAGCCCGATACAGTTAATAGGGTTTTCAAATCACATTTTCCATTTCAAAATAATATTCATATCAATTCAAATAATCACATACACTCATAAGTCAATTTAATTCAAATCAATATCAAAATATCATATACTCACCTTAACTACTTACCATGAACATTAAATCAAAATACAACAAATTAATAGTTAAATTCGGATTATAGAAATACAAACCGTAATTCTCGAGCTACTCCTCGTTAATCTTGTCTTTTTCTTTCTTAACCGAGGTCTCCGGCTCAACGTTAGCTACAGAAATCGAAACAATTAAAAACTATCAATACAACACCAATTCACATCAAATATTTCAATTTATACTTAACTTTTGCCTAAATTCCAATTTAGTCCTTAAACCAAGACAACTTTATTTTTCCACAACTAATTCTATATTTTCATTCAATTTCCACTTTAGACTAATTTTAAACTCTCTAATTTCACCATAAAACCCTAATTTCAAATTTCTCTCAATTTAGTCCCTATTACTCAAAACTTATAATTTATTTTACAATTTAATCATTTTCTCAATTCTAACTTGAAATTCTATCAATTTAACCCCTAATACTTCAATTTATTCAACATGAACAACTTCTAAAAATCCACTAACTTCTAAAATTTCAGCATAAATCAAGTAGTATTTTGTTCTAGGATTCTAAAAACATAAAAATTTCAAGAAAAGGGACTAAATTGACTTACCAAATTAAGCTTGAACCTTAAAACCCTAAATTTTCCTTTCTTTCTTTCTTTCTTTCTTTCCTTTCTTTTTCCCCTGTTTCGTTTTATGTTTATGCTTTTCTATTCTTTTTCTTTATTGTTTTTTTTATTATTTAGTTATTATTATAATATAATATAATATAATATATACTACTTAAATATTAAGTAGTACTTAATTATTATTATATACATATGTATAATATTTTTCCAAGTATATGTACATAAATACTACACTTGTTATTACTTATACCATACACTTGTCATCTTTTGGATTATTTGCTTATTTAGTCATTTAGCTTTTCTTTTATTCTATAATTCAACTTTTACCCTATTTGCAATCTAATCCTTACATCTAATTACTCTTAATTCAAGCTAATTCACCTAACCAAAATCTAATTAACCACACAACTAACTTCGTAAATATTTTTAATAAATATTTACGAATTCGTTTTATGAAAAAGGAGACCCGAAAATACACTTTCTGATAACCGTAAATTTCAGGTCGTTACAGGTTTTGTCTCATCTTAAAAATATCAACAAATGGGCTTTAGGCCCTTGTTCATATGTCACAAGTTCATTTTATGTCAATTTGAGGCTCGTTTCTTTAGTAGAGCTCTTGCAAACCAAAATAATTTTGAACATAAAATATCATATTTTATTATTACTTCTATCATAAAAATCTCGAGAATCAACCCAATTACCCTTTTATGGTAAAATGAACTTTTTACCCTTTTTTTCCATTTTTTTCACAATTTCTTCTTAAAATAATTGCTTAGGTCAATACAAGCTTATAATTCATCATAAATCTTTAATATCATTCCATAAGTGGTAAAAAAATAAACATTCTCTTTTTCCAATAAAATGGGAAACTTTCTAATTTAGTCCATATATTTCTACTTTTTTCTAATCTACTCCCAAAATTGATTTTCTTCTCATCGAATCACATTTTCATCCATTTAAATAAAATTAATACATAAAAATTCATATTTCCACTCTTGGGTAAACCAGGCCATTTTCACATTCAAGGAGCTTGAAAAGTTGTAGAAAAGAGTCCTTATTGTGACATTAAGAAATGTCTTGTAGTGACAAGGGTGGTACTAATTCCACCAAGATGCTTATGTTTATAGTCCTTTTCGCGACAATGAGGACGGTCTTATTGTGACAACGATGCTATTGATTCAACTATGTAGTTCTTGTTTCCAACCCTTATCGCGACAAGTCTGTCACTATTAAAAACAAAAGGAGAAAGGAACTCATTGTTGTCATGACAACAGGATTGATGTTGTCACGAAAATTATACCACATTTGAATCATTCCACAAAATTTTCTTCTAGTTTCTTGATATTCTAACTTAATATTATGCCATGTCATATCAAAATTTTTAAGGCATTACATACTATGTTTAACTTTTACTGCCCTAACAAACTTAGTGAAATAGTTAGGATAAGATTGACATGCCAATAGAGATTATCAATGGAGTTTTGATTTGTTTGGTTTTTTATTTGATTAGCACTCTCTGTTAGCATTTGGTGCTCTTTGGTGTGTTTAAAAGGGATGTGATGTGGTGCCTTAGGGCGAAGCACTTATGTGCTCTCTAGTGTGATATGGATAGTTATTGTGTATCCGGATCATTTTACTAGAGTTTACTAAGGGCAAAATGAGCTAAAATCTTAATGATGAGATTTGTTTATGACTATAAATTGTCATATGTAAATAAAGTAGGTAATATGATACAAAGTTCTATCCAATTGTGAACAAATTGAATAAATGTTCAATAAAGAATAAAAATTTGAAATAAGTTTTATGAATGAGCCTTAAAAGATGATAAAAGGTATTGAAACTTTTGCTTTCATTATGTTTATAATGAAAGGTATGATAATAAAGTGTTTGGCTATATATGTAAGAATACAATGGCTTTATGTGAAATTGTGATAAGTGAATTCGGTTAAAAAAATGAACATGTATTTCATTTAGTGCTCATTAAGAGCTCTATATGTTAGACCTCATAATGTGAAAGGCTAATGAACCATTAATAGGTAAGTTGAACTCTATAATATAATAATCATATTAGAATCTGTTAGGAAGGTAATGTATGGAATAAATGATCTTTGGATAATCATTGCTAAGGGGATCAACACTAATAATGGGATAGGATAAGTAGGCTTATCCTTGTGTACTTATTGAACTCTTCAAGATCACATGTTATTTATTTTAAACATGTATATTTTGGATTTGTTGAGAAAATGTTGATTTTGGCTTGGTAGTATCGCATCACAATTTGACTTAAGGTTGTTCTTCCTTAATTTATATGTAATTGGTTTTAAACCTTGGAATGTACACAAAGATATATATTGGAATTGAATTTGTAAAGTTTATTTTTAAATTAAACTCTTTTGGTAATTCTTTTATAAGCTTATGTTTTGTTGCTCACCTTGAATGTGTTTATAACTTGAATTTTGAGTTTAAATATGTTTAGAAATTGAATTATAATGACTTGAAACCCATGGATGTGTTTTGGTAGAACTTGGGGATGATTTAAAGTGTTTTTTGAACTGATTTTTAGCTTAAAGGGTCCTTTGTAATGATAAAGTGTTGAATCTAGTGCCCTGAGTGTAGTATTTTCGTCTATGTACACTTGTATTTTTTTCGAACAGAATAGTTTAATAAAATTACCCATGAATTACATTAATACCCTTTGTATACTGTCCTCAATGGTTTTTGCATGCAAAGCAAAATGGAAGCAAATATTAGCTCATTTGTTAATGTTTAACTAATACTAAGCTGTATTATGTGCTCAAATCATAATACAAAAAGAAATCTTATATTAGTAGATCAACCTAAACATGCCATTAGTTTAATCAAATCGATTAAAAGACTAATATGTCGTCTATCATGTCCAATTAGAAAGATGCTTTGTCTTGCGCATTGGAGTAGATGACTCCAAGAAGATAGAAACATAGAAGTGACTGACTGGACTGGCAGTACATCATGCAAGACCCAAGTAGAATAAATCTTGAATTCATTTATGGATTTATTCACTTGTGACGTTCATAGTGTGGGAAACTTAATCCCGAGTGGATGATAGACTATATATGTGACTCGTATACTTTGATGTAAGTAAAAGCCTGAGGTTAAATAGGTAAGGAACCGAAAGCAATTGCATTGGGTATATGAGTTCTGCAATATGTAGCATCATTCACAATAGTAGAATTCATAGCCCAAGAAATGGGTGAATGATATTCTCTCATTAGCATTACCATTTCTGTAACACCCCAAACCCGGCCTAGACGTTCTGGCTGAATCTGGAGATGTCACAAAGAAGGGGTTTTAAGAACAGTGTAATTTCGACAAAGCTTTGTATAGTGGTACGATAAATCATCCATGTTTGATGACTATTACTAAAAAGCGTTATTTAATTAAACCAATTACCAAAACATTGTTTACAGCGAAATGTTTAGAAACCATTTATACTTTAGAAATCCAGTTCGTATTTTTGGAAAAAACCTTTGTGTTTTGTAAAACCGTGATTTTAGTCAAATGTCGTAATAAAGGTTAAAGCACATCCAAAACCAGAATAAAAATCAAACAGTCCAGAGAGTCCAAAAATTACAAAACTCTAAGAAAAATAATACTTAAAAATAAATAAACCAATATTAAAAACAGTTTAAAACTCGTGGTCACCGTGCGACTCCACCGCACTGATCCGCCTAAGTTTTTGGATTACCTGAACAGAACAGACAAACAGATGTGAGTTTTCGTAAACTCGGTATGTAACCCAATAGAAATAGACATGTAAAACATACAGTAAACTCAGCACAGTCAGATACAGAATCGGACTTAGGTCCATTTCAAAAACAGATAACAGAATCAGATATGCAGAACAGATATACAGAATCCTACCCGCATCCTCTAAACACCAACTCCGACCATCCCATCACATTATGTGGGGTTAAAAACACTCACCCAACCCTACATAGCATATTGTGTCATTACGACACATATCAGACAATATGCAGTCAAGCTGCCAGAATATAGGCAAAGGTCGCCATACAGAATACTTCCTCCACATATACAAGTCCCACCCCAAACATAATTACAGATTACAAATACAAAAATATCATGCTTAACATGCTCGCATACAGATCTCAGATATATATAGCAGAATAATCAGACATACATAACAGTGTCCTACTCAGAGCAAATTATCAGAATATCAGATCACATAATCTAGAGTTTGGTTAGCCCTTACCGACCCTACGGTAGGCCCATAGTCGATCGGAACGACTCGTGCGACCCTAGGGAAAATTTCAAAATTTTGGGCCCACATGTCCGTGTGGCTTGCCCATATGGGCCTACACGCCCAAATTGGCCTCACCCGTGTGGCCCATACAGACTGGCCCAAAATCCACACACCCGTGTGGGCCCACACGTCCAACTTGGCCTAGCCTATGTGGTCCACACGGCCAAACTCACACCACCACACGGCCGTGTCTTGTGCACGGCCATGCCCTCGTCAAACACACAGTCGTGTCTCACACACGGACAACCATACGGCCGGGCACACGCCCGTGTGGCGTCAATAGTATGGTTTTTTGGCTTCCGTCGAAACTCGATTTTCTGCATTTTGGGAACACACCTAGTACGATTTTGGTGCGTAACCACTCCCGAGGCCTTTGAAACCTAAGAAACAGCATCCAAATGCCCAATTAGCAGACAATTTACGAATCGACACAAAACCCGAAATCACGCTTAAAACTTACTGATGACAGGAGTAGACACTGGTGCAATTTAAGCTGTCAGAGTAAACCTTTACCACTCACCACCTTCTCCTACACCACAAATTTGCAAGAATCAATCTCTTAACCACTCACCAATTCACCAAAACAACAGGTATAGCCCTAACCAGCATTTTGGAAATCAAAAGTTACAGAATACCTAAAACCTCACTTAGCAAACGAAGAAAGGAAGACGGAATTCCAAAAACGCAAGGATTTGACAGCAGTTTAATAGGATAGGAGGATATAGAAGAAAGGAGAAAAGAACAAAATACAGGGAAAAGGAAGAAGAATTGACGTTAGATTTTTTTTGGAAGAGAGAAAAAAATTTGAACAAAAAGAAAAAAAAATAAAAGATTTCCCACATATCCCTTATTTTTCTCCCACTAACTCATAACTCCCTCAGAATTTTAGCTTTACCAAAACTCTAACACACAACCGAGCAAAAATAACATCCGCGCTCGTACAGGAATTCGGACACAGGACCTCCAACACGTCCACTCCCTTACCACTCGAACCAGCAGGCTCATTCTGATATGGATTAACAGACAGTTTTATATGAGCCCATTCAACAAAGGTAAGGCTTGGATCTAAAATAATAAAGTTTTGCCAAAAGTGGGATTTGAACCCAAGACCTCTCACACACACCCAAAACACTTAACTATAGAAGCAGATACTTATTTGTGTCAGAATTTACAGAAACAAAAATAAATTTATCAAGGCATTACAACTCTACTCCCTAAAAGAAATTTTGACCTCAAAATTTACTTGGTCCGAACAGATGAGGATACTGCTGATGCATCGAGTCCTCAGGTTCCCACATGGCTTCCTTAGTGCCATGATTTCGCCACAGAACCTTCACTAACGGTATGGACTTCCTCCTCAGAACCTTAATATCTCGATCCAAAATCTGAACCGGCTCCTCCTTACAAGTCAAATCTAGTCTAACCTCGATCTCCTCAACAGAGACAATGTGAGATGGATCAGACCGATACCGCCTCAACATCGAGATGTGAAACACATCGTTGATACGGTCCAACTCTGGAGGTAGCTTCAACTGATAAGCGACCGGTCCCACACGCTTTAAAATCCCATATGACCCAATGAACCTAGGGCTCAACTTGCCCTTACGACCGAATCTAAGAACCTTTTTCCACAGAGAAACCTTAAGAAATACGGAGTCACCCACAGAGTACTCAATATCTCTCCTTTTTAGATCTGTATATGACTTTTTTCTATCAGAAGCTGCCTTCAGACGATCCCGAATTAGTCTAACCTTATCTTTGGTCTCAGAAACCAACTCAAGACCCAAAATCTGTCGCTCACCCAACTCAGTCCAACATAGCGGAGTACGACACTTATGACCATACAAAGCCTCGTAAGGTGCCATATGGATGCTAGACTGGAATCTGTTATTATAGGCGAACTCAGCTAGTGGCAGAAAATCCTCCCAACTACCTCGAAAATCAATCACATAACTCCGAAGCATATCCTCCAGTATCTGAATCACCCTCTCAGATTGACCATCGATCTGAGGATGAAGCGCAGTACTAAAGTCCAATCTCGAACCCAGAGCCTCATGTAATTTCTTCCAGAACCGAGAAGTGAAGCAAGGATCCCTATCAGAAATTATCAAAACATGAACCCCATGCAGTCTTACAATCTCATAGATATAGAGCTTCACTAACTTCTGCAGAAAGTAGTCCATCTGAACCGAAATAAAATGAGCGGACTTGGTCAATCGATCTACGATGACCCAAACAAAATCCTTCTTATTGGGTGTCAAGGGTAACCCACTAACAAAGTCTATCGTTACTCATTCCCATTTCCATAAGAGAATCTTAACAGGTTGTAGCAAACCCGAAGGCAACTGGTGCTCAGCCTTAACTTGTTGGCATGTCAGACAACGAGCAACAAAATTCGTAACCTCACGTTTCAAACCCGGCCACCAGTACAGTTCACAGAGATCTCGATACATCTTATTACCATCGGCATGCATAGCATAAAGGCTACTATGCGCCTCCCTCATAATCGACTGTCTTAGATCAGAATCATTCGGTACACAAACCCGACCCCAGAAACACAGAACCCCATCTATATTCAGTCCAAAATCTGAAGTGTTGGAACTCTCAACCTGATGAAATCGTTGAACCAAAGACTCATCCCCCAACTATTTCTCTCGAATCTGCCCAATACAAGTCGGCTTAACTTGCAACTTGGCTAACAAACCCCCATCATCAAACAGACTAAGACGAGCGAACATCGGTCTCAAATCAGTCATCGCTCTTCGACTGAGAGCATCGGCCACCACATTCGCCTTACTAGGATGATACTCAATCGTGTAGTCATAATCTTTGAGCAGCTCAATTCACCGACACTGTCTAAGATTCAACTCCTTCTGAGTAAGGCGGTACTTGAGACTCTTGTGATCAGTGTAGATGATACACCTCTCACCATACAGATAATGCCTCCTGATCTTTAACGCAAACACCACAGTAGCTAACTCGAGATCATGTGTCGGATAATTCCCCTCGTGTGACTTAAGTTGACGAGACACATAAGCCACAACCTTACCATCTTGCATCAATACCCATCCCAAACCGACGTGTGACGCATCACTATAGACCACAAACTCTTCACCATATTCAGGTTGTATCAGAACAAGAGCTTGAGTCAGAACTGACTTGAGCTTCTCGAAGGTCGATTGTTGCGTATCATTCCAGACAAAAGGAACACCCTAGCACGAAAGCTTAGTCAAAGGAGCTGCAATCAGAGAGAATTCCTCGAAAAATCACCGATAATAACCCACAAGACTCAGAAAACTACGGATCTCAGATACATTCTTAGGTTGTTTCCAATTAAGCACAGCCTCAATCTTCCTAAGATCAACTCGGATCCCTTCAAAAGAACCACGTGCCCTAGAAAAGTTACCTCTCACAACCAGAACTCACACCTGCTCAACTTAACGTAGAGTTGTTTCTCTCGGAGTATCTGAAGCACTACTCTTAGATGCTCATCATGCTCGTCCTCAGTCTTAGAGTAAACCAGAATATCATCGATGAAAACTGCGATGAACTGATCCAGATATTGCTACAAAACTCGGTTCATCATATCCATGAATGCAGCCAGAGCATTCGTCAAACCAAAGGGCATAACTAGGAACTCGTAGTGCCCATAACGAGTCCTAAATGCAGTCTTATGAACATCAACTTCCTTAACTCTAAGCTAATGATACTCAGATCGAAGATATATTTTTGAGAACACAGAAGCACCTCGAAACTGATCAAACAAATCGTTGATCCTCAAAAATGGATACTTATTCTTCATAGTCAGTTTATTCAACTACCGGTAGTCAATGCACATCCTCATGGTACCATCATATTTCTTAACAAATAGAACCGGTGCCCCCAATGGAGACACACTAGGACGGATGAAACCATGATCCAGAAGCTCTTGAAGTTGAGCCTTAAGCTCCGTAAGCTCCTTCAGTGCCATTCAGTAAGGAGCGATAGACACTGGAGCTATACATGGAAGAAGCTCAATGCCGAACTCAACTTCTCGATTCGAAGGTAAACCCGGTAACTCCTCAGGAAAGACATCCAAAAAACCCCTCACTGTTCTGATATCCCCGACAGAGGAGTCTCTAGAAACTGAAACACTGACGAAAGCTATATATGCCTCACACCCTTTTCGAACCAATTTCTTAGCCACAAAAGCGGAGATCACATTGGACAGATAATCTCGACGCTCACCAATCACAATCACCTCCTTATCATCCTCTTTCCTCAGAACGACCCTCTTAGTCGCGCAATCCAACCTAACTCGGTGCTCAACCAACCAGTCCATACCTAGAATCAAGTTGAACTCCCCAAACGGTACTTTATCAAATTTTCCAGAAATATAGTCCCTTGCACTTCTAACGAAACATTCCTATAAAGTCTATTAACCCGAATAGACTGCCCCAACGGACTCAGTACAGTAATATCACTAGAAGTACACTCAACAGAAATCCCCAAGTTCTTGGAAATAGTACTAGCTACATAGGAATGTGAAGAACCTATGTCTATCAGAATAGTATATGGAATGTCAAAAATAAAGAAAATACCCGTGATAACATCAGAAGCGTCTCTATCCTCTCGGCGTCGAGCAGCATAAACCAATGCAGGTTGCCTCACCTCAGTCTAATTAGCACCTCTGCCTGATGCTCTCTATCCTCGACCCATACCATTACCACCCCTAGCCGGTCCACGGCCCCTAAGTGGCTGCTGAACTACACTCTGAGGCTGTACAGAACCCGGTCCTAAAGCTTGCATCCAATCAGCCCACAGTGGACAGTCTCTAATACGATGATCCAAAGATCCACACCGCAAACAAGCCCCTAACCTCCTCTAACACTCGCCAGGATGGCGCCTACCACAATCACCACAAGGCTGAATCCCAATAGGAGCAACAAGAACCCTCACTCTAACCGGCCCATCAGGTCTGGCTCATTTCTTGGGCCTCTGAATAGAACTAGAGGGCTCTGAATCCCTCTTATTATTGCTTCTCTCACGATCCCTATTTTGGCGCTCCACGCGCTTAATCTTTTCGGTAATTTTCTCATTATCTACCAGAACCGCGAACTCTTGCTCCCTTTGTGGAGCAATCAATGCCCACAAATTATCCCTCAAGCCATCCTCAAAGCGAATGCATTTCTCATACTCAAACGCCACCATACCTCGAGCATAGTGGCTCAACCTCAGAAACTCGTCCTCATACTCAGCAACAGATTTATCACCTTGAATGAGATTTATGAACTCACACCTACGAGCATCCACATAGCTCGCCCCCATATATTTCCCCTGGAAAGCAGCCTTAAAATAATCCCAGTTTAGACGATCCGACTGAGTACCCTCCTCAACCGACAACCACCACCGATACGCCTCGTCGTGAAGCAAAAAGACTGCACCCTTTAGTTTCTGCTCAGGAGTACAGTCTATATCATTCATAATCCTCTCGGTGGCCTCCAACCAATACTCGGTCACAGTAGGGGCGACTCCAGTGACTCCCCTAAACAGCTCACCTCCATTGGAGCGGAGTCGTTCAGTTACCGACCCACGGCCCCTAGATCCAGAATGCGGTCTAGTGACCCTCTCCAACACTTTCAACATGGCTTGGGACAGTACGTCATCCCCAGACGAGTGGCTTTGAGACCCTGTCTCAGTAGCAGGCGAAACCGGTGTCTCACTCGTATCTAAATATGGCATACTGCCCAAAGAGGAAGACTCAACTCGAGCCCCCTACGGCCTTTACCGCGCCCACGAATACCACGACTGCGAGTTCCAGGAGCGCTCATCGTAAATTCAAATTTTTCTACATTATAAAATTTTATGCATCAGTTCCAGTATTTATTAGCAGATATTTTATGCGTAAATTATCAGAAGTTCAGAAGTGTTTTAGAGATTTTAGTCTCTAACTAGCTCAGTATAGTTTTAAGAAAGTACTAACTACAGTGTTTCCAAAGTATACTATCTAAGTTCAAAAATACTTACAGGATCGGCGCCGGAGACTCGGTGTACTACATACTTTCTCAAAATTATCCAAATTATTTGAAAATTAGTTCTTTTTGAAACACAATTTTGGAACCCAAAATTCATAGCCCGAGTTTTACAACCTGGCTCTGATACCATTAAATGTAACACCCCAAACTCAGCCTAGTCGTTATGGCCAAATCTGGAGATGTCACAAAGAAGGGTTTTAATAATAGTGTAACTTTGACAAAGCTTTGTAGAGTGGTTCGATAAATCATCCATGTTTGATGATTATTACTAAAAAGTGTCATTTAATTAAACCAATTGCGAAAACATTGTTTACAGCGGAATGTTTAGAAACCGTTTATACTTTAGAAATCTAGTTCGTATTTTTGGAAAAAACTTTGTTTTCGTAAAATCGTGATTTTAGTCAAATGTCGCAATAAAGGTTAAAGCACATCCAAAATCAGAATAAAAATCAAACAGTCCAGAGAGTCCAAAAATTACAAAACTCTCAGAAAAATAATACTTAAAAATAAATAAACCAATATTAAAAATACTTCACAACTCGTGGTCACCATGAGACTCCGCTGCACTGATCCGCCTAAGTCTGTGGATTACCTGAATAGAACAGACAAACATATGTGAGTTTTTGTAAACTCAGTGTGTAACCAAACAGAAATAGACATGCAAAACATACAGTAAACTTAGCATAGTCAGATACAGAATCAGACTTAGGTCCATTTCAGAAATAGATAATAGAATCAGATATACAGAATCCTACCCCCATACTCTACACACAAACTCCGACCATCCCATCACACCATGAGGGGTTAAAAACACCCACCCATCTCTACACACTATATTGTGTCATTACGACACATATCAGATAATATACAGTCAAGCTGCCAGAATATAGGCGAAGGTCGCCATACAGAATACTTCCTCCACATATACAAATCCCACCCCAAACATAATTACAGATTACAGATACAGAAATATCATGCTTAACATGATCGTATACAGATATCAGATATATATAGCAGAATAATCAGACATGCATAACAGTGTCCTACTCAGAGCAAACTATCAGAAAATCAGATCACATAATCTAAAGTTTGGTTAGCCCTTACCGACCCTACGGTAGGCCCACAGTCGATCGGAAAGACCCGTGCGACCCTAAGTAAAATTTCAAAATTCTGGGACCACATACCTGTGTGGACCCACATGCCCAGATTGGCCTCACCCGTGTTGGCCACACGGCTGGCCCAAAATCTACATGGCTAGGCACACACCAGTGTGGCGTCGATAGTATGGTTTTTTGGCTTCCGCCGAAGCTTGATTTTCTACGTTTTGGAAACACACCTGGTACGATTTTGGTACGTAACCACTTTCGAGGCCTTTGAAACCTAAGAAACATCATCCAAATGCCCAATTAGCAGACAATAATCGACACAAAACCCAAAATCACGCTTAAAACTTACCGATGACACGAACGGACACTAGCGCGATTTAAGCTGTTGAAGTAAACATTCACTGCTCACCACCTTCTCCTACACCACAAATTTGCAAGAATCAATTTCTCAACCACTCACCAATTCGCCAAATAACAGGTATAGCCTAACCAACGTTTTGGAAATCAGAAGTTACAGAATACCCAAAACCGCACCTACTGAACGAACGAAGGAAGACATAATTCCCAAAACGCAAGGATTTGACAGCAGTTTAACAGGATAGGAGGATATAGCAGAAAGGAGAAAAGGAAGAAGAACTGACGTCAGATTTTCTTTGGAAGAGAGAAAAAATTTTGAACAAAAAGAAATAAAAATAAAAGATATCCCACATATCCCTTATTTTTCTCCCACTAACTCATAACTCCCTCAGAATTTTAGCTCTACCGAAACTCTAACACACAACCGAGCAAAAATAACATCCGCACTCACGCAGGAATTCGAACACAGGACCTCCAACACACCAACTCCCTTACCACTCGAACCAGCAAGCTCATTCTTATATGGATTAACAAATAGTTTTATATAAGTCTCTCAACAAAGGTAAGGCTTGGATCTAAAATAATAATTTTTTGCCAAAAGTGGGATTTGAACCCAAGACCTCTCACACACACCTAGAACACTCAACCACAGAAGTAGATACTCACTTGTGTCAAAATTTACAGAAACAGAAATAAATTTATCAGGGCGTTACACTTTGATAGTAATTGAGTTTTCATGAAGGAAGATGTAATGGTTACCCAAAAAGATTAAGAATATCCTATAAGGTTAACACACTTATTACAAGGTCACTAAACGAGCACTAATCGAGTTGTTCTCGTAATGGTATGTCATTAGGGAAAGCTTAGTCATGATACTATAGTAGAATAAGTTCGTGACAAAATGAGTTTATAATTAATAAGTGTAAAATTAGAATTTAATTATAAATCAATTGAGCCCTAATTACATATGCCCACACGGTCTCTTTGTTAGCTCGTTGAAACCAAAAAATGAATTGCATGTTGAATCAAATGAATAGAAATTGATAGAAATGATAAGGTTAGAGAAATGGATTACATTTGGAAATGAATGTGATTTCTCACTAAGTTTTGAAATGACCTGAGAATTAATTTAATTTTTTTGAATTATTATTTAATTGTATAATTGAATTTGGAAAATTAAATTAAATTAATTGGTCATTGTGAATCCATTGAATGTAGAAGTTAAATATATTTTCTCATAGATTCTTTTATAGTAAAGTTGTTATAGTTTTAATGGAATTAGATTTTGGTTAGGAAAATTATTTAATTGCAAATTTATTTAATTTAAATTAATTTAATAAATAATGTCTATTTTCATTAATATAAAAACATGTACTTGGTTTAATTAAATTATACAGTGCTAGGTTAAAAGTCTAGGAAGTGTGTATAATTAGACCAAATACAAGATGTTGGGAAATGTGCTCATATTGTAGTAAACATGTAATTGTTTTCTATGTATTTGATCGATCAATAAATAATTAAAGTTAATTGCACATTTCATTATTATGTCTTTTGTGTTTCTGTCTTTCATGTTTTGAATGCATAACAAAATTACGACAAGAAAATATTATATCATTGATTGTCTAAGTTTAGATTGATTTAAGTGGCACTGTAAGAACATTTACATTGTGAGAAAGAAAACTTACATCAGCAGATAATCTAAACAAGTTTTTAATCCCTCAAAATAATCCAAGTGAGAGTTTGATTCAAATTCTTAGAAGGATTACTATGTCGCCTACAATTCCAATTGGGGAGATGACTAATCTTGGCTATCGGGGCACCTAACTCCACAAGTAGAGACATAGATGTTTTCATTGGAAGAATGATACTTTGGATTGGACCCAAGATGAATTAATTCTGAATCCGTTTTTGAATTAATTCACTTGTGACGTTCATGGTGTGATTTACCTAAATCCTAAGTTATTCACTGACCATGTGTATGTAACTCATGTGCTTTGATATAAGTAAAGGCTTATGCTCTAAAAATGATCGAGCCAATAGCCGGTATATTGGGTACATGACTTGTGAATGGAACAAATTTACTAACAACAATGGAATTCATAGCTCGATTAAAGAGTTAATGATATCCTCTCATTGGCATTCTGTGGATTGATAAATATGGAATGTGGTCATGGGTTGCTTGTTCTCGAACAAGCAATTTATCACAGTCATTTGTTGATAGTGATCATATTAATCATTAATAAGACACAATGATGACAATAAGATAAAAACATGATTGTATTGAGTGAGCAGATTTAACTCAAAGGAATCAAGGATATCATATGAAGGTAACACACACATGACGAGGTCATTGGACAAAATAGTTGAATGAATTGCTTTCGTAAAGAGTATACAATAAGGAGTTTTCAATCATGATATTTCTTGTGGACTAACTCCGTGATTAAGTAAATTGCGAATTATAGGAACAATACTTCTGGACATAATTGTAATTACTCGAGCCTAGCTCAACAAAAGCTCGATCAGACTGCATTTGAATTAGAAAAAAATTCTATAATTTTGGAAATAATTTAATTGAGTCGATTTATTCGATGTGGAATTAAATTGGGCAGTCATGAGAATTATTCGATGTGGAATTAATTTTCTTGAAAAATTAATTTTGGAAAATATCAGTAATTTTTGGGAAAATTAATTTGGATTAAGTAAAATTAAATTAATAAAATTAATTAAAATAAATATGATGTTTTTGGAAATTAATTTTCAAGTGAGACAATCGGCCCAATGGGTAATTGAACTTGAAAATTGAGCCCAAGAACCAAAAATCGAGTTCGAGACCCAAAACTGGTCGAATAGGGCTCGGTATGTGAAATCAGGTCGACAGTTCAACCGGTGGCTAGACCGGACCAGTCAGGCTATCCTTGGCCCAGATCGAACTGACAACAATCGAATCGGCTCGAGGTGTCGTGAGGGTGTCTCGCCTGCACCACTGACACAGCGGTGCAAGTGACTACAATGACAACATTCCAGTGGTCGACGGATGGTCGATGGCGGTGGTTCTTTGTTGGTTGAGCAGTGGAAAAATTACACTCCTATTGGGACTCTATCGGATAAATATGATTTTAGATCAACTATTCCAAAACTAATATGATTTTAATAAATTAAATATTAAATTTAATTAAATACTTATATTGGTAGTATTTTATTAATTTAATATTAAAGTAATTATCTTAATATTAAATTTAATCTAATATTTATCTTGATAAGTATTATATTAATTTAATATTAAAGTGATTAAGTGCAATCATAGTTGAACTCTCTAAACTCTATTTATATAAAAAGAGTCATGGGTCATTATTTTAGATACACTTGAATTAAAGAGAAAGTTATAGATAGAAAATTCTTTGAAGAAATTATTTCAGAAGATTTCTAAAGATAATTTTTTTATTTACAACTTGACCCAGAAGTTTAGAGAAAATGCAAAATTTCCCCATTTGTGGAAAATTTTCTGATTCGAAGCGAGCCCACACTCAGTAGATGCAAGCTTGAGGATAGCGGAAAAGACTACTTGGTCGAAGCATTCATCCTAGACGAATCGAAAAGGTACGATTTTGATTACGTGTTTATTACTTTAGATAACACAACCAAGTTATAGTTTTGGGAAAAAAATTAAAACTCAGATTTTTCCCTTAAACTTATTTTCCTTTGTGTTTTCCAAACTCGATTTTCTAACACAAGAAAGGTTTGAATCACCACACCATAAACTGTCACAACTAATATGCATTGTCGCGAAGCAAAGATATTGCACCCTTCAATTTTTTCTCTGCGGTGCAGTCCAAGTCATCCATGATTCTTTCGGTGGCCTCCAACCAATACTGGACCATCATTGGGGTAATCCCAGTGGCACCTTAAAACAACTCAGCACCATTAGACCAGAGTCGTTCTGTTACCAACCCTCGACTTCCAGATCCGGATTGGGTCCCAACAACCCTCTGCAGAACCCTTAACATAGTTTGGGACAATGCGCCATCTCCTAGATTCTGAGTTTGGGGTTCAATCTTTGCGGTAGGCATCTCTACCGCCTCACTAGTCTCTAAGTTGGGCATGCTACCCAAAGAAGAAGGCTCAGCTCGAGCCCCTATACAATGTATGCCACGCCCTCGAGTACCGCGACCTTGTGCACCTCGTGTACTCATTTTTAATTATCTATAGTTTATAATTTTTTTTAAATCAGCTTAGGTTATTAAGAATCCTAAGTCTAGAGTTTCATCAGAATTTTCACAGTCTTTAACTAGAGTAAAGTATTCTTAGCACTACAATTTTACTAGTTTCTCTAGTATAGCTAAAGTAGAAGTAACTTACAGGGTCGGCAACGGAGTCTTGAATTCTCTTTTTATAAATTCAAGTATCAAATATAATCAAAATTCAGAAACTATATACATATACTTTTCACAAAATAATTTCATAAAATTTTAACCAAAAACCACAACCCGAGTTTTGAACCTAGGCTCTCATACAACCAAATGTAACACCCCAAACCCGGCCTACATGTTACGATCGAATCTTGAGGAATTACATAAACTTATTTTAAATTCCAGATTTTTGAACTAGAAAAGTGTGTTTTCGAAAAATGTTGATTTTATCAAATCTCTTGCATTTTTTTAGAAAAATATGCCTAGATGTTGTTTACTTAACAGATTTGTTACTTAAATTCGCAACATAAGTTCCAGAGTTATTAATTGGTAAAGCATGATTTCAAAATATGAAAACAAATTATTTTGTAATTTATCAAAAGAATAATCCAATAGAAAACTGAACAAAAAAGCGACCACAAAGTCTGTAATATTTTAACAGCCTAAAAAGTCCATAGTTAAATTTTAAACATAAATCATCTTGTTTTATTAACAAGAAAATCAATCCGAGATCCCTCACATTGCTCAGTCCTAATTTTACTGATCACCTGAGAAGATAGAAATAATTGGGGTGAGCTTACAAGCTCAGTGTGTAACTCAACCCATACAAATGAAACATATAGCAAAATCATACAAAAATTCATCGTGCGAACGGTTACAAATGCATGGCATATCTCGCGATGCAATATGACAAATTGATCAATTACAATACAAATGAAATTGTAGATACAAATGCAAATACATATACAGATACATATCCAACCCCTATCCTGTAACACCCCAAACCCGGCCTAGAAGTTAGGCCCGAATCTGGTGTGTCACATGGAAGTAAAAACCATCTTTGCGATTATTAAAAACTTGCTTTGAGAAATACAGCCTCTTTGTTAAAACCAAAAACACTTAAGCAATTGTTAACTACTTTAAAATGTAATAATCTTTAAAAAAATCTTCTTAGTAGCGAAAGCATATTCGAAATGAACAATTTACAAAAACGTGATGTTTAGAAATAGAGTTGCAGAAGCATTTTGAAATCATTGCGGAAACGTAGATAAAATACAAGTATTTTTGAAAGATTGATTGATGAGTCAACAATCAAGGTAGTGAACTTTAAAACCGTGACTTTTGAAAATATCATTTGATAGTTCGAGTGAAAACTTTCGTGTTAAGGTATTTATAAAATTTATTATGAAATCCATTTGTTAATCGTTTTTGGAAAACCTTTATTTAAGTTTTTAGAAAATTCTCGTTTTAAACAATTTAAGCAAAATAATAAGTATATCAACCATCAAGCAAATAATAAAATACTACAGAGGCCTTATTACAACATAAAAACCGAAAATAGTAAATGAACGGAAATAGAAAACTAAAGTTCAAAATGAAACACCATTTCTGAAGTATGGCCTCCATCGAGTCATCCATGGGCCCAAGTCCTCATTACGGAGCATTACCTACAGAGATTAAAAAGAAAGGGGGTGAGTTACAAAACTCGATGTGAAATCCCTTACTGTCATCCATTGGGCTGAACCCATATAACAAAATTCTTGGGCCGGAGCCCATATAGCAATCATCTTGGGCCTAAGCCCTTTTACAAAAAAATCTTAGAATGAAGCAAATGTATGAATGTAATGCAATCCCAAACCAACCTAATAATCCATCCGCTACACACCACCCGTACCATCCAACACACCTGTGGGGATCTTTTGTCAACCCACCCCGCCAACACACCAATCATAGGCATTTAGCCATTTATATCAAATTCGAATTGTAGACAAGCCACCAGAATAATAGAATATACGTGGCTTAGCCACCATACAAATTGTGACAGAGTCACCAGAATATGTCGCAGTGCCACCAAACTTCACTTCCCCGATCATAAATATCCCAATCCCATGCAGCTTATGTAAATGCAACATACATCGTAAATCATGATATTTACAATATAAAAATGATAATTAATACTCAGGGATTTATTACAAACAATTTGGCCCATTAACACTTTAAAAAATCGGCCCATTAGGGCATTTTATCAAATCGGCCCATTAAGCCATGTATCAAATTGGCCTATTTAGCATTATATCAGATCGGCCCACTAAGCCATATATATCAAATCGGCCCATTAAGTAGTATATCAATTCAGCCCATTAAGGCAATCAATTAATTCAGCCCATTAAGGTAATATAACAAATTGGCCCATTAAGCACTATATCAAATCGGCCCATTAGGGCATTTTCGTAATTCTGCCCGTTAGGGGCATTTTTGTAATTCGATAATCTTACCCAATAAGGTTAATTCGGTAATCTTGCAACCCAGGGGTATTTCGATAATTTACCTTCCAAAGGTAATTTGGTAAATTCGCAACCCAGACTTAATTACTAATTTGGGGCAAAAAGATTGAAACTGTCCATCTATGTCATACTGACTAAACTGACTATAACTCGACTTAGAAACCTTGAAATTTAGTTCGGTAAATTTTCCTTGAAAGTAGACTCATATATATTATTACGATAATTTTTCCAGAATTTTTGACTTAACCATTTAGTACAGTTTATTCCTTAAAGTTTCCCTTGTTTCACTGTCAAACGATTCTGACCTCTCTCATCTTAATTTCAAATATCTTACTGTACGATTTTCATATGCTGCTCCCACTTGTTTCTATTGAAAATAGGTTCACTAAGGAATCCATACATATTAATTATAACTCATAATTCCCTTTTTACAATTTTAAACGATTTTTCTAAGACAGAATAGAGAACCACAAAGTCGATCAGAACCAGTCTCACTAAAATTAACATATCACTGAATATAAAATCTATCTTCCTACTCCGTTTCTTTTATATAAAAATAGACACAGTAAGATTTAATTCGATACCTTATTCACTTTTTAATTCCCTTTATCCTATTTTTCGTGATTTTTCCAAAATCACGTCACTTCTGGCTTGACAAACTGTTTCATTGCAAACTATGGTTATCACTACAAACATACGCATAGCCCGAGTGGTCACGGATGCCGATTTTCGGTTTTCTTGATATTTCGACCGAATCACAGAATATTTCATGCAAACCATCAGAGAGATGTGAGAACACACACCATTTCAACATGTATTCGTAAAGTGCGGGATTACACACTTTATTTGGATTTCCTTAAGAACCACTCTTCTTTGATCCACTATATCCGAAGGATTAGCAAATAGAATATATCGAGTGATTTCGTCCCTAAAACATAATCGATTAGTCGAACTTCAATCCGATTTGCAACATAGCCAAATAAAGATATAACGAAAAATCCAAAAAATGAACCCCTTACCTTAATGATGATAGATCCGACTTCAATCGGTTGACTTAAGACTAGAGAGGGATTGACAAGAATGTGCTTTACGACCACACACTAGAACACTACGAAAGAAATGATGATCACGCTTAGAGAGAATAGAATAAATGATGTTTTTGGTTAAGAAAACCATCCCAAGACAAAGGCACAAAATTCGGCATGCATAAAAGAAAAACACAATGATAGAATAGAGTCACTTACCGATTCGATTAAAGAAGATGTGTTCAACTCGCAAGATGGAAAAGAGAAGATGATTGAAATTCGGCTATCAAGATAAATGACCAAGAATGCATTGAAGATTTCAGCCAAAAAAAAAAGAGAAAAATGGACAAATGGACTAGGAGATTTCGGCCAAAGCAAAAAGGGAAAAGAGTTTGGAAAAGAGACATAAATTGCTCAAAGAGAAAAATACCTCTCATGCACTAAAACTTAGCAAAATGACTAAAGAGAAAAGAGAAAATTCTGCTCTCCTTTTTCCCTAACAAACCGTGTGGCATCTTTTGTCCAAAGGATAGATGTTGACCCAATTATCTTTCCAAAACATCACCCACAATATTAGCCAACATTTTCCCTTCTCTTGCCATTTTCTTTTAGTTCTTTCCTTCACTTCTCCTAATTTACCTCCCTACCATATTTCCTTAGCCACCTTCCTATAATTAAAAAGTCTTCCCTTGCCTTAAATATTACCATGACCGACACTTGGAAAGAAAGCACAAAAAAAAATAAATCCAAAATTGCAATAGATGGGATTCGAACCCTTTCCCTTCATGCTCCTTCAAGTGACACCACATCCTCTTTACCAAATGCTTATTTATGCTAGCAAAATGCTCACTTATTTCCTTAAGTCATAATGCCACTTGCCTTCTCTCCTTAAAGTGCCTAAATATAAAAATTTACTTATAGCCTATCTTGAACCCTAAACTTCTAGAAACCTCGTAACTCTCCAAAATCACCTTCCTAATAAGTCCAACTTGAAATAATGCCGTTCTCAAATTCCCATAAATTTTTAAACGCTTCTACGGTCAAGGCCCAATGGGCCCAATAGGTTCAATTCTACTAGGCCCAATTTTGGGATGTTATAATTCTACCCCCTTAAAGAAATTTCGTCATCGAAATTTCCAACCAACTACTAACCGAACCGCTTAAATCATGCCACTATGCTTTCGCTGCGCACTCTGATCTTAATAACACTAATGTACTTTTAACAAAATCTTGAATTCTCTTTCACACAACCAAACACCTAACCACAGAAGCAAGCAGTTATCTACCACTTATACATAGAATTTTTTATATTCAATCATCACGTCCAACCAAAACATACCTGACTTGATGGTGATGAAACAATCCCGAGCCTCATGCTCCTTAGACCCGCATCTCAGGCATATTCCTGACCTCCTCCAGCATTCACCCGAATGACGCCTTTTGCAATAATCGCAAGCCAGAAAGTTTGGACGTGCCTTAACACGCTTCACAGAACGAGACTGCGACCCTAGAGAACCGCGATCAAATTCCTTCTTACAGTCCACGGGTCCAACTCGAAGTGTTCGACCAATTTCTCTAACCTCCTCCACAAGCTCCCTAACTAGCTGAGTCAGCTCATCAATTCCAGCTCGGTCATAAGACCCCATCTCAGCCACTGGCAATGTCGGCGCCTCCCTTTTGGGCATACGCCCCGATGTTGAAGATCTAGCCCTAGCACCTCGGCCTCTACCACGTCTACGTCTACCACGTCCACGTCTTCTAGCGCTCATGTTCACTAAGTCGATTTACTCTTGTTAAAAGTCTTATGAATCAGTCTACAGTTCCAATGTTTATTAAACAATGTCTTATGAAAAATTGGTATAAGAGTTGTTTTCGCAGGTCAAATTTCATAATGTCTCAGTCTCTACAGTCTTAGCTCCTATAGCTAATAGTTCTAAAGTATTTCTATAGTCATACCACACTAATCATAAAATAAAAACATAAACTTACTTGACTTGGTGCCGGATAACCGTGGTGCCATACTTCCTTTAGAACATGCATATATAAATTAAAATTTTTAAACAGCTTTGAAAACCTTTTTGAACCCAAACCACAGCCGAGTTTTGCAACCGAGCTCTGATACCATAAAATGTAACACCCCAAACCCGGCCTAGAAGTTAGGCCCAAATCTGGTGTGTCACATGGAAGTAAAAACCATCTATGCGATTATTAAAAACTTGCTTTGAGAAATACAGCCTCTTTGTTAAAACCAAAAATACTTAAGCAATTGTTAACTACTTGAAAACATAATAATCTTTAAAAAAAACCTTTTTAGTAGCGAAAGCATATTCGAAATGAACAATTTACAAAAACGTGATGTTTAGAAATAGAGTTGCAGAAGCATTTTGAAATCGTTACGGAAACGTAGATAAAATACAAGTATTTTTGAAAGATTGATTGATGAGTCAACAATCAAGATAGTGAACTTTAAAACCGTGACTTTTGAAAATATCGTTTGATAGTTCGAGTGAAAACTTTCGTGTTAAGGTATTTATAAAATTTATTATGAAATCCATTTGTTAATCATTTTTGGAAAACCTTTATTTAAGTTTTTAGAAAATTCTCGTTTTAAACAATTTAAGCAAAATAATAAGTATATCAACCATCAAGCAAATAATAAAATACTCCAGAGGCCTTATTACAACATAAAAACCCAAAATAGTAAATGAACGGAAATAGAAAACTAAAGTTTAAAATGAAACACCATTTCTGAAGTATGGCCTCCACCGAGTCATCCATGGGCCCAAGTCCTCATTACGGAGCATTACCTACAGAGATTAAAAAGAAAGGGGGTGAGTTACAAGAACTCAGTGTGAAATCCCCTTACCGTCATCCACTGGGCCTGAACCCATATAACAAAATTCTTGGGCCGGAGCCCATATAGCAATTATCTTGGGCCTAAGCCCTTTTACAAAACAATCTTAGAATAAAGCAAATGTATGAATGTAATGCAATCCCAAACCAACCTAATAATCCATCCGCTACACACCACCGGTACCATCCAACACACCTATGGGGATCTTTTGTCAACCCACCCCGCCAACACACCAATCATAGGCATTTAGCCATTTATATCAAATTCGAATTGTGGACAAGCCACCAGAATAACAGAATATACGTGGCTTAGCCACCATACAAATTGTGACAGAGTCACCAGAATATGTGGCAGTGCCACCAAATTTCACTTCCCCGATCATAAATATCCCAATCCCATGCAGCTTATGTAAATGCAACATACATCGTAAATCATGATATTTACAATATAAAAATGATAATTAATACTCAGGGATTTATTACAAACAATTTGGCCCATTAACACTTTACAAAATCGGCCCATTAGGGCATTTTATCAAATCGGCCCATTAAGCCATGTATCAAATTGGCCCATTTAGCATTATATCAGATCGGCCCACTAAGCCATATATATCAAATCGGCCCATTAAGCAGTATATCAATTTGGCCCATTAAGGCAATCAATCAATTCGGCCCATTAAGGCAATATAACAAATTGGCCCATTAAGCAATATATCAAATCGGCCCATTAGGGCATTTTCGTAATTCGGCCCATTAGGGGCATTTTCGTAATTCGATAATCTTATCCACTAAGGGTAATTCGGTAATCTTGTAACCCAGGGGTATTTCGATAATTTACCTTCCAAAGGTAATTTGGTAAATTCGCAACCCAGACTTAATTACTAATTTGGGGCAAAAAAGATTGAAACTGTCCATCTGCATCATACTGACTAAACTGACTATAACTCGAGTTAGAAACCTTGAAATTTAGATCCGTAAATATTTCATGAAACTAGACTCATATATCTTATTACAATAATTTTTCCAGAATTTTTGAGTTAACCATTTAGTACAGTTTATTCCTTAAAGTTTCCCTTGTTTCACTGTCCAACGATTTTGACCTCTCTTATCTTAATTTCAAATATCTTACCGTACAGTTTTCATATGCTGCTCCCACTTGTTTCTATTGAAAATAGGTTCACTAAGTAATCCATACATATTAATTATAACTCATAATTCCCTTTTTACAATTTTAAACGATTTTTCCAAGACAGAACAGAGAATCGCGCAGTTGATCAGAACCAGTCTCACTAAAATTAACATATCACTGAATATAAATTTTTTATTCCTACTCCGTTTCTTTCATATGAAAATAGACACAGTAAGCTTTAATTCGATACCTTATTTACTTTTTAATTCCCTTTATCCTATTTTTTTTGATTTTTCCAAAATCACGTCACTGCTGCTGACCAAACTGTTTCATTGCAAACTATGGTTATCACTACAAACATACGCAAGCCCGAGTGGTCACGGATGCCGATTTCCGATTTTCTTCGGTATTTCAACCGAATCACAGAATATTTCATGCAAACCATCATAGAGATGTGAGAACACACACCATTTCAACATGTATTCGGAAGGGTACGGGATTACACACTTTATTTGGATTTCCTTAAGAACCACTCCTCTTTGATCCACTATATCCGAAGGATTAGAAAATAGAATATATCGAGTGATTTCGTCCCTAAAACATAATCGATTAGTCGAACTTCAATCCGATTTGCAACATAGCCAAATAAAGATATAACGAAAAATCCAAAAAATGAACCCCTTAATGATGATAGATCCGACTTCAATCGATTGACTTAAGACTAGAGAGGGATCGGCAAGAATGTGCTTTACGACCACACACTAGAACACTACGAAAGAAATGATGATCACACTGAGAGAGAATAGAAGAAATGATGTTTTCGGTTAAGAAAACCATCCCAAGACAAAGGCACAAAATTCGGCATGGAGAAAAAAAAATACAATGATAGAATAGAGTCACTTACCGATTCGATTAAAGAAGATGTGTTCAACTCACAAGATGGAGAAGAGAAGATGATTGAAATTCGGCTATCAAGAGAAATGACCAAGAATGCATTGAAGATTTCGGCCAAAACAAAAAGAGAAAAATGGACAAATGGACTAGGAGATTTCGGCCAAAGCAAAAAGGGAAAAGAGTTTGGAAAAGAGACACAAATTGCTCAAAGAGAAAAATATCTCTCATGCACTAAAACTTAGCAAAATGACTAAAGAGAAAAGAGAAAATTCTGCTCTCCTTTTTCCCTAACAAACCGTGTGGCATCTTTTGTCCAAAGGATAGGTGTTGACCCAATTATCTTTCCAAAACATCACCCACAATATTAGCCAACATGTTCCTTTCTCTTGCCATTTTCTTTTAGTTCTTTCCTTCACTTCTCCTAATTTACCTCCCTACCATATTTCCTTAGCCACCTTCCTATAATTAAAAAGTCTTCCCTTGCCTTAAATATTACCATGACCGACACTTGGAAAGAAAGCACAAAAAAAAAATAAATCCAAAATTGCAATAGATGGGATTCGAACCCTTTCCCTTCATGCTCCTTCAAGTGACACCACATCCTCTTTACCAAATGCTTATTTATGCTAGTAAAATGCTCACTTATTTCCTTAAGTCATAATGCCACTTGCCTTCTCTCCTTAAAGTGCCTACATATAAAAATTTACTTATAGCCTATCTTGAACCCGGAACTTCCTAGAAACCTCGTAACTCTCCAAAATCACCTTCCTAATAAGTCCAACTTGAAATAATGCCGTTCTCAAATTCCCATAAATTTTTAAACGCTTCTACGGTCAAGGCCCAATGGGCCCAATAGGTTCAATTCTACTAGGCCCAATTTTGGGATGTTACATATCCCCTACACACCGTCTCTGTTCATCCCTACACACCAAATAAGGTAATAAATACCCATCCAACCCCACACACCAATAAATGTGTGTATGTCACTATACAGAATATTGTAGTCAAAGCTACGAGAAAATAATGCGGCAATCTGCCAAAATCAGATAAGTCTGGTCAAGCGACCAGAACAAATATCTAGTTAAAACCACCAGATAAGGCAGATCATTAAATTGCCAACACTTCCACCTTCACATCATAATCCCACCCCAATGTGTAACACCCCTAACCCGTATCCGTCGCCGGAACAGGGCTATAGAGCGTGACCAGAGTTTTCAGTACATTTACAGATAATTCATGTCAAATTCTATTCATTTTTCGAATATTATTCATATCGTCCCTTAAATGGATCCTCGAGGCCCAAAATGAGTATTAGAATCAAATTGGGACTAAATCGGGAACTCAAAGAATTTTTCGCGAAATTTCTAAAATTTTCCAAGATACAGGGCACACATGCCCGTGTGGTCCAAGGGACACGCCCGTGTGACCCTAGGACACGCCCGTGCTGCAGGCCGTGTTCGACCCCGTGTAACTCTCTGACTCGTGCCACACGGCCGACTACACGCCCGTGTGCTAGGCCGTGTAACACACACGGCTGAGATACACGCCCGTGTCTCTACCCGTGTGCTCAATTCTGAGCATTCTATTTCTCAAATTTAAGGTGCAGGGGACACACGGCCTAACCACACGCCCATGTACCAGGCCATGTGTCACACACGGTCAAGACACACGCCCGTGCGTCTACCCGTGTGGACAAAATAAAGCCATTTTCTAGCTTTATTTCTCACCCAAACTTTGCCAATGACCTACACCAAAACTTTCATTCATATACCAACCAATTCAAGCATCATAACCAAGTTAATTCTATTCATCTAACATGATATATTATTAAATGCATTCATGCTTTTAATCTTATCTTTTATAAGCATACTTGTTTAACCTTTCTCAACCAATCAATAATAAATACTTATGTTATCACCATAAAATAATCTTAATATATGCAAATACCAAAACATAATCATCACTAGCCATTCCAATGGCTAGATTACAATAATCATTTACATGTCAATATGGCCAATTTAACCTACACATGCCATTATAACCATAATAGACTTACCATATATACCAAAATGAACTGATGGATAGTGTAAGTGATCTCTACCAAGCTTCTAATGCAACGAGATTCCGATTTACTTTAAAACAGGGAAATAAAACTAAGTAAGCATATAATGCTTAGTAAGTTCGTATAACATGGTACTAAACTTACCATTTATTCTATTTCAAGATAAACATGTAAGGCATATTCAATCAATTTGATCTCAAGCCCTACACATAACCTCATTGCCCTTGTTAGTAATATATTCCATAATAACACCGAGGAACATATATGGGCTCAACAATAACCAGGTTTCCAGGCACATATGCTTTCCACATCACGTATTCATTTAACATGTATAAATCATATATTTATATTACAAGTATATTTTCATAATAATTCATCTCGAGTTCAGATTATTTCATGTCGAAACTTTACTCATGTAATTCAAAATATCAATGCCACACGAGTAGTACACTCAAGGTGTACAAATCTATAATCAATGATGGACATATTTATCAAATAAATTCCATGTACAAATATCATCATCTCATATTTCCATGTATCAATTATCATATATCATCATTTTCATGTATTTCAGGCAGATACGTGTAATGACTCATTTCTTACTCATATCAGGATTTTTACCCATTGAATTTATTCGAAATATCGATGGATACACAGGTAGTACACTCGATGTGTACAAATCAGGATCCGTCAATTCATATTCAGGGGTACCCGTTAGGGCACTTGATCAGAAAGCACACTCTTGAGCCACATATCATATAACAGGATTACCAGTCAAGGCTAAATCCTAATTGAAACATATGCTCAAGAGGGATTTTATCAGGATTACCCGTCCGGTCTAAATCCTATCTATAATGAGGTCAATAGGATTACTCGTCTGAGCTAAATCCCATCAGCAACAAATGCAGGACCTCATTCAATAAGGGAAATCACCTTTATCTATCAATTTTCGTTTATTCAAACGGGATTTAAAATTTTTCAAGCATTATCAGGCATTTGATTATTTCAATCATCTGTAACATTCATATAATTTAAATAAACACATTCCACATTCATTTCAAGCATAAAAATAACATTTTTATCATTTATCATTTATTAGGTATTATCATTGATCGGGCTTTGTTAGATATGTTTTCAATGTCATATATATATATATGATATTTATATAATTCACATACAAAAAATCTAATTCAAGCATTTAAATATACAATTTAGTTACACGAACTTACCTCGACAAATGTTCGTATACGTAAAATCTACTAATCCGAAATTTTTCCCTTTTCTCGTTCTAGCTCCGAATTTGGTCTATCCGAATCTATACGAGTAAATTTAATATTAATTTAATACAATTTAAACTCAACTCAGGCCAATTTACATCTTAGGCAAAATTACCATTTTGCCCCTAAACTTTTAATTAATGATGATTTCCTCCCTAGGCTCGGAAAATGAAATTCATGCAATTTACTTCTTATTCCAAGCCTAACTAAAATTTCAATATAAAATTTACAGCACATGTATTCTATAAAATTTAGAATTTTTTCTTCAATTTACACAACTCTACAATTTAGTCCCTAAATCATGCTTTCATCAAAAATCACTTTTTAAAAGTTGTTTATCTATCATCAACCTTTCATATTCTACCATAAATTTCATATTTTCAGCATATTCATCCATGACATAATTTCTATACTTTGATAACTTTTCAAATTAATCCCCCAAATTGTAACACCCCAAGCCCGGCCTAGACGTTATGGCCGAATCTAGCGATGTCAAATGATAGTGCTTTAGAAATCGCAATGACGTTAAGACCATTTCTCCGTTTGTACCACTTTTCATTATCTTATGCTAACTTCAAAAACGTGTCATTTGTTTTCAATCATTAACCATTTTCAAAACGTTATACTTTGCGGAAGCTTTTAAAATAGTTTGCGAATTTGTGTGTATTTTGTTAAAATGTTTGTTTGTTTTGAAAACTTGAGTTTTCCTACTAATAGCAGTAAAACCATAAACGTTGCAAATCCCAAATTTAAACAAAATACTTGGCCATAGTTACATTAAAATTTCCCAATAAAAATTAAAACCAGGATAAGAATAAACCATAAATCTATCGTGAGGCAGTAGCAGTGGTCACTGTCGAGTCCTCCACTGCACCGATCCATCTAACGCTGGGGATTACCTAGACAGATTAAACAGAAAAGGGTTGTAACGCCCCGAAAGTTAGGCCTAGAAGTATTAGGCCTTAAGCAAGGGAGCGGTTAGGAAACTGTGCATAAAAGTTTATGTGAGCTAGGAAATGACACAATTAAATGTCTGCTCAAGTGTTTAAGGGTCCTGAGAGGAGTTGGAAAAGTCCTGGGTTCAAATCTGGGCTTTAGCAAAAATTTTGGTTTTAAGTGGATAAAACCCTGGATGCTTGGATGTAGGCCTTTTAGGTTATTGTGTTAAAAAAAAAAGACACAAGGAAGCATGTGGTCTAGTGGCAAGGTGGCGTTAGGAGTGTGTATGTGGTCAGGGGTTCGAGTGTTGGCATAGTATTATGATGGGTATTTATTTTGCATCTGTGACGCCTAATGTTTGTGTTGTAGTGGAATTCTGCTGAGGTGGTTGTGGAATTGGGGGGAGAGATTCAAGGGATATGGATGAAGGTTGGTGTTGGAGGAGTTTGAAAGTGATGCAAATTGGTAGGTTGAGAGATTGTAGGAGTGGATTATGGGAGGTTGAGGGGAGTGATAGTAGTTGGTAGAAAAGGGATTTCCCAGAGATGCAAATTCGGTCATAGGCGTTTAGGTGCCGAATAGGTAAGTGAAGACACTTTTTGCATTCGGCTAGGGGATTGGTTTTCGGGAAATTGGTCTTTGATGTGCTTATTGATAACGTTTTGGTCACTTTTCTTTGGGAGTCGAAATTATCTTACTCCTCTTTTTCATCCATTCGGGTTTTGGCTTTTGTATTTTAGTTTGCTTACTGCTCTTCCTACCTCCCTTTTCTCACTGGCTTTTGTGAACTGATTCTTTTCCTTCTCCTCTTTGGTTGCTTATGCGCTCTCTTCCTCTCTCCATCCTTTAGCCATTGTGACTGAATTCATCCTTCTTCCCTTCTTTATTCATTCTTTTCAATTGCTCTATCACCATCTTCCTTTTTTAATACCTTGGCCGAATACCTTGTTGCTTGGGATCTTCTGCTCCTACATTCTATACTCTCTCCATTCATGTTTTTTATTTGGCAAGTAATCTCTGTTAATCGATAAGTCTCTCGGTTCCTTTCAGTTCTCTCTTTTACTGTTTAAGCCAAATGGTGCGATCCCTTATTACCGATTCTTCTCCTTTCTCCAATGTGTATGTTCTTTCGGGTTCTAGAACTTCCGATGGGTGAAGAGGGTGCTAGTAATAAAGTGATGGAAAAGGTACCGGCTAAGTTTGAGCACGTAGCCTCTACTCCAAAGTTTAAGCGGCGTAAGGTGTCGGCTGTTCGGGATTTTTCGCCAGGATGCGGAAGGGTGGCTACACCGAGCTCTGGAACAAGTAAGCAAATCACAGTCGACCGATCTAGTCAAGGTTCTGGCGCTCATGGATTTTTAGTACTCTACGTAATCAGGTGTGTAACTGTTTTCCGTAAATGATAAGCGACTTAAAAGATGAAAAGGGTGTGGAACTGTTTTCCGTAAATGATAAGTGGCTTAAAAGCTAAAAATGGTGTGTAACCGTATGCTTATTTCGTGACTGTCAAATGCGGGATAAAGGAGTGTATTCACACCCCTGTCTATCTGTAAATCGGCAAAAACCGATAAGCTGAAATGCCGGAACCTCGGCATTCGAGGCCTCACGAGCGTGTGAATGCACGTGGGGCGAACCGAGCCCCAAATTGTGGGTAGCAGACTGCAGAGGCCACCACGTACGTTTTCGAGGACTGGGGCTGTTATGGGCCTCGATGGGTCGAAATGGCCGCGTAGGCCCAATGGGCTTGTGGGCCCACACGGGTAAAATCCTCAGTAAGTGATCATTGATAGGTTGGTTTATGAGGCTTGCGATGCTGTATGTGAATCTGGACTAAATGGGCCACACGAGTGTGTGGGCCTACTTGGGCCCAATAGCGGGTTTTGGGCCCATATACACTATTTTGGCCGTGTAGGTTATCTGAGTCGCTCGAAGTGACGATAGACCCCTTAGGAGGTCGTAATAAGTATTGAGACCCCAATATTTGTAAAATTATCGTAATGCCCCTGTAGGGTAAAATGACTGTAATGTCCCTATAGGGTAAAATGACCGTAATGCACCTGTAGGGTAAAATGACCGTAATGCCCCTGTAGGGTAAAATGACCGTAATGCCCTTGTAGGGTAAAATGACCGTAATGCCCATGTAGGGTAAAATGACCGTAATGCCCCTGTAGGGTGAAATGACCGTAATGCCCCTGTAGGGTAAAATGACCGTAATGCCCCCAAAGGGTAAATGACTGATTTGTCTGTGATTTAAATGACTGATTTGTCTGTGATGTAAATGACTGATTTGTTTGTGATTTAAATGACTGATTTGTCTGTGATTTAAATGACTGATTTGTCTGTGAATTAAATGACTGATTCTGAGCATGGCATTCTGCATACACCTGTGATGATTGAGCATGACATACACGACATATTGCATGGGGTTGCGACATTGTTATGGAGGAAGTGTACGGCTCGTTGCCATTCTGTACAAGGCTTTTAGCCTTTCTGCGATATTTATGGCTTTTAGTCGATTCGCTCTCTGATCTTGAGCGAGCGTTCTGTTGACTTAGTGCCGCAACCGGTGCTAAGCTTGGTGTGTTGGCTGGGTGGGTCGATTTTATCCCCACATGGTGTGTTGGTTGGTACGGGTGGTGTATTGGTTGGATTGGGCTGGATTTCTGTTTGCATATCTGCATCTGATACTGATTTTATAATGGACTTAGGTCCACCTAGTTCTGTTATGGGCTAAGGCCCACCGATCATCGTGTCCGTGATGGGCTCAGCCCACTGCTTCTCGCATACCGTATTTCTGACTGTTTGTATTATAAGGGATTACACACTGAGTTTTCGTAAACTCACCTTTCTGTCTAACTGTACAGGTAATCCCCAGCCTTAGGCGATTTGGAGCCGCGAGAGACTCGGAGGTGGCCACACGACCGTTGATGCTCTGCCGTAGACTTTTTATTTGAATTTTATATTTTGGGTTTTAATTCTGTTATAAGGCCTTTGAGGGATTAAATTTTTAAATGGGCTTTAGATTTCTTTATTTAAAATTGCTAAACGCAAATTTTCAAAATTAACAACTATTTTTAAAAACTCTTCAAAACAGACGTTTTTATATTTCAAACTTTAGGAGCTTCCGCGATTGGAATAACCTAAAGTATCAATGCCAGACATTAAGTAAATGTTTTTGACGAGATGATTTGCTAAACTCGAGCAAAAGAATTTAAACATAGAAATGAACTTTTAACGACAAACTCAGTTTTTGAACGACGCTTTGATATGACACCCCAAATTCGGCCATAACGTCTGGGCCAGGTTTGGGGTGTTACAAGGGTGAGTTTCGCAACTTAGTGTGTAATCCCCATAGATATCAAACGTATAGAGTAATCGCCGGAAATCAGAAATCACAGACTGAGCCGGAGCCCATTACAGAAATAGCGTGGGCCTTAGCTCACTCGGATGTAGAATCATATATGTATACTAGGGCCTTAGCCCAATCAGATAAAGAATCAGAAATATATTGGAATCCTACCCACTAGCCTCTACACACCATCTCCTTCCAGCCCTACACACCATGTGGGGATATAATCAACCCACCCATCCCTACACACCATAATGTACTGAAATGCGGCACATTAACAGAATAACGCAGCTGAGCTGCCAGATAATAGGCTTAAAGCCTTTTAGACACTTCCTTCGAAATATCATCAACCCTCCCCGATGCAATGCAACATACCAAATATGACATGCAACATGCAAATAATTGATCATACATTCATTTCAGTACAGATATCATGCTCAGTCAGACACCATATAATCAGATCACATAAATAGGGGTCTAAGTAACACTTACCGACCCTACAGTAGGTCTACAGTCGACTTGGGCGACCCATGCAACCTTACAAATCATTTCAAAAAAATTGGGTCCCATGTGCCCTGCCCGTGTGGCCCACCCGTGTGGTTCACCTAAAAATTCCACACGCCCGTGTGGTTCACCCGTATGGGCCCATACGCCCGTGTGGCCCACACGGCCCAATTGGTCGAGCCCATGTCTCGCACACGACCTCACCCAGCCATCACACGGCCGTGTCCTTTGCGCATGGCCTGGCCTCGTTGATCACACGGCTGTGTTGTGGCTAACAGCCTTGCACACGACCGGCCTACCACACGGCCGTGTGGTGTCGACAGAATCATTTTTCGGCTTTCGTCAATTCTCGTTTTCTGGGTTTTCGAGTACACACCTGGTGTTGATTTGAAGCAAAAACACTCCCAAGACTACACGCACCTAAAAATCAGAATACCATCACCCAAATTCAGCCAATACTTCCAACTTAACGAAATTAATCCACCAACGAAACTTCACAATACCCAACGCCTATTCGTAAACTTACCGCTAACAAAGACTCCTAATGCTCAATTTGCTGCAGGAGTTCCCACTGATTCTTGCCCTTCACCTGATAACGAGAGAAACAACACAAACTCTCACTTTAAGCACTTTGCCGAAACAATACTAAGTTTCTACTAATACACGACTTACCAAACGAGCAAAAACCAACGCTAAACAAAAGAAGATAGATTGGAAAGAAGAAATCGAAAGGGAAAAATGGATGAGGAGGCAGATTTTTGGTAGAAGAGTTGGGGAGACGTCAAAAAGTTGGAAAAATTTTGGGGAGATGAGAGAAAAGAATTTGAAATCAAGAAGAAAATAATTTTGATAACTCCCCATTATCCCACTATTCTCTCATCCTCAACCACCTCATAATTTCGGTTCAACTAAAACTCTTTCAGTCGAATGAGCAAAATAAAACTATCCCACACTCGCGCAGGGATTCGAACACAAGACCTTCAGCAAACTAACCCTCAACTTAACCACTAGACCAGCAAGCCCATTCTGATATGATTCTACCAATAATTAAACATAAGTCCACTCCCCAAACACAAGGCTTAGATCAAGAAAATATCAAAATTTATCAAAGGTAGGGCTTGAACTTGGGACTTCACACATACATCCCGAACACTTAACCACTGAAGCAGATACAGAGTTGTGTCAATTAATTTCAGAAACACATACAGATATTTTTTTGCTCCAAAATCACATAAGCTGGAATTAAAGAAATTTGGGGCGTTACATAAATAGATAGATTGGACTATCCCGGTTCTAAAAATATAAAAATTACTAAAAACAGGGCTTGAATATTTACCTAATTTGGCCAAGAAAGCTTGCTTTCTCTTTCTTAGGGTTTCCATGGAATATTTGGGGAAGAAGATGATATAAAATGATTTTTATTTCTATTTAATTATTTATCATCTTTTAATTTTATCACTTTCCAATTTAGTCCTTGGCCTTTTTCTAATTTTCCATGGATGAATCATCCAAAAATATCTACTAACTTTTCATTAATGGTCTAATTACCATATAAGGACCTCCAATTTAAATTTCTATAGCTATTTAATCCCTTAGCTATTAGAACACAACTTTTGCACTTTACACAATTTAGTCCTTTATCAAATTAAACATGTAATCGATAAAATTTCTTTACGAAATTTTCACAAAATATTATTATCATACTGTAGATCACAAAATAGTATTAAAATAATTTTTCTTTTCAGGACTCGGATCTGTGGTCCCGAAACCACTGTTCCGATTTTATCAAAAATTGGGCTTTTACACAATGCATATGCAATCATTAACCAGATATCCAGATGCAAACAACTCATACATGCTTTACACATCAAAACATGCTAACATGCTTTCAGAAGTAACAAAAGTAGAATATCAGATTTCATATATATATATATATATATATACTATACATATCACATATTAGACCCTACGAGGCGGCTAACCTCGAAGAGCACATCATACACGACCCTAATTAGGTTTTATTGAAAATGGGTCCACACGGCCTGGAACACGGTCATGTAGTGTCGACAGTGGATTTTTCAGCTTCTCACCGTTCGTTGTTTTTACGAGTTCGAGTCACACACCTTACTACTTTTTGATGCCGACACAACAGCAGCAATTCCAACACCTAAAAACAACACCCACTTTGTGAATTACTAACAAAAACAAGAACAGGTTAAAAAGAAACAACCTTTGCTCCCAAAAAAATTAGCCAAAGAAATAGTGTATTTGGCCCTAACCACCAAAAATAACCCCCAAAATAGCATCGAATACTTACCCTTTAATGCTGAGATTTTCCAAGCACACTTAATTTGTCAAAGGTAAAACACACGTCTCACAATATTCTCCTAATCAACACATTAAGATGATCAAAGTAAGAACTATTTGTAATGGCCCATTTTTGCCCGGGCTAGAATAAACCAAAATACAAAAAACAAAATAAAAAAATAATAATAAATGTCCATTTAAATGTCCTTTTACAAATAACCTACCCAACAGCCCACTTACACCCTTAGCCCAGACAAACCAAAACAGATCTCTAAACACATTACACCCGAGCCTAGTTATACTCCAAAACTCAGACCCTATGAAACACCCCAAACCCGGCCCACAAGCCCCGACCGGATCTGACATGTTCCTTGAGTAAAACTTAGCTAAATCTCATTTTATCATCTTGAGAAATATGGTGGTTTTTAAAATCAGATTTGTGTTTTGTCAAGTTGAAAACCGTGTTGTCATTCCAGTTTGTATATCTTAAAAAAAACGTTTCTTTCATATTTCACGAATTAAAAGATTTTTTGAATTTAAAAGCTCATTAAGTTGGAAAACCGTGAATTGATTAGGTGACAAAACATTTGAAGTTGTTAAGGAAAATATTTAGTTATTCATTTGCCGATTTTCGAATGGAAATAAAACTTAAAACATAAAACTTAAACAATTAAATAGTGGCCTTATTACAAATTTAAAATACCAAATAAATCCCGAAATAAAAGTATGCTAAAGTAAACAAAAAATTCAACCGTTCAAAAACCCAAAAACGCTGAGCATGGCCACTCCATAGTCCTCACTGACCCGGTCCATAATACTATGCATCACCTGCAAAAAGTTATCCCACGAAGGGTGAGTCAACAGACTCAATGTGTAACAGCTACACCAAAAACCCAACCGATCATAGCCTTAATCTTAAACATTTCGGAAAAGCCCATTCTTTAGTCACATTCGGCCATAAGCCCATAACATAGCATATCGAATCATAACATATTGAATCACATTATGTATAAAATGAAATGCAATCCCGAGCCCACCTAGATATCCATCCTCTACACACCACCCGTACCTACCAGTCACACCGTGGGGATTACTAAATCGACCCTCCATCTGCTACACACCCTCGAAGGCAGTCGCTGCAGTCAACTGCACATCGCCCTTATAACGTGACATGGCCACCAGATAATGTGACAGAGTCACCGGATTCATAATATGTGACATAAGTCACCGGATTCATAATATGTGACATAAGTCACCGGATAAATATGGTAAAACCACCGGAACACTTCCCCTTTATCATTATCACCCATATGCCCATGCAACATACAAAACATACAGATATCATGCAATATACCTCACCCCAAGGCCATAACAAAATTACTCATATTTTCATATCAATGTTTATAAACATTATTAACTACGTGTTAAGGGGTAACGTACCTGAATGCACTGTACCATTGAATGGTACCCTTAGCCTTGTTCATTCATATTTCTCATTAACACATGCTTAACATTAATACTATTAATCTATCAGGAGATTAGTGTGGGGTTACACACCTGATAATAGTGAGAATGACACTCTCGATACCGACACTCTCGCTATCAGGGATAAGAGCGATCTGCTTATCCCTTTCCGGTGCTGGCCCACAACCCGGTGGCCAATCACGTACGGTAGAAACTGAGCGTTTCTTGAATCTAGGGGTAGGAACTACCCCTTTCTCTCCTCCACTGGTATTCGCATTCATCGAATATCACTTAATCAGAAAACCGGTTAATCGATATACAAGATCTAAACGAACACAATCTATAACTTAAATACCCTTACCGAAATAGATCTGAATCCCGAGACTCCTCTTTTATCTCTGTCGAAACCCCCTAAAATACCATAGTTAGAATCGGCCAACCCCTAATAAATAACATGGCCTTTGGCCGAATATTACAACTCCCTTACCTTGCTTGCTTACCTTGGATCTCAAATCCCGAAAGATCTCCCCCTAATCGTCGGCTACAAAGATCCCGAAACCCACCTTCATGGTTTCGACCAAAGAGATAAAAAGGGATTAGCTTCCTAGATTTCGATAGGCTAAAATAAGAGAAAGAGATTTGAACCAGAAGAGATCCCTTACCGAAAAAGAGTGACCAAACGCAATGATCACTGGCTCTAAGAAATCGACAAGAGGAAACCCAAAGTAGAGAAGTCGATTCAGAGGAGAAAGATGATCGGCTTTTAGTGCTTAAGAATAATCGGCTATAGTCTAGAGATACCTTCGGTTTTTGAAGAATCGTGAAAAGAAAAAGAGAAAAGGTTGGAGGTTGGTGCGATTTGGCTTTGGTGAGAAAGAGGAAGAAAAGAATGGTGGTGTGGCTCAATCAAGGATTCGGCTTCAAGGAAGTATAGAGAGAAACTCAACCGAAGAGCTATGGAGAAGTGATGAAATGAGACCTAAAGATTCGGCTAGGGTGCTAGATGGATTTGGCTTTTAGTAGGTGAAGGAAAAAGAGAGAACAAACTAAAAGAAGAAGAAGAGTGCACGAGTGGTCTCTTTTGGTTTACGGTCTCGATTAGCAAAAGAATACGAAAGCTTTCGGGAAAAAAAATCGCACAAAAGATGCCTAAACCTCCCTATGCATATTCGGCTTCCTCCCCCCAATTACATGGCCGAAAATGTCATCCTAGGAGTCCCTTGGCCGGCCAACTCTCCCCCTCTTCTCAAATCCCTTCTTTTCCTCCTATTTTTCCTCTTCACCTCTCATTCAAAAGTGTTTGAATGAGTCAACACTTATCTCCCTTGTTAGCCGAATATTCAAGTGAATTTGACCAAGTCTCACACTCATCCCTTCAGAGTCCTTGTTCCGTCCAACACTGCTCTTCCTTGGCGAAAAATAAAAGCCCCAAAACGCTACCTGTGTTGCTCGAACCTAGGCCCCTTCTCACTCCCTGAGGCGTCACCCTCCTGTGCTCTAAGTGGCGCCTCCCTTGCCACTTTACTAGCTGGTTTCTTGTGTCTTAGCCCACACACTAAACTCCTTAAGGCCTAGCTCCCTTAGCTCTCCTTTAAGACTTAAAAATCCAATATTTTTCTAAGGCATCTACCTACTCCCCAGGGTTCCCGAAGCCCCCAAAACACATACAAACCACACACAAACATGCTACTACATACATTCTAGTTAAAACGCATAACCCCCAAATCCCGGATATTACACCCTAATTAGACCCAAGTTTACACGGCCCAAAGGGGCCCAAGTGCTAAACAGAAACAGTGAGCCTAGGGTTTCTGGAAACCCTAGGCGCCACAGGAGCCAGCATCCCAATCGTCGCGCCGCAAGCCTTGCGCACACCTTTGATCGCGCTGCAATCAGCGCACGAGCCCCCATCGCTGCTGCGGTCTCGTCGATCACCTGTACAAAGAGGGAAAGACAGTAGCAAAACAAAGCACACATGGCAACAAGTTTTTATTTCCTTTTTACTTTTAATTTTTTTAGGCTATATAAGCCTTACATAAACCTGTAAACAGAGAGGGGGGGAAACACAAATCAATAAAAAGTTTGGAGATTTAGATACCAAATACGAATACAAAAGCAAACAATTTTTTAAGGTGATTTCATTTTTCTATTATTTTCATCTGATTTTTTTTTATTTTTTTTACATACATTTTACTACATATGAAATAAAAAAATGAAGAAGAAAGGAAAAGAAAGTACCTACGTGGCCCTTGTCGTCGGAAGTCGTTGCATGCGTCGAAGACAGACCAGGCGGAGTCGAGACCTTGGTCGCTTCTCCTTTCTTTCCATTTTCGGGTTATGAAGGCTAAACCTTCACGTCTCTTCCAAAGGGGGGGGGGTTATACCCCCAAATCACGAAGCCCAGGTCACCGTCCTAGGCCGAGGCGTATCATACCTCCGACGTTCGTCGACGCCGGCCAAATAAGAGAGGGAGGGGATTGAAGGAAAAAGAGTTTACCCTAAATTTTTTTTCATAATCTGTAAAAAAATGAATTTTAAAGAAAACGGGGCTTAAATGGAGTTTAAAAAATGGCGTCGTTTAAGCTAAAATGGACCCGCGCATGACCCGACCCATCAGCAAGGGTCCGCGCGTTTCTGCTTGTAGGGAAAATTGTCCTTTTAGTCCCTATGCTATCTCATTAAGTTTAATTTTGTTCAATTCAACTTTTTATTTATTTTAAGTTAGCCCAAAACCTAAACTTTGCTTCAATTTAGTCCCTCGGACTGCTTTAAAGGTCAAAATTTGTAACACCCCAAACCCGGCCCATACGTTACGACCAGATCTGACATGTCACCTAAGGAAGACGTGTAAAAACCTTGTAATTCGTACTAAAATAGGTATTATTTGGTTATGGTTAAGATAACGAGTTTGATTAGAAATACTACTAATCCCGAGAAGTTTAATTGAAGAATCGATTTTCAAATTTGTGATATTAAAACCGTGACTTTTGAAAATAACTTTGGTAATTTGAAAGAGAATCCGAGTTAAATTATTTGTACAAGTGTGTTTATGAAATCCATTTGTTAATCAACTTTGGAAAACGTTATTTATGATTTTTTTTAAAAATCCCCTTTTTAAACAATTTAAGTGAAATAATAAAAACATCCCAAACATAAAGCAAAATAAAAATAGTCCAGAGGCCTTATTACAACATTAAAATCCAAAATAGTAAAAGCAACGAAATAAACGGAAAAGGAAATTTACTAAAGTTCGAAACACCATTTCTAAAGTATGGCCTCCACCGAGTCATCCATGGCCCAAGTCCACATTACTGAGCATTACCTGCAAGGGTTAAGGAAAAAGGGGTGAGTTACTAGAACTCAGTGTATAATCCCCTTACCGTCGTCCACTGGGCCTGAATCCATTTAGCAATAACTTGGGCTTAAGCCCATTTACATAACAATATTAAAATGATATGAATGTAACCCAACCCATCCATCCATCACACCCCCGACCAGCCAATCACACCTGTGGGGATCAAGTCAACCCACCCCGCCGCTCACACCAATTCGCAGGCAAGTTGCCATTTATAATATATTTGTTTATTGTGGCCAAGCCACCGAAATCATAAGTAATATTTTGTGGCAATGCCACCAGGCTACACTGCTCTTCATACAATTTTTCCCAACCCATGCAATATGTAACATGCAACATACATAATAAAGCATAATAACTACATATATGTACAACCATTATTAATCCAATAATTTATTACAATGCATCGGCCCATTATATCAATTTGTAATTCGGCCCATTAAGGCATTCTAGTAAATCGACCCATAGGGGCATTTTCGTAAATCGACACTTTAAAGGCATTTAAGCAATTTGGCCCGTTAAGGCATTTTGATAAAAACGACCCATTGAGGGTATTTTTGTAATTCGGCCCATAAGGGCATTTTCATAATTCTAAAAACTAACTCCGTTTTTGTCAAATCTTAGTATTAACGATGTTTAAGCAAATCACTCGATTTATACCATAATACCGTTATTAAGTTCATAAGCATCATCGATCGATTTTTCTAACATGATGATAAATCACAGCTTTACGGGATTTCGGTGTGAGATTATACACCTGATTAGGGTAAGGATTAATCCTTCTTGATCGTCGGCACCTAAATCACCATTACACTCGATTAATCCAACAAACGAGATTTTATTAATATAAATCTAAATCAAACGATCTATTGAAATGCTTACCCTTAGTATCGTGAACGACCACGATTTGTCTATTTTCACCGGATGATGGTCCACAACCCGGTGGAAAATCCCAAACCGCCGATACCGCCCTTCGTTTGAACTTAGGAGTAGGAATTGCAAATCCACTCCTTTTGTCTCCTACTAACGCCTTTCCTTTCAAATCGGTTCCACTTGCCTCCATAGGAAAAATCTCGATTAGAAAACTACTATGAGAGAGAGTAGTTGTTTTAGTGATAGGAGTAGGCTTACCACTATTTTCGAAGGATCCACGAGTGAATAAGAACGAATGATCTAGTCCCTATAATAATCGATTAGCCAAACTTTCAATCCGATTAACAAAATAACCGAATAGCGAAATAGATCAAAATAAACCATAACGAACTTCTCACCTTAACGTTGATAGATCCGATTTCCACCGTTTGAACTTATGACTACGGATGAATTATCAAGGATGTAAGATTCGGCTTCCCACTATAATACTACAACAAGAAGATGATCAAGATATGAGGGATTAGGAGGGAGTGATATTTTGATTTAAAACAAAGTGAAGTAATCGAATGATAATAGACATACATTCGGCTAGAGAAATGAAGATGAAAAGAATAAAATGAAATCACTTACCAATTCGATTATTGGAGAGAAAAGGACAAGGAAAATTCAGTCACAAGGTAATGTTGATTTAAGAGATGAAAGAAAGGTTGAAGAAATAATCAAAAAGAAAAGAGAAGATGGAAAAGAGGTGTTTAGAGGTTTCGGCCAATACCAAAAGAGAAATAAACCAAAAGATGTGAGTGTTTCGGCAACCAAAGGAGAATGAACAAAGATGGATTAATGGTTACGGCATAGCAAGGGAACAAGATGAATAATGGCTAGAGTGTTTCGGCCAAAACAAGAGAAAATATGCACACTTTTGACTTTAGAGTTTCGGCAAATAAGGGAAGAAGTTGGAAAAGAGAAAACTCAAAAATGCTAAATAGAAACTAGCCTTTCAAGCACCGAAATTGCAAAATGCCTAAAGGAAATTCTGCTACCAAGTTTCCCCTCCCAAAACCGTGTATTTCCTATACCAAAAAGGTCTTGGTTGACCACAAACTCTTTCCAAAACACCTTCCACAAAATTGGCCAACATGTTCCCTTCTCTTTCCTTTTCTTTCATTTCTTTCCTTCTTTTTCCCCTTATCTTCCTCCTTACCATATTCCTTAGCCTCCTTTCCATAAATAAAAAGTCTTCCTTACCTTAAATAGGACCATGGCTGTAACAACCCAAACCCGGTCCAAACACTATGGCCGAATCTAGTTGCTACAGTGGAAAATATTTTGGAAAACACTTTTGGAAAGTAAAAATTCTTAGTTGCCGAAAACCTTTTCAATTGATTGTTTTGTTAAACCTTACTTAGAATTTATTTAAAATTAATTCAACCAAGTTATTATAAAATATCGAGTGTGCCCGATGGCACGATGAAAACATTTTCGTGTTAATTTGGGAAAACATGTGACTTTAATTTAATATTGATAATCATAGTTTAAAACAATTATTCGACATATGAAAAATAACAAAAAAAATAAAATATCAGGAGGCCTTATTACATCAAAATAAACTAAAAACCGGAAATAAAATTTATCATAACTAAAATTAAAGTTCATTTAATTTAAATCCACCGCATGGCCACCTCGAGTCAACCCGGCTCCACATCCGCGATCTACGTGTCACCTGAAAAATGTAAAGGAGAAGGTGAGTCACCAAGACTCGATATGTAACCCTTCCCCGTTTTAAAGACATTTCCATACACAACATATAACAATTAATATGCGAGAATATTATGTACCCCAACCTAGCCAACCAAATGCCACATGCACGCCTTGTGGTACCAAACCACCGGTGGTGCCAAACCACCGGTGACATATAGTCACGATGTGTTACCAAAACACCGGTGTCCGTAGACACGAATCGATTGATGGGGCCAACCCATCGTGTGATACCAAATCACCGGCGACGATCCCATATCTCAAGTGGGGCCAACCCACGCGTGGTGTTAACCACGGGGGACGAAGTCGCTATGAGGTGCCAAACCTCCGGAGGTACCAAACCTCTGGTGACCGTAGTCACGGTGTGTTACCAAAACATCGGTGCCCGTCGGCACGATTAATACTTGCCCCTCCACTCATCAATCCCACATCGAGTCACATATGTATATGTTTCATGTCATCACATACTTAAATCTCATGTATCAATACATCATGCTTCCCAAAAGCATCGAATAACAAATTCATATTAACAGTACTTACCTCAATCACCAACTATACTGATATGGTATATTATCCAATGCTACATAAAATCAAGATAGCATTCACAACAATCAAAGACATTAACAAGTTATACGTGTGTATGTACACACCTGTCACCACCGAATCGTCTAAATCCCGAAAAGAGATGTCGCCACCTAGATCTCATCGGTCCCTATGTTCGGCCACAATAGTGTTAGTGATATGGGCCATTTGACCAAACCAAATAATTTGAAAGGGGTTCCTTGTGAACCCGAATCCTTACCTTCACACCTTTGGATACTAATCGCAACACCAAACTCCCGAATCTGCTTCTGATTCCATGAATCGACAATCAATAAGTTAGTAGCCTTTGGCTTAAACGAATACCAGATAACTAACTAAAGTAGATTTTACCATCACTTACCAAATATTAAATACTAGAGATCGGGGCCTGAGTCGACTGCTTTACTTCCCTGAGTACCTAACAGAAATCGGTTACTACTCGTTTAGAAGACTTAACCATTGCCGAAATCGGCACCTTTCCTTGTAAAAAGTTGACAGAAAAAGAAAGAAAAGGGGAGATAGAAATTCGGCCATCACTTACCTTATCACCCGATTGATAACAAAGAATCTGAAGAGATCTATGTTCCTTCCAATATTCGGCCAAAGTACAATAGAATAGAGGAAGGGAGTTTCGCAAACTCTTGGGTTGTATTCACCAAGGGAGAAAGAAAATAATGGGAAAGAAAGGTGCTAGGAATTTCGGCTTGAAGGGGTTTGAGGGAATGGAGAAAATACAAGAGGAACAAAGGAGGGTTTAGGGATTTCGGCACTTAGCAAAAATGTCAAAAGGAAAAGCAAGGGGGTCAACTGATGCTTTTATAGGCATTCGGCACCCCCCCTTCAAGCTTGCCGTCCACTCCTTCCAACAAGGAGTTCAAATTCTAATCAACCTCCCCAATTTACTCCAAGCCACCCATTTGAATTAAAACAAATTAATTTGAATTAATCCCCATTAATCAATTAATAATCTTAATAATCAAAATAATATCCCTCTTTATCTCTTATTATCTAAAAAAATCTAATTAAAAGAAAAGCTCATATTATCCTTTAATAAAAAGAATTTAAAGAGAGAAAACTCTCCACTTGTGCCGTCCAACCATAATGCAAAAAGAGGATTGTTGTGACTCAACCAAGGTTCTCCCTTGCTCCTTGGTGGCGTCACTTGTAGTCCTCTAAGTGGCCTCACTTTTGCCACTTTACCAAGGGCTTTTAGTGTTCAAATTCCTTCATTTATTCTTATAACACCCTTCCGCTAAGGCTCCTCGCTTTAAAGTTCAAGATGAAATTTTCTACTAAACCGAGCCTACTCAAGACCCTTAATTAACCTTTATTATTCCATAAATAATATCACAGTGGTTCAAACATAAGAAAAATAATTTAATTCCAAATAGCCCCATCTTTGGGATGTTACAGTTCTACCCCCCTTAAAATAAATTTCGTCCTCGAAATTACCTAGCTAAAACAGATGGGGGTATTGCCACGTATCACATCCTCGATTCCCACGTAGCTTCTTCCACACCATGGTTCCGCCAAAGCACTTTCACTAAGGGCACTGACTTTCTACGTAGAACCTTCACATCTCGATCTAAGATCTGAACCGGTTCTTCTTCAAAAGATAAATCCGAGTTCACCTCAATCTCTGCTACTGGCACAATGTGCGAAGGATCTTGACCGATACTGCCTCAAAGATCGATACATGAAATACGCCATGGATCTCGATTCGATTCTGCAAGCAACTCTAGTGATAAGCTACCGGTCCTACTCGCTTTACAATCTGTATATGGCCCGATGAACCTTGGGCTTAGCTTCCTTTTCGTCCAAATCTCAACACCTTTTTCCAAGGCGACACTTTCGTAAAGACCTTGTCTCCCACAAAGATACTCCATTTCCTTGCGTTTGAGATCGGCATAAGACTTCGCCTATCCGATGCTTCCTTGAGACGAGACCGAATCACCTTGACTTTGTCTTCGCCACATTACCACCTCGGACCCGAACTTGTCGTTCCCCAACTCCGTCCAACATGTAGGAGTACGGCATTTTCGTCCATATAGGGCTTCATATGGAGCCATCTCGAATACTCGCTTGATAACTATTGTTATAAGCGAATTCCGCTAATGGTAGGTACTCTTCCCAACTACCACTAAAATCCAAGACACAACCTCTTAACATGTCTTCTAAGATCAGTATCACCCTTTCCGATCGTCCGTCGATTTGTGGATGGAAAGCCGTCTCAAATCTAACCGTGTACCCAAAGCTTGATGCAACGCTTTCGAACCTTGACGTGAATCGGGATCCCTATCCGAGATAATCGATCATTGGCACACCATGCAACCTCACTATTTCACCCACATACAACTTCGCTTAGCTTCGGAGTGAGTAATCCATTCTCACCGGCATGAAGTGAGCCGATTTAATCAGGCGATCCACAATTACCCAAATCGCATCCTTCTTGTTGGGCGTAAGGGGTAGCCCACTAACGAAATCCATGGTGATCCTCTCCCATTTCCATTGAGGAATCTTTACCGGTTGAAGTAGTCCCGATGGTAATCGATGTTCACCTTTTAACTCACTGGCATGTCGACACTTTCCTACGAACTCGGTTATCTCACGCTTCAACCCCGCCACTGTAATCAAGCGCAAATCCCCATACATCTTGCTTCCTCCCGGATGCATAGCATATGGGCTGCTATGTGCATCATGGAGAATTTTCCGCCTCAACTCTTCATCCTTCGGCATGCATGCTCGCCTCTTGAAAACATAGCACTCCATCACTAGACAGACTGCACCCTTCCAAACCACCATCCTCGAACTTGTACCCTCTTAGCGTTCAAGCCTTCATCCACTAACTGCTTTTTCCTTAATCTCCTCAATCCATGTTGGCTTAACTTGGAGTTCCGCCAAAAGACTCCCATCATCATATAGACTCAACCGAGCGAACATTGCTCTTAAGTCCGTCACAACCTTTCGGCTCAACGCGTCAGCTACCACGTTAGCCTTACCCGGATGGTACTCGATTGAACAATCGTAGTCCTTTAGTAGTTCAATCCACCGACGCCGCCTCGATTCGATCCTTCGAGTCGAAAGATACCTCAAGCTTTTGTGATCCGTGTAGACTATCGACTTCTCCCCATACAGGTAATGTCTCCATATCTTCAGAGCAAAGACGACTGCCGCTAACTCCAAGTCGTGCGTTGGGTAGTTAACCTCATGCGGTCTTAACTGACGGGATGCATAGGCTACTACCTTCCCATCCTGCATCAACACACATCCCAAACCATGTGAGATGCATCACAATAGACTCGTGAATAACTTTCTGCTTCAGTCGTACCAAAACCGAGCTTAGTCAAAAAATTTTCCTTAGCTTATCAAAGCTTCCTTGCTGCTTCTCCGTCCATACAAATGGAACACCTTTCCTTAGTAACTTAGTTAACGGCGCTGCTATTAGAGAGAATCCTTCCACGAATCTCCGATAGTACCCCGCTAAACCCAGAAAACTTCGTATTTCAGCCACCGACCTAGGTGGTTTCCAATCCAATCTTTGCTTCAATCTTGCGAGGGTCTACTCTAATTCCTTCAGCTGATACTACATGACCTAAGAAAGCCACCTCCCTAAGCCAAAATTCGCACTTACTGAATTTGGCGTATAACTGATTTTCCCTCAACACTTGTAGGACTACTCACAAATGCTTGTCATGCTCCTCCTCCGTCCTTGAGTAAACCAATATGTCGTCGATGAACACCACGACGAATTGGTCCAAGCAATCGTTGAAATACCCTATTCATTAAGTCCATAAATGCCGCGGTGCATTTGGTCAACCCGAATGGCATCACTAAGAACTCGTAATGCCCATACCGAGTTCGAATGCCGCCTTGTGAACATCACCTCCTTCACCCTTAATTGATGATAACGACCTAAGGTCAATCTTTGAGAATACCGACGCACCCTTCGCTTGGTCAAACAAATCATCGATCCGAGGCAACGGGTACTTGTTTTTGATCGTTAACTTGTTTAATCGACGGTAGTCGATGCACATCCGCATAGAACCGTCCTTCTTCTTGACAAACAACACAGTGCTCCCCACGGAGATATACTTGGTCGAATAAACCCTCTATCCAAGAGCTCCACGAATTTGAGCCTTTAGCTCCACCAATTCCTTTGGTGCCATTCGGTATGGTGCTATAGACACAGTGCCGCTCCAGGTAGCAAGTCTATACCGAATTCAACTTCCGATCCGGAGGCGGACTCTTAAGCTCTTCTCGGGAACACATCAAAGAAATTCCCCAACCGTTCGGACCTTTCCAACTCTCGACCCCTTAGCTTCCAAAGCACGATTCGAACCAAATACGCCTCACAACCCTTCTTGACCATCTTTTCACCTTCAAGGCATACACTACATTGGATAGGTAATTCCTTCTATCCCCTATCATAACCACTTCATCACCTTCACTGCCTTAAGAACCATGCGCTTAGCCACAAGAATCCAAATTCGCCTTGATACTTAACCACCATCCATTCCAAGGATCAAATCGAACTCCCCAAACGGTAGTTCCATCGGATCGACCACAAATACTACCCCTTGAAGTTCTAGGGTACGCCTCTATAAAGTTTGTCTACCACTATAGAGTGACCTAAAGGGCTAACTACGACCATCTCCTAGAAGCGGTTTGAGTTTAGGTCCATAGTTCCTACCACACTACTAGCAATGTACGAGTGCGTCGAACCCACATCAATTAATGCAACATAAGGAAGATCAAAATTAAAAACATACCGGTTATGACATCCGGTGCATCACCCTCCTCGCGACGCCTCACTGCAGTAAACTAAGCCAGCCGCCTAGCCTCTGTGTTGCTGAACCTCTGGCCTTGAGTTCCACGACCTCGGTTAGGACCGTTGTTTCCTCTGCCATTACCACGACCCCTCTGTAGTCCCACATTTCTATCCTGAGTACGATTCTGCCCCTCTGGCTGATTCTTAGCTAGTTTCCGGGGACAATCTCTGACACGATGCTCCAAAGACCCACACTCAAAACATCCTCTATCACCGGTCCAACAACCTCCCCAATGGGTCTTTCCACAGCGGTTACACTGAGTCGGCCTCTGATTAGTAGTCGTGGGTCTTGCCGCCTGATTTGGCCCACTTGGCCTAGCCTTTTTCTGAACACTACCACTTGATCCAGCTGACCCAAATCCTCTCTTCTGATTATTCCTACTATAACTTTGCCTCACAGCCTCCTTGATCCCTTCGGCTACCTTAGCCTTTTCCACTAGAGATGAGAACTCACGAACTTTCTTTGTGGGGCAATCAGTAACCTCAAATCATCTCGGAGTCCGTCCTCAAAGCGGACACAGCGCTCATGCTCAGTAGACACGATGCCTCTAGCATACCTACTCAGCCTTAAAAACTCTGCCTCATACTCCGACACTGACTTAGTTCCTTGCACTAATCCCAGAAAAGCCTTTCTCTGCGCGTCAGTGTAGTTGGTACCCACATACTTCTTCTGATAGGTGGTTTTGAAATACTCCCAAGTCAGATCATCTGTTGTAGCCCCGTCTCGAACCGTAAGCCACCACTGATACGCTTCATCCTTTAGAAGCGACACTGCCCCTTTCAGCTTTTCTTCCTCAATCAGGTCAAGATCATCCATGATCCTTTCAGTTGACTCTAGCCAGTATTCTGCTGCACTGGGTGCCACTCATGACACACCCCGGAATACCTCCGCTCCGTTAGATCGGAGTCGCTCGGGGACAGATTTCTGAGCTCCCAAATTTCCACCAGCCCCAGCCACCATCTCCAAGACTCGCAAAACAACTTTGCGATACCGCCTCACCACCGGTCCCGATCCTGCTCCTCGGCTCTCTAAAAGTAGGAGGTGGTGGTGGCGGTGGTACCTCATTTTCGTAACCTTGTCCCGACTGACGGGTTCGGACATCTGTCATCCTACCCTACCGCGTCCCACGGCGTCCACATCCTCTAGAACTCATTCTATCTACCGCGCTTTTAATCGATTAAGAAAAATTTTATGCGTTAGCATTTGTTCCACTTTCTTATTCACGAAGAAATTTTATGGATAGAGTTTTAATCAGAGATTCTTTCGAGCAAACAAGGTTTCAGTTTCCTATCCTAGTTCGCACAAAGAAGTTCATGCATCCATTCCTTAATACTTTCCATACCTATTCGCTCATCGGACATTTCTGCCCATTTCTAACCTAGGGGTATTTTCGTCTTTTTCCTACAGGGGTATTTTCGTAATAGAAGAAGTTGTAAAATTTTAATAAAACAGATCACTTTGTAATTCCCCAAAACTGGAGGATGTTTCCGAAAATTGGCAAAATTAAAAGATCTGGCCTCGTTTTGGAATCCAGGGGTATTTCGGTAATTTTGTCAATCAGGGGCAATTTTGAAATTTTGATAAATTGGGGATATTTTCAACAGTTGTAAAACTTCGAGGGTTCCCTTTTTTTTTGAAAATGTTCCTTTTCAAATAGTGATGTTTGTAAAGATTTCCAAAACCAGGGTCATTTCGGTAATTTTGCAACTTGAGGGCGTTTTCGTAATTTTCCAAAACCAAAATATTTTGCTGATGATTTCCAAAGCTAAGTTGTTGAATATTTGTAAAATAGTTGAAATTTTTGAGCAAAACCATTGAACTGATATTTTATGAACCGAGGGCATTTTAGTAATTTTACCCCTAAGGGCATTTACGTAATTTTCCACAATCAAGTTTTTCGAGAAAAACGTTGTAAAAATAATGTTCTCGGATTTGAAAAAGTTATTGCACAAGTTTTGAAAACATTAGGGTTTGTTGTTTCATTCTTTTTGAAAACATGGCTAATTCCCTTTTCGGGTTTTAATCATTGTGTTTAGCCTATGACCGAGCCCTCCCGGTCGTGGTGAACCAAAGCTACGCACTGTGCAGTAATTCGAGTGAAGAGGAGGTGGGTCACGCGGACCGCTTAAATACCAAGCTCTCACCGAACCTTTCTAGACATGCGCACAGAGGTTACCACACCACCGAGCCCTCTCGAGTTAGGGTGAACCAGAAGCTACGCACTGGTAGGATACCTGCGAAGAGGAGGTGAGTCACGAGGACCGCTTAAATACCGTGCTCTTCCGATCCACTCCTAGACATGCGCATGTGGGTTACCACACCCTAGCTCATTGACTAAGTCATAGGTTGGTTTGGTTCCTTAAGTCTTATGTTCTGCTTTATGTGTTTGAGTAATCTAATCCTAGGGTTCAAGTTCCTATAAGTCTATCTACGTTCCATGCTTCCTACCCTTCTACAGAATATAATTCACAAAGAGGTTTCATGTACTTACAGGGCGGATCGGTGCCGAGACTCGGGCCATGCTGTTCAAAAACAAAAATCATTCCATAAGGCCTACTAAAACATTTTTGGGCCTTGGGCCCCACACCGAGCTTTGAACTGGGCTCGATATCAATTTTGTAACAACCCAAACCCGGTCCAAACACTATGGCGAATCTAGTTGCTACAGTGGAAAATATTTTGGAAAACACTTTTGGAAAGTAAAAATTCTTAGTTGCCGAAAACCTTTTCAATTGATTGTTTTGTTAAACCTTACTTAGAATTTATTTAAAATTAATTCAACCAAGTTATTATAAAATATCGAGTGTGCCCGATGGCACGATGAAAACATTTTCGTGTTAATTTGGGAAAACATGTGACTTTAATTTAATATTGATAATCATAGTTTAAAACAATTATTCGACATATGAAAAATAACAAAAAAATAAAATATCGTGGAGGCCTTATTACATCAAAATAAACTAAAAACCGGAAATAAAATTTATCATAACTAAAATTAAAGTTCATTTAATTTAAATCCACCGCATGGCCACCTCGAGTCAACCCGCTCCACATCCGCGATCTACGTGTCACCGAAAAATGTAAAGGAGAAGGTGAGTCACCAAGACTCGATATGTAACCCTTCCCCGTTTTAAAGACAATTCCATACACAACATATAACAATTAATATGCGTAATATTATGTACCCCCAACCTAGCCAACCAAACGCCATTTATGCGCCTTTCACTGTGGTACCAAACCACCGGTGGTGCCAAACCACTGGTGACATATAGTCACGATGTGTTACCAAAACACTGGTGTCCGTAGACACGAATCGATTGATGGGGCCAACCCATCGTGTGATACCAAATCACTGGCAGACGATCCCATATCTCAAGTGGGGCCAACCCACGGTGGTGTTAACCACAGGGACGAGTCGCTATGAGGTGCCAAACCTCTGGAGGTACCAAACCTCTGGTGACCGTAGTCACGGTGTGTTACCAAAACACTGGTGCCCATCGGCACGATTAATACTGCCCCCTCCACTCATCAATCCCACATCAGTCACATATGTATATGTTTCATGTCATCACATACTTAAATCTCATGTATCAATACATCATGCTTCCCAAAAGCATCGAATAACAAATTCATATTAACAGGTACTTACCTGAATCACCAACTATACCGATATGGTATATTATCCAATGCTACATAAAATCAAGATAGCATTCACAACAATCAAGACATTAACAAGTTATACGTGTGTATGTACACACTGTCTACCACCGAATCGTCTAAATCCCGAAAAGAGATGTCGGCCACCTAGATCTACTGGTCCCTATGTTCGGCCACAATAGTGTTAGTGATATGGGCCATTTGACCAAACCAAATAATTTGAAAGGGGTTCCTTGTGAACCCGAATCCTTACCTTCACACCTTTGGATACTAATCGCAACACCAAACTCCCGAATCTGCTTCTGATTCCATGAATCGACAATCAATAAGTTAGTAGCCTTTGGCTTAAACGAATACCAGATAACTAACTAAAGTAGATTTTACCATCACTTACCAAATATTAAATACTAGAGATCGGGGCTGAGTCGATCGCTTTACTTCCCGAGTACCTAACAGAAATCGGTTACTACTCGCTTAGAAGACTTAACCATTGCCGAAATCGGCACCTTTCCTTGTAAAAAGTCGTGAGAAAAAGAAAGAAAAGGGAGATAGAAATTCGCCATCACTTACCTTATCACCCGATTGATAACAAAGAATCAAAGAGATCTATGTTCCTTCCAATATTCGGCCAAAGTACAATAGAATAGAGGAAGGGAGTTTCTATAAACTCTTTGGGTTGTATTCGGCCAAGGGGAGAAAGAGAATAATGGGAAAGAAAGGTGCTAGGAATTTCGGCTTGAAGGGGTTTGAGGGAATGGAGAAAATACAAGAGGAACAAATGAGGGTTTAGGGATTTCGGCACTTAGCAAAAATGTCAAAAGGAAAAGCAAGGGGGTCAACTGATGCTTTTATAGGCATTCGGCGCCCCCCCTTCAAGCTTGCCGTCCACTCCTTCCAACAAGGAGTTCAAATTCTAATCAACCTCCCCAATTTACTCCAAGCCACCCATTTGAATTAAAACAAATTAATTTGAATTAATCCCCGTTAATCAATTAATAATCTTAATAATCAAAATAATATCCCTCTTTATCTCTTATTATCTAAAAAAAAATCTAATTAAAAGAAAAGCTCATATTATCCTTTAATAAAAAGAATTTAAAGAGAGAAAAACTCTCCACTTGTGCCGTCCAACCATAATGCAAAAAGAGGGATTGTTGTGACTCGAACCAAGGTTCTCCCTTGCTCCTTGGTGGCGTCACTTGTAATCCTCTAAGTGGCCTCACTTTTGCCACTTTACCAAGGGCTTTTTAGTGTTCAAATTCCTTCATTTATTCTTATAACACCCTTCTGCTAAGGCTCCCTGCCTTTAAAGTTCAAGATGAAATTTTCTACTAAACCGAGCCTACTCAAGACCCTTAATTAACCTTTATTATTCCATAAATAATATCACAGTGGTTCAAACATAAGAAAAATAATTTAATTCCAAATAGCCCCATCTTTGGGATGTTACAATGGCCGACACTTGGGATAGGAGTACAAAAATAAATCCAAAATTTGCAAAAGATGGGATTTGAACCCCTTCCCTCCATGCTCTCCACTTGACGCCATAACCTCCTTGCCATATGCTCATTTATGCTAGCAAAATACGCACTTATTTCCTTAAGCATTGATGCCACTTGCCTTCTCCCCTTAAGGGCTTAAACACAAAAAATTTTCTAAGGCCCAACTTAACCCCAAGCCTTCTTAGGACCCCTAAACATACACAATTAATATTTTTAACTAGCCTATCGCATGGTATAATGCAACACATAAAATTCTGAATTTCAGGATGTTACAAAATCATTACGACGCCGTTTTGAAAAAGGGAATAATTGCCCAATAGGTCCCCGGGGTTTAACGCGCGATTAGATTTAATCCTTTATGCTTATTTTATTTGCTATTTAACCCTTCTTTCTTTCTTTATTTTTTATTTTTATTTTATTTTATTCTAATACTGTTTTTTAATTATTTTATCATGTTAAAATATTATATTACCCTTATTATTCATATATTAATTTATTAAACTTGTATATTTTATTATATATTATCCTTATATATTTTAAATTATTATTATTTATTATTCGATTTAATTGTTTTATTTCATATTATTTTTAACTTATATATTAATTATCATATTATATATTTTTAAAATATTGTATATTATATAGTATTATATCTTATATTATTTTTTTAAATTTTATTTTATCTAAAATTATTATATTGAATAATATATTATTTATTTTAAAAATGTAGTTTTATATGTATTAGATTATTATAAATATATTTTTATTTAAAGTCATAAATTAGTTATTTTCTTAATATATATATATATATATATTTTACATGTCATTGCATAAAAATTTTCAATTTACATGAAAAGTGTTCATATTTATTTTATTTTACTTTGCTATTTATTATTTATTATATTTGTTTATATTTCTTCATTTATTTACAATTGCTTTAGTGTAGATATTATTTGTTGTATTCTATGTTATTATTTCTTTTATTGCCTATATTATAATGAAATGTCATTATTTCACAACTGCTTTTGATATTTATGCTTGATAATGTATTATCATCGTTTTAAAATAAAATGCATTTTGCAAAATTACTATATTTTATTTAAAGGTTTTAAAAGAAGGCAATGTTTTGTATTTAGAAATTCGGGAAATAGTGCCCTATCGTGCTGGGTTGCGATTTTCCTTTTGGCTAAATAACTAAATATCCTTTTAACAAGTTTTGTAAATCATGAGATGATTTTGATTACGAAGGATTTAAAATATCGTGTCCTATCGTGCTGGATGTGATGTTTATATTCCTTCGAAACAAAGAAATCTCAACTTTTAACTCAAATTGCTCGAAGTTTTTAAGAAATCATATTTTTAAATACTTTTAAATTTCAAACATTTGGACATGATTCTATCGATTAGGTACCAATTTTTGGGCGTTATGAGGGTGCTAACCCTTCCTCGTATGTAATCGACTCCTGAATCCGTTTTCTCATTTTTCGTAGACCAAAATCAAATGTTTTAAAATAAAACGTTTTACAAGGTGATCCAATCACACCTAAGTAAAAAGGGATTGGTGGCGACTCCCATTTTTGTTTTTAAAAGTCGACCCCGTTTTCTAAAACCTTTAAAATGGTTTCGACAGCTTGGCGACTCCGCTGGGGACCAATAAGAGAGTCAAGCCGTAAAATCGATAATTTCATGTCCTTTTGTTCGAATTTAAAATTCTATTTTTTTTAAAAAATGTGATCCTTTTATTGCATGCGATTTTAATATTTATTTCTGCATTGCACTACATACCGTCGTGGTCGCACCCTTAAGTGGGAGCGAGAAACTATGCCTTCGTGAGGTTTTCACCTCCGCATGGGCTAGTGGATTGCTTCCGGAATACATCTGTACCTATGTCTTCGTGAAGTTTTCACTTCTATATGGCCATAGGGAAATGTATTCCCTTGAACCGAACTCGGTCCATATGAGCCTATAATGGGTGAGGATCGAGGAATCTGCTGGTTTGGGTACCTCAAATTTAGAGCTGAACCACACGTAGAAAACCTAGGGACTTACCCTAAGTAGAACGATGTCGAACCTTAGTAGTTACCCAGATAGATGTTCGTTTATTTTACTTGTTTTATATTCTATGGTACTAACTTGTTGTGTTTTATTCTTTTGTGCATATCATTTCATATTTTAAGAGGTATCGATTCATGGTCAGTTTCTAAGTTAGAAAGTTGATTATGGAGAACGAATTCCTTGATAAAGTGGAAGACATTGCAGTCGTTCGTATATAGCAAAGGCAATTAGAGAAAGAAGGGTATGGATTTATTTGAGCAAGAGGGAAATGGGGCAGCGCTAGAATCCCTGCCACCTGTGCCTCCTAATGTTATTCTGATCAAAACAGAATCGGATGTGAAAAAGATTGTACGACACCCTATGGCAAGGCGCGGTGTTAGAACTAAAGGGTATAAGGTAATTATACTCACCAATCACTTCAAAGTGAGCATGGGAAGTACGGATGGACACTTCTACCATTACAGCGCTTCTCTTTCATATGAAGATGGTCGCCTTGTGGATGGTAAGGGTGTTGGAAGGAAAGTGATTGACAGAGTACATGGGACCTACAAAAATGATTTGGATGGAAAGAATTTTGCCTATGATGGTAAAAAATGATTTATTTACTATAGGTCCACTACCAAACTTCTCGACTCCTCGTTGTGATCCAAACAACATTGCATGGGATTTGATTCGTTGTGGAGAAACGAAAAGAATTCGTATTGATCCCCCATTCGATATATTCAATGAGATGAACCAGAATAGACGCCTTTCACCTGTGGTTAGATTTGAAAAATGTTTGGACAGATATAATCTAAACTTCCTGGAGCTCCGCAGTTCTTTCTTTGTCTGCTCCCTGATAGGAAAAATTATGATCTTTATGGGCCATAGAACTGGAAGAATCTTTCTGAGTATGGCATTGCGACTCAGTGTATGGCACCAGCTAGGGTGTATGATCAATACTTTACAAATCTTTACCATCGAAGCCATAATTCTACGATCGAGTTAAAGTCAAGCCTGAACAAGATAGAGGAAATGAAAGGTAAGATTGAAGAGTTAGAAACCGCATTGCACAGTTGTGAATTTCAGATCGAGCTTCTTGAAACAATAGAAGGGCGTTGGAAGGAAGAGCTTCATCATTCCCATGACCAAGTTAGAAGTCAGGATTACCTCATGGGTGAAGCAATAGTTCAGATTCGAGAGGTAGCTGATCATCTACAGACTTTGGCATCACAGGCTGATACGTTGAGCATAAAATATAAGCTACGATCGGATCGTGGTCAAGAGCTAATCTCTTTATTTGGGAAAATCAGAACTTTAGGTCTTAGAGCGAAAGCATATTTGTAGTCCGTTTTATGTAAAGGATTTTGTTTTCTAATAAAGTTTTCTACAATGAAGTTGAATCAGAATCGATGCCTCTTTGCATTCATGCATTCGCATTACATTGCATCATTTGCATTAGACTTTTACAAAAGGGCCCTAATTAGGTAAAAATATTTCAGCTAACTTGGAAAACATGGAACAAAGGTTGGGGAAAATAGAACAAATGCAAATACAGATGCAGGGGTAATTGACCAAGATCCAACAAGATATGCGGGAGTAAATGCTGGAATTTCAAAGGAATATGATTGGCCAGTTAACCCAGTTACTAGCCAGAGGACTTGAAGAAAAGAGTGGCCCAGCTGTCAATAGTATGGATGATGAGGAAGACATCGTTTATTCCCCAATAGGTATCTCGACTTAACCAGACGCGCATTCGCATGGGGTACCCATCATTATTGGACCCCAATGTTAGAATGATACTTCGTCCCTATTGAACTTCCCGATAAGTTCAGGTTCTAACCCGAGTAATGATCAAGCCAAACCGGTTGTTCTGGTAGAAACAAAGAAAAGGGGAGAATGGACCTCAAAGGCCCTGAAGAAGAAGGAAAAGAAAGTGAATAGTACCGGTAGGTATAACGAGAGCCATTCAGAGCAGATTACAGTAAATCAGCCAAGGACGGTAACTACCAGCAATCAGGTCTCCCCAAGGCAAAAATCTGAAAAGCTCCAATATACGCCAATCCCGATGACGTATAAAGAGCTATATCAAATTTTATTTGATGCACATATGGTGTCTCCATTTTATCTGAAGCCGATACAGCCTCCATATCCTAAATGGTATGACTTGAACGCTCAATGCGACTACCATGCGGGAATAACGAGTCATTCGATTGAAAACTGTACTACGTTTAAAAAGTTGGTCGAAAGGTTCATTAAAATGGGAATTGTGAAGTTCGACGATTCATCAAAACCTGATCACTTTGACGAGGTAGTAAATGCGGTAATTGAAGGAGGAGACAAGAAATTTGTGACTCCTTGAAGAAATCAAAAATGAAGAGGGAATCGGAGAACGAAGTTTCCAAGCCCTTACGTACTTGGGAGTGTTTTGAATAATGGGACTGTGGAAGAGATCCCTGTATTTTTAGAACTAATTTAGAGTAATATTCAAAACATGCTTGTTGTCTTAAGCCTAAAGGCAATAAGAACCCTTTTGTGAAATAGGCTTATGTCTGAAATTTTATTTCAATAAAATGCATTTTCTTAAGTGAATATTTTTTTCATTCTTCATACTGTACATTTTTACAATATTCTTTCATTCTTTATTCATGACCATACCATGCAAATAATCATCCTTAAAATCATTTATTCTTTGGATTTTTTTACCTTCGTACCTAGGTCCCCAAATATCAACGACATGAGCGACGTTGTTACTGACTCCTTTTTTGAATGAGATATGGGTCTAGGGGATCTAAGGACTTTGAAGATAACAGAGATTGTAACTTATCTTCTAATTTGTTAAGAATGGTGAAACGAAATGAAAAACAGACCATACTCTACAAAGGGTCATTGGATATTATGAGCCTAGAAAAGGGGTGAAGATCGAAGCCTAGCTCACCATAGAAATAATGCGAGACATCATTGAAGAATTCAAAGATGTTTTTACACGATCATGTCAGGACATGCCTAGGCTACTAAGATGCGGGCTAAACATGAGGAGACAAGATTTATGTGCCTATTCCAATTTTTCACAAATTTTCCATATGTGGGGCATGGATGTGATAGGGCCAATCTCGTCAAACGCTTCTAGTTGACATCGATTCACCGTCATGGTCATCGTCTACTTTGCTAAGAGGGTGGAAGTAGCTTCATATGTCAATGTTACAAAGTCGATAGCCATCAAATCGCCAAAAAAAAGAAAAAAAGGGATCAGATGCTAGCAGAATGCCATAAAGGATCGCATTTAAATAACTGTACAAAGTCAAAGTTTGATTTGTCCAAAGATCGAAAAGCAAAGATATCACAAGTGTAACAAAAGTTGCCACAAAAAAATGAAATGTGGCTAAGACTTGTAAAGATTGGCATAAGAAGCTATCACTACTCTCTATGATCATCGAACGTTGGCTAGGACCTTTACCGGGGCAACATCTTACACATTGGTTTATAGATTTGAAGCGTTTTTATCAATTAAACCTAATCGAAGGAAAGGTTAAAAGCTATTTGCCACGGCCAGATGATGTGAGCTTAGGTTAAAGAAGTTCATCTTAGGGAATTCTACGAAGAAACCTGATGTTGAAAAAGATTTTTCTTCTACAAAACGATTTTAGAAGAAAGCATATGCCGAACTTGGAAGGACTTATGTAGGGCCTATTCTAGAGGAGCATTGATATTGACCGAGACAGATGGTGAAGACTTGCCCAATCCGGTGAATTCAGGTTAAGTCAAGAAGTATTTTACCTGAAAGAGGAAAGACCAAGGTGAAAACCTGTAAAGGGCGCCTCAAAAAAAATGAGAGGCCAAGGTGAAAACCCGCAAAGGGCGCTTTGAGACCAAAGGGGATTTGAGTTGAAAACCCGAAAAGGGCGGCTCAAATTTTGACCAAAAAGCGGGGCATACAGTCTTGCTACGTCTGAATTAACAATAAAGAAGTATTGTAACATCCCAAAAACGGGGTTATTTGAAATTTCATTATTTTCTTATGTATGAACTACTGGGATATTACTTATGGAATAAGAGAGTTTAAATTAAGGCCTTGAGTTGTCTCATTTTGGTAGAAAATTTTAGTTCTTAACTTTTAAAAAGAAGGGAGCCTTGGTAAGTGGTGTTATAAGAATAAATGTGGGTATTTTTAACACAAAATAGGCCTTGGATAAGTGGCAAAAAGAAGCCCACTTAAGAGCTACATGTGACGCCACCAAGGAGCAAGGGAGAGCTTGTGTTCGAGTCACTGAAATCCCTTTTGTTTTTGTTTTATTTGGACGGCACAAGGAGAGTTTTTCTCCCTTCAAACTCTTTTTTAGGTGTAATTATCAAAGGATAATTTAAGCATTTTAATTAGTTTTAATTTGCTTAAACCTTTTTGATAATATAAGAGATATGATAATTGCATCAAGGATATTTTTATTTTAAAGGGATTATTAGGTGGCTAATTCAAAATTATTTGAATTAAATTAAATGGGTGGCTTGGAGCAAAAATAGGTGATGGCCGAAAGTGGGGCTCCTTGGTAAAGAGGAGTTGGCTAGGGGTTGGACTCCTTGTTGCCAAGGTTGGACGGCAAGCTTGAAAGGGGGTAAATCCTATATAAAGCACATACCTAGCACCCTATTTTCGTTTGCTCAACCTTACACAAAGCCGAATGCCTTGGTGACTTACTTCATAAAATTTCTGCAAGCCTACGTCCCATCTTTTACTATTCTCTTTCAAGTTCTCTCAAGCCGAAAATCCTATTAACATTCACTCTCCCATTCTTCTCGATCTTTAGCCAAACTCTACCTCCTCTTCCCTACTTCCTCTTTGGCATTGAGGCTTTTGGATTCCTCTCGATTGTGAAGGTGAGTTTGGCCGAATACTTATGGTTTTCTCTTCTCTATATCCTGTCGATTTCTATAAAGGAAGTGCCGATTTCGGCAATGGTTATAAGGCCTTTAAATAAGTGGTAACCGATTTCCTCTAGGTGCTCAGAACGTAAAGCAGTCAACTCAAAGCCGATCTCTAGAATTCGATCTCTGGTAAGTATAGGTAAGGCTTATATTGGTGTTTAAAAGCCAAAAATCGTGGTTATTAGTGTTATTAATTAACCAAGATTGTAAACCGTATTCGCAAATCGGACGCTAAGGCTAGTACTCGAAGCGATTGGGTAAGGATTCGGGTACAAAGTATGACCCTTTAAATTGTTTGGTTTGGCCGAATGGGCCATATCACTAACCTTGAGAGTTGGCCAATATAGGGGCAAAGACTTGAGTGTGGCCGACTTCTCTTCTCGGTTTAGACTCCTTGTTGGTGACAGTGTGTACATACACACCATTTAACTTGTTAATTATGCTAAGTAATGTGATTTCTAGCTTGATGTATGTAGCAATGGCTTGAATACCATAACGGTATATGGGGTAACTGCAAGTACCTGTGCATATGATTGCTATTTTATGCTTTTGGGAAGCATGTCGTGATAATACATATGATAAATCTATATGTGACCGATGACTATGTGGGTTGATTGAGTGGAGGGGGCAAAGTATTCGTGTTGACGAGCACCGTTGCTTTGGTAGCACATCGTGACTATACGTCACCGGAGGTTTGGTACCTCCAGAGGTTTGGTACCTCATAGCGACTTGTCCCCGTGGTTAACACCACCGTGGGTTGGCCCCACTTGAGATATGGGATCGTCGCGCGTGATTTGGTATCACACGATGGGTTGGCCCCATCACCCGATTTGTGTCTACGGACACCAAAGTGCTTTGGTAGCACATCGTGACTATATGTCACCAGGTGGTTTGGCACCACCGGTGTTTTGGTAACACATCGTGGATCGCGGTCACCAAAGGGTTTGGTACCACGTGGGTAGACAAAGGTGTTTGGTTGGCTAGGTTGGGTACTCGATACTTTGCTTAATTGATCATTATATGTGGTGTATGAAATGTTGTATTAACCGGGGAAGGGTTACATATCGAGTCTTGGTGACTCACCTTCTCCTTTAATATTTTTCAGTGACTCGTAGATGGCGGTTGAGGAGCAGGGTGGGACTCGAGGCGCCATGCAAAGGATTTTAATTTACGTAACTTTAAAGTTGTTTAATTTTTATTTTGGGTTGTAATAAGGCCTCCATAAACTATAGTTGCGGTTTTTTTTATATGTTGGATGTCGACTTAAACTATATCATTAAATTAAATTAAATCACATGTTTTCTTTTGGTAAACACGAAAAAGTTTAATCGTGCCATCGGGTACACTTGAAACTGATAAAATAATTGGGCTTAATTAAAATCCCAAATTGGATCTAAGGTCAGCTTAACAAGACAACCGAAACGAGGAGGTTTCAATAGAAAATTATATGTTTTCCGAAAAAGCGATCACAAGGTTTTACCTCGTAATAACTCAGATTTGGTCGTAGTGTTTGGGCCGGGTTTGGGTTGTTACAAGTATGTTACGTCTTGGGGCATCGACAAAGTACTCTGGATCCCCTAAACACATATTGAGCTTAAAATGGTCCTCAAGAAGTTTGAACAGAGAAGCTCAAGATGCGATATCTGGGGCACCTAGCTTCTATCTTACTCATTTTTTGAATTTGTTATCTTTGATTGCTTTATTCTTTTCAAGATACACCCAGATCAATTTCCTTTTATTGCCTTGGTGATCTTTGATTAACTTATTTGTTTCGAGCCATGTTCCTGATTTTTTTTTTCGTCCATTTTTGTGACCTTTTTCAAGCATTTTATATTGAAATAACGATTAATGGACTAATAACACTTTCATAAAAGGAGTTTCGCATATTACTCTAAAAACTTCTAAATAATATAAGGAATCTGAAACATGACTATTGTTCAGAACTCACCAAGCCTAAGGGTTGGAAACATTGAAAAATGATTATCTCTTCGGATTCTTATTGGATAAGACAATTTCATTGGTGATACCATATCGACAAATGACGAACAAGGTCAATCCACATGTAAAAGGGAGATCATTGTCAGGATACCCTGCATTCATGTAAGATTCAGACTCATACATCCAGGGAATGGTGTAACAGGTTAAATTGATGGAAAACGATACAAGTTCTATACCTCTGAGTGGTAACAGAACAATGGAAGAAACCAAATGTTATTCCCCTGAAGTTGCAGTGGGAGATACCAACTTCATGTCCCAAGGTTCAAGTGGAGAGGACTCAGAATTACCATGGGGCAAATTATTTGAATGAAGATGAAACCTTGATGAATAAATGAGTGATGACACTTGAAATAGGAATCATTTTCATAACATTTTCGCATTCATATATCATAGCATGTCTAATTAGGGGCATTTGATGCATTTCGATCAAAACATCCTAATTACTAGACATAAGCATATACCCATTCTACAGGTTATGTCCTCTAGAGGACAATGTAGTAAGATTAAAATACCAGATTTGGCATTCCCGGTTACTGAAGCGGATCGAAGACATTAGTCAGCGATGCACGAGTTGCGGGAGCGATTAAGATAGCAGATTTGGCATTCCTGATGTTGCAGGAAGCAGATTGAAGACATTAGTCTGGCAATCCCTGAAGTTGTAGGGAGCAGATTAAAATAGCAGATTTGGCATTCCTGAGGTTGCAGGAAGCAAGTCAAAGACATTAGTCTGGCAATCCCTAAAGTTGTAGGGAGCAATTAAAATAGCAGATTTGGCATTCCTGAGGTTGCAGGAAGCAAATCGAAGACATTAGTCTGGCAATCCCTGAAGTTGTAGGGAGTAGATTAAAATAGCAGATTTGGCATTCCTGAGGTTGCAGGAAGTAGATCGAAGACATTAGTCTGGCAATCCCTGAAGTTGCAGGGAGCAGATTAAAATAGCAGATTTGGCATTCCTGAGGTTGCAGGAAGCAGATCGAAGACATTAGTCTGGCAATCCCTGAAGTTGCAGGGAGCAGATTAAAATAGAAGATTTGGCATTCCTAAGGTTGCAAGAAGCAGATCAAAAGACACTTTTAGTCTTATCTCCCTGAAGTTGCAGTGGAGTAGACTAAAGACAGAAGATCTTATCTTCCTGAAGTTGCAGGAAGTAGATCAAAAGCACTTTCAGCCTTATCTCCCTGAAGTTGCAGTGGAGTAGATTGAAGACAGAAGATCTCATCTTCCTGAAGTTGCAGGAAGCAGATCAAAACGGAGCAGATTAAGGATAGTGGATACTGCATTCCTGAAGTTGCAGTGAAGTAGATTGAAGCTATCAGACTAATTGAAATCAAGATGAAGTTCCAGTACCCCTGAAGATGCAGTTGGGATTGGAAGCCGTTTGAAGAAGGCGATGATCAAGAGGTCGAAGCTCGGCCAAAACCGAACAAAATTGGTCCTTTTATAGTCTTTGCTCTATTCTCATTTCACGACAATGAGCAAAGAGGGGCAGCTGTAATGGCCCATTTTTGCCCGGGCTGGAATAAACCAGAATAAAAAAACAAAATAAAAAAATAATAATAAATGTCCATTTAAATGTCCTTTTACAAATAACCTACCCAGCAGCCCACTTACACCCTTAGCCCGAACAAACCAAAACAGATCTCTAAACCTATTACACCCGAGCCCAGTTATACTCCAAAACTCAGACCCTAATTAGACCCAACTTTACACGGCCCAAAGGGGCCCAAGTGCTAAACAGAAACAGTGAGCCTAGGGTTTCTGAAAACCCTAGGCGCCGCAATTAGCGCAAGCGCCGCAGGAGCCAGCATCCCAATCGTCGCGCCGCAAGCCTCGCGCACACCTTCGATCGTGCTGCAATCAGCGCACGAGCCCCCATCGCCGCCGCGTTCTCGTCGATCACGTACACAAAGAGGGAAACACAGTAGCAAAACAAAGCAAACATGGCAACAAGTTTTTATTTCCTTTTTACTTTTTATTTTTTTAGGCTATATAAGCCTTACATAAACCTGTAAACAGAGAGGGGGGGAAAACACAAATCAATAAAAAGTTTGGAGATTTAGATACCGAATACGAATACAAAAGCAGACAATTTTTTAAGGTGATTTCATTTTTCTATTATTTTCATCTGATTTTTTTTTTATTTTTTTTACATACATTTTACTACATATGAAATAAAAAAACGAAGAAGAAAGGAAAAGAAAGTACCTACGTGGCCCTCGTCGTCAGAAGTCGTTGCAGGCGTCGGAGACAGACTAGGCGGAGTCGAGACCTTGGTCGCTTCTCCTTTCTTTCCATTTTTGGGTTATGAAGGCTAAGCCTTCACGTGTCTTCCAAAGGGGGGTTAAACCCCCAAATTACGAAGCCCAGGTCACCGTCCTAGGCCGAGGCGTATCAGACCTCCGACGTTCGTCGGCGCCGGCCGAATAAAAGAGGGAGGGGATTGAAGGAAAAAGAGTTTACCCTAAAATTTTTTTTTATAATCTGTAAAAACTGAATTTTAAAGAAAAAACGGGGCTTAAATGGAGTTTAAAAAATGGCGTCGTTTAAGCTTATAAGGACCCGCGCGTGACCTGACCCATTAGCAAGGGTTCGCGCGTTTCTGCTTGTAGGGAAAATTGTCCTTTTAGTCCCTCTGCTATCTCATTAAGTTTAATTTTGTTCAATTCAACTTTTTATTTATTTTAAGTTAGCCCAAAACCTAAACTTTGCTTCAATTTAGTCCCTCGGACTGCTTTAAAGGTCAAAATCATTACGACGCCGTTTTGAAAAAGGGCATAATTGCCCAACAGGTCCCCGGGGTTTAACGCGCGATTAGATTTAATCCTTTATGCTTATTTTATTTGCTATTTAACCCTTCTTTCTTTCTTTATTTTTTATTTTTATTTTATTTTATTCTAATACTGTTTTTTAATTATTTTATCCTGTTAAAATATTATATTACCCTTATTATTCATATATTAATTTATTAAACTTGTATATTTTTATTATATATTATCCTTATATATTTTAAATTATTATTATTTATTATTTGATTTAATTGTTTTATTTCATATTATTTTTAACTTATATATTAATTATCATATTATATATTTTTAAAATATTGTATATTATATAGTATTATATCTTATATTATTTTTTAAATTTTTATTTTATCTAAAATTATTATATTGAATAATATATTATTTATTTTAAAAATGTAGTTTTATATGTATTAGATTATTATAAATATATTTTTATTTAAAGTCATAAATTAGTTATTTTCTTAATATATATATATATATATTACATGTCATTGCATAAAAATTTTCAATTTACATGAAAAGTGTTCATATTTATTTTATTTTACTTTGCTATTTATTATTTATTGTATTTGTTTATATTTCTTCATTTATTTACAATTGCTTTAGTGTAGATATTATTTGTTGTATTTTATGTTATTATTTCTTTTATTGCCTATATTATAATGAAATGTCATTATTTCACAACTGCTTTTGATATTTATGCTTGATAATGTATTATCATCGTTTTAAAATAAAATGCATTTTGCAAAATTACTATATTTTATTTAAAGGTTTTAAAATAAGGCAATGTTTTGTATTTTGAAATTCGGGAAATAGTGCCCTATCGTGCTGGGTTGCGATTTTCCATTTGGCTAAATAACTAAATATCCTTTTAACAAGTTTTGTAAATCATGAGATGATTTTGATTACGAAGGTTTTAAAATATCGTGTCCTATCGTGCTAGATGTGATGTTTATATTCCTTCAGAACAAAGAAATCTCAAATTTTAACTCAAATTGCTCGAAGTTTTTAAGAAATCATATTTTTAAATACTTTTAAATTTCAAACATTTGGACATGATTCTATCGATTAGGTACCAATTTTTGGGTGTTATGAGGGTGCTAACCCTTCCTCATACGTAATCGACTCCCGAATCCGTTTTCTCGTTTTTCGTAGACCAAAATCAAATGTTTTAAAATGAAACGTTTAACAAGGTGATCCAATCACACCTAAGTAAAAAGGGATTGGTGGCGACTCCCATTTTTGTTTTTAAAAGTCGACCCCATTTTCTAAAACCTTTAAAATGGTTTCGACACTATTAATCGCTTAAAAAATTACTACAACACCAAAGAACCTTAACGACAAGAATTACTATAACACTAAATGAAATATTGTACCCTTACCTGATACTTTCACCACACATAACCAACCCAGCACAAAGAAGAATGCCCACCACCAAAATTGGGATGGTAAAAAGTAAAGAACAAGAAAGAAGAGCAAATTTGGAAAAAAAAAGGAAAAAAAAAAGAAAATCAGAGAAAAGATAACGTGAAAAGTAAAAATTTGAAGAGTGGAAGGAGAGTGGAGAGATAGACGGTTGAGAGGAGAAAAATTAGGAGATTTTCCAAATATTTAAAAAAAAATAAAATCTCTATTTATCTAAATCCAATTAGATTTCCCAAAATTTGAATTTAAATCAAATTTTGACCACATGGGTGGCACAGACAGAGAATAACAAAAATATTTTCACTTTGAACGCACAAGATTCGAACACGAAACCTCTAGGCAAGCTGAAGCCTTACCATTGGAACAGTAGGATCATTCTTGCCAATAATTGGGAAAAATAATAGATAAGCTAGATATTCAAAGATAAGGATTATAACAAAAATTAATAAAAATTCAATGGAAATGATTTAAACACAGGACCTCTCACACAGAAACACAACACTTAACCACTGAACCAGATCAATTCTCTTGACATGATTTAACAATTCAAAAACAAAAAATTTAAGGTGTTACAGACTTAGATTTATTCCAACAATCGATATCAAAGCCAAGTTGTGCTATGATTATAGTATAAACTAATACCGAAATTTTCTTTCCTTCATATGTGATTAATTTTTGATAAGATGTGACATTCTTATAATTATCAGCATGTTGAGGGATATATATATATATGTGAATGAATGTATGTTTTTTTTTATGATAAAGTATTTTTTTCAAAGTTGTGATTCCTAGAAATTAAAGTGGTTTTAATTTAATTTAATTTTTTATTTGGAATGTAATTAGATTGTGGACTATCAACTCCATGTAGGATTTTTTTTTTATTTTAGAATAATACATGTGAGTCAAAAACAGGCATAAGTCTTATGTAACCAATATTTTTGGGGGAATCTGGAGAACCGATATGCATCCAGGCTGATCGTGACGACGCAAACCCATCCAAGTCAACTAGAAAAAGATCAATGATGGTCCGGCAGCAAAAGCTGTCGGTGGTTTGGCAGTGGTGGTCGACGGTAGTGGCTGGTAGAGGAGGCTAGCGGCAACGCCAATAGTGGCTGGCGACGTGAACCGGTGCAACAGAAAAAGTCTATGGTGGAAAACTAGAAGACCCAAAGTATGCTTTGTGGTGACTTTTGTGATTTTATTATATTTCTAGGATGAAATCATGAAAACTTTGGTTGATCATGATCATTTAAATTTTTTGCTTTCATTTATGATAACATGATGGTATGTATTTGACTACAAATATATGTTCAAGAATATGTATGATAAGTATGTCATATTGTTTAGGGAAAAAATGTCGCATGTACTTGTCATGCGTTTATCAATCATTCATGATTGAAACCATACATAAAAAACCTTGCATGTTTTTAAAATATTGAATGGGAGAAAGTCCCTAAACAAGAGCTAAAACCTCCATTAATGGTCTCTTGTGATGGCATTACAATTTAACTACCCCATGGTAGGATTGTCACGTGGATCTCAATGAGGAGATTTCCTAAAAGTAAGAAGAACTATCTTGTAATCGTATGATAGTTAGCGGACAACGTTTTAGGTATTATTATGCGACATAACAAGAAGTTTATCTTCAAAGAGGTATTATCACTCATTGAGATTGACCCACGATGACTCATTTGTGGTCTATGATGTGATAGGTGTTGAGTTGATGGTTATACACTTAAGATCTTCTAGTTAAGTAACTTCCCAAAAAGCTCTACTTAAGGTAGAATGATGGCTAAACATTAAACAATTATTAGTACGTTTGAATACCAAAGGAATTAGGTTTATGTATTACTTGGATGAAAATAATCTTCTTACTAGTTGATTGAGATTGCCCCACAGTAACAAAATGCAATGGGTGTAGGAATTATCATTGCAATGACTTACAAATGTTTTCAAGGTTTAATGTAAGATACATACATCATCTTAATTGTCACACCCCAAAATTGTGCCTAAATTTTTTTAGGGTAAATTAGGAATCTCGATATGGGTTCAGAAATTTTGAAGTGTGGTAACCCAAAATTATTTTCGACTATAGCTTTTTGAAAATCAAATAAATATTTAAAAATAAGGTAGGAAAGAACTTCAATTCTGAAAAGAAGATTGTTTTGTAAAAAAGGTTAAATCAAGAGTAGTTTTAAAGAAAATAAACCAAGTTTTAAAATCAACCCAATTTAACCCCCTTTTCACACTATTTTGACGTTTAAAAAGGAAGAGAGCATTCTTCACCTATTTTGTGTCATCCCTTGAAACCCCAAACTTCATTCATCTATTTTGATCTTCCAATTTTGATTTTCAAACTTCATCCCTTTGATTTCTATCATCACCCAATCAATAAACATCCATAGAATTTCAAGAAAACACCATTGATTTCGTCATCCTTCAAGCTTGTGGGTTTTTTCATATTTTCAACAAAATGTTCATTTTTCTCCCATCGAAGGTAACGATTTGTTTTCCTATCAATTTTTTATGATATCTAGCCTTTTAAGTTGATTTTTTATCCATTGAATCAAAATATTTGAATAATAGCCGAAAATTGGATCGTTAATGGTGGATTTCAGGATTTGAACAAAACGAGGTTTCAAAATGTTCTTCCATTAGTTTTGATGTGATTAGGAGGGTTTCTAAACATAACTTAAAGTTTCATTAAAGAATTTCAATGTTTTAATAAATTTTCATGAAAATTGCTATTATATGTCAAAATTTTGGATCCATGAATCTCTATAGTTTTGAGTAGTTTGAAGATTGGGAATTGTTCTTAGATGTATAAGTAGATGAATGGAATCAAATTTAGGTAAAAAGAATAAGTAGAAATCGAGATATTTGAGTTTCAAGTTGTTATGTCAAAAGTTTTGGTTTCAAGAGAATATAGCTTAGGCTTGCATTTTTGGTTGGTTTAGGCGAGTCTGTTGTTGCTAATTGATAGTATATATTGTGTGGTTATTATGTGTGAAGCATCGGAACCATTGGAGCCTTCTACGAGCAAGGCGAAAGGCAAGGAAAAACTAGTTTAAGCTTTCAGCAATTAGGCAAAAGCGTGATCGGTGAGTGTTTGGAATCACTGCTGGTAGGCACTATTCATAGTGTTAATTGGGAGCTTAGGAATAGCCTAAACCCCTATCCTAAGTTCTTAGAGTAAGGTTTCTAATACCCTTCGTTTAATTTAAAAAGTATGTGATTGTGTGATGCGCATTGAGTATTAAGTTGCGATAATGTGACACTTGTGATAGCTCTTGTGAATGTGTTAGATGTGTTAGTGTTGGGCATATTAAAAATGTCGAATGACAGTGATGATGTTGTGTTAGCGATATAAATGTGCAGTGAAAGCGTGCAGGAAACGGTAAGTACATATGTGTTGAATTGTGGAATGTGATATTATTATGACAGGTAATATATGAGAATACTTGTATATGATATACAATGTACTAATTTTAATGCACACATGTGAGGTCTGGTAAATGATAGCTCAATGATCATTATTGTGGCACTTAAAGTGCAAATAAATGTGAATCCGATAAATGTGCATTGCGTAAAGGATTGTGATGTGAACTGATGAATATGAACAGATATTATGTGCATTAAAATAGTAATTAAATGTGTGTATTTGTGGATATTTTGGCCTTATGACCATATGAAACCGTTGGATATAGTTGGCATGCCATAGGATTGTATGTACTCACCTTTGTGTTTTGTGTTTTGGGCAATGAGACCCTGGGACAGATTGGAGAGATAAAGGAATGGAGAGTGTTTAGATTTATGCTACACTTATGGGATATTTTAGACTCTTTGAGTCATTGGTGTGATGGAGATACGTGTATCCAATGTGTGGTGATAGAGCCCACTTTATGTTTCATGTTTCCAAGTTGCCAAATTATCATAAAATGATTAATATATGAAAATGTTGTGTGTAAATGCATGTGTATATATAAGCTAGATTTGTGGACTACTAAAGCATGAATACGTTGTTTTGTCTTGGTGAATTATCGTTAAATGAATTATATATATGAGTTGAGTGTAATTGCTTATGAGAGTATATGCTAGTTTTATGATTTAATGAAGCATGAATATGTTATGGTGACTTAGTTAGAATATGGTTGTAAATGTGTTGTAGTATGTTCATGTTAAACATTTGATGTTGTGTATACTTTGTGGTTATTTTGACATTCACTGAGCTTGTTTAAGCTCGCCCACTCTTTCTAACCATTGCAGATATTTAGCATTTACGGTGTGAGTAGTGCAAAAATTCCAAGGAAGTGATTCAAGTTAGGCTTAGTGATTGAGTAGTTGATATTATTGCTATTATTTTGAACTGTGGGAATAAGGCAATGTGGTATATTGTTGGTTGATTATTGCCATGATGTTTTATATGATTGCTTGTTGTTATTACTCCTAGAATTTATGGACATTTAATGTTAGTTCATTGGTTTACTTAGCTTAAATTATTGATGATGCATTGAACTGCAAATATGGATGTGTTGATGATGAATATTGAGGTTTTATAAACTCGTTGAAGTGGTATATGTCTGATTGAGTTAGATGCCCTATTTTGGTGTTATTTTTGTTGTTTTGTGCAGAGGTATCGATAATAGGGTATTTAGTATCGATACCTCCATGATATTTCAAATACGTAGGAAAATAGTAGCTCATTTTGGTATTGATACCATTTCTCGAATATCGGTACACGGGGTAAAAATCCCGATACGTTTTGGATTTATATCGATAGTTGCTGGGTTTTAACTTTTACAAGAAAACAAAATGTTGATTTGGTATCAATTTTTTGATTGGTATCGATACCATATATGAGAAATATCGATACCATTGAATTAGTATCGATACCTACATGATTTTTTGGTAATTTTTGTTAATTGGTCTTAAAGCATGCTTCTAATTTGTTATAGGCTCATTTTTATGTATGTTTGGCATAAATTAATGTCGCCTAGGGTATTCTTGGCTTGGAATCTCTATAATTGATTCAAATTTGATGACGTTTGCATGCTAATGAGATGTTATGTGATGTGTGATGGTGGTGTAGCGTCCAGTTACTCGAGCTCAGTGACCGGGCCGAGTATAGGGTGTTTGTAACGACCCGAAATTGGGCCTAGTAGGATTGGGCCCATTGGACCTTGAGCGTAGAAGCGTTTTAAAATTTATGGGAATTTGAGAACGACATTATTTCAAGTTGGACTTATTAGGAGGGTGATTTTGGAAAGTTACGGGGTTCTAGGAAGTTCCGGGTTCAAATTGGGCCTTAGCAAAATTTTTGTGTTTAAGCACTTTAAGGTGAGAAGGTAAGTGGCATCAAGGCTTATGGAAATAAGTGTGCATTTTGCTAGCACAAGTGAAGCTAGTGGAGGAGTGGTGTGGCGTTGCATGTATGGGCTTGAGGGGTGGAGTTCGAATCCCACCTAGTGCAAATTTTGGGATTTTATTTTTGTATTCCTTCCCTAAGTGTCAGCCAAGGTGGTATTTAAGGCAAGGAAGACTTTTTGGTTTTGGAAAGGTGGCTAAAGAAATATGGTATGGAGGAAGATAAGGGTTGATGATGGAAAGAATCAAAAGAAAAAGGCATGTGAAGGGAACATGTTGGCTTATAGTGTGGAAGGTGTTTTGGAAAGATTTTTATTTGGTCAATGCTCATCTTTTGGAAAAGATGATACATGGTTTTGGTTAAGGGAAAGAGGGGGAGCCAAATTTCTCTAGCTCTCCCTTGCATTTTCACATCTTTGGGGGTCATTTCTTTTTCCTTTCTAAATATTTTGGTTCTTTTGATTGCTTTTCCTCTTGACCGAAACTTCAATTTGCCTATTGACTTCTACTCTTTTCTTTTCAAACATTCTCTTTTATATACCATAACTTAAACATCAACTTCATCTCATAGCCGAAACTTGGTTCTTGTGGTTGCCGAAGCTTCTTTGTCTTCTCGAGTTTTCGGTGGTTGTAAGGCCGAATCTATTCTTTGCTACTTCCATCTTCTTGGTTCTCTTGGTGTGGGCCGAATCGGTAGAGTGATAGCTTACACTCTCATCATCTTTCTAGCCTTAAGGAAATCGATAGAAGGGGATCTATTATTGTCAAGGTAAGGGATTCGTCATGGTTCTTTTTGATCTTTTTCGTTGATCGGTTAGTTTGCTAAACGGTATAGAGGTGATGACTAATTGTTTATTTTTAGGGACCAAATCGCTCGATCACCTATCCCTCGTAATAAGAGACTCGGATTGTTGGTAAGTGATATAGATTGTTAATCAATCGCAATACTTGGTGGAAATTGAAAATTGGGCTTTGGACTAATTGTTAACCGATTGTACCTTTAGGTGCCGCGGAGAGTATCGTGTTACGGATTCCGAATAAGGTGTGTAATCCCGTACCCTTCCGAATACATGTTTGAAATGGTGTGTAATCTCATACCTCTCTGAATGTTTGTATGATATGTTCTATGGTTCGGTCAAAATACCGAAGAAAACCGGAAATCGGCATCTGTGACCACTCGGGCGTGCGTATGTTCGTAGTAGTAACCATATTTTTTGCAATGAAACAGTTTGGTCAGCAGCAGTGACGTGATTTTGAAAAATCACGAAAAATATGATAAAGGGAGTTAGAAAGTGAAAAAGATATCAAAATAAAGCTTACTATGTCTATTTTTATATGAAAGAAACAGAGGAGGAAGAGGAATTGTATATTCTGTGATATCTTAATTTTAGTGAGACTGGTTCTGATTGACTTCGTGGTTCCCTGTTCTGTCTTGGAAAAATCGTTTAAAATTGTACAAAGTGAATTATGAGTTATAATTTATATCTATAGATTCCTTAGTGAGTCTATTTTCAATAGAAACAAGTGGGAGAAACATATGAAAACTGTACAGTTAGATATTTGAATTTCGGTTAAGAGAGGTTAGAACTATTGGTCAGTGAAACAAGGGAAACTTTAAGGAATAAACTGTAATAAATGGTTAAGCCAAAAATTCTGGAAAAATTTTAGTAAGAAGATATATGAGTCTAGTTTCAAGGAAAATTTACGGATTTAAATTTTGAGTTTCCTAACTCGAGTTATAGTCAATTTAGTCAGTATGACGCAGATGGACAGTTTCAATTTTTATGCCCCAAATTAGTAGTTAAGTCTGGGTTGCGAAATTACCATAATACCCTTAGTGGGTAAGATTACCGAATTACGAAAATGCCCTTATGGGCCGAATTACGAAAATACCCTTATGGGCTGAATTACGAAAATGCCCCTATGGGTCAAAATTACGAAAATGCCCCTATGGGCCGATTTTATAGAATGCCTTAATGGGCCAAATTGCAAAGTGTTATAATGGGCCGATTTATCGTAACAAATCTCTGGATTAATAATTATTGTTTATATTTGTAAATATTATGCCTTACTATGAATGTTGCATTTACATATTTTGCGTGGGATGGGAAAAATGTTGAAGAGAAGTGTAGCCTGGTGGCTTTGCCACAAATATTATGAAAAGCGCTTTCTTTCACAAAGTGATATATTCGATTCCGGTGGCTCGCCACAATTTTGTCTGGTGGCTATGCCACGTATAATCTGTTATTCTGGTGGCTCTGCCACAAATTCTGATAATGGCTATGTGCCAACCTAAATATGGTTTTGTGCCATCGTGATTATGGCTTTGTGCTAAACATATTTACCCGGGGCTATGTGCCTAACATATGAATTAACGACTCTGTGTCGATCATATTTACCCAAGGTCAGGTGCCGATTATATTACCGTATATGATATTCTCGTAGCTCGCCACAATCAGATAGTGGCTATGCCACGCATAGTTATGACTCGTGGCTCAACCACAAATATTATGAAATGGCAACTTGCTCGCGATGGTGTGTTTGGCGGGGGTGGGTTGACTTGATCCCCACAGTGTGTGATGGGATGGTACGGGTGGTGTGTAGCAGATGGATATCTAGGATGGGTTGGGTTGCATACATTCATACATTTGCTTCATTTTAAGATTGTTATGTGAAAGGGCTTAGGCCCATGATATTGCTATATGGGTTCAGCCCATGGATGACTGGTAAGGGGATTTCACACCGAGTTCTTGTAACTCACTTCCCTTTTTCTTAACCCTTGTAGGTAATGCTCCGTGATTTGAGGACTTGGGGCCATGGATGACTCGATGGAGGCCATACTTCAGAAATGGTGTTCTTGAACTTTAGAATTTCTATTTACGTTACTTTATTTCTTTTACTATTTTGGGTTTTTATGTTGTAATAAGGCCTTTGGAATATTTGATTTTTGCTTTATGTTTGTCGTACTTACTATTTTGCTTGAATGATTTTAAATGGAAATTTTTCTAAAAACTTAAATAAAGGTTTTCCAAAATCGATTAACAAATGGATTTCAAAATAAACTTTTATAAATATTTTAACACGAAAGTTTTTACTCGAACTTTCAAACGATATTTTTAAAAGACACGGTTTTATAAGATCATTAGTTCAAATTTTCGATTTCTCAATTAACTTTCGAGGATTAGTAGTATTTTATCAAATATTTCTAATTAAACATGTTTTCTTGATTATAACAAAATAATATCTATTTTAGTACAAATCAAAAGGGATTTAACACGTTTTTCTCATGTGACATGTCAGATCCGGTCATAGCGCATGGGCCGGGTTTGGGTGTTACAGTGTTAGATTAATGCATATCATATGTTGCAAAATGTTTTCAAAATATTTTCTTAATACAAAGATATTAATGATGGATATTTTATTTTTAGTTCGAAAAAGGAACCTACTCCCTTATCAAACATACTTAGTGGGAACAAACTGAAGAGAAATAACTATAAGGAATGGAAAAGGAACCTCATGATTGTCCTGATTTTTGAGAAACTCAAACCAATCCTAGATAATAAATTTCCTCTTGCCACTCAAGCTGAGGCTAGAAAATGTTGGGAGGAGTCTGATGAGGTAGCTCGTTGCTATATGCTGGCAAGCATGACCACACCCTTTATAAGCAACTGGAGAGCTATAAAACTACCAAAGAAATTCTAGACAAACTAAAGGACATGTTCGAAGGCTAAGCTTCCTTGGCTCGACAGTCGACTATGTAATGACTCAAAATTCACGGGCATCGAAAAAGTACATTATCGGGCCTCCATCTTAGCGAAATGGGTTCGTAAATAATTATTAGAAATATTTATGAGTCTAATGATGTATTCAATTAGGTTTTGATTAGGTGAATTTAACTTAATTAAGAGTAATTAGCAAAAAGGACTAAAATGAATAAAGGGTAAAAGTATAAGTATATATCAAAATAAAATAAAGGGGACTAAATAGGCAATTATGCCTGTAACACCCCAAACCCGATCTATGCATTAAGACCAAATTCGACATGTCACACGGAAAGGAATATACATCTAGTCTTTTTAAAGATTTTAAGAAATTGGATTTTCAAAATATCTTGACTTGAAGTTTATTGAAAACTAAGGTTGATTGATAAATCAAACAATTTGAGACGTAAGAATTTATAAATTGAAACCTAAAAGAAATTAGAATAATATTTCAAGAAAAATTAATAGAGTTCGAAAATAATTTTGAAAACAAAATTTTGGAAGAACGTTGTTAACAGACAATTTTGCGAGTTAAAATATTTAAGAATGAAAACCCTTTATGCATGTTTATTTTAAGAAAACATTTATTTCTATTTTTTGAAAAGAAACCCCACTTAAGTATTTAAAGCGTATTATAAAATCCATCCACAAGTAAAACATCCATAAAAATTTAACTGCAGGCCTTATTACATAATAGCAATAATAATAAAAAGTACATAAAAAGAAATCCAAATTTAAATAACCCATAATTCGTAGTATGGCCTCCATTGAGTCGTCCCGCCCAAGCCTCCATCACCGATCATTACCGAGGAGGGTAAAGAAAACAGGTGAGTTACTTAGAACTCAAAGTGTGTAATTCACTTACCATTTTCATGGGCCAAAATTCAATTAAACATTTATTGGGCCAAAGCCCATTTCAAATATAACAATTTAACATGTGTAGAATGCATGTAATATGCAATTCCCAAACCAAACCTAAATTTCCATCCGCTACACACCACCCGTACCAACCAGCACACCTGTGGGGAGCTTTAGTCACCCACCCCGCCAATGTAACACCCCAAACCCGGTCAATACGCCACGACCGAATCTGGTATGTCACTAAGGAAAATATTTTTGAAAGAATCAATTAACAATTAAATTTTGTGAAAAACTCTTTGAAATTCTTTATTTGTCGAAAATAAGTTAAAACTGAGATTTACTTTGAATTACATAAAACTTTAAAACTTAGTTGATAAATCATAGGATAGAAAACATTTATATCTTTTTAAGAAAATTTGAAATATCACTTTGAAAATCCGTTTGCAATTGAGTACAGAAACTTGAATTTTGGAAAGCACTTAATTTGTTGAAAACACTTAACTTGTAATTTTTCTATCGAACTATTCATATTACCCGATGGTAAGATTTTTAAAACCATTGCGTAGTTTTTAGTTTAGAAAACTTTGAGCTCAATTATTAGATTAACCAAGTAATTTATAAGCCATATTTTAAATATATTCAAAACATAAAAATAATCCAAAACATAATTAAACAGGCCTTATTACAAATCCATAAAATATGAAAACCAAATTAAAATAAAGTACCCAAATGGAAGTTCATGTAAAACCAAACTTTATTGCATGACCTCCTCGAGTCCATCCGGCTCCATATCCGCGATCTCACGAATCACCTGAAAATATAAGGGAGAAGGTGAGTCACCAAGACTCAGCATATTCCTCTCCCGTAAATACCACATACTTACACAAATTATAACAAAGCAACATATATGTATAATGCACCCAACCTAGCCATCCATAACTCCTTTTCTACCCCGTGTGGTACCAAACCACTGGTGGTGCCAAACCACTGGTGTCCAAAGACACAAATGTGATACCAAATCACTGGTGACCGTAGTCACGAATAATCCATCTGTGGGGCCAACCCACGTGTGATACCAAATCACCGGCGCATGATCCCATATCTCAAAAGTGGGGCCAACCCACGGTGGAATTAACCACAGTGGACAAGTCGCTATGAGGTGCCAAACCTCCGGTGTCCAAGACACGAATGTGATACCAAATCACCGGTGGTGCCAAACCACCGTGTCCAAGACACGAATCATCAAGTTGTGGGGCCAACCCACGGTGATACCAAATCACCGGCATTTATCCCATATCTCAAAAGTGGGGCCAACCCACGGTGGAATTAACCACGGGGACAAGTCGCTATGAGGTGCCAAACCTCCGTGTCCGAAGACACGAATGCGATACCAAATCACCGGTGGTGCCAAACCACCGGTGGTGCCAAACCACCGTGTCCAAGACACGAATCATCAATCTTCCCACTCCACTCATATTGCCCATACCAATGCAATAGATAGACAAATCACGCCAATAAACTTTGATATGTATCTCATAACGAATATATCATAAATCGTAGATCATAATTTCAATCCACATGTATTAACAACATATTGAAACGGACTTACCCTCTAATCCTCATTCATACCATCATGGTATCATATCCAGATCTCATCGATTTACCCACTTTCATAATATGATTAGTTATAACACACAAATATACATATATAAACTAAGTTATAAAGTGTGTAAGATACACACCTTTCACCAACGCAATACTAAAATCCAAAGATCCGCTCTACCGCACTAGATCACCTTGCCCCTACATTCGGCCAATACTTAAATCATTACTATAGACCATTCGCCCAACCACAGTCCTTATCCACCATAGCCTTTGGCTTTACATCCATTAAAGAATAATGAATCGACAAGATTTCTTACCACTTGACTTACCAACCTTTGATCGCTAGAGAAAACTTAGATCGATTGCTTTCAAGTCCCAAAAGCCTAAATGAATAATCGATTCCTATAATGGTTAGAACCTTGCTAACAATGCCCAAAGATTCGGCTTTTGTCCACAAGAAAATGACTTAGAAAAGAGAAAAGAAATAATAATAAAATCGCCATGAACACTTACCTATTACCAAAACCGATTGAAGAAATCAAATGAAGTCCTACCTTGAATATTCGCCCAAAAATAAATCAAAAGAATATGAGAGTTTCATATAAAAGAGAAGAAGAAATAAAATGTAAATGGGTGTTTTAACTTTGAGTAAATGAAAAGAAATGGGATTTGAGATGAAGAATGATTCGCCAAGAGAGTGTAAAGGAAAATGTGATTTGAATAATATTGAAAGAAAGAAAAAGAGAGAGATGTGGGAGAGATTCGGCCAAACACTTCTTTGCCAAAAGAAAGTGCACAAAATGCACAAAGATAGATTGTAGTTTCGGTTTCAAAAGACCAAATGAAAGAAAGGAAAATGGTATGATTTGATTCAACAAAATAAGGCTAAAATCAAAAGCAAAATGCACCAAAATGAACAAGACACATTCGGCCAAGGAGGAAAGTTTTGGAGAGGAAAAAAATTGCAAAAGATGTTCAAGTGACAAAAATTGGCCAACTATCCCCCCAAGCTACCTATCACATTCGCCACCCCTTAGACACCCATGCCGTCCACATACATCCACTAAAGGCCTAGGAATACCTTCCAAAACATCATCCTAAAACCAAGCCTTATGTCTCCCCAACCTTTCATAACCTTAAGATTCTTATCCCCAATTTCAAGCTTTCCTTAAACAAAAATTCAACTTGCCAAAAGATGAAAGTCCAACCTATCATAAACAATGGTTGACCGTCCATAAATGCTAGGATTCAAAAATAAGCCTTCAAAATGCTAAACATGCTACTCGAACCTCTAACCTCAAGCAACCTTTCAAGCTCCTTAACCATCTTGCCACTTACTCCTCTTGTGCTTTAATTAACACTTAAATTAACTTAAGTGCTAAGTTCACTTAATCCACTTCATTAAATAAACCATACTAAAAATTATTCTAGCTTCCTTAATAAAATCAAGCCTTCACAAGACTATGCTAACACACAAAATTCATACCCGAGCCAACACAAATGATACTCAAATTTTGGGATATTACAATTCTACGCCCCTTAAGAAAATTTCGTCCTCGAAATTACCTGATCAAAAGAGTTGAGGATACCTTTGCCTCATTGCATCCTCCTGTTCCCACGTAGCTTCTTCTACGCCATGATTCTCGCCATAAAACCTTCACTAAAGGAACCGTCTTCCCACGCAAAAACTTTCACATCTCGATCTAGGATCCGCATTGCAGTTCTTCTTCTATCGCCGATCTGGACTCACCTCTATTTCCTCTATCGCCACAACATGCGATGGATCGAACGATAGCGTCTAAGCATGGAGACATGGAACACATCGTGAATCGACTCGATTCTGCGGCAACTCAAGGCGATAAGCTCACCGGTCCCACTCGTCTCAACACCTTAAACGGCCCAATAAACCTTGGACTTAACTTGCATTTTCTCCCAAATCTTAACACTTTCTTCCATGGCGAGACCTTCGTAAAAACTTTGTCACCCACGGCAAACTCTATATCCTCCGCTTGAGATCTGCATATGACTTCTCGCCTATCCGAAGCTTCCTTGAGACGAGCCCGAATCGCCTTAACCTTATCCTCGCCTACGCAACCAACTCTGGTCCTAACATCCGACGCTCACCCAACTCGGTCCAACATGTAGGCGTCGACACCTCCTACCATACAACGCCTCATATGGTGCCATCTTAATGCTTGCTTGGTAACTATTGTTGTATGCGAACTCACTAGTGGTAAAAACTCTTCCCACCGCCTCAAGTCCAAAACACATCCTCTCAACATATCTTCTAAAATCGAATAACCCTTTCCGATCGCCTGTCGATCGTGGATGAAATGCGATCTCAAATCCAACCGTGTACCCAAAGCCCGATGTAACGCTCTCCAAAACCTCGATGTAAATCTAGGATCTCTATCCGAGATTATCGACACTCGGCACTCCGTGCAACCTCACTATCTCCGCTACATACAACTTAGCTAACCTCTGCAGGCGAAAAATCCATCCTTACCGGAATGAAATAAGTGACTTAGTCGACGATCCACAATCACCCAAATCAATCCTTCTTCTTCGGGCGTAAGAGGTAATCCATCGACAAAGTCCATAGTGATCCTTTCCCACTTCCATCGTGGAATCTTCACCGCCAAGTAACCCAGACGATGAATCGATGCTCGCCTTGACTGGGCCGACACGTCGACATTTACCCACAAACTCGCCATTTACCTCACGCTTGGACTTGGCCACCAAAATCGCTCTCTTAAATCCCGATACATCTTGCTTCCTCCAGGATGCATAGCATATGGGTGTTATGTGAATCCCAAGAATCCTTCGCCTCAACTCAACATCCTTCTAAGATACAAGCTCTCCCTTTAAAACACAAGACTCCATCGCTGGACAAACTATATTCCTCTAAACCTCCATTCTGAATCTGCAACCTCCGATCATTTAAACCATTATCCTCTAACTGCTTCTCATTGATTTGCTCTAACCAAGTCGGCTTGACTTGCAGTTCAGCCAAAAGACTCCCATCATCGTATAAGCTAAGTCGAGCACACATCGATCTTAAATCCAATACAACCTTACGGCTCAACGCGTCGCGCCACCACGTTAGCCTTGCCGGATGATATTCGATCGAATCGTAGTCCTTCAACAACTCAATCCATCTACGCTGCCTCAAGTTCAAGTCCTTCGAGTCAAAAGATACTTAAGACTCTTGTGATCCGTGTAGACTATCGACTTCTCTCCGTACAAATAATGTCTCCATATCTTCAAAGCAAAAACCACAGCAGCTAATTCCAAGTCATGCGTCGGATAATTAACCTCATGTGGTCTCAATCTGTCGAGATGCATAAGCCACTACCTTCCCTTCTGCATCAAAGACACATCCCAAACCAAGATGTGATGCATCACAAGAAACCGTGAATTCCTTGCCCGCCTCGAGTTGAATCAAAATCGGAGCTTCACTCGAATCTTCTTCAACTTGTCAAAACTTCCTTGCTCGCTTCTCGGTCCACACAAATGGAACTCCTTTCCTCAATAACTTGGTCATAGGTGCTTGCTATCAAAGAAAATCCTCTACAAATCTTCTGTAATACCCTGCACCTAGAAAACTCAATCTCACCATCGACTTAGGCGACTTCCAATCCAACACTGCTTCAATCTTCCGAGGATCCACTCTAATCCCTCACCGATACTACGTGACCCAAGAAAGTCACCTCCTAAGCCGAACTCGCACTTACTAAATTTTGCGACAAACGCTTTTCCCTCGAATCGCAACACTACTTCTCTGAAATGCGCATCATGCTCCTCCTCCGACTTTGAGTATACCAAAATATCGCCTATAAATACCACAACAAATCGATCCAAAAATCTGCTGGAATACTCGATTCATCATATCCATAAATGCAAATTGTGGCGTTAGTCAACCCAAACGGCATCACCGTAAACTCATAGTGCCCATACCGAGTGCGAAATGCCGTCTTATGGATATCACCTCTTTCACCTTCACCGATGATATCCGGACCTTAAATCAATCTTGAGAAAATCGCTGCCCCCTTCGGTGATCAAACAAGTCATCTATCCTCGGCAAAGGATACTTGTTTTTGATCGTCGACTTATTCAATCAAGCGTAGTCTATACACATCCGCATCGTACCATCTTTCTTCTTGACAAAAAGTACCGCGCTCCTCATGGCGAAACACTTGGTCGAATGAAACCTCGATCCAACAACTCCTGAATTTGAGCCTTTAATTCCATCAATTTCTTCTTGCCATCCTATACGGAGCTATAGACATCGCGCGCCGCCTGCAATGCATCTATACCAAATTCAACTTCACGGTCCCGAGGTAGTCCCTAAGTTCTTCAGAAATACGTCAACATATTCCTTTACCGTGCGGACATTCCCCACATTAGACTCCTTAGCCTCCAACGCACACACATGGACCACGAATGCCTCACGCCCCCTTCCTAACCAACTTCACGACTTTCAACGCAGATACCACGTTGGATAGATAATCTCTTCTATTACCTATCATGACCACCTCTTCGCCCTCAACCGACTTCAAAACCATGCGCTTAGCAAATAAGCAATCCAAACTTGCTCGGACTTGGCCAACCACCATCCCAAGTATCGATCGAACTCCTCAAATGGCAATTCCATCGATCGACTACGAACACTACCCCTTGGAGTTCTAGGGGTACATCTCTATATAGCTTATTTACTTCTACAGAGTGACCTAGAGGGCTAAGTACTGTCATCTTCCTAGAAGTAGTCTCAGAGTCTAGATTCATAGCCTCTACTATGTTACTGGCAACATACGAATGTGTCGAACCCACATCTATCAAAGCAAAGATATGGTTCACCAAAGATTAAGAACGTCATGGGTTATGACGTCCGGTGCGTCGCCTCTCCTCTCGGCGCCTCACAGCATACACCAAACCAGTGTCTTGCCTCGGTGTTGCCAAAGACCTCTCAGAGATGTTCCTCGACCTCGACCAGAACCATTACCTCCTCTACCATTACCACGACCTCTATGTGGTGGCGGTCCCTCATTTCTGAACTGAGCACGACCTTGACCCTCTGACTGATTCCTGGCTAGCTTACGTGGACAGTCTCTCACACGATGATCCAGCGAGCCACACTCGAAACATCCTTTCCCTCCGGTCCAACATTCGCCCCAATGATATTTCCCACATCGATTACACCGTGCTGGTCCCTGATTAGCAGTAACAGGCCTCCCAGACTGATTCGGCCCACTTTGCCTAGCCCTCTTTTGAGAATTACCGGCTGATCCCGATGATCCGTAACCTCTCTTATGCTTGTTCCGGTCGTAATTTTGCTTTGCAGATTCCTTGATTCCTTCGGCTATCTTAGCCTTTTCAACCAAAGCAGCAAACTCTCGCTCCTGATGTGGAGCAATCAACAATCTCAGCTCGTCCCTCAAACCATCTTCGAATCGAACACATCGCTCGTGCTCCGATGCCACAATACCTCCAGCATACCGGCTCAGTCTTAAAAATTCTGCCTCATATTCTGACACAGACTTACTACCTTGGATCAAACTCAGAAATGCCTTACGCTGCACATCAATGTAATTAGACCCAACGTATTTCCGCTGATACGCTGCCTTGAAATAATCCCAAGTGAGATCCTCCGCTGCAAAGCACCATTCTCAGATCGTGAGCCACCACCGATATGACTCATCCCGAGAAGCGATACGATCCCTTTCACTTTTCCTCGATTCGGATCCAAATCATCCATGATTCGCTCCCGTCGCCTCTAGCCAATATTCACCGCACTAGGAGCCACGCTGAAACACCTCGAAATACCTCACTCCATTGGCTCAAAGTCACTCGGAATACGGATTTCAATTCCCGCGCCTCCACCTATTCCAACACTACCCTCTCAAGAACTCGCAAAGATCGCTCGAGAGACAAGCGTCATCCCCGCTTGATCCTCGTTGCTCAACTCCAACCGCTGGTGGTGGGGTAGTGGTACCTCATTTTCGGATCCTTGACCGGACCTCACCGGCTCGCACACGACCATCCTACCCGATAGCGCCCACGAATCATACGACCTCTACCACGAGTACTCATGTCTAAAGTCTCGACTTATCCGATTTAAAAGCGTTATGCATTAGTCATTATTCTACTTTCTTAAAACACGCTTTATGAATAATTTTAAGAAGTTGTTTCATGAGTACATTCAACCTATAGTTTTGGGTCTCTAAAGTAGTTCCTACTACTATACAACATGCCAACATCATCATATCATATCATCAAAATCAACGGTTTGATGTACTTACCAGTATGCATTGATGTCGGAGACTCGAGGCCATGCCTTTCCAACCATATAATCAAAACATTTTAAAATCCATTCTTTAAAACATTTTGGGCCTTGGGCCCACACAGTAAAGCTTTTGAACTTGGCTCGATATCAATTTGTAACACCCCAAACCCGGTCAATACGCCACGGCCACCGAACGGTATGTCACTAAGGAAAATATTTTTGAAAGAATCGAATTAACAATTAAATTTTGTGAAAAACTCTTTGAAATTCTTTATTTGTCGAAAATAAGTTAAAACTGAGATTTACTTTGAATTACATAAAACTTTAAAACTTAGTTGATAAATCATAGGATAGAAAACATTTATATCTTTTAAGAAAATTTGAAATATCACTTTGAAAATCCGCTTGCAATTGAGTACGAAAAACTCGAATTTTGGAAATCACTTAATTTGTTGAAAACACTTAACTTGTAATTTTTCTATCGAACTATTCATATTACCCGATGGTAAGATTTTTAAAACCATTGCGTAGTTTTTAGTTTAGAAAACTTTGAGCTCAATTATTAGATTAACCAAGTAATTTATAAGCCATATTTTAAATATATTCAAAACATAAAAATAATCCAAAACATAATTAAACAGCCTTATTACAAATCCATAAAATATGAAAACCAAATTAAAATAAAGTACCCAAATGGAAGTTCATGTAAACCAAACTTTATTGCATGACCTCCTCGAGTCCATCCTACTCCATATCCGCGATCTCACGAATCACCCGAAAATATAAGGAGAAGGTGAGTCACCAAGACTCGAGTGCATATTCCCTCTCCCGGTAAATACCACATACTTACACAAATTATAACAAAGCAACATATATGTATAATGCACCCAACCTAGCCATCCATAACTCCTTTTCTACCCCGTGGTACCAAACCACCGGTGGTGCCAAACCACTGTGTCCAAAGACACAAATGTGATACCAAATCACCGGTGACCGTAGTCACGAATAATAATCCATCCAGGGGCCAACCCACGTGTGATACCAAATCACCGCGCATCGATCCCATATCTCAAAAGTGGGGCCAACCCACGGTGGAATTAACCACGTGGACAAGTCGCTATGAGGTGCCAAACCTCGGTGTCCAAGACACGAATGTGATACCAAATCACCGGTGGTGCCAAACCACGGTGTCCAAGACACGAATCATCAAGTTGTGGGGCCAACCCACGTGTGATACCAAATCACCGCGAGACGATCCCATATCTCAAAAGTGGGGCCAACCCACGGTGGAATTAACCACGGGGACAAGTCGCCATGAGGTGCCAAACCTCCGTGTCCGAAGACACGAATGTGATACCAAATCACCGGTGGTGCCAAACCACCGGTGTCCGAAGACACGAATCATCAATCTTCCCCTCCACTCATATTGCCCATACCAATGCAATAGATAGACAAATCACGTCAATAAACTTTGATATGTATCTCATAACGAATATATCATAAATCGTAGATCATAATTTCAATCCACATGTATTAACAACATATTGAAACGGACTTACCCGAATCCTCATTCATACCATCATGGTATCATATCCAGATCTCATCGATTTACCCACTTTCATAATATGATTAGTTATAACACACAAATATACATATATAAACCAAGTTATAAAGTGTGTAAGATACACACCTTTTGTAATATCCCGGGTTAGGGGCTATTTTGTTGTTGCATGATATTGCATGTGTTAAGTGTGCTGTGTTGCTGTTTGTGTAGTTTCGGGGCTTAATTGTAGGTTAGGAGTGTGCCTGGGTAGGTAGGAGAATTTTTGTTTTTAGGCTTTATAGGAGAGGAGCTGAGGAAGCTGGGGTATAAGAGTTTTATTCGGGGTTTTGTTGAAAAAAAGGGTGAGCTGGCAAAGTGGCAAGCATGCGTTACTTGGGAGCTAGGTGTGGCGTCAAATGCATGGGGTGGAGGTCTAGTGTTCGAACTGTAAGTCCCCATTTTGGTTCCCATTTTGGACGGCATGGGAGGAGGAAGTAGAAGGCAATTCAAATTCTTCTTTGGACTTGGTCAAACTGCTCAAATGGTGGGAGGAGAGTGAGTTTAGGAGGAAGACTTGGTCATGCTTGTTTGAATGTGGGGAGTGGAGTGTTGTGGGGATTCTCGCCGAATTTAGGGGAGTTGGAGGGGGAGTGACGGCTTAGTGTGGGGGGAAAGAGTGTGCGAAATTCTATTGGCATTTTGGGGTGTTTTTTCGGTCACTTTTTGGTATCAAACAAAGTTCTCTCATTTTGTCAACAAGCCGATTTTTTTTCCATAGAAAATTCTCTCATTCTTTCCACCTCGTGAAACCAAACACCTAGTCCCTTAGTTGTCAAATTTTTTTGCTTCATTTAGTCCGTAGTGGCCACACTCTCTTCTCTCCTTCTCATAATCCATTCTCTTCTCCTAAAGTACTTGTGCTGAAACTCTCACTTGCTTCAAACCGAATCTTTCCATTATTCATCTTCCCATTTCTTTTGGTGCCAAAAACCACAATCACTTGCATCTCGACTTTTATTTTTCTTTTCTTATACATTATTGCCGAAACTTCATTCTCATCTCCTATCTTCTTTTCTTTCCTTTTTCCATTCAAAACCGAACATAGGTGTGTGGTAAACACTTAGGCCGAATCTTCTTGTCTTTTTGGGGTGCATCTTAGCCGAATCTTCTCTCTCTTGGAAGTCCTCTTGTGGCCGAATATTGGGTGGTATTGGCTTTATAGGGCATACGGGATTCAAGCAGTTGACAAAACCTTTTACAGCACTCGACCGATTGATAAGTGGTGGGGATTGGCCGATTGTCAGAAAATCAGTGGTTGATTCGGGATTTGGTAGGAAACCAAATCGAGTATAGAGGTAAGGGTTCGATATTAACCCCTTTGGTTAATTAATGTTGGCCGAATGTTATAGATGTCTAACTCCTATTTGGCCGATTGTAGGATCAAGTATACAAGGAGCTTTAGATCGTTTCTTTAGTATTAGAGGTTGCGCTTTACTGTGTGTGTAAACTAACACACTTCCGCTTAGTAATATGATTGATAACCCCGTGATAATTAATGAAACAAAGTTGATGATTGATATGATACCCTAATGGGTATGATCTTGGACTCGGGTAAGTCAGTATTGTTACAAGTTTACTGATGATCTATATGGTATCATGACTATGTATGTATGTGATATGGGGTATGAGTCAAACATATTAGCATGATAGGCATGACTTGTATGATATTGTGTCTTTGGGGCACCAGTGGTTTGGCACCACATTGATGGATATTGTGTCTTTGGGACACCAGTGTTTTGGTAACACATTGTGACTATATGTCACCAGTGGTTTGGCACCACCAGTGGTTTGGTACCACACGGGGTAGAAAAAGGAGAGACGGATGGTTAGGATCGGGTTGCATTAATTATGTTGCTATGTATGAGGTGTGTTAGCATGATGTTTCATCGGGAGCGGGATTTATGCACTGAGTCACTCGACTCACCCTCTCCTTTGACATTTCAGGTGGCTCGTAGATGCGGACATGGAGCCGGGGTGGACTCGGGGTGCACATGCCATGCTTTAATAAGAGTTTCGCCTAGACTATTCACTTTGGGTACTTTAGCTTATTTATTTTTATTTGGGATTTAATTTGGATTTGTAAAAGGCCTTTAAATTATGTTTTATGATGGTTATGTTTTAATTAGATTCTCAACCTGCTTAACAAATAACTTGGCATGAAATTTTACTAAAACTTGGAAAGGCAACGTTTTCAAAAGTATATCGCAATGTGTTTTAAACTATACCATCGGGTATCTCACTATGCTTTGCTATAGAGTACACTCAAATGATTTTCAAACCAAACTTGATATTCTACTAAGTCAAAAATGTTTCAAAATAGCCCTAAGAAACTATTGGAATTACTAGATGAAACCAACTCGTTTTAACTATATACTTTGGATAAGTTTTCAAAAATCTAATCAAAACAAGCCTACTCAAAATTTTCCTCAAATTCACTATGTTTTCACCCCGCTTTTAAACGAAAAAAAATTAAAACCTGATCACTCAAAAACGTTTTTCCCGTAACATACCGTGATCTTGGCCGTGGTGTCTTGACCGAGTTTGGGGTGTTACAATTGTGGTATCAGAGCCAAGTTCAAAGGTTTCACTGTGGGCCTGAGGCCCAAAAAGTTTTTAAGAGTTTATTTTAAGTGTTTGTATGGTTTGAAGGGCATGGCACCGAGTCTCCTACACTGGGCCGCCTGTAAGTATCCCGAACTATTGCTTGTGATTTGATTGGATGTGATATGATCTGAGGAATAGCAATAGTATACTACTCTAGAGATTGAAACTGATAGGATTTTGTGAACTCGCGAGAACAAATCCTCTTTAATATTCATAAGATTTGCCTTAAAATAGTGGAAAAATACTCGATTCATAAAACTCTTTAATCGAGATACGTTAGAAAGATTAGTCATGAGCACTCGAGGCGGGCGTGGCCGTAATACTCGTGGTAGAGGTAGGGTAGGATGACGCTTTACAACCCGTAGGATCCGGTCGTGGTTCGAAAATGAGATACCGCCCGCCACCACCAAGGTGATGAGTTCCAAGATCGATCGGGACGACGCAGCGTCACAAAGATCTGCCGCGGTGTTGGAAAGGGTAGCCGTGTAGGTGGTGGTGCAGGAGTTAGGAAATCGTTCTGAGCGACTTCGGGCAAATGGGGCCGAATTCTTCCGAGGTGTTTCGTGTTGCTCCCAAAGATCACTGAATATTGGCCGGAGGCAACCGAGCGGATCATGGACGATCCGACTTGACTCAAGAAGAAAGTCAAGGGCATCGTGCTCGCTTCTCCGGGATGAGTCATATCGGTGGTGGCTCACGGTTCGAGATGGTGTGGCGTGAGAGGATCCGACATGGGATTATTTCGTGGTCGCGTATCAAAAGAAGTACATCGGGGCTAGTTATATCGACTCCCAAATGTAAAGGCATTTCGAGGCTTGTTCAGGGAGTAAATCTGCTTTCGAGTACGAGGCGAGTTCTTGAAGTCGAGTAGGTATGCCGGGGGGGCATTGTGGCCATTGAGCATGAGAGGTGTGTTCGTTTCGAGGATGGTCTCATGAGACGACTTGAGATCGGCGATTGCTCCTCGCCAGGAGCGAGTTTGCTGTCTTAGTTGAGAAGGCTAAGGTAGCCGAGGTGTTAAGGAATCGCGAGGCGGGGTATGGATCGAAATAGGCATAAGAGGAGCTTTGGGTCTTCGGATCGCCGGGTAATCCGCAGAGAGAGGGCTAGATCGAGTGGGCCGAACCACTGCTAGGTTTGTTGTCGCTAGCGCGAGGACCGCCGCGTGTGATCGGTGTGGAAAATCGCATTGGGGTGGCTGGCTGGATCGAGGAAAAGGTTGCTTCGAGTGTGGTTCTCTGGAGCACCGTGTGAGGGGACTGTCCGCGTAGGTTGGCCAGATTGATGCGAGAGTCGTACCGTAATCGGTTCAGAGGTAATAGACCGCCACCGCAGAGGGCCGTGGTAATGGCGCAGAGGTGGTAATGGTTCTAGTTGGGGCCGTGGAGCACCGGCGAGGGTGTGGGTAGTTCGATGCCGCATACTGGATTAGTGTATGCCGCGAGGCGCCGAGAGGGGCGACGCACCGGACGTCATAACCGCACGCGTTTTTGATTTTTGGTTCTCCTTACACCGCTTTGATTGATGCGGGTTCAACGCACTCTTATGTTGCCGAGTATAGTAGAGACCATGGATTTAGACTCGAGATATCCTCTAGGCAGATGACTGTGATTAGCCCTCTAGGTCACTCTGTAGTAGTAGATAAACTGTTTAGAGAGGTACCCTTAGAACTCCAAGGGGTAGTGTTCGCTGCTGATCTGATGGAACTGCCGTTTGGGGAGTTCGATCTAATTCTTGGGATGGACTGGTTGGTCAAGTACCAGGCGAGGTTGGATTGCGCGGCTAAGCGCATGGTTCTTAATACGGTTGATGGTGATGAAGTGGCTATGATAGGTAATAGGAGAGATTACTTATCTAATGTGGTATCTGCCCTGAAGGCGGAGAAGATGGTCAGGAAAGGCTGTGAAGCGTATGTAGTTCATGTCTATGCCTTGGAGGCTAGAGAGTCTACTGTAGAGAAGGTTCGTACTGTTAAGGAATTTGCTGATGTGTTTCCTGAGGAGCTTCCGGGTTTGCCGCCAGATCGCGAGGTAGAGTTCGGGATTGATCTATTACCCGAATCGCGCCAAAGGTCTATTGCTCCGTATAGGATGGCGCCAAAGGAATTGGTGGAGCTTAAGGCTCGGATCCGTGGAGTTATTGGATCGAGGTTTTATTAGGCCAAGTGTTTCGCCGTAAGTGCGCCGGTACTTTTTGTCAAGAAGAAAGATGGCACGATGCGGATGTGTATAGATTACCGCCATTGAATAAGTCGACGATCAAAAACAAGTATCCGCTGCCACGGATAGATGACTTGTTTGATCACCGGCGGTGCCGCGGTATTTTCAAGATCGACTTGAGGTCCGGGTATCACCGCTTAAGAGCTAAGGAGGTCGATATCCATAACACAAATGCTTTGGACTCGGTATGGGCACTACGAATTCTCGTAATGCCGTCGGGTTGACTAACGCACCGCAGCGTTATGGATATGATGAATAGGGTGTTTCAAAGAAGATCCGGATCGATTCGTCGTGGTTTTCATAGACGACATCTTGGTGTACTCAAGGACGAGAGGAAGAGCATGATAAGCATTTGCGAGTGGTGTTGCAGATTCCGAGGAAAAGCAACTCTATGCTAAGTTCGCAAGTGCGAGTTCGCTTAGAGAAGTGACTTTCTTGGGTCATGTAGTGTCTCACGAGGATTCGAGTAGATCCTCGTAAGATTGAGGCAGTTTTGGATTGGAAGCCGCCTAAGTCAGTGGCTGAGATTTGGAGTTTTCTGGGTTTGGCCGGATACTACCGAAGGTTTGTTGAGGGTTTTTCGTTGATAGCGACGCCGATGACCAAGTTGCTGAGGAAAGAAGTTTCATTTGTATGGACTGAGAAACAGCAGGAAAGCTTCGATAAGTTAAAGAAGATTTTGACCGAGGCTCCGCTTTAATTCAACTCGAGGTCGGTAAGGAATTCACGCCTATTGCGATGCGTCACATACGGGCTTGGGTTGTGTGCTGATGCAAGAAGGTAAGGTTGTGGCTTACGCTTCTCGGCAGCTGAGGCCACATGAGGTCAACTATTCGACGCATGATTTGGAGCTAGCGGCTGTGGTCTTCGCCTTAAAGATTTGGAGGCACTACTTGTACGGGGAGAGATCGATAGTCTACACAGATCACAAGAGTCCAAGTATCTACCGACTCGGAAGGATTTGAATTTGAGGCAGCGCAGATGGGTTGAGTTATCAAAGATTACGATCGCTCGATTGAGTATCATCCGGGCAAGGCTAACGTGGTGGCTGACGCGTTGAGCCGCAAGGTTGTTTCGGACTTAAGAGCTTTGTTTGCCCACTTGAGTTTGTATGACGATGGGAGTATTCTGGCAGAGCTGCAGGTTAAGCCTACTTGGGTTGAGCGGATCAGAGAGAAACAGTTATTGGATGAGGTTCGAGTGCGCGAAGGTTGCAAGTGCAGATGGTGGTATGGAGGGTTACAAATTTTGTCTAGTGATGAGGTGTTGTGTTTTCGAGGTAAAGCTTGTATGCCTAAAGATGTTGAGCTAAGGCAAAAGATTCTTCAGACGCACATAGCAGTCCTTATGCTATGCATCCTGGAGGTAGCAAGATGTATAGGGATCTTAGAGAGCGCTTTTGGTGGCCTGGCTTGAAGAAAGAGGTGACAGAGTTTGTTGGGAAGTGTCCGACTTGTCACAGGTCAAGGCCGAACATCGCTTGTCCGTCGGGGTTGCTTCACCGTGAAGATTCCTCGATGGAAGTGGGAAAGGATAACCATGGATTTTGTCGGTGGTTACCGCTACGCCAAGCAAGAGAGATTCAGGCCAGGTAGTGGTGGATCGACCGACTAAATCACTCACTTCATTCCTGAGGGTTGATTATTCACTTCGTAAGATAGCGGTCGCGTATGTTTCGTAGATAGTAAGGTTGCACGGTGTGCGCTTTCGATAATCTCGGATAGGGATCCTAGATTTACGCCAAGGTTCGAAAGCGCATCAAGCTCTGGGTACTCGCTTGATTTCAAAGACGGCTTTTCACCCGCAATCGACGGTCAATCGAAAAGGGTTATTCGTGATCTTAGAGGATATGCCGAGAGGTTGTGTCTTGGATTTCGTGAGAGGTAGTTGGGAGGAGTTTCTACCATTAGCTGAGTTTGCCTACAACAACAGCTACTAAGCGAGCATCAAGATGGCACCGTATGAGGCGTTGTATGGTAGGAAATGTCGCTCACCTACGTGTTGGACGGAGTTAGGTGAACGCCGCTTGTCGGGACCCGAGTTGGTTGCTTTGAGACCGAAGACAAGGTTAAGATTCATCCCGATTAAAGGAAGCTTCGGACCGCGTAAGTCTTATGCCGATCTTAAGCGAAGAGATATAGAGTTCGCTGTAGGGGATCGAGTTTTCCTGAAGGTCTCACCTTGGAAAAAGGTGTTGAGATTCGGGAAGAAAGGCAAACTAAGTCCGAGGTTTATTGGGCCGTATAAGGTTTTGAGGCGAGTTGGACCAGTGGCGTATCAGCTTGAGTTGCCAGCAGAGCTTAGTCAGATTCACGACGTTTTTCACGTTTCGATGCTTCGGAGGTATCGTTCAGATCCGTCGCATGTGGTAGCAATGGAAGAAATCGAGGTAAATCCAGATTTGACCATGGAGGAGAAACCTGTGCAGATTCTTGATCGGGATGTGAAGGTTCTGCGTAGAAGTCCGTGCCTTTGGTTAAGGTACTTTGGCGGAATCATGGCGTAGAAGAAGCTACGTGGGAACCCGAGGATATGATGAGACAAAGAATACCCGCAACTCTTTTGATCGGGTAATTTCGAGGCCAAATTATTTTTAAGGGGGTAGAACTGTAATATCCCGGTTAGGGGCTATTTTGTTGTTGCATGATATTGCATGTGTTAAGTGTCTTTGTGTTCTTTGCTTGTGTAGTTTCGGGGCTTAATTGTAGGTTAGGAGTGTGCCTGGGTAGGTAGGAGAATTTTTGTTTTTAGGCTTTATAGGAGAGGAGCCGAGGAAGGCTGGGGTATAAGAGTTTTATTCGGGGTTTTGTTGAAAAAAAGGGTGAGCTGGCAAAGTGGCAAGCATGCGTTACTTGGGAGCTAGGTGTGGCGTCAAATGCATGGGGTGGAGGTCTAGTGTTCGAACTGCAAGTCCCCATTTTGGTTCCCATTTTGGACGGCATGGGAGGAGGAAGTAGAAGGCAATTCAAATTCTTCTTTGGACTTGGTCAAACCGTTCAAATGGTGGGAGGAGAGTGAGTTTAGGAGGAAGACTTGGTCATGCTTGTTTGAATGTGGGGAGTGGAGTGTTGTGGGGGATTTTGGCCGAATTTAGGGGGGAGTTGGAGGGGGAGTGACGGCTTAGTGTGGGGGGAAAGAGTGTGCCGAAATTCTATTGGCATTTTGGGGTGTTTTTTCGGTCACTTTTTGGTATCAAACAAAGTTCTCTCATTTTGTCAACAAGCCGATTTTTTTTCCATAGAAAATTCTCTCATTCTTTCCACCTCGTGAAACCGAAACACCTAGTCCCTTAGTTGCCGAAATTGTTTTGCTTCATTTAGTCTGTGTAGCCGAACACTCTCTTCTCTCCTTCTCATAATCCATTCTCTTCTCCTAAAGTACTTGTGCCGAAACTCTCACTTGCTTCAAACCAAATCTTTCCATTATTCATCTTCCCATTTCTTTTGGTGCCGAAACCACAATCACTTGCATCTCAGACTTTTATTTTTTCTTTTCTTATACATTATTGCCGAAACTTCATTCTCATCTCCTATCTTCTTTTCTTTCCTTTTTCCATTCAAAACTGAACATAGGTGTGTGGTAAACACTTAGGCCGAATCTTCTTGTCTTTTTGGGGTGCATCTTAGCCGAATCTTCTCTCTCTTGGAAGTCCTCTTGTGGCCGAATATTGGGTGGTATTGGCTTTATAGGGCATACGGGATTCAAGCAGTTGACAAAACCTTTTACAAAGACTCGAATCGATTGATAAGTGGTGGGGATTGGCCGATTGTCGTAAAATCGATGGTTGATTCGGGATTTGGTAGGAAACCAAATCGAGTATAGAGGTAAGGGCTCGATATTAACCCCTTTGGTTAATTAATGTTGGCCGAATGTTATAGATGTCTAACTCCTATTTGGCCAATTGTAGGCTCAAGTATACAAGGAGCTTTAGATCGTTTCTTTAGTATTAGAGGTTGCGCTTTACTGTGTGTGTAAACTAACACACTTCCGCTTAGTAATATGATTGATAACCCGTGTGTGATAATTAATGAAACAAAGATGATGATTGATATGATACCCTAATGGGTATGATCTTGGACTCGGGTAAGTCAAGATTGTTACAAGTTTCATCGATGATCTATATGGTATCATGACTATGTATGTATGTGATATGGGGTATCACCAAACATATTAGCATGATAGGCATGACTTGTATGATATGCATGATCACATGAGTATGGTATGTTGATGGGTGATATGAGTGGAGGGAGCAAAGTGATATGTTGTGGCCGACGAGCACCGTTGTTTTGGTAACACACTTTGTGACTTTGGGTCACTGCAGAGGTTGGGCACCTCATTGCGACTTGTCCTCGTGGTTAACACCACCGTGGGTTGGCCCCACTTTGAGATATGGGATCGTCACTAGTGATTGGGTATCACACGATGGGTTGGCCCCATCATTCGATTATTGTGACTACGGTCACCAGTGGTTTGGTACCACATTTGTGTCTTTGGGAAACCAGAGGTTGGGCACCTCATTGCGACTTGTCCCTGTGGTTAACACCACCGTGGGTTGGCCCCACTTTGAGATATGGGATCGTCTGCTAGTGATTGGGTATCACACGATGGGTTGGCCCCATCATTGGATTTGTGACTTCGGTCACCAGTGCTTTGGTAGCACAAACGTGTCTTTGGGGCACCAGTGGTTTGGCACCACATTGATGGATATTGTGTCTTTGGGACACCAGTGTTTTGGTAACACATTGTGACTATATGTCACCAGTGGTTTGGCACCACCAGTGGTTTGGTACCACACGGGGTAGAAAAAGGAGAGACGGATGGTTAGGATCGGGTTGCATTAATTATGTTGCTATGTATGAGGTGTGTTAGCATGATGTTTCATCGGGAGCGGGATTTATGCACTGAGTCACTTGACTCACCCTCTCCTTTGACATTTCAGGTGGCTCGTAGACGCGGACATGGAGCCGGGGTGGACTCGGGGTGCACATGCCATGCTTTAATAAGAGTTTCGCCTAGACTATTCACTTTGGGTACTTTAGCTTATTTATTTTTATTTGGGATTTAATTTGGATTTGTAAAAGGCCTTTAAATTATGTTTTATGATGGTTATGTTTTAATTAGATTCTCAACCTGCTTAACAAATAACTTGGCATGAAATTTTACTAAAACTTGGAAAGGCAACATTTTCAAAAGTATATCGCAATGTGTTTTAAACTATACCATCGGGTATCTCACTATGCTTTTCTATAGAGTACACTCAAATGATTTTCAAACCAAACTTGATATTCTACTAAGTCAAAAATGTTTCAAAATAGCCCTAAGAAACTATTGGAATTACTAGATGAAACCAACTCGTTTTAACTATATACTTTGGATAAGTTTTCAAAAATCTAATCAAAACAAGCCTACTCAAAATTTTCCTCAAATTCACTATGTTTTCACCCCGCTTTTAAACGAAAAAAAAAAATAAAACCTGATCACTCAAAAACGTTTTTCCCGTAACATACCAGATTCGGTCGTGGTGTCTTGACCGAGTTTGGGGTGTTACACCTTTCACCAACGCAATACTAAAATCCAAAGATCCGCTCTACCGCACTAGATCACCTTGCCCCTACATTCGGCCAATACTTAAATCATTACTATAGACCATTCGGCCAACCACAATCCTTATCCACCATAGCCTTTGGCTTTACATCCATTAAAGAATAATGAATCGACAAGATTTCTTACCACTTGACTTACCAACCTTTGATCGCTAGAGAAAACTTAGATCGATTGCTTCCGAAGTCCCAAAAAGCCTAAATGAATAATCGATTCCTATAATGGTTAGAACCTTGCTAACAATGCCCAAAGATTCGGCTTTTGTCCACAAGAAAATGACTTAGAAAAGAGAAAAGAAATAATAATAAAATCGCCATGAACACTTACCTATTACCAAAACCGATTGAAGAAATCAAATGAAGTCCTACCCTTGAATATTCGGCCAAAAATAAATCAAAAGAATATGAGAGTTTCGGCTATAAAAAGAGAAGAAGAAATAAAATGTAAATGGGTGTTTTAACTTTGAGTAAATAAAAAGAAATGGGATTTGAGATGAAGAATGATTCGCCAAGAGAGTGTAAAGGAAAATGTGATTTGAATAATATTGAAAGAAAGAAAAGAGAGAGATGTGGGAGAGATTCGCCAAACACTTCTTTGCCAAAAGAAAGTGCACAAAAATGCACAAAGATAGATTGTAGTTTCGGTTTCAAAAGAGCAAATGAAAGAAAGGAAAATGGTATGATTTGATTCAACAAAATGAGGCTAAAATCAAAAGCAAAATGCACCGAAATGCACAAGACACATTCGGCCAAGGAGGAAAGTTTTTGGAGAGGAAAAAAAAAATTGCAAAAAGATGTTCAAGTGACAAAAATTGGCCAACTATCCCCCCCAAGCTACCTATCACATTCGGCCACCCCCTTAGACACCCATGCCGTCCACATACATCCACTAAAGGCCTAGGAATACCTTCCAAAACATCATCCTAAAACCAAGCCTTATGTCTCCCCAACCTTCCATAACCTTAAGATTCTTATCCCCAATTTCAAGCTTTCCTTAAACAAAAATTCAACTTGCCAAAAGATGAAAGTCCAACCTATCATAAACAATGGTTGACCGTCCATAAATGCTAGGATTCAAAAATAAGCCTTCAAAATGCTAAACATGCTACTCGAACCTCTAACCTCAAGCAACCTTTCAAGCTCCTTAACCATCTTGCCACTTACTCCTCTTGTGCTTTAATTAACACTTAAATTAACTTAAGTGCTAAGTTCACTTAATCCACTTCATTAAATAAACCATACTAAAAATTATTCTAGCTTCCTTAATAAAATCAAGCCTTCACAAGACTATGCTAACACACAAAATTCATACCCGAGCCAACACAAATGATACTCAAATTTTGGGATATTACAGCCAACACACCAAACTAGGCATTTACCCATATATTAAACTGGGCATGAAGCCATATATTAAACTGGGCACGAAGCCATATAGCAAACTGGGCAATTAAGCCATATATTAAACTGGGCACGAAGCCATATATTAAACTGGGCACAAAGCCATATAGCAAACTGGGCAATTAAGCCATATAGCAAACTGGGCAATTAAGCCATATATTAAACTGGGCATGAAGCCATCAGAATTTTGTAGCAAAGCTACCAGAACTTCTCTTCGTCAAATATCCCAACCCATGCAATCATCTATACAACATGCATAATAATTCATTCATATAATTATTCCAACATAAGGCCCATTATAAAAATTATTGCAATCTGGCCTATATCATATTTTGGCCTATTTCACAATTTGGCCCATTTCATCTTATATCACACTTGGCCAATTTATCAAATAACACATATGGCCCATTTATCACATATGGCCCAAAATATCACATATGGCCCAAAATATCACATTTTATCGTTTTAGCCCCTTTAAGGGCAATTTCGTAATTTACCACATTCTTAATACCGATTTCACGATCTTAACACTAAAGTGTTAATTATACCATATTTTCCCGATTTCACCAACTTTGCGATTTTTAATCCAATGTTTAGTACGGTATAGTCATCTAACCTATGAGATATAGTGTGAGATTACACACCTGATTACGGTGAGGACTACACTTTCCTGGTCGTCGATACCTAAATACGTTATAACGCTCGATTAGAACACTAACACTTAAAATAAATCTATGCTAAAGTAAGCGGTCTAGATTTTTACCCTCAGAATCTCGAACAACTACTATTTGTCGGTTCTCCCCGGTTGACGGTTCACAACCCGTTGGAAAATCCCAAACAGCTAATGGCTCAAAACTACGAACAACCTCAAATAACTAATTTTCACCGGATGAGGGTCCACAACCCGGTGGAAAATCTCGGATTGCCGAAACAGCCCTTCGCTTGAAACTAGAGGGAATAGCGAATCCGCCCCTCTTCTGAACACTATTCACCACCCTTTTTGACCCTATCTTGTTTGCCTCCATTGACAAAAGAATATTAGTCCAACTAATATTTCAGAAATTAAGACTATTGGTTTTAAGGGCGAAATCGGCTTACCACAAAATCTTTATGTTCAAGGGATGAAAATCGAGTGATAGCGTCCCTAAGATAAAATCGATTAGTAAACCCCATCTTTAACGAAATAACAAGTAATATGGAAGTCCTTGATAGAAACCCTTACCTTAACACTTTGGACCGAATCCTAGCGATTCACAATGATTACGAACACTCCGAGTTTCGGCCTTTCTCTATTTCACTATAAAGACGAAAAAGATTGTCTAAGAGAGAAAGATAGAGGATGATATTTTCGGTCAAAAGACCCTCCCAAACCAATATGTAGATTCGTCAAAAGAAAAAGAAGAAAATAGAGAAGCGAAGAGGGTTCTTACCGATTGATCAAAACGAGAGTAGAAAGAATGATTGATAAGATAATATATGCGAAGAGGAAGATTCGGCTATGAAGAAAAATTGAAGAAAATGGTGTTAGCAACATTCGGCCATGGAGGAAAAGAGAAGGGAGAAAAATATGTTTGTAAGAATAAACAATATGAAGAAAAGAGAAAGAAAGAAATAGAGGATGAGAGGTTTGTGTTTCGGTTTTCAAAGATGAAGTAGGAGCAAAGAGAGAGGTTTGATGCTAGAGAGCATTCAGCAATGGAGAAGAAAAGAAAAAGAGAAAAATGGCCTTCAAGTTTTGGTGTTTTCGGCACTAGGGAAAATGATTTGAGAGGTTAGGCAAAATAAGACCAAATGGTCAAAATGAAATGACCAAAAGAAGAAAAACAAAAGATGCTCACAAATGTTCAATGTGCATTCGGCTAGGGAGAGAAAAGATGGAGAGAAAATGCTTTGAGAGAAGACAAAAATGACCAAAAAGAAATGTGCCCAACAAGCACCTATCCTTACCCAAAGTTCTTCAAAAATTCGGCCACCCCCCTAGCCCCTAAAACCGTCCAAATACATGGATACCAAGGTCAAAGTTTGGCCATTCCAAACTTTCCAAAACACACTCCTTATAATGTGCCTTGTGTTCCCCTTACATACCTTATTCATATGATTCCCTTCCTTAAGTTTACACTTGCCTTTTCTCTTAGCCACCTTACCATAAAAAATTAAAAGTCCAACATACCAAAAATAAAGCTTGGCCGACACTTAATAGGAGAGTGCAAAAATTTTAAGTTACAAAAAATGCATACCAAGGGATTCGAACCTTTCCTCTCAAGACAATACATGTGGCGCATATCCTCTTTACTACTAACTCAATTATGCTATCTTTTTACCACTTAATTACCTTAGGCTTTAAGGTCACTTGTTCCATTTCATTAAAGTACTAATTTCCAAAAATTATACCAACTCCAAATAAATCCCGAACCTTCTCAGGACTATTTTAACACACACATAGGATAAATAAACTAGCTGAGCACCAAAATAATGCAACATATAAAAATTCAAATTTTTGGATGTTACAATGCCCATTTTAATAGGTGAGGCGGCATATGTTTAAAAGATCTAAGATTTTTACATGATATTTATTAGATTAATTATATTATTATTATTATTATTATTACTATTATTATTATTAAATAAATTAAAATAAAGACAAATGTATGATGATAAAATTGTACATGTGTAATATATGTATTTGTTTACTTGTAATATAATTGTATATTTTCTTAAATTTTAAGTAAAAGATATTTTATATATTAATTTAATATATTAATAAAATATTATATTAATTAGATAAAAAGTATATTATAAATTATACTATATTATATTATTATATTATAAAATAAATTGAATTGTAACAAATGTATGGTAATAAAAATATACATGTGTAAAAATCATATTTGTACAATTGTAATTTAAATACATAATTTACTTATAATTTAAGTATAAAGATATTTTATAATTATTAATTATTAATTAAATTAAATATAATATAAAGTAAATAAGATAAAAGAAAGGAAACAAATAAAGAAAGAAGAAACAGAATAGCCATTTCGAAACAGAGCAGGGAAAGGAGAAAAAGAAAAGAAAGAAAAATAAAAGGAAAAACTAGGGTTTTAAGGTTTGAAGCTTTAATAGGTAAGTCAATTAAGCCCTTTTCTTTTAATTTTGATGTTTTAGAAGCTTTAGAATAAAGTTTTGTTGAATTTAAGTTGAAATTTTGGAAGTTTTTAGATTTTTGAACATGATTCATGTTGAGCAAATTGTTGAATTAGGGGTTTAATTGAATGAATTTTTAGTTAGAATTGATTAAAGGATTAAATTGTAAAAGAAGCTATTAGTTTTCATAGTAGGGACTAAATTGCAAGAATTTCAAAATTAGGGTTTTATGATGAAATTTAGATAGTTATGTCTAAGTTTGGTTGAAATTTGAATAGAAATAAAGTATGAATTGAGATAGAAAAGTAAGTGAATTTAGTTAAGACTAAATTGAAATTAAAGTAGAAAATTGAATAGAAATTCAATTAATTAGATATAAATTAATAGTGTATTAATGATTATGAAATTATCTTAATTTTTCGTAGCTAATAAAGAACCCGAGGCATCAGCACAGAAAGGAGAAGAGAAGATCATCGAGGAGTAATCGCAAATTTCGGGTTTGTATTACTATAATTCAAACTACTATTTAGTTAATGTTATATTTAAATTTTTATGTATGGTAAGTAAATTATAAGGTAAGTATTACTATTGACATGAATGAAATTGAAATGAAGTATGAATATGTTTGAGTATTTAAATCGTTTATTGATTGGAAAGTGGAAAAAAAATGTATTAAATTGAATTGTGATTAAATTGAAAGGTGTGTTTCGAATTGAAATGAGATTGAATTGAGAAATGATTTGAATACCCTATTAACAAGTCGGGCTAAGTCGGATATAGTTGGCATGCCATAGGATCTGGAAGAGTTCAGGGGACTTTTCGGTTTGGCCGAGGAGATACTAATGTTACTATATTTCTTCAGATTATCCGAAGAGGCATTTAATGCCTTTATGGTGTGTTTGGGAGGATTATTTATTCTGGTGTGTTTGGTTGGAATCCGTGTATCCGCAAAGGTCTGAGTCTTGTTAATAGGGGTAATTAAATGAAAAAGAAAATGAACAAATCTTGATTTGAATGAGTTGATGGAAGAAATGAGATAGTGAAATTATGAATCGAAATGTGAAGTGAGAATGAGATATGAGATTTGCAAGCATGAACTTAAGGTTCATGAATTGATAAAAAATGCAAATTTTTGATATATGATATCTGTTGATAGACTATTATAAATGAGATATTAAATTGATTGTAAAATTTGTTCTTATGATTTTCTATATTACAAGTTGATGTTTATAATTTATTAATGTTATATAATTTGAATTATGGTAATACCACTGAGTATAGACATACTCAGCGTACGGTTGTTTCCGTGCGAAGGTTAGTAGAAGTTAAAGGTCCCAGTTCAACATCCAGATCAATCCCGACTTCAGCACAACTTTGGTGATGTACTTTTCCTTTTGGTAAATGTGGCATGTACCTAGGTTATATACATAGGTCATATGATTTTAATTATAAAGTATGGATGGTTTGTAATGTTTTGAACTTAGTCTAAGTGAAATGGTAAAGAGTATACTGTAAAATTTGGTATTAAGATTGAATGGAAAATGAATGAAGTTATTAGTAAATTTTGAATGATATTATGAATGTTTAATTATTAAATTATAGTGTTAATGAATTGGTTATGATTTAGGTGTATTTGAGTATAAATTGTTTTGGTTGTGCCATTGGTTTTGGATTGGTTGTGGTTTGAAATTGCAGGGAAGGTTAGATATGTATAAAGGGGTTATATTGAATTTGAAAAAAAAATTACGAAAAATTTTCAGAGCACCCGATCAAGTCTCGATTCACTTCTAATTCGTATTTTGGGCTTCGAGGGTCCATGAAAGGGACTTAATGAATGTATTAAATTATAAATGTTAATTAATTTTATAATATTCGTAAGTTGTCCACAATGTCTGGTAATGTTCCGTAACCCTGTTCTGGCGACGGTTTAGGGTTAGGGGGTGTTACAGACTATAACTAGTTTAATGAATGCCCAACAAAAGCCCGACGCAATGGTCAAAGACCATATAATTACTCTTATGGGATACTTTGCCGAGGCTACGGATAATGAGGCCAATCTAAACCAAAACACACAAATAGAGATGATGTTCAAAAGCTTGTCCAAGGATTTTACAAGTTTTAGGGTCGCATATAATCTTGGAAACAATAATCTGACGCTTACACAACTCAGGAAGGAATTACAATCCTATAAGTTGATGTTGAATGGCAATCAACCTGCCTGAAAAGAAGAATAAAAATTAGTTTTTGCTTCTTCCTCTAAAGGGAAGGGAAAGCACACTAAAAGATAGAAGGCTAAGTTCTCTAGGTCACTTCAAGTGGAAAGGAAGAGAGCCAAGAAGCCTAAAGACTTATCCATGTATAAATATTTCTTCTTCAACAAGAAAGGGAACTTCAAGGCAAACGGCAAAGAGTGGAAGAATTACCTAGTCACTAAGGGCAAAGGTATGGAACTCTTTATGATAAAAACTTACTTAGTGGAAGATTCAATAAACCACTGGGTTATTGATTCTGGAGCCACTAATCATGTGTGTATTTCTCTACATGGGTTGGAGGAGATGAAAGATCTTACAGATAAGATTCTATCGTTGTGGATTGGAAATGGGACAAGTGTGGTAGTTGAAGTAGTGGGAGATATACATCTTTATTTTGATAATTTTAGAAAGATTATTTTGAAAATACATTTTCTATGTACCAAGTTTCAAAAGAAACTTATTTTTTGTTGCATTTTTATTTAAAGACGGCTTGATCGTAACTTTTAATAATAGTGTTGCAATATTTAGAAACTGTAATCTTATCTGTAATGGATGAATGTCAAATAATCTCTATTTTATCAAACCACAAATGTACACACTGCTTGAAACTGAAATTTTGAATAAAAGACTTAAAACTTTTCACTCTAATGAGTTGCACCTTTGGCATTTGAGACTTGGTCTTATTAACCAAGAAAGAATCACTAGACTTGTGAAATATGGCACTTTAAGTTCATTTAAAGAAGTTGATTTTCCACAATGTGAATCTTGCTTGGAAGGTAAAATGACTAAGCAATTTTTAATGCAAAAGGAACGAAGGCTATGAAACCCTTAGAACTTGTACAAACTGAAGTGTGTGGCCCCATGAACGTCAGTGTAAGAGATTGGTATGAGTATTATGTAATCTTTATTGATGGTTATTCCATATATGGGTATGTGTACCTAATGCACCGTGAAATTGAAACCTTTGATAAATTCAAAGAGTTTCCTACGAAAGTGGAGAAACAACTAGATTTACCCATAAAGGCACTTCAGTCTAGTCAAGGTGGGGAATATTTATCAGATGAGTTCTTAGGGTATCTCATAGAGAATGAGATTCTATCTAGTTAACTACATCGGGCATTCCATAACAGAATCGCATGGTAAAGAGAAGAAATCAAACTTTGTTAGACATGGTTTGATCAATGTTTAGTTATTCGAAGTTGCCAATCTCCTTTTGCGGATATGTCATACAAATGACTTGTTATATTCTGAATGATGTACCAACTATGGCAACATCTAAAACTCCATTCGAATTGTAGCATGGTAGGAAGCCAAATCTAAATCATTAGAGGATTTGGGGATGCCCCAACCCACGTATTGGATAAAGATGCGAGGAAGTTGGATACAGATGGAATTATACATGTTTGTGGGATATCCAAAAGGAGCAAAAGGTGGTTTGTTTTATAACCATAAAGAGAAAACAATGATAAGGTCAACTCATGCTACTTTCATTAAGGAAAGTTACATGAATGACTTCAAGTACTTGATGAAGTTTTTGGAAATACACAAAGCCTTACAGAAACAGTTCCAAAATCAACTCCTAATAGTAGACCTGCAAAAGATCAGCAACATAGGGTGATTCATCACAGTTGGAGGGTCTCTCGCAAGCTTAAGTTCTTCCAGTCTGGCTGAAGTGATTTAAACATTGAGCCTGTCGAACAAGAAGATGATAACCCACTCACATATTATGAAGTGATGCAAAGTGCTAATTCCAAGCTTTTGGAAATAGCTATGAAAGCTTAGAGGGATTCTATGAATTCCATCTCTATGTGGGAACTTATAGACTTACCGGAAGGGATAAAACACATAGGGTGTAAGTGGACCTACAAGAAGAAAAGAAATGCAGATGAAAAGTGGAAACTTACAAGGCTAGACTTGTAGCAAAAGGTTATACTTAGAAACAAGGTATCGATTACGAAGAAACCTTCTCTCTAGTTGTCATGCTCAAGTCAATCCAAGTATTGTTATCCATTGCAACTCCTCTTGATTATGAGATCTGGTAAATGGATGTCAAGACAGTGTTATTGAACGACTGTCTTGAAAAGAGCATATATATGATGCAACCGATCGGATATATAACTAATGGCAATGAGCATAAAATTTGCAAACTGCTTAGATCCATATATGAACTTAAGCAAGCATCCCACTCATGGAATCAAAGATTTGATCAAACTGTCAAAACTTTTGGATTTGAGAAAAATGTAGATGAACCTTGTTTTGATAAACGTATTAGGGAAGGAAAGGTGGTATTTCTCATTCTATATGTCAATAACATTCTACTTATTAGAAATGACATAGAGACATTTTCATCAGTTAAACTTTCGTTAACTCAACAATTTAGCATGAAAGACTTGAAAGAATCTAATTATGTTCTAGGTATTCGAATTCTAAGGGATTAAAAAAAAAGTGATAGCATTATCACAAGCTTCATACATAAGCAAGATATTGGAATGTTATGCAATAGTCGACTCCTGATAACTCTAAAATATAGAGTTATTTTAATACCTTTTAACTTACAATTTCATTCAAGTCAAGGGTGATTGATGACAAATTATGTTGTAATTATTCTAATTTCTATTTATTGTAAAATTATCTATGGAATAATTCACCTTGATTTATTTATATTCTAAATATATGATTTCTTCATCTTTGAAGGTAGTTAGTGGAATAGGAGGGAAGAAGGACTTGGAATTCACATGTTGACACTCAATGTCGAAGCAACACTACAGCATAGGACCTACGGGATTGGGCTAATATGTTGTCATATTTGAATGCCCCAAAATTTCTTGTTGGACTTTAGGATTCTAATCAACCTAATGATGGAGTGCACAAACAAGCTTGGATAGCCCAAAAGAGCCCAAACCTACCACTAAGGGAAGGAGTAGCCCAAACTATCCACTAGAGAGGAGAAGGGAGCTCAAAACCATCCATAGACTTGGTCTTTACCTACCTCAACCACCAAATCATCCATGGAAAGAATCAAGCAACTCCTCCACAAATCAAGCAAACCGTCCACCCTCTCCCTTGAATCAAGCAAACCATCCACCAATCTTCCTCAAATCATGCCAACTGTCCACCTACATGGAGAAAATCATGGGTGAGATGCCAAAAATAGTAAAAGGAGAAGGGGGCTCACTAGTATAAATAGGGGGCACTAATTACACTTTAAACACACCATAATTGAGAGCACACAACACAAATTTGAGAAAGCATCTTAGAAACATTGCGAGTATCCAATTTCGACAAACTTGATAACATTTGTGCCTAGAAGCAACGCAAAGGAGAAGAGAGGAGGAGCAACGTGAGCATTGCCTTGGAGAACCACCAGAATCAGCCTTACGATTTTCCTTCCTTTAATCTTTTACTTTGCTCATAGATTGATAAAAAAGATTGCAATTTATTCTTTTGCTTTTAATTTAATCGTTATGACTTAATTTAGTTGATGCTAGAATAATTATGATCCCTTAGCTTGTACTATTAATACTCTATTGTTGATGTTCTCTGCATCATGATCATGTTTATTTATGTATAAGTAGTGTTGGGAAGTATATGAATTAATTCATCAATCTAAACAAGATGGTAATTAGTGGACACACTATTTAAATGATGCATCTTTGATTTCTTAATAATTGAATTATTAAAGGTATTTAGAAATATTGTTACCTTGCATAAGCCCTAGGTATGATGCTTGCATATGAACCTTGAAGTTAATTAAACATAGAAATATGATAAAAAAACTAAAAGGTTAAAAGTGAGACTTCATAGCTTATAGGTTCCTGGTTAATAAATTTCCAAATTGACACGGGTTCACCGTAACATTCCTTAGCATTGTTTTCAATGATCATAAGTTAAGGAAAGTAGTTATTCTATCCCTTCATGTCATTGTGATTAAAACTTGTTAATATTTGCTGCTTACTTATGTGTTACATTTTAATTGTTGTGCACACTTAGTTAATTTTAATTAGGTTAATCAATTAACTCAATTCTCTTTCCATTATTTCCATAACCAACTTGCTAGTTGTTAATTGCACAATATTTGCCTTACGTATAGTCCCTGTGGAGACAATACTCTTTACTCACTACTTTATTACTTGCTGACGACTGTGTACACTTGCACATCATTTGATAATCTCGCGACAATTCCAAAAAGGGAACCCAACCTTCTATATCGAGATTTCATCTTTCTTTGGAGGATTGTCCTAAGACATAAGATGAAAGAGAAAACATGAGAAAGGTTTCTTATGCTTCTGCAGTAGGAAGTCTCATGTGTGCTATGTTGTACACACATCTAGATATCTGGAGGGATTATATATTTGTTTATTCCAGTCCAAGACACTGGCAATCAGTTAAGCATATACTCAAGTATTTACAGAGAATAAGGGATTATATATTTTTTATTCTAGAGGAGATCTTACTCATATCGGATATACTGATTTTGACTTCCAAACGTGTCAAGATTTGAGGATATCGACATCAAACTAGGTCTTTGTCCTAGGTGATGGGTCCATAGTGTGAATAAGTGTCAAGCAGGGTTACATTGTTAACTTCACCATGGAAAAGCCAAATATGAGGTATGGAAAAGTTATGGCACTATAACAGTGTGGATATAGCTAACCCTAAAGAAATCACGTGAGGACAAAACATATTGACAGAAAGTATCATAAAGGAGACAGTAGTGATTGACAGAATAGTAGATGTAGTCAAAGATCACATCTAAGGACAAACCCTATGGATTTGTTTACCAAGAATCTTCTTGCTAAAGAGTTTTTGGGAAATAGATGGAGGGCATAGGTGAAACACCCCAAACCCGGCCCACGAGCTTTGACCAGATTTGGTATGTTCCTCAAGTAAACCGGTTCAAAATTCTTTTGTTACTTAGGAAAAACTTGTATGATTTTTAAAAAAATATTGTTTGGGTTGGGCTTGAGTTGAAAACAAATTTATCTTATGTTAAAACCCATTTATTTAAGGTGACAAAACATTTAGAGTTAATTTTAAAAAGGAATTTACTTAAACTTTAATTGATAAAAATCCATAAACATAATAAATAAAAGAAAAATAAAGTAAACCACAATGGCCTTATTATATCAATGATCCCAAAGTAAAACTTAAAATACTTAAAATAAATTGAAAGTCCAAATCATAAATTTCTTGGTATGCATGGCCACCTTTAAGCTCCTGCCGGCCCGGTCCATTCTTGCTCATCACACAAAAATATTCCCCAAGCGGGGTGAGTCAACAGACTCAATGTGTACACAACACTAAGTCATAATAGAATCAGGCATGCAAATGATACACATTCAAATCATAGAATACAATTAATGATGCATTCCCAAACCCAAACCTAATTAACCATCCGCTACACACCACAGTACACCAGGTCTGCACCGTGGGGACTACTAAGTCAACCCTCCATCCGCTACACACCATCGAAGCGATCGCTGCGATCGACGTGCTCATCGCCCATATAATTTGTGTCATTAGACACCATATTCAAATAATGTAACCGAAGTTACCAAATTCGGATAATATAACCAAGTTCCCATATTCAAATTTTTGACCGTAGTCACCATATTCCGTTGGTGAGACCGAAGTCAACACCTTCTTCCCCTTTCTCATATATCCCGAATGCCCCATAAATGCATAACATACTTAATTTCTCATTATTCACATGTTAACAATATAACATATTCGTAATCCTATCGAAAGTAGGAAACGTGCACAGGTACTCTTACCACATTTGTGGTACTTAGCCACATTCACATTCTTATGCATATTCATATATTAAAATAATTGCCATATGATATATTGAAAGTTAGTGTGAGTACACACATTCTTAATAATACATTTAATTTAAACATAGCCATGAACCTATCAAAACTTAGGGTAGGGTACACACACCTGATTTGCTTAACGAATTCCTTGAAATCCCAAAATCGATCTCGCCTTAGATCTCAAATTCCTTCATTTGATTAATCACTTACTAATTTAATAAAAAGCCATTCGGCCATAAATCCAAATCCTAGTAGGATTAGTATTCTTAAAACTTACCTTGAAATTCTCAAATCCCAAAATCCTTGTATCCTCTGTGAAATCCCTATAACTACATGTTAGATCAATTTCTAACATTTATTCACAACAAATAACCCTTAGCCGTATGTTAAATATGACTTACCTTAGATTCTTAAATCCCAAATTCACCGAATAACTAGGGAACACGCGGCTTATGGTGTACCTTCGGGAAAAGAACTTCTCCTTCCTTGTAGTCGACACTTAGTAAATCCCGAAAGATCTCTTCGACATGAGATATTAAGGGTATTAGAATCTTAATTTCGACGACTTGAAAAGAGATAGAATGAGAATCTAACCTAATCTTACCCTTCTTGAAGAATTTGATGGAACTCTTGCTTGAACCCTTAGCAATGATTCGGCTATGGCTTTGATGTGGATAACAATTTCGGCTCTTGAGGCTTAGTGAGAAATCGACTAGGGCTATTGGTATCTTCTGGCTTTTGATTGTGTTTGTAATAGAAGAAGAAAAGAAAAGAGAAAAGAGAATAATGGCGGAGAAAATTCGGCAGAAAGAAGAGGAGAAACTTTAGAGAATTTCTGAGAGGTTTTCTTGAAAAGAAAAGAATGAATGAAGAATAGCCTTACTCTTCCTTTTATAGCCAAAATTACTAGCTAGAGTCATTTACTTGGCCACCACTCTTCTATTTTGATAGCTTTATCCCTTGATTTATCACTTTAATAAAACTTAATCCAATAATTATCTCTTAATAAAAATAATACTAATAAAAATCCTCTTTTATCTCTTCCTTATCTATCAAAATAAAAGAAATAATATCCACATTTATCTCTTGAAAATAATCTAAAATAAATCCATTATTTATCCCTTATTATTCACATATTTATGCAAATAAAACTCTTCCTTTTCTAGAAACCCATGCCGTCCACCTCAGCCTTCTGGAAGCAAAAATAAAACTTATTTATTTGCTTCTCAAGTGACTCGAACTCAGGCCTATTTCCCTGCATGTGGCGCCATTTCCAGAGGCCCTAAGTGGCATCTTCAGGCCACTTTTCCAAGCCTGTTTGTGTGTCAAACTTCTCCAACTTTTTCTTTTAAGGCCCTCTAGCCCTTATTTCCTATTTTGAACTTTAAAATTTGACATTTCGGCATCATTTCTAAGTTTCCTAAAATTTTCGATCGGCTCTGTTTGCTGATCATTTTCTTACATTTCCAGGTTTCCAGAAAATGTTCAGGTTTCCAAAATGTTCATTTCCATTTCTATGCATTTCTAGAATTCCAAAAATACCAAAAATTTATTCATAGTGCTTAAGACTTGTCATTTCGTACAATTAAACTGAAAATGCATAGGCCCTTTCCAGGATGTTACAATAGGAATGCGAAACTTGACTCATCTACTTTATCAGTGCAAGTGGGAGACTGTTGGATCTGGTGCCCTAAGTGTAGTATTTTCATTTATGTACACTTGTAGTTTTTTCAAATAAAATGCTTTAATAAAATCATCTGTGAATTACATTAATATCCTTTGTATATTGTCCTCGATTGTTTTTGCATTCAAAGCATAATGGAAGCAAATATTAGCTCACTGGTTGTCTAATGTTTAACTAATACTAAGCAATATTACGTAGTCGAATTGTAAAACGAAAAGAAAGCTTATATTAGTAGACGAACCTAAACATTTCCTTAGTCTAATCGAAAATGAGCAATCTGATTGAAAGATTAATATGTCGTCTATCAAATCCAATTGGGGAGATGCTTTGACTTAAGCATCGGAGTGGATGACTCCTAGAAGATAGAGACATAGATGTGAGTGATTAGACTAACAGTACATCGGGCAGGACCCAATTAGAATAAATCTTGAATCTGTTTATGGATTTATTCACTTGTAATGTTCATTAGTGTGACATACCTTAATCCCGAGTGGATGGTGGACTATATATGTGTGACTCATATACTTTAAGGTAAGCAAATGCCTAAGTTTGAATAGATAAGGAACCGAAAGCCAGTGCATTGGGTATACGACTTCTGCAGTATGTAGCATCATTCACAATAGTGGAATTCATAGCCCAAGAAATGGGTAAATGATATCCTCTCATTGGTATTACATGGTAGATGAAAAGTAAACATGGTCATAGGTTGTTTGTCTTAGTGATGAATGATTGAATTATTGTTTGATAGTTATTGACTTTTCATGATGGAAGATGTAATGGCTACCATGAGATAAAATAGGATCATATTGGGAGAACGGAATTATCCCAGAGAGATTAAGGATATCCTATGTGGGTAATACACTTATGACAAGGTCATTGGAAGAGCACTGGTCAAGTAGCTTTCGTAATGGTATGTCATTAGGGAGAGCTCAATCACGATACTATAGTGGAATGATTTTGTAACTAAATGAGTTTATAATTAATAGGCGAAAAGCTGGAACTTTATTATAAATCATTTGAGCCCTAATTACATCTGTTCAACCGGTCCCTCTAAAAACGAATTGCATGTTGAATCAAATGAACATAAATGGATAAAAATAATAATGTTAGAAATAGGTTACATTCGAAAATGAATATGGTTTCTCACTAAGTATGGAAATGACTTGAGAATTAATTTAAGTTTTTTGAATTATTATTTAATTGAATAATTGAGTTTCAAAAATGGAATTAAATTAATTGGTCATTGTGAATTTGTTGAATGTAGAAATTAAATATATTCTCGCATAGATTCTTTTAGAGTAAAGTTGTAATGATTTTAACGGATTTAGAATTCGATTGAGAAAACTATTTAATTGGAAAATTAATTAATTTAAATTAATTTAATAATAATGTCTATTTTGAGAAATAAAAAAATTGTACTAGGTTGGATTAAATTATAAAGTTTTGGGTTAAAAGTTCAGGAATCAAATATAATTGGACCCAATACATGAAATACTCAAATCCCCATCATAATACATATGAGGGGATGCACACCCTATTATTCACTCTTCTCTCCTAGTTCAACTAGACGATTGGTGTTTTTCTATTAAATAGGCATTAAATGCAACGCCCTCAACCCGGCCCGATCTACCAAATCAGAACCTCAAGTGTTAGATCCTTCTTACATATGTAACTGAAAATTTCCTCTTTCTTATTCATGTAAATGTTTCATATCGGAATACATTGCATAGTTATATTTACAACTCAATAAAACTTTAGACTTTCCTACTTTCTTTCTTAGTTTACGGTGTACAACTTTGAGTTCTACTTATTTATTTAGGCGCAGTACTTTAGCTATAAACATATTGAATTTTTACTTAAATGAGTTATGTGTAGACTTTGACACGCCACTTGATTTCCACTGTATGCATAACAGTCAACGTTGTTTCCTTAGCGTAGCCTTGGCATCGGTTCTCAGCACTTATTCCTTTATATACCTGAAAACATAAACAACTATATTAAGTTTGTAAGAACTTAGTGAACTAAACCTTAGAATGCCTTTTTTGTAACACCCCAAACCCAACCTAGACGTTACGACCGGATCTGACGTGTCACATCGGAGTGTTGATTTGAAAACTGGTCTTGTCGATGAAAGTTCGTGACTAAAGTTTTAAATCCCGTTTAAACTAATTGCTATTGAAAACGTTGGTATTGTAAAATCAAAAACTTTTTGACCAATTATTGGTCATGTCATTTGTTACAAGTTTATTAATCTGAATTAAAAACTGCGGAAGTTTTTAAATTTGTAAACCTTAAAGTTTGAAATGCGTGATTTTCTTTGGAAACAGTTATTATTTTGAGAAAAAAAATCGTTTTTCCTAATCTAGCAGGTAGAAATAAGAAGTTAAAACCAAATAAAAGTTAAACCTCAAATGGCCTTATTACATAATCAAACCCAAACATAAATTAAAAATATTTAAAACTCAAGCGGAAAAAACAAATGTTCACGTGGCCACCTCCGGTCCTCGCGGCTCCAAATCGATTAAACTTGGGGGATTACCCATGCAGTTAAAAGAAAGGGTGAGTTTGCAAAAACTCAATGTGTAATCCCCTATCAGTCAAACATCAATCGGTGTAAGGTAAACAAATCGGGCCTAATCCTATACAAATGCAGATCGATGCAGGCTTTAGCCCTATCTGATGCAGATGTGGGCTTAAGCCCAAAATAATAACAAGATGAAAAAGAGATGCAACCCAACCCAATCCAACCAACACACCACCCATACCAACCAAACACCATGTGGGGACTAAGTCGACCCACCCACCAACACACCAATATCGCAAAGATAGCCGCTAATAGTAACGAAAGAAAGCTCGCTAGCAATGATAACGCGTGGCCCACCCACTAAAATCGTAATACGTCCGCGAAGCCACTAGAACGATAAAAACGTGGCGAGCCACTAGCACGATGCTTCCTCCGAATCGAATCCCAACCCCAATGCGAATGTCGTGTCATAAATATTACGTATGCGCAAGATGTCATATTCATAACAAGTCATATAGATATCGTACACACATCACTTAAACTACCACTAGGGGTATAATGGTTTTTTCGGTTAGGGGGTAAAACTGTAATTTCACCCCTCAGGAGTATTTTGGTAATTCTACCATACAATGGTATTTCGGTTGTTTTGCTCACTAGGGGTATTTCAGTCATTTTACTCATTAAGGATATTTCAGTCATTTTACTCATTAAGGGTATTTCAGTCATTTTACGACCTTTCCTAAGGTCTACAGTCGCCTCAAGCGACACAGATAATCCATTTCGTCGAAATAGTGTAAATGGGCTCAAAACCCAATATTCTACCCAAATTGGCCCACACGCTCATGTGGCCCGTTTGGCCCGAATCCTATCACAGTTATGTGATCTACGAATCCTATTTCGGCCCAACGAGGCCCATATCGGCCTAAGCCCACGAGAACGTTCGTGGTGGCCTCTACAGTCAAACGCCCATGTTGGTGGGCTCAGTTCACCATACGCACGATCGCACGCTCGTGTGGCATCATATGCCATATTTTCGGATTTTCGGCATTTAGCCGATCTACAGTCATAGTAGTGTAAATAACACATACTTCCGGCTTTTCAGCCGATCATCGAATACCGCATACAATTACACTCCTGTTCGCGAAACTAGCTAAGATCCACGCTCTCAGAATCCTATAATCAACCAAAATATCGTATCATATTTACAACCAATAAGGTTAATAATTGTCCAAGCCCAAAACGACAATCCATACTTACCTTGACTGATCGCTAATCGGTTTATTTCCCTTAGAACACAGTCTAGAGTTGATCACACTCCTCCTTGACGATTAACTGCATTACAAATACAACCTATCAATCATGATGGTCTAAAACCATGGTTTACCACACATTAGTCTAAAGGAAGTACACGCAACCCTTCCCCCAAAAAGGGGAAAGTAACATTCGGCCAACCACTTGAGAAATTACAAGCCTTCAACTTTACCTTTGTTCGCGAGATGAGCGAACGGTTTGCACTCCTCGTGGAATTCTATGAACCGAAGGCACTACCAAGCATAAGGAGGGAAAGAGAATTGGCCAATAGAGAAAGGAGAAACGAACTTTCGAAAAGAAGTAGAGATGGAAGTAACAGAAAAGGAGAAGACCAATTCGGCAGAGAGAAAATGTGGAGAAGAAAGAAAGGCTTCAAGGGAAAATTCGGCACTTTGTCTTTTTGTTTCGGCAAAAGTGAATAATAGTTTGAGAAATAGGGTTGAAAAGAAAAAGACCCGAATGGTCAAAAATGCTGCACAAGACGCCACAAAGAGAGTAAAACCTGAAATGAAAAGAAAGAACCACCCAAAAAGCAGAGAGAATAATTGGCTTCTACCCTTTAATCAAATGCCGTAAATGCACTAAATGAGCTCTCCTAGCCGAAATTCCCCTCCTCTAGCTACCCCAATTTGGCTATGACTCCCCCTCATACCTCAATCCCTCAAAAATCTCCACTTATTTCTCCTTGATTCACTCCAAACCCCCTATTCAAATCCATTCAAATTTTGATGACCAAGTCTCGAACCTCCTCTGTAGAGTTTGAATCGAACTCTACCTCTCACGCCATAGAGACATAAAATAAAACACCCTCTTTGCATGCCATGGGATTCGAACCCACTCCCTCTTGCATGCCCAACACGCCACTTGCCACCACAACACAAGATCTCTTGTGTCATAAAACAAACACAACTTAATATATGCCCTTTAAGCTAACATCCAGGTTTCCCAAAAGAGCAAAAATCAAAATTTTGCCAAAGGCCATACTTGAACCCAGGCTTCCTAAATACCCCCAAACACACCCAAAACACTTAGCCATTAAAGCAAACAAGCAATTTTTTCAGGACATGAAAAATTAAAGACCCTATATTTTTGGGGCGTTACAACTCTACCCCCCTCAAAGAAATTTTGACCTCGAAATTTACCTGGTCAGAATAGGTGAGGATATTGTTGTTGCATCGCCTCCTCAGGCTCCTACGTGGCTTCCTCGGTACCGTGGTTACGCCAAAGCACCTTGACCAAAGGAACAGATTTCCTCCTTAATACCTTAACATCACAATACAGTATCTGCACCGGTTCTTCCTCAAAAGTCAGATCAGGTCTAACCTCAATCTCCTCAATCGGCACTATATGCGAGGGATCAGAGCGGTATCACCTCAGCATGGAGACGTGAAACACATCATGTATTCTGTTTAACTCAGGAGGCAGCTCAAGCTGATAGGCGACCGGTCCCACATGCTTTAATATTCGGTAAGGTCCGATGAATCTAGGGCTCAGTTTGCCTTTTCGTCCAAACCTTAGAATCTTCTTCCATGGTGAGACCTTCAAAAAGACATAATCCCCAACAGAGTACTCTATCTCTTTACGCTTTAAATCTGCGTACGACTTCTGCCTATCAGATGCTTCCTTTAACCAATCTCGGATCAACTTTACTTTTTCTTCGATTTCAGAAACTAACTCTGGCCCCAAAACTCGCCGCTCACCAAGTTCTATCCAACAGGTAGGAGTACGATACCTACAACCATATAACGCCTCGCACGGTGCCATCTTAATACTGGATTAGTAGCTGTTGTTATATGCGAACTTTGCTAGCGGCAAGTAGTCTTCCCAACTGCCTTTAAAATTAATTACACAGCTTCTTAACATGTCCTCCAATATCTGAATCACCCTCTTCGACTGACCGTTAGTCTGAGGATGAAATGCAGTGCTGAAATCCAACCTTGTACCCAAAGCTTCGTGTAACTTTTTCCAGAATCGAGATGTGAATCTAAGATCCCTGTCCGAAATGATAGAAACTGGTACCCTATGCAGTCTCACAATCTCAGCCACGTATAACTTAGCCAACTTCTGCAGTGAATAATCAGTGCAGACCGGTATAAAGTGAGCATATTTAGTCAGTCGGTCAACAATCACCCATATCGAATCCTTCTTAGTCGGCGTTAAGGGTAGCCCACTTAAAAAATCCATGGTTACCCTCTCCCACTTCCAGAGTGGAATCTTCACTGGCTGCAATAACCTAGAAGGCAGTTGGTGCTTAGCCTTAACTTGCTGGCATGTCAGACACTTAACCACGAAATCAGTGACCTCGCGCTTAAGCCCTGGCCACCAGTACAGTTCACGCAGATCTCAATACAACTTGTTTCCACCAGGATGCATAGCATAAGGACTGCTATGCGCCTCCTGTAGGATAGACTGCCTCAGATCAAAATCTCTCGGCATACAAACTCTCCCATGGAAACATAATACTCCCTCACTATTCATCCCAAAATCCGCAGTCTCCCCCTTCTCAACCAATCGAAAACGAGGAACCAGCGATTCATCCAACGATTGTTTCTACTTAATTTGATCAATCCAGGTTGGTCTCACTTGGAGTTTAGCCAACAAACTACCATCTTCAAACAGGCTGAGACGAGAAAACATTGCACTCAGATCAGATACAACCCTACGGCTCAGTGCATCAGCTACTACGTTAGCTTTACCAGGATGGTACTCAATCGAACAATCATAATTCTTCAGTAACTCTATCCATCTTTTTTGCCTAAGATTTAATTCCTTCTGAGTAAGGAGGTACTTGAGGCTTTTATGATCAGTGTAAATAATAGACTTCTCACCGTATAAGTAATGCCTCTAAATCTTCAGTGTGAGCACCACCGCAGGTAACTCCAAGTCGTGAATTGGGTAATTCGCCTCGTGGGGCTTAAGCTGACGAGACGCGTAAGCAACCACCTTACCCTCTTGCATCAACACACAACCCAATCTAGTGTGCGACGCATCACTGTAGACAAAGAATTCCTTCCCAGACTCTAGTTGTATTAACACAGGGGCTTTAGTCAGAACTTTCTTCAGTTTCTCAAAACTCTCTTGTTGCTTATTGGTCCAATTAAGTGGTACCCCTTTACGCAGTAACTTAGTCAGAGGTGCAGCAATCAGTGAAAACCCCTCAACAAAACGTCTGTAATACCCAGCAAGACCCAGAAAGCTTCGAATCTCAGATACGATCTTTGGTGGTTTCCAATTCAATACGGCTTCAATATTTCGAGGATCAACCCTAATTCTCTCGGCAGACACCACGTGACCCAGAAATGTCACTTCTCGCAACCAGAACTCACACTTGTTGAACTTTGCGTAAAGCTATTTTTCCCTCAAAATTTGTAAAACAATTCACAGATGTGCATCATGATCCTCCTCGGTTCTTGAATACACCAGGATGTCGTCTATAAACACCACCACGAACCGATCCAAATAGGGCTGGAATACTCGATTCATCATATCCATGAAAGCAGCTGGTGTATTCGTCAACCCAAACGGCATCACTAGGAACTCGTAGTGACCATAACGAGTCCTAAACGCAGTCTTATACACATCCGCCTCCTTAACCTTTAGCTGATGGTACCCAAATCGAAGATATATCTTGGAGAAAATCGAAGCTCCTCGTAGCTGGTCAAACAGATCATCTATCCTCGGTAAAGGGTACTTGTTCTTAATAGTCAGTTTGTTCAGTTGACAATAATCGATGCACATGCGCATGGATCCATCCTTCTTCTTCACGAATAACACTGGTGCTCCCTATGGAGACACACTCGGTCGAATAAATCCTCGGTCCAGTAGCTCTTGAATTTGAGCCTTTAACTCCACCAGCTCCTTCGGTGCCATCCTATAAGGGGCGATGGACACCGGAGCTTTTCCCGATAGGAGCTCAATACCGAATTCGACCTCACAGTTTGGGGGCAACCCAGGAAGCTCTTCAGAAAATACATTCGGAAACTCCTTAACAGTTCTGACATCTCCAACAGAAGGACCTTTAGAATCAAAACTGCTGACATAAGCTAAAAACATCTCGCAACCCTTGCGAACTAGTTTCTCGGCCTTTAATGCTGAGATTACATTAGACAGATAATCTCTTCGCTCCCCTAAGACAACCACCTCCTCATCCTCAGTAGACTTCAACACCATGCTCTTAGCAGTGCAATCCAAATTCGCACGGTGTTTCACTAGCCAATCCATGCCCAATATAAGATCGAATTCACCAAACGGCAGCTCTATCAAATTCGCCAAAAAGGCAACCCCTTGAACCTCTAGGGCCACGTCCCTGAACAAGTTATTCACCCTAATCGACTGTCCTAGTGGACTTAACACAATCATCTCACTATCAGTAATTTCAAACTGAGAACCCAGCGTCCCAGACACAGTGCATGCAACAAACGAGTGTGTAGACCCAATGTCAATTAAAGCAGTGTCTGGTACATTGTAAATTAAGAACGTACCGCTTTATGACGTCTCAGGGCGTCGCCATCCTCTCGACAACGAGCAAGATACACCAAAGCCGGCCGTCTCGCCTCGATGTTACCAAAGACCTCTCGCCCGGTGCTCCGTGTCCTCTTCCCAAACCATTTCCCCTCTCGCCTCGACCACGGCCTCTCGGTGTTCTTGACCACCTCTCCCCGGTGAACATGGCCCCGACTGCGCGGCTTGCATCTGAATAGGCCTCGAGTACGCTTCTTAACCTGATGCTCCATGGACCCACATCTAAAACACGCCCCAGGTCGTTTCCAACACTCACCCTGGTGAGCTCTCTCACAATCTGTGCAAGGTCATGGCCGACCATAGTAACAGAACTGCTCGGATCGGCCCATCAAATCGGCCTTCTTTATAGGCCTTCCGTAAGAACCCGAGGGCCCCAATCCTTTTAAATCTACCCTTATCTTTCTCGCGAATCTGGCGCTCAGAGCGCTTCACCTCCTCTGCAATTTTTGTTTTCTCAAGAAGGGCGGCAAAGTCTCGCTCCCTCTGCGAAGCTATTAGCACTCGTAACTCATCCCGGAGGCCATCCTCGAATCGTACACAACGTTCATACTCAGTTGCGACTATTCCGCTAGCATAACGACTCAACTGTAAGAATTCTGCCTCATATACTGCCACGTCTTATTCCCCTGGGTCAAACTCAGAAATTCCTTTCTTCGGGCGTCCACATAACTTGCACCCACATACTTCCCTTGAAAGGCCGTCTTGAAGAAATCCCATGTCAAGCGGTAGGCCTGCGTACCCTCTCTCACAGTGAGCCACCACTGGTATGCCTCGTCTCGCAGTAAGGACAATGCTCCCTTTAGTTTCTGTTCCACAGTACAGTCAAGGTCATCCATTATCCGCTCGGTAGGCTCTAACCAATACTCTGCCACATTCGGGGCTACACCAAAAACACCCCTGAAGATTTCCGCTCCATTAGACCGGAGTCGCTCAAAAATTGACCCTCGGCCCACTAATCCAGTACTTGCTCCAGTAACCCCTTCAAGAACATGTAACATTGCTTGGGATAGAGCATCATCCCCAATCGCTTTCGGTCATGAGACCACATCTCACCATCGGTGAGGTCAGTGCCTCCCTAGCAGGCATGTGACCCGATGCTGAAGACCCAGCCCTAGCACTTCGGCCTCTACCGCGGCCTCGAGTACCCCTTCCGCGAATACCTCTTGTGCTCATATCGATACAGCGTATTTTTTGTTTTAAAAGTCTTATGAATCAGTTCATAATTCTAGTAATTATTAACGGATGTTTTATGACAATCAGTATTTAAATTTTTTTTTCGCAGATCGAAATATCTCACTACAGTATCCAGTCTTCTACAGTCTCAGTTTACCCTATCAATAGAGTTTTTGTATAGCAGTACTATCTATAATAATTTCTCCGTATAACATTTTAATCTATAGCGATATACAGTGTTAGAGAACTTACAGATTTGGCACCGGAGACTCGGGGTGCCACACTTTCAGTAACAACCTTTCAATTTTCTTTCCAAAACAAAAATTTAGACAATTTTAGAAAAAATTTCAAGAACCCATTCCACAGCTGAGTTTTGCAACTTGGCTCTGATACCACTAAATGTAACACCCCAAACCCGGCCTAGACGTTACGATCAGATCTAACGTGTCACATCGAAGTGTTGATTTGAAAACTGGTCTTGTCGATGAAAGTTCGTGACTAAAGTTTTAAATCCCGTTTAAACTAATTGGTATTGAAAATGTTGGTATTGTAAAATCAAAAACTTGTTGCCCAATTATTGGTCATGTCATTTGTTAAAAGTTTATTAATCTGAATTAAAAACTGAGGAAGTTTTTAACTTTGTACACCTTAAAGTTTGAAATGCGTGATTTTCTTTGGAAACAGTTATTATTTTGAAAAAAATCGTTTTTCCTAATCTAGCAGGTAGAAATAAGAAGTTAAAACCAAATAAAAGTTAAACCTCAAATGGCCTTATTGCATAATAAAACCCAAACATAAATTAAAAATATTTAAAACTCAAGCGGAAAAACAGTATTCACGTGGCCACCTCTGGGTCCCTCGCGGCTCCAAATCGATTAAGGCTAGTGATTACTTGTACAGTTAAAAGAAAGGGTGAGTTTGCAAAAACTCAGTGCGTAATCCCCTATCAGTCAAACATCAATCGGTGCAAGTAGAAACAGACTAGGCCTAAGCCCTATACAGTAGCAGATTAGTCTAGGCTTTAGCCCTATACAGTAGCAGTGTGGGCCTAAGCCCAAAATAATAACAGTACAGAACAAAGATGCAACCCAACCCAATCCAACCAACACACCACCCGTACCAACTAGCACACCATGTTGGGACTAAGTCGACCCACCCAGCCAACACACCAATATCGTAGCATAGCTGCTAATACTAACGCAGACAAAGCCGCTTAGCAATAGAAACGGCCCACCACTAAAATCGTAATACATGGCGGCTTCACTAGAATAAGAAAAACGCATTAGGCGAGCCACTAGCACAGTACTTCCTCCGAATCAGAATCCCAACCCCAATGTAGAATGTTGTGTCATAAATATTACGTGTATGCAGTATGTCATATTCATAACCAGTCATATAGATATCGTACACACATCACTTAAACTACCACTAGGGGTATAATGGTCTTTTCGACGATTAGGGTTAAAATGGTAATTTCACCCCTCAGGGGTATTTCGGTAATTCTACCCTACAATGGTATTTCGGTCGTTTTGCTCACTAGGGGTATTTCAGTCATTTTACTCATTAAGGGTATTTCAGTCATTTTATGACCTTTCCTAAGGCCTACAGTCGCCTCGAGCGACACAGATAATCCATTTGGTCGAAACAGTGTAAATAGGCTCAAACCCAATATTCGGCCCTAATGGGCCCACACGCTCGTGTGGCCCGTTTGGTCCAAATCCTATCAAAGTTATGTGATTTACGTATCCCCAAAACAGTTTCTACTACTTTTCTTAAATTTTACCCGTGTGGGGTCCACGAGCCCATTGGGCCCACACAGCCTATTTCGGCCCAACGAGGCCCATATCGGCCTAAGCCCACGAGAATGTTCGTGGTGGCCTCTACAGTCAAACGCCCATGTTGGTGGGCTCAGTTCACCATACGCACGATCGCACACTCGTGTGGCATCATACGCCATATTTCTGGCTTTTCGGCATTTAGCTGATCTACAGTCATAGCAGTGTAAATAAGACATACTTCCGGCTTTTCAGCCGATCATCGAATACCGCATATAATAACACACTTGTTCGCGAAACTAGCTAAGATCCACGCTCTCTGAATCCTATAATCAACCAAAATATCATATCAGATTTACAACCAATAAGGTTAATAACTGTCCAAGCCCAAAACGATAATCCATACTTACCTTGACTGATCGCTAATCGGTTTATTTCCCTTAGAACACAGTCTAGAGTTGATCACACTCCTCCTTGACGATTAACTGCATTACAAATACAACCTATCAATCACGATGGTCTAAGACCATGGTTTACCACACATTAGTCTAAAGGAAGTACACGAAACCCTTCCCCCAAAAAGGGGAAAGTAACATTCGGCCAACCACTTGAGAAATTACAAGCCTTCAACTTTACCTTTGTTCATGAGATGAGCGAACGGTTTGCACTCCTCGTGGAATTCTATGAACCGAAGGCACTACCAAGCATAAAGAGGGAAAGAGAATCGGCCAACAGAGAAAGGAGAAACGAACTTTGGAAAAGAAGTAAAGATGGAAGTAACAAAAAAGAAGAAGACCAATTCGGCAGAGAGAAAATGTGGAGAAAAAAGAAAGGCTTCAAGGGAGAATTTGGCACTTTGTCTTTTTGTTTCGGAAAAAGTGAATAACAGTTTGAGAAATAGGGTTGAAAAGAAAAAGACCCGAATGGTCAAAAATGCTGCACGAGACGCCACAAAGAGAGTAAAACCCGAAATGAAAAGAAAGAACCACCCAAAAAGCAGAGAGAACAATCGGCTTCTACCCTTTCATCAAATGCCTAAAATGCACTAAATGAGCTCTCCTAGCCGAAATTCCCCTCCACTAGCTACCCCAATTTGGCTATGATTCCCCTTCACACCTCAATCCCTCAAAAATCTCCACTGATTTCTCCTTGATTCCCTCCAAACCCCCTATTCAAATCCATTCAAATTTTGATGACCAAGTCTCCAACATCCTCTGCAGAGTTTGAATCGAACTCTACCTCTCACGCCACAGAGACATAAAATAAAACCCCCTCTTTGCATTCCATGGGATTCGAACCCACTCCCTCTTGCATGCCCAACATGCCACTTGCCACCACAACACAATATCTCTTGTGTCATAAAACAAACACAACTTATGTAACATCCTGAATTTTTGGGCCTATGCGTTTAATGGGTGGATATGTTTAATGTGTTAATTTAAGTGTTAGGGGTCCAAATTGGGCTCAGGCGTAGGTAGAGGCCTTGATTAAAATTATTTGTTTGGGCATTATAGGGTTTAAAAGGTAGTATCTATGTTTAAAATACCAAAGTGGGCTTGTGACCCAATCTTAGGAGGTGACGCCACACAAGGGAGTAAGGGGCCCAAATTTAAGTTTCATGGAGCCCAATTCTTTTAATTTAAGTTAGCTAAATTTTGGGCATTAGGATTAGGTGGAGTGGATGGCAACAAGGCTAAAATTTAGGGGATTTAATGTTTAAAATATATGGATAATAAGCAGATAAAGGCTATTATTTAGGAATTTATTTTATGTGGATAATAAGCAGATAAAGGCTAAAATTTAGGGATTTTAATGATTAAAATATGTGGATAATATGCTGATAAAAGAGGGAGGAGTTAGAGATAATTAAGTCTCTTTTAGATGAGCTAGTAGATTAAGATAAAGGAGAAAAGATAGGACTTATCTGCAGGTTAGGTAAGTGCCAAATTTCTATAAATAGGGGAATATCTCTTCAATTTCAAATTTGGGTTTTTCTCTCATTCTTTTCTCTTCTTCTCTGAGTAAAAGCCAAAAACTCCTAAAGTTCCATCTTCTTCTTCATTCTCTCTAAAAAGCCGCCTATTCCCTCATCTTCACTTTGATTCAAAAGCCAAACTCTTTCCATTCTTTTTCTTTCTAGCCAAATCTTCAAGTCTCTTCCTTATTTTCTTTTCTTCTTCTCTTTTCCTGTCAGAAACCGAAACTCTTCACTCAAGTATTTTAAAAGCCAAAGACACATCAGCCTTCTCTTGTTCATACTTTTTCCGGGATTTTCCTAAAAGCCGAAATCCCTAGATCTCATCTCCTGTGATTGCCGAATTACTTCTGTGGTGCCTACTTGTGCCAAAATCTGAAGGGAACTTTAGTGGAGTCAATCGCATAGATCTCTAAGTTATAGAATCGTGTTACTTTCGGGATTTCAAGGTAAGGGATCTATTAGTTTTAACGTGTAATTTGGGATTTATTAACCTTGGCCGATTGTTGAAGGGGCTAAATCTTTGTGTGTTTTTTCGGCTTTTGAGCAAGGCTTTACATTGAGGATACTAGATCTGGATAGTAAGGACATCGACTAAGAATATTGGATTTCGCGATATCAGGTGTGTAATACTTCCCCACCATCTAGATCTGATTATTAATGTATGCTCATAAGTTTATATGTTGTGATAAATACCGATATCTCGATTTAATGTTGGAAACCCGAAAAGGGTGAAGCAAATCACCAGGTCAGTGAATGTTTGACTTTATATGATAAAAGCATATTGATTTTATGACTGCATGGGTTGGGTTGATGAAAGGAGGAAGTTATACGTTATATGTGTAGCGGTTTATACCGTGATCTCATTATATGTCAGTAGCGGCTAATGTCGTGATTCATTATAAGGGCTTCGCCATCATATGTTGATGAGCGGCGATGACCGCCATCTTGGCGTGTAGCGGTGTGGGTCGATTGTAGAAATCCCCAATGGTGTGAATGGCTGATACGGGGCATGTAGCGGATGGAAACCTAGGCAAATGGGTTGGGCCTTGCATATTATTTGTTATTTCTTTTTTTATAAATGGAATTATTAATTGCTTTATGGGCCTAAGGCCAAAATCTAGTGGTGCATGAGGGTTGCACACCGAGTCTCGCGACTCACCCTATTAATTAACCTTTCAGGTGATACCTAGTGCTTCGCATCGGGCGAGAGGAACGCAAGGTGGCCATGCAAAAGACCAACTGGATCCAAAGAAAAGTCTCAAGTTAATACTTTATATTTTTAATTAATGGATTTTAAATCTCGTTGTAATAAGGCTATGGGCCACTAGTTAATGTTTTGTTTTATTTTGAGCTTTAATTACTTTTAGTTATTTAAATTTTTATTGAACTAATGTATCTATTTAAATTTGGGTTATTTTTAATTTATAAAGGCATATTTTATTTAAACTATCAACTATTAAATTTCTCTCGAATAAGAAGATAAACTTTAGAAAAATATTTTTTCTGAAAATTCGACATGTTCTTCCAAAATTTTTAGTGACATACCAGATCCGGTCGTGGTGTTTGGGCCGGGTTTGGGGTGTTACAAATTAGTATCAGAGCCCGGTTCAAAACTCGGCTCTGGGGGTTTTTTGGGCTCAAAACGTTTTCTAAAGTTGGGTTTTCGAAACATGCATATTTATACAGGTCTGTTAGCTCAAAGATGGCACTGCGTCCTACCCCAAGTCCGCTGTAAGTATTCTGAACCATTGTGTGATATAATATATGTAGGCTTGATGGGCTTTATGGGACGTAGATTAGTTAGATTAGAACTTGATGGACTTTAGGCCTAGCTGAAACAACTCTTAAAATCTCATAAGACTTAACTTCACTAAACAAACCCGTGAATGAGCCGCAAGACTAGGGTGTGGTAACAGGCATACGCATGTCTAGGATTGGATCCGGAAGAGCCTGGTATTTAAGCAGTCCTAGTGACTCACCTCCTCTTCGCTGGAATCCTACCTGGTGCGTAGTGACTGTTCACCTTAGCCAAGTTAGGGTGTGGCAATGGGCATACGCATGTCTAGGAGTGGATTCAGGGAGAGCTTGGTACTTAAGCAGTCCTAGCGACTCACCTCCTCTTCACTAGAATCCTACCTGGTGCGTGGTGACTATTCACCCTAGTTACGAGGACTTGTTGATGGGCTAAACCTTATAATTAAAACCCGAAAGGGACTAGCCACCCTAGTTTGAAAAAAAAAGAAAGAAAATTTCTCAAGTTTTGCAAAATTTTCAAAATACGTATGATTTGTGAAAACTACCAACCAGCCATGAATTTGTAAAATACCTATGTTTTGAAAATTTACCCGAAAATCTCTTGTTTATAAGAGTAACCCGGACCATGAAACTAGATTTTTCCCAAAGTACCCTGTTTGAAAAAAAAAACAACACAACACATGACAACAAACAGAAATCCACAACCACCTGAACACTACTATTTTCTTTTGAAATCAAATCCTTCAAGATACCCCTGTTTGTTTTAAAAATAAAAAAAATTATTTTGAAAATATTCCTGATTTGTAAAAATTACTAAATTTCCCCTAATGTGTAAAATGACCAAAGTACCCTTGATTGCAAAATTACCAAGATACCCCTAATTTTCCAAATTACGAAAATACCCCTGTAGGATAAAATTACGAAAATACCCATGGGTAGTGAAATGACAAAAATACCCTTAGGTGATGAATGTAAGTTCTATTTGTATGATTGATGATTGCATGTATGTGTATATGGAACTAGGAGATAAACTTGAGACTGAAACTTGTAGATGTAATTCCGAATTCGAAAGAACTACTCTTAAACTACTGCTCATAAGACTGCTCGTGGTTAAACAGTGGAAGAAACTTATTAATTCATAAAATTCTTAATCGATAAACGCGAACCGATAGCATGAGTACAAGGACGAGGACGCTCTAGATGTGAATACCGGTGCGTGCTCTACCATAGAATACTAAGTGTTTATTTTGGGTTTAGTATTGGAGTGCGCAATGAAAGCATGGTAGTGAGACTTAGGTAGTATGATTAATAGTTAGTTGGAAATTTCGAGGACGAAATTTCTTTAAGGGGGTAGAACTGTAACATCCTCGAATTTTTGGGCCTATGCGCTTAATGGGTGGATATGTTTAATGTGTTAATTTAAGTGTTAGGGGTCCAAATTGGGCTCAGAAGCTTAGGTAGAGGCCTTGATTAAAATTATCTGTTTGGGCATTATAGGGTTTAAAAGGTAGTATCTATGTTTAAAATACCAAAGTGGGCTTGTGGCCCAATCTTAGGAGGTGACGCCACATAAAGGAGTAAGGGGCCCAAATTTAAGTTTCATGGAGCCCAATTCTTTTAATTTAAGTTAGCTAAATTTTGGGCATTAGGATTAGGTGGAGCGGATGGCAACAAGGCTAAAATTTAGGGGTTTTAATGTTTAAAATATGTGGATAATAAGCAGATAAAGGCTATTATTTAGGAATTTATTTTATGTGGATAATAAGCAGATAAAGGCTAAAATTTAGGGATATTAATGATTAAAATATGTGGATAATATGCTGATAAAAGAGGGATGGGTTAGAGATAATTAAGTCTCTTTTAGATGAGCTAGTAGATTAAGATAAAGGAGAAAAGATAGGACTTATCTGCAAGGTTAGGTAAGTGCCAAATTTCTATAAATAGGGGAATATCTCTTCAATTTCAAAGATTTGGGTTTTTCTCTCATTCTTTTCTCTTCTTCTCGAGTAAAAGCCAAAAACTCCTAAAGTTCCATCTTCTTCTTCATTCTCTGCTAAAGCCGCCTATTCCCTCATCTTCACTTTGATTCAAAAGCCGAAACTCTTTCCATTCTTTTTCTTCCTAGCCGAAATCTTCAAGTCTCTTCCTTGTTTTCTTTTCTTCTTCTCTTTTCCTGTCGAAACCAAAACTCTTCACTCAAGTATTTTAAAAGCCAAAGACACATCAGCCTTCTCTTGTTCATACTTTTTCCGATTTTCCTAAAAGCCAAATCCCTAGATCTCATCTCCTGTGATTGCCGAATTACTTCGTGGTGCCTACTTGTGCCGAAATCAAGGGAACTTTAGTGGAGTCAATCGCATAGATCTCTAAGTTATAGAATCGTGTTACTTTCGGGATTTCAAGGTAAGGGATCTATTAGTTTTAACGTGTAATTTGGGATTTATTAACCTTGGTCGATTGTTGAAGGGGATAAATCTTTGTGTGTTTTTCCGCTTTTGAGCAAGGCTTTACATTGAGGATAATAGATCCGGATAGCAAGGACATCGACTAAGAGTATTGGATTTCGCGATATCGGTGTGTAATACTTCCCCACCATCTAGATCTGATTATTAATGTATGCTCATAAGTTTATATGTTGTGATAAATACCGATATCTCGGTTTAATGTTGGAAACCCAAAAGGGTGAAGCAAATCACCAGTCGATGAATGTTTGACTTTATATGATAAAAGCATATTGATTTTATGACTGCATGGGTTGGGTTGATGAAAGGAGGAAGTTATACGTTATATGTGTAGCGGTTTATACCGTGATCTCATTATATGTTGTAGCGGCTAATGCCGTGATCTCATTATAAGGGCTTCGGCCATCATATGTTGATGAGCGGCATGACCGCCATCTTGGCATGTAGCGGTGTGGGTCGATTGTAGAAATCCCCAATGGTGTGAATGGTGATGCGGGGCGTGTAGCGGATGGAAACCTAGGCAAATGGGTTGGGCCTTGCATATTATTTGTTATTTCTTTTTTTATAAATGGAATTATTAATCTGTTTTATGGGCCTAAGGCCAAAATCTAGTGGTGCATGAGGGTTGCACACTGAGTCTCGCGACTCACCCTATTGATTAACCTTTCAGGTGATACCTAGTGCTTCGGACCGGGCTGGAGAGGAACGCAAGGTGGCCATGCAAAAGACCAACTGGATCCAGCAAAAAGTCTCAAGTTAATACTTTATATTTTTAATTAATGGATTTTAAATCTCGTTGTAATAAGGCTATGGGCCACTAGTTTATGTTTTGTTTTATTTTGAGCTTTAATTACTTTTAGTTATTTAAATTCTTATTGAACTAATGTATCTATTTAAATTTGGGTTTTTTTAATTTATAAAGGCATATTTTATTTAAACTATCAACTATTAAATTTCTCTCGAATAAGAAGATAAACTTTAGAAAAATATTTTTCTAAAAATTCGACATGTTCTTCCAAAATTTTTAGTGACATACCAGATCCGGTCGTGGTGTTTGGGTCGTGTTTGGGGTGTTACAACTTAATATATGCCCTTTAAGCTAACATCCAGGTTTCCAAAAAGAGCAAAAATCAAAATTTTGCCAAAGGCCATACTTGAACCCAGGCTTCCTAAATACCCCCAAACACACCCAAAACACTTAGCCATTAAAGCAAACAAGCAATTTTTTCAGGACATGAAAAATTAAAGACCCTATATTTTTAGGGCGTTAAATTTTTCATTCATTCTACGTTGCATATGTTGTTTTACACACCCTTAGTGTATTTCTTGACATTTCTTCCTTCTTTGGCGGGTACAATACTGAGGCTACAATCTTTCTTTCTTCAAATCCATTTTTCCTTCTCTTGTGAAGACTTAACATCTCATTACTTTCTGTATCATTTATTAACTCTCATCTTTACATAATCCTTAATCTCTTCATTTACCTTATTACCAAACTTCATAACTTATTTCATACTCACTAATCTTATCATTTTCTTTAGGCGGGGTAGATTACACCCAATACTTATCTTAGAAATTTCCCGTGCCTTCCTTACTTTAGAGCATTCTCTATTCTTACTCTTAACTCATATCCTTGCCTCGACACGTACTCTAGTGTACAATAACCTTTCTATTCATTCATATAACTATACGGAGTTCGTCATTCATTCGGTATTCGTCCAAAGGCGTTGTCTTCAAATAGTCATCATGAATATCGTTCTTCAAATTCTTCCACATAGGCGTTCCTTTTGACAGAGATAGCCACAAAGGCATCCTTTTGACAGAGATAGGCACAAATGCATCCTTTTGACAGAGATAGCCACAAATGCATCCTTTTGACAAAGATAGCCAAAAATGCATCCTTTTGATAGAGATAGACACAAAGGCTTTCTTATAACAGAGATTGCCACAAAGGTTTTGTAACGTCCTCGAAAGGGCCTATGCATTCTCAGTTTAATTGTACGAAATGACAAGTCTTAAGCACTATGAATAAATTTTTGGTATTTTTGGAATTCTAGAAATGCATAGAAATGGAAATGAACATTTTTGGAAACCTGAACATTTTTTGTAACCTGAACATTTTTGGAAACCTGAACATTTTTGGAAACCTAAACATTTTTGGAAATGTTTCAAAAATGGAAAGTGAACATTTCGAAACACGAAATGTAAGAAAAATGGCAAGTTACAGAGCCGATCGAAAATTTTAGGAAACTTGGAAATGACCCTAAAATGATGAGTTTTAAAGTTTAGAATAGGAAATTAAGGCAAGGGGGCCTTAAAGGTAAAAGTTGGTAAAATTTGACACACAAACGGGCTAGGAAAAGTGGCCTGAAGATGGCACTTATGGCTTATGGAAATGGCGCCACATGCAAGGTGTTGGGCCTGAGTTCGAGTCACTTGGGAAGCAAATAATGAAGGCTATATTTTTGCTTCCAGAAGGCTGAGGTGGACGGCACATGCTTCTAGAAATAAAGGTGTTTTATTCTCATTAATATGTGAATAATAAGTGATAAATGAAGGATTTTCTTTTAATATAATTATTGAGGAGATAAAAGATGGATTAAACACTTTTATTTTTAAATAAAAGAGATAATTTTATCACAAGGAAGAGTGGTGGCCAAGTCAAGGACTCTTGGCCTAGTAATTTCGGCTAAAGGAGGAGAGTTAGGCTATTCTCTCATCTTTTTCCTAAGTGTGCCGAAAATTCCCTAGCCCCTCTTTCTCTCTGCCAGAAATTTTTCCTAAGCAAAACTCCATCTTTTCTTCTCCTCTCCTTTGCTATTGTCGAGCCAAAACACTCTTTGATCCCCTCAAGTAAATCTCCATAGCCGAATCTCTGTGGCTCTAGGCAAGGAAGCAATCGGTCAAAGCATTAAAGGTAAGGTTAAGCATCATTCAAGTTCTTTTTCTTTTCTATTTTCCGAAAGAGAAGGGTCTAATCCCTATTCCTGTTTTATGGCCGAATCTACAAGGGGTTTATCAAGTTTCTACAACTTCGAATACAAGGAGGAATCTTCCGGGATTTAAGGATCTAAGGTAAGATAAATATATATTTGGTTGAAGGTTACGTTTTATATGTTAGATCTAACATATGAATTATAGGAATTTCAATATCACTAAAGGGAGCAAGGAACCGATTTTTGAGATCTCATCTTAAGGTAAGTGGTTATAATCGGCCAAGGTTCTTTCTTAAATGTCTAGATCTATTTGTTTTAATCAGAGACTAATCAAATCAGTGGATTTAATGGTTAGCCGATTTCAAGGGAAGAGCACAAACCTTCGGGATTTGATTATCAATCAAATCGGCAAACAAGGTAAGTGTTAGTAATACCATTCCTAGTAGGATTTGGTTTTAAAATCGAAAAGGTTATTAATATGTTTATGTATGGTGGGCCGAATATAGGAATTAACAGATCTAAAGCCTAAATCGGGATTTTCGGGATCTCAAGGAATCTATTAAGCAAATCAGGTGTGTACTCACACTAACTTTCGATATATCATATGGCAATTATTTTTAATATATGAATATGCATAAGAATGTGAATGTGGCTAAATACCATAAATATGGTAAAAGTACCCAGGTACGTTTCCTACTTTTGATAGGATTATGAATATGTATATTGTACATGTGAATAATGAGAAATTAAGTATGTTATGCATGATATAAAATCTATGGGGCATTCGGGATATATGTGAAAGGGGAAGAAGGTGTTGACTTCGGTCTCACCAACGGAATATGGTGACTACGGTCACAAAATTTGAATATGGTAACTTCGGTTACATTATCTGAATTTGGTAACTTCGGTTACATTATTTGAATATGGTGTCTAATGACACAAATTATATGGGCGATGAGCACGTCGACTGCAGCGACTGCCTTCGATGGTGTGTAGCGGATGGAGGGTTGACTTAGTAGTCCCCACGGTGTGATTGGCAGGTACGGGTGGTGTGTAGCGGATGGACAAATAGGCTTGGGTTTGGGTTGCATCACTCTCTTTATGCATATGTCTTTGATATGAACATGTATGCCAAATTGTTGAATGTTAGTTTGTGTACACATTGAGTCTGTTGACTCACCCCGTTGGGGAATATTTTTCAGGAGATGATCAGTAATGGACCGGGTCGGCAGGAGCTAAAGGTGGCCATGCATAGCAAGGAAAGACTTTTATTATTTGGGATCATTATTTATATTAAGTACTTAAATTTTATTATTTTGGGTTTTGATTGATGTAATAAGGCCATAAGGCCCAAGTGAATTTCTTTATTTCTTTTTGCTTTACTATTGGATATTATGTCACGAACTAATTTGGATGTAAGTAAGTACAAAATTACTTTTCTTAAAAATGAACTCAAAAATTCTTTTGTCACCTTAATTAAATTGGATTTAAAAAAAATTAAATAAATGGGTTTTTAATCTAAGCCCAACCCAAAATTTAAATTTTCCGAAAATACACAAATTTTCTCTAGAAACAAAGAATTTTGAAACCAGTTTACTCAAGGAACATACCAGATCCTGTTCGGGCTCGTGGGTAGGGTGTGGGGTGTTTCATTTGGTATCGAGAGCCAGCTTTAAACTCTCGGCACGTGGGGCTAAGGCCCAAAACGTTTTTAATTCGAGCCCAAATGATTTTCTTGAAATAAAGCGGTATTCTAGCATGGCACCTAAGTCTCCGACCATGATCCACCGTGTAAGTACCCTAACTTTATGTGTGATTCGTGATTGATGAATCAGATAAGGGTAGAAAAGGCATGGAACGTAGAATAGAATGATAGGAACATGAACCCTAGGGCTAGATTACTCAAACACAAAACCACATAAGACTTAATGCACTAAACAAACCTATGGCTAAGTCACGAGAGCTAGGGTGTGGTAACCCCAGACGCATGTCTAGGATTGGATCATCCTAAGAGCTCAGTATTTAAGCAGCCCTCTAGTGACTCACCTCCTCTCCGCAGAATCCTACAGTGCGTAGCTTCGGTTCACCCTAACTCGGAGGGCTCAGCGGTGTGGCAACCTCTGTGCGCATGTCTAGGAATGGTTTCGATGGGAGCTTGGTATTTAAGCAGTCCGCGTGACTCACCTCCTCTCCATTCGAATCCTACCTGGTGCGTAGCTTTGGTTCACCCTGACCAAAGAGGGCTCGGTCATAGGCTAAACCTAATGACTAAAACCCGAAAGGGAACTAGCCATCTTTTAAAAAAAAAAAAAAGAACCCATAAAGTTTTACAACTTTTGGAATATCCCTAACTTACTAAATTTTACCAATTTACCCTGATTTATGGAAAATTACCAAAATACCCCGAGGTCAAAAAAATTACCGAAACGCCCTGGATTCCAAATTTTTTCTTTCCCAAAATTACTCCGGAACTTTAAAATTTCCAAAATACTTTTGACAAGATCACCGAGGAACTTTCTGTTTGAAAAATTACGAAAATGCCCCTGTAGGATAAAATTACGAAAATACCCCTGGGTAGTGGAAAAACAATAACAATGAAAACTACAACATTTCTCTGAATGAATGAAAGTTCATAATTGTTTGATGGATGGATGAATGAATGAAAGACTGTGTGCTTGTGTGAATACGAAAGAACCACTCCTAAAACTTTTTCCATAAAACTCCTTCGCGGATAATAAGTGGAACAATGACTAATCCATAAAACCTTTTAATCAGATCTCGACGCTAGAAATGAGCTCCAGAGGACGTGGTCGTCGTGGACGAGGTAGAGGAAGGATGATCGTGTCGTAACCCGTTAGATCGGGTCGTGGTTTACGACAATGAGATACCACCGCCACCACCACCCCCAGCTGTTAATGTGGAGCAGCAAGCTCAGACGGGGGAAGATGCTGTGTCGCAGGCTGTGCTGCGAGTTTTGGAGTTGGTGGCTGGTGCAGGAGGAAATTCGGGAAATCGAAAATCTGTGCCTGAACGGCTCCGAGCTAATGGAGCTGAGATGTTTCGTGGAGTGTCGGGAGTGGCACCCAGTACAGCTGAGTATTGGTTGGAAGCGACGGAGCGCATCATGGATGAGCTCGACCTGACCCCTGAGGAGAAGTTGAAAGGAATGGTGGCACCGCACGCGCGATGAAGAGTATCGGTGGTGGTTAATCATGCGAGATGGTGCTATGGCGGAGGATCGACACAGGAATATGTTAAGGAGGCATTCCAGAAGAAATATGTGGGAACCAGGTATACAGACGAGCAAAGAAAAGCTTTTCTGGGGCTAGTTCAAGGGAACAAGTCCGTAGTAGAATATGAGGCAGAATTTCTAAGGTTGAGCCGTTATGCTCGAGGGGTAGTAGCGACTGAACATGAACGCTGTGTCCGATTTGAGGACGGACTGAGAGACGACACAGATCGTTGATAGCACCGCATCGTGAGCGAGAGTTCTCTTCTTTGGTGGAAAAGGCCAAGGTGGCCGAGGGAATTAAAGATGCTACCAAGCAGGCTGTGGACAAAAATAAGCCTAAGAGAGGTTTTGGACCATCTGGAAAGGGTCATAAGAGGCCTAGGGTTGATGGGCCACGAAATCAACAAGTGGTGCGGCCGGCGATGACGCCCTTGTGAGCATTGTGGAAAGAAGCACTTGGGAGAGTGCTGGAGAAAGACGGGTGGATGTTTCAAATGTGGATCCAAGGACCATATGCTTAAGGATTGTCCCAAACAACCAGATGAGAGCCGACCGGCGATCCGTAATGCTAACCGGTGGTAGAGGCGGACAAAGAAATCTCGATGGGGTCGTGGTTCGGCTAACAGAGGTAATGGTGCCGGCGCAGAGGCCGTGGAGCACTGTGGTCGAGGTGCTACTAATGCGTAAGCAAGGCAACCGGGATTGGTTTATGCGGTTCGTCGAAGGGAGGATGGTGACGCACCGGATGTAATAACCGGTACGTTCTTCATTTCTGACAAACCCTATTTTGCTCTGATTGATGTGGGCTCGACCCATTCCTATGTTGCTTGTAGGGTAGTGGAAACACTAGGCCTAGAATCAGAACTCTCTGATAGACAGATGACTGTAGTAAGCCCATTAGGCCAAACCGTAGTGGTAGACAAGATCTTTCGGAATGTACCCCTAGAGATTCAGGGAGTAAACTTTCGGGCCGATTTAATGGAACTACCCTTCGGGGAGTTTGAACTTATACTCGGAATGGATTGGTTAGTAGAACACCGAGCCGTGTTGGATTGTGTGGCTAAACGGATGAAGCTAAGAACCCCGGAGGATAAAGTGGTAGCTATGATCGGAGAAAGGAGGAACTACTTGTCTAACGTGGTTTCGCTTTGAAAGGCCGAGAAGATGGTTAAGAAGGGGTGTAAGGCATTCTTAGCCTTCATTAGTACGATAGGTGGGAAGGAGGAAGGTATTAATGGAGTTAGGACGGTAAGGGACTTCGTGGATGTATTTCCAGAGGAATTACAGAATACCCCAGATAGGGAGGTGGAGTTTGGGATAGATTTGCTACCGTGAACAGCTCCCGTGTCAATTGCTTCATACCGAATGGCGCCAAAGGAGTTAGTTGAGCTCAAGGCTCGGATCCAAGAATTTTGGATCGGGGTTCATTCGACCCAATGTGTCTCCATGGGGAGCACCAGTCTGTTTGTGAAGAAGAAGGATGGAACTATGCGTATGTGCATAGACTACCGTCGATTGAATAAACCCGACCATCAAGAACAAGTATCCTTTGCCAAGGATAGACGACTTGTTCGATCACCAAAAGGGCACCAGTGTTCTCGAAGATAGACCTAAGGTCGGGTTATCACCAGTTAAAGGTGAAGGAGGCAGATATCCACAAGACGGCCTTTAGGACAAGGTACGGCCATTTTGAGTTTGTGGTGATGCCGTTTGGATTGACGAACGCTCCAGCCGCGTTCATGGATATGATGAATCGGGTTTTCCAACCCTATTTGGATAGGTTCGTCGTTGTGTTCATCGACGATATTTTGGTGTATTCTAAGTCGGAAGAGGAGCATGATGAGCATCTCCGAGTTGTGTTACAAGTGTTAAGGGAGAAGAAGCTTTATGCCAAATTCAGCAAGTGTGAATTTTGGCTTAAGGAGGTGGCATTTTTAGGACATGTGGTATCCGCAGAGGGAATAAGACTGGACCCTAGGAAGATTGAAGCAGTGTTGGATTGGAAACCACCTAGGTCCGTGGTGAAATCCAAGTTTCTTAGGTTTGGCAAGGCTATTACGAGAGGTTCGTGGAAGGGTTCTCGTCAATAGCCGCGCTTTGACAAAGTTGCTAAGGAAGGAAGTACCCTTTGAATGGACAGATAAGCAACAAGAGAGCTTTGAAAAGCTTAAGAAGGTGTTAACTAAGCTCTCGTGCTAGTTCAACCGAGAGGCAAGGATTTTGTGGTGTATTGTGACGCTTAGCATACGGGATTAGGATGTGTGCTAATGCAAGATGGAAAAGTGGTCGCGTATGCGTCTCGGCAATTAAGGCCTCATGAGGTTAACTACCCAACTCATGACTTGGAACTAGCAGCAGTGGTCTTTGCCCTTAAGGTTTGGAGGCACTACCTTTATGGAGAAAGGTCAGTTATCTACACAGACCACAAGAGCCTTAAGTATTTGTTGACTCAGAAGGAGTTGAACTTGAGGCAGCGAAGGTGGGTGGAATTACTGAAAGACTACGATTGTTTGATAGAATATCATCCGGGCAAGGCGAATGTGGTAGCCGATGCTCTGAGTAGGAAGGTTGTGTCGGATCTAAGGGCTTTGTTCGCTCACTTAAGTCTATATGATGATGGAAGCTTTGTTGGCGAGTTGCAAGTCAAGCCTACATGGTGAAGGAGGTGAAAGAGGGCCGCCATGCGAGATAAGGATCTAAGTGCTAAGTTACTGCAAAAGTACGTAACGGAGAAGTAAAGGATTATGGCGTCATTGATGGTGGAGCATCTTGTGCTACAAAGGAAAAGTTTGCATGCCGAGGGACAAGTGAGTTGAGACAAAGGATTCTTCGGGAAGCGCATGGTAGCCCTTATGCTATGCATCCCGGAGGCATTAAGTCGTGTATAGAGATTTAAGAGAACAATTTTGGTGGCCTGATCTTAAGCGGGAAGTGACGAGTGTGGGAAAGTGTCCGGCGTGTCGACAAGTCAAGGCTAAACACCAAGTTCCATCGGGATTACTTCAACCAATTGAGATTCCCCAATGGAAGTGGGAAAGGATTACCATGGACTTCGTTAGTGGGCTTCCCCACGCCTACTAAGAAGGACTCGGTATGGGTGATAGTGGACCGTTTGACCAAGACCGCGCACTTTATTCCTGAAGGTTGATTATTCTCTCGAGAATTAACCAAGCTATATGTGGCGGAGATCGTAAGGTTGCATGGAGTACCATGATCGATCATCTCCGATCAAGACCCAAGGTTTACGCCTCGATTTTGGAAGGCACTCCATCAAGCTTTAGGCACTAAGTTAGACTTCTCAACGGCTTTTCATTCACAATCGACGGGCGATCAACGGGTTATACAAGTGTTGGAGGATATGTTGAGAGGCCGTGTGTGGTGGATTTTCGAGGAAGTTGGGAAGATTACTTGCCTTTAGCCGAGTTCGCCTACAACAACGACTATCGTGCAAGCATACGGATGGCACCATACTGAAGCATTGTACTGGTAGGAAGTGTAGAACACCTACTTGTTGGACCGAGTTAGGAGAACGTCGAGTTTTGGGTCCAGAGTTAGTGGCTGAAACGGAAGAGAAAGTTGAGATAATTCGGGCACGATTGAAGGAAGCCTCTGATAGGCAAAAGTCGTACGCCGACCTTAAGCGGAAGGAGATAGAGTTCGAAGTGGGAGACCAAGTGTTCTGAAGGTCTCACCTTGGAAGAAGGTAATGAGGTTCTCATCGCAAAGGGAAGCTAAGCCCAAGGTTTATAGGGCCCTATAGAGTATTGAAGCGAAGTTGGGCGGTGGCATACCAGTGGAATTACCGCCAGAGTTACAACAAATGCACGATGTTTTCCATGTGTCCATGTTACGTCGTTACCGATCGGATCCGTCCCATGTGGTACCAATTGAAGAGGTGGAGCTAAGGCCGGACTTATCCTACGAGGAAGAACCGATTCGAATCTTGGAACGTGATGTGAAAGTACTACGAAGGAAGTCGCGCCTCTAGTCAAAGTATTATGGCGCAATCATGGATCGGAAGAAGCTTCGTGGAGTCGAAGAGACAATGCGACAAAGAATACCTCGATTGTTTAGTTAGGAAATTTCAAGGACGAAATTTTGTTTAAGGGGGGTAGAACTGTAACGTCCTCGAAAGGGCCTATGCATTTTCAGTTTAATTGTACGAAATGACAAGTCTTAAGCACTATGAATAAATTTTTGGTATTTTTGGAATTCTAGAAATGCATAGAAATGGAAATGAACATTTTGGAAACTCGAACATTTTGGAAACACAGAACATTTTGAAACCTAAACATTTTTGGAAATGTTTCAAAATGGAAAGTGAACATTTCGAAAACTGAAATGTAAGAAAAATGGCAAGTTACTGAGTCGATCGAAAATTTTAGGAAACTTGGAAATGACCCTAAAATGATGAGTTTTAAAGTTTAGAATAGGAAATTAAGGCAAGGGGGCCTTAAAGGTAAAAGTTGGTAAAATTTGACACACAAACGGGCTAGGAAAAGTGGCCTGAAGATGGCACTTATGGCTTATGGAAATGGCGCCACATGCAAGGTGTTGGGCCTGAGTTCGAGTCACTTGGGAAGCAAATAATGAAGGCTATATTTTTGCTTCCAGAAGGCTGAGGTGGACGGCACATGCTTCTAGAAATAAAGGTGTTTTATTCTCATTAATATGTGAATAATAAGTGATAAATGAAGGATTTTCTTTTAATATAATTATTGAGGAGATAAAAGATGGATTAAACACTTTTATTTTTAAATAAAAGAGATAATTTTATCACAAGGAAGTGTGGTGGCCAAGTCAAGGACTCTTGGCCTAGTAATTTCGGCTAAAGGAGGAGAGTTAGGCTATTCTCTCATCTTTTTCCTAAGTGTGCCAAAAATTCCCTAGCCCCTCTTTCTCTCTGCCGAAATTTTTCCTAAGCAAAACTCCATCTTTTCTTCTCCTCTCCTTTGCTATTGTCGAGCCAAAACACTCTTTGATCCCTGTTAAATCTCCATAGCCGAATCTCTGTGGCTCTAGGCAAGGAAGCAATCGGTCAAAGCATTAAAGGTAAGGTTAAGCATCATTCAAGTTCTTTTTCTTTTCTATTTGCCGAAAGAGAAGGGTCTAATCCCTATTCCTGTTTTATGGCCGAATCTACAAGGGGTTTATCAAGTTTCTACAACTTCGAATACAAGTAGGAATCTTCCGGGATTTAAGGATCTAAGGTAAGATAAATATATATTTGGTTGAAGGTTACGTTTTATATGTTAGATCTAACATATGAATTATAGGAATTTCAATATCACTAAAGGGAGCAAGGAACTGATTTTTGAGATCTCATCTTAAGGTAAGTGGTTATAATCGGCCAAGGTTCTTTCTTAAATGTCTAGATCTATTTGTTTTAATCAGAGACTAATCAAATCAGTGGATTTAATGGTTAGCCGATTTCAAGGGAAGAGCACAAACCTTCGGGATTTGATTATCAATCAAATCAGCAAACAAGGTAAGTGTTAGTAATACCATTCCTAGTAGGATTTGGTTTTAAAATCGAAAAGGTTATTAATATGTTTATGTATGGTGGGCCAAATATAGGAATTAATGTGATCTAAAGCCTAAATCGGGATTTTCGGGATCTCAAGGAATCTATTAAGCAAATCGTGTGTACTCACACTAACTTTCGATATATCATATGGCAATTATTTTTAATATATGAATATGCATAAGAATGTGAATGTGGCTAAATACCATAAATATGGTAAAAGTACCTGTGCACGTTTCCTACTTTTGATAGGATTATGAATATGTATATTGTACATGTGAATAATGAGAAATTAAGTATGTTATGCATGATATAAAATCTATGGGGCATTCGGGATATATGTGAAAGGGAAGAAGGTGTTGACTTGGTCTCACCAACGGAATATGGTGACTACGGTCACAAAATTTGAATATGGTAACTTCGGTTACATTATCTGAATTTGGTAACTTCGGTTACATTATTTGAATATGGTGTCTAATGACACAAATTATATGGGCGATGAGCACGTCGATCGCAGATGGATCGCCTTCGATGGTGTGTAGCGGATGGAGGGTTGACTTAGTAGTCCCCACGGTGTGATTGGCATGTACGGGTGGTGTGTAGCGGATGGACAAATAGGCTTGGGTTTGGGTTGCATCATTCTCTTTATGCATATGTCTTTGATATGAACATGTATGCCAAATTGTTGAATGTTAGTTTGTGTACACATTGAGTCTGTTTGACTCACCCTCGTTGGGGAATATTTTTGAGAGATGATCAGTAATGGACCGGGCCTAGGTAGGGCGAGAGCTAAAGGTGGCCATGCATAGTAAGGAAAGACTTTTTATTATTTGGGACTGTTATTTATATTAAGTACTTAAATTTTATTATTTTTGGGTTTTGATTGATGTAATAAGGCCATAAGGCCCAAGTGAATTTCTTTATTTCTTTTTGCTTTACTATTGGATATTATGTCACGAACTAATTTGGATGTAAGTAAGTACAAAATTACTTTTCTTAAAAATGAACTCAAAAATTCTTTTGTCACCTTAATTAAATTGGATTTAAAAAAAATTAAATAAATGGGTTTTTAATCTAAGCCCAACCCAAAACGAAATTTTCCTGAAAATACACAAATTTTCTCTAAGAAACAAAGAATTTTGAAACCGGTTTACTCAAGGAACATACCAGATCCGGTTCAGGCTCGTGGGCCGGGTGTGGGGTGTTTCAGGTTTTCTTACAGAAACTGCCACAAAGGCACTTCTTTAACAGAGATAGCCACAAAGGCTCACTTATACAGTAATTGGTGCTTTTGACGATAGGGATTCGCCTATACTCATCGTCGTGAGGTTTGCTCGTCATCGCTGGTACTCACCCAACCGTCTTTTACATATTCTATATGATGTCGTGGCCCAGCCAAGGTCTTAGATTATATGTTCTTCAGAGTGTCATGAACTTTTCCTTTTAGAGATTCATGTTTTTAGTCCCGAAAGACCCTTCAGATGACTCTAGAGACAAACATAGACACTTCATATAGACTCATACTTGACAGACTCGCTCATAACTAACTTACTCATGCCAGACTCTTTCGTAACAGACTTATTCATATCATCAAAACACACATATACACACTTTACATATTCAGACATGTTATCCTTAGATATCATATCTATTTTCCATACAAATCGTTCATATAAAGTTCATTAGACATACATTTCACACAGAATCATCACATCATGCATTCCTAGCTCATTTTTCACAGAAGTTCTAACATGCATAATACACTTGCAAAAGTCGACTTAGAAACTAACCTTATAACCTTAAAGATAGCTTAAACTTCAGACCTAGCCCCTTTCTTCTTGGAATCAACCAATTGAGCTCCAGATCCTTCATTCAACTAGATGTTATGGCCTCCTCGCCTCATCAGATAGAGACACTTTGTTAGAGTTCATTCGAGTAAACTTTAACCTCTAGTTTAACTCAGACACATCACTAAGCCTTACTTCTTCAAGTATACTTACAGATTTGCACTTCTTTAGCAGACACAGTCATGAAACGTATTTTGTTGAGAGGGAAATCACTAGCAGAAATCAGGGCTTTAGACTCATCTATTGGGAGGCAGCTTACTAGCAGAAAACCAAAGCTCCATACGTGTCTTTTTGGGAGCATCCTTCATCTTCTCAAGGGCCTTATCCTTAGGAAATGAGACAACCCCTTTAACTTTACCTGATTGTCCTTTTAACTTAACTCAAGTTCTCATGGGGACTTGGTAAAGGTCAGGTCCAAAATGAGTGACTTATCAAAATTGGCCACGTCTAATAGGCTTACCTGATACTCCTTTAACTCTTCTAACTCACATTTGGTTAGTTCCCAGCCAGCTTTCCTTACAAATAGACTGGTATAGGGACCGCTTTAGTCACTGGAGGTATTATGCCTTCTGGCGTGGCCTCATACCTCATAACCATCCTTTTCGTTTCATTTATCATCCTAATCTGACTAGCAATCATTGTCTACTTATTTCCATATCAGAGTCTTCCCATTCTATATGTCAAAAATGCATTTGGGAGACTACTACCACTTAATAAAATATTCCTCTCTATGGTTCATTAACTGTTCCTATTATAGAAGGTCATATAAACAGAACACTCTCGATTCGCCTACTCTTTACGCTAGAATGGCCCCTTTTTGGGCAAACACTACTTAGCTTATCATACATCTTTATAACCAGGCGTCTTATTCATATACCTATACCCTTAACACTATTCTTGATTCATCATACTTAGTTTTCCCAAAGGTTAGCCATAGACTTCATTCCTTCAGGATCCTTCAGACTAGAGTGTCATTAGCGTACTCAAAAAGTAACTTATTACTTAATTCAATCTTAACGTTGGGCACTTAAAACTATCCTTTTAAGCCTTATTCCTATGGACTATATTTCCAACTTTCAGGACTTCGTCCAAGGGCGTACTTGTGAACTTCTATTTCTTAAATGAATCCATCAGTTCATTATTTAGAACTCATTCTAAAATTCGTACTTCTAAAACAACACTTGAATACTAGGGCTTCGCCGAGCGGGATGTTACATTAAAGGCATTCTACTAATTCAACTAGGGTTTCACTTCCTCTCCCTATAAATAAATGGCAACAGTAGGGCTAAAAATACAAGAAGTTATATACAACTTTGAGATATTGTTATTCTGCCACAAAATAGTGAGAATTTATTTCTAAGTATAAATTCTATTTCTAAGAATAATAATTCTACCGATTTCTATAAGAGTGGGAGAGGGAGAAAGAGAGAGAGAGAGAGAGAGAGATTTACTTTCCTACTGAAAGCAAAGGAAATAATTTTTGGTTCTGTGTTTGATTCAAAATTATTCAAGCCCACACTTGAAGCAGTTCGTGATACGAGAATAGTGAAGAAGGTCATTCGGTTGAAAGCCAGGAATGTCTAGGAACCGTCTAGCCCAAAACACAGGTACTATTTCAGGAAAATTTTGTTTCTATAAATATCACAAATTGGCTGGATTTTCAAAAAAAAATTGTTGTGTAAGAAAATCATTTTCGAACCAGATTTATTCCAACGATAAGATCCTATGTTGTCGCAACAAGTCTGACAGTGAGCAAAATGCTACAATGCCAAGGATTTGTATCAATACTTCTCCAAAGGTACATGTAATTCTCCCAAGAAGTAATTGTATTTCTCTAGAGGTACCTGTATCGCAGCTTCAGTTTGCCAACTACTGTAACACCCCAAACCCGGCCCAAACGCTACGACCAGATCTGGTATGCTACGGGGTTTATTGTTAAAAACTTTACTTAAATTGATTTTAGAAAATCTCAGTTTCTTTACTTAGGCATTTGGTAAAAATAAGATATTTGTTGGAAACCTTTGTTTTTACGTTGAACATGTTTGGAAAACCCATTTTATTACTTTTTGAGACTTAAGTCCTTGAACATAAATTTTAAATCGTAAACATCAAGAAATAAAATAAAGAAAACGATAACCTAAGCCCAGGCCTTATTACATAATTAATCCCAAAATTATAACTTAAATAAAAAAGCTGAAATAGTCTATGAAATTAAATAACTTGATGGCCCTCGAGTCCGTCTCCTTGCCTCCCATGTCCACGATCTACTGCTCATCTGAAAGAGTAGGAAAAATAAAAGGGTGAGTCACCAAGACTCAGTGTATAAATCCCGAAACACACAACGACCTGAGGCCCACAAACACATTATGAGCCCTGGCCCATACATAAAGGCAACAATCATATTTACATAATAAATAATAAATGATGAATAGCCCAACCCAACCTAGAATTCCATCCTCTACACACCAACCCGTACCAACCATCACACCTCGGGGATTTCTACAATCAACCCTCCATCTGCTACACACCATAACAACAGCCGTACTGCCTATTCCTATTAATCAGGAATCATTAAACGTGGCATAGCCACCGATCACTATGTGACCTAACATTTCAATTTGTGGTCTAACCACCGATCACCATGTGACCTATTATGCACTTCCCCTTCATTATCATAATCCCACCCCATGCATACACACATGAAAAATTGAAAACATCATACCATCTTTAAGAGAACAGGCTTTCATATATACATTTATCGATACACATAGAGATTTCTATGATTGCGTACCTGGCATCCATTGCCTACCCTTTTTGGGTAACACGACTGTTCATACAGCCTACTTTTCCGGCTTTTAGCCCATAACACATGTATATAAACAGGTTAAGTAGTGTGATAGAGATCTACACACCTGATTACCGATAAAATGATACTTCCTATGTCGACGCTATCCGTAGTCGACACAACTGCTATCTGCCTAAGGTGTTGTTCAGAAGCCGGTCCACAACCCGGTGGCCAATCTCGAACCGCTGACACCGCACGTTTCTTAAACTTAGGGATTGGGTTTACAGATCCAATCCTCACATTTGCCTGATCCATATTCGATTCCATCAAAAGTCCTTGTCAGAACTACTATAACGAAATAGGGTTGTTAAACCATAACATATGGTTAAGATATCAAATGTGTTAGCAAATCTAACGGAAATCTAAAGAGAACCCCCTTACCTTAAAATCCCAAAATTAGAGACTAGCGATTTCCGCTTTTAGATCTAGGCGATCGAGTTTCCTTCAAATCCCGAATACCGCCCAAAACGCAAAAAAGAGAGAAAGTATTAGCCTCAATCGACAGCCTTTAACAAACCAAGTGGCCATTCGGCCTTGACTCCTAAAAACGAAAGAGATCTTAAGAAATAACAAGAGTCGACACCTACCTTAATAGAGGAGTTTCGGCTACTCTTAGGAGATTTCGGCTTTTTTAAGCGAAAAGTCGAAGTGAAGATGATTCAAAGAAGTCTATGATGATTCAAATTTTAATAAAGAAATCGGGGAAGAGGAAAAGAGAATTTCTACAGACTAGGGGTGGTTTCGGCCTTAGCAAGGATCAAAAGAATATAGAGGAAGGATTATGAGGTTTCGGCTTTTAGAAGAAAGAAGAGAAAATAATAATGGAGTTTTCGGCTTTTATTCAGAGAAGAAGAGAAAGAAAAGATAGAAACTCTAAATGCCAAAATAAAGAAAAGAACCTCCCCGACTATTTAAAGTTTCGGCACTCCTACTAACCAAAAGCCTAATTTCCCTCTTTGACAACTAAAACCAGTTAATTAGTAAGGGAAATTTCGGCACCCCTTAGCCATATCAGAAACCGATTTCTCCTCCCCCTCAGAGTTTGAAATTTGGCCACCACTGTGACCAACAGATCAGATCCTAAATTTCCTCCCTTATCTTCCATGTTATCAACTATAATATCAGCATTATCCCCTTCACCTAAATCCTCCTATTTTTAAGCCTTGTTGCCGTCCAACTCCACTTAATTAATTGCCAAAAATTAGCTAACTTAAATTAAAAGAGTTGGGCTCCAAGAAACTTGAATTTGGGCCCCTTACTCCCTTGTGTGGCATCACCCCCTTGCTCTCTAAGTGGCGCTACTGACCACCGGGCCACAAGCCCATTTGTGTTTTAAAACATAGCTAATATATGTTATGCCCTAACTTATCAAGCTTTCCACTAAAGTGTTCAAACAAGAATTTTAACTACAGCCTCGCCCCAAACCTGAGCCCAATTTGGACCCCTAATACTTAAATTAACACATTAAACATATCCACCCATTAAACGCACATGCCCAAAAATTCAGGATGTTACAGTTCTACCCCCTTAAAAGAAATTTCGTCCTCGAAATTACCTGGTCAGAAAAGATGGGGGTATTGCTGCCGCATCGCTTCCTCTGGTTCCCACGTAGCCTCCTCAGAACCATGATTCTTCCATAACCTTAACCAACGGAACCATTTTCCTTCGCAACACCTTAACATCACGATCCAGAAATTCCACCGATTCCTCTTCGAAGGATAGATCAGGTCTTACCTCGATTTCCTCCACAGGCACAACATGGGACAGATCCGAATGATAATGTCTTAACATAGAGACGTGAAACACATCATGAATCTGGCTTAGCTCAGAAGGTAACTCTAGCTGATAAGCTACCGGTCCTACTCGTTTCAACACTCGATATGGTCCGATAAAACTGGGACTTAATTTACCCTTTCGACCAAACCTTAATACTTTCTTCCATGGTGACACACTTGGTCGAATAAACCCTCTATCCAGCAACTCCTGAATCTGCGCTTTCAATTCCACCAACTCCTTTAGCGCCATCCTATATGGAGCAATAGATACTTTGCGCTGTTCCTCAAGAAGATCGATACCAAACTCCACTTCACGATCCGGGGTAATCCTAAGCTCTTCCGGGAAAACATCGGAAATTCCTTCACCGCCCGACATCTCCGATAGATTAGTTCCTTGGCTTCCAGAGCCCGAACAAACATTAGCATTGCCTCGCATCCTTTCCTCACCATCCTTTCGCCCTTAAGGCGGACACACCACATTTGACCAACGGTTCCCCTTTCACCTATCACCAACACTTCACCATCATCGAGTCCTTAACACCATACGCTTGGTCGCACGTACCCAAGTTCGCTTGATACTTCACTAACCAATCCATTCCTAAGATCAAATCGAACTCCTAAACGGCGGTTCCATCGAGATCAACCCGAAAAGCTACCCCTTGAACTTCCGGTGTACATCCTTATACGGTTTGTTCACCACTACGCTTTGTCCTAGAGGGCTTACTACGAGTCATCTCCCTAGAAAAAGTCTCATATCCTATGTTCGAGTTCCCGCTATAGCACTAGCAACATAAGAGTCGTCGAACCAATATCAATCAAGGCGGTGTAAGGCAAACCGAAAATTAAAAACGTGTATCGGTTATAACATCCGGTCGCGCCGACCTCCTCTCGGCGTCTTGCAAAGATAGACTAACCCCTGTGCTCTCCTCGGCATTTCCTGCCTTGGCCCGGTGCTCCACGACCCCGACCAAACCGTTACCACCTGGGCCGACCACGACCTCTCTGTGGCTGCTGACCACCTCTTCCTGGTTGTGCATTCCCTTGGCCCATGGGCCCTTCACTGCCCCGTTGCTGCGGACAGTTTCTAACTTGATGGTCCGTAGATCCACACCTAAAGCACTTCCCACTACCTGTCCAACACTCGCCTACATGGAATTTACCACATCGAACACACTTATGTGTCTGACCAACAGCAGCAGGTCTCTCTTCCCGTCTCGGCCCGTCTGACCTGGGCCTTTTCTGAGTACGCCCAGCTGCCCCTGACGATCCAAAATTCCTCTTACTTCCACCCCTTTCTCTATCCCGATTTAGTTTCTCTGTCTGCTTCACCTCCTCAGCTATCTTAGCTTTTTCCACAAGCACAGCAAATTCCCTCTCCCGCTGTGGAGCTATCAATACACGCAAATCATCCCTCAGACCATCTTCAAACCGAATACAACGTTCATGGCCTGTGGCCACCATTCCTCGAGCATAACGGCTAAGGCGTAAGAATTCAGCTTCGTACGCAGCCACCGACCTACTTCCTTGCACCAGATTCAGAAATGCTCTACGCTGCGCATCCACATAGCTCGTCCCGATGTACTTACTTTGAAATGCCGTCTTGAGGATATCCCAGGTGGTACGGTCAGCCACCGCACCATCGTTAACCGTAAGCCACCATTGATACACTTCGTCCCGCAGAAGAGATACAACCCCGTTCAACTTCTCCTCCTCCGTGAAATCCAAATCATCCATTATGCGTTCAACTGTCTCCAACCAATACTCAGCTGAACTCGGGGCTATACCAGAAATTCTCCTAAACACTTCCGCCCCATTGGCTCTAAGTCACTCCGGCACAGATTTCCGGGCTCCTGTGCCCATGCCTGCCCCAGCAACCCTCTCTAGAACCCTTAACATCGCCTGAGATACCGCATCATCTCCGGCCGTCTGGTCCTGAAATTCCTCCTCCGCAGCTGGTGGTACCGGTATCTCGTTTCCAGATCCATGGCCAGACCCTACTGGTTCTGACACTGTTATCCTACCCCTACCACGACCATGCGGCGGACGTCCACGACCTCTTGTACTCATTCTACTGATTCGCGTTTATCTGACTAGAAATTTTATGAATTATTAGTTTTCTTCCACTGATTAACCACGAATAGTCTTATGAATAGTAGTTTTAAGAGTAGTTCTTTCGAATTCGTAATTATATCTACAATTCAGTCTCAAGTCTGCATCTTCTAGTTCTAGGAAGCACATACATTCAATCATTTAACATCAACATACAAATAGCATCCACGAACTTACATTCATCACCTAAGGGTATTTTCATCATTTCACTACCCAGGGGTATTTTCGTAATTTATCCTATAGGGGGTATTTTCATAATTTTCTGAAATAGGGTTCCTTGGTGATTTTGTGAAAGAAGGTATTTTGGTAATTTTGTAATCTGGGGGTATTTCAGTAATTTTACAATCTGGGGGTATTTTGGTAATTTTATAAATCAGGGATATTTTGGTCATTTATAAATCAAGGGTAATTTAGTAATTTTACAAAATAGAATGGTTGGTCCCTTTCGGGTTTTAGTTATAGATTTTGGCCCGTCAACAAGTCCTCATGACTAAGGTGAATGCACCACTACGCACTGTAGGATTCCAAATGAAAGGAGGTGAGTCACTAGGATCGCTTAAATACCAAGCTCTCCTCGAATCCAATCCTAGACATGCGTATGCCATGTTGCCACACCCTAATCTCGCGACTTGTTCACGGGTTTGTTTGGTTGGATTAAATCTTATGAATTTAGAGAGTTGTTTAAACTAAGCCTAAAGTCCATCAATGTCTAATACACTAGCCTACGCCCATCAAGCCCATCAAGCCCAACATACATATCACATCCAAAAGTTTAGAATGCTTACCTGCGTGGATCGGGTGCCGGTAGACTCGAAGGCCATATCTTTATCCAAAACATTTTTCTCAAATTCACATCATTGTCAAATCACCTACTAGACCCATTCACAGCCCGAGTTTTGAACTGGGCTCTGATACCAAAATGTAACACCCCAAACCCGGCCCAAACGCTACGACCAGATCTGGTATGCTACGGGGTTTATTGTTAAAAACTTTACTTAAATTGATCTTAGAAAATCTCAGTTTCTTTACTTAGGCATTTGGTAAAAATAAGATATTTGTTGGAAATCTTTGTTTTTACGTTGAACATGTTTGGAAAACCCATTTTATTACTTTTTGAGACTTAAGTTCTTGAACATAAATTTTAAATCAGTAAACATCAAGAAATAAAATAAAGAAAATGATAACCTAAGCCCTGGGCCTTATTACATAATTAATCCCAAAATTATAACTTAAATAAAAAAACCGAAATAGTCTATGAAATTAAATAACTTGATGGCCCTCGAGTCCATCTCGGCTCCCATGTCCACGATCTCCTGCTCATCCGAAAGAGTAGGAAAAATAAAAGGGTGAGTCACCAAGACTCAGTGTATAAATCCCGAACACACAACGACACTGAGGCCCACAAACACATTATGAGCCCCGCCCATACATAAAGGCAACAATCATATTTACATGATAAATAATAAATGATGAATAGCCCAACCCAACCTAGAATTCCATCCTCTACACACCAACCCGCACTAACCATCACACCTCGGGATTTCTACAATCAACCCTCCATCTGCTACACACCATAACGACAATCGTCTCGCCATTCCTATTAATCAGGAATCATTAAACGTGGCATAGCCAACGATCACTATGTGACCTAACATTTGAATATATGGTCTAATCACCGATCACCATGTGACTTATTATGCACTTCCCCTTCATTATCATAATCCCACCCTATGCATACTGTAACACCCCAACCCCGGCCTATGCGTTAAGACCAGACTTGGCATGCCACATAAAACGAACTTACACTTAAGCATCAATGTTTTTAATGAAAACAATTCTTGAAACCAATTTTGAAGTTGGAGTTTATCAAAAATCAAGATTTATTTGAACACCATGTTTTTTTAAAACATAAGAATTTACAAATTGATTTTCATAGAAATAATTGGTTAAAAACTTTAATAATTGGTTGAAATAAATTTATAAAAGAGTTTTCACAAAATTTTACGAGTAAGTGATATATAAAAAATCCTCTTTTATACGCAAGTTTAAGAAAACATTTATAAAAGATTAACAACCCCATTAAAGTAGCTAAAACATATTAAAATCCATCCACGCATAAAAATCCATAAAAATAATACCGAGGCCTTATTACATCGCAATTGAAATAGTACTTAAATAAAAATACTTAAAAGAAGTTCAAAGTTTTTATAACTCATCATTCGTAGTATGGCCTCCACACGAAGTCATCCCCGCCCAAGCCTCCATCAATTATCATTACCGAGAAGGGGTAAAAAAGCGGGTGAGTTACTTAGAACTCAATGTGTAACCCATTTACCGTGTTCACTGGGCCAATACCTTTTAAGCAATTAGATGGGCTTGAGTCCATTTACAAATGTACAATGCATATATATAAATCAAGTATAAAATTTAATGCATGTGTTATGCAATTCCCAACCAAGCCTAATTTCCATCCGCTACACACCCCCGTACCAACCAACACACCTGTGAGGATCAAGTCAACCCACCCCGCCAACACACCAATAGCAGGCATTAAGCCAGATATAATATTTGTGGCAACAGGCCATTTATAATATTTGTGGCAAAGCCACCGAACTAGATATTTGGCAACAGGCCATTTATAATATTTGTGGCAGAGCCACCGAACTAGATATTTGGCAACAGGCCTTTCTTCTCTTCGTCATTTATCCCAACCCATGCAGTCATGTATATATATAATGCAAAACAATATATTCATGAGATAAATTTCAACAAAAACCCCATATTACAAATTATCAATTTGGCCCATTAGTCCAAAACAGCAATTTGGCCCTTTTTAACGAACTAGCCAACCTTGGCCCATTTACGATCTAGTGATTTCTTGGCCCATTATACACATGTGGCTTTTTTCCACAATTTTCACACTTTGGCCGATTTATCCAATAATCATGTGGCCCAAAATATCATTTTTTTCTAAGATATAGCCCATTGAGGGCAAAATCGTAATTTTTCCACAATCTTAATACCGGTTTCATGCATTCACACAAAAAGTGCTAATATATCGTATTTTCAAATTTTACCGACTTTATGATTTTTATTCTATCGCTTACGGTAATATAACCCATGAGATACGTGTGAAGTTACACACTGATTACGGTGAGAACTATACTTTCCCGCTCAAATCGATACCTAAATATATGTCACTCTTGATTAGAACACTAATATTTAATATAAAACTATTCTAATGATTAACGATCTAGATCCTTACCCTCGGAATCTCGAATGACAACTATTTGCGATTTCTCCTCGATTGATGGTTCATAACCCGATGAAGAACCACGAACAAACAATGGCTCAGGAGTACGAATGACTTCAAATAATTGATTTTCGCCGGATGAGGGTCCACAACCCGGTGGAAAATCTCGGATTGCTGAAACAGTTTTTCGTTTGAATTTAGGGGGAATAGCGGAACCGCCCCTCTTCCGAACACTATTAACAACCCTTTTCGTCCCTATCTTATTTGTCTTTATTGACAAAAGATTATTAGTCCTACCATATATCGGAAATTTAATACTAATGGCTTAAAAGAGCGAACTCGGCTTACCTTAAAATCCCGAGTGATTTCCAAAGGATTCCTTGACAAATATGTTCCAACTCGAATGGCTTTACTAAGTCTTCGAAAATGTGATGATTCGACCCACCACTATCTCACTATAACAAAATAACGAAAGAAATTATCTAAGAGAAATGAACAATGGTTTCGATCAAAAAGGCTCTCCTTTACCACACTTAAGGTTCGGCCAAAACAACCCATAAACCAACATAAGAACCAAAAAGAAAGCTCTTACCTATTGTTTAAACGAGGGTTGAAAGAATAATCAACAAGACAATATAGATGAATAGAAGATTCGGCTTTGAAGGGAAAATTGAAGAAAATGGGATTAGTATCATTCGGCCATGAGAGAAAAATAATGAAGAAAATATTTGAATGATAAATAAAAATGAGGAAGAAAAGAGAATGGAGAGAAGGTGTTATAATTCGGTTTTCAAAAAGAAGAAAAGAGAAGGAGAAAAGAGATGAGTTTAGGAACAATATGCATTCGGCAATGGGGAAGGAGAAGGAAAAAGGAATGGCTTTTTGTGTTGGTAGTTTAGGCACTAGGAGAAAGACACACAATGGGATACTAGAGTGATAAGAAAAAATGACCAAATGGTCAAAAAGAAATGCCTAAATGAAACTCAACAAAGTTGTTTTCTCCAAGCTAAAGACACATTCGGCTATGAGAGAAAGGAAATGATAGGAAAGATGTTTTGGATGAGCAAAAAATATGACCAAAAGAATTCTAACAAGCTACCATCCTACCCCAAACTAACTACCAAATTTCGGCTCCCCCCTTTTGTCCATAATGCCGTCCAAATACATGGTCAAAGTGTCCATGCAAAAGTTTCCAAGACAACTTCCTTGTATCATGCCTTGTGTTCCTCCACTTTCCAAAGCTTTAGAATCCTATCCCCAAAATCAAGTTAATTCTATCCCTTAATTCAAGCTTGCCTTTTTCCCTTAGTCTACTTCCCATAAAAGAATTTGTCCAACCTTACCATAAGTAAAGCTTGACCGACACATGCCATACAAGTACAAAAATAAAAGTCACCTAAATGCTATCCATGGATTCAACCTCTCCCCTCAAGCAATCACTCATGCGCCAACACCACCTTGCTACTAGCTCATCTTATGCTAGCTTTCGTCACTTAAATTAACTCAAGCATCATAATCACTTGATCCACTTCAATAAAATACTCACTACTAAAATTTATTCTAGTTCCGAATAATCCCGAGCCTTCTCAAGACTATATTAAGCATGCAAAAATTTAATCATACACAAGCTAAACACCAAAACATGCATCATAACGATACTCAAATTTTTAGGATGTTACAACTCTACCCTCCTTAAAAAAAATTTCGTCCTCGAAATTTACCTGGTTAAAAGAGGTGAGGATATTGTTGCCTAATTGCATCCTCAGGCTCCCACGTAGCTTCCTCCGCTCCATGATTTTGCCAAAGAACCTTGACTAACGGCACAGTCTTCTTTCTTAACACCTTAACAACACGGTCTAAGATTTCCACTGGTTCCTCCTCGAAAGACAAGTCTGGCCTTAATTCCACTTCTTCTACTGGTACTAGGTGAGACCGATCAGATCTGTAACGCCTCAACATAGAAACATGGAAAACACTATGAATCTTACTCAACTCCGGAGGTAATTCAAGCTGATAGGCCACTGGTCCTACACGCTTCAACACACGGTACGGTCCAATGAACCTAGGGCTCAACTTGCCCTTTCTTCCAAATCTGAAAATCTTCTTCCAAGGCGAGACTTTCAGAAAAACCTGATCTCCCACCGTAAACTCAATATCTTTATGCTTCAGATCCGCATACGAATTTTGTCTATCCGAAGCTTCCTTTAACCGCGCTCGAATCACCTTTACCTTTTCTTCCGTCTCAGATATCAATTCAGGACCCAACAACTGTCGTTCACCCAATTCAGTCCAACAAGTAGGGGTATGATACTTACGACCGTATAACGCTTCATATGGTGTCATTTGGATACTAGATTGGTAACTGTTATTATACGCGAACTCTGCCAACGGTAGAAAATCCTCCCAACTACCTCTGAAGTCGATCACACAACCTCGTAACATGTCTTCTAAAATCTGAATTACTCTTTCTGACTGACCATCTGACTGAGGATGAAAAGCCGTACTGAAGTTTAACTTTGTTCCTAAAGCCTCATGTAAATCTTTCCAAAATCGTGAACTAAACCTAGGGTCCCTGTCCGATATGATAGACACTGGTACCCCATGCAACCTCACTATCTCAGATACATACAGCTTTGGCCAACTTTTGCAAATGAGAAATCCAATTTAACCGGTAGAAAATGAGCAGTCTTCGTTAATCGATCTACTACCACCCAAATAGAATCTTTCTTAGTAGGTGTTAAGGGTAACCCACTAACAAAATCCATCGTTATCCGCTCCCATTTCCATAGAGGAATCTTTACCACTGCAATAATCCCGATGGTAATTGATGTTCCGCCTTCACTTGTTGACAAGTCAAACACTTTCCCACAAAATCAAGAACCTCCCGCTTTAATCTTGGCCACCAATACTGCTTTCACGGAGATCCCGATACATCTTATTTCCTCCGGGTGCATAGCATAAGGGCTACTATGCGCCTCCCGTAGAATCATTTGTCTCAAATCAATCCATGGGCATACAAACTCTTCCACGAAAACACAAAGACGCCATCCTTGTTCATTTCAAAGTCTCCTATTATACCACTTTCAACTTGTTGCAATAAAGGACCCAACTTTTCATCCGATAATTGCTTTTCCTTGATTTGCTCCAACCACGCAGGCTTCACCAAGTTCCGCTAGCGCATCGCCATCCTCATACAAACCGAGATGAGCAAACATTGCTCTTAACTCCGATACAACCTTACGACTCAACGCGTGCGCCACTACGTTAGCCTTTCCAGATGGTATTCAATTGAGAAGTCATAATCCTTTACACAGCTCCACCCATCTCCGTTGTCTCAAGTTCAACTCCTTTTGGGTAAGGAGATACTTAAGACTCTTATGGTCCGTATAAATGATCGACTTCTCACCGTAGAGATAGTGCCTCCAAATTTTTAAGGCAAACACCACTGCAGCCAACTCCAAGTCATGAGTAGAATAGTTGACTTCATGCGGCCTCAACTGCCGAGAAGCATAAGCTACCACTTTTCCACTTTGCATCAGTACACATCTTAAACCCGTATGTGACGCATCACAAGAAACGGTAAACTCTTTTCCACCTCAAAGTTGAATCGATCGCGCGCTCTGTCGAATCTTCTTCGCCTCGAACTTTCTTGTGCTTATCGGTCCATACATACGGTACTCCCTTTTTCAATAGCTTAGTTAGGGGTGCAGCAATCAATGAAAACCCCTCAACAAAGCGTCTATAATAACTAGCCAAACCCAAGAAACTCCGAATCTCAGCCACTGACTTCGGCGGTTTCCAATCCAACACTGCCTCAACCTTCCGAGGATCAACTCTTATTCCATCGGCTGACACCACATTACCCAATAAAGTTACTTCCTTCAACCAAAATTCGTATTTACTGAATTTGGGATAAAGTTGCTTATCTCGCAAAATTTTCAACACAATACGCAAATGTGAGTCATGCTCTTCTTCATTCCTCGAATATACCAAGATATCATCTATGAACACCACTACGAACCGGTCTAGATAAGGTTGAAAGACTCGGTTCATCATGTCCATAAATGCAGCTGGTGCATTAGTCAATCCAAACGGCATCACCAAAAACTCATAATGTCCATAACGAGTTCGAATGCCGCCTTATGAATGTCCGCCTCTTTCACCTTGAGTTGATGATAACCCGATCTCAAATCAATCTTGGAGAAAATCAAGCTCCTTGCAATTGATCAAACAGATCGTCAATTCTCGACAATGGATACCTATTCTTGATCGCCAACTTATTCAATCGCCTATAATCAATGCACATACGCATTGACCCATCCTTCTTCTTGATTTAACAAAACCGGTGTTCCCCACTTTGAGACACACTTGGTCGAATAAATCCCGATCTAACAATTCTTGAATTTGAGCTTTAAGCTCGCTAACTCCTTCGGCGCCATTCTATAAGGAGTAATAGACACCGGAGCCATTCCGGGCAAAAGCTCAATGCCAAATTCTACTTCCCGATCTAGAGGTAGACCTGGAAATTCTTCGGGAAAGACATCTAGAAATTCTTTCACCATTCTCACACCTTCCACCGATAAATCCTTGGCATCCAAAGCACTAACAAAAGCTAGGAATGCTCCATACCCTTTCCGCACCAACTTTTTTGCCTTCAAAGCAGATCCCACATTTGCCAAAAAGTTCCTTCGCTCACCTATCATTACTACCTCCTCATTATCCACAGTCCTTATTGACATCCGCTTTTTAGCACAATCCAATTGCGCCCGGTGCTTCACCAACCAATCCATGCCCAAAATAAGATCAAACTCGCCGAAAGGCAATTCCATCAAATCCGCCAAAAATATTTCTCTTTGAATTTCCAAGGGCACGTCTCTAAACAATTTATTCACGATTACCGACTGTCCTAAAGGACTAATTACGGTCATCTCTCTTTCGGTAATATCAGATCTAATATTCAGGTTTTCGGTTATGGCACTAGCAACATACGAGTGTGTAGACCCGATATCTATCAAAGCAAGAATGTACATCAAAGATGAAGAACGTACCAGTTATCATATCAGGTGCATCGCCATCTTCCCAACGCCTAACCGCATAGACCAACCCCACTGTCTTGCCTCCGTGTTACCTCTAAAGCCATTACCTCGACCCGGTGCACCTTGATCACGTCCAACACCATTACCACCACGACCTGATCCACGGCCTCTCGGTGGCTGCTGAGCACCTTTAGCTGGCTGAACATCAGGGTTACGAGCTTCCCCGAGTCGTATCAATCCGTCCGAGGGAAATTTTTATACCGATGATCCTTGGAACCACATTTATAGCGAGCACCGCTTTTCTCCAAAGATTCCCGGGTGTCGTCTCCCACAATCAACCACGGTCTCGACTCTGATTAGTAGTCACCCGTGCTCTAGCTTGAGCTGGCTCGTCATTCCGTGGCCTCTTCTGAAACCTTTTAGAAGAACCCGAGTACTTAAAATCCCTCTTGCCTCGACTCTTTCCGGTTCGCGTTTCGAGTTCTTAGCCTCTTCGGCTATCTTGGCTTTCTACAAGTGAGGCAAAAGTCCAGTACTTTTTGTGGGGCTATCGGTGCCTGCAACTCGTCATTCAGCCCATCTTAAAAGCATACACAACGCTCATGATCATTCGGCACTATTGTGCAAGCATAACGACTCAAACGAAGAAATTCTGCCTCGTAAGTCGCCACCGTCTTACTTCCTTGAACCAAATTCAGAATTCCTTCCTCCCGCATCTACATAACTTGTCCCGACGCATTTCCCTTGAAAAGTAGCTTTGAAGAAATCCCAAGCAACCAGTGCAGCCTCGGTGCCTTCTCGAACAGTAAGCCACCATTGATACACCTCGTCCCTTAACAAGGACACAGCTCCTCTTAGCTTCTGCTCGGCGGTGCACTCCAAATCATCCATAATTCGCTCTACAGCCTCGAGCCAATATTCCGCAACATTCGGAGCTACACCGGAGACACCTCTAAAAACCTCGACACCACTTGACTTGAGTCGTTCCGATATTGAACCACGAACTGCTGGACCAGTTCTAGTCCCAGCAACCCTCTCTAGGACTCGCAACATTGCTTGAGTCAAAGCATTGTCCTCTCTCGTATGATCAGGTGATCCAGTCTCACTCCCGAGTGACGTAGGTGCATCCATTTCCGGCATATGACCCGGTTCTTCAAACGCAACACCTCGTCCTCTACCACAGCCACGTCCACCGCGTCCACGACCACGTCCTCTAGTGCTCATAATAACTAATTCAATTTAATCTGATTACAAGTTTTATGAATCAGAATACTATTTCAGTGTTTATTGACGATATTTTATGAGATATAAGAGATAAAGTTGTTTTCGCAATCACGTCCTATAGTCTCAATCTCTACCGGTTTCAACACCTAAAACTAGAAGTTCTAGAGTGTTCCTATGATCATTTCACAATAGTAAATATTTAATATACAAATACTTACTTGACTTGGTGCCGGATGCTCGTGGTGCCATACTACCTTTAAAACATAAAATCTAAAAATTTAAGCGGCTTTTAAACAAAAATTGTTGTTGAACCCAAACCACAAATTGTAGTTTTGAAACTGGGCTCTGATATCATAAAATGTAACACCCCAACCCCGGCCTACGCGTTAAGACCAGACTTGGCATGCCACATAAAACGAACTTACACTTAAGCATCAATGTTTTTAATGAAAATAATTCTTGAAAACGATTTTGAAGATGGAGTTTATCAAAAATCGAAATTTATTTGAACACCATGTTTTTTTAAAACATAAGAACTTACAAATTGATTTTCATAGAAATAATTGGTTAAAAACTTTAATAATTGGTTGAAATAAATTTATAAAAGAGTTTTCACAAAATTTTACTTAGTAAGTGATATATAAAAAAAATCCTCTTTTTATACGCAAGTTTAAGAAAAACATTTATAAGAGATTAACAACCCCATTAAAGTAGCTAAAACATATTAAAATCCATCCACGCATAAAAATCCATAAAAATAATACCAGAGGCCTTATTACATCGCAATTGAAATAGTACTTAAATAAAAATACTTAAAAGAAGTTCAAAGTTTTTATAACTCATCATTCGTAGTATGGCCTCCACATGAAGTCATCCCCGCCCAAGCCTCCATCAATTATCATTACCTGAGAAGGGGTAAAAAAAACGGGGTGAGTTACTTAGAACTCAATGTGTAACCCATTTACCGTGTTCACTGGGCCAATACCTTTTAAGCAATTAGATGGGCTTGAGCCCATTTACAAATGTACAATGCATATATATAAATCAAGTATAAAAATTAATGCATGTGTTATGCAATTCCCAACCAAGCCTAATTTCCATCCGCTACACACCCCCGTACCAACCAACACACCTGTGGGGATCAAGTCAACCCACCCCGCCAACACACCAATAGCAGGCATTAAGCCAGATATAATATTTGTGGCAACAGGCCATTTATAATATTTGTGGCAGAGCCACCGAACTGAATATTTGGCAACAGGCCATTTATAATATTTGTGGCAGAGCCACCGAACTAGATATTTGGCAACAGGCCTTTCTTCTCTTCGTTATTTATCCCAACCCATGCAGTCATGTATATATATAATGCATAACAATATATTCATGAGATAAATTTCAACAAAAAGCCCATATTACAAATTATCAATTTGGCCCATTAGTCCAAAACAGCAATTTGGCCCTTTTTAACGAACTAGCCAACCTTGGCCCATTTATGATCTAGCGATTTCTTGGCCCATTATACACATGTGGCTTTTTTCCACAATTTTCACACTTTGGCCGATTTATCCAATAATCATGTGGCCCAAAATATCATTTTTTTTCTAAGATATAGCCCATTGAGGGCAAAACTGTAATTTTTCCACAATCTTAATACCGGTTTCATGCATTCACACAAAAAGTGCTAATATACCGTATTTTCAAATTTTACCGACTTTACAATTTTTATTCTATCGCTTACGGTAATATAACCCATGAGATACGTGTGAAGTTACACACCTGATTACGGTGAGAACTATACTTTCCCGCTCGTCGATACCTAAATATATGTCACTCTTGATTAGAACACTAATATTTAATATAAAACTATTCTAATGATTAACGATCTAGATCCTTACCCTCGGAATCTCGAATGACAACTATTTGCGATTTCTCCCCGATTGATGGTTCATAACCCGATGAAGAACCATGAACAAACAATGGCTCAGGAGTACGAATGACTTCAAATAATTGATTTTCATCGGATGAGGGTCCACAACCCGGTGGAAAATCTCGGATTGCTGAAACAGTCCTTCATTTGAATTTAGGGGGAATAGCGGAACCGCCCCTCTTCCGAACACTATTAACAACCCTTTTCGTCCCTATCTTATTTGTCTTTATTGACAAAAGATTATTAGTCCTACCATATATCGGAAATTTAATACTAATGGCTTAAAAGAGCGAACTCGGCTTACCTTAAAATCCCAAGTGATTTCAAAAAGGATTCCTTGACAAATATGTTCCAACTCGAATGGATTTACGAAGTCTTCGAAACTGTGATGATTCGACCCACCACTATCTCACTATAACAAAATAACGAAAGAAATTATCTAAGAGAAATGAACAATGGTTTCGATCAAAAAGGCTCTCCTTTACCACACTTAAGGTTCGGCCAAAACAACCCATAAACCAACATAAGAACCAAAAAGAAAGCTCTTACCTATTGTTTAAACGAGGGTTGAAAGAATAATCAACAAGACAATATAGATGAATAGAAGATTCGGCTTTGAAGGGAAAATTGAAGAAAATGGGATTAGTATCATTCGGCCATGAGAGAAAAATAATGAAGAAAATATTTGAATGATAAATAAAAATGAGGAAGAAAAGAGAATGGAGAGAAGTGGTTATAATTCGGTTTTCAAAAAGAAGAAAAGAGAAGGAGAAAAGAGATGAGTTTAGGAACAATATGCATTCGGCAATGGGGAAGGAGAAGGAAAAAGGAATGGCTTTTTGTGTTGGTAGTTTCGGCACTAGGAGAAAGACACACAATGGGATACTAGAGTGATAAGCAAAAATGACCAAATGGTCAAAAAGAAATGCCTAAATGAAACTCAACAAAGTTGTTTTCTCCAAGCTAAAGACACATTCGGCTATGAGAGAAAGGAAATGATAGGAAAGATGTTTTGGATGAGCAAAAAATATGACAAAAAGAATTCTAACAAGCTACCATCCTACCCCAAACTAACTACCAAATTTCGGCTTCCCCCTTTTGTCCATAATGTCGTCCAAATACATGGTCAAAGTGTCCATGCAAAGGTTTCCAAGACAACTTCCTTGTATCATGCCTTGTGTTCCTTCACTTTCCAAAGCCTTAGAATCCTATCCCCAAAATCAAGTTAATTCTATCCCTTAATTCAAGCTTGCCTTTTTCCCTTAGTCTACTTCCCATAAAAGAATTTGTCCAACCTTACCATAAGTAAAGCTTGACCGACACATGCCATACAAGTACAAAAATAAAAGTCAACTAAATGCTATCCATGGGATTCGAACCTCTCCCATCAAGCAATCACTCATGCGCCAACACCACCTTGCTACTAGCTCATCTTATGCTATCTTTCGTCACTTAAATTAACTCAAGCATCATAATCACTTAATCCACTTCAATAAAATCCTCACTACTAAAATTTATTCTAGTTCCAAATAATCCCGAGCCTTCTCAAGACTATATTAAGCATGCAAAAATTTAATCATACACAAGCTAAACACCAAAACATGCATCATAACGATACTCAAATTTTTAGGATGTTACACATACACACATGAAAAATTGAAAACATCATACCATCTTTAAGAGAACAGGCTTTCATATATACATTTATCGATACACATAGAGATTTCTATGATTGCGTACCTGGCATCCATTGCCTACCCTTTTTGGGTAACACGACTGTTCATACAGCCTACTTTTCCGGCTTTTAGCCCATAACACATGTATATAAATAGGTTAAGTAGTGTGATAGAGATCTACACACCTAATTACCGATAAAACGATACTTCCTATGTCGATGCTATCCGTAGTCGACACAACTGCTATCTACCTAAGGTGTTGTTCAGAAGCCGGTCCACAACCCGGTGGCCAATCTCGAACCGCTGACACTGCACATTTCTTAAATTTAGGGATTGGGTTTACAGACCCAATCCTCTCATTTGCCTGATCCATATTTGATTCCATCAAAAGTCCTTGTCAGAACTACTATAATGAAATAGGGTTTTTAAACCATAACATATGGTTAAGATCTCAAATGTGTTAGCAAATCTAATGGAAATCTAAAGAGAACCCCCTTACCTTAAAATCCCAAAATTAGAGACTAGCGATTTCTGGCTTTTAGATCTAGACGATCGTGTTTCCTTCAAATCCCTAATGCCGCCCAAACGCAAAAAGAGAGAAAGTATTAGCCTCAATCGACACCTTAACAAACCAAGTGGCCATTCGACCTTGACTCCTAAAAACCGAAAGAGATCTTAAGAAATAACAAGAGTCGACACCTACCTTAATAGAGGAGTTTCGGCTACTCTTAGGAGATTTCGGCTTTTTGCAAAAGTCAGGAAGTGAAGATGATTCAAACAAGTCTATGATGATTCGGCTTTTAATAAAGAAATCGGCAGGAAGAGGAAAAGAGAATTTCGGCAGACTAGGGGTGGTTTCGGCCTTAGCAAGGATCAAAAGAATATAGAGGAAGGATTATGAGGTTTCGGCTTTTAGAAGAAAGAAGAGAAAAGAACAATGGAGTTTTCGACTTTTATTCAGAGAAGAAGAGAAAGAAAAGATAGAAACCCTAAATGCCAAAAATAAAGAAAAGAACCCCCCCGACTATTTAAAGTTTCGGCACTCCTACTAACCAAAAGCTGGAATTGCCCTCTTTTGACAACTAAAACCAGTTAATTAGTAAGGGAAATTTCGGCACCCCTTAGCCATATCAGAAACCGGTTTCTCCTCCCCCTCAGAGTTTGAAATTCGTCCACCACTGTGACCAACAGATCAGATCCTAAATTTCCTCCCTTATCTTCCATGTTATCAACTATAATATCAGCATTATCCCCTTCACCTAAATCCTCCTATTTTTAAGCCTTGTTGCCGTCCAACTCCACTTAATTAATTGTCAAAAATTAGCTAACTTAAATTAAAAGAGTTGGGCTCCAAGAAACTTGAATTTGGGCCCCTTACTCCCTTGTGTGGCGTCACCCCTGCTCTCTAAGTGGCGCTATCGACCACCGTGCCACAAGCCCATTTGTGTTTTAAAACATAGCTAATATCTGTTATGCCCTAACTTATCAAGCTTTCCACTAAAGTGTTCAAACAAGAATTTTAACTGCAGCCTCGCCCCAAACCTGAGCCCAATTTGGACCCCTAATACTTAAATTAACACATTAAACATATCCACCCATTAAACGCACAGCCCAAAAATTCGAGATGTTACAACTACACTGTTTTGGGCCATATTAACTCTCCAGTGTCTATTTTGAGTCTCAAGAACTTCTAAATAATTTTAAATTTATTCTATAGTCCCCAAACCAACTCAAACTTAGTTTTATTATTTTTATAAAAATGTTTTAATTTTTGAAATTTTAAATAACTTCGATATTTCGATAAGTACGTGCTCCGGTGGCACCTTCCACTTGTACTGTATGTAAGGACAGGTGTGAGGTGTTACAACACATGTAATTCATTATCTCTATGTTGATATGTTTTTAGTGATTTTACATGTTGAAACCATTTTAAAATTTGATTTTGTAAAATGGGGTCGACTTTTAAAAACGAAAATGGAGTCGCCACCAATCCTTTTTTACTTAGGTGTGATTGGATCACCTAGAAAATCGTTTATTTTAAAATACTTATTTTGGCCCACGAAAAATAAGAAAAATGGGTTCGGGAGTCGGTTACGTATGAGGAAGGATTAGCACCCTCATAACGCCCAAAAATTGGTACCCAATCGATAATATCATGTCCTAATGTTGAAACTTTAAAAATTTTAGAAAATGGTCCTTTTATTTGAAAAAAACAAAAAAAAAAATTAGACTTACCTACCCCAAAGAAATAAAACACTATACCCGGTAAGTTAGGATATAGCATCTCATGACTTCGAAACTAGGCATGTCTTTAATTTAGAAAATCCCTATCTCGAGACACAAAACATCATATCCAGTAAGTTAGGACACAATGTTTTGAATTCCCAAGAATAGGTTTTTTTTATTTAGAACTTGAGATTTCTTTTGTAACATCCTGAATTTTTGGGCCTATGCGTTTAATGGGTGGATATGTTTAATGTGTTAATTTAAGTGTTAGGGGTCCAAATTGGGCTCAGGCTTAGGTAGAGGCCTTGATTAAATTATCTGTTTGGGCATTATAGGGTTTAAAAGGTAGTATCTATGTTTAAAATACCCAAGTAGGCTTGTGGCCCAATCTTAGGAGGTGATGCCACACAAGGGAGTAAGGGGCCCAAATTTAAGTTTCATGGAGCCCAATTCTTTTAATTTAAGTTAGCTAAATTTTGGGCATTAGGATTAGGTGGAGTGGATGGCAACAAGGCTAAAATTTAGGGGTTTTAATGTTTAAAATATGTGGATAATAAGCAGATAAAGGCTATTATTTAGGAATTTATTTTATGTGGATAATAAGTAGATAAAGGCTAAAATTTAGGGATTTTAATGATTAAAATATGTGAATAATATGCTGATAAAGGAGGGAGGAGTTAGAGATAATTAAGTCTCTTTTAGATGAGCTAGTAGATTAAGATAAAAGAGAAAAGATAGGATTTATCTTCAAGGTTAGGTAAGTGCCGAAATTTCTATAAATAGGGGGGATATCTCATTGATTCTGGCATTTAAACCCTAATTTCCTCTTCATTCTTTGTGCCAAAATTCTTAGCCTTTCCTCTACAATTTCTTTTCTTCAATTTCTTCAAAAGTCAAACCTCTCCTTTCACTCTCTTCTCCATTTTTTTCTCTTGAGCCGATTTCTCTAAAAAGCCGAAATCTCCATAGTTTTTCTCTACTCGTCCCATTTGTGAGAATAGTTCTATTCTTCCGGCATTTAATCTTTTCCTTTGGCATTGCCGAACCTTCTCTCTAGTGCTAGCCGAATCCCCATGTTAAGGTAAGCGTGACTTCTACTGTAAGCTCTCACGTTCTATTTCGGTTTTTAAAAGGCAAAAGCCAAAAGCTAATAGTTTAATGGTTCTATGTTGGGCGGCATTCCGGGATTTGAAGGAAACTTGGTCGTCTAGATCTAAAAGCCAAAAATCGTTAGTCTCTAATTTCGGGATTTCAAGGTAAGGGATCTATTAGTTTTAACGTGTAATTTGGGATTTATTAACCTTGGCCGATTGTTGAAGGGGCTAAATCTTTGTGTGTTTTTCCGTCTTTTGAGCAAGGCTTTACATTGAGGATAATAGATCCGGATAGCAAGGACATCGACTAAGAATATTGGAATTCACGATATCAGGTGTGTAATACTTCCCCACCATCTAGATCTGATTATTAATGTATGCTCATAAGTTTATATGTTGTGATAAATACCGATATCTCGGTTTAATGTTGGAAACCCGGTAAGGGTGAAGCAAATCACCAGTCGTTGAATGTTTGACTTTATATGATAAAAGCATATTGATTTTATGACCGCATGGGTTGGGTTGATGAAAGGAGGAAGTTATACGTTATATGTGTAGCGGTTTATACCGTGATCTCGTTATATGTTGTAGCGGCTAATACCGTGATTCATTATAAGGGCTTCGCCATAATATGTTGATGAGCGACATGACCGCCATCTTGGCGTGTAGCGGTGTGGGTCGATTGTAGAAATCCCCAATGGTGTGAATGGTCGTACGGGGCGTGTAGCGGATGGAAACCTAGGCAAACGGGTTGGGCCTTGCATATTATTTGTTATTTTTTTATAAATGGAATTATTAATCTGCTTTATGGGCCTAAGGCCAAAATCTAGTGGTGCATGAGGGTTGCACACCGAGTCTCGCGACTCACCCTATTAATTAACCTTTCGTGATACCTAGTGCTTCTGACCGGGCCGAGAGGAACGCATAGGTGGCCATGCAAAAGACCAACTGGATCCAAAGAAAAGTCTCAAGTTAATACTTTATATTTTTAATTAATGGATTTTAAATCTCGTTGTAATAAGGCTATGGGCCACTAGTTTATGTTTTGTTTTATTTTGGGCTTTAATTACTTTTAGTTATTTAAATTCTTATTGAACTAATGTATCTATTTAAATTTGGGTTTTTAATTTATAAAGGCATATTTTATTTAAACTATCAACTATTAAATTTCTCTCGAATAAGAAGATAAACTTTAGAAAAATATTTTTCTGAAAATACGACATGTTCTTCCAAAATTTTTAGTGACATACCAGATCCGGTCGTGGTGTTTGGGTCGGGTTTGGGGTGTTACATCTTTGTTCCGAAAGAATATAAACATCACATCCAGCACGTAGGACACGATATTTTTTATTCCCGAGAAACTAAAACATCTCATAATTTACAAAACTTGTTAAAAGGATATTTAGTTATTTAGCCAAATAGAAAATCGCAACCCAGCACGTTAGGACACTATTTCCCGAATTTCTAAATACAAAATATTGCCTTATTTTAAAACATTTTGATAAAATTCAGTAATTTTGTAAAAAAAATATATTTTATTTTAAAAAAATAATTCATGAGATAATACCGCATTTATACATTATCAAACATAAATATCAAAAGCAATTATGACATACTAACATTCCATATCTATATAAATAATAAAGTAATAATAATATAATAAAAAATAGCAATAATATAATATAAAATAATTAATAATAATAATAATAATATATATAAGGATTATATAATAACTTTGAATAAAAACATATATATACATAATACTAATCATAAAACTATATAATAAATAATATAAATGAAATAGATCATATAATATAATAGACTTTATACAAAACAAAGTTTTAAAATAATACATAATATAATATAATACTATATAATATACAAATTAAAAATATAATATAATAAATAATACATAAATTATAAAGTAATATATAAATTATTAAACCAAGTAAAATAATATATAATAATAATAAAATATATATAAAGATAATATATATATAAAATATATATATGTCAATTTTACACTATTAATAAATTAATAAATATAGGAAAATAATATAAAACATTTAATATGATAAAATAATTAAATACAATGTAAAATAATAAAATAAAATAAAAGGATAAAAATAAAATAAAACAAAGAAAACAGGGGTTAAATAGCAATTAAAACAGATTAAAAGGACTAAATCAAAACACGCCTTAATCCACAGGGATTTATTGGGCAATTAGCTTCTTTTCAAAACGGCACCGTTCTGATTTTAGCCTTTAAACTGGCCGAGGATTCAATTGAAACAAAATACAAATTCGAGGGTTAATTTAATAAAAATAAAAATTTAAATCATACTTAATTAAAAAAATTAAAATAGCGAAAGGACTAAAGAGGAAATTAGCCCATTTAAAGAAAACACGCGGATCCTCTGATGGCGGGTCGGGTCGCGCGGGTCAGAGCCATGAAACGACACCGTTTTGGGGTTTAAAGCCCCAGGCCAAAACGACGTCATTTTTAATTCGTATAAAAGGCTAATGTTTCTGAAAAAAAATCATTTTCATTCTGTTTTTCTCAAAAAAAAAAAAAAAAAAAGACTCTCCAAACCGTCTGTTGGGCGATTTTCGGCCTACCTCCGGTAGAGTTCTGACACCGTACACGGTGGCCGGAATTTCGAAAAATGTAAGATTTTCCTCTTTTTTTTTCTTTAATATGTTTTAAACCCTTACAAAAAAACTAAAAAAAAATAAAGAGTAGATTCGGGAAATGACGAATAGAAAGAAAAAAAAAAAGAAACCTTGTTCTTTCTTTGATTTTTTTTATTGTATTGTGTATGTCCTTCTTTACAGGTTTTTTGTTGGGTTTATATAGCCCGAAAGGAAATAAAATAAAAGGAAAACAAAGATTCTGCCATTTTTGTGCTATTGCTTTCTTTCCTTTTGCAGGTAAAGGCGAGGAGATCTCGGCGGAGGAGTGATTCAGCGCAAGTCACGCCAGCGATCAAGTGCGTGGACCGAGGGGTCACGGGAAAGGCTTGTGGCACGAGGGATCTTTAGGGTTTCAGAAACCCTTAGTTCTCTGATTAGGTTTTGGGCCCGTGTGATTTTGGGTTTGTTTTGGTAATTGGGCTTGGGTCACGCCTTAGGTCTGCTTTTGGCGCTTTGAGTTTAGTTTTTTTAAGTTGGGCTAAGGGTGTAATTGGGTAATAGAGTAGTCTGTTTGGTTTTGTAAATGGACTGAAAAGGGACTTTATTTTATTTTATTTCTGTTTTGGTTTATTTCATGGGCCCGGGCAAAAATGGGCCTCTACAGCTGCCCATCTTTGCTCATTGTCGTGAAACGAGAATAGAGCAAAGACTATAAAAGGACCAATTTTGCCCGGTTTTGGCCGAGCTTCGACTTCTTGATCCTCGCCTTCTTCAAACGACTTCCAATCCCAACTGCATCTTGATTTCAGTAAGTTTGATAGCTTCAATCTGCTTCACTGCTATTTCTGGGAGGCAATATCCACTATCTTTTAATCTGCTCCACTGCAACTTCAGGGAGATCAGACTAATGCCTTCGATCTATTTCTATTTTCAGGAAGACTTCATTCTTCAGTCTGCTTCACTAGGGAACAAAATCTGAACTTTTTTGGTTTGCTTCCTTACTATCTTCGGGAAAACTTCATTCTTCAGTCTGATCCACTAGGGAACAAAATATGAACTTTTTGGTTTGCTTCCTTACTATCTTCGGGAAGACTTCATTCTTCAGTTTGCTCCACTAAGGAACAAAACCTGAAATTTTTAATTTGCTTCCTTACTATTATTTTTAGGAAGACTTTATTCTTCAGCCTGCTCCACTAGGGAACAAAATCTGAAATATTGCTTCCTTACTATCTTTAGGAAGACTTTATTCTTCAGTCTGCTCCACTAGGGAACAAAATCTGAAATTTTCAATTTGCTTCCTTACTATCTTCAGGAAGACTTCATTCTTCAGCCTGCTCCATTATCATCTTTAGGGAACAAAATCTAAAATTTTGCTTCCTTGCTATCTTCAGGAAGACTTTATTCTTCAGTCCGCTCCTCTAAGGAACAAAATCTGAAATTTTTAATTTGCTTCCTTACTATCTTCAGGAAGACTTCATTCTTCAGTCTGCTCCACTAGGGAACAAAATCTAAAATTTTGCTTCCTTACTATCTTCAGGAAGACTTCATTCTTCAGTCCGCTCCTCTAGGGAACAAAATCTGAAATTTTCAATTTGCTTCCTTACTATCTTCAGGAAGACTTCATTCTTCAGCCTGCTCCACTATCATCTTTAGGGAACAAAATCTGAAATTTTGCTTCCTTACTATCTTCAGGAAGACTTCATTCTTCAGTCTGCTCCACTAGGGAACAAAGTCTGAAATTTTGCTTCCTTACTATCTTTAGGAAGACTTCATTCTTCAATCTGCTCCACTAGGGAACAAAATCTGAAATTTTGCTTCCTTACTATCTTCAGAAAGACTTCATTCTTCAGTCTGCTCCTCTAGGGAACAAAATCTGAAATTTTCAATTTGCTTCCTTACTATCTTCAGGAAGACTTCATTCTTCAGCCTGCTCCACTATCATCTTTAGGGAACAAAATTTGAAATTTTGCTTCCTTACTATCTTCAGGAAGACTTCATTCTCTGCTCCACTAGGGAACAAAATCTGAAATTTTGCTTCCTTACTATCTTCAGGAAGACTTCATTCTTCAGTCTGCTCCACCAGGGAACAAAATCTGAAATTTTCAATTTGCTTCCTTACTATCTTCAGGAAGACTTCATTCTTCAGTCTGCTCCTCTAGGGAACAAAATCTGAAATTTTTAATTTGCTTCCTTACTATCTTCAGGAAGACTTCATTCTTCAGTCTACTCCACTAGGGAACAAAATCTGAAATTTTACAATTTGCTACACCGTCTTCTAGGGGACCTGTCCTGTATATTCGAATGTATTATGGATGACTTTTTGCATGAATGCAGAATATCATGAGAATGATGATTAGGATGCATGATCAAAATGAATCTAATGCTCCTAACTAAATGATTTTAAGGATGACATTTGCATGAATGCAGAATGTCATGAGAATGATTTCCTCCTTTTTTTTTTGAAAAACGATTAGGACACCATGATCAAAATGAATCAAATGCTCCTAATTGGAGATGTGAAAATGATCCCTATGGGTTGTCATTGTTCATAGTTCATCAAGGCTCTATCTCTGATGCATTACCATGCTCTCTTGTTCAACTAGTATCTTGGACATGAAGTTGGTACTTCCCACTGCAACTTCGGGGAAATAACATTTGGTTTCTTCCATTCACTCAGAGATGCAGAACTTGTATCACTTTCAATCAATTTGATCTGTTACACCATTCCCTGGGTGTAATGACCAAATGTATGTGTCTGAAATTTTCAATGAATGCAGGGTATCCCGACAATGATCCCCTTTTACATTTGGATTGACCTTGTTCGTCATTTGCCGATATGGTATCACCAACGAAGTTGTCTTATCCAATAAGAATCTGAAGAGATAATCATTTTTCAATGTTTCCAGCCCTTAGGCTTGGTGAGTTCTGAACAATAATCATGTTTCAGATTCCTCATATTATTTAGAAGATTCCAGAGTAATGTAACACCCCAAACTCGGCCTAGAAGTTAGGCCCGAATCTGGTGTGTCACATGGAAGTAAAAACCATCTTTGCGATTATTAAAAACTTGCTTGAGAAATACAGCCTCTTTGTTAAAACCAAAAACACTTAAGCAATTGTTGACTACTTGAAAACATAATAATCTTTAAAAACCTTTTCGTTTGCGGAAGCATATTTGAAATAAACAATTTATGAAAATGTGACGTTTATAAATAGAGTTGCAGAAGCATTTTGAAAACGTTGCGGAAACGTAGATAAAATACAAGTATTTTGAGAGGTTGTTTGATAAATCGATAATTGAAACTAATGATCTTACAAAACCGTGACTTTTGAAAACGACGTTGAAAATTCGAAAGAGAATCCAAGTCTTTTGAAAATATCGTTAATAGTTCAAGAGAAAATATCCGTGTTAAAAATATTTGTAAAAGTTTATTTTGAAATCCATTTGTTAATCGATTTTGGAAGCCATTGTTTAAGTTTTTAGAAAATTCCCTTTTTAACAATTTAAGAAAAATAATAAAAACATCCCAACCAAAAAGCAAAAATAAAAATAGTCCAGAGGCCTTATTACAACATTTAACCCAAAATAGTAAAGTACTAAAATAAACGAAAAAAAGTCTAAAGTCCAAATAAACCATTCCCAAGTATGGCCTCCTCGAGTCATCCATAGCCCAAGTCCATATCATCAAGCATTACCTACAAGGGTTAAGAGAAAGGGGGTGAGTTACAAGAACTCAATGTGAAATCCCTTACTGTTATTCATTGGGCCGAACCCAATTAGCAATATTTTGGGCCTAAGCCCATTTACAACAACAATAATGTATCAAATATAATATGCATATGATATGCAATTCCCAAACCAAACCTAGTTTTCCATCCGCTACACACCACCCGTACTAACCAGCACACCTGTGGGGAGCTTTAGTCACCCACCCCGCCAACACACCAAACATAGGCATTAAGCCGATTATATCAAATTTGTGGACAAGCCACCAGATTACGAAATTTACATGGCATCGCCATTTTTCATATTTGTGGCAGAGCCACTGAATTATGTAGCAGAGCTACCGTAACTTCTCTTCATCATTATCCCATCCCATGCAAATCATGTATATAATGCATAGCCATTCACAACAATTTATTCAGATATTTATTACAAAATTATGGCCTATTACAGAAATTAATCAAAAGGCCCATTAAGCAAAATATCATATTTGGCCCATTTGGCAAAATATCAGATTTGCCCATATAGAAAAATATCAGATCGGCCCATTTATCAAAATATCAGATTGGCCCATATAGCAAAATATCAGATCGGCCCATTTATCAAAATATCAGATTGACCCATTTATCAAAATATCAGATTGGCCCATTTATCAAAATATCAGATCGGCCCATTTATCAAAATATCAGATTGGCCCATATAATAATTTCGTAATTCGGCCCTCTAGGGGCATTTTCGTAATTTCGACCCATAAGGGCATTTTCGTAATTTTGATAATTTACCCACTAAGGGTAATTCGGTAATTTCGTAACCTAAGGGTATTTTGGAAATTTCGCAACCTAGACTTAACTACTAATGTGGAGCATAAAAATCGAAACTGTCCATCTGCATCGTACTAACTAAATTGACTATAACTTGAGTTAGGAATCTCGAAATCTAACTCCGTAAATTTTTCTTAAGACTAGACTCATATATCTTCTTACTATAATTTTTCCAGAATTTTTGACTTAACCATTTAGTACAGTTTATTCCTTAAAGATTCCCTTGTTTCACTGACCAACGATTCTGACCTCTCTTACCCAAAATTCAAATATCTCACTGTACAGTTTTTATATGTTGCTCCCACTTGTTTCTATTGAAAATAGACTCACTAAGGAATCTGTACATATAAACTATAACTCATAATTCACTTTGTAAAATTTTATAAGATTTTTCCAAGACAGATTAGGGAACCACGAAGTCATTCAGAACCAGTCTCACTAAAATTAAGATATCTCAAAATATAAAATTCCTTTTCCTTCTCCGTTTCTTCTATATCAAAATAGATACAGTAAGATTTAATCTGATATCTTATTCACTTTGTAATTCCTTTTCTCCTATTTTTCGTGATTTTTCAAATACATGTCACTGTTTCTAACCGAAACTGTTTTATTACAAAATACGATTACCACTGCGATCATACGCACGCCCGAGTGATCACGGATGCCGGTTTTTGGTGTTCTTCGGTATTTTGACCGATTCACAGAATATTTCATACAAACTTTCAAAGAAGTGTGAGATTACACATCATTTCAGATATGTATACAAAAGGTACGGGATTACACACCTTGATTAGGATTCCCTAAAGAACCACTCTTCGTTGACCCACTATATCCGAAGGATTTGCAAATAGGATATATCGAGTGGTTTCGTCCCTAAAACATAATTGATTAGTCGAAACTTCAATCCGATTTGCAACATAGCCAAATAGAGATATAACGAAAAATCCAAAATGAACCCCCTTACCTTATCGATATTGGATCCAATTTCCACCGTTTGACTTCGGCTAGAACAATACACGGTCTCCCACTTAAAACACTACGAAAAAGAGAAAATAATCTCGTTTGAGAGGGTAGAATAAAATGATGGTCTCGGTTAAAAGGACCATCCCATGCCAAGACATATATTCGGCTAGGAGAAAGAAAAAATAAAAAAATGTTTGAATAGAACCACTTACCGATTGATCAAAGGAGTGAGTGTTAAGAAGAACGATAAAGAAGAAATGAAGGGTTTGATTTTTCCAAAGGAAAACGAGTGAACAATTTGATCTCCAAGGCTTAGGTACTTTCGGCAACAAGGAAGAAAAGAAGAAACAAAAATACACACTAAAGGCTTGAAATTTCGGCAAAGAGAAGAGGAAATTTGGAGAGAAAGAGAATGATACAAAAAAAACTAAAGAGAACAACCTCTCAAGCACTAGCTTTGCCAAAAACTCCTAGCAAAATTCGGCTATCACCCCCTTTAGCCCCAAAACCGTCCACATTCATGTCCCTAATAGTCAAAATTTTGCCAACCATTCTTTCCATAATACATCCCTTGAAAAAGGCCACATGTTCCCCCTACTTTCCCCTTTCTCTTGATTTCTTTCCTCACATTCATCCTTTCCTATTTTCCTTAGCCATCTTGCCAAAAATAAAAGTCCACCTTGCCTTATTTACATGCTTGGCCGACACTTAAGGAAAGAGTGCAAAAATAATAGTTAAAGTTTGCACACAATGGGATTTGAACCTCTTCCCTCAAAGTCCATCACTTGATGCCATAACCTCTTTACCAATAGCTCATTTATGCAAGCACATTACTCATTTATTTCTATAAGTCTTGAAGCTACTTACCATCTCTCCTTAAAGTGCTAAAATACCAAAATTTTTTTCCTAAGGCCCAATTAAACCCGAGACTTCATACAAATCTCGTAACCTTCCAAATTCACTTAACTAATAAGTCCAATTTGCAATAATGACATTATCTTGTTCTCAAAATTTTAAACACTCCTACACTCAAGGCCCACTGGGCCCAATCCTACTAGGCCCAATTTTGGGATGTTACAAGTAATATGCGAAACTCCTTTTATGAAAATGTTTTTAGTCCATTAATCATTATTTCAATATGAAATGCTTGAAAAAGATCACATCAATGGACAAGAAAGAAATTAATCAGGAGGATAGCTTGAAACAAATAGGCTAATCAAAGATAACCAAGGCAATAAATAAAAATTGATTGGTATATCTTGAAAAGAATAAAGTAATCAAAGATAGCAAATTCAAAAAAATGGGTAAGATAGAAGATAGGTGCCCCAGATATCGCAGCCTGAGCTTCTCTGTTCAAACTTCTTGAGGACCATTTTAAACTCAATATGTGTTTAGGGATCCGGAGTACTTCGTCGATGCCCCAAGTCGCAGCATACTTCCTCATTGTTAATTCAGGCATAGCAAGACTACCACATGCCCTTTCTTTGATCAAAATTTGAGCCGCCCTTCTGGGTTTTCGGCTCAAAGCTCCTTTGGTCTCAAAGCGCTCTTTGCGGGTTTTCGCCTTGGCCTCTCCTTTTTCTTTTCTTTCCTTTTTTTTTAATTTGAATTTGAATTTGAATTCAAACTCAAGGCGCCCTTTGCGGATTTTCACCTTAGTCCTTCCTCTTTCAGGTAAAATCCTTATTGATTAACCCTGAGTTTACCGGACTGAGCGAGTCTTTAGCATCCACCCCAGTCAATATCAATGCTCCTCCAGAAAAGGCCTTCTTTACAACATAAAGTCCTTCTCAATTTGAGATCTGCTTTCTTCTGAAATTGTTTTGTAGAAGAAAAATCTGTTTCAACATCAGGTTCCCCTTATGGAATTCTCTAGGATGAACCTCTTTGTCGTAAGCTCACATCATCCGACCGTGATGGATAGCTTTTAACCTTTTCTTCGATTAGGTTCAATTGGCAAAAACGCTTCAATTCCATAATGGGTAAGATGTTGCCCCAGTGAAGGTTCTGGCCAACATTCGATAATCATAGAGAGTAGTGATAGCTTTTTATGCCAATCTTTACAAGTCTTAGCCACCTTTCACACACTTTTTTTTGGCAACTTTTGTTGCACTGTGATATACTGCCTGATCTTTAGACAAACTGTAAACGTTGACTTTGTACAGTTATTTAAACGCGATCCTTTATGGCATTCTGCTAGCATCTTGATCTTTTCCTTTTTTTTTTTACAATGTGATATGCTGCCTGATATTCGGACAAACTGTAAACTTTGACGCGATCCTTTATGGCATTCTTTGCTGGCATCTGATCCTTTCATTCATTCTTCTTCTTCTCTTTTTTTTTGATGAGTTTGATGACTTCGACTTTGTAACATTGGCATATGAAGCTACTTCCATTCTCTTAGTGAAGTAAACGATGACTATGTCGATGAGTCGATATTGGCTAAAAGCTTTTGACGAGATTGGCCCCATCACATCCATGCCCCTCATATAGAAAAGTCTGTGAAGAAAATAGAAGAGTCACATAAATCTCATTTTTTTCAATTCAGTATTTGCGGTATGACTGATGCAATCCCCTTCCATGGTAGACCAACAGTGCTCCATCTTCTTGTTTAGCCCGCGTCTTATTAGTCCAGGCATATCCTGATATGATCGTGCGAAAACATCTTTGAATTTTCGAAAATGACTCAATAATGTCTCGCATTATTTCTGTGATGAGCTAGGCTACAATCTTCACTCCTTTCCTAGGCTCGCAATATCCGTTGACCCTTTGTTGAGTAAGGTCTGTTTTTCATCTTATTAAACCATTCTTAACAAGTCAGAAGATATGTCACAATCTCTGTCATCTTCAAAGTCCTTAGATCCCCTAGACCCATATCTCATTCAAAAAGGGAGTCAGTAACAACGTCGCTCATATCGTTGATATCTGGGTACCTAGGTACAAAGGCAAGAAATCCAAAGAATAAATTATTCTAAGGATGATTATTGGTATGGTCATGAAAGAATATTCTAAAAACAAAAGAATGTACAGTATGAAATGTAAAGAATAAAAGAATATGTATTCAAAAAAAGATGCATTTTATTGAAATAAAATTTCGGACACAAGCCTATTTCACAAAAGGGTTCTTATTGCCTCTAGGCTTAAGGCAACAAGCATGTTTTGAATATTACTCTAGATCAGCTCTAAAAATACAGGGATCTCCTCCACAATCCCATTATTCAAAACACTCCCAAGTACATAAGGATTTGGAAACATTGTTCCCCAATTCCCTCTTCGCTTTCGATTCTTTCAAGGGTTTGGAATTCTTGCATTTGTTCCCGCATTTCTTGTTGAATCTTGGTTAATTGCCCTTGCATCTGTATTTGTATTTGTTCTATTCTCTCCAACCTTTGTTCCATGTTTTCCAGGTTAATTGAAACATTTTACCTAATTAGGGTCCTTTTATAAAAGTCTAATGCAAATGATACAATGTAATGCAAATGCATGAATGCAAAGAAAGAGAGGCGTTGATTCTGAATTCAGTTACATTAGAAAAACTTTTCTAGAAAACAAATTTCTTTACATAAAACGGATCGCATACACGACCTTGCCCTCATATTCCAAGCAAAAAATTAATCCCCTTCCTCGTAAAGGTCAAATCTCACAAACTTGTAATAAATGCCTTCACTAGCTCATTTTTGCTTGATCTGGGACGCGACTCACCGCTTCATAATGCTCGTTAGCCTCTTCAAGAAAGCCGAGATGTGGTGATTCCCGATTTGTCTTTGTCAGCTTGAATCCTTGGGTAATAAGGTCTTGTATTCCTTCGCCGACTATCAGTCTTCTCTTATTGTGTTTACTTGGACCATATTCGGACGACCGTATTATAATCCACTTTATCAAAAAACCCGTTTTCTTATGACAAACTCTTCTATTTAGCAATCAAATTTGAAATCAACACCTCTTTTCTATGATGTGAATGCAATGCAATTAAAACAAAAGAGAACACGTTAGCACAGGAAAAATAAACAACGTAGAACATCTATCAAGATGAACACTAGGGTTTGACATAGTTCTACCTAAGGTGGGCTCTTAGGGTTCACTAAATGTGGTTTAGTTCTAGAGTTGAGGTACCCGAACCAGTAGATTCCTCGATCCTCACACATTATAGGCTCATATAGACAGAGTTCGGTTCAGGGGAATACATTTCCCTATGGCCATGCGGAAGTGAAAACTTCACGAAGACAGATGTATTTCGGAAGTAATTCACTAGCCCATGCGGAGGTGAAAACCTCACGAAGGCATAGCTTCTCGCTCCCACTTAAGGGTGTGACCACGACGGTCATGCAGTGTAATGCAAAGAGATATATTTTAAAATCACATGCAATAAAAGGATCATATTTTTAAAATCAGAATTTTAAATTCGAACAAAAGGACATGAAATCATTAATTTTACGGCTTGACTCTCTTATTGTCCCCAGTGGAGTCGCCAAGCTGTCGAAACCATTTTAAAATTTGATTTTGTAAAACGGGGTCGACTTTTAAAAACGAAAATGGAGTCGCCACCAATCCTTTTTTACTTAGGTGTGATTGGATCACCTTGAAAATCGTTTATTTTAAAATACTTATTTTGGCCCACGAAAAACAAGAAAAATGGGTTCGGGAGTCGGTTACGTATGAGGAAGGATTAGCACCCTCATAACGCCCAAAAATTGGTACCCAATCAATAATATCATGTCCTAATGTTGAAACTTTAAAAATTTTAGAAAATGGTCCTTTTATTTGAAGAAAAACAAAAGAAAATTAGACTTACCTACCCCAAAGAAATAAAACACTATACCCGGTAAGTTAGGATATAGCATCTCATGACTTCGAAACTAGGCATGTCTTTAATTTAGAAAATCCCTATCTCGAGACACAAAACATCATATCCAATAAGTTAGGACACAACGTTTTGAATTCCCAAGAATAGGTTTTTTTTATTTAGAACTTGAGATTTCTTTGTTCCGAAAGAATATAAACATCACATCCAGCACGTTAGGACACGATATTTTTTATTCCCGAGAAACTAAAACATCTCATAGTTTACAAAACTTGTTAAAAGGATATTTAGTTATTTAGCCAAACGGAAAATCGCAACCCAGCACGTTAGGGCACTATTTCCCGAATTTCTAAATACAAAATATTGCCTTATTTTAAAACATTTTGATAAAATTCAGTAATTTTGTAAAAAAATATATTTTATTTTAAAAAAATAATTCATGAGATAATATCGCATTTATACATTATCAAACATAAATATCAAAAGCAATTATGACATACTAACATTCCATATCTATATAAATAATAAAGTAATAATAATATAATAAAAAATAGCAATAATATAATATAAAATAATTAATAATAATAATATATATAAGGATTATATAATAATTTTGAATTAAAACATATATATACATAATATTAATCATAAAACTATATAATAAATAATATAAATGAAATAGATCATATAATATAATAGACTTTATACAAAACAAAGTTTTAAAATAATACATAATATAATATAATACTATATAATATACAAATTAAAAATATAATATAATAAATAATACATAAATTATAAAGTAATATATAAATTATTAAACCAAGTAAAATAATATATAATAATAATAATATATATAAAGATAATATATATAAAATATATATGTGTGAATTTTACACTATTAATAAATTAATAAATATAGGAAAATAATATAAAACATTTAATATGATAAAATAATTAAATACAATGTAAAATAATAAAATAAAATAAAAGGATAAAAATAAAATAAAACAAAGAAAACAGGGGTTAAATAGCAATTAAAACAGATTAAAAGGATCCGCGTGTTTTCTTTAAATGGGTTAATTTCCTGTCCACTACAGTACATGGAAAGAAAACAAATTTTCCTCTTTTTTTTTCTTTAATATGTTTTAAACCCTTATAAAAAAACTAAAAAAAAAAAAAATAAAGAGTAGATTCCGGAAATGAAGAATAGAAAGAAAAAAAAAAGAAACCTTGTTCTTTCTTTGATTTTTTTATTATATTGTGTGTGTCCTTCTTTACAGGTTTTTTGTTGGGTTTATATAGCCCGAAATGAAATAAAATAAAAGGAAAACAAAGATTCTGCCATTTTTGTGCTATTGCTTTCTTTCCTTTTGCAGGTAAAGGCGTGGAAATCTCGGCGGAGGAGTGATTCGCGCAAGCTGCGGCGCGACTAGCGGCATGACCGAGGGGCTGCTGGGAAAGGCTTGCAGCGCGAGGGATCTTTAGGGTTTTAGAAACCCTTAGTTCTCTGATTAGGTTTTGGGCCCGTGTGATTTTGGGTTTGTTTTGGTAATTGGGCTTGGGTCACAGCCTTAGGGTCTGTTTTGGCAGTTTGAGTTTAGTTTTTTTTAAGTTGGGCTAAGGGTGTAATTGGGTAATAGAGTAGTCTGTTTGGTTTTGTAAATGGACTGAAAAGGGACTTTATTTTATTTTATTTTTGTTTTGGTTTATTTCATGGGCCCGGGCAAAAATGGGCCTCTACATTACATATATAAGAAAATATGGTTCATTGAATACATATGTTAAGCTCATAAGAGCATCAAAAATATTGTTTTGCATGTAGAAGACAAATTTTGCTAGTAAGTAATCTAAATATATTTGTAGTTCATTAGAGTAACGTACACATGACAAAGCGAAAGGGTGTAACGCGTAGGTTTGTGCAAGTGTACACTGTAACATCCTGAATTTTTGGGCCTATGCGTTTAATGGGTGGATATGTTTAATGTGTTAATTTAAGTGTTAGGGGTCCAAATTGGGCTCAGACTTAGGTAGAGGCCTTGATTAAAATTATCTGTTTGGGCATTATAGGGTTTAAAAGGTAGTATCTATGTTTAAAATACCAAAGTGGGCTTGTGGCCCAATCTTAGGAGGTGACGCCACACAAGGGAGTAAGGGGCCCAAATTTAAGTTTCATGTAGCCCAATTCTTTTAATTTAAGTTAGCTAAATTTTGGGCATTAGGATTAGGTGGAGTGGATGGCAACAAGGCTAAAATTTAGGGGTTTTAATGTTTAAAATATGTGGATAATAAGCAGATAAAGGCTATTATTTAGGAATTTATTTTATGTGGATAATAAGCAGATAAAGGCTAAAATTTAGGGATTTTAATGATTAAAATATGTGGATAATATGCTGATAAAGGAGGGAGAAGTTAGAGATAATTAAGTCTCTTTTAGATGAGCTAGTAGATTAAGATAAAGGAGAAAAGATAGGATTTATCTGCAAGGTTAGGTAAGTGCCAAAATTTTGAAGCCTCTCTTTTATTTTCTTTTCTCATCTTCTTCCTCTCAAAAGCCGAAAATCACCATCTTCTTCACCCTTTCTTCCTCTCTAAAATTTCCTGGTTGGCCGAATCTTTTAACCTCTATTGTTATTCTTCTTTTAATCCCTAAAAGCCGAAATCACATCTCTATTATTCTATTCTTCTCCTTAATATTCATTGGCCGAATCTCTCTGAGCCATCTCTTCAATTCGTACATCTTCTAAAAGCCGAAATTCTTAGATCTCACTTCCTGAAGTTGCCGAATTCTCTTCAAAGGAGTTTGCTTGTGCCGAATCTTGAAGGAAACAATAGAAGGAGGCCAATCGCATAGATCTCTAAGTTATAGAATCGTGTTACTTTCGGGATTTCAAGGTAAGAGGATTTGTTTATTTATATATATAAAATCGGGTAGAATACTAACCATGGCCGAATATAGGAGAGGCCTATTTTTGCAATTGTTTCGGCTTTTAAGCAAGGCTATAGATTGAGGATAATAGATCCAGATAGCAAGGACATCGACTAAGAATATTGGATTTCGCAATATCAGGTGTGTAATTATCCACACCATCTAGATCTGTTTGATTAGTATATAATTATAAGTCTTATATGTTTTGTTAAATGCCAAAACCCCGGCATATTGACGGGAACCCAAAGAGGGTAAAGCAAATCACTAGGTTAGTAAATGATCTGATTAAATGTTATAAGTATACTGATTATATGTGATTGCATGGGTTGGGTTGATGAAAGGAGGAAGTTATATGTTGTAGCGGTTTTTACCGTGATCTGTTGTAGCGGTTCCTTACCGTGATGCATTGTAGCGGCCTGCGCCGTGATTCGTTGTAGTGGCTACGGCCATGATCTGATGATGAGCAACACGATCGCCATCAAGGCGTGTAGCGGTGTGGGTTGATTGTAGAAATCCCCAATGGTGTGAATGGTCGTGCGGGGCGTGTAGCGGATGGACACCTAGGATATGGGTTGGGCTTTGCATATTATTTTTGTTCCTTATATTTTGATTATTCTGTTTTATAGGGCTAAAGCCCAAATCTAATGGTGCATGAGGGTTGCACACTGAGTCTCACGACTCACCCTTTAATTTTAACCATCTCAGGTGACACTTAGGGCATCGGACCGAGCTGGAGAGGAGAGCAAGGTGGCCATGCGACAGAGCTTTAAGAATTCAGCAAAAAGACTTAGTCTAATTTATTTTTTTTTCATTTAATTAATGGGTTCAAATTTCCTTATAATAAGGCCATGGGCCACTAGACTACCAATTATGTCTTGGGATTTTGTTGGGCTTTTATTACTGGGTTTTAAGTTTTACGTTTTCAATTAAGTTAAGACCTGCATGAAATTTCGGTTTTTACTTAAAATCTACCAAGATAATTAGTTACTTAATATTTTATACTTTAATGAGTTATTAAGCTTTCGAAATAAAGGTGTAAACCTAGTAATTGTTTTCCAAAATGTGACATGTTATGTAAAATCTCTTAAGTGGCATACCAGATCCGGTTGTAGCGTTTGGGCCGGGTTTAGGGTGTTACATACACAGTCGTTATCAAGTAATAAGTAAGTATCGAGATATCGTCTCCACAGGGATTGTATTTGTGTTAAATCACTTAATTGTAAAATTATATTAACAACTTGGTAAATAAAAACACAATATGATTGAGAAGTGATTATTAAAATAAATGCAATGATCCCCAATGCAAATTATCCTAAATATGCAAACTATATGAATGAAATAGATTTTAACAAAATTAAACACAATTTGCAACAATTATAACATAAATAAAATAGGACAATTACTTTAATTAAACTCAATTTATTATCAACATGCTTAATAACATTCGGAAAAACATTCCATGGCAACTCGATCTTTCATGAGTTTGGAAACCACGTTAGGTCCTTTCGGAATCCTTTACTTAGTAAATATGCATTTTACAGATCCTTATTTACTAAGGGTTTCTTAGCATTCGTGCAAGGCAACAGGGACGTGTTAGGTTTGAAACAGTTTAATCATACAAATCTAATAACTATGCATATAACAAAGCTTGGTTGGAGTTGTTATGCAACCTGCAATTTAATCGGGTTAGGATCTAAATTGAGCATGCACATTTCAATTATGTGTCCATTAGCCGTCGTTTGGTTAGGATCGCTCAACTAATTCAGGTGCATTTTCAATCACGTATGAACGAAATACAGACTTGATTTTAATTGAAAACATGATCGATTGAGGCACAAACATTATAAGCATGAATCAAAGAAATATTATTTAATCAAAGCAATCATCCTAGCTTAAATAAAATTAAGCTAACATTGTTGTAACAAGAACAAAGAACACATAGCAAACATTTTCAGATTAAATCAAAGAAAAGAAACATTAAACACAAATCAAAGTGGCTGTCACCCAAGACTCTGACCGACGAGGCTCCTTCACTCCTTCACTTTGCTCCTTTGCTGATGGCTCTCCAAGGTGGCCGACCAAAGGCTTTTTAAGAGGCTTAATTGCTAAAATCTCTATGAAGAGATGATGCTAGGCGTGGGGAATTGAAAATTCTAAAGAGAATTGAGAGAAAAGAGAGAATGATGAGGGATGAGAGATGAGGGATGAGGGATGATTAGGAATGGTGAAATGAAGTCTTATTTATAGGTGAAGAGAGGAGAGTAGTTTGCTAAAAATAGAGAGGTTTTAGTCTCTTCAAGCTTCTTCAATGAGTGGTCGGCCATGATTAGTGGATTTTGAGTTGAATTTTGCTTGATTTTTAAGCAATTTAAGTACCATAACAACTCAAGACTAAGACTCGGTCAAATGTAAATCTTCGGGCAAATCTCTAATTTCTTCAACATTGTAAGGACCTTGTGTAATTAAACCAAAAATTGGTTTATGTGGACAGCCATGTGCAGCCGAAATTGGGTTGACTTGGTCTTCAATTTGGACTGTTTTTGTAATCCAACAAAGCTATCAGACCTGTCCAAAATAAATCAATAAATTAAAAGACCAAAGAATAAAATAATTAATTAATTAAAATCCAAATTATTAATGAAATATTTTAAAATGAATTATTAAATATAATTTTATATTTTATTATTTAATTTAATCATGCATGGCCCATTTTATGTCTTAAAAATATAATATGCTCAAATTAATATAAAATAAGTCATTTTATGCATGAAAACTATATAGTAAAGCATAAAATCACATTTTAATAATTTCTATGTCCTAATTTCATATTTTCACATATTTCATTAATTTATTAAACAATTACTTAGTTTTAACAACGAATTTAAGTAAAAAGGTGATAAATTGCATAGGAAAAATCCTATATATTTTTCAGTTTACAAAGGGGCATTGATGTAATTAATTTACTTGTAGATAATTAAGTTCATGAGGTTATGAGGAGCAAGTAACTTGTCTTGGCCATCAAAGTGGAAGTGACTCATAGTAGAGACATAGATGTGTTAGTCTAGAATAACAACACATTGGGCTGAACACAAGATAAATTAATTTTAAATTATTTATAGATTAAGTCTCTTGATACATTCTTTGTGTTCTTACCTTAATCCTAAGTATGTGAATGACTATTTATGTATAACTTGTATACTTTGATGTATTGATAACCAATGCATCTCGAAGTAGTGAGAAAAAGGTTGGTACATTGGGTATACAACTTGTTCATGATATAGCTTCACTTATAGATAGTGGAATTATAGCTTGAATACATAGTCAATGGCATCCCCTTAAAGTCATTATGTAGTTTATGTAAATGGAACTTGATTAGAGGTATTTCATGGTGACTTAAATCTTTCAGTGAATTATTAATAATTTACATCATGGTAAATATAATGAAGCTTTAATAAAAAATTGATCAAACTTGCTGATTGACTAAAACCTAAAGGGATCACAAACGTCTTGTGAGGGTAACATACACATGACAAGTCATTGGACAAAGCTTTTTTTGTTACCTTTCATAATAGTAAATAAGTGAGAGTTTAGTCATAATACTTTCAATGGTCTAACTCCATGACTAATAATGATGTAATTAATAGATGAAAATTCAGAACTTATTGTTAGAGTTGTGTGACCCAAATTCCTGTTAAATAAAATAAGAGATTACTTGCAAGTCTAGTTAAACAAAATATATGTTCTTTCTAGAAGATTTAGTATTTATTAGTATAATATATTTAAAATTTATTAACATAATTTATTTTACTTACGAATTTAGCCTATAAATAGGCTCTTTTACAATCTTAGAAAAAATAATCATTAAAGATTAGAATTCATAACACTTTTGGAGAATTTTGTGTTTACATTTTGTTAGGTTCTTTGTTTTCAGGTTTCGGGGTTTAGTTTTTTTTTTATCTCCATCTTTTGTACTCTTTATTCTTTTGTCATTATAGTAAAATTATCTTTGCCCAATGGTTTTTTATTCTCTTTGGAGGGGTTTTTTCACGTTAAATTTGTGTGTTCAATTTCTCAATTTTTTCTGCTATTTTTACTTGTTCGTTGCTTAATCGGGTCGATCCCCAACAATTAATTTACTTAATTACATATTGTTTTATCTCATATTATATATGTCCATTCAATCTCTCCACTAGCTCAAAATAACTCTAAATGGATTGCATTTAATATTAACACTTGCGTGAAATTGTAAAAGATTGAACAAGGAAAAATAGTTCACCACAATGCTCATCATAGATAGCCCTACAAAGTTCGGTATTTAAGATTTCTTGATCGAAAGCTCTAAATCGGACTCCAACCTAATATTAAAAATCTAATTCTAACTTAATTTAAAATCTATTTTAAAACTACTTGGAAATCTAACCTAATTTAAATAATCTAATCAGAATTAAAACCTAAACCTCGTATCAACCTTAAGAAGCAAAAATCTAAATAAATAATTATAAAAAAATAACATATCTAATCTAAAAAAATCCAATCAAACTTAAAATCTAAATATAATAATACTTGTAATACTGTTGTTGCAAATTCACCATGCAACGACCCCTGCTTGCAAACTCTGAAACACGGAGGGGCTCATCTGGAAATTTCCCCTCCGTGCCTCTATAAAATCCAAATGAAAGGTTTCCCTTTGTTTTTCTTTCTGCGGTCTCTGGTGGCGAGCACGGTGGCCGGTACAAAAAAGCTTCTTCTTTTTTTTAGATTTGACGAGAATAAAAGAATAAAAAGGAAATGAAATGAAAAAGGATAAAAAAAGGTTTTTTTTTTTTTTTTGTAGTCTTATGTTAACATTATTTGATCTGTTTTGCTTCAAAATTGTGTTGTAAAAAATTGTTTGTCATTTTGCTAATTTACCCATTGTACTACCTGTTTGTACTACCAAATTTGATTTGTAAAAAATCTCTTTTTTTTTTTTCCTTCTTCGTGCTGTGCATGGAGGGGCTAGGGTCTTTGATGACAAATGGGCCTTAGGACCAAGACTAAAATTAAAATGGATTGGTAAAAAAACAAGCTTCCAATGGGCCCAAATAACTAATTTTTAAAAAATTAGGCTAAAAATGAAATGGACAATAAGTTATTTGGGCTTGAGTCAAAATCGAGCCTTAGTAAGGAGTGGTCTCAAAATGATCCTATCATAACATAATGGGATTTTAAGATTTAGGGTTTAGATACTTTCTAATGTGCCTCGTAAAATAAAATCTAACCAAACTAGAAGCACACTGTTATTAAATTGAAATCTGATTTTAGATTTAAAACTTTGTGTTCAAAATTCAGGAGTTTAATTTCATTTTTATTTCTTACCATCAATTTCCTATATGTATATCCATTTAAAAATTATTTAAAAATCGATTTTAAAAATAAATTCCAACTTAAAACCAATCATGAATGGCCAAATTTTAATTATCAAAAGTCCAATTTACTTTATTAATTGAGAAAAAAAAAATTAAGTTTAGCACATATCTTAAGATTCAACCTTTAATCTTAACTCAAAATCAAATAAAATTTAATTCGATTCCAAAATTATTAGAAAGTCGATCTCAACTTTAATAAAGTACAAATAACCCCTAATTCAATAAAATCAAAACCTAATAAAATTGAAATTGATTGTCTAGACAAAATTAGGTGTCTACATATAAAAATATTAGTTCAAAAATAAGTATTTAGTTGGGTCACAAAATGATGTTCATTATTTACTTTTAACTACAAGAGTATAATATCACATTCAAATAATAATTACAACCAAATAAATCCATTAAGAAATATTTCGGGGATTGAACGTATAGAAAAATGGTACGAATGACTTCAACGACTCTCTTGATTCACGAATTAAATAAGTTGCCAGTATAAAGACAATAAAGTAAAAGTCAAGTAGAAACCAATAAATGGTAAATTGAATGAAAATGCAATAAACGAAACAATAACTCGATTCACTAATGTAGTGGATAACGATCATTTTTAGTTTGTGACGATTAATAACCAATAACCTATATAAAATTAAACTCGATCAAAAATTAACGACACCTTTAGATTTAGGCCAAGTGCTAAAGCACAATTGTCACTACAACACCTTCATCTATGCCTCCAAGTAATTTAACAATTTACCAACCTCTTACAAAGTGCAATGTTGTCCTCAATTTCTTGTTTTCCGTGAAATAATTTGTAACACCCACTATCTGACCGGATCATCGGGTCCGAGTACTGGATGCTACACTAACTCGTATGACTTAATAAAATTTCAATTTTCGATTTAACTACATAATTAACAACGTAGGTTTTATAATTCTAATTGCTAATACAACTTGTACATAGCTAGTGATAGATTCCTAAGAGCTTTATGTCCAACAAATGTATACAATTTCTCTATGAAAGAATGAATACATATACAATCAACTTATACCATGAGGCGGGGCCTCTACGGGTGCCCCTCTATATAAATGGACAACTACTGTGCACCACTTAACTTGTTTGAGTCTGGCTTGTTCCTTCTTGATTTGTCCAGGTAATTAGCTAACCTGCATTCAAGCATAAATTCTTATAAGTTTGAAAGAACGTAATGAGATCTGTACGTATAAGCATATGGAATTCCCTTAAAAATTTTCTATGGAACTGAGTTTTCTAGTTCAGAAGTAAACTCCCCGGGTTTCATTGGAGATTCCATGAACCTAGTTGTCAAGACCCATGACTTAGGCGCTCTGAGCCATTTATTGGCGGACCTAGATTCTTGATCAGGTTGAAATCATGATTTCACGTTGGGGTCTTACCCTTCTTATTTTCAAAACACATGCCTAATTCTTGTGATCAATTTTTCCAACTGGCGATACTCCGCGTTACCCACAATATTGTCGTAACACAAGTCCTTACCAGAATACATTCTCTTTTCCTTTGGGGAAAGTGCCTACAATGTGGCTCCTATAGCACTAGCCTTTTTCGTACATTCGTTAAGATGCTTCATCACATACGACATTTACCTTGGACAGAGCAACAAGATCAATACAATTTTCTAATGGTTTTGAAGAACCCCTGTTTTCCACTATCTTCCGTCGGACTTTACTGGCTATTCAGCATTTAACAGTCCTTTCCTCCCACAAAATTCTTATTAACCTACCCAACCTTCTTGGCTGACTTTATGTCAATTCACAAATTTTTTACTGTATTCTGTTACAACCTGTTACGTGTTTGCTTAAACCGTGTGGGATCCACAGCTTCCCAGACGGAACCGTCTTGTTGTACACTATGTAGACCTCCTTACCAAAGGAGTCTATCCCTCTTTTCACCTTAACTGGGTTAAAACTTACCTTTGGCGTCATTCATTACCGCCTTGGACCAATTTTCTCCCGAATCGCAAACTTTCCAAATGTGATTCCCCATGTTTTTACATCCTGGCAGACTTCCCCGCATTTGTTATCTCGATGGACTACCCCGTGTTTGCTGTCCCTGTAACAGCCCAATTACGACCCTAATCGGAACAGTGGTTTCGGGACCACGAATTCGTTCTAGAAAAATATTTTAATTATTAATTTGATATCTATGTTATGTGGTCAAGTATGTATTAAAATATCGTAGATTAATTTGCATGTTTGAGTGATTAATTTAAGTGAAAGGACTAAAGTGAGTAAGTGTGAAAAATAGCTATTGTGGAATTAAGTGATTAATTTGAGTGGTTTTCAATTGAAGGAGTTTTGAATAGGCAATTTATCCTTTTTGCATTTAGTGGGACGGCATCATGTGTCCACTAAGAGTAATAATAATAGTTTAATATAATAAATAATGAATAAATTACTTATATTAGGTAATAATAATATTATAATAAAACAAAAAGGAAAAAAGGGATTGCATGTCCATCTTTTTCCTTCATTTGACCGAAACTTCAAGGAAGAAGAAAGAATTTAAGCTTCATCACATTCGGCCCTTCATGAGATAAATTAGGTATGTGTTAGTTTGTAATATTTTCACATTTTTGAACTTGTTGTTTCTTATACTATCAAACCCATGTATTAATTTTGTGAAATGGTGATGCTTGTGTAATGTGCCATGGATGATAGGTTGAGTTTTATGATGGATATTGGTAGTGTATGAAAGATTTAAGGTAGATGAACATATTTTGTTCTTGAGATTTTAATGAAAGTTGTTAATTAAGGACTTATTCGAAGGAAGAAAAATATTAGAGGTTAAAATGCAAAGAAAACGAGTTGTAAGGGCTTATATGGAAGAGATGAAAATTCGGCTCCAAAGAATGGGGGTCAAATTTTGTATATTTGGTGAGTTTTGTACTAGGGACTAAATTGTCAAAATTTCAAATGCTAGGGGTAAAATCGTAAATTTGCTAAATTATGTGTTTTCATATTAAATTGAATGAGAAAAGTGATGAATGTGTTAATTTGAATAAATTAGATCAAGTTCATAAAGAAAAAAGTTTAGATCGGGGGAAGGCGAAATTGGACGAGTAACCGGGAAACCTTAGTTCGACAATTTCCGAGGTAAGTTTTAAACAATCGAATTTAATTAAATTTTTATTTGTGTTATATGCATATGTTAATAGATTTAAACAAATTAAATTGTGTATGGCCGAATATGAGGATGACTTTACCATGAAATAGCCGAATGTAATATTGGATTTAATTTGGTTGTTGATTTGGTTTATATGTAATTGAGATTATTTGTAGTTCAAAAATGATACGAAATGTGGTTATGTGAATATGATGAATATGTGATAAAAGTATAGTAAGTGTATGCCGAATGTGATGAATATAAAGATAAATATATATATTTATTACTTTATCGTGAGTCGAATATGGGATTGGGGCACTATGTGTGCGAGCTAATATACCGAGCACTGTGTGTGCGATATCGGTTGTAATGCACTATGTGTGCGAGCTAATATACCGAGCACTGTGTGTGCGATATCGGTTGTAATGCACTATGTGTGTGAGCTAATATACCGAGCACTGTGTGTACGATATCGGTCGATATGTATTAAGAATACAAGTAAAAAGGTCCGGGCACTAAGTGTGCGAAACCGGCAGAGGGGCACTAAGTGTGTGATAAATTTTTATATCAAAAGATGGAAACGGTAAGTTAGTTCTATGAAATGCTATTATTCAAATTTAAAATTATAAATATATAAGTACATATGTACATGTGAAGTATGAATGGAAGGTAATGTTATATTTGTATCAAATTAGGAATTTGAGTATTAAAGTTGGTATGAGATATACTTCCTATAGTATTGAATTTGTACTTAGCTTATTGGATGGTTCGGTTATTGTGATGTAGCCTATTAAAGCTAGGTGCTACGGTTTGAATTTTAATTTATGATAAGGAGTATTGATAGGAATGTATTACAAAAGTATTTGATATCAATTTGGGAGTTAATAGGTGATTTATTCCGAATTTTGCAATGAATAGTATTAATTTTTATGTTAATCATTTCGGCTTATAATAATTTGAGTAAGGTCATCATTACATCTTAGATTGTTTAGAACTTACTAAGCTAAAATAGCTTACTTGGGTGTTGTTGTGTTGTTTTTGTTTCATAGATTTTTAAGGTGGAAGCTTAAGCTCGGGGATCATCTTGAAGTCAATCACATTATCATCAAAAATTTGGTATCTCTTGTTTTTGAACTTAAGGTCTATGGCATGTATCGGCTATATTACTCTTTTGAGTTCATTTTGAATATGATGTATATATTTGTATAAGCCATGCAAAAATGGCTTGTCCATCTTGTAAATCTTGGAAATTTATATTTTGGCTTGATGATTAAGTTTGGTTGTGGTTTTGGTTGATTTAGTTTTAGTATATATAAGTATGGTTAATGTATAGAGTTTAAATGAAATGGAATAAGGATGTTATAAACTAGTTAACCATATTTTGCAATGAAACAATTTTTGGTTAACAGTAGTGACGTGATTTTGAAAAATCACCAAAAATAGGAGAAATGGAATTAGAAAGTGAATAAGATATATAATTAAATCTTATTGTGTCTATTTTTATATGAAAGAAGCAGAGTAGGCAAAGGAATTTTATATTATGAGATATTTAAATTTTAGTGAGACTGGTTTTGAATGACTTTGTGATTCCTTGTTCTGTCTTGGAAAAATTGTTAAAAGTTTTAAAAAAATAATAATGGAGCATAGTTTATATTCTTAGAATCCTTAATGAGTCTATTTTTGATTGGAATAAACGAGAACATTATTTGAATTCTGTACAATGAGATAAATGAGTTTTTGTAAAGATAGGTCAGAACCATCAGACTGTGAAACAAGGTAAATTTTAATGAATAAACTGTACTAATTGGCCACATGAAAAATTCTGAAAAAATTATAGTACGAATATATATGAGTCTAGTTTCAAGGAAAATTTACGGATCTAAATTTCGAGTTTCGTAACTCGAGTTATAGTCAATATAGTCAACATGATGCAGATGGACAGTTTTAATTTTTATGCACCGAATTAGTAGTTAAGTCTGGTAATGCCTCATGCTCGACTCCGGAAACGGTCTCGGGTAAGGGGTGTTACAGTCCCGGTAGACTACCCCGTTGCAATAGTCGAGCTATGGTCTTACACGTTAGACCTCTTTTGAGGTGTCGCCCCGTAAGACCTTACTGTTGTCATTGTGTCGCCCCATAGAGCCTGTTGACCGCCGTCACGATGTTGCTCCATGGAACCTAATAACTGTCATCCCGAAGGACCTATTTCACATTTCACCTTCATGCTTAAACACCAAAGTGTCCCTTCCACAAGGCCCAGAGCTTTGCACATCGTGATTTACTCCCAACAATCCCGGATGGCAAAATCTTGACGGAATTCCATTATCCTTTTTCCATATTCCTCCGCTCATTCCTCCATTTGTCGTCCTAATCTTGATGCTCGAACACCACAATGTCCCCTTCGTAAGGCCCAGAGCTTCGCACATCAAGGTTTGCACTCAGTAACACTGTATGGCAGTATCTAAAAGAAATTCCCATTCTCAAGTCTTAACTTTATCTATCCCTTCAATAATTTCCCTCCGCCACACATATATATTACTCAACATTTCATACAAATTATCATTTTACACACATCACGCTAGTTATTTAAACACTTGTTATCTACCATTTAACAATCAGCACACAAGTTGTAAGCTTACATAACAATGTCTACCATCCAGAAGGCAAGGTGCAGAAACTCACCTGAATTCCCTTATCTTTAGTAGCTTAGCTTGTCCAAATGCTAGAGCTTTCTTTGTCCTGTCAGCTAAGCATGACAACAATTTAATGGTTAAATTAAAGGTGTTCAACCCTTTTAAAACCCAAAATCCAGAATTATGTAGAAGCTTTTAAGAATTACTGCTTCACCCTTTCATTAATCCATAAGTACAGAGAGGTAAGGAAACTTACCAGTTTCTAAATCCCTCTACTATCAAACTTCAATTCTTTCGTCTGCTACGACTTACAAAGCTCCCTTCAGCTACATCCTTTTCTTCTTCAGTGCGTCTAAAGAAGATGTTTTGGAAAGAATAAGATTTGTAAATAGAATTGAAATTTTTTTTCCTTCTCATACATATATATATATATTCATAACGCAGGGTCTTCACTGGCCATCTCAATCATCCATCCTTAATCATTCTGTCTCTTACTATGGAACCGGCTAGTTCCATCCTAACCGAACCAGAATTGAGATCCAACCAAATCAAAATTTGGCAATTAAAATTTCTACATTTCCTGGTGGAGTCTAATAATTTACTAATTATTTCAATTTAGTCCTAACTTTTCTTATATTTTAGGTCAATAGAGATACTCGGGTGTTACATTATTCTTGGGTAGCCTTTGACTAGATTACTAAGACAGAGCAAGACGTTGGCTCTTAACCTACTTTCCTTCAGGATTTATATTAATTTAATTGACACATGGAATTAACACATGTGCACAAATCAAGAGAATTAAATCGCAACTATATTTCTAAATTAAGAGAACCTGACGAAGATATTCGTTGTTGTTTGACCAGTCAAGGGGATGGTCAAATCAATTCAACTGACTCCCAACTAATCTTGTCACAAGAACCAACTTGGACAGTGCTCAAGCAAACTGAGCTTACTATACCTTGGTGGTGACTCGTGTAAAGCTGTAACACCCCTAACCCGTAACCGTTGTCGAAATAGGGTTAAGAGGCATTACCGGTCAATCGGAACATTTCATATCCATTTCACAACACAGAGTAAATTATCATTCAATCATATTCAAATATAATCATATAGTCCCTTAAAAATGTCTACGAGACCATAAAAACATGTTAGAAAGAGGTCGAGAATAAACCGAACACATACAAAAAAATTTGAAATTCAAACATTTTTCAAAAACTGCAGAGGTCACACGCCCGTGTGGGTAGGCCGTGTGCCTCACATTGTAACACCCCAAACCCGGCCCAAACACTACAACCGGATCTGGTATGTCACTAAGAAAAATTCTATCAAATCATGTCGTATTTTCAGAAAAGCCCAAATATGTTTTAAATAGAAGATGCTTTAGTAAAGTAAAATCCAAACTTAAATACATGCCTTAGTTTAATTAAAATAAAACTTAAATGACCTAAAGTAATAGAAGCCCATAATAAAACATAATAGCCCATGGCCTTATTACAACGAGATTTGAAGTCCATTAATTAAAAATATAAAATAAAACTTGAGTCTCTTTTGCCAAATCTACATATTCTTCTTACATGGCCACCTTGCGTTCCTCTCGGCCAGGTCCAAGCACTAGGTATCACCCAAATGTTAATTAAAAGGGTGAGTCGCGAGACTCGAGTGTGCAACCCTCATGCACCACTAGATTTTGGGCCTTAAGCCCGTTAAACAAAGTCAACGATTTAATACTAATAATAAAAATTAATAACAAATAATATGCAAGGCCCAACCCGTTTGCCTAGGTTTCCATCCGCTACACGCCCCCGTACCAACCGTACACACCATTGGGGATTTCTACAATCGACCCACACCGCTACACACCATGATGGTAGTCATGCTGCTCATCCACATATGATGGCTGAAGCCCTTATAACATATAATGGCCGAAGCCCGTATAACATTTAATGGCCGAAGCCTGTATAACAGTTCACGGCATTAGCCGCTACATCAGATCACGGTAAAAACCGCTACACATATAACGTATAACTTCCTCCTTTCATCGACCCAACCCATGCAATCACATACAAGCATTTTACTTATAACATTTAAACAAATTATTTACTAACCTGGTGATCCGCTTTTACCCTCCTTGGGCTTTCATCAATAAACCGAGATGTTGGCAATTATCAAAACATATAAATCTTATGATCATGCATTTTATGATTAGATCTAGATGGTGGGGAAGTATTACACACCTGATTAATGTAGATACCCTTGCTAAACAAATCTACGCTTTGCTTCAAAAAGCCGGAAAGATGTGAAAATAGGCCTCTCCTATATTCGGCCATAGTTAGTATTCTACCCGATTTTATATATATGAATAAACAAATCCTCTTACCTTGAAATCCCGAATGTAACACGATTCTATAACTTAGAGATCTATGAATTTCGGTTTCTAGGAAAAATCTCAGAAAAAGTATGAACAAGAGAAGGCTGATGTGTCTTTGGCTTTTAAAATACTTGAGTGAGGAGTTTCGATTTCTGACAGGAAAAGAGAAGAAGAAAAGAAAACAAGGAAGAGACTTGAAGATTCCGGCTAGGAAGAAAAAGAATGAAAAGAGTTTCGGCTTTTGAATCAAAGTGAAGATGAGGGAATAGGCTTAGAGATTTCGGCTTTTACAGAGAATGAAGAAGAAGATGGAACTTTAGGAGTTTTCGGCTTTTACTCGGAGAAGAAGAGAAAAGAATGAGAGAAAAACCCAGATGCTGAAATTGAAGAGATATTCCCCCTATTTATAGAAATTTGGCACTTACCTAACCTTGTAGATAAATCCTATCTTTTCTCCTTTATCTTAATCTACTAGCTCATCTAAAAGAGACTTAATTATCTCTAACTCCTCCCTCCTTTATCAAAGATATTATCCACATATTTTAATCATTAAAATCCCTAAATTTTAGCCTTTATCTGCTTATTATCCACATAAAATAAATTCCTAAATAATAGCCTTTATCTGCTTATTATCCACATATTTTAAACATTAAAACCCCTAAATTTTAGCCTTGTTGCCATCCACTCCACCTAATCCTAATGCCCAAAATTTAGCTAACTTAAATTAAAAGAATTGGGCTCCATGAAACTTAAATTTGGGCCCCTTACTCCCTTGTGTGGCGTCACCTCCTAAGATTGGGCCACAAGCCCACTTTGGTATTTTAAACATAGTTACCACTCTTTTAACTCTATAATGCCCAATCTAATAATTTAACTAAGGCCTTTGCCTAATTCTGAGCCCAATTTGGACCCCTATTACTTAAATTAACATATTAAACATATTCACCCATTAAACGCATAGGCCCAAAAATTCGGGATGTTACTGCTTCTATCCCCTTAAAGAAATTTCGTCCTCGAAATTTCCAACTAACTATTAATCGTACTACCTAAGTCTCACTACCATGCTTTCATTGCAAGCACTCCAATTCTAAACCCAAAATAAACACTTAGTACACTATGGTAGAATACGCACCCAGATTCACATCTAGAGCGTCCTCGTCCCCTTGTACTCATGCTATCGATTCGCATTTATCGATTAAAAATTTTTATGAATTATTGGTTTTCTTCCACTCGATTATCCACGAACAGTCTTATGATTAGTAGTTTTAATAGTAGTTCTTTCGAATTACGCAATTCAGTCTCAAGTTCACCTTTCCTAGTTCTATAAACTACATACATTCAACAATCAACATACATACAACATCCATACATCCACACTCAATACATAGGGGTATTCTAGTTATTCCACTACCCGGGGTATTTTCGTAATTTATCCTACTGAGGGTATTTTTTAAGTAATTTTCCAAAATAGGGTTCCTTGGTGATTTTATGAAATAAGGGTATTTCGGTAATTTTGAAATCAGGGGTATTTGAAAAATTTGAAATCCGGGGTATTCGGTAATTTTGAAAATCGGGGGTAATTTAGTAATTTACAAATCGAGGGTACTTTGGTCATTTTGCAAATTAAGGGTAATTTGGTAATTTTACAAATTAGGGGTTATTTTGGTCATTTTACAAGTCGTGTATTTTCAAAAAATTTACAAAACTAAAAGGTATTTTTTTAAACAGGGTATCTTAGAGAATTTGATTTCAAAAGAATAATAGTGGCGTTCAAGTGTTTGTGGTTTTTATTGATGTTGTGTGTTGTATGTTTTTTTTCTTTTAAAACCGTTGACTTTGTAAATCGGGGTGTTTCAGTAAATGGGTATATTTGCAAATCATGGTATCTTGGTACTTTTTTTTTCAAAATAAAGGTATTTTAGCAATTTTGTAAAAATAATGTGGCTGGTCCTTTTCGGGTTTTAATTATAGATTTTGGCCCGTCAACAAATCCTCGTGGCTAGGGTGAATAGTCCTACGCACTGCAGTAGGATTCCAAATGAAGAGGAGGTGAGTCACTAGGACCGCTTAAATACTGTGCTCTTCCGATCCAATCCTAGACATGCGTATGCCTGTTACCACACCCCAGTCTTGTGGCTCGTTCACGGGTTTGCTTAGTGAAATTAAGTCTTATGAAAATTTAAGAAGTGGTTTAAACTAAGCCTATAGTCCATCAGAGTCTATTTAAACTAGTCTATGTCCCATAAAGCCCATAAAGCCCACATGTATATCACACAATGGTTTAGGGTACTTACCTGGCGGACTTGGGCCGGAGACGCAGGTGCCATGCCGAGCTAACAGACCTGTTATCATTTAAAAACATGCATGTTTCAAAAGCCCATCTTTAGAAAATGTTTTGAGCCCAAAAACCCCCAAAGCCGAGTTTTGAACCGGGCTCTGATACCAATTTGTAACACCCCAAACCCAGCCCAAACACTACAACCGGATCTGGTATGTCACTAAGAAAAATTCTATCAAATCATGTCGTATTTTCAGAAAAGCCCAAATATGTTTTAAATAGAAGATGCTTTAGTAAAGTAAAATCCAAACTTAAATACATGCCTTAGTTTAATTAAAATAAAACTTAAATGACCTAAAGTAATAGAAGCCCATAATAAAACATAATAGCCCATGGCCTTATTACAACGAGATTTGAAGTCCATTAATTAAAAATATAAAATAAAACTTGAGTCTCTTTTTGCCAAATCTACATATTCTTCTGCATGGCCACCTTGCGTTCCTCTCCACCCATCCGAAGCACTAGGTATCACCTGAAATGTTAATTAAAAGGGTGAGTCACGAGACTCAGTGTGCAACCCTCATGCACCACTAGATTTTGGGCCTTAAGCCCGTTAAACAAAGTCAACAGTTTAATACTAATAATAAAAATTAATAACAAATAATATGCAAGGCCCAACCCGTTTGCCTAGGTTTCCATCCGCTACACGCCCCCGTACCAACCGTACACACCATTGGGGATTTCTACAATCGACCCACACCGCTACACACCATGATGGCGGTCATGCTTTGCTCATTCACATATGATGGCCAAGCCCTTATAACATATAATGGCGGCCCGTATAACATTTAATGGCCGAAGCCAGATAACGATTCACGGCATTAGCCGCTACATCGAATCACGGTAAAAACCGCTACACATATAACGTATAACTTCCTCCTTTCATCAACCCAACCCATGCAATCACATACAAGCATTTTACTTATAACATTTAAACAAATTATTTACTAACACGGTGATCCGCTTTTACCCTCCTTGGGCTTTCATCAATAAACCGAGATGTTGGCAATTATCAAAACATATAAATCTTATGATCATGCATTTTATGATTAGATCTAGATGGTGGGAAGTATTACACACTGATTAATGTAGATACCCTTGCTAAACCAATCTACGCTTTGCTTCAAAAAGCCGGAAAGATGTGAAAATAGGCCTCTCCTATATTCGGCCATAGTTAGTATTCTACCCGATTATATATATATGAATAAACAAATCCTCTTACCTTGAAATCCCGAATGTAACACGATTCTATAACTTAGAGATCTATGAGTTTGGTTTCTAGGAAAAATCTCGGAAAAAGTATGAACAAGAGAAGGTGATGTGTCTTTGGCTTTTAAAATACTTGAGTGAGGAGTTTCGGTTTCGACAGAAAGAGAAGAAGAAAAGAAAACAAGGAAGAGACTTGAAGATTTCTGCTAGGAAGAAAAAGAATGAAAAGAGTTTCGGCTTTTGAATCAAAGTGAAGATGAGGAATAGGCTTAGAGATTTCGGCTTTACACAGAGAATGAAGAAGAAGATGGAACTTTAGGAGTTTTCGCTTTTACTCGGAGAAGAAGAGAAAAGAATGAGAGAAAAACCCAGATGCTAAAATTGAAGAGATATTCCCCTATTTATAGAAATTTCAAGCACTTACCTAACCTTGCAGATAAATCCTATCTTTTCTCCTTTATCTTAATCTACTAGCTCATCTAAAATAGACTTAATTATCTCTAACTCCTCCTCTCCTTTATCAGCATATTATCCACATATTTTAATCATTAAAATCCCTAAATTTTAGCCTTTATCCGCTTATTATCCACATAAAATAAATTCCTAAATAATAGCCTTTATCTGCTTATTATCCACATATTTTAAACATTAAAACCCCTAAATTTTAGCCTTGTTGCCATCCACTCCACCTAATCCTAATGCCCAAAATTTAGCTAACTTAAATTAAAAGAATTGGGCTCCATGAAACTTAAATTTGGGCCCCTTACTCCCTTGTGTGGCGTCACCTCCTAAGATTGGGCCACAAGCCCACTTTGGTATTTTAAACATAGTTACCACTCTTTTAACTCTATAATGCCCAATCTAATAATTTAACTAAGGCCTTTGCCTAATTCTGAGCCCAATTTGGACCCCTATTACTTAAATTAACATATTAAACATATTCACCCATTAAACGCATAGGCCCAAAAATTCAGGATGTTACACACATGGCCTCGGACACGCCCATATGTCCAAGCCGTGGCAAAACAGGGCATACCTACTGACTTGTTCACACAGCCTGAGACACGCCCGTGTGCCTCACCCGTGGTCGAGCCTGACTTGCACCACACGGCCAGTCACACACCCGTGTGTCCAGCCCGTGGTCGAGCCTAACTTGAATCAAATTACAAATTTGAAAGACACGGTCGAGCCACACGCTCGTGTGCTCAACCGTGTGGGCAATTATAGACCATTTTCAAGGCCAAACTTGCCTCCCACACATTGAATCACCTACAAGCCTCAAATCAATACCAATTCATGTCTCAAAATTTGCAACCAAACGTGCCAATATAAGCATCAATCCATCATTAACCATACCATCTATAGCCATGCTCAAACTCATCTCAAATAAGTCCAACTAAAATACAAATTTCACATCTTAAATCATGTTAGCAAAACATCACATAATCAAGCCACAAATTCAAAAATAAAACATTATTTCCTTTAACTAATTCAAGCATGAAAAATACCATTTCCAACCTCACTAATTCATACCACTTTCATCATTTTCATTGCCTCTCATATGAACCATCAACATTCAACTTTCTAGCCACATCACATGGCAAGATCCAACATTTCAAAACATATCATGACTTCTAGCCTATACATGACATATACCAAATATGTATATCTTTCAAAAGTACCGAAATAGATAGCCGATAATGTGATTAAGTCGCTGACAATCCCCGGATCCGAGCTAGCTTTACTGACACTGTAAAATAGAGAAACAAATCACACAGTAAGCTTTCAAAAGCTTAGTAAGTTCGTAATATAATACAACTAACTCATTAAATCAAATCAATCTATAAATTGAACCATCACATAGATAATTTACCAATGATACACAAGCTCAACTATATCCAATACTCACATAACCTTCCATTCATCTACTTTCAAATTCACCCACCAAAAAGGTATCATACATACCTTTGCCAACACATAGTTACTCACCAATCATGCTACCCAACCTCTCGACTTTACATTTCGATCAACCTTTGCTATTCTTTTAATTGATTCGCACGCTTAGTGCCATTTTCGTAGTCAAACATAATTGTCATCGCACACTTAGTGCCAATACGTTAAACCAAACTTATACCGGTATCGCACACACAGTGCCAACTCAATAAGCCGAAGCTTCTATTGTTTTGCACACACAGTGCTAATCGTCTATGTCTCGCTTCTAAATTCGCACACTTAGTGCCTCAATACTCGAGTTCATATATAACACATTTCCATATCAGTAATATAAATTCATTCATTTCTCATCACATAGATACAAGTTTAATGGTAAGTATTATATCCGAACTTACCTCGGACGTCGAAATACTGAAACGGTCGATTAATCGAGCACTTTGTCTTTGCCTCGATCTCGATCCGAACCTCTCCTTTCTTGGTCTATACTGATTTAAATTTAACTCATTCAATCACCAATTCATTCAATTTAGTCCACACACACATATTTAGGGCATTTTGCAAAATAGCCCTCACATTTTCACATTTCGACACTTTAGTCCCTAATTCATCAAATCACAAAATACACCAAATTTCTATTCATATAAGCTTAGCCGAATTCTTCCCATGCTAATACAAGCCCACACATTTCATTTATTACACATTTTAGTCCCCCAATTTCTCATTTTCATAATTAAGCCCAAATTACTCAATTCCACTAAAAATTCAAAGACAAAACATGTTCATCCTTCACATATCTTCCATATTTCATCATCAACTATCACAAAGCTCAAACATTCATCAATGGCATATCTCAAAATCACCATTAAATTCTAAAATTAAAGCATGGGCTAGCTAGAGCACAAAGCAACGATCGCAAAAACGTAGAAATTATCAAAAATCGAGTCAAAAACTTACCTTAATCAAGCTAAGCCCTAGCCGAATTTATCAAAACTTCAAAATCTCTTCTTTGGTTCTTATTTCGGTGGAAGATGGGGAATAATAGCCACTTTCATGTTTTAATTTGATATAATATAACCTATTTTAACATTATTATTGTTTTACCTATTTAACCTTTACTAAATATTACATGAAACATATATTATAAGGTTAATTTAGTCCATTTCCGTCCACTACCTTCATTAATGGCCAAATTGCATCATAAAGCCTCCATATTAAAAAGACAACAACAATTAGGCACTTATAAATCAGCACACAGCTTTTGCATTCTACGCGATTAAGTCCTTTCTCATAATTTGACACACAAACGATAAAATTTTCACACTAAATCTTCACACATGCTCAATCACATATTATAAACATCAAAAATAATAATAAAATATTTTTCTGACCTTGGATTTGTGGTCTCAAAACCACTATTCCGACTAGGGTCTAAACCGGGCTGTTACAACTCTCCCCCCTTAGGGATTTTCGTCCCCGAAAATCTTACCAGTGAATAGGTGTGGATATTGCTCTCTCATAGCATCTTCAGGCTCCCACGTAGCCTATTCTACTCCGTGTTTGTGCCACAACACTTTCACTAAAGAAATTCTTTTGTTTCTCAACTCTTTGGTCTCTCGTGCCAAAATTCGAATCGGTTCTTCATTATACGAATATGACTGAATTTCAACCTCAATAGGAGCAATCACATGAGACGGATCAGATCTGTACCGTCGAAGCACCGACACAGGAAACACATTATGAATCTTTTCTAACTCAGGTGGCAACATCAATCTATAAGCAACTGGCCCTATTTGTTCAATGATCTCATACGGCCCGATGAACCTCGGACTCAGCTTGCCTTTTCGGCCAAATCGAAGTATTTTCTTCCACAAGGATACTTTCAAAAACACTTTGTCACCAACTTCGAATTCAATATCTTTTCGTTTGAAGTCTGCATAAGACTTCTGACAATCTGAGGCCGCTTTCAAACTGTCACGAATCACTTTTACTTTCTGCTCAGTCTCTTTTATCAAATCAACTCCGTGAATTTATTCTCACTCAGCTCAGTCCAATATAATGGAGTTTGGCATTTTCGACCGTAAAGAGCCTCATACGGTGCCATTTTGATACTAGATTGAAAACTATTATTGTATGTGAATTCAATCAACGGCAAATGCTTTTCCCACGTATTTTTGAACTCAAGAATACAACACCTCAACATATCTTCGAGAACTTGAATGATCCACTCGGATTGTCCATCCGTTTGTGGATGAAATGCAGTGCTGAAATGCAATTTTATGCCTAAAGCCTCTTGCAATATCTTCAAAAATCGCGAGGTGAATCTCGGATCTCTGTCAGATACAATGGATAATGGCACCCCATGCAATCTTACAATCTCAGTAATATACAATTCAGCCAATTTATCAAGTGAATAATCTGTTCTCACCGAAACGAAATGAGCTGATTTCGTCAATCTGTCAACTATCACCCAGATTGCATCTTTCTTTCCCGGAGATAAAGGCAACCCTGACACAAAGTCCATCGTGATTCTCTCCCATTTCCACTCAGGAATCATAATCGGATGTAATAAACCAGATGGAACCTGATGTTCAGCTTTAACTTGCTGACAAACTAAACACTTCGAAACAAACTCTGAGATGTCCCATTTCATACCACGCCACCAATAAAACTGTTTCAGATCGTTATACATTTTCGTACTCCCCGGATGAACAGTCAAACGACTATTGTGAGCTTCGTTCAAAATCAACTGAATCAGCTCTGAATTCCTCGAAACACAAATCTGATCTCTGAATCTCAAACAATCATCATTATCAATTCGAAATTCCGAATCGACATTCAATCCACACTGATCTCGTTTAACCATCATTTCAGTATCCCTTTTCTGTGCATCAGAAATCTGACATACGAACATCGGCCTTACTTTCAACTCAGCCAAAACTGAATCATCATCACATAGATCTATCTGAGTACTCATAGCTCGCAAAGCACATAAAGTCTTTCAACTCAAAGCATCATCAACAACATTAGCTTTGCCCGAATGATAATCAATCACAAGTTCGTAATCTTTCAACAATTCTAACCATCTTCTCTGTCGCAAATTCAATTCTTTCTGAGTCATCAAGTACTTCAAGCTCTTGTGATCAGTATAAATATGACATTTCTCACCAAATAGGTAGTGACGCCAAATCTTCAATGCAAACACAATCGTGACTAATTCAAGATCGTGCGTTGGATAATTCTTTTCATGCAGCTTTAACTGCCTCGAAGCATAAGCGATGACTTTGCCTTCTTGCATCAGCACACAGCCCAAACCATTCAATGATGCATCACTGTAAACTATGAATTCTTTGCCCGATTCAGGTTGAACTAACACTGGCACTTCTGTCAACAATGCTTTCAATTGCTCAAAACTCTGTTGGCACTTTTCTGACCACTCGAATTTAACATCTTTTTGTAGCAACTTTGTCAACAGATTCGCAATCATCGAGAAACATTTCACAAACCGTCTATAATATCCCGCTAGTCTTTGAAAACTACGGACTTCAGATGCATTTCTCGGAGGTTTCCATTCTAAAATGGCTGAGATCTTACTCGGATCAACTCGTATTCCCACAGCTGATACAATATGCCCCAAAAAACCAACCTCACGCAACCAAAACTCACATTTGCTGAATTTTGCATACAATTGCTTCTCACGCAGAGTCTGTAACACAATTCTCAAATGCTCGGCATGTTGCGTCTCATCACAGGATAAATCAGAATATCATCAATGAACACCACAACAAAATGATCCAAATATGGTCTAAATATCTGATTCATCAAATCCATAAACACTGCAGGAGCATTCGTTAGTCCGAAAGGCATAACTAAGAATTCATAATGTCCGTACCTCGTTCTGAAAGCAGTCTTCGGTACATCTGACTCTTTAACTCTCAACTGATAGTAGCCCGATCTCAAATCTATCTTCGAAAACATTGTAGCTCCTTTCAGTTGATCGAACAAATCGTCAATACGGGGCAACGGATATTTATTCTTTATCGTCACTTTGTTCAACTCTCGGTAATCAATACACATCCTCATAGTACTGTCTTTCTTTTTCATGAACAACACAGGAGCACCAAGGCGAGAAACTCGGTCGTGCAAATCCTCTATCAGTTAACTCTTGCAACTGAGACTTCAACTTTTTCAATTCCATCGGTGCCATTCTATACGGAGCTATTGAAATAGGAGTAGTCCCCGGCACTAATTCAATACCAAATTCAACTTCTCGGATTGGAGGTAACCCCAGCAGTTCTTCAGGAAACACATCAGGGAATTCACAAACCATAGGCATAGATTCAACTTTCTTTTCTGTCACTTTTGCATCTATCACATATGCCAAATAAGCTTCGCAACCCTTTCTCACATAGTTCAAAGCTTTCATCGCAGATACAACAGCTGGTAACCCATTCAGATCATTGGATTCAATTCAAACTATCTCATTATTCTGACTTCTCAATTCAATACTCTTTCGTTTACAATTCACAATAGCATTATGCAAAGTGAGCCAATCCATACCCAGAATTATATCAAATTCATCGAATGGTAGTAACATCAAGTTAGCCGGAAAACATATATCCCGAAACATCAATGGGCAGTTCTTGCACACTTTATCCACCAAGACACACTTGCCTAAGAGGTTCGATACTCTAACCACAATTTCAGTAGACTCAACAAGTAGAGTCTTACTTATTACTAAATTCACACACACATAGGAATGAGTAGAACCTGGATCTATTAACTCAATCACATCAGTATCAAATCGAGTAAAAGTACCAGTAATAACGTCTGGAGATGACACTCCCTCTCGTGCGCGTATAGCATAGGCTCGGGCAGGTGCTCTCGTCTCTGATCTCATAGCTGTATCAGTAGTCCCTTTTTGAATTTCACTCACATTCCTGACGTTTCTGGGTGGTCTGCCTCTAGCCGTCACATTACTCGGTCTCACATTCTGAACATTTTCTTCCTCAGCTAACTTTGGGTAGTCTCGAATGAAGTGATCTCGTGATCAACTCTTATAGCAAGTTCGTTTATTGTACTTGCCCCAGCATTCTCCCACACGTCGTCTTCCACACTGTCTACACTTAGGCTTATTACTTTTAACACTACCAACACTTGATTCAGTCGGGAATTGAGCTTTTGGACCAACACTTTGTCTCGCACGGTCTCTACTCGGATGTCCAAATGAAACATTTGAACGATTGCTTGCATCTCTAAATCTCTTCGTTGAAGGTTGAGACAACTTACTCATCGATCTTTTTCTTTTATCTCGAGCTTCAGAATCAGCTTTTTTCTTTTCTTTGTTGAGCTCCTCGGCTTTGCAGGCTCTTTCAACTAACACAACAAATTCATTTATGTCAAGTATTCCAACCAGTAATTTAATGTCTTCATTCAGCCCTTCAATGAAACATTTACACATAGTAGCTTCGGTAGAAACACATTCCCGCGCATATTGACTCAGTCTTACAAACTCCCGTTCATACTTAGTAACAGACATACGCCCCTGTTTCAGCTCTAGAAACTCTTTACGTTTCTGATCTATGAATCGTTGACTGATATACTTTTTTTGAAATTCTATTTGGAAGAAATCCCAGGTGATTCTCTCTCTCGGAACCACGGATGTCAACGTCTTCCACCAGTTATAAGTCGTATCTCTCAACAAGGAAATTGCACATTTAATGCATTCATCAGGAGTCAACGACATCTCATCGAACACTCGGATTGTATTCTCGAGCCAAAACTCAGCTCGCTCGGCATCATCATCAGCTGTGGCCCTAAACTCTTCGGCCCCATACTTTCTAATCTTATCCACAGGAGGCTTATTCAATCGAATCAGATCTGCAACTTGTGGCACAACAGGCTCTTGTGGGGGTGGAGGTTGTGGAGCAGCCAAATTCGTTCGAACGAACTCCGAAAACCACTCACTCATCATTCGGAAGAAGGCTTGTTTAGCCTCTCCCTCTTGGCTACCATAATTCAGCCTAGATGTGGCCGGCGATGTGCCTTGAGCGGGAGCAGGCGTATTACTCTCTACATCGTCAACAACTGCTCGATCGGGATCCATTACTATATAAAAACACATTTTTAACTGTCAGGATTCATCACACTATCACAATTTATATATATGGCATGTATAACTAGACTCACACGCGCTACGTTAGTCTGAGAATCGACTAAACCGTAGCTCTGATACCAATAAAATGTAACACCGCTAACCCGTAACTGTTGCCATAATAGGGTTAAGAGGCATTACCGGTCAATCAGAACATTTCATATCCATTTGACAACACAAAGTCAATTATCATTTAATCATATTCAAATATAATCATATAGTCCCTTAAAAAGGTCTACGAGACCATAAACATATGTTAGAAAGAGGTCGGAACTAAACCGAACACATACGAAAATTTTCGAAATTCAAACATTTTTCAAAAACTGCAGAAGTCACACGCCCGTGTGGGTAAGCCGTGGCGAAACAAGGCATACCTATTGACTTGTTCACACGGACTGAGACACGCCCGTGAGCCTCACCCGTGGTCGAGTCTGACTTGCACCACACGGCCAGTCACACGCCCATGTGTCCAGCCCGTGGTTGAGCCTGACTTGAATCAAATTACAAATTCGAAAGACACAGTCGAGCCACACGCCCATGTGCTCAACCGTGTGGGCAATTATAGGCCATTTTCAAGGCCAAACTTGCCTCCTACACATTGAATCACCTACAAGCCTCAAATAAATACCAATTCATGTCTCAAAATTTGCAACCAAACGTGCCAATATAAGCATCAATCCATCATTAACCATACCATCTATAGCCATGCTCAAACTCATCTCAAATAAGACCAACTAAAATACAAATTTCACATCCTAAATCATGTTAGCAAAACATCACTTAATCAAGCCACAAATTCACACATAAAACAATATTTCCTTCAACTAATTCAAGCATGAAAAATACCATTTCCAACCTCACTAATTCATACCACTTTCATCATTTTCATTGCCTCTCATATGAACCATCAACATTCAACTTTCTAGCCATATCACATGGCAAGATCCAACATTTCAAAACATATCATGACTTCTAGCCTATACATGCCATATACCAAATATGTATATATTTCAAAAGTACCGAAATAGATAGCCGATAGTGTGATTAAGTCGCTGACGATCCCCGGATCTGAGCTAGCTTTACTGACACTGTAAAATAGAGAAACAAATCACACAGTAAGCTTTCAAAAGCTTAGTAAGTTCGTAATATACTAACTCATTAAATCAAATCAATATACAAATTGAACCATCATATAGATAATTTACCAATGATACACAAGCTCAACTATATCCAATACTCACATAACCTTCCATTAATCTACTTTCAAATTCACCCACCACATAGGTATCATACATACCTTTGCCAACACATAGGTACTCACCAATCATGCAACCCAACCTCTCGACTTTACATTTCGATCAACCTTTTCTATTCTTTTGATTGATTCGCACACTTAGTGCCATTTTCGTAGTCAAATGATAAACTGAAATAGTAACACATTTTAGGCCCACATTTAGTATGCTTTTGGATGAATTATCCCTTATTTTATGTAATTTGGTGCTCTTAATCCTTTCTTTTCATGTTATATACTCAGGAAAGCACCAGGGGATGAAAAGAACGCAAAACGGGCTTAAAACGGGACAAATGGGGCAAAGCATGAAATCGACACGGCCTGGACCAAAAATCACACGGCCGTGCCTCCTTAAAGATCTCGAACACGGCCTGGACCACGATTTACACGGCCGTGCCTCATTAAAGAAGTCCGAGCACGGCCTGGCCACGATCCACACGGGCGTGTACCATGGCCGTGTCCCTGTTGCTGGAAAGAGCAATTTCACTCGGATTTGGATGCTTGGAGGCAAAGAAACACACTCCAAAGTCTAATTAAACCCCCAATTAGGAATTGCACTCAAATTAGGATACTTGGAGGCCAAGTAACACATCTCAAAGCCTATATAAACACCCTAGGGGGCAACTTATTCGGGGAGTTCGGCAGAAGCCTACTACCGTGGCTTTGTCGGGCGGAGAGCTAGGCCAAGCCAGCTGAAAAAGGTCGATTTGTGGGAATCACTCGAAGATAGCCAGTTGATCCATCTCAAGAAGCCGGAATTCTACTCAAGACGGAGGATCTCCTCTTCAAATCTTTCAGGGGGTTTTAGGGATTTCTTATGTTTTGTTTTACCTTTTCTCTTGAGATGTTGTCTTTTATTATTATGAACTAAACCTTCGGATACCCGAAGGGGATAAAACCTATGAGGAATCTTGTTATTTGATTTTTTTGAATTATATGATAATAACTTAGTTTGTTCTTAATTGTGTGAACTTAATCCAAATCTAATGTGCTTAGGTGGAGGAGGAATAGACCCTGCCTAAGAGTAGATCCAACATAATTAAGCGGAGTTGATCGCACGCCTAGAGATAGGGTGATGAGATTTTGCCGAATTAGGGTGAAACCTAATATGGGAGTCCACAGATCGATTTACTGCTATTCTAGGGGGTTATTATAAGCGAACGAGAGTTCCACTAATTAACCTAGGGTTAGACGTTATTCGCCTCGAGAGAGGGTGTAATATACGTTAGGGAGTCTCACGGATCAAACTAAGTAAATAAATCATATGGTTCAAGGTTAGATAACAAGTGAAGTCTAGGTGGATTTTTCCTAAGGGTATCGTTTGAGTCAACTGAGTTTTCCCAAAAGTTATTTCCCGAATTCATTCTTTTTGTCTTTGCATCTTATCTTAGTAAGTAGATTAGTTTTATTTTAAACAATCATCACTTAATATTAAGGCTAAATAATAAAAAGACGGTGAGTATTAGTACTTTTAGTTCCTTTGGGTTTGACAATCCAGTCTTGCCTAAACTATACTACTGTTCGATAGGTGCACTTGCCTTTAATCGTTGTCAGAGTTGGTTTCCAGGTTCTATCATTCTTTTATAAATTTTAAAACTCTGATTTACAGCGATCAAGTTTTTGGCGCTGTTGCCAGGGAACTAAAATATTAAGAAAACTCTATTTTTATTACTTTAGCCATTATTTTTATTTTTCGCAAATTTACTTTTATTTTTAGTTTAAATTTTTAATTTGCTAATTTTTCTTTTATTTGTTTTTTTCAGATAATTTTAGTTTAGAGAGAAGATGGCACTAAATAACTATCAGTGGCGAGTTATGAGGACAACACCAACAGAAGCCGCCAGTGTCTTCAACCTCGACGCAATAACCAGGCTATCAAACCAGTTAGAGATGATGAATAAAAAGATTGATGGTTTGTGAAGTCTCTCGCAGGTACATCCAGTTATGCAATATGACTCGAATCTAAGAGGCGTGGCGAATCCTGAGTACCCACCCTACAGATATGGCATGAAGAACGAACGAGTCCACTATATGGGTAACTATTCTAAACCTCAAAATAATTTTTATAGTGACACTTATAATACAGATTGGAGGTACCATCCCAATTTCTCGTGGGACGATCAAGGCAGCCAAAGTGAGGAACTTCCTCCAAATTTTAAACAACCACCTCACCAACAGGAAGATGAGTCGAACCTTGAAGAGACGCTGGCAAAATTCATAGCAAACACAGAAGCACGTCTCCAAAATATAGAAACGAAACAAGAAACATCGATTCAAGGGATCAAGGATCATTTAGGTCAGCCTGTTAAGCTGATCTTAGAACAACCACAAGAAAGCTTACCAAGCAACACTGAAGCTAACCCAAAAAAACAAATTCAAGCTGTAACAACTCATGACAGTGAAAGATTAGTGGAATCTGACCCAAGGCAAGATCCTGTGGTAAGTGAAGGTAAGGTTGAGGTGAGCCATGAAATACCAAAATCGGCAATTACAGAGTACCATCCTCATGTACCATATCCCGAAGCAATGAAGAAGGACAACACGAGATTTAATAGTTTGGTAAGTTTCTTAAACTTTTAAAGAAATTACATATTAACTTACCGTTTCTCGAAGCTCTTTCATGAGATACCCGATTATAGAAAATTTTTAAAAGCGGTTGACAAACAAACGGAAGCTAGACGAGGAATCACATGTGGAGCTAAACGCAATGTGCTCAAAGCAATTCTACAAAATAAAGCGCCACGGAAATTAAAAGATCCAGGAGTTTTACAATTCCATGTTTAATTGGTAGTTTATCTATTGATAATGCTTTAGCCGATTTAGGGGCAAGCATCAATGTTATGCCTTATAAAATGTTTAAACAACTAGGTCTAGGGAAACCGAGACAAACCAGATGAGCATTCAATTAACCGATAAAACTATCGTAATTCCTAGGGGTATAATTGAAAATGTTCTAATCAAAATTGATAAATTCGTATTCCCATGAGACTTTGTCGTTTTAGACATGGATGAGGACAATTCGATCCCTTTAATTTTAGGAAGACCCTTTCTAGCAACTTCCGGACTAAAATTGATGTTGGTACAGGAGAACTCATTCTTCGTATAGGTGACGAATCAATCGGTTTACAAGCTCTTGACTCGGCGAACATCGATCGATGAAGGTGAGAAAGTAAAATCGGTTGATAATCAATCTGCTCAAATTTCATCTGCAGAACAACCACGTAACTACGAACTGAGCCAAACAGGAACCTTGTGGCAACAAAGAAGAAGCATATGAGGAACGAAGCCTTGAGATCAACAAACTAAAAGAGGGAAAGGCACACTTTAAAGAGGAGCCGAAACCGCACGAAGAAAAACCGAAGGAACCCCCAGACGAGCTGATAGGAACAACAAATCACTTCAAAATAGGGGATCAGGTATTGTTGAATAAGGAAGACCCTCGAATCGCCAATTCAGACCTATACGGGCCAGTCGAGGTAAGCAATCCTAAATTCAGTACTTTTGAGGTAAACACTACTCGACTTAAATTTTATATCAAAAATCGAGTTGATCGCATGAGGAAGGATTTTCACCTCCTCAAACCACCTTGACCATACGAATGAGAGGTAAAGTCTAGCTTAAGACTATAAACGAGCGCTTCTCGGGAGGCAACCCGAGCACTAACCCTATTAATTTTTACATTTTTTATTTTACTTTTATTTTTCATTTTAGCACCTAACCATAAACTAACCAAGGTACAGATTATCATGCTCACACGGCCTTGCACACGGCCGTGGCCGTGGCCGTGTGGAAGCCAGAAGGACAAACCACGGACGTGCTAGTAACCGTGTATGATAAAGAAAGATTTCTTTTCCCAACACGGGCTGCGATAAAAAGCCACGCCCGTGCCGACTTCTCGTGTGAGGTTACTGACTTATTGAGCACGGGCGAGACACGCCCGTGTCGACTTCCCGTGCGAGGTTACTGACTTGACGAGCACGGGTTAAACACGCCCGTTCTAAAGGACCGTGAGAAGAATACACGGGCGTGCTACGAGACCCACGGCCGTGGTAAAATACCTAAACGCGCCCAAAATTCAAAATCACGAAAAACACGGACTGATTAAACTTGAACAAGGGCGTGGACCGTATCACTATTTAAATATTTACTTTTATTTCTATTTTTATTTTTATTTTTATTTTCATTTTTATTTTCATTTTCATTTTCATTTTTATTTTATTTTTATTTTTATTTCCTTTCTTTTATTTTCTTTATTATTTTCTTCTTGTTATTCATTCCATTTAGATTTAGCTTAGGATACAAAAGAAATTAGGATGGCTGCTTTGAGGACTTAACCAGTTCGATACGCTTCCCCACGTTCACCTCTAGTCCTATCCAGTTTCTTTTCATTAACTTCATCCAAAATTCAGGAAGTTTCACTTCTCTCCCTATCTTATGATTTTATGATTATTTTGCTATTATCTATCTTTGCACATTGAGGGCAATGTACATCTTAAGTGTGGGGGGGTTAACTATAGTATTATTTGAAAATCCCTGAATTATGCCTTGTCTTAAAGTAAGTTTCTCAGATTATGATTAGGATGAAATTTCTAATGATTTATGATTTTTATTGATATGTTTTACATTAATTCATTGATAATTGTGCATTGATAATTAAATTCTAAGAATACTAGAAAATCAAGCATGATAAGTCTATTTTTCAGAATAAAAAAAAATTGCTAGGTTGTCAAACTGAGTTTAAATATTATCTTGAAGTTTGAAATTTACGAGGTTGACATCAAAATACCCATAATTTTTGTGAGTTTTTGAGCCTTATAGAGCATATATTCTTTTTCTTGCTCACTATTGATTATGAGTGTGTCAACACTGATTGATTATTCTAGAACTTGCATCGATTATACATGTCGAGACCACACTTTTTGATTTGATATACAGAGATGATAAAGGCACCTAGGATTTAACCCGTTTACTCCATAAAAAGCCTACCTTCACAAATTAACCCCTAGTGAACCCCTTTTAATCCTAACAACCCTTTTTATTGACATAACTGCTAATATTAACCCAGAAACCCTTTGTTTTTGTTATCACCATTCCTTTTGACTACCCTTATATCGAGATTTGATCTGATTAGTTACCTAATTATGAATTTTAGTAATTTATCCTTTAGTATGTATTTAGTTTGTTCTGAAGAAGAAAAAACGAAGTATATTCATTATTAGTTAGATGATTAAACGAGCTTATACATTTAAAATCCAAATATCGAAAAAAAGAAGCTCGTATTATTAGTATTATTAGTTTTCAATTGATGTAATTATTATTAGTTCATTAGTTCTTAGTTAGGTAATTTGTCAATTCAATCTCGATTCTAACCCTCTAATTTAGCCTTTTTCCACACCTTAACCCTAGCCCCGTTACAACCCTAACAAAGACCTTTTGATTTGTGTTTCATCTCATATTTCAGTGGTGGAGATTTGATTTTCATGCAAGCCTATGGGATTAACTTTTCATGTTCGAATTTTGAGTGCCTAATTTTGAACCTTAAACACTTTGAGTGATTTGAGTGAATCTTTAAGTGAGGATGTCAATCCTTGTCGATTTTAAATCAGAGGTAATTGTTTAGATGAAGGAAAACACCTATGTTTTATGCTACAAATGTATGACTTAGACTGTTTGAATCTTTAGGACTCTTTGAGTTGAATTATCCATGTAAGAATTATCTCTGAATTATGATGAAACACTATTAATGACTATTATGAACTGAGGGAAGTTCGTTTTAATTATGAGTTGAGAATTTTGCTTGAGGACAAGCAAAAGCTTAAGTGTGGGGGTATTTGATAAACCGAAATAGTAACACATTTTAGGCCCACATTTAGTATGCTTTTGGATGAATTATCCCTTATTTTGTGTAATTTGGTGCTCTTAATCCTTTCTTTTCATGTTATATACTCAGGAAAGCACCAGGGGATGAAAAGAACATAAAACGGGCTTAAAACGGGACAAATGGGCCAAAGCATAAAATTGACACGGCCTGGACCAAAGATCACACAGCCGTGCCTCCTTAAAGATCTCGAACACGGCCTGGACCATGATTTACACGGCCGTGCCTCATTAAAGAAGTCCGAGCACGGCCTGGCCACGATCCACACGGGCGTGTGCCATGGCCGTGTCCCTGTCGCTGGAAAGAGAAATTTCACTCAGATTTGGATGCTTGGAGGCAAAGAAACACACTCCAAAGTCTAATTAAACCCCCAATTAGGAATTGCACTCAAATTAGGATACTTGGAGGCCAAGTAACACATCTTAAAGCCTATATAAACACCCTAGGGGGCAACTTATTCGGGGAGTTCGGTAGAAGCCTACTACCAGGGCTTTTGTCAGGGCGGAGAGCTAGGCCAAGAAGCCAAGCCGAAAAGGTCAGATTTGTGGGAATCACTCGAAGATAGCCAGTTGATCCATCTCAAAAAGCCGGAATTCTACTCAAGACAGAGGATCTCCTCTTCAAATCCTTCAGGGGGTTTTAGGGATTTCTTATGTTTTATTTTACCTTTTCTCTTGAGATGTTGTATTTTATTATTATGAACTAAACCTTCGGATACCCGAAGGGGATAAAACCTATGAGGAATCTTGTTATTTGATTTTTTTGAATTATATGATAATAACTTAGTTTGTTCTTAATTGTGTGAACTTAATCCAAATCTAATGTGCTTAGGTGGAGGAGGAATAGACCCTGCCTAAGAGTAGATCCAACTAAGCGGAGTTGATCGCAAGCCTAGAGATAGGGTGACGAGATTTTGCCGGATTAGGGTGAAACCTAATATGGGAGTCCACAGATCGATTTATTGCTATTCTAGGGGGTTAATATAAGCGAACGAGAGTTCCACTAATTAACCTAGGGTTAGACGTTATTCGCCGCGAGAGAGGGTTTAATATATGTTAGGGAGTCTCACGGATCAAACTAAGTAAATAAATCATATGGTTCAAGGTTAGATAACAAGTGAAGTCTAGGTGGATTTTTCCTAAGGGTATCGTTTGAGTCAACTGAGTTTTCCCAAAAGTTATTTCCCGAATTCATTCTTTTTGTCTTTGCGTCTTAGCTTAGTAAGTAGGTTAGTTTTAGTTTAAACAACCATCACTTTATATTAAGGCTAAATAATAAAAAGACGGTGAGTATTAGTACTTTTAGTTCCTTTGGGTTCGATAATCCGGTCTTGCCTAAACTATACTACTGTTCAATAGGTGCACTTGCCTTTAATCGTTGTCAGAGTTGGTTTCCAGGTTCGATCATTCTTTTATAAATTTTAAAACTCTGATTTACAGCAATCATCAAACATAATTGTCATCACACACTTAGTGCCAATACGTTAAACCGAACTTATATCGGTATCGCACACACAGTGCCAACTCAATAAGCCGAAGCTTCTATTTTTTCGCACACACAGTGCTAATCGTCTCTGTCTCGCTTCTAAATTCGCACACTTAGTGCCTCAATACTCGAGTTCATATATAACACATTTCCATTTCATTAATATAAATTCATTCATTTCTCATCACATAGATACAAGTTTAATGGTAAGTATTATATCTGAACTTACCTCGGACGTCGAAATACCTAAACGGTCGATTAATCGAGCACTTTGTCTTTGCCTCGATCTCGATCCGAACCTCTCCTTTCTTGGTCTATTCACATTTAAATTTAACTCATTCAATCACCAATTCATTCAATTTAGTCCACACACACATATTTAGGGCATTTTGCAAAATAGCCTTCACATTTTCACATTTCGACACTTTAGTCCCTAATTCATCAAATCACAAAATACACCAAATTTATATTCACATAAGCTTAGCCGAATTCTTCCCATGCTAATAAAATCCCACACATTTCATTTATTACACATTTTAGTCCCTCAATTTCTCATTTTCACAATTAAGCCCAATTTACTCAATTTCACTAAAAATTCAAAGACAAAACATGTTCATCCTTCACATATCTTCCATATTTCATCATCAACTATCACAAATCTCAAACATTCATCAATGACATATCTCAAAATCACCATTAAATTCTAAAATTAAAGCATGGGCTAGCTAGAGCACAAAGCAACGATCGTAAAAACGTAGAAATTATAAAAAACCGAGTCAAAAACTTACCTTAATCAAGCTAAGCCCTAGCCGAATTTATCAAAGCTTCAAAATCTCTTCTTTGGTTCTTATTTCGGTGGAAGATGGGGAATAATAGCCACTTTCATGTTTTAATTTGATATAATATAACCTATTTTAACATTATTATTGTTTTACCTATTTAACCTTTACTAAATATTACATGAAACATATATTATAAGGTTAATTTAGTCCATTTTCGTCCACTACCTTCATTAATGGCCAAATTGCATCATAAAGCCTCCATATTAAAAAGACAACAACAATTAGGCACTTATAAATCAGCACACAGCTTTTGCATTCTACGCGATTAAGTCCTTTCTCATAATTCGACACACAAACGATAAAATTTTTACACCAAATTTTCACACATGCTCAATCACATATTATAAACATCAAAAATAATAATAAAATATTTTTCCGACCTCAGATTTGTGGTCTCAGAACCACTGTTCCGACTAGGGTCTAAACCGGGCTGTTACAAAAGCCTGGTCCTAAAGACAATCAAGTCTCCTATAGTTTTCTTATACACTTGATAAGCTTTTAGTGTTTAGCCAAAACTCCGAGGCATACTCTTTCTTAGGCGTACTCTTTCTTCACTTGAAGATGTCCTGTAACTAAATCATTAGATACCGCTAACGGGCGGATACTTTAACACTAGTATGCGCCAATACTCTGACTCATCATCAAGCCTACAAGGTGTCGAATTATGCTACCACAGTGCGCCAAACAGTTTACATACATACTTTACTCACCTTTTTGGATCTGTCATTTTTAGGGTGTGACACACACATTATGTGTCGCGCCACGCAAGGCATTTTATGGCTTTGGATATTTTTCTCATGCTTTCACGACCTAGGAAGCTTGCGTATCACTCGCCCTAAGTTCCTACGTCAATTGGGCCTAAAATTAAGCCTCCTACACTCTTAAATACCCAAATTAAACCTACCTAAGGCTCGTGTCAGCCTAATAGGTCATCAACACTAAAAAATGTGTTAAAAACACTTACTTTTGTTAACTTTTAACCCTAAGCTACTAATACTGAAAATATAATAATTAATTATAAAATGCCTAGAAAACAAACTCGTTAAGTGTGAAAATGACCTAAAATAACTACTACAAGTGACTTCAGGTCAACCCGTCATAATAACTCCCTCCATACTCTGCATTTCAAAAACATGTTTTTCACACATAACAATTCACTTATTACTATAGCATATATCACGTCATATTTCAATACATCAATACACAACCATATCGTGCATTCAGAGAGCATACCGGCAATCATCTATATATATATCCACGGGCTATGCATGCATAGTTTACTCATTCATCATAATCATATACAACCATGGATTTTAGACTGAACTCAAAACAGACACTCGAGTAAAACATTTTAGCAACACAAGAACTACTAACACCCAAAATAGAGTACATAAACTCACCTTAAACCCTTTGTCCTTGCCAACTTAGCTTGTCCAAAAGTCAAAGCCTCCTTCGTCTTGGAAACTAAGCATGACAACCAGATACACTGGTTAAACCAAAGGTGTCCAAACCTTAAAACCCAGAATCCATTATTATACAAGAACTTTTTAGAATCCTTACTTCTCTTCCTCAAATCCACGAATATAGAAAGATAGAAAGGCTTACCAGTTCCTCGGATTCTTTACTTCCTGACCTCAAACCTCTTATTCACTGCCCCATGCAGCGTTTCCTCAATTTTCTCGCCTTCAGAGCAACTGAAGAAGATGATTGATAAGGAAAGAAAGTAAAACAAAAATAAGGAGGATTCTGCCTTCAGAATAATCTTGCTCTCTCATGTATAAGTAATCCTTCTTACACACAGTTTAAGGCCCCATGTAACCATCCATTTGCAACCATTTTGTCTCCCACCAAGGAACCAGTCGGTTCTAACTCAACCGAACTAGGATTGAATCCCAAGTATTTTTTATTCAGTCACCTAATTTTCTTGATTTTTCAATAGAGTCCACCGATCTCCCAATTCTTTTAATTTACACCCAATTTTCCCTAAATTTCGGACTTTATTGAAATCCGGGTGTGATAGTTTAGTGACTTTATTGTAACTCTTTTTAGTTAAGTGACTAAAACGAAAACTTACACATAGTTTAGTGACTAATGATGTAGCTTACCTTTTATATTATAACTATCATAGTTGGGGAATAGAGAAAAAGATTACATCAAGAACGTTTAGAAAGCCACCTAATAATTAGATCTTGGTGTAATTGCTTGTAATTATACATTTGTGGCATGACTAAGTAACCACTTTAATTAGAGAACTACTATTTATACTACCAAACATTATATAGAGAATTACAATTTAATTATACTATTTCAATCAAACACGTTTAAGGAATTAAAATTCCTTATAATTACAAGAAGATGTAATTATTATCCTAGTAATTATACTTTCATCCAATTACTCTATGATGTCCAAATTCATCCTAGATTCGCCCATAAATTAGGTGGTCTGTTTGGTTTGGTTGAGGTCAAATGTGAACAAGATAATTTTTATCTCGAGTTAGTTTGATTAGATTTAAATTCAAATTAAATAATAAAAATATGACTTAATACCTATTTTACCCTTATACTATAGTTAAATTATCTACAAAGTTTTTATTAGTTTGGCTCATATACTATCATTTTGTATATCATGTTAACCATTTATGTTTTCCATTGAAAAAAATCACCCCATCCAATCAAATGCTACCACGTGTAAAAAATATAAAATTTCTTAAAATAAAAAATTCATTAAAGAATTGGAAAAAAAAGTTTCCTAAAATTTCAAGCAAACAAACAAAAAAAAATTCTAAAAGTTTCTTTAAATACCTAAAATTCCAAACAAACAAATTTTTAAAAAATTATGATTTTTTTTATTTTTTTAAAGTTATGCATACTTAGAATTTAAAATGGTTACACCCTAATATCATTTCAAGGTTAAAAGCCTTCTCAACCACTCCATCTACCAGAATCTTGCACTTCTAGAATCTGCAAATTTCATTTTCTTTTTCAAAATGGACAAATATTTGATGTATTCTTAGTTAAAATTTTTAATTTACTAATATGTGTTGAGTAAATTTTGTATAGAATGCATTTTCTAGATTTAGTCCCTTCACTGTATTGATCATTTCTATAAATTTTATAATTAAAACTATAAATAACTTTAAATGATTTTATAATTTTTATACATTTATTTGATAATTATATTTTCTTAAATCATTTTACATATATATATAAGTATTTGGAAAGTTTTAACTTTACAAGTGGGGTTGAGCTTTTTTCATATATTTTTAAATTGTATTTAAAAAATTAAAAAAATAAATAAGACATGTGACAAAATCTCAACTCGCTTATGAAATAAAAATTATCCACTAGTTGTATGGAAAATAATTACCTATATATAATGTCCTAAATTAAACATATATAAAAAATGTAAACTTAAAAATAATAAAACATGAGTTTACAAATTGACTTAAATGAGAAATAAATCATTATCATTTAAGAGAGATTGAGACACAAATGGAAGACTTAAAGAAAAATAAAAACAATATGGAGGGAGTAATTTCATAGGATATGTTTAGATAGTACAGAGTAATTAAGAGAAAGTGTAATTATTAATATAGTAATTATATTATCTTGTAATATAAAGAATAGTAATTCTTTAAATGTGTTTGGCTGATAAAATGTAATTACATCGTAATGTCCTACGTCATGTTTGGTAATACAAATTATAATTACACATTTATATAATTTATATTTTTTTTAAATATTAAATACTATACAAATTATTAGTATGATAAAAATAATTTCTAAATAAGTAACAAAAATTAAAATCAAATCATTATATGTATTATGCCAGTCTAAAAAAGCAGTCAATAATACAATTACTAATAAAAATAAATATGCAATTTTATCTAATTGTTCTAGTGCATATTTGTTGGGTTATTCCCTCTTTAATATTTAACATGCTTCTTATTTTCATTTATTGGTTATTGACCGAGTTCATCATCATTTGAATTTGAATCTGAATCATTAAGATTATCAAGATCTCCTTCTTCCATGTACTATAAGAAGTATGGATCATTTCAATTCCACTTATGAGTGAAGTTATGCAATATGCAACATACTAACACAATCCTTTTTTTTTATGCAAGACTCAGGTAATGTTGTTAATATGAGAATTTTTTTTTTTGAGCAACCAATGTCTTCTCAACTACATTTCGAAACCATGAATGTCTCAAATTAAATAGTTTGCAAGTTGTCTATAGTGCTTGTGTTTGACACCATTCTCTCAAATGGTACCATATCCCACGATATGATGCAAGAAAACATTTTTTTATTTGCATAATTAGCATCAACATTATAATATTTGAGTTTATAGTCCAAATAGTTTGTAGCTTTAATTATAAAAACTTATATAAACTTAATTTAGAGAAAAACTCCTGTTGAGTTATATCTTTTTATAATACATAAATTAAGTAAAAATAATATAAAATTTATAATATATAACTTTTGTAAAAAAATATGAATTGACTAAAACCTTCATAATACTTCTTATAAATAATATATTTTTTCATAACTTTTGAAAGTTATATTTTATAAATAAATTATAATAAAAAAAAACTATAAGATTCTTTCATGAATATGTATATTATTTATATAATATATAGTATGGACATATAAATGAGTTATGTCCATACATGCTTATTCTTGACATTTTTGGGGCCCTAGGCGGAACAGTAAATTGTGACCCCTTTTAAAAAAATTATAAAATGTAATACAATAAAATAAAAACATATACTAATAATAAAATAAAAAAAATGGGGCCTTTTTTTTTTCTTTTTTTTGCCTGCCTCCAATGAAGTATCGTCAAAAAACTTAAAAGGTTGAAAATTTTATTCCATGTTAAAAGCTGGAATTTTTTTGGGCCCCTTCCAGCCCTGGGCTCTAGGCCACTGCACACCCAAACTACCCTCAGGGTCGAGCCTGTGTCCATGCTTCTTGACCATAACATTTTAAAATAAATATATTATAACACTTTTACAACATGTAAATTATTTTTTATAATAAATTTTTTACCATAACTTTAGAAATCTTTTAAGATTCAAATAATATAATTTGTTGTTATAACTTTACAAAATACACGTTATTTTTATAATATAATTTTTTATGATTTATAATATAAGAATTTTTTCCATAACCATCCCAAGCTCTCATACATGTTCATACTTATAATATTGGATATTTGTATAATTACCTACGCAAATATTCCAATTGTCACCCTTGCCTTAAGAATTGAAACGTGTAATTGGGGTGCTTCAATTACACCCAATTTGGTGGGACTCACCAATTACAGTGGTTATTCAAACATACCACCTTTGTGTAATTAGAAACAATTACATATAAATCCAATTATTAAATGGATTTCTAAAGATTACCTTAAAAGAATATAAATATGCCAAAAAAAAAAAAAACCAAAAGTCTACAATGCATATAGTAAAAAAAAAAAAAATTGATAATAGAATATACAAAATGATAGTATAGAGGTCAAATTGATAAAAAAAAATTATATAAAGTATCAAAATGATAATTTAGTTATAATATAGAGGTCAAAAAAGATATTAAGCTTAAAAATATTTTTATTTAAATTTAATTATAAAAATATATAATATTAATATATAAACAGTAAAAATAAATCAAATTTAAACTTAGGATTTTTTTTTTAAAAGTGTAGATCTATGAACAAGTCCAATTACAATAATGAAATTTGGACTCCATTTGTTTGCCAGTAAAATATTTTCCGAAAAATAATTTCTGAAAAATGATTTACTTTTCTGAAAATAATTTACTTTTCTGGTGTTTAGATGAATCTGTGTAAAATATTTTTTGTTGTTTGACAGATTTCCTAAAAATATTTCATAAAAGCTTATTTAAATTAAACAAATATATATTTAAGAATTTATTATCTTTTCATTGTTTAATTGAATTTATTATATATATATTAATAAATTTATATTTTAAATAGTTTTTACATATATTGTAATGATTTATTTATAAATAAATAAATCGAATTAAATATATAATAATTCTTAACTATTAAGCTAGAATATTAACCGTCATAAATTGAAAACAACCAAAGTCAAATAAATTATTTCTGATTGTGTTATAAAAAAATAAAAAATAAAGATTGAATAATTATAAATTAGCTTCCAAACCACAATTAATACTATAAATTAATAATATTATCCAAATTATACTAGAAACAAGGATCGTATGCACACACACAAAGAAGTTCCTCTGCTGGGCCAACCTCCTGTCGAGCTTTGAACAGCTCAGAGCCACGAATGGCAGCTCTCCATGAACGGGAAACAAGCTCCAACTTAGGATATAGGTAGAAGGGAACTCGTGCTAGGCATCTAAGGGCAACAGCATCTGGAAGACCTTCAATTAATCCAGACATACTAACCAAGGTTTCATCGAATCCAACAATTCTTCACTGACAAATTTTTACTATGTCAACCTCAGCAGTGGAATATGCAATCTGAGAGAGCAAATTTATAACTTGTGTAAGAACCAAATCAATAGTTTTGGACTTCAGAAGTAATACATTAATCAATGTCCAATTAGATCATAATTTAAATAGAATCACTATATTCGTGTTCAGTAGTATTTGCAGCACAATTAGCATCGATTATTTTTTTTCAGGAAAGGGGGATTAGCATCAATGACATCATTGAAAATCATGCTGTTAGTCAATGTCATACCAGAGAAAAAAGAAGTAGCAGTCATACGTAAGATGAAGGTGAAACAAAACCATACATCTAATTTAAAAATTTTCCTATAAACAAGAAAAAGTGCTCCATAAGACACTGAAAGGATATTGAAATCACTGTGAAAGAAATTCACCACCAAAGCATCGGTAACTCATCACATATTTTGGAGTAAAAATAGATTTTCTTTTTCATTTTCAAACAGTTTTTTGTTTGTTCAGGACTTCAAACGTCATAATTTCACAATAAAATTTCTTGGTTTCTATTACATTGAATTTTCCCTAGAAATAGAAGATATTTTCTTAACGAAAGGGACGGAAGATGGAAAGGTAGAAAAAGCCAGATTGCTTATAAAGGATGCAGGCAAAATAAGTGGGGTAGAATGAAGGAAACAAAGTTTTGGAATATTTAAGCATTGACAATGAATACTCTAAGACATAAATTTTGATTAAACACATGCCTTGCTTCCAAACTTCTAAGAAAGTACGATACACATGATTAGTACCTTCAAATATTCATTATTGGGACCTTTATGATTCTCACATTGTATAAATGTAAAATTCGCTGCCTAGCTACAATTTCAAGTCAATGAATTTCAGAGTTCCAGCTTGATCCAAAATTTTACTGTTAAAACTTTTTCCACCCCTATCATTGCTGGTTACCCTAAAGTTTTTATCCTTCAAGCCGATAGCCTGATGAGAAAACTCTAAAAGAACCTCCAAGAAATAAAAGCAAGAACAAAACTGAATTCCTAACACTACAATGCATCTGTTAATATGCATCCACACAAAAATGCATATAAAATATACATCAAGGACCAGATATGGCTAGCTATTGACATCAAGAAATTATAAAGGCAACAAAAGGTTCTTAAAATATCATGTGTGAGACTGGTAATATATTATACAAGTCAAAAAACATAAAATGGATAAGATAGAATGTACTTTAATCGAAACAAAACAAAGAAGGGGAACTCTTACCTCCATTTTTCCTTAAGACTTACATCTAGATGCAAGGTATCCAACAAGATCCTGTTTCGTCAATGGTTCTGTAGCAATCAAAGCATCCTCTGTGGGAGGACTTGCTGCAACAATCACACTATTCCTTCTTTTGCTTCAAAATCCCATAGTTTCTAGAGGAAAGAACTGCGCTACCCTGGCATTTTTGCATGTTAAAGAAGTAAAATTGACCCATTTTTCCCTCATTATAGAAGCCTCAACATTGTTTACCACACCAAAAGCCACATTCTGCCCGGTTCTACCCCGTGTTATATCACTATGGATGCAATAAAATGAGCCTGCCTTAGAAACAAGCGCCATCAATCTGCCCCCTTAAAACACACAATAACAGAAGCCTCTCAGTTTACAAATTATAGAACCATAAATTTCCGTTATCAACATCCACGAGATAGTCAAGCATTGAACATTGCTTCTCACAGAAATGCAAAGTCTTAAGCAACTAGCAATTCTAATTTCAAAACTAACTGCAATTAGTAAAAGACCTAAACTGAAATTTCTTCATTAAAACTTGTATCAGGTAGTACTAACCACAACAAAAAGGTTTTCTCAAATCTATAATCTATAATAACAACCACACAAACACTGAAAAAAAAGGAATGCAGCTTCAATTCCGAATCAAATTCACAGCAAATTAAAACAACAAAAAGAATCAAAGAAGAACTAAAACAAATTAAGTGAGCCTTTCGAAGTGAACGACGCCTAATTTAAGTCAAAATACAAATCTAAACCAAGTTAAAAAGAACAAAAAAAAAAAGATTAAAACGAGTTAAGATTGCTGTCTCGGAGCGATTCAAATTAAAATTTCTAGGGTTTAATTTTCAGTGAAATGGAAAAGATGGATGCAGATGGGGAGGGTGACTCCAAGTATATATGCTGACTGGTGGTGCAGTGCAGATTTTGACAACGAAAGGCGAAGATGAGGAAAATCAAAGATGAACGCCAGCGTCTGGTGTTGAGAATCATTGTTGGCTGACGGCAAGCAAAAGATCGGGGTGTCAAGGATGGGGGAAGGGGAAGGGGAAGGGGAAGGGAAAGGGAAAGGGAAGATCGGGGTGTTGAGAGTTCTTGGCTTCTTTTCCTAAATTAAAGGCCTCATTTCCGGTGTTTTGTATGTAATTCATTTTACTTTAGTAAATTATTTTCAGCCAAACAAACACGAAAAAGACTGAAAAGCTTTCCCGAAAAATGTTTTCATGCCAAACAAACGGAGCCTTAGATTCAGCAGAAAAATAGAACTAAATCTCACATTTCTCCGTACAATTAGTTAACAAATTTTAATTAAATATTAATGAATTAATTGAACTAGACATCCTCAACTTACTACCGTTATTTTAAATTAGTCTTTAAATTTAAAATATTCTAATTACATCTCCGAATTATTGATGTTATAATAATTTGGTTCTTTCATTATTAAAATCGTTAATTAATAGTTAAATGACATGACAAATCATATGTAGCTAAATTTAAAATGAAAATTTTTTTGAAAAAAAATTGTCGCATAACTTTTAAAAGTAAAAACTAAAAATAAAGTAAAATTGAAAAAAGAGAAAGTGAATGACAAAGCCTTTGTAGAAGTTTCGAAAACCTCAAAACAAATTTTTTACAATTTTCATTTTTCTTAAATTTTCATTTTAAATTATGTCAAATACGATCTCACATATAATTTAACAGGTAAATTAACAATTTTAGTAACAAAAAGATCTAATTGATATAATCTTAATAGGTTGGGATGTAATTAGAATGATTTGAAGTTTAGGGACCAATTTAAAATAAGGGTCATGGTTCGGGGATGCGTAGTGTAATTAACTCAATAACCCCCTGTAATACTCCAACCACCCCATGAATTGGTTATTCCTAAACGAGTCATGAAGGGTATAACGAACATACCTTGTTTTCACATTGGATCGAGAATGGGATCGGAGGGATAAAAAACGGCTAATTCATATAATGCATACGGCTCTGGTTGCTGATTGGGTCGGTTCAATGGCTCCATATGAATTAGCCCTTTTTTATCCTTCCGATCTCGTTCTTGATCCAATGTGGGGACAAGGTATGTTCGTTATACCCTTCATGACTCGTTTAAGAATAACCAATTCATGGGGTGGTTGGAGTATTACAGGGGGACTATAACAAATCCGGGTATACTAATAATAAGAATAAGGGTAAATTACGCCCATAGTCATTCTAAAATAGGGTCTGTCCTATTTTGATCACTCTATTTTTTTTCTCAATTTAGTCACTCTAAATAAGATAATTGTGCGAATTAGTCACTACGGTTAAAATTTTTGTTTTCTTTTAAGGGATTGTTGATGTGGCACATTAGCACATTGAGTGACTAACACGTGGTACTTTTTTGTTGACTTTTGACTAAAGTTGGGAAAAAATTTTAGACTAATTATAAAGAGATCCCTAAATTTTAGCCAAAAGTCAACAAAAAAATACCACGTGTTAGTCACTCAATGTGCTTGTAGAGCCCAATTTTTTATTGCCCGGGCCCAATACCAAATCAGCAGCAATAAACCAAATCCAACAGTCCGTGGCCCAACAAACCTAGCCCAATTTTTAGCCCAAAAACCTAAAAAAAAAGAGCAGAAAACAAAAAGGAAAAACCCTAGCCTTCGGTTTCTTGCCAGCGTCGCCAGAAGCATCCCAACGCCGCACGTTTCGCGTCCCCGAGTCTTGCGCCTGCTCCACGTCGTCGCACTCTCCATCACGTTTCCATGTAACTACAAAATAGGAGATTGGTTGTAAAATAAAAGGCTATAAAAAGCCAAACCAAAGCTGTAACATGGACGGATTTTTTTTTCAATAGAGAGAAGCAGTACACACTATTTCCACATATACAAACACAAGTAAACAGAAAAAGAGATTTTACGCATAGATTGAAATCGAAAGTCAGTGAAAAAACAAGGTGATTACGGTGTTTTGGCCTTTCGATTTTCGATTTTCGAGTTTCGTTTTTACTTTTTTTCTTTTTTTACTTCAACATTGCGTACGAAAACAGAAAAAGAGGGTATAAAAACCCTTTCCATTTTTCAGATCGATTTCATTGGTTTTCAAAAAAGACAAACAAAGTTTTTTTTAAAAAAAAAAAAAGAAAAGGAGAAGTTGTGAGGGTCTCACCGGGTTTCCTCCGGCCGCCGCAATCGATGCGCGCGTGAAGGGGGGCTCGCTGCAAAGAAGGGGTTCAAACCCTAGAAAACAAGAAAAGGAGGGTGTTCTGGTTTTTTGTTTTTGAAACAGAGAGGGGAAATGAAGGGAAATTTTTTGTTTTTTATGCTTTTAAGCATTACAAATAAAACGGCGCCGTTTATGGGGGGAGCCCAGCACAATGACCCGATCCATAGGGGGGATCCGCGCAGTTTTACCCTGGATGGGTAAACTGCGCGTTTAGTCCTCCCTTCTTGCGCCCTGTTTGAATTGCGTCCTATTTCAGTTTTTTATTTTTTTTTTAATTTTACCCGCTAACTTCTCCCCCGTTTCAATTTAGCCCGCTTTCGAACGCACCGTTTCAGGGGGGATTAATTTCTATTCTGGTCCCTCCAGGTTGCGCGCGTATTGCAATTTAGCCCTTTATTCTTCTTTTATTTTAAATTTGGCCCCAAAGGTTTTGATTTTGATCCAATTTAGTCCCTTTTTTTATTGTTTTGCTATTTTGCCATTAAATTAATTGTTTTTAAATATTTTTTTTGTTACTTTTTTATTATTATTATTGTCATAATCATATTCTTTATATTATTATATTGTTATTATATGCATTATTGTTCACTTTAATTTTTTCTTTTTATATATATTATTGTTTTTACTACTATTATTTTATTTTTATTTTTTACTATTACCTTTATTATTATTATATTTACCATTAATATTACTTCTATTTTCACTGCTGCTATTTTTTTTAATATATTATCACTATTATTTTATTATTAATTCTATTTTTATTTTTTAGTACTATTAATACTATTTTTATTATTAATATTATTTTAATTTTAATTTTTTTTTCCTTTTATTATTGTTAATTTTTTTTCAACCATTACCTTTCTTATTTTACTTCATCATTCTTACTTATTATTTTTTTACTATTATATCTACTATTTCTATTTTTGTTACTATAACTATATTTTTTTTTATTTCTCCTATTTTGTTCAATATTTTTCCATTTCTTTTGTTTTCAGCGTTTTTTTTTGTTAATTCTCATTCGTTTACTCTGTTTTATTAACTTTCATTTATTTATTTATCTCTGATTATTTTGCTCTCAGTATTGTTATTTATGTTTTCGTCCATCTTATTTCCATTACACATATCAACGTTGCGATTTATTCTTCCAAATTCTTGTTCCATTAATTTTACTCGATACATAATTCTTTTCAAATAAAGGCAATGTTTTGTGATTGGAAATTCAAGGAATCGTGCCTTAACGTGCTGGGTTTTGGTTTCTGTTTGACCAAATCATTAAATACCCTTTAAAGATTGTGTCCATGTTTTCTAAAATTAAAAGCAAGGCAATATTTTGTGCTTGGAAGTTTTGAGAAATTGTGCCCTAACGTGCTGGGTTTCAATTTTCCGCTCGTCCAAAGGACTAAATATCCTTTTAAAATTTTGATCGTGTTTTCACAACTTTAAAAATAAGGCAATATTTCATGTTTGGATATTTGAGGGATCGTGTCCTAACGTGCTGGGTCTCGGTTCTTTCGTTTGGCCAAGTAATGAAATACCCTTTTAAAATGACAATGCATGAATTTTGGAAATCATGAAATGATCTTGGTGTCAAAGGTTTGAGAAATCGTATCCTAATGTGCTGGATGTGATATTTCATCTTTTCGGAACAAGAGAATTTCAATATCCAATTCGATTTACCCAAACATTTTCTAAAGGATTCATATTTTAAAATCTCTTCTAATTTTCGATATTAGGACATTAATCAATCAATAAGGTACCAATTTTGGGCGTCACGAGGGTGTTAATCCTTCATCGTGCGTAACCGACTCCCGAACCCGTTTTCTTAAAATTCGTAGACCAAAACGTTTTCAAAAGTGGCCCAATCGCACTTCAAAAAAAAGATTGGTGGCGACTCCGTTTTTCTTTTTAAAGTCGGCCCGTTTTTCCAAACAAAAAATGGTTCCGACAGCTTGGCGACTCCACTGGGGACCAATAAGATAGTCAAGCCGGAATTGATTATTTTTTTGTCCTTTTATCAAAAAATTAAAATTTGATTTTGATTCTTCCATCGCATGAGTTTGTGTCGCGTCATATGATTGTTGTGGTTTGAGTCTCATAGGATATTCCTGTATCATATTGCATGACCGTTGTGGTCACACCTTTAAGTGAGAGTGAGAAGCTACTCCTTCGTGAGGTTTTCACCTCCGTGCAGCATAGTCAATCGCTTTCGGGATACATCCGTACCTATATCTTCGTGAGATTTTCATCTCCGTGCAGCCATAGGGAAATGTATTCCCCTTAACTGAACTTGATCCATATGAGCCTATAACGGGGTGAGGATTGAGGAATCTGCTGGTTCAGGTACCCTTTTTCCTTTAGAACTAAACCACATATAGTGAACCCTAGGAGCCCACTTTAGGTAGAACCATGTTGAACCTTAGCAGTCACCTGGATAGGTGTTTGATTTTTACCATTTGTATATGATACTAACGTGTTTTCTTTTGTTTATAACTACATTGCATTTTATCATCATAGAAAGGAGGTGTTGATTCATATTCGATTGCTAAATAGAAGAGTTTGTCATAAGAAAATGGATTTCTTGATAAAGTGGGTTATAATATGTTTGTCCAAATATAGTCCAAGTGAACATAACGAGAAAAGATTGATAGTACATGACTTTGCCTCGTTACCCGGGGATTCAAGCCAATGAGATTATTCGAGAGTCATCACGTCTCAATTTTCTTAAAGAAGCTTATGAGCATCGCGGAGGATAAGTGAGTGAAGAGTCACGGCCTGGACCAAGCGACAAGGAGCTAGATGAGGCATCTATTGAGAAATTTCAAGGGAAACGACCATAACGTCCGGATACGAAGAAAAGAATTGGTGTCTTCACCTGGACTATGAGGACAAAACCGCATATGTAATTTGTTTTATGTAAAGAGATTCATTTTTTAGAAAAGTTCTTCTAATGGAATTGAGTTCAGAATCAACGCCTCTCTTTCTTTTTGCATTCATTCATTTGCATTGCATTTCATGCATTTGCATTACATCACATCATATGCATCAATTATCATAAAAGAACCCTATTAACTAGAGATCGTGTTATAGCTACCCTGAAATATCGCTACTATACTCGAAGAAAAACACAAGTCATGGATCAAAGGTTAGAGAGGTTAGAGCAGATGCAGAAGGAGATGCAAGACCAACTGCAAACTCAGATGCAGGAACAGTTGGCCAAGATCCAACAGGATATGAGGGATCAAATGCTGGAATCTCAGAGAAGCATGATGAGCTAGTTGACACATTTGTTGATTGGAGGGCATGATAAAGGAAAGGGCCCTATGGTCGATACCGAAGATGATAATGAAAATTATGCTTATCCTCCAGGCTTGGCCCCGAAAAATTCCCAAGAATAACCACCAAGAGTGTCCATCAATATCAGACCTCAGTATTAATCTGGTACCTTAGCACCGGTAAACTTCCCGACAGGCTCGAGCTCCAACCCCGGAGATAAACCAATGGTCCCTGACTTTGATGATGCAGCAGAAGGAGAAAAAGCAAAGGCGGAGCTCCCAAATGAGTTTGAGGATCGGTGCAAATGGTTGGAGGAGAAGTTCAGAGCATTGGAAAGTGTTGATTACCAATGCGAGATAGATGCTAAGAAGTTGAGTTTGGTCCCTGATCCGGTACTCCCACCAAAGTTCAAGATGCTAGAATTTGAAAAATATAACGGGACCAACTGCCCTGAGGCCCATATTACGATGTTCTGTCGGAGAATAACGGGATATGTCAGCAACGACCAGTTGTTGATTCACTGTTTCCAGGATAGTCTGACTGGGGGCTGCAGCAAAATGGTACAATCAGCTGAGTTGTACTCAAATCAAATCATGGAAGGATTTAGCACAGGCCTTCATGAAACATTATGGCCATGTGACTGATATAACGCTTGACAGGATCACGCTACAAAATATGGAGAAGAAGTCGGGCGAAAATTTCAGGAAATATGCCCAGAGGTGGAGGGAAGTCGCTACACAAGTCCAACCCCCACTACTAGAGAAAGAAACGACCATACTCTTGATTAACACCCTGAAAGCACCTTTTATCAATCATATGTTGGGGAGCGCAACTAAGAGTTTCGCGGACATAGTGATGTCTGGTAAAATGATAGAGAACGCGATAAGGTGCGGGAAAATAGAAGCTGGAGAGGGCACGAGAAGATCAGCCCCGAAGAAAAGGGAAAATGAAGTAGGGAATGTGAGCTCGGGTTATTCAAAACTCATTCTTGTCGATCGGTAGAGCGGTAGCTACGAGCCGATGGGCCTCACCAAGGCAGGAGCCCAACACGAGGTAGAATGCTGAGAAATTCTAATTTACTCCCATACCAGTGACGTATAGGGAGTTGTATAAAACTCTGTTCGATGCGCACGTTGTAGCCCCTGTCTACTCAAAACCGTTGCAATCCCCATATCCTAAATGGTACGACGCAAGCACTCAATGTGAATACCATGCGGGGATAGTGGGGCACTCGATAGAGAATTATTTCCCTTTCAAAAAGTTAGTCGAAAGGCTCATCAAAATGGGCATGGTAAAGTTCGATGATGCGTCTGTCGTAGGAAATCTGTTGCCAGTCATATTGATAAAGGGGTAAACGCGATAGTCGAGAAAATAAGGAGGAGAATCAAGCGGAATGTTGCTGAAGTAAGAGCCCCATTGAGAGAGGTTTAGAAGGAAATACGGGAAAGAGGTTTAGTTCCGTAAGGGTTGGGGAGTAAATCCCGAAATACGAGGAACTACTGTGAGTTCCACAATAAGAAGAACCATGAGATCCAGCAATGTAGTGAATTCAAGGCCCTAGTGCAAGGGTTAATGGATAACAAAGAGCTGGAGTTCTTTGACTCTTCTGAAGGAGAAAACGTGTGTACCATAGGAGGAGAGTCGGTAGAGAATGACGCCGAGGTCAAATGGGGATCAATGACTTTTCCCTATATATCCAATGCATCCGTATCGGAAGGAGTTGTCTATCCGGAACCAGAGAACATGAATGAAGAAATGGCTAAAGATATGATGAGAGCATTGAGCATAGACACCGTGTTTGAAGAAGGTCCGAAGGAAGGGAATTTAGCGGGCATACGCCCCTATGAGCCTGGAAGTGTTCTGAACAACTGGACTGTGGAGGAAATTCCTGTAGTTTTTAGAGCTGTGGAGGAAATTCCTGTAGTTTTTAGAGCTAACACAGAGTAATGTTCAAAACACACTTTTTGTTTTAAGCCTAGAAACAATAAGAATCTTTCGTGAAATAGGCTCATGTTCAAACATCTTGACTTTCAATAAAAAATGCATTTTTGTGTTTCGTATCGGGCAAATACATTTTGTTATTTCTCTCATTTCATTCATAATCGTGCCATACAAATAAGCCACTCTTAGATTCATTCTTTGGATATTCTTTCATGCCTACAATAGGTCTCCAGATATCAACGACATGAGTAACGTTGTTACTGACTCCCTTTTGAGTGAGATATGGGTCTAAAGGGATCTGAGGATTTTGAAGATGTCAGAGATTGTAACTTATCTTTTGATTTGTTAAGGATGGTAGAACAAGATGGAAATAGACTCTACCGTTCAAAAGGTTAGTGGACATTACGAGTCTAGGAGTGAAGATCGAAGCCTTGCCTACCACAGAAACAAAGCGAGACGTCATTGAGTTATTCCAAGAATTCAAAGATGTCTACGTATGGTCGCATCAAGATATGCCTAGGTACGAGGAGGCTATGGAGTGTTCGAAAAGGCACATGCTAAGAGTTTTTCGATAGCCAAGTCGATTATAAGGTTCGGGTACTGCTGGTCTACAATGAAAGGGAGATTGCATCAGTTATGCCGTAAATGCCAAATTGAGAAGACATGACTTATATGCTTCCTCTATTTTTTCCTATACGTGGGGCATAGATGTTATGGGGACGATCTCATCAAAAGCAGCTAGTCGGCACCAATTCATCTTCGTGATTGTCAATTGCTTCGCTAAGAGGGTGAAGGTCGCTTCATGAGCCAAAGTTACAAAGTCAACAGTTATCGAATTCAAATTCAAAATCCGAATTCGAATTCAAAAAAAAATAATCCAAAAAGATTCTGAAAGATGATTGAGACTTGTAAAGTTTGGCGGGGAGAAATTACCATTTACCCTCTATCCTTCTCGAATGTTGGTCAAGACCTCCACCGGGGCAACACCTTTCTCATTGGCTTATGGGATGAAAGCAGTCTTGCCCATCGAAGTTAAAATTCCTTCTTTCCGAATTTTGTCAAAGCTGAAGTTGGATGAAGCGGAATGGGTTCAATCTCGGTATGATCAACTGAATCTGATCGAGAAAAAAGGTTAAGAGCCATCTGTCATGGTCAAATGTACCAGAAGCGAACGATGCGGGCTTACAACAAAAAGTCCACCCCAGAATGTTCCATGAAGGAGACTTGATATTGAAAAATATCCTCCCTATGCAAAAGGACTTCAGAGGAAAGAGAATGCCTAATTGGGAAGGACCTTATGTTGAAAAGAAGGCCTTTTCTGGAAGAGCATTGGTACTAGCCGAGATGGACGGTAAGAGTCAGCCAAACCCAGTTAATACAGACTCAGTCAGGAAACACTTCGCTTAAGAGGGAAAATGGGCCGATGCGAAAACCCGCAAAAGAGGCGTCTTGAGTTCAAAAAAAAAAGGAGAGGCCAAGGTGAAAATCCGCAAAGGGCACTTTGAGACCAAAGGGGCTTTGAGTCGAAAACCTGAAAAGGACGGCTCAAATTTTGATCGAGAATGGGGCATACAGTAGTCTTGCTACGCTTGAATTAACAATAAGGAAGTATGTTTCATCTTGGGGCATCGACAAAGTACTCCGGATCCCCTAAACACATATTGAGCTTAAAATGGTCCTCAAGAAGTTTGAACAGTGAAGCTCAGGCTGCGATATCTGGGGCACCTAGTTTCTATCTTACCTTGCCATCTTTAATCATTTTATTTTACACTACCAGTAAATTTCCTTCTGGGTTGCATTTGCTATCTTTGCTTAACTTGTTTGTTTCGAGCAATGCTCCTAAGTAATTTCCTTCTTATCCATTGTAATGATCTCTTTTTCAAGCCTTGTATATTGAAATAATGATCAATGAACTAATAATGTTTTCATGAAAGAATTTCTGGATATTACTCTGCAAATCTCTAAATAATACAAGAATCTGAAACAGGACAATTATTTAATACTCACCTGGCTTAAAGGGCTTGGAACCCCTGAAATAAGAGTCTAAGCAGTGACGACATCTTCAGATTCTCTGTTAGAAGTATCAGCAGAACAAGAAGACATACATTGGGAATATCGCCCTGACAAACAGCGAGCAATGATAGCCCAAAAGTTAAAAATTGGATCATGTTCATGATATTTTGCATTCATTCATTCATTCGCAATACATTGGTTAGGAACATTTTTCAATCATGACATCCTAATCATTTGGCATAAGCATAGTGAAACACCCCATACCCGGCCCATGAGCCTTCACCGGATTTGGTATGTTCCTTAATGTAAACCGGTTCAAAAATTCTTTGTTACTTTGGAAAAATCTGTGTGTTTTGAAAGAAACATTATTGTTGGGTTGAGCTTGAGTTGAAAACATGTTTATCTCATGTTAAAAACCTTTTATTTTAGGTGATAAAACATTAGAGTTATTTAAAAATAAATTTACTTAATCTTTAGTCAATAAATATTCGTAAACATAATAAATAAAAGAAAAATTTAAAGTAGTTCACTATGGCCTTATTACATCAAACGAAACCCAAAATTAAATTCAAGTACATAAAGTAAAAAGTTCAAATAAAATTAAATTCCTTGCTGAGCATGGTCATCCCTAAGCTTCGCCAACCCGGTCAAATCATCATCACCTAAAAAAATGTTCCCACAGCGGGGTGAGTCAACAGAGACTCAATGTGTAACCACAACATTAAGTCCTAACAAACTCAGGCATATCAAATCATACATGTACATAAACATAAATAAATAAAATGATGCAACCCGAACCCAAACCTAGGTACCATCCGCTACACATCACCCGTACCATCCTGCACACCGTGGGGACTACTAAGTCAACCCTCCATCCGCTACACACCATCGAAGCGATCATTGCGATCGACGTGCTCATCGCCATATAAATATTCGTGGTCTTAGGTCACCACATTCAGATATCGTGGTCTTAGGTCACCACATTCAGATATCGTGGTCTTAGGTCACCACATTCAAATATCGTGGTCTTAGGTCACCACATTCACTTCCCCTTTTTCAATAACCCATATGCCCCAAATCATACTTATCATGCATTAACATGCCAAATTTCACATTCTTATCACTTATCACATGTTAAATATAACATATTTCATAATCCTAGTAGGAGTAGGAAACGTACCTGAGTACTTTGTACCATAACATGGTACCTTAGCCACATTCTTACACTTTTATATTAACACATATATCAAGTTAAAGCCATAAATCTATTAAGATTAGTGTGGGGTACACACCTGGTACACTTAGCGGTTCATTTAAATCCCGAAAAGCTTGATCTAATGCCTTAGATCTTAAATCCCTATATTTGGCCAACCTTAATATGTTAGCAAAGAGCCTATTCGGCTATAAGACCAAATCCTAATAGGATTAGTACTTTCAAAACCTACCTTGTTGCCGATTTGGTCACCAACAAATCCCGAAAACTTTGCTTTTATTCCTTCTTGTATTCGGCCAAGCATTAAATTAACAAATGGGTTAGTTTTCGGCTTTTATACGAAGTAAGAAATAGATCTGGGTTCCAAAATAGGCCTTGGCCGAATGCTATAGACACTTACCTTGTGGATTTTAAATCCCGAAACTCACCGAATAACTAGGGAACACGCGGCCTATGGTGTACCTTCGGGAAAAGAACTTCTCTTCCTTGTAGTCGACACTTAGTAAATCCCGAAAGATCTCTTCAAAGTTTCGGCAACAAGACATTAATGGGGTTAGTCCTAGATTTCGGCAAATCTTAAAAGAAAAAGGATGAAACCGAATGAGATCTTACCCTTACTTTAGGAATCGTCAATCCTTGCTTGAAGTCCCAACAATATTCGGCTATGGCCTTGATGTGGATCACAATTTCGGCTCTTGAGGCTTAATGAAAAATCGGCTAGGGCTATTGATATATTCAGCTTTTGATTGTGTTTGTAAAAGAAGAAGAGAAAAGGGTTGAGCAATTTGGTATTGAAGTTTCAGCTTCACAAGGTGTATTTTCTACTTGGCAAAAACAAATGAAGAGAGGAGAAATTTGCTAGAGAATTTCGTGAAGAAAGAGAGAGAATGAAGAATGGCTACCCCTTTTCCTCCTATTGCCGAATTTACTAGGCCAAGACTCCCTTACTTGGCCACCACTCTTCCTTATTTTCCTCCTTATCTTTTTATTCAAATTAATAGAAATAATCCTTTAATTATCTCTTATTAAAAATACCAATAATTATCCATCATTTATCCATCAATTTAGCTTTAAATTTTAAAAAGAATAAAACTCCTCTTTTAAGAGCCTTAATGCCGTCCACCTCTTTGCTCCTTGTAGCGAAAATAAAATCCTTTATTTGCTTCCCATGCGACTCGAACTCAGGCCCCTTTCCCCTTGCTTGTGGCGTCACTTACTGGGCTTTAAGTGGCACCTCCTTGCCACTTTTCCAAACCCGTTCTTGTGTCAAATTTCCTCTATTAATTTTCTTAAGGCCACCTTGCCTTAGTTCTCTCTTTTAAACTTTAAAACTTAACATTTCTAAGGCATTTCCTTACATTTCCAAGACATTTCCTTACATTTCCAAGACATTTCCTTACATTTCCAAGACATTTCCTTACATTTCCTTACATTTCCATGACATTTCCTTACAAGACATTTCCTTACATTTCCAAGACATTTCCTTACATTTCCTTACATTTCCATGGTTCTAAAAAATGCACACAACACATCCATAACACATAAGACATGCTATTTCATAAAATTGAGCAAAAATACACAAGCCCGATTTCAGGATATTACACATAGACCCCATGAAATCAATTTTACAGGTAGGTTCCCCAGAGGACAATGTAGCAAAATTGATTGGAGTTACAGAAGATAGCATATCTTATCTCCACTGAGCAGGAGTGGAGCGGATCGAAGACGAGGAGCCTTAATCCCCTAAGTAGTAGGGTAACAGGCTGGAAATTTCAGATCTTAATTCCCTAAGCAGTAGGGTAATAGACTGAAGATGACGAGTCTTAATTCCCTAAGCAGTAGGGTAACAGACTGAAGATGATGAGTCTTAATTCCCTAAGCAGTAGGGTAACAGACCAAAAATTACAAATCTTAATTCCCTAAGCAGTAGGGTAACAGATCGAAGACGATGAGCATTAATTCCCTAAGCAGTAGGGTAACAGGCCGAAAATTACAGATCTTAATTCCCTAAGCAGTAGGGTAACAGATCGAAGACGATGAGCCTTAATTCCCTAAGCAGTAGGGTAACAGGCCAAAAATTACAGATCTTAATTCCTTAAGCAGTAGGGTAACAGATCGAAGATGATGAACCTTAATCCCCTAAGCAGTAGGGTAACAGGCCAAAAATTACAGATCTTAATTCCCTAAGCAGTAGGGTAACAGATCAAAGACGAGGAACCTTAATTCCCTAAGCAGTAGGGTAACAGGCTGAAGATTACAGATCTTATCCCACTGAGCAGGAGTGGAACAGATCGAAGAAAATGAGCCTTAATTCCTTAAGCAGTAGGGTAATAGGCTGAAGATTACAGATCTTATCCCACTGAGCAGGAGTGGAACAGATCGAAGACGAGGAGCCTTAATTCCTAAGCGATAGGGTAACAGTGAAGATTACAGATCTTATCCCACTTTGGCGAGAGTGGAACAGATCGAAGGCGAGGAACCTTAATCCCTAGCGGTAGGGTAACAGTGAAGATTACAGATCTTATCCCACTTGAGCGAGTGGAAACAGATCGAAGACGATGAGCCTTAATTCCTTAAGCGATAGGGTAACAGCGGTGAAGATTACGATCTTATCCCACCGAGCGAGAGTGGAGCGGTCGAAGGCGATGAGCCTTAACCCCTAAGCGATGGGGTAACAGACCGAAAATTACAGATCTTAATTCCCTAAGCAGTAGGGTAACAGATCGAAGATGATGAGCCTTAATCCCCTAAGAAGTAGGGTAACAGGCCAAAAATTACAGATCTTAATTCCCTAAGTAGTAGGGTAACAGATCGAAGACGACGAGCCTTAATTCCCTAAGCAGTAGGGTAACAGGCTGAAGATAGCAAATCTTATCTCCACTGAGCAGGAGTGGAGCAGATCGAAGACGAGGAACCATAATTCCCTAAGCAGTAGGGTAACAGGTTGAAGATAGCAGATCCTATCTCCATTGAGCAGTAGTGGAGCAGAGCGAAACAAAAATCTTATACCCCTGAGGATGCAGTGGATGGAATGAAGCTACCTGAAGAAAGGAAGCATCAAAAAGTCAAGATTCAACTAGATGGGGCAAAATTGGCCCTTTTAAAGTCTTTGCTCCATTCTCGTTACACGACAACGAGCAAAGAGGGGCAACTGTAGAGCCCAATTTTTGATTGCCCGGGCCCAATACCAAATCAGCCAGATATAAACCAAATCCAACAGTCCGTGACCCAACAAACCTAGCCCAATTTTTAGCCCAAAAACCTAAAAAAAAAAAGAGCAGAAAACAAAAAGGAAAAACCTTAGCCTTCGGTTTCTAGCCAGCGCTGCCAGCAGCATCCCAACGCCGCACGTCTCGCGTCCCCGAGTCTTGTGCCTGCTCCACATCGTCGCACTCTCCATCACGTTTCCATGTAACTACAAAATAGGAGATTGGTTGTAAAATAAAAGGCTATAAAAAGCCAAATCAAAGCTGTAACATGGACAGATTTTTTTTTCAATAGAGAAAAGCAGTACACATTATTTCCACATATACAAACACAAGTAAACAGAAAAAGAGATTTTACGCATAGATTGAAATCGAAAGTCAGTGAAACAACAAGGTGATTACGGTGTTTTGGCCTTTCGATTTTCGAGTTTCGTTTTTACTTTTTTTTTCTTTTTTTACTTCAACATTGCGTACGAAAACAGAAAAAGAGGGTATAAAAACCCTTTCCATTTTTCAGATCGATTTCATTGGTTTTCAAAAAAGACAAATAAAGTTAAAAAAAAAAAAAGAGAAAATGAGAAGTTGTGAGGGTCTCACCGGGTTTCCTCCGGCCGCCGCAATCGATGCGCGCGTGAGGGGGGGGCTCGCTGCAAAGAAGGGGTTCAAACCCTAGAAAACAAGAAAAGGGAGGTGTTCTGGTTTTTTGTTTTTGAAACAGAGAGGGGAAATGAAGGGAAATTTTTTGTTTTTTATGCTTTTAAGCATTACAAATAAAACGACGCCGTTTATGGGGGAGCCCAGCGCAATGACCCGATCCATAGGGGGGATCTGCGCAGTTTTACCCTGGATGGGTAAATTGCGCGTTTAGTCCTCCCTTCTTGCGCCCTGTTTGAATTGCGTCCTATTTCAGTTTTTTATTATTTTTTTTAATTTTACCCGCTAACTTCTCCCCGTTTCAATTTAGCCCGCTTTGACGCCTTTGTTTGGAGATTAATTTCTATTCTGGTCCCTCCAGGTTGCACGCGTATTGCAATTTAGCCATTTATTCTTCTTTTATTTTAAATTTGGCCCCAAAGGTTTTGATTTTGATCCAATTTAGTCCCTTTTTGATTGTTTTGCTATTTTGCCATTAAATTAATTATTTTTAAATATTTTTTTGTTACTTTTTTATTATTATTATTGTCATAATCATATTCTTTATATTATTATATTGTTATTATATGCATTATTGTTCACTTTAATTTTTCTTTTTATATATATATTATTGTTTTTACTACTATTATTTTATTTTTATTTTTTACTATTACCTTTATTATTATTATATTTACCATTAATATTACTTCTATTTTCACTGCTGCTATTTTTTTTATATATTATCACTATTATTTTATTATTAATTCTATTTTTATTTTTTAGTACTATTATTATTGTTTTTATTATTAATATTATTTTTATTTTAAATTTTTTTTCCTTCCCTACAGTATTATTTTTATTATTGTTAATATTTTTTTTTACCATTACCTTTCTTATTTTACTTCATCATTCTTACTTATTATTATTTTTACTATTATATCTACTATTTCTATTTTTGTTACTATAACTATATTTTTTTTATTTTTTTATTTTTTTATTTCTCCTATTTTGTTCAAAATTTTTCCATTTCTTTTGTTTTCAGCGTTTTTTTTTTGTTAATTCTCATTCGTTTACTCTGTTTTATTAACTTTCATTTATTTATTTATCTCTGATTATTTTACTCTCAGTATTATTATTTATGTTTTCGTCCATCTTATTTCCATTACACATATCAACGTTGCGATTTATTCTTCCAAATTTTTGTTCCATTAATTTTACTCGATACATAATTCTTTTCAAATAAAGGCAATGTTTTGTGATTGGAAATTCAAGGAATCGTGCCCTAACGTGCTGGGTTTCGGTTTCTGTTTGACCAAATCATTAAATGCCCTTTAAAGATTGTGTCCATGTTTTCTAAAATTAAAAGCAAGGCAATATTTTGTGCTTGGAAGTTTTGAGAAATTGTGCCCTAACGTGCTGGGTTTCAATTTTCCGCTCGTCCAAAGGACTAAATATCCTTTTAAAATTTTGATCGTGTTTTCACAACTTTAAAAATAAGGCAATATTTCATGTTTGGATATTTGAGGGATCGTGCCCTAACGTGCTGGGTCTCGGTTCTTTCGTTTGGCCAAGTAATGAAATACCCTTTTAAAATGACAATGCATGAATTTTGGAAATCATGAAATGATCTTGGTGTCAAAGGTTTGAGAAATCGTATCCTAACGTGTTGGATGTGATATTTCATCTTTTTGGAACAAGAGAATTTCAATATCCAATTCGATTTACCCAAACATTTTCTAAAGGATTCATATTTTAAAATCTCTTCCAATTTTCGATATTAGGACATTAATCAATCAATAAGGTACCAATTTTGGGCGTCACGAGGGTGCTAATCCTTCCTCGTGCGTAACCGACTCCCGAACCCGTTTTCTTAAAATTCGTAGACCAAAACGTTTTCAAAAGTGGCCCAATCGCACTTCAAAAAAAAAGATTGGTGGCGACTCCATTTTTCTTTTTAAAGTCGGCCCGTTTTTCCAAACAAAAAATGGTTTCGACAGTGCTAATGTGCCACTTCAACAATCCGTTAGAAAACAAAAAATTTAACATAGTGACCAATTTACACAATTTTTCTTATTTAGAGTGAGTAAATTAAAAAAAATAGAATAATCAAAAGCCATATTTTAGAGTCACAATTAGAGGTGTGCATGGGTAGGGTCGGGCTCAACTAAAATTTTAGGCCCGTTTGCTAGGCCCGAGCCCGGCCCCGCCTGAAAAATGGGCCTAAAATTTTGCCCGAGCCCGACCAGGCCCGTCCATATTAATTTTTATATTAATTTTTATATAATTTTAATATATATATATATATATATATAATACATCAAAAATACTAAAAACATTAAAATAAATATTTACCAACAAATTGAAAATAAAATTTTAAAAATATGTATACTTAAATAACACTAAGATAAATGCACAAGTAAATGCCTCTAAAATAATAACAAAATTAACAAATATCTTTAAAATAATAACAAAAATAACAATAAAATAAGTTTTATATAATATCCAAACAATAACAATAAAATAGTAGCAGCAACATAATAGTAAAATTGTAGCAAAATAGGGAGAAAATAATATTAAAAAACAAAAAAAATAGATTTTTTTGTCCTTTAGTGAATTCGGGCCGAGCTCAGGCCCGAACCAAAAATACCTTACACAAGGCCCAATTCTTTTTATAAACAGTCTTATTTTTTTGTCCAAACCTATTTTTCGGGCTTATATTTTTACTTAAACTCTTCTACATTTCAAACGGACCCAGTCCGGCCATGAACAAGTCTTGTCGCAATGAGTTTACCCTAAAAATGAAAAAGAAAATTAGTTGCACTTTTACACTACTATAGAAAAGGCTCAAAAATTTCATCACCCATATATATATATGAACCCTACTTTCGCACTCGGAAAACCCTAGCCCTTCATTGATCTTCCACCTCCGCATTTCCCCGCCTAACTCTCCGCCGCCTCCGCCGCAGCCGCCACCGCCACAGATCCAAGCAATGGGCCGCGTCCGTACCAAAACAGTGAAGAAATCCTCCCGTCAGGTCATCGAGCGCTACTACTCTCGCATGACCCTCGATTTCCACACTAACAAGAAGATCATCGAAGAAGTTGCCATTATCCCATCCAAGAGGCTCCGCAACAAGATCGCCGGTTTCTCGACCCATTTGATGAAACGGATCCAGAGGGGTCCGGTTCGCGGCATTTCCTTGAAGCTCCAAGAGGAAGAGCGTGAGCGACGCATGGATTTCGTCCCCGATGAATCGGCCATCAAGGTCGACCAAATCGAAGTTGATAAGGAAACTCTTGATATGCTCTCGGTTCTTGGGATGTCTGATATTCCGGGGCTTGTTAAGGTTGATCCAGTCGCCGTTGTTCCTCAAATCGGGTTCGGCCGTGGTGGTGGACCCGGAAGGAGGTTTTAATTGGTTAGTGTCCGTCTATTTGATGGGTTCTTAATTTTAAGTTCATTATGTTTTATTTTTTGGGTAGTAATTAAATTTTGTGTTTCTTGTTGGAACAATATTAGTTTTTATGTTAAATGGTATTGGAATTTGTTGAGTTTGATGTGCGCTTTCTTTTTAAAAGCATTTGAAATGAGAAACTTTTTAGTTTCTGCGATTGTTGATTGCCATTTATTTTATGTTTTCTTTGAATTTCATTTTTGTATACTGAGGTATTATGTTGATTGATTGAAATGGTGAATTTGAGAATAACGCCCCATTTTCGATTCCAATTTTGGGATTTTATTCATTAGGTGAAAAGTTGAGGTAAAGAATCCCAATTCTGGTTATTTTGTTTTCAATCACATGTTCTTGTTCTGCAATTTTTAATGGCAATTGTGAGCAAGAAACTAAAAGATTGTATGGTTCAATTTTAAAGTTGTATTCTTTGTGCTGTGGGAAAGGCATCCATGGAAATGGTGGGTTTTTCATTAAGCCAACTTGCATAATCCTTGGGCTCATATCTTTCTTTTATCTTTGTATTCCCTGATCATGGTTGGATTTGAACATGAATAAATACTGAAAAAACACAAACCAATTTGGTTTCTCACATCTGCTTGCAGATTTATCACTTATTTTAATTAGTGGTCGAGATTGTAACATTGGAAGTTTTGAACTGGAATGTGTCTTTAGAAGTCGTTAATGAACTCAATTTTGTGTATACATCTATGATTATAATTCTTGGAATGTTCACAACCTTATAATGCATTCATGTAACTGTTTGTAGATTAGCGGTAGAGCTTCGGCATTTTCTTCTTCCTTATTTCTTGTTTGTTCTCTCTCTGCAAATACTTGCATTTTATCTCTTGCTGTTCTTTAGAGTAGATCAGACAATGATAGATTAGCTTAGTCATCTAATGGAGGTTCCTGTGTTATTTCAACCCCTGGATTCTCTCTTTCTTTTCTCTTGCAGTTTGTGTACGGATCATTTTGGGTTGTTTTAGTTTCAGATTAGTTTCGAGTTAAGGGTCATTTGAGGTTAGGGTTATCTGAGTCTGATTCTTTTTGGGTTGGGAAGGTTAGGTGGTGAAGTTATTTCATTTCGTTCTAGGCAATAGTTACATCTATGTTGCTTCGACTGTTAAAGTTGTATATCTCACCATGGGTACGAGAAATAATAGAAAAACTTGACAATTGTTAAATAAATGGGAGTTGGACACATACAATAAGGCCTGTGTTACCTCTTCACTAACAATCGTGGGTTCGTCATGGATCCTAGAGAGTTGTATTTTGAGCAACCATCTCATTCTGGAGAGCTGTCTGTACATTATATAATATCAAGAGAGAGAGCAGTAAATAGTTTGATAATTTAATTTGACTCTGGCTTTTTAAGGTTTTATTTCTTCTAAAGAACTTATGGGCATGGTTGAAAAAACTTGAACCCTCATGTTTGGCGCTTCTATTAATTAACCATTACGGGAAGATAATAAACAGATTAGACATTTTTTCTACTATATTATATTCAAGGATGAAATTGAAATAAAATATTTAAAATGGATTATTTTGGTAAAAATCCAGAATTAATCAAATAAATTTTGGTTATATCGATTTTTGTATCATTGAACAGTCAATTTTTAAATCCATGATTACAGCGAAATAGCGATAATTTCTTGCTTCATCACCCCTCCCCCCATTTTCTCCTATTCCTATTATGTAAATGGGTTAATATAAAAATCCTCTTTGTCAGGCCCAGCAGCCCATTTCATACATACTTTTATATGGAACGTCGCCGTATTGTTCCCCTTTGGGCATTACGCCGGTGATTGTGCCCTCTGACTGGGTACAATGCATCACTTCCTAGAAAATCAATATTCAATTATATAATGTCGAAAACAAAAAGGGACAAAATCGGAAAACTCTCCCAAATATCAGCGGGAAAAAGAGCCGTTGCTCATTAGACTACCCAAAATTTGGCGCCAAAAACAAAAATTCCCCCTTCCCCCTGCCCGTAAATTCCCGGGCAGCCTACCCTTCTTTCTCTCTCCCCTTTAAGAAATCAAAAGCTTAGTTATAAACATCTCTTTCTTCATTTCTCCCTCAATTCAAAACCCTCTCCTTTTCTTCACTATTAGCCCCCCCCCCCCCAAACCTTTCCTTTTATTCCATCTTCTCTTCATTTGATAAAAAAAACTCAGTCTTTTTGCTGATTTCATTCAAACAAACCACCCTTTTCCTCCTTTACTTTGGCTATCTCGTTCACTTGGATTACTCTGTTTTCGCTCTGTTCTAACCCATTTTTATCAAAAACTAACCATTTCCAAACTTGGGTCCTTTAGTTTTTATCTGATAAAAAATGGGGCTCTCCAAAAAACCACAACTAGATGGGGTGTTAGACAATGAAGGGAAGAAATGGGTAATCACCGGTATCGCCATAAAGACTTCATTGAAGCCAATAAACACGAAACCAAGAGCAAAAGAAAACGAAGAAGCAGAAGAAGAGGAAGCTTGTTCAACAACTCCAACTTCAAAAGAAGCAAAAATACCAGACAAATTATCTTGCCCTTTAGCTCCAAGAAAGCCTAGGCCTCCATTGAGATGCCATTACAATGGGGTTAGGGAGTTCTTTACCCCTCCTGATTTGGAATCAGTGTTCAAGCTCCATGTTGAGAAAGCAAATTGAGTTTATGCTTAAAAAGAAGTGGGGGGTTTTTTTTATTTAGGTTAGAAGCTGATCTTATGCTATCTTTTTTTTTTTTTTTGGGTTCAATAGTCACTCCTCTAACTCTAAGCCAAAGACAAATAGTGGAGAAGAAGAAGATGTCAAGGTGTACAAAGATATAATATTTCCATGAAATGAGTAGTGTAGCTTTGTTTACTTCATTTTACCTCAAAGTTTTTTATTTTGACTATGATATATATTGAAGTTTATTGCTTTAGGTATTGCAATATTAGAAGCCAGTTGATAGTGTAATGGAATGGTTTTTGTAACTTTGTTGTAGTGCTTGAAAATTATGAGATTGTTGGGTGATATTCAAATGACAATTTTTTTTGATATTTTGAAGTTTTAGTTGGCCACACCATAGTTTGCCTTCAAAATTTGACATATCTAAAGTGTTTGGTCCATCAAATTCTTTGCTGCATTCACTGGTCAGTGCAGGCTCAGTAAATGATTGCCATACGTATTTCATCATGGTTGCAAAAAAATGAATCTGACCACCTGATTTAATCATATAAATTGAATTAAAAAATTATAAAAATGGCAATATTAAAAGAAAATGAGAAAGAATCTTTATTTCAATCAATCTTTGCACTTATTCCAATTTTCTTTCAACTTTCTCTCTCTTTTTTTGTGACTCTACACACAAAAAATACACACGTGTAGAGTGTAGAGTGTAGAGTAGTAGGGGTTTCTTCTTTTTCATACACAAAGTCTTAAAGTTGTCCCAATAAAAATATGGTAAAGCAACCTTCTTTTGCATGGCTGAGCAAATCAATGACGCTGGACTCACTGGACCCATAATATTTCTTCATTTTGTTTACATATTATGTAAAAAAGTAATAATAATTAACGATATGGCATGATACAAGTTTAATTTATATAATACAGATTATTAACATATTAGAATTTATATAATCAATCTTCTCATATGAGGAAAAATAAGTGGAAACGATAAAAATAAGGATGAGTTTGGATGGGCAGTTTTTTTACTTGCGGTTAATATAAAAATAGCGGTGGTGGTGAGATTAGATACTGTAGTAAGAGACAAAAAGTAAGTTAAACGCACTGCACTGCATCGCATCCCATCACCCATTCAAACCCACCCTAAATAAGTTGAGTGAAATGGATAAATTATTGTTACTAAACATATGTTAAGTTTTATGTTTAATCTATACTAGTATTTAAATCTTTGGTTGAGTTGATATCACGAGTCAATTGAATATTAATTCGGTTAGAGAAATTACGGAAATGTCATCCATAATTAAACTAAGTTATACTATTTGAGGGTATTTTAGTATTTTTATTTTAACAAAAATCAATAAAAATATGTATATGGTGATATTTAAAACCACGCCAATTAGATTAGTAAAATATTAAATTTACCACTTAATCAAAACTTCATTTTGATAGTTTATACTATTTTTCTTAGAATGTTGTGTTACCTGATTTATTCATATGCTTAAATTTCATTTTACTTACAATTTAATCTATTTTTTATTTTAATTTCATACATATTTCATGTTTTATTATTAATTAGTTTCAAACCAGACATTTTATTATTTATTATGTTATTTTGAAACACAAATTCATGTTTTATTTAATGATACGTAGTTTTCACATGCATACGTGTATGATAAAGTTTCTAATATTATTTATACTCTTTATTTTTTTTTATAATTTTTCAAAATAAAAAGAAAAATTAAAATATCATTAAATAAATTAGTATCACTCAACTTATAACACTAACATGGACCAAAACTTTTATAATAATATGAATATAAATAAATAATAACTTAAACACAATTTTTATATTTATTTATATATAAATATACCAACATAATAAGATTATTCATATTTGTCCGACGCCTAACAATGGCGAACCCCAAGTTGGTGCTAAGTGCTTCTGCTTTATCTGATTATAAAAAAAGACAAAGTAATATTGAGTGGTAAGTTAGAATCCTATGTGGGGATTTTTTTTTTCTGACAACAAGAAACTCTTTAAAAAAAAAAAAAAAAACTCTTTTGAGCCTTAATATTGGAAGTAGTATTATCAAGTACCATTCAAACTTTAATTATATCAATCTAATAAAATATTGACACTTCAAAAAATTGATATAAAGTAATGGAAATTGTCGTCAAACACAGGAAAAAAACTTTTAAACCAACACGTTTCAAACTTTCAACTTTGTTGATTATATTCCTAATGCATATTAATAGTGGGAAATTTTGTGTTTTTTCATGTTTCCATCGTGTTGAAACCTTGGAATCCAATGCTGGGCTTGAAGTTCTCACGCAAAATACTATGAAATGATTTGAATCTCTTTTTGAAAGGAGAAGTCTTTAAAATGTTGTCTATCAATCAATAGATGTCGCATTTGACAATCAAAGGTATTGTCTTCGTGACTGAGGTTTTGTCCACTAGCCTCTATGGAGAGCCATGTATGGTTCACAGAAAAGTACCAATTGAGCCACTATTATTGTTGACATGAGAATCGACTCCTTTAGAAGAAGTCTTTAAAGTGTCATCCTCAGAATAGTCGACCCGAACTATTAACAAATGAAAGTATAATTTCTATGGTTGGGTTTTATTCCTGTCCTCCACGGAATACCGTGTATGATTCACAGAGGAGAAACTTCGACCATCATACAACATTATAAAGAATTTAAAAGTCAGTGGAACATGATAACATAGTATTTCACTAGCTGATTTCCCTTCAATAACCTAAAAAATATCCAATTTAAGATTGAAATAAGCGAAACTAAAATAATTTAGCTTCCTTAATTTGCAATGTACGTCTAAAACAGTGCGAGTATTTTTCAAAGCATGCAGCTGATGGGTAGTACAAGCTTATGAACTTAGGGTTTTCATTTATTTCAAAGCTGATGTGTAAATAGTGGATAAGATTTTCAGACATCTTTATAATTAAATAAAAAGGAAAACAGGCCACCGTCCATAAAGTTTTTAATTAAAAATTCAAGTAAAATTAATAAGCTGACTTTAAAATATATTAAAAAAAAGTTAATATGCATAATCTATATGAGTGGAGTTAGGAATATTGTGATAGAGAATTCAAGATAAAATTATAAATTTTTAGGGTTAAAGTTAAAAGTTTTGTATTAAAAAAATATAAACTAAATTACTAATTTTTAAAAGATTAAAATACAATTTAATGTATAAAAAATAAAGTTGAAATAAATACTTAATGCTTGTTTACAAATGGAGTAGATAAGATATGTTGTGCATGATCAAGGGATTTGTTTACATAAAATAATGAAGATTGGGAGTTCAAAATTTATCTTAATTGGTTTTCTTTGCTTTTCTAGGGATTAGCTTTCCTTTCATGAAAGTTGCACTAAAACAAAGTTTTAAGGTCTTAAACCTGTAAATAGATATAGCATGATTTTAGGTTGTTTGTATTAGGTTTCTTTTACTTTAATACCCATGGTTTTTCCTCTTGTCCTTGCATGTGAAGCAGCAATTTATTTGACTTTGAGGGAATGAAATATAAATATAATTTTGTCAGCATTATTTTATATGCAAATAAATATGTTTATTCAATATAAAAATAAATTTATGTATTTATTTTTTAAAAATATGTACAATCTAATCAAAATCTTTCGTGTAACCAATGTTTCATGTACTTAATTGCAGTAAATCAAAGTTTATATTTTAAACTGTACAAGATTAAAGTTCATGTGTAGTTTAGAGATTTACCCCTATATTACAAACAACATATTCTTCATAGACAATATTTATGTATAAATATTGAAATAAAAATATTTTTAAAGATATTCAAATAGAAGTTGTGGGATCTTATATACAAGTGAAAATAACTGCTCTTTCCACATTAAAAAAGGAAAATAAAAAATCAGTTAAAATCTTTCAAAATCTTGAATCTAACTGTAGAATCAATGGCTTTTAAGTGTCTTTACTCTTTTTGACAAGCAGAAAATCAAAAGGAAAGGAATTTGTTTTTAAAGATAGGGTTTCATCATGCAAACCGAAAACCAATCAAGGTATTGTTTAAGCTAACTGTTCTTGTCTCATAGCGTTCATCTTAAATGGACTAATTTTATGTACTTTTATGTATGTTTATTTCGATTATTAAATTTCTAGATCTACATAGGTGATGTTTGTCAATTTTAAGTGAACTAAAAATATTTTTGTTATATATCTCCACCTTATTTAGAGGACTTTGTCAACTCAACCATTTTGATTAAAGAGATTATTCACTGAAAAACACCTCACCAAGATGTTACATGATGGAGCTCGAAACTAACTATTATTTCGACAAAGGCAAACGCACCTATCGAACAGTAGTATAGCTGTGGTGAGTCCGTAATATTGTATCCTCAAGGACCAAGAGTACTAGTATTAACTATCTTTTTATTATCTAGCCTAATAATTAAGGGGATTTATTTTTAATCTAAAATTTACTAACTAATTTAACTAACTATGAACGCGACAGAGAGTAAATTGGGAAAATACTTTTGGACAACTTATATGAGATAGACAATACACGAGGAAGAATCCACCTAGACTTCACTTATTACTTTTGATTCATGCGATTTATTCACTTGGCTTAATCAGTAGAAATCCTAAATTATATTAATACCTCTCTCTCGAGGCTACTAACAAGCGACTCTAGGTTGATTAATTGAAATCTCTTTCTAATTAAAACCCTATTGTCGCATTAACTCGATCTATGGATTCCCTTATTAGGTTTGACCCTAATCCGTGATTTTAAATCGCCCTATCTCTAGGGTTGCGATCAACTCCGCTTAATTGTGTTGATCTACTCTTAAACAGGGACTTTTGCTCCACCGAATAAGCACATTCGAACTTGAATCAATAACCTGAATTATCAAAACAAGAATAAGAACTCACAATTAAGAATACGCACAAGTATTTATCTCATAAATCAAATAATAATAAGATTCATCTTAGGTTTCATCCCCTTAAGTATCTAAGGGATTTAGTTCATAATAAAAGAGGGAAACATCATAGAATAAGGAAAACTACAAAACATAAGAAAACCCAAAAACTTTTAAAGAACTTGATGGGAGATCCTCCGTCTTGATGGAGATCCTTCTCCTAAAATTTGTTCTTGGCTACATCTTGGAGTATTTTCTCCTTCTACTCGGCGTCTATTCGACGTCCTGTCGAGCTCTCCTTTTAGGTTACCCCCTAGGGTGTTTATATAGGCTTTGAGATGCCTTACTTGACCCAAAAGTATCCTAATCCGAATGAAACTCATCTTGGCCACGGCAGGGACACGCCCGTGTGACATGCCCGTGTGACACGCCCGTGGTCGACTCTCTTGGCCGTGGTCGATCACCTCGCCACACACACACCGTGTGATCCGGCGTGTGTCACGTTGATCCAGTGTGTCTCGGTTGTTGCTCTAAACACACGGCCGTGGGTGATAGCCCAGGCCGTGTGAGTCTCTAAGGTAGGCCCATTTTGTCCCTTTTTGGCCCGTTTCTCGTTCTTTTCGAATTCCTAAGCTCTCCTGAGTATAAAACATGAAATTAAGAGATTAGGAGCATCGAATTCATCAAATCTAATGAATATTCATCCAAAATTAAGCCAAGCATGGGGTTAAAATCTGTGTAAATTATGGTTTATCATTACATCACTCCTTATATGGTTTTCGACACCTTTCTCTTGCATGCTTAGCACGTGGCTCACCTAGTCACATCAATACCTAATCTAAAATAACCTACTGAGACAACACCCTCCATAGCTTTCAAACATGTTCCAAAGACCTACCATGACTCAGCAAACCTCCTTACTTAATGGGACAGTTAGCTTCATGGGATCCATATGAAGAATCTATATGTATGCTCAACTAGGGGCGTGCAAAATTCGGGTAAAACCGAAAAAATTTGGTTAACCGACCGAATTCGGTTAATCGATCGGTTAATCGAATTTTTTCGGTCGGGGGTCGGTTAATTATTTTGTGATTTTTCGGTTAACGGTTAATTCGGTTCGAAACCGGCCGGTTAACCGAATTTTTTCAGTTTAACCAAAAAAATTAATAAATAAAATTATAATATATAAATAGGCCCACTATTCACCTAAACCCAATCCCTAAACCCAATCCAAACCCAAATATCTAACCCAACCCAATTACCCAATCCAACCCAATCATAAAAATTACAAATAATTTAATAAATAAAAATAAAATTCTAAAACTAAAACTAAAATTATGTAATCTTTTTAATTATGTAGTGATTAATTTCGGGTAATTCGGGTAATTCGGGTAATTCGGTTAATTCGGTTAATTCGGTTAATTCGGGTAATTCGGGTAATTTGGTTAATTCGGTTAATTTTTAACCAAAAATAAAAAAAACATATAATTTTCGGTTAATTCGATTAACCGACCGAATTAACCAAAAAAATTTTGGTTCGGTTAACAGTTAAAAATTTTGAAAGGTCGGTTAATTCGGTTAATGTTATTTCGGGTCGGTTAACCGAATGAACACCCCTATGCTCAACAACCCAAAGACAAAGACCAGAGGCTATGTTGCTACTTTGCCAATGATCCTTTTAACTCCTTCCTTAACTAACCTAACAACTCTCTGCACATACATCATGTGAATCATCTTCAACCACCCAAACTACTTTGTATCAATAATTAGTGCAGTGAGCATGGATAACTAAGGCTCATTATAATGAATATTTTTCCATAAATCAAACTCAAAATCAAGAGAACAACCATCAAGGCCAAAATCCCTAGCCTTAAGCAACTGAGAACCAACAATGTTACTAATAGTATAATCTTCGACCTTTCGACTCATATAATCCCCACAATCCTTATTTCTAGTAGTATCTTGCCTATCAAAGTTACTACTACCTAGAGATTACAATCTCCAAACTAACAAACATTTCCACCACCACTAGGGGTTCACCTTTACCACTCCTAAAGAACAAGCCACCCAAAATCCTAATTAAAATTTCCAACTGTTTAACGAGTTGTTAGATGGAAGGAAAACTTTGCAAGACCAACTATTGCAGCAGCAACAACTATACCAACAATAGAAAAAGATTACCACTCAAAAACTTCTAGGATATAAAAACTACCCCCAGAATCAACAACCAACAACACAAGAAGAAGCATATTCTTCACACTATGGTTAACAATGACATCCCAACAAACATGAGGAGTATCATCCTCAAATGATGCTACCACAACAACCAAATACTTCTCTAAAAAAATCAAATGCAGACTTTAAAAAATGAGGTGTAATCTCTTCGTAAAACTTGTAATTTCAAATTTTAAAACAAAAAACTTAAGAAAATATTAGAGATCCAACCACCACATTGTGCAAAATAATAATTATATAAAAATCTTGAGTGCCATTGATGCACGTGTCAAAAGCACACGTCAAAGGTCCACCATGACTCAATAAGTCACTTACTTAAGGGAACAATTGGCTTCATAGATCAACATGAAGAATGTATATATCCTTATCAACCAAAAGACAAAGGACAAGAGATTTTACTTTTCTTTGTGCGAAATAGGATTAAATTAGATAAATATACTAACCAATAGTTTGGTATAAAATATCCCTATAAGCATTAACCATTAAATGAGGTTAAAAGCCCAAATGAGGTATATTATAAATAAACAAAAGATTGTGATGAAGAGTAAAGTTTGAAACGGATAAAGAAAAGTTACTTTTGTAATACCCCTAACTTGGATCAGCTACTGTCATTGGTAGGCAATGTCACATTTGATTATCAAAGGCATCTCCAACTAATCTAACTTCAGTTCAACCATTGAAAAATTCTAATTGATCTTAGTTTACTCAATTATAAACTAGATTTTTTTATCTTGAACTTTTGTTCCTTAAACAACATCATTTCATCACTTTAGAACTTGAGGTATCGATAACTTAGGGAAGGATATTGATACCTCTAAGCCAAGTGGTATCGATAGTAATGGCTATGGTATCGATATACCACCCATTTGGAAAGTCCATTTAGCTACTATTTCAAGGTGGTACCGATACCCCTGTATGGGTGTCGGTACCTAGATATAGGGTAGTCTAAAAGCGCTTCTGAATCAACCATTTAATCCACCAAAACATTATTAAACCGTTAATAAACATAACCCAACATTTTCCAAGCATAAAACAAGCTAAGCAAACCACTTAAATCACATATAACATGGGCTCTCATATGTATTCTTTTCAATAAGCATAATACCTTATCTAGTGCTTAAATATGTTAACCAACCCATACCATTTAGATAACTCAAGCATTACTTCATAATCACAATATGTCCAAAGACTTATTGTAACACCCCTCACTTGGTCCGGTCACTGGACACGAGTTATGAGATGCTACAATAAAACAAAGACATTCACATAAAAAATCATCGAAGAAATCTATTTCTAAAGTTGTTATATTTTAATACGAAATCTTTAAACAAAACACACCATTAGAAAGAAAAGAAAAAACAAATGTCTGCCCAAAGTCTATCTGCCAGATGACTGTCTGCCAGGCTTTCTTATAACTTTATGAATATTCACCAATACAACCCGCATTTTTAAGTCCGCTAGTTATCCAAAATAAGTTAACATATTTAACACATGCAATTATTTTCATTTCAAGCATACTAATAGTCTACGCCAGGGATTTAAATTGCGGTCGCGGTCACGTTTTTGGTCACGTTGCGTTTATCGCGATTGCGGACATAACGGATACTATTGCGGTCACTGCGGGTATCGCGGTCGTGAATTTTTTTAAAATTCGCACAACTTATTATAAAACATAATAATTATAATTATAAAAAGTCACTTTTAATGATTTTTAGAGTGTTTTCTAACACTTATGAACTTTTATTAATATGATATGAGAACACAACTTTTATAATCATTAAATATTCTTACATTTATTTACGAATTTTCTAAGAATGTTATATTAACTAATAACAAAGTAAAAAAAAGAAGGAAATATTAAACATTTATCATATTTAATAAGTTTGAAAGTTTTTATAGATAAAATAATTGAAAATTCATACCGAGAGATGTCTACAATATTTCTTGTGACTTTGAAGATGGTGAAGATATAAACATTCTATCTTTGCAAAAGGAAAAAAGGAATAGATAAATGTATAGATTCTCATTAATTATTTATATTTCCTACCACTTATTCTCACTCTCATTCTACTTTCATATATAGTTTAACATGCTTGATTCTTAATTATCTTTTCATAAAATATACTCCATTCATTTATCTAAAGATATATTTTAAATGTTTTAATATCATCAAAATTAAGAACATTAACAAAAGTTTTCTTTAAAAAAAACATACCTTACAAATAATGGTACTGGTATGATTTAGTTTTCACCAATTAGTGGAATGACGAGGAAGATCAGATCCTTCACCTTCACTTTGAGAGGTTATTGACTTGATTCTCTTGGCCTTTGTCCCAAAATATATAAAAAAAGTAACATTTTCACCTTGGTTTTCATATAATTGATATGGAGGATATATTTGAGGAGGAGGATACATGAGAGGTGGAGGTGGGTGATACATTGGTGGTAGAGGATGCATTTGAGGCTGGTATGGCACACCATAATTAGGAAATGGTGGATAATAACCATATGGTTGTGGATAACCATGTGAAGGTTGAAAATATGAAGGTTGTTCTGGTGGATAAAAACCTTGAGTGCTAGTAGATGAATCACTGTACCCAAGGTTACTAGAACTCGATCTCCTATCAGATGAAGAGCCTATAGAAGTATGCTTTTTGCCTTTTCCTTTTGATGGAGCTCTAGGTTTACTTCTATCTCTCCTAGGTTCAGGAAACATATTTCCATCAAACTCTGATCTATCACGAAAATGTCCACTAGTGGTACCAACCCCATATTCTCCTCCATACTGGCTAGAAGACCTAATTTCACCTCTATCACCACTATATCCATCATCCTCATCAATTGGACTTAAACCACCACCATCGGGTCCATCGCCACTCTGACTTGGCATTGAACTAGAACTTGAATGAGACAACTTTTGTTGTTGAGATTGATTAACATCCATTTCATCATCAGAGGTATCCACAGGCAACACACCGACATTTTCACCATCTAATAATGGATTCTCTTTCTCATGAAGCCATTCTGATAGTGATCAACATCTTCAAAGATATGATCAAGGCTGATAGGATTAAAACTAGCGTTTATATAATCAATGCTCATTCTTTTTTGATGCCTTATCTGAAGCCTCATATTATAATAGGTAAACACTAGTTTCTCAAGTTTTTTATACTTTAACCTATTTCTTGCCTTGGTGTGAATATAACTAAATGTGCTCCAATTTTGTTCGCAATTTGATGCTGAAATTGTTTGACTAAGCACTTTAATTGCTAATTTTTGTAATTCAGGAACATATCTGCCTTATATTATCCACCACTCAGCTGCATAATATTATTTAAATTTCAAAATAACTTCAAAATGTACAATATAATTAAATAATATAAATTAAATTAAATAATTTAATTAACTGCTTACCTGGATTCATTTGCTTCCAAGCTCTTTGTGCTTGTGGAGTATCGAATGTCTCATGTTTATCTCTAAATAGTAACATAAATAAAAGATAGAGTAAAAAAAAATAATTCTATTTCAAATTATGTAACTAAGTTACAAATAATAGTACTTGAATCTAACATGATTAACCATTCTGACTTGATTATCAAGAGAAGGTTCTAATCTTTCAATTACTGATCGTGTACCTTCTAATGTTTCTATTAGTACATTCTCAAAATGCTCCACCCCAAATTGAAATTGAGGATTGAGAAAAAAACCTAAGTATAATTTATAAGAATATCATCAAATAATAATAATCTAAAGCTTAAAATAATAAAATATAAAAATATTTCTTAATTATATGAAACATTTTATCTTACCAGCTGAATGCAAGTCGGAATGCATAAAATTCCATCTATTGTCAATAATCTTTTCGTACTCAGTGAAATATCGACAATCTTGTTGAATTGCTCGTTTAGCTCTAGCAATAGCCTCATAAATAAAGCCCATTGTTGGTTTTTCATCGCTATCCACAAGTCTTAATACTTTTACTAGGGGCTCGTAAACTTTTATGAGGTCATTGGCTTTTTTCCAAAAATCTTTTCCCAAAACACTTTTTTTGGCTTCATAAGCAGGCACTGACTTTTGCTGTCCCCATTTTGATTCTTTAAAATCCTATATATTCATAAGAAAAAAATTAAAATAATATAATTTAAATTATTTGGAACTAATAAAATCATTAAAGGTTGCTATATTTAAGTAATTATATTAACTAATTATAAAATACTAACCTTTGAATTAAACATTTCTCTCAGACCTTGCTTTTATCTTGTTATCTCTTCAAGTTGAATGAAATGAGTTGCAAATCGAGTAAGAGCAGGTCGAAGTATTTGTTTCCCTTGTGTATACTTCTTCATCAAATCAACAGTCCAAATGTGATTGTATATAAAACAAGTCACTTTCTTTGCCTCATCTAACACTTTTGCTACACTGGGCTTTTTCCCAATATCTTCAAGGCATAAATCTAAACAATGAAAGTTTGCACATGAGGTCCAATATAGGTGTTTTCTTTTCAACATTAATTTTTTTTCCAGCAGCTTTCATTGCTGCCTCATTATCAGTCACTATTTGGACAATGTAATTTTCTCCAACTTCTTCTACAACTGAATCTAACAAACTGTAGTAGAATTCAGCATCTCTACTACGAACACTTGAGGCATCTACCGATTTCCAAAAATGGTTCCTTTCTTTGCAATAAACAAGGAAATTAATGATGTGCATTTGATTCAAACTGTTGGTCCAACCATCACACATTAGAGTTGCACCCAATTCTTTCCAATGAGTCTTTAGTCCATTTACCCAATCATGAACTCGTTGATACTCTAACTCCAAATATACATCTGAAACCTCATAAGGTGTTGGGAGCTTTACACCTTGTCCAACTTCTGTTGACAGTTGAATTAAGTTATACAACCATGGAGAGCTTGCTAATTGAAAAGGAAGTCTTTCATATATTAAAAAGTTAGATACCGCTTCACCTATCTTCATTCGAAAACTCTTTAAAAAAGAGTCATTGACCTTTGGTTGCTTTGAACTTTTGCTTCTAACCAATTCAGGTATAGCTCCCCTTAAGGTAAACTTAGACTCACTTGGGATGGATTTACTTGTTCTTTCTCTATGATATTCTCTAGCTGATCCATGAGAAGATCGCCCTTCTTCATAAATGTTATCACAACCACCAGTACTTCGTTTGAATTCTTCCCTTCTATGCCACTCGTGTTGTGATTGGATACTTTCTCGAGTTGCTTGCCTTATAGCAGAAACCTCATCAATGAATTCCTCGTGTTCATCCTCCTCTTCTATTAATTGAGATAAGAATTCATCTTTTCTCCTCTTTTTGTCTATTTTCTTTGTGTTGCTTTCCTTGAAAGATATTCATCATACTTTCTCTAATGACACTTGTTAATAAAATAAAAATAATTCACACTTTATATTATTATCAATATTATATAATCTTTATTGATAAATTTACAATAACATTTAAAAATAATAATGAAGTATCACATACCAGTAACATTAGGGCATGGTGCAACATTGCCGGTTTTATGAGCAATGTGCTCTTTAAATCGTGTTATTCCTCCTTTCACAACTTTACCACAAAGTTTACACACGATATTTCCTCTCGCATTTGGCACTTTGAGTTCCAAAGTACCAACCTATATCATTACTTGGTGCACCCTCCAATCCTTTAGTCGGAACTCTTCACGTGGTGGCATGCTTTATTTTTATTTATATATAAGAAACATAAAATTATATTTAGAAATATAAGCAACTCATTACTTATATTATCAACAATATAATACAAAAAAAAAGTAGACATCATTAACATGGAAAATTTAAATTTATTGCATAATCCATACATAATTTATTTTTTAAAAAACAACGATACACCATAACCCATTATTACTTGGTTCCAAAGTTTTTGGTATAAATAGTTTGTTTTGTTCCATTCCATCTTAACAAAATTTAAATTCAAATTGGATCAAATTTAAAAATTCAAGTTTTTCATATTATGCAAACTAAAATCAATAGAGATTTATCTAATGTTGAATTGAAGTCATCTATCAGATTTGATAAAGAAAAACACAATGAATTAATTTGTCTTGATTTTTTACCTTTTATAATACAAGTCATAAGTAAAAATATATTTACAAAATAGGTTAAAATATGCAATAAGTCCTTATATTTTTCATAAAATTGAAAATTTGTCCTTATACTTTTAATTCTAAGAATTTAGTCTCTCTATTTTTTCGATTTCAAAATTTAGGACTAATTGTTAACACTGTTAAAACTATTTTGTTAAATCCAGCTTTAATTACAATGTCACTTTTTTAGTTACATGGCTACCAAATGATATATTTTTTTATTATTTCAAAATGTCACGCCAACAAATTTAACAAAAGAAATTAACAGTTTTAACAATTAGATATGAATTTTGAAATCTGAAAAATAAAGAGTCTAAATTCTTAAAAATAAAAATACAAATATTAAATTCTTAATTTGTGAAGAGTATAGGAACTTATGGTATGTTTTGACCTATAAAATATTAATGAAATTTTGGCTTAAATCACAATGTTGATAATTTCAGGTAGGGGTTAATTTGAAAGGGTAGGCAGAGGCTTTGGCCCCCCTCAAATAGAAAATTTTCATATAAGTCCTTATTAAATTATTAAATTAAATATTAATTTGTAGTAAAATTACATTTTGACTCTTAAAAATAAATAATTATGTTTAATCCTTTTAAAAATATGAAATCGTAAATTAATACATTGTAAAATTATATTCTGATCTCTCAAAATTTTATTATTTAATTCCAGCCCCTAAAAAATTATTGAATCCACCCCTAATTTTAGAAGTTTTATAATTTTAGTTGAAGTATTTTAGGTTTAAATTGTTTCCTTATAGTTTTTATTTAATATATATATATAAACACTCTCATTGCAGTATATTTTATAAATGAATGACAATATAAAAAATTATTTTAGATAATATAAAAATCTAAAATCTAAGAATTTTATATAAAAATTAGATTTATTTTAGACTTGAAAATAGTGATAAGAGTTAATTTAATGGTTTTTAATTTATTATATTATTCATGCACTCTAAAAAAAATATGATGTGGTATATTATTATTGAGTGATTAAAAGGAGATTTTTTAATATCATCCTATCTAAGATAAACTCTTAAAAAATTTCATGTTATAACTTTAACGTCAATTTACAATGTTATCGATTTGCACTTACTAATAATATTACAAAAAAAAAAAGAACGTGATTAAATTATGTCAAACTAAAGTATAATAATCATATCTTAAGCCTTGATTTGTATTAAGTGATTAAAACTCTTGACAGACACTCATTTGACACAAATTTAAATTGTATGACCCCACCATTCAATATTATATAATATATATATTTTAAATCTAATCATAATAAATGGACTAAACTAAAATCAGACCCATTTAATTACAAATGGGTTAAGAAAAAATCATTTTATTATTACTTTTTTTCCTATCTGATCATAACCCAAAATGAAAAAATAAAAGCAAAGAAAATGAAACGGCAGAATTAGAAACGTTCTGCCTCTCTGTTCTAATCCCTAAAGGCTAAACACACAAAAGTTCTCTTTGTTCCAAAATCCCAACTTGTGCCTTCTCCAGTTCTCCCTTCATCGGAGAAATCAAGAGTTTTCATCCCAGCAAATTCTTATCTCAATTCATCATTCTAAATCCAGTTTTCATACTTTCTCCCTTCATCGGAGTCCGAAGAAATCAAGAGTTTTCATCCCTTCTCCAGTTCTCCCCTTCTTTCCCCTAACCCGGCTTTCATCAAGACATGCAAGCAAGCAAGAATCAAGATTCAAGAGTTCAAGACAAAATTTCAGGTAATACTCTACTACTTACTTGAAAATTATCAGAGAATCAGGGTAGGGTTTGCTTTTCTCCTTCAAGTCCTCGGCTCCTCGCTTTCATCTGTTTGTCTTGCAGGTTTGTGTGTGTTGTTTGTGAAAATGAGAAATAGAATTTCATTTTCATATTTTCTATTGCTTTTGAGTTTTGAATTTGATTGCTTTTTTCTGTTTATTTACACTTCTTTTTACTTTTTTGATTGAAAATCTACGATTTTGCGGTAGAGAATATATTCCTTTTGTTTTATTGCCTTACATTGATTTTGTTTAGAAGATATGTTTTTTTTAATTTAGTGTAACGGAAAATAACGGGAATAGCGGCCCGTTATTTCCGCAATTGACCGTTACCCGTTAAATTGCGGCCGCGATCCACCGCTATCGGTGTGACTCCACTTCACATCGCTATTTTTAGCATTAGCGATTTCGGACGGCGCCGCTACCGCTATATAGCGGCTGCTATTCCGATGTCGGTCCGCTATTTAAAACCCTGGTCTACGCCAACATTGAACAAGTATCACAATAGAGTATCTACATAAATATATACACAACGTTCAAAATATCATCATTCTTTCACGTACTATTTCACAGAATAGTCTCTATATACATGCCACTTGACTCGGCATAGAGTTAAAATGATTCTACCAAAACAGGTGCTAGATAGTGTGAGTTGTGGATCGATCCGCCTACCTAGTTTCGCCAAAAACTCTACAGAGAAGGGGAAAATTAAACAGGGTAAGCATTAAATATGGCTAGTAAGTTCATAGTTTTTAAAACATTAAACTCACATTGCAAAAACTTTAAACACACATAGAACTTAGCTAAATTATTGCTTCTATTAACACATTTCACATGTAAAAGGTAAGTGCATCACATTCAAACATATAACATATCCCAACATTTTGTTACTCTTTCATACCTTACTTCAATTCATATAAAGCATACCGTCAACATTTCTATTTTAGGAACATTCAGCCTGATGAATCAACATGAACAGTAATGAATACACGGGTAACCATTCGACAACACGCCAGTTTGCTCATAAAAGCTTTCCAACTGGTAACACGCCAGATGCACATAGTGAAAACCTCGTAGGCTAAAATATTCTCCCTCGATAACACGCCAGTATCTCCGAAAAGATTAAATTGAAAATTCCACAACAAATGTAGGATTCCAAAAAACTTCAATAACTTCCTTCATCTTCTTTACATCTCCCTTCTTCCCGTACAGTGCGCAAATACCCCTATTGGCATGCCAATTGTATACTTTGTTCATTCGAGCTCATTTGGACAATACACACATAGCTAAACTCTTTTTTTTTTTTACCATTTAACACCTTTTCTCACCTTACTAATACAAGTTTACTAACATTTTTCATTTGTATTCACATTCAGACATATCATAAATAAACATAACAACACCCTATGAACTTACCTAGTACAACAACAGAACATGATATCAAAGACTATTCCGGGAGTTTTCCCTTCCCTCTGTTATCAAAAGGTTGATTTGGTTCTTGATCTATACGTTAATACATTCAGTTTATCAATGATAACACATCAAACTTTAATAGTTTTGAAATTATACATGCAAGTTAGCTAAATCGAGATACAAGGATCTCAAAAACATGAAACTTGTGAAGAACAGGCTTTGAAAACACTTACATGCAAAACCGGTTAATCAAGAAAGCTTAGAGCTTTTCTTTTTTCTACAAAGAACAATGTTTTTGATGAAGGAATACGAGAATAAGACTCTCTTTCCATACACTTCAACTTATAACACTTAACATATTAATTTTCATCGTTAAATGAAAATTAACAGGTGTTTCCACTAAACATTGACACAATTGACACTACCATGCAAGGGTGGTTATTTACCACTTTGAACCTTGAACAATTTTTATTAAACTCATTTGACTAGCTATTCACTAACTATTATGGTTTAATCCGTACACTTTTATTCCTAACATGTTGACCAAAATTTCCAACTCAAGCATCAATAAAACAATATAACGAATTTGTAAATGTTATTAAATAATATTTACTAACTCTATAATTAGAATTGTGGCCCCCTAACCACTATTTCTGACACCGTAGAAAATCGAGTTGTTACAACTCTCCCTTTTAGAAAATTTCATCCTCAAAAGTTTACCTATAAAAGGGTTTGGGTACTAAGGTTTCATTTATTATTCTATTTCCCATGTAGCCTCTTCTATACCATGACGATTCTATAGAATTTTCACTAACTGAACACACTTGTTGCAGAGTTCTTTTACTTCTCGAGCTAGAATTTTTACCGGTTCTTCAGCGTAAGATAAATCTGGTTGTAACTCAATCTCATTAGAAGAAATTACATGAGAATGATCAGATCGATAACGACACAACATTAATACATAAAACATGTTGTGAATTTTCTCAAGTTCTGGTGGCAACGCTATTCTATATGTTACTGGCCCAACTCTTTCCAGAATCTCGTATGGTCCAATGACTCTAGGACCAAGCTTTCCTTTCTTGTCGAAGTGCAACATTTTCTTCCACGATGATACCTTTAAGAATACATTTTCACAAATTTGGAATTCAATGTATTTCCTTTTTAAATCCGTGTACGACTTTTTTCGATCAGAGGTAACTTTCAAACAGTTCTTAATAACCATAACTTTTTCTTTCGCCTCACAAACTAAATCAGTTCCTACCAATTTCCTTTCACTTAACTTAGACCAATATAGCAGAGTTCTACATTTCCTTCCATACAGAGCTTCATATGGTACCATTTTGATACTTGAGTGATAATTGTTATTATAAGCAAACTCAATCAGGGGTTGATATTTTTCCCAGCTACCTTCAGACTTCATAACACAACATCGTAACATATCTTCTAAAATTTGAATTGCATGCTCTGTCTAGCCATTTGTTTATGGATGAAATGATGTATTGAAATTCAATTTAATACCTAAAGATTCATGTAGCTTACCCCAAAATCTGAAAAAAAAATGCGGATCACGACTTGAGATAATAGACGATGGTACACCATGTAATCTCACTATCTCAGCCACATACAATTCTGCTAATTTCTCAAGTGAGTAATCACTTCTTACCAGGATATAATGAGTTGACTTCGTCAATCTGTTGACCACAACCCAGAAAACATATTTCTCGGAGACACAAACGATCCTGAGACGAAATTCATTGATACTCTTTTCCATTTCCACTCAAGAATCATCATTGGTTGTAACAAACTTGATGGAACTTTATGTCCAGCCTTAACTTGGTGACACACCAGACATTTTGAGACAAACTCTGAGATTTCATGATTTATTCCTAGCCACTAATAGTTCTGTTTCAAATCATTATACATCTTGTTACCACCTGAATGAATTGAATAAACACTACTATGAGCCTCCTGTAAAATTCTTTTTTAATTTCAGAATCATTCGGCACACATATTCGATTTAGGAAATATAAGCTCCTATCGCTATCATTACTGAAATTTGACATCAGACCATTCCGAATTTGCTCCCGCTTAGCTATCAATTTTGGATCATTCTTTTGCAACTCTTGAATTCTCTGAAAGAGTAACGGTTCAATTCTCAGCTCAGAAATAATAGAACCATCTGAACTCAATCTTAACTGAGCATTCATCATTCTCAGGGCGAATAAAGACTTGTGACTTAAAGCATTAGCGACAACATTAGCCTTTCCAATGTGATAATCAATAACCAAATCATAATCTTTTAATAACTCAAGCCATCTTCGATGCTACAAATTCAATTCCTTCTAATTCATCAGATATTTTAAAATTTTATAATCAATGACATTTGTCACCATACAAATAGTGTCGTCATATCTTTAAAGTAAAGATAACTGCAACCAACTCTAAATCATGTATCAGATAATTAACAGGTGTTTCCACTAAACATTGACACAACCGATTCTACCATGCAAGAGTAGTTATTTACCACTTTGAACCTTGAACAAAATTTTATTAAACTCATTTGAATAGCTATTCACTAATTCTTATGGTTTAGCCCGTACATTTTCATTTCTAACCTGCTGACCAAATTTTCCAATTTAAACATCAATAAAACAATATAATGAAATCGTAAATATTATTAAATACAAACCAAAACATTTAAAAATCATGGAAACTATTACATCAAAAGTGATGACTCTTCTTTTAATGAAGCTCCGAGGTCCCTGTTCAACTATAACCCGTGTGAGGAAACATAAATTCCATGTGCTAATAATACCTCTATGTTTGGTAGTGATCAAGAGAATTCTATATTACCCTATATATACATTATAAACACTCAATGCATATATATTATCATCAATAACATGTTATTAAGATCTTGTATAATTTACTTCCTTAGATATTTTAGTATCCTTTTAACTCGTTATAACGACCCGATTTTTAATGGTGTCAAAAAATGCGATTTCAAAACCCCAATTCCATAAATCGAGCCTATAAGGATAAAATATAAAGATTTATGAAGTTAATATGAAAATATACTGAAATTAGGTTAAGTAATTTAGCCAAGAAAATAGTTAATTAAAACTCAGGGAATAAATTGTAAAAGTCCAATCGCTATTGAGTTTTTATTTAGAAAAGGCTTAGGGGCGTAGACATCAATTATTCAAAGGACCAACATGGTTATCTTACTGTAAGAGCCCAATTTTGCCCGGGCTTTGAAATAAAAATGAAAAATAATAAAACTAGTGTTTATTTTAAACAGTCCAATTACATTAACCCAAATACACCCAAACCCAAAACCAATAAAACTACCGTGGCCCAGTTACACCCTAGCCCAATAACCCATTACCAACAGATTACCCCTAACACCCGGACCTAATGCCCAACATAACCCAAAACATGAGTGGCCCAAAAAGGCCCAAAGCTTTAATGATTTGCACCTAGGGTTTCAGAGAAACCACCAGCGCGCCGACCCCTTTTCCTCATAAGCCCGATCGTCACGCCGCAATACCAGGCCAACAGTCGCGCCGCTTCAGTAGGAGACCGATCGTCACACCGCAAGTTTTGCCCCAGTAGCTCCTCGATCATGCCGCGATCCGCGCTTAGCCACCGTCCTCCGCCTTCAACCTGCAAAGAAAGAAAAAAACCAAAGCAGAAAGGAAACAAATCGCAGAACGGATATGGAAAATATATTTTCCTTTTTTATTTTGTTTTTTGGGTTATAAAACCCCTTGTAAAAACCTGTAATGGGAAGGCATACAGACACATAGGCATACACGATAGACAGAGAGGATAAACACAGATATTCAGAAAGAAAAAAGAAGAAATAAAAATACAACAGAGGTGATTTTTGAAAGTTTATTCGCATTTTTTTTCTTTGATTTATTTTGCTACTAAAATAAAAAGATGGATACCTTTCAAACTCGCGCTGAGAAGGGTAAAATAGAGGACTTCCGGCCACTGCATGTGGCATTGCTGCGGCGGCGCGTGGGGTATACGCGCGTTGAACCTTGACTGAACCCTGGCCTCCGGACGTGGGAGGGGAAGAACCTGGAGAGCATTTTTTTAAGTTGTTTTAGTTTTTTTTTAAATGAATGGGGTAAATGATTTTTAGTCACAAATTTAACTTATATAGTAAAATCAAAACGACGTCGTTTTAAAGCCTGTGACCCGAGCTTTGACCCGACCCAAAGATAGGATCCGCGTGTTTTCAGAAAATGGGAAATTTATCCCATTAGTCCCTCCGCTTTTCTACTGTTTTACAATTAAATTTATTTTATTCCCAATTTTGCCCAATAATTTTTCCTCTGTTTCAATTTGGTCTGTGTAACACCCCAAACCCGGCCCAAACATTACGACCGAATTTGGTGTGCTACAGAGAAAACATTTCTTTGAAAACTCCTTTAAACCGGTTTAACTTTTTGATAAAAGATAGTGTCTTGTTTAAAACAGTTGAGGTGTATAAAACCCATACTTAGGTTTATTTAAAAATATTTATTAAGTCAAGTTATTATATATTTTAAATGTACCCGATGGCACGATAAAACATTTTGCGTACAACTTGAGAAAACATGTGTACTTATTTTAATTTCATTAAATAATTTAAACAAATCATTCAAACATGTAAAATAGTAAAATAATTCTAGGAGGCCTTATTACAACTTGATTAAAATAAAACCAACAATCGAATAAAATAAACAAAAATTCAAAGTCCATTAAATTCGATTCCACTTTGCATGGCCACCTCGAGTCCATCCGGCTCCTCATCCGCAATCTACGAATCACACGAAAAATGTTAAAGGAGAAGGTGAGTCACCAAGACTCAATGTGTAACCCTTCCCGATTTAGTGCAACAACATACACAATTTATAACAAATTAACATGTACTAAACCATGCACCCAACCTAGCCATCCAAACACCTTTCTCTACCCCGTGTGACCAAACCACAGGTGGTGCCAAACCACTGGTGACTTAAAGTCACGAAATCCGTCATATTGTGGTGCCAAACCACTGGTGGTGCCAAACCACTGGTGACCCGAAGTCACAAATCAAATGATGGGGCCAACCCATCGTGTGATACCAAATCACCGCGTCAATCCCGTAATGTAAATCGTGGGGCCAACCCAATCGTGGTGCTAAGCCACCGGGGGCGAGGCGCTATGAGGTGCCAAACCTCTGGAGGTGCCAAACCTCTGGTGACCGTAGTCACGAAATGTGGTGCCAAACCACTGGTGTCTGTCGACACAAATATCACTGCCCCCTCCTCTCATCAACCCACATCAATCAATTACATGCATATACAGAAATCATGCTAATAGGTTTATTTAACAACATCCAACAGATTTATCATTAGCCATATATTATATGCCACACATAAACCAAATATGTCATGCTTCCCAAAAGCATCATAACAACAAGGACTTACCTGGATCCTTGCTTATACCATGATGGTATTAAATCCAAATCTACACAAATCAGATTTAGCATACACAAACACTTAGCACATTATTTAGTTATAAAGTGTGTATGTACACACCTGATGCCAACGATAGCCTAAAACCCAGAAGAGTCAATCGACCACACTAGGTTCCTTCCCCTACACGTCCTTTGAATATTAGCCACCACACACTATGTGTTTTACCTTCTTCCTACAATCGGCCAACACCATACTTTTAAGACTAAAGCCATTCGGCTTAATCACAAAATCCCGAAGGATATGTCGCACAAAGGTAGCACCTGCAATGGCCTTTCCAAAGGCCTAATGTCGCCTCGAGCGACTCAACTACCATTTCTGGTCGTACCGGACTATTGGGCCTAAAACCCGATTTCGGCCCATTCGGGCCCACACGCTCGTGTGGCCCACCTAACACAAGTCTAGCCACGTATAGGAGATTCACTTAGTCTAGTTCACTATATACTACACCATCATACAATTTTATTCAATGGGGCCCACGGGCCCATTGGGCCCACGGGCCCATTGTGGCCCAAGCAGCCTCAACCCACAAGAATACTACTGATGGTCTCAACTATCGTGTCGAAGCCCCACACGTCGCGTTCGCGCGCTCGTGTAACTACTATTGCCGTGGCCGCACTTCTGGCATTTGCCGCTCTACAACTAGAGTAGAGAGAGTTACACACCGATAGAGTCGGTGTGAAACCGCCATTCGCGACCACTCCACGTGCCCAAACGCCCACCAAGGTATGTTAACTCTCCTCCCGGAATGCTCTTTATATAGCTAGCTCTCCACCTTCCTTCATTGCATCTTTCCGATGTGGGATCCCTTCGTCGATGAGTTTAAATTCAACTGAAACTCGTGCCGTCCAATCATAAAATAAATACTCCATTGCTTGTCATGAGATTCGAACCCAGGCTCCCTTGCAACATAATCCACGCCGCTAACCACTAGGCCACAAGCTCCTCTTGTGTCTTAAACCATGCGCAACTAAATATAAATCTATAGCCAAATTCTAAGGTCCAAGTAAAAAGAAAACCAAAATGCAAAAGCCAAGACTTGAACCTTGGACCTCCTTCCTTCCTTGTGGCGTCGTCCCCCTTGCCTCTTAAGTGGCGTCACTTTGCCACTACACCACACACTCCACTTGTGTCATTTTTCCCCACATTTTATTCTTAAGGCATACCTGCCAACTTCCAGGGTTTTTTTCACCTAAAACCAAAATTTCTCTAAAGCCAAAGTTCGATCCCGGGACTTCATAGAAGCCTTCTAACCTTCCAAAATCACTTATCCAATAGGTCCAACTTGCATTTAAGCCAATCTCTTGTTCTCTAAAAATTTTAAATCAAGGCCCATTGGGCCCAATCCTACTAGGCCCAATTTCGGGATGTTACAGTCTGCATTCAAACGGCACCGTTTCTGAGAGCGGGTTATTTTCTGTTTTGGTCCCTCTACGTTGCGCGCGTGTTACAATCCGATCCTTTCCCTTTTATTTATTTTTGATTTTGCCCCATATTCCTGTTTTTAAATTCAATTTCGTCCTTTTTTTCATTTCCTTTATAATTTTCATTATTTTATTATTTATTTTATTATCATATCATTATTATTTTTACTATTATTATTTTATTATTACTAATATTTTTTATTTTGCTATTATCAGTATTACTATTATCATTACTTTTAACATTAGTATTCCTATTTATTATTATTATTATTTATTAATTATATTATATAAATTAGCATATTGTTTATTATATTATATATTTCTAATTATTATTATATTATTATTTTTATTTTAGTTTAATTATTTTTATTTATAAAATTATTTTAGTAATTATATATATATATATATTAGTTATTCTAGAATTTTGTATATTATATAATATTATATCGTATATTATTTTTAGCTAAAATTTATTTATATTGTATATTATATTCTATTTACATTATTTATATTATATATGTATGATTTTATATATCTTTATTTAAAATCATATTTTTTTACATCATTTATATTATATGTATATAATTTATGTATATATTTATCATTTAATCTTACATGAAAATTTTCATATTTATTTTGTAATTTCTATTTTGATATCTATTATTTTATGAATATATTTTACTTGCCCATACCCTCTTTATTTATCTATGACTGCCATTGTGTAATTATTTTAGTATGAAATGTCATTATCTCACAATTGCTTTTGATATTTATATAAATCATCGTTTTTTAAAATAAAATGTATTTTGCAAAATTCCTGTATTTTATTTAAAGGTTTTTAAAATAAGGCAATGTTCAGGTATTTAGAAATTCGCGAAATAGTACCCAATCGTGCTGGGTTGCGATTTTCCGTTTGGCTAAATAACTAAATACCCTTTTAATAAATTTCGTAAACTATGAGATGACTTTAATTACGAGGGTTTAAAAAATGTCGTGTCCAGTCGTGCTGGATGTGATGTTTATATTCTTTCGGAATGAAGAAATCTCAAGTTTCAAATAAAAAAACTTATTCTTGAGAATTCAAAATGTTGTATCCTAACTTATTGGGTGTGATGTTTTGTGTCTTGAGGTAAGAATTTTCTAAAATAAAGATGCACCTAGCTTCAAAGTTATAAAATGCTGTATCCTAACTTATTGGGTGTGGTATTTTTATTTCTTTGAAATAGGTAAGTCTTGGTTTTCCTTCTAATAAAGGATCTTATTTTAAAATTTTTAAATTTCAAACATTTGGACATGGTTTTATTAATTAGGTACCAATTTTTGGGCGTTATGAGGGTGCTAACCCTTCCTCATACGTAACCGACTCCCGAATCCGTTTTTTCGTTTTTCGTAGACCAAAATCAAATGTTTTAAAATGAAACGTTTTACAAGGTGATCCAATCACACCTAAGTAAAAAAGGATTGGTGGCGACTCCCGTTTTTGTTTTTAAAGTCGATCCCCATTTTTCAAAACTCGATTTTAAAAATGGTTTCGACACTTACCATTTTATATCATGAATTAGTGGATGTTAATGGTTTTCTCCACTAGCTTAACTAATATATATTAGTATAATAAAGCTTAATTAAACTAATTAATTGAAATTAAGTAACATATAATCTTAGTATAAAAGTTAAGTTACTGGAAGAAATATGAACATTCATCTTCTTCCACCGTCTTTAATAAAAAAAGGGGAGGAACTCCATTGTTAAGCTTAGGTTTGACCATACCAAAATTTCAAGGTAACAAAGTTAAAATTCATGAAATTTTTATAGATTTATTATCATGAGAGCTTGATTTAGCTAGCCCATTATTAATTTCTGAAAATTTTTAGCAAATTTCCATTGTAGAGAAATTGATGAATTAGGCTTGAAATTGATAGATATTAAGCTTAGATAATGATAAAGACTAAATTGTAAAGCTAATTAAGCTTGTTAGATAATTTTGAAACATTAGGGAAAAAACTGAATAAATTGAAAACCTGTCATGAAATTATGCTATGAATAGAAAGTATAACGTCCCTAATGAAAAAATGTGAAGTCGGATTTTGATATGATGTTAGATATAAAAAAATACGCATATCCCGAGTATAGGGACTAAATTGAATAAAATGAAAAATCTGCTTGACTTTGTATTTGAATGTGAATTGAATGAAATCTAATATTGTTTTATTTATTTATTTTCTGAACATAGCTAAAGACGATATCGAGCCGTTGAGAGGGAAAGGAAAAGCGAGAGTCGTTGACGAGAGAATTCGGTTTGTACTTTATTGATTGAAGTTTATTCCAATTATATACATACATATACATGTTTGTTTAATATTAACTGTTAAGGTAATACTACCACTTGTCTTGAATTGAATTATGTGACGACATTATTGAATGCCGAGATTGTGAATTGGTCTGAGCATAGCAGAAACGAGTATGATATGAATTGCTAAATGACATGTGATATGTGATATGAATTGTTTATGAAAAAAGGTATGGAATTATGATAATGAATTGGTTTATAATATGTCATTGAAATATTGGTTACCCTATTAGTTGTTCAGGCAAAGTCAAATATAGTTGGCATGCCATAATGTAACAGCCCGTTTTTCAATGGTACCAAGAACAATGGTTTTGAAACCCCATGTTTTGATGATCGAATCTGTAAATATTATTATTTAATATTTATGAGTCTATTATGGTATTATATTGAATTTCAGTCTAGTAATTTTATTGAATGGATAATTAAGTAATGTACAAGTGTAACGGCCCTAAAGTCAGTAGTGTCGAAAAATGAGGTATTGGGATCTCGTTTCCGTAAACCGAGCCTATAAATATTAAATATTTACAAAGTTATTATATAGGTGAATTGAATTTTGGATGGGTGCTTTTTTCGAATTAGTGACTAATTAAGGTACAATGACTAAATCGTAAAAATGGTAAAAGTTAATCGTTATAGATTTTTATTTGTTAAAAGGCTTATTTAGTAATTAAACTAAGGTTTAAATGGCAATTCGGCCATAGTATAATATAGTGGACGGTTAGAACACATTTTTGGCATTAATTTTACTAGAATTTATAATTAAAAATGTTAAAATGTAAATCAAAATAAAAGAAACAAAGTGAAAAGAAAGAGGAGGTACTTTTATTCTTCTTCACCACCATTTCTCCATATCTAAGGAACCAATAATTTCGGCCAACTTTAATCTCTTTCATGGTATGTTCATTTTAGTCCATTTTTTGTGATTTTTATGTTTTTTTAGATTGTGACAGCTCGATTTAGCAAACCCGAGCATCATTTTTTAAACTTTTTAAAGTTTTTAAAAGTTTTAATTGATGGATTCTTGATGAAATTGGTATTAATTTGTTAGAATTTGAGCTTAGATATGAAAATGGACTAATTTGTAAACTAAAATTTGTTAATTGTGAACATATGGACTAAAGTGTAAATATTTTGAAATTTTTGATAAATTTATATAATTATAGATAATAGAGGGCTGTAGAAGGATGAAATTGAGAGAGATTTCAAAATCGAGGCTCAAATTTCAAAGTTATGGCAATTTTGGTTTTAAGGACTAAATTGAATAAAATGAAAAACTTTAAGGGAATCCAAATAATGAAATTGAATTTATATATGTTTATAATAGACTGTTATATGATGTTTGAAATTGATAAATTGAAATAATTTTTATAGATCGGGAATTGAATTAATCTAAAGATAATCAAGGAAAAGAAAAAAATTATAGATTAGTCCCTGACACATTGTTTGTTGTTGTTTTTGCCAGGTAAGTTCACATGGAACTTACTATGTTGTTTATGTTATATTTGATCTATATTATAATATCTTTTAGTAGATTTAAATATAATTTGATGGTTTTGGCATCTATGAACTAAATCGTAAAGTATGAGAATTATTATTATGAATGAATACGATGTATTGAATGGATATGGAATGTTAATATACTTGAATGATATGTGTTTGAATACATTACAGTTAAATGAATGAATCGTATATGGTAAAAGTGCCCGAGTAGATGTATTAAAGGATATGATACGATTGATAGGGTTAATTGCACGTTGGTACGAGATATGTGTAAAAGATGATATAGAGTAAAATATTGTATAGAAATATTACTGGTTATACCAAAATCCAGCATTTGTTATGGATTACCGAGTTATACTGGTGTGGTAGAGTGATGTATTGTTACCGATTATATGATGCCTGCAGGCTTTGCACTTTGGTGCCCTGGTGTGGTGTAGTTATTGCTCTAAAGAGCAACCTGGTGTGGTGTAGTTACCCGTGTATCTGAACCTATTTATTATAGTTCATCGAGCTACTGGATTATTGGGAAGGAGAAATGACAGTGAAAAGATACGAGTCTCACGCTCAAATGGTTATATGATGAATACATGATACAAATGGTATAATATTGTGGAATTTATGTGTACAACAATATATTGAATAGTATATTACATGTTATAATGCTATGTTACTCTGTTATACGTTGAACCCATCTTATTATTGTAAAATGACATGACAGGTTAAATTGTATCAAGTTATTAGATTGATATGTTTACAAAATGAGCAGAGTTGAATAGCATGATATAAAATGATATGGTTGTACTTGTATATGAATTGAGTACTATGATCTTGTTGTATTAATCGACTAACCTATTGGTGATTTTGTGAAGTTGTATACGTATGCATAAGGATACCAAGGAAATGCCATGTTGGAGTCAATTTTGGTTGTTTAACTTGAAATGGTACAAGTAGGTTTGAAGTGACTTGGTGTAAATTGTGGATTGTTGGAGTTAATGTTTAGATTTGGATAAATGACATGTATTTGGCATGTGAAAGAGTGGCAAATTTGAATGTGGAATGGTAAGGTTAATGTGAAGAGTATGAAAGGTAAAATGGTATGATTTTGAAAGTGAAGTTTGTATAGGATGGTATGATAAATTGGATGCCAAATTGGTTGAATTTTTGAAATGGATGAGTTATAAATGGTTATATGTTCGAATTGGTATGAATTTGATTAGTTCTTGTCACATCCCAAAAATCAAGCTAGAAGAAATTGGGTTAATGAATTGAAAGTTGTCATGCCCTAACTTTTAAGGTTATGTTCGTGCATTTATAACAAGAATGAGCAATTGGCTTAATGGTTAAGAGTGAGTAAGGAGATAGTGTAATTGATTTTGATACTCAAGTTCGATTCCCCTAGCTCACATTTGTTTTTCAGTTGAGCTTTGTGCTGTCTATATTCTAGCCAATCTATTCAGATTTCAATCTAACTCAAACGCTGAAAATCTTAAACATTAAACTAATTTTTTGTTGAGGTTTCTTTTTTTATTTTCTTTTTCACTCTTTTCCCTCTCTTTACTGTCCCTTTCACTTTTCCTCTCCATTTCTCTCTTTTTTCTTCCCTTTTCACCATTGCTGAAGCCCTTAAACACTAGTTTTTTTTTTCCAATTGTGTTGCCCCTCTATTTACCCATTGTTGCTACTCTCATTCTTTCTTTCTTCATCTTTTCTGCTAATTTTTATTCCATCATTACCGAAAAATTACTGGTAATTTTTGCTTCACCATTGACGTACATCACCTTTCTCTGCTCACTCCTTTTTTGTTTCTCCATTGTGACACAAATCCCAGCCTTCTGCTCATCTTTTTCTTTCTTGTTTCCATTAAAATTATTTGTTGAATAGCCAAACGTTGCTGCCATTTTTGGTCATCTTTTCCGCCTCTCTATTGTCCATTTATCCACCCTGGTCATTTCTCTCTCCTTGCTCCCTGCACACTATTTTCCTCACTTGTTTTTGTTGTCCAGTGAAGCCTTCATCTCCTCATTTTATTCATTTTATTTGTTGCTAGAATTTTTACTCCCATTTTCCCTTGGCCAAATGTATTGATTGCTAAAATCTCCATTGTCACATCATTTTTTATCTTTAGTAGAATCGGAAAGGAACCGAGGCGAATCCGAGTTGTAGTTGTGCTCCTATCAATCGTTAGTGCTTTCGATAAGCGAAACGAGGTGTGGGATTTAATTTAATGTGAATGGTGTAAGTGTGTGTCTTTTTTATGCTTATGGTTGATTGTTAATGCTCCTTTTTGCTTATGGCCAAATGCTTAATTGACTAATTAGCCTATGGTCGAATGTGTTAATTGCTTCAATAGGGTTCGAATGCGTAAGACCATCTTTAGATGCTCAGTCGAATGTGAAGGTGGTTACTTATTTAGCCAAGTGTGAAGTGTGGGATGTGTTTACTTGGATGCCGAGTGTGTATGGTTGTTTCAATGGTTGGTTGATTATGGTCAAGTAACTATAGTTGACCGACTATGTTTGCATGTATTTTACTAAGTTGGCCAAATTGTCTATTGGCTTGTTGGCTATGTTCGGACATGCACAAACTGTTAATGTATGTCGCTATAATGACATTACATGTTTTATTGAATGTATGAATGCATGCCCACTGTTCTGCCTCATTGCATGCTTGATAAGCATACTGTTATTTTTTGTATCTTCTGTCAGCATGACTGTAAAGCATGCCACTGTTCTGATTTATTGATCGCATGATATGACTTGCTTCTGTAATGCACAATATTTGATTCTGCTATTCTAAAAAAATGACATTATGTATTGCGTCAGGATTGGGTTATTTGGAGACAGAGGAGATCTGTGGAGTTCCGACAGTAAATTCACATTGTAAATGCTCATTTTTGCCCGGGCTGAAAAACCAAAATAAAAATAAATGTCCAAAGTTTTTTACAGTCCAGTACAAAATCAAATACAAGCCCAAAATCAAAACCCAAACAAAATGACCCAAATATTGACTCAGACCCAGACCCATTCCTAAACCACTAACCCAACACTAACAGACGAGCCCAAAAAGCCCAACTCCAAATCAGAAACCAAGGGTTTTTGAAACCCTAGGTTTCCTCGCGCCGCAAGCCTCCATACCAGTCGCCATCATCGCCACGATCCGCGACACGCCATTAACGCCCGGATCAAGCTCCACATCGCCGGATCTATCGTCAATCACCTGCAAAAAAGGAAAGAAAGGCAGCAAAAATGGCAACAAAGATAAAATTTTTATTTTCCTTTTTCATTTTCGGGGTTATAAAACCCAAAAGAATTTGTAACCAAAGAAAATAGATACAAAGACAGAAATAAAAGAACGGATTTTTGCAATACAGAGGTTTTTTTTTATATTTACGCATTCTTTATATTCTTTTCATGCACGCATATTTTTATAGAAAAATATATACAAAAATAGAGAACAGGAGTTTTACCTTTCGATTCGCGTCCGAGAAATAAAGGTTCTGACCTCTGGCCGCCACCCACGGAGGCGCGTGAGGCGCGTGCGCACTCAGTTCTTGAACCCAATGGCCGAACCCCAACAGAGGATTTGAGAGTGTTTCTAATTTTTTTTTTTAAAAAGCAGAGTACTAATGATTTTTTTCCCTAAAAACTAATTTTTATAACGGTATAAAACGACGCCGTTTTTGCTTAATTCAATAAGCATAAAACGACGCCGTTTTAAAAGGACGACCCGCGTGTTGACCCGACCCGCTCCAGGGATCCGCGTGTTTTCTAAAATTGGGCTATTTATGCCCGTGGTCCTTCCGCATTTTTATGTTTTTATAATTAAGTTTTACTTATTTTTAATTTTGCCCTTAAATTTTATTTGTTTTTCATTTGAGTCCCTCTTTAAATGCAGCGTTTTGGGGGGAGGGAATATTTTCCCTTTTAGTCCCTCCATGTTATCCGCGTGTTTGAATAGGTCCCTCACTTTTCTTATTTCTTTTAAAATTCGCCCCAAAGTTTCGTTTTAAGTTAAATTCGGTCCCTTCTTTATTTTCTTTTATTATTTTTACTATTTTTCCATTTTTTTAAACATTATTTTTTTAATTATTATTTCTATATAGATATTATTATTATTTTATTCATTATTTTCATATTTATTATTATTATTATTATTATTATTATTATTATTATTTTACTATTAAAGTTATTATTTTAATTTTACTATTACTATTTTTAAATTTTATTTATAATTAACTTTTTATTATCATTATATTTTTATTATTTGTATATATTATTATTATACCCTATTATCATTATTCTCCTATTATTATTATTATATGTACTATTATTATATTTGTGACCATTATTATCATACGTACTATTATTATTATTATATTTATGACTATTTTTTATATATATATTGTTATTATAGCTATATTTATTATTATTATTAATATTATTATATATACCATTATTAATACTATTATTTTTTATATTATTATTACTATTAATTTTAATATCCTTGCATTATTCTATTATTGTTAATATTATTTTTATTTTTGCTATCATTATTTTCATTATTATTTTTATTTTATAATTGCTAATATTATTTTTATTTATTTATTAACATATCTCATCATTATTATTTTATTATTTTTATTACTTTCCTTTTAAAAAGATAAATAAAAATTTATTCTCGGGAATTCAAAATGTTGTGTCCTAACGTGTTGGATGTGACATTATGTTATCTCGAGGTAAGACTTTTGAAAACAAGGCAATGTTTCGTGTTTAGAAATTCAGGAAATAGTGCCCTAACGTGTTGGGTTGCGATTTTCCGTTTGGCTGAATAACTAAATATCCTTTTAACAAGTTTTGTAAATCATGAGATGATTTTGATTATGAAGGTTTTAAAATATCATGTCCTAACGTGTTGGATGTGATGTTTATATTCCTTCGGAACAAAGAAGTCTCAAATTTTTAAATTGCTCAAAGTTTATTTAAAGAAATCATATTTTTAAATACTTTTAAATTTTAAACATTTGGATATGATTTTATCGATTAGGTACCAATTTTTGGGCGTTATGAGGGTGCTAATCCTTCCTCATACGTAACCGGCTCCCGAACCCGTTTTTCTTGTTTTTCGTAGACCAAAATTAAATGTTTTAAAATAAAATGTTTTGCGAGGTGATCCAATCACACCTAAGTAAAAAGGGATTGGTGGCGACTCCCACTTTTTGTTTTTAAAAGTCGATCCCGATTTTAAAATGGTTTCAACAGCTTGGCGACTCCACTGGGGACAATAAGAGAGTCAAGCCGTAAAATCGATAGTTTCATGTCCTCCTGTTTGAATTTAAAAATTTGATTTAAAAATATGATCCTTTTTATTGCATGTGGTTCTGAATATATTTCTTTGCATTGCACTGCATGACCGTTGTGGTCACACCCTTAAGTGGGAGCGAGAAACTATGCCTTCGTGAGGTTTTCACCTCCGCATGGGCTAGTGAATTGCTTTCGGGATACATCTGTACCTATGTCTTCGTGAAGTTTTCACTTCCGCATGGCCATAGGGAAATGTATTCCCCTGAACCGAACTCGATCCATATGAGCCTATAATGGGTGAGGATCGAGGAATCAGCTGGTTTGGGTACCTCAACTATAGAACTAAACCGCATATAGTGAACCTTAAGAACCCATCTTAGGTAGAGCTATGCCGAACTTTAGTAGTTATCCAGATAGGTGTGCGTTATCTCACTTGCTTTATATTCTATTTTATGGCACCAATTCATTGTGTTTCATTTATGTGCATGTCATTTCATATTTTAGAGGTATCGATTCACGATCAGTTTCTAAGTTAGAAAGCTGGTTATGGAGAACGGGTTCCTTGATAAAGTGGAAGACAATGCAATCATTCGTATATGGTTAGAGCAAAACCAATTAAAAAGAAGATTTCAGGGTATGGATTCGTTTGAGCAAGAGGGGAATAGGGGCAATGCTAGAATCCTTGTCTCCTCAGCCACCTGTGCTTCCTGATGTTGTTCCGATCAAAGCAGAATTGGATGCGAAGAAGATTGTACGACACCCTATGGCAAGATGTGGTGTCAGAAATAAAGGGAAAAAGGTAACTATACTCACCAATCATTTTAAAGTGAGCGTGGGGAGTACGGATAGACACTTCTGTCAGCACAGTGTTTCTCTTTCATATGAAGATGGTCCCCCTATGAACGGTAGGAGTGTTGGAAGGAAAATGACTGATAGAGTGCATGAGACCCACAAAAATGATTTAGATGGAAAGAATTTTGCCTATGATGGTGAAAAAAGTTTATTTACTATAGGTCCGCTACCAAAAAACAAGCTTGAGTTTACTGTTGTACTTGAGGATGTTGCACCTACCAGAAACAATGGAAATGCAAGCCCTGATGGTCAGGATAACCCAAATGGATGTGAAAAAGAAAGAGATTAAGAAGACCGTATCATTCAAAGACTTTTAAAGTTGAGATTAGCTATGCTGCGAAGATACCCATGCAAGCAATTCAAAATGCTCGGCGCTGGCAGGAATCTGAAAACTCTCAAGAGGCACTGAGGGTGCTGGATATCATTTTAAGGTAACATGCTACGAAACAAGGATGCCCACTTGTTCGCCAATTTTTCAAGATAATCAGAACAACTTCACAGACATTGGAGGAGGTGCCCTTGGCTATAGGGGTTTCCATTCGAGTTTTAGAGCCACTCGAGGAGGCTTTTTACTAAATATCGATGTATCAATTACCATGATAATTCAACCTGGTATGGTAGTTGATCAACTTTCCAAAGAGCTTCCTTGGTTGAAAAATCAAGGCAGATGCCTCAAGAAAGGATGAATGTTTTGTCTAAATTATGGTGCTAAACCAATACTGAAATCTTGTGGTGTTAGTATCAACTCTAATTTCACCCAAGTGGATGAACACATTCTGCTAGCATCAAGGTTAAGAAAGGGCAATGGTGGAAATTTTTTCCAAAAAATGGGCGTTGGAATTTTAACAACAAAAAATTGGTGGAGCCAGCTAGGATTGAAGGATGAACCGGAATAGACACCTTTCACCTGTGGTTAGAGTTGAAAAATGTTTGAACAGATACAATTTAAACTTCCTGGAGCTCCGCAGATTCTTTGTCTAGAAAAATTCTGATCTTTATGAGCCATGGAAGCGGGAGAATCTCTCTGAGTATGGCGCTAGCGAGGGTGAATGATCAATACTTTTCTGAAGATCGATGCTAAGCTTGACAAATCTCTTCACTACCATCGGTTGCACAATTACGCAATCAAGTTGAAGTCAAGTCTTAACAAGATTGAGGAAATGAAGGGTAGGATTGAAGAGTTAGAATCAACATGACACAGTTGTGACATGCTAAATTTTGACACTTCTGGCATTGATGTATCGACAGGGGTATTGTGTAACAGCCCGTTTTTAGTGGTGTTGGAAAAAATGGTTTCAGGACCACAATTCCAACAATCGAGTCAGTAAATATTATTAATTTAATATTTATGATTATTTATTAAAGACATTCTAAATTTTGGTTAAGAAATTTTATTGTTTAAATCAGTAATTAAGTAAAAAGGACTAAATTGTAAAAGCTACAAAAGTTTATGTTTATTAGTTAAATGTGTCAAATAGATATGAAAAGGAAGATTTATGGACTTAGTGGGTAAATATACCATACGTATGGTTAGTGGACCATTATGGACAACGTTTGGTTGAAATTTTAATTAGGTAAGTAAGGGTAAAATAGTAAAATAGTAAAAAAAAATAACTTAAACAAAACAATTAGATGATCATCTTCTTTGTTCTCACCTATTTTGACTGAAATTCCATTGAAGCAAAGCTTGGAATTGTTCAGTTCACATTCTAGCTTGCATGTGAGTAATTTTAGCCCCGTTTTTGGTAAATTTTATGTTTTTGAGTTCGTATTAACTTAATCTAGCTAGCTCGGGGGTTAAATTGTGAAACTATTAAAAGTTAGGGATTTATCATGAATGTTTATAATGTTTTTTTTTAACTTTGATAATAGATTCATGAACTTGATAGTTAGATATAAATATTTTGTTAAGTGAGTTTTGGTAATTTTAAGGTTTAGGGACTTATTTGTGAAAATAGTAAAAATTCATGTAAATTTTATGAAATGATGAAAAATATGGGTTGATTAGAAGCCCTAAGAAATTCGGCTAGCATGGTTGGTGGTTAAAAATGGTAAATTTTCAAGTTTTAGTTTTAGGGACTAAATTGTATAAAAAGCAAAATGTTGTGGTAATTTTGTAAAATGATGATGGAAGGGCTTAATTGTATAAAATTGTCTATTTAAGTGCTGGAATGGTATTAATTGAATTAAATTACTATTTAGATCAAGAAATGCATCAACCAGATTTAAATCGAGGAAAAACTAAAATTTCAGACTAGTGTCGACTCTATTTTTGCAATCATTTTATTCGAGGTAAGTTCGTATAAGGATTAAATTTATTAATTGATGTTTTGAATTTAATGTTAATAAATATTATGCTAAGTATAGTTTAGTTTGATAGTTGTACGATGTTTTAGTCTTATGGATTAAATTATGATGTTAATTAAATTGAATGTTATAATTTAAAAATGTGCTTTTCACCGAAGTATGTTTGAAATGGCATAATGCAATGCAATTAAAATATTTAGATTGGTACAATGGTCCCATTTGAACCTCGTGAATACTTAGGATACAAATGACATGTCATTAGGGGTTATACAGGTTCGGGTACTGGTCTTGGATGTAATACCGATGACTGAGGTCTTGTATTTGTTACGGATTCTCCACAGCTCGTGTGAGCAGCATCGTGTAGCTTAACATCACGACCCACAGCTTGTGTGAGCATATACGTTTACATGTTACAGTCGCAGCTTGTGTGAGCATTTCCCTAGTACTCGATGATATTCCATTTGGTTCAATAGGTGATTAAAGCTTGAAATGAATATGTATGTATAGGAAATGATCTATAACATTGAAAGATGAAATGGAAAATGTTGATATGTGTACTTAAAGTGAAAATGGTGTTATTTGAATGTGTGGTGGTTGAAATATATTTATTGAAATGCTTATTATGATATGCTCCATGAATGGTTGGATTTATATGTTCCTTTATACATCTACTAACCTTGTGAAGTGGTGTGTATAGGAAAGAAAAGTATGCTCATGATCTAATGAAATTATGCTTGGTTGTTTTAAACTTAATATTTCGATAAGTTTAAGCTTTCATTATACGAGCTTACTAAGCTAATTGCTTATGTTAGTTGCTTCTTTCTCGTTTCTGTAGATCATTGGAAAGCTTAATCGGTTGGAATCTCGTCAGACCATAATCACACTATCCGTCCGTATTTTGGTAGTTTTTGGTTAATTTTGTTAATGGTTATAAATGAAATGTAATAGGAGCTTTAATGTTATTTTGGCAATATGGTATGGCTTGAGTTTATGCTAAGCTTAGTTGTGTTTATATATCCTTAGTTGTTAGTTGGCAAATGTTGGTGTAAATATGTATTTTGTTCACTTATGAATGCCTTGTGAATATAGATGGCTTTTGATATAATGAAAAGTGAATGAAGTAATTAAATGGTGTGTGAGATGTATGTTTAAGATATGGATTTGTGACATTAAATTGAATTGTTTTGTTATGTGAATTGTGGTGTCAATTGATAGCATATTGGTTAGGAACATAGGATGAATGATTTGGCATGTTTTGTAACATCCTAAATTTATGGGCCTATGCATTTAGTGTAGGGATAAGTTTAATAGGATAATTTAATTTGATAGGGGTTTAAATTTGGGCTTAGAATTAGGCAAAAGGTCCAGATTAAATTATTTTAAAGTGACATCATTAATAATTAAAAAAGAACAAGTTTTGGGTCGCAAGGAGCCCATGTTTTAGGCCAAATTTGGCACTTTAAATGAAGAGAGGGTGACGCCACACACAAGGAATTAGGGGCCCAAGTATTAAGTTTAATGAGGCCCAAATCTTTTAATTTAAGTGAGTTAAATTTGGCATTAGGGTTAGTAGAGGTGGATGGCTACAAGGCTATAAAATAGGAGAATTTATGTGGATTTTTAAGTGATAATATCATAGATAAAAAGGAGAAAAGTTAGGAGCTTATCTTCAAGGGAAGTGTTGGCTGAAAATCCACCACCTAGAGGAGTGTAAAATTCGGCTACTGCATGGCAAGGAGGGTGCCGAATTTCTCCTCTCTTTTAGCTTGAATTTTAAGGGCGTTTTCGGTTTTTAGCATTAGGTGCCAAAATATCTATAAATAGGGGGGCTAGCTCCTTGATTCTGACACTGAAAACCCTAAATTTCTCTCCCATTGTGCCGAAATTCCCTAGCCTCTCCCTCTCCAATTTCTTTTCTCCAATTTCTTTAAAAGCCGAAAACTCCATTATTCTCTTCTCTTCTTTCTTCTAAAAAGCCGAAAGCCAAAAACTCCATTATTCTTTTCTCTTCTTTCTACTAAAATCCGAAACTACTTAGATTTCTTCCTATCATCTTCTCTTCTGATCTTCTCAAAAAGCCGGAATCTCTAAGGGGTAGTCGAATTCTCTATGTTAAGGTGAGTGCCGATTTTCCTATCTCTTCAATCTCTCTTTCGGTTTTTAAGAGACAAGGCCGAATGGCCACTTGGTTGTTAAGGCTGCCGAAAGAAGCTAATATTTCCTCTCTTTTGCGTTTGGGCGGCATTCCGAGATTTGAAGGAAACCTGATCATCTAGATCTAAAAGCCGAAAATCATAAGTCTCTAATTTCGGGATTTTAAGGTAAGAAGATTTGTTATTCAAATATATAAAATTGGGTAGAACACTAACCATGGCCGAATATAGGAGAGGCCCTAGTTTCGTATCTTTTCGGCTTTTTGAGCAAAGTTGTAGATCGGTTTAGCGAGGGATCGACATTAATCAGTGTGTAGATCTCTAACACACTACTAATAAACTCGTATGTATGTTTATTTATATATGTTATGGGCTAAAAAGCCGGAATGAGGCTGTGTAGATAGTCGAATGGAACCCTAAAAGGGTTAGGCAAAGATGCAGTGTGCGTAAACATAGAACTCCCTATGTGTATCGAAAAGTATATAAGTCCAGTATGATGTTTTCTTTATGTATGTATGCATGGGGTGGGAATGATGATATTGAAGGGGAAGTGCATGATAGGTCACTTGGTGATCGGTGGTAGAAATCCCACATAATTTAAATGAAAGGTCACATAGTGATCGGTGGCGATGCCACGTTAAATGATTCCTAATTAATAGGAATAGGCGATGCGGTTTCGTCGTTTTGGGGTGTAGCGGATGGAGGGTTGATTGTAGAAATCCCCAAGGTGTGATAGTTGGTACAGGATGGTGTGTAGAGGATGGAAACCTAGGATGGGTTGGGTTTTTCATTATTTATTGTTTATCATGTGATTATGATTGATATCTTTATGCATGGGCCAGGGCCCATAATGTGTTTGTGGGCTCAAGTCGTTGTGTGTTTTGAGATTTATACACTGAGTCTTGGAGACTCACGCTTTCCTTTTCTCTACTCTTCCAAATGAGCAGTAGATCGTTGACATGGGAGCCGAGACGGACTCGAGGGGCCATCAAGCTTTGTTTCTATAAATTATTTTATTTTTACTTTGGAGTTATCAATGTAATAAGGCCCCATAGTTTTATCCAACTAAGTAGTTTTAATGTTCTGCAACTTATGAGATTATGTCAAAGGTTTAATTATACTTAATATAAGGTTTTATTTTTAAAATGCCACTTATTTACTTAAATAATGTCTATTTACTTTACGACTTCCAAAACCAACAAGACAAAAGTTTTTAATGTACAACTAGTAGCATACCAGATCTGGTCGATACGCATGGGCCGGGTTTGGGGTGTTACATTTTAGTATCAGAGCCCAGTTCAAAACTCGGGCTGTGAAATGGGTCTAGTACTGTTTTAAAAAAAGTTGATAAAAAAATGTTTTGGATGAAGATATGGCCTTCGAGTCTACCGGCACCCGATCCACCCAGGTAAGTATTTTGAACTCCTGATTGTGATATAAATGTGGGCTTAATGGGCTTTATGGGACGTAGACTATCTAGATTAGAACTTGATGGACTCTAGGCTTAGACAAACAACTCTGCAATTCCATAAGACTTAATTTCACTAAACAAAACTTGTAAACAAGTCGCAAGACTAAGGTGTGGCAACAGGCATACGCATGTCTAGGAGTAGATTCAGGGAGAGCTTGGTATTTAAGCAGTCCTAGTGACTCACCTCCTCTTCACTGAATCTTACAGTGCGTGGTATTTGCTCACTCTAGCTATAAGGACTTATTCATGGGCTGAACCCATAATTAAAACCCGAAAGGGACTAACCAACCTATTTTGCAAACAAAAACCCCTAAGTTTTGTACATTTCCAAAAGAAAAAAAGATATACTTGATTTGAAAATATTCACAAATTATGAAAAATTTACCCAAAACCCTATGTTTACAAGAGTAACTAGATCTTCCAAAGTACCCCTGCTTTGAAAAAAATCAAAATATTCCCAGTTTGTAAAATTACCAAATTATCCTTGTTTTGTAAAATGACCAAAATACCCACTGGTTTGTAAATTACCAAATTATCCCCGATTTGTAAAATTACCAAAATACCCCTGATCACAAAATTACCGAAATATCCCAGCATTTCAAAATTATCGAAATACCCTTGGATTGTGAAATTTCTAAAATACCCTTATTTTACAAAATCACCAAGGAACCTTATTTTAAAAAATTACGAAAATACCCCTGTAGGATAAAATTACGAAAATACCCCTGGGTAGTGAAAGCAACAACAACAACAATAATAACAACACTTTTCTGTAATGAACATGAGTTCATGGATGTTGATGACTGAATGTATGTGTTTCTTAGAGGATATGAACTTGAGACTGATTGGTGAATGCGAATCCGAAAGAATTACTCTTAAAGCTATTATTCATAAGGCTGCTGCGTGGTTAAAACAATTGGAAGAAAACTAATAAATCATAAAATTTCTAATCGGATAAACGCCAAGCGTAGAATGAGTACAAGGGGAGAGGGGACGCCGCCACGTGGTCATGGTAGGGTAGAATGACCGTGTGTCGTAACCAGTGGGATCTTGCCATGGATCTGGTAACGAGATGCCAGCGGCGGAGGAGGAAATTCAGGATCAGACTGCCGGAGATGACGCGGTATCTCAGGCAATGTTAAGGGTTTTAGAAAGGGTTGCTGGGGCTGGTGTGGGCACAGGAGCCCGGAAATCTGTGCCTGAACGGCTCAGGGCCAATGGGGCAGAAGTGTTTAGGGGAGTTTCTAATGTAGCCCCAAGTTCAGCTGAGTATTGGTTAGAGGCGGTAGAACGCATAATGGATGATTTGGATTTCACGAAGGAGGAGAAGTTGAAAGGAGTTGTATCTCTCCTACGGGATGAAGCATATCAATGGTGGCTTACGGTTAAGGATGGTGCTGTGGCTGACCGTATCACCTGGGATTTCTTTAAGACGGCGTTCCAGAATATGTACATTGGATCGAGTTATGTGGATGCACAGCCACAGAGCATTTCTAAATCCGTTCAAGGGAGTAGGTCAGTGGCTGCGTATGAAGCTGAATTCTTACGCCTTAGCCGCTATGCTCGAGGGATGGTAGCCACGGAGCATGAACGTTGTGTTCGGTTCGAAGATGGTCTGAAGGATGATTTGCGTGTTTTGATAGCCCCACAGCGGGAGAGGGAATTTGCTGTCCTAGTGGAAAAGGCTAAGATAGCTGAGGAGATAAAGCGGACAGAGAGACTGAATCGGGATAGAGATAGAGGTGGAAGTAAGAGGAATTTTGGATCGTTAGAGGCAGCTGGGCAAACTCAGAAAAGACCTAGGTCAGACGGGCCGAGACGAGATGAGAGACCTGCTGCTGCAAGTCAGACATAGAAGTGTGCTCGTTGTGGTAAATTCCATGAAGGTGAGTGTTGGGCAGGCAGTAGAAAGTGCTTTAGGTGTGGATCTACGGACCACCAAGTTAGAAACTGTCCGCAGCAACGGGGCAGTGAAGGGCTCACAGGTCAAGGGAATGCACAGCCGGGAAGAGGTGGTCAACAACCACCAAGGGGCCGTGGTCAAGTCAATGGTGGCAATGGCACTGGACATGGTCGTGGAGCACCGGGTGGAGGTCCGAGGTTATCTTTGGCGAGGCGGCCCGGCTTTGGTCTATGCGATGACGTCGCCAAGGGGCGAGGACGCTCTAGATGCGAATACCTGGTGCGTACTCTATCATAGTATACTAAGTGTTTCTTTTGGCTTTAGAATTAGAGTTCGCAAATGAAAGCATAGTGGTAAGATTTGGGTAATATGATTAATAGTTAGTTGGAAATTTCGAGGACGAAATTTCTTTAAAGGGGTAGAATCAGAACATCCTAAATTTATGGGCCTATGCATTTAGTGTAGGGATAAGTTTAATAGGATAATTTAATTTGATAGGGGTTTAAATTTGGGCTTAGAATTAGGCAAAGGTCCAGTTAAATTATTTTAAAGTGACATCATTAACAATTAAAAAGGAACAAGTTTTGGGTCGCAAGGAGCCCATGTTTTAGGCCAAATTCGGCACTTTAAATGAAGAGAGGGTACCGCCACACAAAAGGAATTAGGGGCCCAAGTATTAAGTTTAATGAGGCCCAAATCTTTTAATTTAAGTGAGTTAAATTTGGCATTAGGGTTAGTAGAGGTGGACGGCTACAAGGCTATAAAATAGGAGAATTTATGTGGATTTTTAAGTGATAATATCATAGATAAAAAGGAGAAAAGTTAGGAGCTTATCTTCAAGGGAAGTGTTGGCTGAAAATCCACCACCTAGAGGAGTGTAAAATTCGGCTACTGCATGGCAAGGAGGGTGTCGAATTTCTCCTCTCTTTTAGCTTGAATTTTAAGGGCGTTTTCGGTTTTTAGCATTAGGTGCCAAAATATCTATAAATAGGGGGGCTAGCTCCTTGATTCTAACACTGAAAACCCTAAATTTCTCTCCCATTGTGCCGAAATTCCCTAGCCTCTCCCTCTCCAATTTCTTTTCTCCAATTTCTTTAAAAGCCGAAAACTCCATTATTCTCTTCTCTTCTTTCTTCTAAAAAGCCGAAAGCCGAAAACTCCATTATTCTTTTCTCTTCTTTCTACTAAAAGCCGAAACTACTTAGATTTCTTCCTATCATCTTCTCTTCCGATCTTCTCAAAAAGCCGGAATCTCTAAGGGGTAGTCGAATTCTCTATGTTAAGGTGAGTGCCGATTTTCCTATCTCTTCAATCTCTCTTTCGGTTTTTAAGAGACAAGGCCGAATGGCCACTTGGTTGTTAAGGCTACCGAATGAAGCTAATATTTCCTCTCTTTTGCGTTTGGGCGGCATTCCGGGATTTGAAGGAAACCTGATCATCTAGATCTAAAAGCCGAAAATCATAAGTCTCTAATTTCGGGATTTTAAGGTAAGAAGATTTGTTATTCAAATATATAAAATTGGGTAGAACACTAACCATGGCCGAATATAGGAGAGGCCCTAGTTTCGCATCTTTTCGGCTTTTTGAGCAAAGTTGTAGATCGGTTTAGCGAGGGATCGACTTTAATCAGGTGTGTAGATCTCTAACACACTACTAATAAACATGTATGTATGTTTATTTATATATGTTATGGGCTAAAAAGCCGGAATGAGGCTGTGTAGACAGTCGAATGGAACCCTAAAAGGGTTAGGCAAAGATGCCAGGTACGTAAACATAGAACTCCCTATGTGTATCGAAAAGTATATAAGTCTGTATGATGTTTTCTTTATGTATGTATGCATGGGGTGGGAATGATGATATTGAAGGGGAAGTGCATGATAGGTCACTTGGTTATCGGTGGTAGAAATCCCACATAATTTAAATGAAAGGTCACATAGTGATCGGTGGCGATGCCACGTTAAATGATTCCTAATTAATAGGAATAGGCGATGCACGGGTATCGTTTTGGTGTGTAGCGGATGGAGGGTTGATTGTAGAAATCCCCAAGGTGTGATGGTTGAGTGCGGGATGGTGTGTAGAGGATGGAAACCTAGGATGGGTTGGGTTTTTCATTATTTATTGTTTATCATGTGATTATGATTGATACCTTTATGCATGGGCCAGGGCCCATAATGTGTTTGTGGGCTCAAGTCGTTGTGTGTTTTGAGATTTATACACTGAGTCTTGGTGACTCACGCTTTCCTTTTCTCTACTCTTCCAAATGAGCAGTAGATCGTGGACATGGGAGCCGAGACGGACTCGAGGGGCCATCAAGCTTTGTTTCTATAAATTATTTTATTTTTACTTTAGAGTTATCAATGTAATAAGGCCCCATAGTTTTATCCAACTAAGTAGTTTTAATGTTCTGCAACTTATGAGATTATGTCAAAGGTTTAATTATACTTAATACAAGGTTTTATTTTTAAAATGCCGCTTATTTACTTAAATAATGTCTATTTACTTTACGACTTCCAAAACCAACAAGACAAAAGTTTTTAATGTACAACTAGTAGCATACCAGATCTGGTCGATACGCATGGGCCGGGTTTGGGGTGTTACATGTTTCATGTGTGTTTGAATGTGTTTTAATCATATGAATGTGTGTGGGATTGGTTTAATTTGGTGCCTAAGTAATTGAGGTTGAATTGGCTTGCATTAGGGGTCATTTGGGAAACACACGGCTTGGGACATGAGTTGTCACACGGTCCTGTGCCACACACGGCCGTGTGTCATTTAAATTTTAAGTTAGGATGAACCACACGGTCACAAAGAGTTACACGACCTGGTGACACGGCTATGTGACCTTACTTCGAATGCACACATAGCCTGCAACACGGCCGTGTGACCCTATTTCGAATACCCATACGGGCAGACACACAGTTTGGGACACAATCATGTGTCCCATATTTTGAATTGTACACGGTTACGGCCATGTCTTCGAGCCACATGACCTAGGCTATGTCACACGGCCTGGCCACACGGCTGTGTGACACCTGTTTCCAAAAAATTTCACTTTTTCCAATATTTTATGTTTTATTTCAAATTAGTCCCTAAATGTTCCCAAACTATTTTTAAGGCCCCATAGGCTCGGTGTAAGGCCTGTATGTACATTTATGCTATAAATGAAATGTGTAATTGAATGTTAGTATTAAATTTGAATAATTGTTTCTATATGAAGTTACATGTTCTGAATTATACTGTAATACCTCGTAACCCTAATCCAGTAACGGAGACGAGTTAGGGGTGTTATATATTGACACTTAAGTGATTTTTCTTTAATTTTTTTAAACATCGAACTTTAAAATGGTATCGATACTAAAGTAATGTATCGGTACCTTAAGTCTGGTATGAAACATTGAGAGCCAAAATGGTATCGATATCTTTATGGGGGTATCGATACCTATTCTGTAAACTTTGAAAACTTTGCAATTTGGTCTTATTTCATGTTCGAATTAGTAATTGAGCTTTCGTAAGTTCAATTGAATCTCAGTAAAATTTGTTTAGCATATAATGATTGCATGTATGGAATATTTGAATGTTTAATTGATTTAATTACACTATTTTTTATGGTAGTTGCTCCGACAACAACTGTAGCATTCCGTAACTCGGACCTAGTGATCAGGTCGAATGATAGGTGTTACACATAGGGTCAGGATAATTATTAGAAACCATTGTTGTCGGGCAACTCGGAGTGGTAGAATGTACATATGTTAATAGTCATCGTTGTTGGGCAATCCGGGATGACAGAATAAACAGATTGTGGAAGTCAACATTTTCGGGTAACCCAGGGTGGTAGTATGTAATGTTCTAGTAGTCATCGTTGTCGGGCAACCCGAGATGACAGAGTAATAGATCATTGTATTTGTTTTGAGTCTGGGTCTGGTTAATAGGGTTTATAAAACATAAATTGGTTATATGATAATTGAAATGAAATGAGATTGAATTTGGTATACTTTGTACATATGTGATATGTGGAAAACGATAAAATATGAAAGATCATTCGAACTGGTTTAAAACGAGCCCTGAAGGCCGAATTGAATATGTACGAGTCAAGAGACTCGAGAGAGAATGAGATAGTAAAATGAGGTTGAGTATCAAATTGGCATATACTTATATAAATGAATGATGAATTGAATTGACATGAATTGTAAATAGAAGTGATTATATTTTGTTGTTAGAAAGTATGGCATGAAATGTATACTTTGAGTTACCAATTGAGATAGTATATGGAATTGTCATATGAGTTATGAATATATGAATTGAAATGGTAATATATGCATCATTGAAGGTATAATGTTAACATGATATGTTCATTTAGATTTGTTAATTGTGGCAACGTATGAATTTAAGCATATGGCATGAATGGGTTGAAATGAAATGGTTATGACTAAATTATGAAGTGAATTGTTTAGTTCATATTAATGCTAATGTTATTGACTTGAATCATGGAAGTACCGCGAGCTTTATCGCTCAATGTACGGTTTTGTTTATTCCGTGTGCAGGTATTAATTGATCTCTAAGCTTTAAGAAGTGATTCAGCATCCAACTTGCAGCCTTCGACTCAGCAATGTTTATTTAATTCCTTTCATTTTCGATAAATGGCATGTACCTAGGATTGGAGTTGGTTTTGTATTGAAACAGTCATTTTGAATTCTAAATTGGCAATGTGGTTGGATTCAAGTTTATAATTTGATAAATGTACATATATGAAAATATCATAAGTAGTTGAGATGGCTTAAATGGTTGAAAATTGTGGAAATTGCTAAATGTATTGAAGTTGAAATGATCACTTGTGTAATGTATATGTATATATGGTGTTTAAGGCTAGAAATAAAGTATATGGGGATGGTATTGTTAGCTAAAATGGTTGCATTGAAATATTGAATTGCTTGTTAGGTGTTATAATTGGTACCATTTGGACCCTTTTGAAATCAGACGGTCATGTCTCGACATCAAAAACGTCGTGATGAGGACAAGTTAGTGAGTTGCGTCGTGACCTGGAACCCTTGAAGTCGCAATGTCAACCCGATATTTTGAAAATTTTCTAATTTGGTTCTTATTCAACCTCGAGTTTCCTAAAAATCTTTCATAAGCTCATATAAGGTTCATATATGATTGTTTAACATGTCGCAATGATGTTTTAATATTAATAATATGTATTAATTGTAAATTTGAAAAGTAGTAGATCATAATTGTCCCGACAACAAATGTGACATCCTGTAGCTGGAACCCATTGACCGAGTCGGGTGTAAAGTGTTACACTTTTCATTATCAAATTTTACATAAAAACGAAGTCCTTTTATCCAATTCTAATTACCAATTCATTGCACTTTCTTTACCATTAGGTATACTAAATTAAACTTGTATGCAAGTCCTTCTGTTTTGACTAACTTTTATTTCAAGTGAACTTTTGTTGTTTTTCAAGTCACTTATTCATTTAGCTTACAATTATTTTTCAATAGCCAATGTTATTATCTTAATTACATTACTAACTTTTAATCCCAAATACCATTCTTTATTTATTCTTATGGTTAAGAGTCTTTATACTACTTCATAGCATTAAACATATATTTCATTAGTTTCTTTTTCATTATGCTTTATATGCTATACTTAGGATAGCTTTTCTTTGTCATCTATTTTACAAGGATGTTCACTTTCTTTATGCATCAATATAGCATTAATATATTAGTATCGTGTGATGCCAATTCAGTTAATTATGCAGCTCGTGGTAAGCAACAGAGGAATGTTAATCCAGATATTCAAAACAATCCATAAATCACACAAATGGCACTAAGTGCCCCAACCATCACACTACTAATTCACTAAGCTTATGCATAGTCCTCTATCACACTAAGTTTATACATAACATGTATCATGTATCCTTCCTCACACCAAATGCATGTAGTGTAATAAAACATTTTTATTTATATAAGCATCAATCTTATACTCTCTTATCCCCATAACTATAAATATGTAGTACTGCTAAGGTCTCGTTGGCATGCAAACTATATCTAAATATGTTCCTATTATTTACTAGGGCATTTCTAATCAATTTTTAGCCATAGATATGCTTAGCACAACACCCAATTTCATAGCTCAATATCATACTTTCTTGATTTCAATTAATTGTATACAATGCAAACATAGATTTCAATCAAGTAGTTCTTAAGTCTCAATATAGCATGTGTCATAGTTTTTGATTAGTTTAACAATTTACATATTCACATACCATTTTAATCATCTATATTCTCAATATAACTTTGTCTTATAATTTACCATTTTAAATTCATTCATGGTAGCAATTCATTTCACTATTATCCATTTGATTCTCATAAGTTCATTATACACATATTAGACCATTATGTACTTCTATTGATGATTCATTTATTAATGTCCAAACAAGCATATTACCTAGTAAATCAACTTACCATATTTACTTAAATTTATAGTCAATTTCACTAATAGTTCTTGGTTGCCAATATGACTACTTATTCAATTAGTTAGCCATATTATCAATAGGTTTAAATTTGCATGTTTAACATGTTCAAACACATAATCAAGGCAATTAGAATTCAATGAGCACATACTAAATTTTGAACATTACAAGCTTTAATCCACTAGCTTTTCCTTTCCTTTGCGAGTGCCAACAACTTCCTTCTCTTGATCACATTGCAAAGTAACACAATTAAGGCTTAATTTAATTCCAAATCTCTAATTATTCAAACTAGCATATGTGCTAAATATTGAAAATAACAATTGGACATGAGTTACAAATTTTCAAACACTTCTAACCCCTTTTTCTCCTCATAGTTAAACCTCTACTTAATCGTTTCCTTCTCAATACACATAAAAATCACTATTACTCACCACCATAACAATTATACGTAACATAAAACTACTAATAAGGACTTGAATATATATCACTTGTTTGATCCTATTCTTACCTCACTTCCTTTGGACACTTCAGCTATAAAAAGTTAACTCCTCTTCACCAAATTCTTTTTAATCACCCAATTCTTTTTAATTCTACATTCTCTTCCAATGACAAGCAACACTAGATAAGCCTAGTGATAGATTCATTAAATGTAAAAGTTAAAACTCATTAAAAAGGGGTGAGAATTATCATGGTTTAATCAAGTTTCCTTCCCCCTCTAGTTTGCCAAATGTGTGGTATGACTTTCTCTTAATTTTCTCTTTCTTTTATTCTCTCATCTCAAGCCAAAGTATGAAAAAAATTATTCTAATCTTCTTACCCCCTTCAATGACCAACCATCCTATGCATTTGGAGAGATACTTGGCAAGTTATTATGTAACAACCCATATTTTTTTTTGTGTCGAGAAATTCAGTTTTTCGACCAAATTTCTTAAATCGAGCTATTCCGAGAAGTGTAACCGTGAGGTTTCTAGGAGTGGGCATAGTAGTGAATTAGAAGTTTATTAATTAGTAAATGGGTATTAATTAGAATTGTTATTTGCTTAATATTGAGAGTTAGTAATTAATGCCTATAAATTAAATTGTAAGGTTAACAAAATTAGTGAGGTCAATGTAAAATTATTAAAAATATATGATTTAGGAAAAAATAGGTCCTTAATTAGGAAATTGCCCAAATCTATGATAGCAAATATTCCATTTTGAAAATTTGTTAGGGGGAAGCAAAAATTTGCAAAATTTCAAAATGGAACATTTGCTATCATAGGCTTGGACAATTTACTAATTAAGGAGCTCTTCTTTCCTAAATCATATTTTCTAATATTCTCATATTGACCCCATTAGTTTTGGTAACCCTACAATTTAATTCATATGCTTTAATTACTTCTCAATTTTAAGCAATATCCAAATTAATACCCATTTACTAATTAATAAACTTCTAACTCACTACCATGCTTTCTTTCAGAAACCTCTTGGTTAGACTTTTCGAAATGGCTCGATTTAAGAAATCTGACTCCAAAACTAAATTTCTCCACACAAGAAAAGATTAAGCCATTACATATTAAATTTAAAATTTAAAATTAAATAGAAACACAATTGTAATTATTTCAATATTAGTATTAATACAATATAACAATATTACAATAAATTTATTTTACATTTTTTGCCACCACATTTATTTTACATGTAGAATTCCCTTTTTCATTATAATTTTTTTTCAAACAATTTTTGAATATGCTAAAATTATACTAAATTATACAGAATGTGTATAAAGATGATAACATATTTTTGAAATATTATGTCATCTAATTAATGCATGTTCGTTTTACGGTTCATGTTCAGGATTCGTGACTATTCCTCATAACGATATTATCTCCAAGGTTTGAACTTATGTTCTCCCCTTGAGAGTGTAATGTGCTTTATCATTATAACCAACCACTTGTTGATACAATTTTAACATTTTTAATGGGTCAAAATATGTTGTATTTTTTAATGAAGTTTTAAATCTAGTTGTTGTATTTAAAAGATATAAATTTATTTTTTTAATTTAATCATTTTAACCCAATTGTTTAAACTTTAATATAAATTTTAATGCATTCATTCCATCATAGTAATTTTATAAAAAACTTTATTATGAATTTAATAGATTGTCTCAACAAAGGGATTAAATTTAGAGACTGGCAATTTTTTTTTTTTTTTTTACATTTTCCATGACATTATTTAGCAACCAATTTTGCATTTATGAGTCACAATAATAGAGCTACATTGTCGCCATATAATTGTGTTTATTGATGCTAATAATTATATGCAATTTATTGTTGGTAAAATGTTTGACTTTTAATATGAGATTTAGAATGGGTTTGAATGAGTGGTGTGTTTATTTACAGTTAGTGTAAAAATAGTGGTGACGATAAAATTAGATACTGTAATAATATTATAGCGTGAGACAAAAATTAAATTAAACGTACCCATCCAATTACCCTATAAAGAATTCAAAAGAAAAAAAATGTTAAATTATTGCTAATTCTACAAAGTTTGAAAATTGACTAAAAACCGATAGACACCAATAATATGGGTGCTTGTCTCGAAGTTGAATTGTTTATCATCCATAGGAGAATTATTGTTCCATTAATTACAATAGGTTCAAATATTTTAAAAAAATAGTGAATTATTTTACTACTTTACATGTTTCTTTTTATATTTTTATCATATCCAATAAGTTATCATTATTTAATTTTCACTCAAATAAATTTATTCAAAAGAAAAATCGATTTATGTTTAGACATAGTGAATTAAAAGATGTTAAATTTCTTTTATCTATTTTGGAGTGATTTGAAAAATAATGTAATTTCAAAGACTAAAAGATGAGAAAAATTAAATTAAAAATTAAAATATTTTTATATAAAGTTAGAGGACCAAATAAGTTATTATACCTTACGTTTATTATTACTTTCTAACATTGCATTGTGTGTTTCTTTCAACAAAAAAATATACATTAAGTTACACATTAGTTTTATTCACAAAATAATTTTAATTAGTCTTTTATTTTTAAATTAATTTAAATGTAAAAAAAACTAAACATTAATTATAAATGTGAAAATTTGTAAAGTATAATATACCAACTTTATATATTGAAATTAAATCTCATTTTTTTTAATATTTTTAAAATAATTTAATTATTTGATTTTTATTATTTAAATTTAAACATTAACGGATTTTAAAAATAAAAAAAAAATTAAAAATTTCAGTATTTTTTAATATTCAAATTTATAAATTTAAATTCAATCTACATGTTTAAAAAATATGTATTATCAAATATAGTCTGTCTCTGTGACACGCTTCTCTCTGTCTGTCTCTGTGACACGCTTCTCTCTGTCTGTTTGTCTTGTTTTTTTCTTGTGGGTGTTTGGTTTGTCATTGTTCTGTTTTTATTCTCTTGGTGAGCCGGTTAAGTGATTCTGTTTATGGAGGAAGGAATAGCCAATCTGAAGCTAATGGACGAGGAGGAAAAAGAGTTTAATGAGGAATCTGCTATGGTGGAATGGAACTATCAATATTGTTTGGTTGGGCACTGCTTAACCGACAGCATAGTTTATTTTCCTTCTCTTCGCAACACTATGGCCGATCTCTGGCATTCCATTGGTGGGATCTGTATTTCGGATCTGGGGGATAAAAGATACCTTTTCCAATTCTTTCATGAAGTTGATATTAAAAGGGTGATATCTGGTACGCCATGGTTATTCAATAACCATCTGCTTATTCTGCAAAAAGTTCAAAATGGAGAAGATCCGTCAAGTATCTTGTTAAATTTTACTAATTTTTAGGTTCAAATACATTATTTGCCTCTTGGATTAATGAAGGAGGCGATGGCTAAGCAATTTGGCAATTTTATGGGGCAGTTTATTGAATATGATCATGCTTTTCCGATTATGGGACTTAGAAAATTTATACGTATTCGTGTTCGATTGGATGTGTCCATGCCGTTGAAAAGAAAGAAAAAGACTTGGATAGGAAAAGAAACGACGGTTTATGCTCGTTTTCAGTATGAAAAGTTGAGTTTATTTTGTTTCATTTGTGGTAAATTGGGGCATGGTGAGAGTTTTTTCCCACTGCGACTACGAATTGATCCAGCTAAAATTGTCTTTGCGCTGAAGAAACAGTTTGGTGAGTCGGTGGTTACGTGCGGCGAACGGTTCTGTTTGCAACAGTACATATTTGGAAAGGAATAATCAGCACAACAATTTTAGTGGGGAGAGTGATACTGGGAGAAATTCAAAGGGTGATTTGGGGATAAGATCTTTAATTCCTAATTCCATGCCTTTGGAATCTGGTCAAAAGATATCACTTAAAAGGCAGGACAGATGGCATAATTTGGGTAAAGGGGTTTCGACTGAAAATGTAAGGGATAATGGGCCAATGGATTTGATGCTGAATGAGGAAAAATGACCCATTAATTGTTTTGGAAGGGAAGAAATGTCAAAGGGTTGTGGAAGATTCAACAACTAATTTTAGAAATAGCTCGGAAGGAATTTTGCTTGTTGTAACGGCTAGCTCTGTTGAACAGAGCAGTTGAATGCTATAAAGATCCTAAGTTGGAACGTTCATGGTTTGGGGAGATCACGAACTGTTAATAGGCTCAAGAACAAACTAAGAGCCGTTAATCCCCAAATTTTGTTTCTAATATAAACAAAATTAAGTTCGAATATGATGGAAATGGTTAGACTAAAGTGCGGTTTTTTAAATAGAATTGATATTGGGGCGTCAGGTTCTAAAGGTGGTTTATCATTGGGTGGAAAGGGAACTCGTTGGTTCGACTCAAAAGTTTCTCTTGCTTTCACATTGATGTTGAGGTCCAAGATAATGATGGTAGTGATGTTTGGAGGTTTACGGGATTTTATGGGCATCCGAAAGAAAGGTATAGAAGCAAAACTTGGGAGCTACTTCGACAGTTGGGCCATGATCAATCGGTTCCTTGGGTGGTAATGGGGGATTTTAACGAGATCATGAGTTTTTGTGAGAAAAAGGGTGGTCGCCTTAGATCAAAACGTCAAATGGAAGAGTTTCGAACCACATTGGAGGATTGTGGTCTAAATTATTTAGGCTACACGGGTAGGTGGTTTACGTGGGAGCGAGGGAGATTTTTGTCAACAAATATAATGGAGAGGCTTGATCGAGGGGTTGCTTCTTTGGAATGGTTGAATCTTTTTCCAAACTACCAGGTGGAGCATTTAAGCCATGCATTTTCGGAACACTGTCCTATTCTATTGGGTACCATTGGAAAGCAAAGGATAGAGCAGGCTAATGGGATTAAAAGGTTCCGTTTTGAGGCCAAATGGTGTCTTGAAAACTCTTTTGAGGAGGTGGTTAAAAGAAAATGGGACTCGTTATCAGGAAGTGTGCCGAACAACCTTGAGATCTTAGGCCAGCAGCTTTATCAATGGGACCGAGCCAGAAATAGGGAGAAAAAGAAGGTTTGGTTTATAAGAAAGGTTAAACAACTTGTATAGCCAGGATCCTACCGATGAGATTTTAGCTGAAATTCTGAACGTTCAACTGAGTCTTAATTTGGAGGCTAACCAAGAAGAAGTATTTTGGGAGCAGCGAGCCCGTATTAATTGGCTGAAAAATAGAGATCGAAATACGAGTTTTTTTCCATAAAATAGCTGTGCAACGACATAATAAAGGAAGGATTAACGGTTTGGAAAGGGACGATGGTAGATGGGATTCTATGACAGAAGAGATGCTTCAACTTGCTGTCAAGTACTTTGGTAATTTATTCTCGACTTCAGAGGCAGGTGCAGATGATCGGTTATTCAGGATTGTGGAGAAACGGATCTCTACAGATATGAATGTGGAACTACTCAAAAAGTTCACTGAGGAGGAGATTGGAGCAGCTGTCACAGATATGGCACCATTGAAGGCTCCTGGTAATGACGGTTTTTCTGCTATTTTTTTCCAGAAGTATTGGCACATTGTTGGGCCTGATATTGCTAAATTTTGTTTATCTATTTTAAGTGGTAAATCTGAATTAGGAGAGATTAATAAAACACACATTGTCTTAATTCCTAAAGTTGAGAAACCAAGGAATTTCTCTCAATTTAGACCTATAAGTTTATATAGTGTTATTTACAAGATCATTGCGAAAGTCTTGGTGAATCGTATGAGTAGGATTTTGGGATGTTACATTAACGAAGCTCAAGGATCGCATCCCAGGAAGACTTATTTCTAATAACGTGCTTATTGCTTATGAGGTCTTACACTCCCTTAAAATGAAGAAGAAAGGTAATTTCGCGCTTAAACTCGATATGAGTAAAGCGTACGACCGTGTTGAATGGGACTTTTTTAGCTGGAATGATGATTCGATTAGGTTTCCATGCTGATTGGGTTGTTCTTATTATGAGGTGCGTTTGTTCTGTCAGCTATTCTGTGTACCTCAATAGGGATATGAGTGATTGGTTTACGCCGTCGCAAGGGTTAAGATAGGGCGATCCTTTAAGCCCTTATCTATTTCTAATTTGTGCTGAGGGATTATCCACTTTGCTTAATGAGGCCAAACAAAAAGGGTTGATGAGAGGTGCTCCTATCGGTAGGGAAAGATTATCGATAAACCATTTGTTCTTTGCAGACGACTGCATTCTTTTTGGGGACGCTTCGAGTGAAAGAGCTAATGTGGTTCGTAATACTATTCGGGAGTATGAGACGATTTCGGGACAAAGAGTAAATTTTGATAAATCCCTTATTTACTTTGGTGCCAATGTGGAGTCAAACGTCAAAGAGATAATTGGTAATCTTTTGGGTATTCGGGAGGCTTCAAATCTAGAAAAGTATTTAGGCTTACCAATGATGGTTGGTAGGAAAAAGAATTGGGCTTTTGCTAATTTTTTGGACAGGTTCAGGAAAAGAATCAATGACTGGAGTGTGCGATATCTTTCTATGGGTGGTAAGGAGGTTTTTATAAAGTCAGTTCTTCAAGCAATACCGGTTTATGTCATGCAGTGTTTCGCTTTTCCGAAAGAGCTATGTCGTAAATTAAAAGGTATTATGAACAAATTCTGGTGGTCAAATTCTAAAACTGCTAAAGGCATTCATTGGAGTACGTGGGACGTGTTATGTAAGCCGAAATGTGGTGGTGGGCTGGGTTTTCGAAATTTGTTTTTGTTTAATAAGGCGTTATTAGCAAAACAAGTATGGCGTATTTTATCCCAGCCCAATTACCTTTTAGCTAAAGTATTTAAAGCCCGTTATTTTTTTCAGATATTCTATCAGCAAAGGTCGGTTCTTACCCTTTGTTTACCTGGAGAATATCTGTAGGGCTAGAGAATTGATTGCAGAAGGGATTATTTGGCAAATCGGTAATGGAACCCGTGTTAATATTTAGAATGATCCGTGGCTCCCTGGTCCAGAAAATAGTAGATTATTATTCCAGAATTTTATTCCTCAATTGAAAACTGTGAACCAATTAATTGAGTCAGAAACCAATACCTGGAATAAGGAGCTTCTTGGTAGTTTTGTTGAAGATCAATTAAAGTAAATCTTTGCCATCCCGATTAATAGCCATGGTTTGGAGGATATGGCGGTCTAGAAGCATGACGCTACTGGGGAGTTCTCTGTGAAGAGTGGTTATCGGGTACTACTTACAGAGCTTAATCAAAATAAGAGTTACAACCTTCCTAATGCAGAAAATTACATGGATTTCTATAAGGCGCTATGGACTATACAAATTCCTCCTAAAGTAAAAATCCATGTGTGGAGGTTGTTTAAAAACTTGGTGCCACATTTTTGTAATCTTATTCAGAGGAAATTAGTTGTGGATGTCATTTGTCCTCTTTGCAAGAAAGATCCGAAGGACTCAGATCATCTGCTATGGTCGTGTTGTATCTTACGACAACTGTGGAGTGGCCTTCAAATCAAGATGGCTCCGGTTGGGTGTACTTCGAATTACAAAGGTCATTTTGTTAATACATTTCTTGCAGGTGGCAAACATAACGGGCAGATTATATCTATCTCTTTATGGGCACTATGGTACCGTAGAAATAAGTGTGTGTATGAAGGTGTCAAGTTCTCATTGCAGGAAACTTTAAGTTTCATCCAAGGATATCATCAAGAGATATGCTCAAGTCATGAGAATATAAAGAGTTTTTCCAGTTCAATGACAGAAAAGTTATGGAGACCACCTAATAATGGGTTTATCAAAATAAACTTTGATACGTCTTTTCAAAGGGACTCTAGAACTTCTATTGCTGCAGTTTTAGCTAGAGACTACAAGTGTGAAGTTATAGGGGCAAGTACTTACGCTGTTGAAAATGTGGTCGATTCTTTTGTGGCCAAAGCACGAGCCTGTGAAAGGGCTATTTTTTTTGCAGTCGACATGGTTTTTTGTTGAATTATCTTGGAGGGTGACTCTCTGACTGTAATAAAAAAGCTTAAGACATCTGCGGAAGATAAATCCATTCTCAGATCGATTATTCATAATATTCATTCTATTGAGAAGAGTTTTGAAAGTGTTTCTTACCTTTTTGTTCCTCGGGAGATTAACAAGGCGGTTCACACTCTTGCTTTGGAAGGAAGGAGACGGCAAGTCTCGTGCATTTGGATTGATGGGGTTCCCGAATCGGTGAAGAAGATGGCTATTATGGATCAGACGATTTGGTTCCAGAATAAGTGAGTTTTTGGAGTATGCTTTGATTTTTGAGAAGGTTCTTGCGAATCTCCATGATTATGTTCAGAGCTTTCAAGTTTCTTCCTTTACTCCTCTCATATTTGAGTTTTACAAGATTGGAAGAAAGTTTGGCTGATATTTTCTCTGCTCTATGATGTTTGGGTTTTGGCATGAGGCGATTTATTTTCTCATTTATGGTTTGCTTGTTTTCTATGTGCGTCTTGTTATCTGGTTTTGTTGACTGTTTCGATTTTGTTTGGTTTTGTTTCTGTTAGGATCGACCCGATTAAGCAACGAACAAGTAAAAGTAGCAGAATAAATTGAGAAATTGGACATACAAATTTAACGTGGAAAAACCCCTCTAAAGAGGATAAAAAACCACGGGCAAAGATAATTTTACTATAATGGCAACAGAACGAAGAGTACAAAAGATGGAGATAAAATTAAACCCCGAAAACCCGAAAACAAAGAACCCTCAAAACGTAAACACAAAATTCTCTAAATGTGTTATGAGCTCTAATATCTAATGGGTGTCTTTTCTAAGGTTGTAAAAGAGCATATTTATAGGCTAAATTCATGGGTCAAATAATAATAAAATAATCTAAACTAATCAGTGTTTGATTGAAACAAATAAACAGAGTTTAACTAGAAGATTACTTCTCAAATTTGACTGAAATAGGAGTCATACTTAACAAATCTCCACCTTGACTCATATTTCCACAATGCCATCTTTGCCAAAGCCCGCCACGAGCATATCTTGAACCATGCAGGGAATTAACTGAGTCGAATCATTGCTTAGAAACTGGAAGACTTCTAGCCTTCGACTTGTACCTTTGCCAAATCAAAACTAACCCGGGTTTGATTTTCCACGAACCAGATGCCCTAACTTTTCAAAACACTGCATCCAAAAGAGAACCTCTCTTCAACGAAACGGTCATACCTTTTTCCCTCCTATGACCAAGTTGCCTCCGCTCTAAATGAGTTGACTTCGACTCAGAATAGCGGACGAGGACATCCGATTTCACCTGGTCAGCGTAGAACCTTCCAGAATATAAAGACTACCAGTTCTTTTACCTTTTAACAAAACGAGAGCTCCACGAGATACTTTAATGCCGCTCGACTCGATGTTGATTCTGCATCCTTTCAAGTCTAAAATACTCAATGAGATGAGATTCTTTCGTAAATCAGGTACATACCTGACATCTGAGAGTGTCCTAATCGTCCCATCGTGTATCCTAATTTTAACAGTACCAATACCAATTACCTTACTAGATGAATCGTTTTCCATGCACACAACTCCACCTTTAACCGAACTGTATGTGGAGAACCATTCTCTATTGGGACACATGTGGAAAGAACATCCCGAATCTAGGATCCACTCGGACGTGAGCTTGGAGTTATCGCTCGTTGAAACTAACAAGAAATCATCACCGCTTTCATCGACCAAATTAGCACCAGCTACATCTTCCTCGTTACTCTCAGCAGCTCTTTTATTTCGCAGTTTATAACAATCTGCTTTAACGTGACCTAACTTTTTACAATAGCGACACCTTTTGTCTCGTTTCTTTGATGCTATCAAAACGGAAGCTTGCCTATCTGCCTTGCTATCCAAATGAAGCTCATTGTCGAGTTTGTTTCTACTCAACAAATGACCCTTCACATCTTCGAGCGAGAGTTTGTCTCTGCCATAAATCAGGGTCTCCCTGAAAGACTTGTATGAAGGGGGTAAAGAGCACAATAATAGCATAGCCCGATCTTCATCGTCAATATGAACCTCAACATTCTTTAAATCATTTAAAAGAGTAATGAATTGACTAATGTGATCTCTAAGAAGCTCACATTCGTTCATGCGAAACGTAAATAGACGTTGTTTCAACACTAAACGGTTAGCCAGAGACTTAGTCGCATAAAGAGTTTCTAACCTTTTCCATAAGGCAGATGAGGTCTTTTCCATCAATACCTCCTGTAATACCATATTCGCGAGGCACAACTGGATTACAGACAAAACCTTTTCATCAAACTCTTCCCATTCTGTTTTATTTAGATTCTCAAGCTTTTTCCCAGTAACAACCTTTTTCAAACCGGATTGAACTAGAATTGCCATCATCCGAACTTGCCACAGATTGAACTTTGTCTCACCATCAAACTTCTCAATTTCAAACCTTGTTGCTGCCATATCTGAATGGGCTGATCTATGAACTAGCTCTGATACCACTTGTTAGGATCGATCTGATTAAGCAATGAACAAGTAAAAGTAGCGGAATAAATTGAGAAATTGGAAACACAAATTTAACGTGGAAAAACCCCTCCAAAGAGGATAAAAAATCACGGGCAAAGATAATTTTACTATAATGGCAACATAACGAAGAGTACAAAAGATGGAGATAAAACTAAACCCCGAAAACCCGAAAACAAAGAACCCTCAAAACATAAACACAAAATTCTCTAAATGTGTTATGAGTTCTAATATCTAATGGGTGTCTTTTCTAAGGTTGTAAAAGACCATATTTATAGGCTAAATTCATAGGTCAAATAATAATAAAATAATCTAAACTAATCAGTGTTTGATTGAAACAAATAAACATAGTTTAACTAGAAGATTACTTCTCAAATTTGACTGAAATATGAGTCATACTTAACAATTTCCTATGCTTTTCTCTTCTAGTTCTGATTGGATGTTGGAGTCAGTTTTTGAGCCGTGTGCCATTATTTCCTTCATTAATAAATATCAGCTTTATTCTAAAAAAAAATGTATTAGACTTTTATACTTGAAAAAACGCTGTTCAGAAACTGTTTTTCAATTTAGTTTTGAAAAACTATTTTAAAACATTTTAATATTAGAATATTTTATATGTTTTAAATTTTGTAAAGAGTATTATTATTTTTTTAATTATGATATAGAAAGATAAATGCCAATTATTAGAATTTTTACACTAATTTGACCATTATTATCCAATTCTTCCAATTATTATTTTTTTTGGCATAATAACTTATTTGTCCCTCCAATTTTACAAAAAATATTATTTTAGTCTTCCATTTAATTGTTCACCTCTTTTAGCCCTATACTTGTACTAATTATCAAATCACCCTAAAATGAATGAAAAGTTAACTTTACTAACGTGGCATACCCATGAATGTCATGTTAGCAATTAAATAATTTTTAAAATATAAAATTATTAAAATTTTGAAAATATTTTTTTAAATTTTTAATAAATTAATTAATTGTTGACGTGTCATACACATAGACTTTCACGTGGATGTCACATCAGTAAAGTTAATAGATATTAACTTTTCCATTTATTTAGGGGTGATTTGATAAACAATGCAAGTTTAACGATTAAAAGAGACGAAAAAATAAATGATAAGTTAAAATAACCTTCTTCCTTTTTATGAAGTTAGAAGGTCAAATAAATCGTTATGCCATGTTTTTTTAAAGCGCCAATTTTTTGCTTAATTTATGATTAATGTCTTAGAAAATAGATTAATTTGTTAATTAATTTAATCTCTTTCCCTACTAATATACCATATATGAATTTATTTTCTTACTAAATGATAGTGTATTTAAGAAAGGAAAAATGGTTTTAACATTATTATTAAATATAAAATTAAAATGAATTTTTAATGTTAAAATATTTATTGTTAAAATTATAAATATTAGTAATTAATAATAGGCCCATTGATTATTTTAATATTATAATTGATGAGGTGTTGATTAAAGAGAGTTACCATTTTTGAATATATACCTTGTAGTATAATACGTCAAAGTTTACTGATAGTTCAAATTATTTTTTTATATATTAAAAATTTATTCAAATCATTATATAATTATAATTTGTAATTAGATTACTTATAATTCAGACGGAATATATCATATCCAATTAATATATTCATGATACAGCTCAAAAAAGTTAACTATCCCGAAAAATCTATATATTTTTTTAATTTCCGTGTGGTTGAAGAATACAAACTTAATGGTACTTAAAAAATACATGGACTTTTGGGGATGGTTAGGTTTTTATGTGTTAAGTCATGGGTAATTGAGTATGATATATTTTATCTAAATTACCAGTAATTTAATGATAAATTATAATAATTTAATGATTTATCATAAATATTTAATGTACCAGAATTAATCTGGAGCAATTTTTAGTTGAAAAACTAAAATAAACTTTTTGTAGGGCTCTTTTCACATTATATGATTTATATGATTTGAATACAAAATAAAATAAAGTATATTAATAATGAAAAAGTCAACAAATATTTTGACGGACTCTAATGCATTGAAAACTATGGCCTTCATAATATAATTGTAGGAACCCAATTTTGACCGGGCTTGTTATAAAACATAAATAAAAAAACCAATGTCCTTAAACAGTCCATTTTTACAACCAAACAAACTGGACCTAAACAGACCCAATACCTAAACCCGCTTAAGCCCAAATCCTGCCCAGACCAACAGACCAAACCCAACCAAGTTTACGCGGCCCAAGAGGCCCAAAAACTTAAACAGAAATTAGAATGGCTTAGGGTTTTTTGAAACCCTAGCGCCGCGCAGGGGACAAGAGAGCCAACGATGCGCAAAGCCTCGCGCCCAGGCCAACAATCGCGCCTAAGTCAGCTCCTCGCACCCACGCCAGGATTTCAGTCGCGCCACGATCCGCGCCCGAATCACGCCATCATCGCCAGATCTTCCGTCGCTCGTCCTGCAAAATAAGGAAAAACAGCAAAAGAGGAAATAAACAAATATGGCAAAGATGTATTTCTTTTTTCTTTCTTATGTTTTTCAGGTTATAAAAACCCCATGCAAAAATTTGTAAAGGAGGGGAAAAAAGATACACGAGAATATACGCAAATACACAGACAGATTCAGAAAATAAAAAAGCAAAGGTCTTGTTTTATTTTTATTTTTATTTTTATTTTCGTATACTGTTTTTTTTTATATTTTATTTTTTATCATATCTATAACATATATAAAATACTAAAAAAGGGGGGGAAAAACCTACGTTTTTTGCGGTGGCCGGCGACGGTGGTAGACGGCGGTCAAAGCCTCGCCGGAGAATGGCCGGAAATCGCCCTGGGGAGCACCTCTCTGTTTTTTTTTCTTGCTAAAGAGAAAAATGAATTTTTTTTAAATTTTTTTTGTTTAAATAGACACTTGAAACGGCGCCGTTTTGGGGCTGATTACTATAGCCCAAAACGACGTCGTTTCACTCAGGACCCGCGCACTGACCCGACCCGCATAGAGGATCCGCGTGTTTTTTGCAAAATAGATTATTTGCGCTTCCAGCCCTTCCGCATTATTGTATCTTTACAATTACATCTAATTGGCATTTTCTTTATTTTTTAAATCGGCCCAAAATTATGGTATTTGTTTCATTTTAGTCCTCCAGGCCTTTTCAAGGCCAGAGAACAGAACGGCGTCGTTTTTAAAAAAGGGCATAATTTCCATTTTAATCCCTACAGCATGACGCGTATTTTCAATTTAATCATTTCTTCTTTTTTTTTTATTCAATTATTCTAACACTATATTATTTTTATTATATTAAAATGTTATATGATTTTTATTATTTTATTAATTTTGTAAAAAATATATTTATATATATATATATATATATATTTCTTATATGTATTAACCTTATATATTATTATATATTATTTACTTGGCTTAATATAATTTACATATTATTTTATAATTTATATATTATTTATTATATTATATTTGTATATTATATAGTATTATAATATATCATATTTTGTATAAAATCTATTTTATATTGTATAACATATTTTATTTATATTGTTTTTATGATTAATATATCATATATATGTTTTGATTTATTAATCATTTTTATTACATATAATTATTTATATATATACTAAATTATTAAATCTATGAATTTATCCTATTTTTTTATATATATTTCATTTAAAATACATCTTTTATATATATATATATATATATATATATATTGATTTTAACATCATCATATTTTTTATAATTCATTGATTAAATGTAGTGTTAATTTATTTCTCATATATTGATCTTGTTTATACATCCATTTTTAATATTTATGTTTCATATAGATTTTTTTTAACTATGGTTGCTTGTTTTATATTTCGTATTAGTTTATTTATACTCTTGTATTCGTTTATTACTGCTTTAGTGTAGTTCTTTTATTTATTTATTCATGATATATTCTTTTATTTATTAGTATAATTTGTAATTATATAGAATTGCCATGTATGTTGTAATACTTAAACCATTTTTATACCTTTTGAGTTAAAGCATTTTATTCAAATGGTTTTCAAAATACGGAGATATGTGATATTTGGGGGATTTCGAGAAGAATTTTGCCCTAACTTACTGGGTTCGATTTTTCTCGTGAAACTTTAGGTATTACATATCCCTTTTTCTTAAAATACTGAGATTTATCAATTTCAAATCAAAAAAACCTATTCTTGGGAATTCAGAGCGTTGTGCCCTAACTTACTGGGTTCGACATTTTGCGTCTCGAGGTCGGAATTTTCTAAAATAAAGACGTGCTTAGTTTCAAAGTCATGAGATGCTATATCTTAACTTACTGGGTATGGTGTTTTATTTCTTTGAGATAAGTAAGTCTGTTTTTTTTTTCTTCAAATAAAAGGTCTATTTTTTAATTTTTTAAAGTTTCAACATTAGGACATGATTTTATCGATTAGGTACCAATTTTGGGCGTTATGAGGGTGCTAACCCTTCCTCATACGTAACTGACTCCCGAATCCATTTTTCTTATTTTTCGTAGACCAAAATCAGTATTTTAAAATAAAGCTTTTTTTTAAGGTGATCCAATCACACCTAAATAAAAAGGGATTGGTGGCGACTCCCATTTTCGTTTTTAAAAGTCGATCCCCATTTTTAAAATCAAACTTTTAAAATGGTTTCGACAATAATAACTCGTGGCTAATATCTACTTTCTTAATATATCTACAGATTGCGAAAAATTAGTAATTAGGTTGGGTTTAATAGATACATTACAACCATATAGGATTCTTTATTTTTCTCTCTATAAAACAGAGCATGGGTTATCATAAAATTTGCAAACCTTTTGGCCTAAAAGAAAGCACTAAACAAAAATAATAGATGGTGGGAATATAAAAAGGGAGGGAACAAAAATCATTATCCTTTATAAAGGGAAGAAGTTTAGCTTACTTAAGGAATCACTAATTGTATTAGGCATTTAAATTATGGTAGTATATTATATATAATTTTGGATCAGGTTTGTTCTTGACATTTTTTGAGTTTTAGGCAAAATAATAAAATGGGGTTTTAGGTTCCTTAAAAGTTGAAGAAAAATTTGTTTAGATCCCTTAAAAGTTGGTAAAAAAAAATTTAGGCCCTTAAAAGTTAAATTTTTTTAGCCCCTTAAAAATTAGAAAACAATATTTTGGACCCCTTTTAATCTTGGGTCCTAAGCGACTGCATCTCCAAACGACCTCAAGATCAGGCCTGTTTTGGATTTATTATTTTTATTATAATTACAATAAATATTAACAATCAAAATAACTGAAACCGTAAAATCATATATATTAATTCAAAGTAGTATATTGGCAGAATTAATTATTTACATATTTGTCATCAGGGATAGAGCCAAGAGTGCAGGTAAGCCCCAAAATTATAACTTTTTAAAATTAAATGGTAAAATTATGTTTCATCCTCTTAAATTTGAATTTTTTTTTAATTTAATTTTTTTAAAATTCTAAATAAGTAATTATATATAATGAAAAATTATATTTTAATTCCTTAAAAATTTTATAATTTAATTTCCGCTCCCAAAAATACAGTTTTGGTTTTGTCTCTGTTTGTCATGGTACTATATTAAGGATTTAAATTTGAGAAATTAGGTATATGGTACTTAAATAGCATAAAAAATAGCATTGAAAAATTGATTATGATTTGTACAGTTAATAACAGTAATTGACTAAGAAAATAATAACATAATGTATAAATATACAAATCGGAGAATTGAATAAGGATGCAATTATACTAATTATATTAAGGTATAATTGCAAAACTCACCCTGAATGTTTTGAGGTTTTTTTCACTTCAGCCATTAACTTTTTTTTTGCAGAAATTTTCAAATAAAGTCAAAATTAACCCAAACCATCAGTGATGGTCATTTTTTTTATTGTTATTTAAATATTTGATTGCCCTGGTAGAATTACGAGGAGATGGAGTGTTATATCTCAAATCTATTTGACCTACAAGGCTGTCAGGTTTGAAGGATCTTTCAATGGCCAAATCTATGTTCTTTATATTTAATGCATGATTTTATTGAAATCTTTGATTTTCTATATTTTTATAAATATCTTCTTAATTAGGGTCACTAGATATTGTTTAATTATTTAGTACGTTTTTAAAACAAGTGGAGATAGAAAACTCTCATGTAAAAAACCAAACAAATTATTATTAGCTACACTGTAAATGAATAGAAGAAAGGGGTAAATTAATAATATATGCGGTTTTTAGAAAATAATTAGGGTTTAAGTTATTTTTTTTATATTTAAGGAAATAGATCGATTTTGGAGTGAGAAATAGAAAATACACCCCGCAGAAAATGTTTTTTACTGACGTGTTTGAAAACACGTTCTACAAAATGCATTTTCTTTAATAATTTAAAACAATGACTTTTTTGGTTAGATGGCTAAATGTTAGTGGTTTTATTTTTAAGTCCTGGGTTCGATTCCTCTCCAACTCAAATTTACATTTTTTTTATTTCATGTTGTTTTGAAATTTTTTTTATTTTTAATTAATACTTTTAATTAATAAATATATTGTTTTCAAGTTTTTTAATTCATCATGAAATAAAAAATGTAAATGTGATTTGGAGAGGAATCGAACCCAAGACTTGAGAATAAAATCACTAACATTTAACCATTTGATCAAAAAAGTCAATATTTTAAATTATTAAAGAAAACACTTTAAAAGCTCTAAATCCCTAATTAACTTTTTAACATGACTTTTTTTTTTTCAAATTTACCCTAGAAAAAAGCTTAATTAAAAAATTATCTTCTAAATTACTCCTGTTTATAACCCCAAACGTCTAAAGTTGTTTAGGACTTGCCACGTCACTATACAACTTTCTTTTAAAAAATTTACAAGAAGTTAAAAAAAAAACAAATGAAAAAATAATTTATTTTTATTTTTATTACCGTAAATGAAGAAATTAATCTTTTTTTTACTCTGGCTTATTGATTTCGTTGGCTCCGATGTTGTTCACATCGTCAGTGGTGTAAGGGCTTATTAAAGGACCAAGAATCAAACGGTTCGATCATTCGGGTAGATCAGTGCCCTTGTGTGGTCATAGTTGTTTGACTATAGCTAACAATAGTAAAAAGAAAAGAAAGCAGATGAAGAAATGTTTATCATAAAAGCTCTGCATATAAACAAGATGATTAGGGTTTATATACATGGAATTAAAGGCTGCTAAGAATAACTAAACTAACTGACTTAACTGCTAACAACCCTAACAGACTAACCAAACTAACTAATTTGTTATTCTAACATTCTCCTGGGTTTTTTTTTTTACTTTTGTTGAGGTTTTACATAATCAATCAGGGACAGAACTCGCAAAGCATCTCGAAAGGAAGCAAACTGTTTTGGCGTGATTGGCTCTGTGAGGACATTAGCCACTTGATTTGCTGAGGGAACAAAATTAACTTGCAAGACATCGTCGAGCACTTTTTCATGAACAAAATGATGATCAATTTCCACATGTTTCACCTTAGTATGATGAGTAGGATTAGCAGCCATAGACACTGTAGATGTGTTGTCGTACCACACCACTGGTGGTTACCTTATGGACACACCAACTTCAGTTAGCAGCTTAGAAACACAATTTGCCAAGCTGCGATACTCAGCTTCTAATGAGGACCTGGACATCAGAGCTTGCTTTTTGGAGCACCATGTAACTGGATTAGATCTAAGATAGATGTCGTAGCCTGTGGTCGAGTGTCTATCTTCAACAGTGGATGCCCAATCAACATCAGAGTAGCCAACCAAATCAAACTGACTTTTTGTGAAGTACAAGCCATGATTTATAATGCTATTAAGATACCTCAACACTTTTTTAATAATTTTCCAATGAGTGTTATGGGGTGCATTCATGTACTGGCTTAATTTATTGTCACAAAATGCAATATACGGCTGTGTAATACACATATATTGAAGTGTTCCAATAATGCTACGATATAGATGAACATTAGGAAATGAGTCACCATCTGATGCAGTTAACTTGTAGTGCCTACCATACGTGTAAGGGTAGATGTTGCTTTAACCATTCCTGCCTTGTGAAGCAATTCTAAAACATACTTTTTCTGAGTGAGATACAACCCGTGAGATGTGTGATGAACCTCAATTCCTAAGAGGAAATGAATATCACCCATATCTTTGAGAGAGAACTTGCTATGGAACTGATGAACAACCTTATCAACCTCATCAGGTGAGCTCCTTGTATTGATTATATCATCAACATAGGCTATGAGAAAAAGAGAAGCATCTACACTTGTTCGAATGAATAATGAAGGATCAACTTTTGAAGAATGGAAACCAAGCTGTTCAACTAGATGTTGCCGCGAAGTATGAAACCAGGCTCGAGGTGCCTGTCTAAGTCCGTATAATACCTTATTCAACTTGCACACAAGCTTTTCTCCATTGTCACATTGAGCTTCAAAATTTGGTGGTTGATCCATATAAATTTCTTCAGCCAAAGTGCCATTAAGAAATGCATTATTAACATCAACTTGCCTTAGTGTCCATCCATCCATTCATAACAAGAACAACAAGACTGAATCTAATAGTGGCAACACGAACTGCCAGACTAAATGTATCACAAAAATCAGACCCAACATGTTGAGAGAATCCTTTAGCAACCAGTTGTGCTTTATACCTGTCCACAGTCCCATCAGGCTTCTTTTTCACCTTAAACAACCACTTACAGCCAATGGATATTCTAGATGAAAAGAGAGAACATATACTTCAAGTGTTGTATTTTAGGAGAGCTTGTAACTCATTATGCACCGCATCTCGCCAGTGAGACGACAACATTGACTCATGAATATTAGCAGGTGTAGAATTAGACAAACTGGTTACCTTGGTAAGATATGCCTTAGGTTTAAAAATGCCTCCCTTGCTACGAGTGATCATAGGATGAGTGTGGACTATATTAGATGGTTGAGCTTGAGATTGACATGAAACAGAAGCTACAAGTGGGATAGAAATAGAGTCAATAGGTAAAGTGATATTTAGAGGTGTTATAGAGTTTGAAGTAATTGGTGGGTCAGTAGGTGAAGGTGAGTTAGTGGATATGGTAGGCAACAAATGAGTGATAGGAGTAGAATGAGAACACAACTAATTTGGAATTAGATGCTAAACATGGTGGGGAATGACTAGACGGTTTAGAAGTATTCAAAATAGCTTGAAAAGGAAACACATTTTCATGGAATGTAACACGTCGAGACACATAAATTCTACCTAAATGATCACGACATCTATAACCTTTGTGTTAAGGAGAGTAGCCTAAAAAGGTACAGGGGGTTGATCTAAACTACAACTTGTTGGTATTATAGGGCCTAAGATTAAGGAAACACAAGCAACCAAAAACTCTAAGTGACAGATAGTTGGGTTTCACATGGAATAACTTTTCATAGGGAGAGATATTACCTAAAGGTAGAGAAGGTAACTGTTTTATCAAGTACACTGCACTACTAAAAGCTTTATACCAATAAGTCAAAGGCATCGATGCATGGGCAAGTATGGAGAGACCAGATTCCACAATCTGATGTGCTTCCGCTCAACTAGACCATTTTGCTTGAAGGTGTAGGGACATGTGAGCCTATGAATAAAACCCCTCTGTGAAAAATACCACTTCAGTGCTTGAAACTCACCTCCCCCATTCGTTTGAAGAGTCTTGAGCTTGCAACCAAGAACCTTTTCAGCTTGCTGGTGAAACTGAGGAAATATAGTAACAACAACTGATTTTTTCTTTAAGAAATAAACCCAAGTACATGGGGTATAAGCATCTATGAAGGTAACATAATAAGAAAAACCATTTGAATAAACCGGAGTTAAGCCCTAAACATCAACAACCACTATTTGAAGAAGAGCAGTATACTCAGACATATAAGCAGAAAATGACAACTTATGTTCTTTGCCCAAATGACAAGAAAAATAATCAACACCATTTTTATTAAAACAAAACGGCACATTACAATGATGCAATGCTTTTTTAAGCATAGCAAGACACGGATGACCTAATCTAGAATGCCACACACTTAAAGGAATAGATCTATCAACAACAAAACATTAGGATGAAACAACAATCATAGGAGTCTTGGCAGCATCATTTAAGTGAAACTTGTAGAGTCCATTATGAATCGATCTTTGTAGAAGCACCTCTTGAGTTCTCAAATCATGAACTTGACACCTAGTAGGAAAAAACTCAAATAGTGCCTGATTGTCCTTTGAAAATTTGGACACAGGCAATAAATTTTTAATTATACCATGCATAAACAAGAGAGATCTCATGTATAGTGGCTGAGAATGAGTAAGCAAAGATAACTGACCAGTATGAAGAACAAGTAAGGTAGCACCATTACCCACATGCACCTTACCTAGACCACTATATGAGGTACTTTCTCCCATTGAGGCAACAAAGTGTGTGAGATGATGTGTTGCACCAGAATCCAGATACCATGCATTGTCTCCAACTGTGTCAGGAGTAGCAATATAAGCCTAAGGATTGGAACTCAAGGCATGAGTTGCTATGGGTGCACTTACAGACTAAGAGGGTGCATGAAATGGATTTGACCAAGTATGTGCTAACAGGGGTGAGAAAACCCAACTGCCTTGTGAATTCACAGCAGAGGGAAAAGTAGGCATAGACAAACTGAATGGAGTCACCCATGATGACATTGGTGACCCATTACCAAACATGCACACATTCGCTTGAGGAGGAGGCCTATAACAGATACTTTTATAGGTAGCATCAAACTGATGATAGATCGATCAACAAGATGACTTGTTTTCCCACATATATGATACTAAATATGTGAGCCAGACGAACGACCATGCCCATGATCAAGCGGATGTCTAGAAGTTGAGGCAGGACGATAAGTAAGAGATAACATGCTTGCAATAATAGAGTCAGCTTGATGATGTGTAACAACATTACCTAAGCTAGGCATATCAACCATTGTAGTTTGCAGCCTTACTTCAGCATCAAGAAGAATGGTAGTAATGCCTTTAACATTATAAGACACCTGACTAACTGTGATAACTGTTATAATAGATTCAAACTCAGGAGAGAGATTGCTTAGAATCGTGGTGACATGCTTATGTTTACAGATGACTTTTCCATAACTAGCAAGATTATCAAAATAGCCATTGATTTTCATCAAAAAATATTTCATCGACAAATCACCTTTGCGCTGAGAATGAAGTGCACGTTTATAAAACATCAACCTATATGTGGTCTGGTTGCCATAGATATATTAGCAAGTGTATTCTAGATTTGAGCACTAGAATTCATACCAATGATATGAGGTAACACACCTTGACTAACAAACGATAGGAGCTAGGAGGCAAGAGCACTGTCTTGATGCACATATCTAACAAAGTCAGGTTTTTCTTGAAGTACACCATCATTATTTGGAACAAGCGTTGGAGTAGGGGTTGTACGACCATTAAGAAAATGTTGAAGTTTATGAGTCTTGATGGCAAGGAGTACCTGTTGTCGCCACAACAAATAATTGGAATCATTAATAATAATGTTAATCTTCTTGGTTGAAAAGAAACAACTATCGAAAACACCATCATTGTAACAGCCCGATTTAGACCCTAGTCGGAATAGTGGTTTCGAGACCATGAATTCAAGGTCAGAAAAATATTTTAATATTATTTTTGGTGTTTACAGTATGTGATTAAGCATGTGTGAAAATTCTTTGTGAAAATTTTATCGTTTGTGTGTCGAATTATGAAAAAAGGACTTAATCGCATAAAATGTAAAAGTTGTGTGCTGATTGTTAAAGTACTTATTTGGCATGGCTTCTTAAATGAGAAGTCCTTATGTTGTGATTAAACCATTTGATAGTAAATGGATGATAATGGCATGGCTTTTGGTGTTATTATTAATATTCATTAAGGTTAAAATTGGTATTTAGCTATTAAATGTTATATTATAATAAAACTAGAGGTGATCATGGGCCGAGCCCAAACAAAATTTTAGGCCTGTTTTCTAGGCCCGAGCCCGGCCCGGCCCGAAATATGAGCCTAAAAATTGTCCAAGCCCGGCCCGAAAGAAAATTGATAAACCCGAGCCCGGCCCATATTAATTTTTTTAGATTTTTTCATTAAATAAAAAATTTTAAAACAAATATTAAAACAAATAAAAACAAATAAAAAGTATGTAAATTTAAAAAGTATATTTGATTAAAAATAAAATATATATTTAATATATAATTAGTAGGGCCGCAAAAAGTTTTACTCGAGGGCGACCGGCCCGTTTTCTAAACGGGCCTTTTTTTTTTACCGAAACCCATATTTCGGGCCTATATTTTTACCCGAACCCTCCCATTTTTTGGGCGAGCCGGATAGCCCAACCCATGATCACCTCTAAATAAAACAAATAAGAAATCCATGTTATCATCTTTCTTTTGGCCGGATATAGAGGAAGAAGAAAGCCATTGATGAACTTTTAGGGTCCGGCACTTGTGAGCTTATTTGGTATGTGTTTTGAGCTCAGTTTTTAGTAATTTTTACGCTTTTTGTGATCGTTGCTTAGTGTACTATCAAGCCCATGCTTTAATTTTAGAATTTGATGAAGATTTTGAGATGTGCCATTGTTGAATGCTTGAGCTTTGTGATAGTTGATGATGAAATATGAAAGATATGTGAGAGATTAACATATTTTGTCTTTGAATTTTTGATGAATTTGAGTATTTTGGATTAAATTATGAAAATGAAAAATTAGAGGACTAAAATGTGAAATAAATGAAATATGTGGGCTTGTATAAACATGAGGAATATTCGGCCAAGCATGGGAATATTGAAATTATGTGTATTTGATGAATTTATGAAATGGAGACTAAAATGTCAAAATGTAAAAATGTGAGGGCTATTTTGTAAAATGCCCTAAATATGAGTATTTGGATTAAATTGAATGATTTAGTGAATGAATGAGCTAAATTTGAATATGTATAGATCAAGAAAAGAGGAATTCGGACTTAGATCGAGACAAGAACAAAATGCTCGATTGATTGACTTGTTTCGTAATTTCGACGTCCGAGGTAAGTTTGTGTGTAATATGAACTGTTTTAATTATGTTCATATGTTATATAATGAATGGAATGTGTTAATTGAGTGAGCAATGTGGATTATGAGCATGAAGAGATGTGGTACTATGTGTACGTAAATAAAATCGTTATAGTGACGAAAGGCACTAAGTGTGCGAAATAGAGAAATGCATCGGCTATATTATTTGGCACTCTGTGTGCGAATTTGATACATCTTTGATTCAATGTGGTGCACTAAGTGTGCGATAATATTGTGGCTTCGGCTATTTATGTGGCACTAAGTATGCGATAATATTGTGACTGTGGCAAATTACATAGCACTGAGTGTGCGAATTCATCAAATGTTCAAAGAGGAGCGAACGAGAAAAGGTTCGGAGCATTGAATAGTAAATGTGATAGTTAAATACGTGATAGTACAGGTATGTACTGAACCTATGTGGTTGATGATTTTGTAAAGGGATAAATGGATGGTTATGTGAGTATTGGCTATGGATGAAATTATGTATTATTGTGAATTGATCTATGTGATGGTTTATTTTATATATTGAATTTGAATCATTGAGTTAAATGTATTATATTACGAACTTCTTAAGCTTTAAAGCTTACTGTGTGAAGTGTTTCTCTATTTTACAGTGTCTTTATAGCTAGCTCGGATCCGGGGATCGTCAGCGACTCAATCACACTATCGGCTATCTATTTTGGTACTTTTGGAAGTTGTGTATACTTGAAATACGGCATGTATAGGCTAGTGACTATGATATGTTTTGAATGTTTTAGCCTTGCCATGTGATATGGCTTGGTAGTTTGATGATTTTGGTATTTGCCTTGGATGTGTAAAATGATGGTTAAAGATGTGCATATGTGATTTATGAGAGTAATCATTTTGGTATAAATTAATAGAATGGAAATGGTATGTTTCATGATGGTTTTGGTAGGGATTAATTGATGCTTAAATTACATGTCTTTGTATGTGTAAATGTTACTTTGTGATGGTAAATTGAGATGGATTGAATAGGAAGAGAAATGATGATGTTAAGAGATTAAATTGAATATGTTTTGGTATGTTTGAATGCCATTTGAGATATGAAATTGAATTGGTTTGTGCTTGAAGGTGAGACCTAAAGTGTGGGTGGCAAATTGGCCTTGCAAATGGCCTATAATTGCCCACACGGTTGAGCACACGGGCGTGTGGCTCAATCGTGTCCTTCGTGGTTGTATTTCAAAACAAGTCAGACTCGACCACGGGCTCGACACACGGGCGTGTGACTGGCCGTGTGGTGCAAGTCAGTGTCGACCACAGGTGAGGCACACGAGCGTGTCTCAGGCCGTGTGGACAAGTCAGTAGGTATGCCCTATTTTGCCACGGTTTGGACACATGGGCGTGTCCAAGGCCGTGTGAGGCACACGGCCTACCCACACGGGCGTGTGACCCCTGTAGCTTGGAAAAATGTTTAAATTTTGGAAAATTTCGTATGTGTACGGTTTAGTCCCGACCCCTTTCTAACACGTGTTTAAGGTCACATAGACCTCATTAAGGGACTATATGTATATATATTGATATGTTTGAATGATGTTATACTTTGTGTTGAGAAATGATTGTAAATGTTCCGATTGTTCGGTAATGCCTCTTAACCCTATTCCGGCGATGGTTACGGGTTAGGGGTGTTACAATCATTGAAACCAAAAACCTCCGTTGATGTAGCAATAGAAGTAGCGAACGTGCTAGAAAAAGCCATGAACACTCCCAGTCTTTCAAAAGATCAAAACCATGAGGAGAGAGACCTCTGATACCATGTCTGACTATAGCTAACAATAGTAAAAAGAAAAGAAAGAAGATGAGGAAATGTTTATCATAAAAGCTCTGCATGTAAACAAGATGATTAGAGTTTATATACATGACATTAAAGGCTACTAAAGTAACTAAACAAACTGACTTAAGTGATAACAACCCTAACAGACTAACCAAACTAGCTAATCTGTTATTCTAATAATAGCGTGATGCTTATTTTTCTTGGAACTTTCATGTCTTGGTTTGGTTGGTATGGTATGGATTCAACCCCACTTCATTTAACAAAATCTCAAGTTTTTACACTTTCGGAAGTTATTTTGGGCATTAGAGTGCAATGGGAAGAACACATTAGCCACCCACTGTAGCTGGATGCACGGTGGCGTTGACTACCTTTTTTGGGAAAAAGATCTTGATAGGGAATTGGAACATGATCAATGTTTGCAGTGGCTTACTCGATGGCTTCATCTCCATCGTTTCAGGCTGCTCGATGTTTGAACTGTGGATCACCATTATTTGCGACTTCGTGATTGCCTTAGTCTTTATAGGATGCAACAAATTGACCGAGAAAATCAAGTTCGATGAGCCCCTCAAGGTTGCCCAATTGCATGACGGATGCAGCGCTTGGGGCATCCTTTTCATAGGTTTGTTCATGTCCAAAAAGCTCGTGAGGGGAGTTTACTCATCCAAGTTGGTTCAATACAAGTTGTTCATAGGCGACAGAGGGAGGTTGTTGGCAACGCTGATCATCCACGTCACAATTAATTACCGTAATAAAATAAATAAAAATAATTTCTTTTTTCACTATTTTTAATTTTTTTATAAATATAAAAAAAGAAAATTGCATAGTGACATGGCTGCTTCTAATTAGACAATATTTTTTTACCAAACAGTGTTAAACACCTAGGATTAAATGAGTAACGACACCTTAGTCCAAGTATCACATTTGACTAAAAAAAAGTTTTAAGTATCATTTTGAAAAAAAAAAAAGAGACTATAGTTTAGGGGTAATCTTTTAATTTAGCCTAGAAAGTTTCCAATAAAGGTTGAAATGATAATATGTGTGTTTATTTGTGGAATAATATTTGATGCACTGTCGATGCATAAGTTTCATGTACCATCAATGAATAATAACATGACACATTATCATTAAATTAAATAAAAAAATATGAAATACTAATAATTTTATTTAAGCATAATTAAATATTAATTGTAACTATTATAAATAAATATTAATAACTCTCGAATTTAGGATATTGAGCTTAAGGGTTTAGGGTCTTAGGTCTTGGGCATAAAGTCCAGGTTTTAGGTTTAGTGTTTTAATATTTACTTATAATTAATTATTATTTAATGATGTTCTAATAAATGTATTAGTATTTATTTATAGGTCATCCACTATTTTTTCTTTTATTTAATGATGAAATGTCATATTATTATTTACCGATGGGGCATAAGACTTATGCATCCACAAAACATCAAATATTCTCCATTTATTTATATTTTATATTGCTAAATGTAACTTAATAGAGATAGTCATTATCTAAACTCTGCTTATGGATTTTTTTTTTCTTTCCATTAACTGTATACATAATAATAGTTCAAAATAAATAAAGAAAAATCATTCCAAACTATAAGGTTTTAGACTCCACAAATTAGATTTGACGGGTAACACGTTTTATTTAAAGGATAGTAAAAAATGTTTTAAATTAAAGTATTAAAAGTATAACAAACACTAACTTAAAAGTAAATGGAACTTATAGCAATATGAAGTTAAACAAAATTCCATTACTAATATGGGTGAGCTCAGTTTGGTTTGATCAATTCTTTTGTATTTTTCAAATCATATGTGATAATTTGATTTGGTTCTCGATTTTTCTTACTAATTTTGAAATTTAGATTTCTGAACTTATTTTGACAAAATAATTTTTATTTTATTGTATTTAGATATCATTTGAAAAAATTTCAAAACCTTTTTCACAAATAATTTTTAAAAAATTAATTCTTCAAATAAATAAAAATAATCAATAACTCTTATATAATATTTTTAAAAAAATAATTTTTCATAAAAAGAAAAAAGAAGTACTATAGACTTAAATCGTATATATAAAATTTCTTAAATTAATGTATTAAGGACAAGCAAAATTGTTAATTAAATAAGCTTTAATTAGTGTCTATAAATCGAATCATTTAAAAAAATACATTATTTTCATCAAATTCAAGAAAAACAACTGATTAAGTATATCAAAATTTTAAAATAGTCTATTTTAAAAATTATCAACTAAAAAAATGTCAGCTAATTATTTTATTTTATTTTATTTATTTGCTTTAATTGCATTTCTACATCGTCATAATTAGTTGACACAGTTTACAAGAATTTGAAAATTTTACCTTTCATAAAATTGAGATAATTAATGTACAAAAGGAAAAAGAAGAAGAAAATTTTGGTCTGAAGGAATCCAATGTGCATAAAGAATAAAGGAATCCTAAGAACAAGAAGATTCTAAACCCATGATAATAAATAAATATCTACAGTGACAGATGTGGTACCCAGTTTTTTGACAAACCAATCATCGGCTTTTAGTTTTACGGTTCGACGCGGTTTTGATTTCCCCGCCGCCCCGCCCTGTTTGGGGTTTTTTAATTGGCGGGAAATTTGCTTTTGAAAATTACAAATGTTTAGGGTTTATTGCCCGCCAAAAAATTAACAAAATCAAGGCGTAATAAATTTTTTGGCCCTCTAATTTTATAAAAAAATATTTTAGTCCTTAATTTAAATTTTAGCTTTTAAATTATATTTTTTTGTTAAATCACTTTAAAATGGATGAAAATATAACATTTGTTAGATGTGACATATACATGGATTGCCACATGGATAATATGTTAACATTTAATTATTATTTTTTAAAAATAAAAATATTTTTCATAATTTTTGTACTTTTAAATAATTTTAATGATGTTTAATTTTTTTTAAAAAAAGTGAATTTTTAAAATTTTAAAAAATTAATTAAATGCTGACGTGTCATTCATGTGAGAATCCATGTGTATGCCACGTCAGTAATAGGCCTGAACATGGATCGGGCTTGACCGATGCAAAAAATGTTAGGCCCATTTTCTAGGCTCGGGCTTGGCCTGACTCGAAAAATGAGCCTAAAATTCTACCCAAGTCTAACCTAGATTAAAAATGTTAACCCGAGCTCGACCTGCCCACACGTATTAATTTTTTTAGGTTATTTTTATATAAAATTAAAAAAAATATAATACATCAAATACACTAAAAATATTAAAATAAATGTTTCCCAACAAATTGAAAATGCATTAAAAAATATCTTTATACTTAAATAATACTAAGTTAGTTGTAACTTAACAAGTCAATGCCTCTAAAATAGTAGCAAAATTTACAATAAAAAAAAGTTATACAATATCCAAACAATAACAACAAAATAGTAACAATATAATAACGAAATTGTAGCAAAACAGTAGTGAAATGACAACAAAATAGTAGTGAAACAACAGCAAAGCAACTGATTCGCGCCGAGTCAAGCTCGGGCCAAAAAATCCTATTCGAGGTTTGATTGGTTTAGAAAACGGCTTTTTTTTTTCTAAGTCTATTTTTTGAGCCTATATTTTTATCTAAACCCTACAACTTTACGAACGAGCCCTTAGGCCTGAGTGGGTGGCGCAATCCATGATTAGGTCTAGTCAATAAAGTTAAAAGAATGTTAATTTTTCCATTATTTTTGGGTGATTTGAAAAAGGGCAAGTTTAATGACTAAAAATTGTGAAAATTTAAATAAAGGATTATAATATTTTTTTTTTAAATTGAAAGGGCAAATAATCTATTATGCAAAAAAAAATCAATGGTTATTGTTAAAGGTGGCTGCCACTTTTTGACTCGCAGGCTGAATTAGTGACTCCACTGGGTTTTGAATCTGAACCGTCCAAAAGGATCATGGTGGACTCTGTTTAACAGGTTCCATAAACGTCCACTTGGTTGACTTATTTTCCCTTCCAATGGTCCGACATAAATGAGTTTAAAAAGGTACGTTTTTTTTTTTCAAAAAATATGAAATTCTTTTCCAAAATAAATTTACGGAATGCAAATTATGGGTATTATGTACACGAGGAATATATCATACTAAAATATAAATTAAGAATAGGGGTAAGTATTCGATCGAGTCGAGTCGAATCGAGTCAAAAAATTTCGAGTTAGTTGAGTTGACGAATCCTATTTTAGCAACCAAATTCAATTTGAATTTTTTTCAAATCGAGTCGAATCGAGTCAAAAAATTTCGAGTCGAGTTAACGAATCCTATTATTTATACTCAATATTATATTTACATGAACCGATTATTTAGCTAGTAAACGAAGTACAATTTTATTTAACTACATGAACAATATAATTTACTAAATAATTACATGTAAAGAACTATTTTAGGCATGCAAAATAACTATATATAACGTTGCAAGATGATCATTGTGGCCATAATTTGAGTTAACTACATAAGCTATTACACCACACGCATAATTATATTTACATAGTGCATAATTATGCATCAAGAACTATCTTATATTCAAGATAACAAAATGATATACCAAAAGCATGATATAGGGATACATGTCACTACTACACAAAATATGATATAACAAAATGATACACCAAAAGTATGATATAGATGGTCATGGTGTGACGCTCCAGGACTCGAATTCAACAAAATAAATTCAAGCTTCCTACACAACAAAATCCAAAGTTTAACTAATTGTTTTGACCAAATCAAAGCAAATGCAAGGTTGAAGTTTTCATAAGGATTAACAAAATATCTATTCAAAAAAGTTAAAATCAAAGTATCTGCAAGCTTCATCTTCTTCAACACTTTGTAGATAGTGCAAACAATTCTGAACAAAAATAAAAATGTATTCTTAAATTATGAAAATCTTTACTAGAAAAATTAAAAATAAACATTCAATTTTGTGAGTTGTAGTTAAGTATGTTACCATCTTCATGTTCCGATAACTTTGACAATTCTAATAAATATCAAAACAGAAAAATCACTACAGGAAAACAGACTTTTAGCGGCGTTTTTTTTGGCCTTTAGCGGCGTTTATAAGCGCCACTAAAAGTATTTGCGGCGCTTTTAGAAGCGCCGCTAAATCAAACGCCGCAAAATTTAGCGGCGTTTATGAGAGAAAAACGCCGCTAAAAGTCATGACATTTAGCGGCGCTTCTCCAACAAACGCCGCTAAAGGTCATGACATTTAGCGGCGCTTTTCCAAAAAACGTCGCTAAAAGTCATGACCTTTATTGGCGTTTGTGAAAAAAACGCCGCTAAAAGTCATGCCCTTTGACGACGCTTGTGAGAAAAACGTCGCTAAAAGTCATGACCTTTAGCGGTGCTTGTGAAAAAAACGCCGCTAAAAACCAACTAATAACAGTAAATATAGCATATAATAACAGTAAAAACGCCGCTAATTTGTACAGATTTGCAGTGTACAATTTGTTTTATGTCATACCCCTCCTGCACTAAAAACCAACTAATAACAGTAAATATAGCATATAATTCCAACCCAAAACAGCAAATGTAGAATATAAATCACACCAAATGCATTGATTGTAAATGAAACTTGAAATTCAATTAACTAAATGCATTATAACTGAAAATATTCTTACAATAATGTTAAATGTAATAATGTTTTAAAATAATCAAACAACGAGAAAGTACATGTCTAAGATGGCGGCCTCTACGACTGCTGAAACATCTGCATCATTTGCTGAAGCTGTAGCTGGAGCTCATCGTACTTTCTATTCTGCTCTGCTAGCATCGATCTTTGCCTCCGCCTCCTATCGCACCGCCGCCTTGCCTCCTCCGCTTGCCGCCGCCTCCCATTCTTCGCCGCTTCCGCATCCGCTCTAATCCGTTGCTGGAGTTCTTCATATTTTTGTTGAACATTAGCAATTTGCTACCTCTGCTCAACCGTGCTCTCTTGCATCTGAGCTATCTGGTCTTTAAGCCTCTGAACTTCAGCACGAGATTGACTCCCGGAAGGCATGTATTGCTGGGAGCCGGATCCAAAATATTGGGTCGGGGTAACACCAAATCCTTGTAATCGCACCCAACCATACCTTTCAAAACCAAAAACATCAGTGACAATTCTATTATAAATATACTCAAGATTAACAGAACTATCAGTCGAAGCAGTCGTACCTTTCAGGACCCAAAACTTCGGTAATAATTCTGTTATCAATCTCCTCAAGATTAACAGAACTATTGGTCGAAGCAGCCGCTTCATACTTTGCCTTCTTCTCTTTTAGTTTATCCTAATAAATCAATGAAAGAGTTAGAAACGAAATATATAATAAGAAGGAATGCAACATAACTTGTAATTGAAGAATTTTATTAAGTAAATATACCATAATTTACTGCGACTTGGGTGTCATCGGAGATCCATCCTTCTTCCTATGCGTAATGTCAAAAAGCTGAAGGCGTCCAACTTTTTGACCAGACGAGGCTTCCTACATTTTAGCAGAAAGAATATAAATTAATAGTATAAATTCATTAATATTTGACATAATTAATAAATTATAATACCTCAGCCTCAGCTACACAAGCAAAACTTCTGGACCCTGCCGTGTGCGTGAATTTTTGTTGCTTTCTGCTGCTTGTTTCAACTTGCTCACGGTCCTACATAATGAAATTTGAATTATGTATATAGTAAATACCGTAAACCGAAAAAATTTATAAGACTTTAGAAGTACGTAATACCTCTCCTTGCTTCGAATTCCAAAATCTAACTTGATCTTCCCATTGGTACCTCAACATTCCTGGCGGGACATTTCTTAATTTTTCGTCGAGGCTGATGTCTATCTTAAAATATTATTTTTTCAACGTGCTTTTATGGTCTCTCCATTTTTTACCCAACGTCTTCTTAATATAATCATCGGAGACCTCTAAAGCAAATCTCTCCTGAAAAAACACAAGTTTAAAAAGTAAATATAAATGAAAGTTAAACTAAAGTATTATAAATTACATTCACGTTTTTTTACCTTAATATTATCGAGAGCCTGATTTTTGTTGGCAGCAGGCATGTGATGCCATGATTCGTAGTTAATGGGCAACATATTGGCATTACGTGATAGAATGCCCAAATAGCCTGCTAACAGTCGAGCTTCAGATCCAACGGGCTGGCCATGACTGTTTCTCCTTACTTTAACACGCTCGACAGGATCTAGCTCGTACAAATCTTTAAGGAGTGTACGTCCCCGACCTCTTCGCGTCCCACCACCTTCAGCTGAAAAATGATATATTATTAGTATATTAAAATTGCAAAATGAATCAATAATAAAATTCAACATACATGTAAAATAAATTAACATTACTCGAACTTCGCAGCTCGTCATCTATGTCCAAGCACACTAGAAGATCCAACAAATGTTTGTTGTTCACTATTTGCTTCTTCTCGAATTTGGAGTATTGTGGATAATACTTAAATCTCGTAATCGTCTTCTAGGCATTTTTCTGCAATACACATAAAATAGTGCAAAATTTTAGTAACAAATAAAATAATAGTACATTTAAAATAGTTAAATTATATAACATGACCAATATTAAAATTATAATATTACATATAAATAAAAAATCGTAAAATCTTACTACATCATATTTCATAAATATCTTCGTCCACATCGTGTGTGAACCCATTGAAATTGTTGACTAGTACTAGGGATATTTTCATTCAAGTTTTGTTCGGAAAAGGCAAAGTTTCGAGATCTTTCGACTATGTCATCTCTACTTCCATTGCCCATGTCGAACAAGTCTCTAGGGGTGTTCCGAGTACAACGTACCAACCCTCATCGAGTTGGATCTTTTGAGTAAAAACTTGTTTCACTTGAGAAGGAAATACATACGGCTCGTCCATCAATTGTTCTCCAGTGTGAATCAATCGAGAAAAATTCACCATTATAAAACCATATTGATCGTTTTTAATTCCGCGAGCCGTATTCACATCAGCCCAATCTCCTCGAAATAAGACAACTTTCCATCTGCCATAATAATCCAACTCAATTATGTCGGTAAGAAGTCCGTAATACTCCACATTCCCCTCGACAGGATTATTGTCCCTAGCACTAGCATAACTCGTAATTGAAGAATTAACAACAATTCCACAAATTTGTGTTCTCCTCAATCTCTCGCGATACTTTGTATGAAATCTGGATCCATTGATGAGGAAGGCACTAAATCTTTTCACTATCCTATTTGGACCTTGTGAAAGCCATTTAACTTCGTCATTTACCTCATTTCAGCTCCAAACCTATTGAACCAAAAGTAAATTGAGTAACTATAAATGTTACGAGAAAACATTATGACTTGTCAATGAAAACTTCAATTGCATACCGTTTGGCTTAACCATTCATGAAATGATTCCGTGAACAACTTATTAATTTCTCGTCGATGTAATCTTCGGGACCGTGAACGAGCTCTTAATATTTGTTTGTACTGACTATGTTAAAAAAAGGGCTACTTTGTTAGAAGACAAACAAATTATAATTGATGAGTATTTATCGAATTCTACAACTTACTTGCGTAATGGTTCCATTGAATGGTGATTAAGAAGAACATATCGATGTGCTTGGACCCATGATCTATCATCTAATTCTGCAATTTCGACTTTGCCGATTGGTTCTCCGAAACTTTGAAATAAATAAGTTCCGACCAAGTTATGATCTATGAGCCCATCATTTCTAGTTGGTCTGTTCATTCTTGTTTCAACATATTCCAAATACCTTGAACAGAAAGTCATACATTCCTCTGCCAAGTAGCCTTCGGCAATTGATCCTTCCAGATAACGCTTATTGCGGCAGTAAGACTTCAATTTGGATAGGAACCTAAACACGGTATAGAACATTATCAAAAGTTGCAACCAAAGGCATTTAGGTGAATGAAGGAATAATTTGCAAATAAAGTAAGACCTTTCTATGGGATACATCCATCGATAGAAAACGGGTCCACCAAGTATTGCTTCACGAGGGAGATGAATTAACAAGTGCACCATAATTGTGAAGAAGGAAGGCGGGAAGATCTTCTCCAGATTGCATAAAGTCGGTCATGGCTCGATCTTGTAGTGTCTCAAGTTCTTGAACATCCAAAACTTTGCCACAAATGCCTTTCATTATATTGGACAGTTCAATTACACAAGACGTCACCTTTTTCGACATACAACACCGCAATGCAACTGACAGTAAGTCTTGCATCAAGATGTGATGGTCATGTGATTTTAAGCCATATAGTCTTTAATCTTTAAGACTCACACATCGAGATATATTTGATGCATACGCATTCGGGACCTTTATATCCTTCAACACCATACAGAACACTTCTTTCCCCGTCTTTGACATTGAATAAATAACAGGCGGCAACCGATATTTCATATTCGGAAGTGCTTGGGGATGAAGCTCACGCTGAATTCCCATGTGGACTAAATCAAGTCGACTCTGAATATTGTCTTTCGATTTTCCATCGACATTCAAAAAAGTCCCAATGATGTTCTCGCAGACATTTTTCTCAATGTGCATGACATCAAGATTATGGCGTAAAATTTGATGCTCCCAATAAGGCAACTAAAAAAAATACTTCTTTTTTTTCCACAAATCCGCCTCATTAGGATCATCCTCTTCATCAGATTCATCATCAGATCCATCCCTTGATCTTCTATTTCTTTGCGTGTTGGCCGGTTGATTCATCTTTCCATAAATGAAATTCATATCTTTCAACATGAACAATATTTCGGATCCACTGGTCTGCGAAGGAGCTTCTCCGAACTCTTCTGTACCATCAAATTGAGCACTCTGAAATCTAAATCTATGATTTTCCGGTAACCACCGACGATGCCCCATGTAAGAGAACTTCTTCCCATTATATAACCATTGCGAACATGTCTGCGCAGCACAACAAGGACAAGCATAACGTCCCTTGGTACTCCAACCAGATAAATTGGCGTACGCCAGGAAGTCATTAATAGTCCACATCAAAGCCGCACGTAAATTGAAGTTCTCCTTTCTCAGCACATCGTATGTCTCAACACCAGCCCATAATTGTTTTAACTCTTCAATAAGTGGCTGCAAATATATGTCAATATCATTCCCGGGCCCTTTCTCTCCAGGGATAATCATAGACAAGATAAAGGATGATTGTTTCATGCAAACCCATGGAGGTAAATTATAAGGAACAAGGACCACCGGCCAAGTACTGTACGCAGTGCTCATGATTTTGTAAGGGTTAAATCCATCAGCTGCTAGCCCCAGCCTCACACTCCGAGGATCGCTTGCAAAGCTTGGAAATTTTGAGTCAAATGATTTCCAAGCTAAAGAATCTGCAGGATGCCTTAACAGTCCATCATCGGTTCGTCCATCACGGTGCCACGTCATTGACTCAGCTGTCTTTGACGACATGAAAAGCCTTTGAAGCCTTGGTATTAGCAGAAAATACCGTAAAATCTTAACTGGTTGCTTCCTTGACTGTGTATCGTTTTCATCCTCGTTACCATCCTCTGTATTTCTATTAATCCAACGGGATTGACCGTATACATGACAGCACTGTTGGTTTATCTGGTCGCCCCAATACAACGTGCAGTCATTTGGGCAACTATGAATTTTGTTGTAGCCAAGGCCCAAATCCTTTATCAGTTTCTTCATGTCTTTGGAAGATTGAGGGATTTTCGCAAACGGGAACATTTCTTGCAGAAACTCTAACAAAGCATTGTCAAAGAGTTTCCGTCCACCCTCCCAAACATTTCAAGTGAAAAAGCCTAATCTGAAAGACGCTTTGGAAAATTTTGATCCTCATACAATTCTTCATTCATTTCACCAAGTAACGTGTAGAACCTCGCCGCTTCTTCATTTGGTCGCTCATCAGTGCTGATTCTTCCCCCTTCGGTGAAAGTATTTCCACCAAAATTATAATCTTCGGTGCACCCAAGTCCAGTGGAAATGACCCGAAACCATCAGTGCGCATATTAAAAGCATCCCGCAACATGCCTTCCATGTTATCATCTCTAACATTCTGATTGTAACCACTATGAGGATAACCCATATTCATCGATGAAGATGCTCCACTAGATGTACACTCTCCATGAAAAATCCATTTTTTGTACCCCCGGACAAAGCCATCAACAACTAGATGTTCGTAGACAACTTCACGATAATGCCAATTGATATTGCAACACTTCTTACACGGGCAAAGAATCATATTCTCTTGGCTTGCATTTTGAAATGCGAAATTCAGAAAGGTTTCTACTCCATTTCGATAGCTGTTGCTTACCCTTGACAAATTCATCCAAGTCCTATCCATTTTCCTAGTTGTTGAAGTCTAAAGTTGACAATAAATTACACGGCTAAATTGTTAATTTATAATTTATGTAAGTAATGATATGATCATATATATAACTGAGTACTATGTAAGTTATGTAAATTATGTAAGTTTTGAAGTTTTATCTTAAAATTATGGAAGTTATGAAATTTGATCTTAAAATTAAGTAAGTTATGTATTCTTTAAGATTCATCATACGTGGCATTGTTACACCTAGGGAGGATCCATTATATCTAACAGTGAGATATAAGGCAACCTGTCAGGTTTCTAGCCTATATACTTTGAATCTTTTTTTTTTTAAAAAAAGAATTTAATTTTTAAAACAAATTTTTTTTTAAGATTCATCATACATGGCATTGTAAGTTATGTATTATGTAAGTTATGAATAATAATTATTTAGTTAAATAATAATTATGTAAGTTATGAATAAGAAGTTTTTAAATTACTTTTAATAAAAAAAGTCGATTTTGTAATTAAAAATAATTTAAATAATGATCATTATTATCATATTGATAAAAAAGTATAAGTTTTAAAAACATTTACAAATATTAAATATTGAAATTAAACATTATTAATATAAAAATTAGTAATTTGATTTTTATATGTAAATATATTTAAATAATGAAAAATCATTTTAAGAAGTTTTTATATTCTTTTTAAAAAAGGAATTCGATTTTAAATATTAAACATAATTTAGATAATGATCGTTATTATTATATTGATAAAAAATTATAAGTTTTAAAAACATTTAAAAACATTAAATATTTAAATCAAACATTATTAATATATTAAAATTAGTAATTTGATTTTTATATGTAAATAAAATGAAAAAATCATTTTAAGAAGTTTTTATATTCTTTTTTTAAAAAAAGAATTCGATTTTAAATATTAAACATAATATATTAGTATATTCGAATATTTAAGATGTTGGTATCAAATTATAAACCAATGTTGTTTTCATAAAATATCATAAGCTTAATCACTATCAAAGTATTCATTGATCATAATTTGTTTGTTATCTTAATTTGATTATTATATTAAAAAAGAAACCGTAAGAAAACTAACTAAAATGCTTAACATCACATTTTATATTATATTGCTACATAAATAAATACCAACCACGCATTTCATAATATAAAAAAATGACTGAAACTAAATAAATGGTCGATATAATAAACAACACATATACCAACCAAGCGAGGATAGTAAACAACAATTTGGACAGATCAATTTGGATGGACATTTTTGAAGATTCATCATACGTGGCATTGTTACACTGGGAGGATCCATTATATCTTACAATGAGATATATGGCAACCCGTTAGGTTTCCAAATATATACTTTGAATCTTTTTTTTTTTTTGACAAAGAAAATAATAAACAAAGATATATACCAACCAAGCAGGATAATAAACATCAATTTGGACAGCAATTTAAACAAATTCATCATGGTATAACTGTTACTGATCATAATTTTGAACCAAAAAGTACCTTAATAATTTCAAGAAGCTACTCTACTCCACTATCACCAAGAAACAGAGGCTGCAAATTGGTACGAATCAGTTGATAAATTAATAGGTGTAAAATGGTGTAAAATCATTTTTCAACAGTTCAATGTGTTTGACACTTACCAGGTAATTACAGCTTTTCGTCAATCCTTTACAACTTAAGCTTCAGTTACTATATAAAACCTGCAAATGAGGTAGTTGAATTAGAATGAAAGCTTATATTGGATAAACGCCAAAAGAACAAACAATAGATTTGAACAATGTCTCCGGGAAAAATGACTGAAACTAAATAAATGGTCAATATAAGCAGTTTTCAGCATACTTACGTGCTAATTGTAGAAGGCCTATAGAGTCGAAGACTAAACCGGTTTTCAGCAACAATTATGTCAACAAGTTGTATAGCATAGCCTGTGGGTAGCCATTAAAAGTCATGAGATAGTGGCGGGGATTAACAAAAGAAGAAAATTTGGTAATAAGTTGAAAACGAAACAATGTGTTGATATCAGCAAACCTTCAAGGCCAGCGGTCAAAGGACCCAAAACTTTAAAGTTTTGGGTCAAAACTTTTAAGTTAACCAAAGTTGTCAAAATCCATCTAATTCAATTTAAAATTTTTGTAGTTTGATTCAATTTAAATTAAAACAATTTAAACAAATCAAATTTGGAAATTTTGAATTGATTAACTTTAACAACTCATCAGAAACGAAAATTTAAACAAATCAAATCGATTAAACAACATATACATACCTCTAAGAAATGTTTAGAGAACACATAAAATGCCAAATGAAGACAACCCCAAGAAATGTCACAAATGGTGCTTTGCCAACTTCTTGAGATCAAATACTGAATCAAACAAATTTCAAATATCTTCTTATTTACAAACATCATTTTATAAAACAAAATGGTTAGATTCTTGTCATTAAGAAACATTAATCAAACACATAATTGGTTTGAAAATGAGAAGAGAAGAATAAATGTTATAACTTTATAAAAAAAATACAAACTTGTAATTGACAATTTTCTATTTCCAACACCAATCCAATTCAGACAATGGATCCTTTGGGATCCTTACAACTTGGATTTTATATATGAAAAAACTTCATCTTTATCCCATAGAAAAGAATGCAAACAAAACAATTAACAATGAAAACCAAAACTGACAAAAAGAATATATAAAACGAAAATGAAAAGAGAGTTGACCGTGTCAACCATCCATCTGTTAAACAGCACCTAACTGAAACGAAGAACCTTGAATCCAATTTTTTTTGTTTTTCGTAAGCTTAATTTCATTTATTTGGAACTTTAGAAAAATAAAATATTCAGGTAAAAACTAAAAACAGAAACCATCAAAGTAAAACGAAATATGCAAATACTAAGCAGGTTCAAGGTTTGGTTTTCTCTTTCTTTTTCTGAAAAAACTTTAAACAAGTCCCCGATTTCTTTGCGGTAAAAAGTTTTAAGATTTTATTACAAAGAAATATGCTATTTCTTTTATTACATCATTCCTTATTGTAATCATCTACTTCAACATGACAGTATTATAAATTTTAGCAGATGAGAGTGCAACACCCCAAACCCGGTCAAAACGCTACGACCGAATCTGGCATGTCACAGGGAAGGAAACGTTTTTGGAAAACAAGTTGTCGCCTCAATGTTGAAAAAAAAACTTTTGATTTTATAAAACCCGAGTTGTGTTAAGCCATTTGTTAAAATTCTTCCAAAACTTAGTTTTAAAGAAGACAGTGTTGCCTTGTTATTATTGCGTGTTTGATGAATACCCGACGGTAAAAATTTTGGACATCCCGAAAATTCGTTAAAGTTTTAAAAACGTCCATTTTACGAGTTTATTAGGCATGCCTTTAGTGTTTAAACGTCGGTTTAAAGAAATTTAACAAAATGAATAATCCCAAAATAAAAATCTAAATGGCCTTATTACATAGCTGAAATCCAAACTTAAGGTAAAATAAATCCGAAATAATCATTAAAATAAAAACCCGAATATTGAGCATGGCCACCTCGAGTCCACTCCGCTCCATGTCCGCGATCTAGGAATTATCTCGCAAAATGTAACTAAGGGGGTGAGTCACCGAGACTCGGTGTATAAATCCCCATCCCAAAAGATGTTAAGCTCTCACACGAGTTTCATATGCAAACATGTATGTCATGCAATCCATCCAACCTATCCACCCGAACTCCCATTTCTACCCCTTGTGGCACCTAGCCACTGGTGGTACCTAAACCACCGGTGACCAAAGTCACAAATAATCATGTGTGGGGCCAACCCACTTGTGGTACCTAACCACCGGTGACGATCCCTTATCTCGATATGTGGGCCAACCCATCTGTGGTACCAAACCACCGGGGACGAGTCACGAGAAATAAACATATGTGGTACCTAACCACCGGTGGTTCCAAACCACCGAGACTTAGTCACAGGATAGTAATATGTGGGGCCAACCCACGTGTGGTACCTAACCACCGTGACACCGATAATCATACCTTCCCCTCCTCTCATCATACCCATTCTCATGAACATGCTTTTCAATACAATATAATCGTGCTTAACATTTAGGAGTAATCTAATATGGCATATGCAGATTTAACAGAGGCAATTAAATTTTGCCACCAAGATGGACTTACCCGGAGTCCGCGCTTTTACCCCCAAGGGTAACTTATCGATTCCTACAGTTATTTCGGCTTTTGACAGATCACAAATAACAGCACATTAAACATATGAAGTGTGTAAGAGTTACACATCTGATTACTCGTAAAACTACGCTCTCTATGTCGACACTATCGTTAATCGACACCACCGCTATCTGTCTACTACTTTGCTCAGATGCCGACCCACAACCCGGTGGCCAATCCCAAACCACTGACACTGCCCGTTTCTTAAACTTAGGGGCTGGGTTTACAGATCCAACCCCTCCTACCGCTTGGCTGGCATTAGAGTCCATGAACACACATTGATCACTAAACGGATTGAAGCAAGGAAAACGAATCGTAAGGAACTAAGACCCAAGGTTAAAACCCTTACCTAAATCGATAGATCCCGAGGCTCTAGGCTTGATTCACAATCCAAACGAATCAGAAGTATGTGCCACCACTTCCACCTATAATCGGCCAAGCATTCAACATGAACCCAAGTAGCCATTCAGCTTTGGCAAGAAACCCGAAAGAGAAGATAACGATCCAAAAGAAATCATCACTAACCTTAACGCAAGAGATCCCGTTGACACCCAAGAGGATTCGGTACTAGCACAGAAGAGAAGAAGATTCGGTAAAGCAGACACCACAGAGGATATTCGGCTTCAACCCTAAGATGATGATTCGGTTTTGATGAAACTTTGGGAAAAGAAAAACAAACAGAATAATTCTGAGATCTAAGAGGTTTCGGCTACAAGTAAAAGAAAATGTGATCTTCGGCTTTTAGTGATTGAAAGAAGATTTAAACTAAGGTGATGAGATTCAAGGGGTTTTGGCTAACAAGGAGTTGTGAAAAGAATAACAAGATGGAAAAGAAAGAAAAGTGGTGATTCGGCTTTGGGAAAAAGATGGAGAGAAAAGGGTAGGAGAGATTCAGCTATGGCCAAAAGAAGAGGAAGAGAAGAAGTCGAAAGAGAGGGAGGGGTGATGGTTTCGGCTTTGGTACAAGATGAGAATAGAGGAGAAAAGTCTAAGTGTTTTTAAGCACAAGAGAGATTGAGAGAAGAAAAACTAAGCTGAGAAGTGAACCCCTCCTAAATGTCGAAAATACCACACCTTAGTAGCCCAAATTCGGCACTCACCTCTCAAGACCCGAGATTGCACCTAAGAAACGGCATCACAAGGTCCTATGACCAATGTGAGTTTCGGCACACCTAGCCACACCCAAAAACCTAAAAACCGATTCCCCCCTTTCCTATACAGAGTTCAAGATTCGGCCAACTCTAAGCTCCCATGTCCATCCCTCTCTTCTCTCCATAATTTTCTCCTGACCACTCATTCAAATCTGTTTGAATGTTTCAAATTCCTAAATTTCCTCTCCTCCACTCATTCGAACCTGTTGACTCCTTCAACACTCATCCACCAGAGTCCATCCTGAGTGCAACTCCTCCTGATCTTGGCGTCAAAAATAACAAGTAGAAAGGGGATTTTCGCAGCTCGAACCAAGGCTCTATCCACTTACATGAGGCGTCACTTCCCTAAGCCTTAAGTGGCGCCTCCTTGCCACTTTACCAAGGCACTTCTTGTGTCAAAACATACCACCAACTACCCTTAACTCCTGTCCCATTCAGCTCCCCCTTCAAAGTGCCCAAAAGAAATTTTTCGCTAAGGCTCTAGCCTACCCCTAGCTCATGCCTGGTCCCCAAAATACCCTAAACTAGCATGACAACCATACCACCTACATACAATCAGATAAAATGCAATGGCCCCGATTTAGGATGTTACAGAGAGAATAAATAAGTGATACTTATATTTCAATCATTCAATCAACTAAGAAATACATACCTTGTTCATTCAAAATTTAAATTGGATTTATACATCAACCAATCAATTTCATATTCATGCCAACTCAACCAATCAATTCAGCCATACATTTAGCTAATTAATTATTTATAGTAAGATTCGAGGGGCAGATGGAAGAGCAAATAATTGGGTTGCATAATAAAAACAAGCATAAATAGAGGAGGTAAAAACATTTTATGCAATAATGTAACCAAAATGGAGCCAAAGTGATACATAATAGCATTAAGTAAAGACAATTTTTATTTGGGAAATCATGAGTAAAGAGTGGTGGAATGAGATTATATAAAGAACGATAAACAAAATTGGGCTGTTGATATGGAAGAATTTGGGGGAAAAGAAACCAAACAAATACATAATTCCAAACAATAAGGAAATGGATGCAGCAAAGCTAAGCCGACTTGCCTAAAATAATACATATTTCTGCATTAGTTTAACATAATAAAGCAATAAAGGAACAACACCTTCTAAGACAACTTATTACGTTGGCTGCTAACACTAAGAAATTGATGTTATTGGAAGAAAATAAAAATAAAAAATAGAAACTGGATTTTCCTTTTATTTTTTTTGGGCGTTTGTGAAATCAAACCTAGCTTGCTTCATTCCAATCGTGGAATAATTATAAATTATAGGAAAAAAATCAATAGAAAGTCGGGATAAAAGATTTTTTCGCTTAAAATCATGTCGAGGCAGATAATCGAAAACCCCACACAAAAACTAAACAAATCAAAAAATACCTAACCACATACAAACCAAAACCCAAACAACAAATAAATAAAGAAATATTAAGATTACCTTTGAATTGGCAAAGGATTGGATTTCGGACAACGTTTAATCTTGCGTGCGATGCAAAATCAAGATGGAAATCTGCATGAAGGAGAGGACTAAAAAGCCCGAGCACAGAAACAATCAGTTATGCAGTAAGGCTTGCACTCTTGCAAGATAAGGAAGAAAAAAAAAGTAAAATGAAAGCAGAAGGAGATGAGGGAAACTAGCGAAAAAGAAAGGGAAGGGTCTTATGTATCAACCATTTCGCTCAAGTCAAAGCACAAAGCGATCGTTTGATTACCCAAAAATGTAGACGGAATAGGACTAACTCAGTGGCCGAAGGTTCTCGATTTTATCCAAAGAAAGAACTCAATCTTCAATTTAGGGATTTCGAAGAAGGGGGAAATAAATTTCAGAAGAAGGGGAAATTGAGTCAATCGGGTTTAAGGGTTGGGGGAAATGGAGGAGAGCAAAATGGCGACGTTTTCACTAAAAAAATTCAATCATTGCGGCGTTTATAAAATAGCGCCGCTAAAGACATGCCTATTGCGGCGTTTAACCAAAAAAACACCACTAAAAAAATACAAAACTACGTCGTTTTAATTAAATACACAAACATTTTTGTGGCATTTTTTATAAGCGCCGCTATATCCCAACTTTTTCCGGCGTTTTTGATAAAATGCCACTAAAAAATAAACAAATAATTTGCGGCGTTTCTTAACAAACGCCACTATATTGCGGCGTTTTAATTAAAATGCCACTAAAACCCTGATAAAACGGCTGCGTTTTCAGCCTCGGAGAACATATTTGCGGCATTTTTTACGAAAACGCCACTATTCTCAATTTTAATTTTTTTCATTTTTTACTTATTTTTTTCTTTCTATTTTTTTTTGCTGAGATTATCATTTTTTTTGAATTTTTATTTTTTAAAAATTTTGAATATTAAACTTTTTAAGAAATTTCGGAATTTTTTTGAAGATTTTTATAATTTTTAAACTTTTTAAGAAAACTATATATATCTTACTATACATGTAATATCCTCTATCCGGTTTCAACCTATATTTTGAGTAAGAAATATTAAATTTAAATACAACCATCGTTTAGTTTAAATATTTATCTAAACACTTCATTTTAACATATTTAAGCTTATTTGAAGTTTTTCAAATCATTTCTATACTTTTTTTTAGAGTTTGATTATAAATGGGAACTATTTAGGGTCTTTTTGGGTCAAAATAGAGTCAATGTCGTAATATTGAAAAATGAGTACCCTGACAGGGCAAAATATTCCAATGTGGTGACACTGACTCGTGGTGTCGCAACATAATCCAATGTTGCAACACTAAATATTAAATGTCGCCCACAACATGACTTAAACATCTAAAACTAAATCAAAACTATCTTCAATCACTCCACAACATTCCTAAACCTTAAACCCTAATGTTAGTGTAGTACAAAACATATATTTTAATAGCTAACACATTAACCATAAATCCCTCATGATGGATTTCAGTTTCGGGATTTTGGGTCATATATTTAACACCCTAAACCTTAAACCCTAAACCCTAAAATCCTATACATAAACCATAAACCCTAAACTCAGAAACCTAACACATTACCCAATTCCCCCCAAACCCCTAACATCCCTAAACCTATAAACCATAAACCCTAAACCCAAAACCCTAACCCATTAACCATTACCCCTCTAAACCCCTAACCTTAACCCTTAACCCCTAACCACTAACACTTAAACCTTAATATCGGTAAACACTAAGATATTAAACACTATACAATAAACCCAAACAAAAAACTTTAAAACACTAAACCCATACACCAAAATAACAAACCCTAAACAATGAAATTAACATACTAAACATTAAACCCTAAATCAATTTTAATAGCTTAATTTGTAACTTAAATGAAAACTTCTAAATTGTTTAGTTAGCAATTTGTAACTTCTCATAATTAAGTAACTACAATGAAACTTTCTCATTGCTTATAAGTGAATTTATCAAAATAAAATATAAGTCAAAGCAAGAATAAGGAAAAAATATGAAAAACTTTTAGCGGCGCTTGTGAAAAAATGCCGCTAATGCTCAGACCTTTAGCGGCATTTTCTCAAAAGCGCCGCTAATGCTCTGATTTATAGCGGCGTTTGAGGAAAAAACGCCGCTATTTATCCTTTTTAGTGGCGTTTTGGAAATAAACGCCGCTATTGCTCATTTTTTTGTGGCGTTTTCCTTCAAACGCCGCTATTGTGTAATATTTGCGGCGTTTTTCTTTAAAACGCCAGTAAAAATGCCGCTAAAAGTCTGTTTTGGTGTAGTGAATGTTAGTTAAATTGTGAGAATATTTATAAAAAAAAATAAAATAAGCAATTAACCTTTTGGATTGAAGTTAGTCCCTTACCATCATCTATATTTTGAAGTTCCTCCACATACTCCTCAAGGTTGATAGGATCTTTTGACCTTCGAAGCCAATCTTGTGTGCAAACCAAAGCCTCAACATAGAAGGAGTCAAAGAACTTCTAAAATTATCTAGAACACGTCCACTTGTGCTAAAAGCACTTTCGGATGCAACGGTTGAAATAGGAAAGGATAACACATCTCGAGCCATTTGCGCAACAATTGGGAATCTTGGACTATTAACTTTCCACCACAATAACAAATCAAATGAATCTGAATCATTTTCACAATCTTCTCCCAAATATCTATCTAACTCAGATTTACTTTCCAAGCCAACACGTTGCTTTTTCTTCATATATTGTTGCATAACTAAGCCTATATTTGGTTTTACTTGATTTATTTCATTTTCACTTGAACTTGGAGCTTTAGTAGGAAAATTACTTTCAACTTCAAAGTTCATGTGATGATTTCCCTCAACAATTACAGAATATTCATCAAACAAATAATGCAATTCTCTATTGACCATCCTTATAATGTCATCTGCAATAGTAGGAAAAAGCAAGTTGACTCCAAATGTAAGAAAATCAATTTTGCGCCGTGGGTCAAAGATAACTGCTAGATAAATAAGCAAGTTCATCACTTTTGAATCACCCCAGTACTTCTTGTACTTGTCATTCATTTTTGAAGCCATAGACATTATGTTTAAATCCCCACAATGTTTCCACCCATCGAGAAGACAATGCACATCTGTGACTACTTCAAAAAAAGTATTAGAGGTGACATGTAATGATCCAAACACCTTCAATGTAAGTTCATGAAAAGGCTCAAGCACTTTCGTAACTCTTCGAACATTTTCCCAATCATCACATGTGGGGACTCCATATCCAGCACTAAGGTCTAGAAAAAAAAATATGATCATCATGAACATAAGCTTCAAACACACATTCATATTTTTCAGCCACATTTAACATCATATAAGTTGAATTCCATCTAGTAGGCACATCTAGACATAAATGAGCCTTAGTACCTACCATTTCTTCTTTTGCCCGATGGTTGAATTTAGATAACCTTGATGGTGATGCTCTAATATATCTCACACTCCTCTAACTCGATCCACGTATATAGAAGCGTCCTTAACCCCTTCTTGAACAATGAGGTTAATAATGTGTGCCGCACATCTCATATGTATATATTTACCATTCGCAACACAAGCTTTTCGATGAACCAACTTCTTTCTCAAATAATCAACAAAGAACATTGTTAGAAGATGCGTTATCAACAATAATTGCAAAGACCTTCTCAATCCCCCAATCCCGAAGACATTTCTCAAGGGCTTGACCAATGCTCTCACCTATATGAGCAGAAATTGGGCAAAAGTTTATAATTCTCTTTTGTAACTTCCACTCATCATCTATCCAATGAGTCATTAGAACCATGTAGGATATCCTTTGCAATGACATCCAAGTGTCTGCATCGTCAAACAAATTCTACTTGTGTCTTTTTGAAAAGATTGCTTTAATGTATTCTTCATGGAATTAAACAAATCAAGACAACCTTTTCTAATTGTCCAACGAGATGGAAAATGAAACCTTGGGCATGCTATAGAAATAAAGAACTTAAAACCCTCCCCTTCCACAAATTTAAAAGGCAATTCATCCACAATGATCATATTAATCAATGCATTTTTAATATCATCTTGATTAAACACCCAAGTTGACAAATCTACATTTTCTTGGCTAGATTTTGTAAATGCAAGTTCTGCTTGATTAAGATCAGAGGTATTACCTCGGGGTTTTCTTGAGCAAGTCTTCAAATGGTTATTTAGATTGGTGGTAGAAGCCCATGTTTCCATTGTGTAAGTGGCATCGCAATAATTACACTTTGCCCTATTCTCCCCATCTTCTATTGAGTATTTGCTGAAATGTTGCCAACAAGGTGCCCTTGGTTTGGTCTTTCTTCGAGTATTTCCCTTTTTTGTTATGCGAACAACTTTAGTAGGAGAAGTAGGTGTAGCTTCTTGTAATGCTTTTTTGCTTTGGGACTTTTGGGATGATATTGAGTCATTCATATACAAAAATGAATATAATCAATTAAAATTACAAAATAGTCAAAGGTCATAATTCCATCAAAGTTTTATACTAATAGATATGTTCCACACAAATATCCATCAACAATTCAAATTAAAGCGTTCAAAATTAACTCAAAACAAAAACAATAGAGTAACTTACTTATAAAATATACTAATTTAACTTATCGAATATATTAACGAAACATATAATTGAGCTAACGTACCAAAAGTTTTAAAAAAATGAGAATAAAAAGCCAAAATTTTAAAACTCTTATTTGAAGAGTTGTGGTTCACATAAATAATAATAAAAAAAGAAATAAAGTTTACAATAAATAATATAAAATAAATCAATAGTCAAAGATGAAAGAAGCCATAAGTCCATAACACTTCTTTTGGGAGATTAAAGTGAGATTTCCAATTATTTCAACTAATATTTATAATGGATAGAAACAACTTATTTTAGCCTAAAAATCATTCTCATCTACATGTTTAGGAATAGAAATTGAATGAACTAAAATTCCATCACGTTTGTCACATACTGTTTAAATAAATGTAATAAACATAACATTATTAGGCATCAACAAGTTAAAGGTCTATTTCTTTTTTCTTTTGCAAAATTAATTTATTTAAAGAGTTGATTAATTTAATTTGAATTGGTTTTTAATATATATATATATATATAATATGCAGGACTTAAATGAAGCTAAACAGAATATATATAATATATGCATTAATATATATATGCGCATGCCTTAAATGAAGCAAAACAGTATATATATATATGTATTGATATATATATGTGCATGACTTAATGAAACTAAGCAGTACTGCAATATATATATGCATTAATATATATATGCTTGACTTAAATGAAGCTAAACTTGCTAATAATGGTATATATATGCATGACTTAAATGAAACTAAACTTGCTAATAATGGTTAATTTAATTAACCTGGAATAATGAGAACGAATAACAAAAACATGGAAACTTTGATTAGTAAAAACAGACCCTTAAATCAAACAATTGTTAAATGTGTGATGAGTTAACTCAGTTGGGATTCCCTCTAGCATTGATAATCAAATTCAAAGATTAGCACTACTGGCTATAATGGATTTTCTCGTGAACAAAATGGGCTACAGTTCGACTCTTATTGCCAAACAACCGAGTATTTTAAAGCAGAGCTTCAGGAAGAATATTGTCCCAAGGGCTTTGTTTGCTCGAGAATTGTTATCACAATGTTTGGTTAATGACTTAAAATTGTCTGTATTGTTTGACACATCGGAAAAGGTGTTCATTAGGATGTTTGTTGACTGTTTCGTAAACAAAGCACCCGATCTCTTGAAGCTTTACAAAGAAAAGCTTAAGATTTCAGAAAAAAAAAACAAACATTAAAAGTGAGTTAGCATAGGCTGCAGCATTAGCATTGGACCATAGGAATTACTTTTGGCACCTTATGATTTGGATTCTTTTCATTTCATGTTGCCTGGTTTCAGTTCATTAATTTGGTCCGAGCAATGAAAACTCGTTGTAGTTCGAAATTGTCTCTGCACTACTTGGTGAAATAGGTTCTATTAGAATCAATTTCAAACCATCTGCTAGAGGTTGTAACAATCCAAACAATCCCACTACATCAGGACCCTTTCGACGTTGCACAAAAGCCATTACTTTACGTTCAGCTAGCACTAAAAAGGCTACTCCTAGTAGAAGTGGTAGAATTATTCCAAGTATTTTAGCTGGAACAACTATGTACGTTTTCGATTTTCTATTTGCTATTTCTTGCCGTAAGGAGCAAAAAGAAGCTTCAAAAAGAGAACAATAATTGTTTTTAGAATATAAAGGTGAAAACTAAAAAGTAAAAACACTCACTCACTTACTCACATGCACAAAACCAAAAAAATATATATATATACAATCTCACATTAAACAACTGATGGTGATTGTGGCCTGTGGAACCTTGGTTGTGGCCTATGGACAGTGGAACCGTAGTCGTGGCCTCGTGGGACAAAGCAAGAAATCAGCAAATATTAAACAAATGGAAGGGGGGACGAAAGGTGCGGGGAACTGGAAGGAATTAAAATATTTGAGTAAAGAGGAAAGGAAAAATTGGGGAGGGTGGGAATTTGGAACAATGAGAAAGAAACTAAGCTTAAGTTAAGGGCTTAAGGCTGATGAAAAAAAATTAAATTTAAAAATTAAAATTTATCAAAACGACGTAGTTTTGTCATTTTTTATTCAGATTTTCGGATAACTCGAATTGTGTAATTCATATCCGAGTTAAACCGAAAAATTTGAATTTTTTTTCGAGTTGATTTGAATAACTCGAACTATTTAATTCAAAATTTAAATTTTTTATCGAATTTTTCGAATCGAGTCGGATTTTGCTCTCCCCTAATTAAGAATGTAGTAACATTGTATTAATATATTATACTAACATAATACAAATTATATAAAATACTAAATAAAATAATAGAATGAATATAACATATAATATAATATAAATAAATCTATAATAACATATAAATAAATAAACAATAAATTAAATGCAAATCAAGTTCAAATTTGTAGCAATTTTGAGGAAATAGAAAACCATAGAAACAATGTAAAATTGCAACTCCAATGAAATTTCGATCCTCATCTTAATCAATTTTCAGAACTTAAAATATTCTATTTCCAATCCCCAAACTACTTGAAAGTTGAAGCTTATATTTTCTAATAAAACTATTACACATTAATATTATTTTTTAATAAAAAGTGAAAAAAAATTCGGTTTGCACTTCATTTCAACTATGATAATCTGATTAATGGTGGAACTGAAAAACTTGGTTAACAGTCATTTGAAAAACAATTTTGTTCTAACTATAATTAGAATAGAATCTAGACAGAATTAAGAGAGTTTGCAAAAATAAATCCAAAACACAAGTGAGTCAAAGAGATAAGAGAGGATCGATACACGATATTTGTTAACGCAGTTTGCATTCTCCAATCCTGCATTTGTACAGCCTCACTTAGAGAATGATTTTATTCACCAATTGCCCTGATTACCTATTGGCTTAAACCCTATCTTACACAACGAAATAATTGCAGCCTTAATATCACCCTAATTGTACAAATCACTCTCCCCCAAATACCTCACTTTACATAACTTCTCTCCAAAACAAATCCCTACACAAGGGCATGTTAGAGACACCCCGCACGGGCTGAAGAATAATGTCGATCAACAACCTATTTATAGGCTCTCCAATGTGATCAGCAATAACTGTTTTGATAGGTTTGAAACACTTATTTAAAGGTTGATTTTATCCATTAGTTATCTTTAATATTTACCTCACAATAGCCTTCATAAACAAGTTCCCCAACAGCTTGAAATACTCCCCTGAATAAATTGACATTTATTTCTAAAAATTAGTACTTCAATCACTAAGAGATAAAATACTTTCATGCTTATCAAACTAACTCAAGTTATTCGATTGAGAGACTTAGTATCCAAGTCGACCCAATTCGACCCATGCTTCTGTTTTGTCAAATATGCCACACTCAAGTGGACTGAATTTAGCACAAACGAAGCCTATTCAAGGCCTGACTCGATGGCTCAAGTAGAGAAACAATTTTGTTATAATATGACATGGAACGAGCAACAACAACTTCCCCAACCAGAGGCGGATACAGGAGGGGGCTGGTAGGGGCCCTGGCCCCCCTAAAATGGAATATTTCTGTTTAGGTCCTTGATTTTTTTAAAATTTTAAATTAGTAAAGGTAAAATTGTACTTTGGCCCTCCCTAAAATTATAAAAATTTGATTTAATCCTTTAAAAATTATAAGATATAAGCTATAAAAAATTAAAATTTCATTCGACCCCCCTAAAAATTTGTTCTGGCTTCGCCCCTATCCCCAACAATCTCTCCCTTGGCATTTTTACAAAACCCTGCAACAAATGGTTAGCCCATATAACAAAATGTGCAATTAATTGTCAATTTTTTTCAAACCTAACTTTACTAAATATCTTATCTATAACAACTCGGTTTCCAATGGTATAAAAAATACTATTTTGAAACCCCGTTTTTGTAAACAGTCAGTAAATATTAAATAGGGATATTTACAGAGTTAGTGTATATATGAATTGAAATTTAGATAATTTAGCCGAAATTATAGTTAATTAAGGCCTAAGGACTAAATTGTAAAATTTGAATCACTATAGAATTTTAATTAGGAAATGGCTTGGGGACTTAAATTACAATCAGCCAAAGGTCTAAAATGGTAATTAAACCCTTTATAATTATGAGGCAGTGGACGATAATGATATATGTTGATTAATTAAGTAAAATAAGATTAATTAAGATAAAACATAATTAATTAAGTTAATTAACCTTTAATCTACATGTATATATATATATATATGAAATTAGTGGAAGGAGAAATGAAATATCATATTATCCAACTGGCCAAAGCAAACAAACCAAAGGGGAGGACACCATTTTTAGATTTTAAGGTATTTGACCTTTAATTCAAGTAAGTCCCTAGCCATTTTTCTTTGATTTTTAGTGAAATTGAATCATGGGAGCTTTATTTAGCTAGCCCATGTACTAATTGATAGAAATTAAGCATAGTTTAAGAAAATGACTAAATTGTAAAGCTTAATTGTTGATTTCGTACATTAGGGACCAAATTGAATAAAATTTAAAATTTTTATAAAATTTTGGTTAGAATATAAAATAGTAGGTCTTTAATGAATATATGTGAAATTGGATTTTAATCCTAAACTCTAGATCGAAAGTTATGTTTGTCTCGAGTTTAGGGACTAAATTGAATAAATTATAAAATATGTTTGATATTTTAATTGATGGTAATTTGAATGGAAATTTATGGTGATATATGTTTTGTGACTATATTTAGCTACCGCCGACACAGAATCTTCGAGAATGAGAGAAAAAATGAAAGTTGTCAACGAGTGACTCGAAATTCAATTTGTATTTCTATGATTCAATACCAATTTAATTACTAAACATTCATATAATTTTGCATTATATATTTTTGAGGTGAATTTTTAATGACTATTTGAATTAAATTGCTATGGTTGAGATTGAATATTGAGACAAGGACTAAACTGAATAGAATAAAAAGTTGCATGACTTACTTGATGTGTGATAATTGGCATGAAATTGGGTTAAAGCATGTTATAAAAGTTATAATATTTATAAATGTTACTGAATTAAGAACACTGGAATGTAAATTGAACTATATAATGAATCTAGATTTTGGTTACCCTATTAGTTGTTCGAATTGAGTTGGATTTAGTTGGCATCCCATAGGGTCAGAATATTGATTGAAAACCATCATTTCCAAGTAACCCAGGTTGGTAGATTCTACATACTATAATGCCCCAAAATTTTAATTTTTGATTTCGTATATGTGTGACACACAATGTCTATCTGCTTCAGTGGTTATGTGTTCTGGGTGTGTGTGCGAGGTCCCAAATTCAAGCCTTACTTGGGCAAATTTTGATGTTTTTTATAAATAAAGCCTTAACCTTGTGCAAAGGACTTAAGTTTAATTGTTGGTAAGTTTAAATCAGAATGGGCCTGCTGGTTTGGTGGTTAAATGGAGTGTTGGAGGTCCTGTGTTCAATTCTTTGTGATGGCGTGGAGACAATATTTTTGCTCCAATTTCGGCTAAGAGTTGTGTTGGGGCAAAACTTTGAGTAGTTGTGTTTTAGTGGGTTAATAGGGAGTGATTTTAGGAGATAATTGGGGAGAGGTTATCAGAAAATAATCTGATTATCTTTTTGTTGAAAAAAAGAGAGTAGAGTTTCGGTTTTCTCTCCAATTCCCCAAAATTTTTTTGACGTTTTCTTCTTCTTCTTCTTTTTTCTCTCCTCTGCCGATTCTTTTCCCTAGTTGCTGCCGAAATTTCTATTATTTTTTCCCTTCCCTTCCGTTTCTTTCTTTTTTTTTCCAATTGATTCGATTGTTCATCGTTGGTTGCGCGTGTTCGGTAAGTAACGGTTTTGTCTATTGTTAATCGTTCTTGGTTAATCTCTAAAAAGGGGATTCCTTTTTGGTATTTAGGAGTTAATCAAGGGGCTGGTGGTTTTGAATCGATGCTGTAATTGTGCGAAGTTGTGATTACTCAAGCGAGTTAAGGGTTTTGCTAGGTTTTTAGTCGAGTTCCTTTCAAAATTGGTTGATTAAAAATGAATTAAGTGATTAATATGGAGATATGTTGGTCGATTTTTAGGTTCTTGAGGCTTAGGAGTGCTTACGCATTAGAAACGATACCAGGTGTGTACCCGAAATGTAGAAAACGAGATTCGGTGAAAAGTCGAAATTGCTTGTTGTCGAGAAATAAGAGAAATAAGAGAAAATGATGCGAAAAATTGTAGAGAAAGGAAATAAGGGTGTTATAAACTTGGAAATCAACATTTTTCACTAAAATAGTTTTGGACAGCAGCAGCAGTCTAACTTTGAAAAATCATCAAAAATAGTGGGAATTGAGTTAGAGGTTGAATAAAATATGAAATTAAAGTTTATTGAGTCTAGTTTTTCATGGAAGAAACAGTGTAAGCAATGGAATTGTAAATCATGAGATATAATAAATTTTGTGAGACAAGATCAGAATGATTTTGGGTTCCCCTGTTCTGACTTAGGAAAATCATCAAAAATTTTAAAAAAATAATAGGGGCTTAAATTTATATGTTTAAATCCTTAATGAGTCTATTTTCAAGAAAAACAAACGGAAACATCATCTAAATTCCGTACTAAGAGATAAATAATTTTTAGTAAGGAAAGGATGAAGCTGTCAAACAGCAGAATAAGGATAACTTTAAAGATTTTACTGTACTTATTTGATAAACTATAAATTTTGAAAATTTTATGGTAGAAAGGTATTTGAGTATAGTTTTAAAAACATCAAGCGGATCTTAATTTGGAATTCTGTAGCTCAAGATATAAATAATTTAGTGATAATGATTCAAGTAGACAGCTTTGAATGAACATATAAGTAAATAGTGAAAACATATATGAGTTTTGAGCTAGCATGGGTTACTTTAAAAATGGATCACACAGCAAAGGCCAATTTGGGCCGAGTGGACCACACGGGCGTGTGGGCCCATTTTTACCGAAATGTTTTTAAGGTTGCACGGGTCGCCCAAGTCGATTGTGAACCCTCTTGTAGGTCGATAAGCGCTACTTAGACCCCTAAATGTGTGAAATTGACTGAATGATATCTCATCTTGGGCATGTTAATATCTCGAATGAATATATGTACCGAAATTGCATAATAGCATGTCATCCATTGTGTGTTGCATTGCATTGGGTTAGGGGTTGTTAGTCGGAGGAAGTGTCTTGAAAGGCTTTAAGCCTAATTTTTCTGCACTCACCAAACTCATCAGATTGTGCCGCATTCGGTACTACTTGGAGTGTAGGGATGGGTGGGTTGATTATATCCCCACATGGAGTGTAGGGTTGGACGGAGATGGTGTGTAGAGGCTGGTTAGGTAGGATTTTGCTCTTGCATAATCATGCATCGCACTCGACATCTTGTGATGGGCTAAGGCCCTACTGCATTTTTGACACTATACTGAGATGGGCTAAGGCCCAAACTGTCACTGATAGTGAAAAGGGCTTAAGCCCAAGACTGTTCAACTTTGCACTGTGAATACTGATTGTTTGTTTGTTTCTGCGGGATTACACACTGAGTTTACGTAAACTCAGCCTTTTTGTTTAATGTGCACAGGTATTCCCCAGACTTAGACGGATCGGTGCGACGGAGGACTCAGCGGTGACCACATTAATTTTTGGACTTCATTGTTTTCAGTTTACGATTTATGATTTGATTATTATTGATTATTTGGGTTGTAATTTAAGGACTCTCTGGGACTTTGGTTTTAAATTTGGGTTTTCATTTATTTATTTTACTTTATAGATTTATACCTGCTGGTCGTAGGAAATTCGGTTTTAAAAAAGTTGAAGTAATTTCTAAACGCATGATCACCTAGGCTGCTTTATTAAAGCTTCCGCAACGAGGGATTTTTCAAAACAAATGTTTTAAATGAATAAAGACGACTTCCTAAGTTCTAACAAAGGTTTACTAAAGATAATAACATGGAATGTTTTCATCGTAACAACGAGGTTTCAAAAACACTATCGTGTGACATTGCCAGATACGGCCATAACGTCTAGGCCGGGTTTGGGGTGTTACACATATAGTCATCATTTCTGGGCAAACAAAGGTGACAGAATAATCCGATTGTGAAAACCATCATTGTTGGGCAACCCAAGGTGGTATTATGTACATGTATAATGCCATCGTTTCCAGGCAACCCGAGGTGACGAATCCATGTATCTGATTTGAGTCTATGTCTAGTTAATAGGGTTATAAATACACAAATATATGAGATGAAATGTGATTGAATTGTGGTATATGACAACATGTGAACTATCATACGAATAGAATTGAAAACTAGCTCTGGACCAATTAAGCAATAACAAGTCAATAGGCTCGAAAATGGTTGAGATCTTGATATGAATGTAACTTATGTGTTTATATGTAGTAATGGAAATTAACAAGTATATGTAACTATACATGATAATATAAATTGGTTAAGTTGTTATGAAATGAATGAGAAATGGTATGTTTTGAGTATATATTAGTGTATTGGCATGTAAAGATGATCATATGCAAGTTATTATGGTAATGGAAGTATTTGGTATGGAATTATGTGAGATTTAGTACAAAATTTCATTAGGTTTAATTGTATGCAATAGTTTTAAACTTGTTTTGCATTGGCCTGAATCATTGAAATACCACTAAATTTTATCGCTTAACGTACGACTTGTTTTCTTGTGCTTAGGTTAGGTATGTCTTGAGCTCTCAAAAAGTGATTTCAACATCCCGGAAGCAATCCCCGACTTAGCAATGGTTGTATTGTCTCTTTTTGTTTGTTATATGACATGTACCTAGGTTGAGTCAGTTTTTAATATGGTAGGTGATCATGTGAACTTTGGAGTCAGAATTAGTATTTCTGAGTTGGTCATATGTTTATATATATGAAGTTGAGAATGTCACAACATTTGGTTAGGCTAATTTGTGATATGCTAATAGTCTAAATAGAATGGATATATATACATATATAAATGCCAATTGATTTAATGAAGAGCATGATGAAATGAATTGTATACTTAAATGAAATTGTTGAAATAAATGTAAATGTATATGTATATATGATACTTTAGCTATAATGGAACTCATTGGATATGTATATTTGGTTGAAATTTTAATTGCAAATGAATTTGAGATGTTTTAGGTGATTGCAAATAGGTGCTACAACTTTACCATTTAGAAATAGTATGTCATGTCGCAATGTCGAACATTTGTCGTCGCGACGAGATCAAGTCCATATGTCATGCCACGATGTTGAGCATTGGTCATTGTGATGAGGCTAAGTCAGTATGTGGCATCGCGACGAGGAACCCTAGGAGACGCAACATCAAATCCAAACCTTGAAAACATTACAAATTGATCCTATTTCGACCTTGGGTTAGCAATAGAGCTTTTGTAAGCTCGTATAAGACCTGAGAATGAATAATTATAGTTTTATACATCTATTTTACTTAAATTTAAATCTTTAATCATTTAAATTGAATGTGATTTGGTCGTGGCTACTTTGACAACGAATGTGACACCTTGTGGCTTGGACCTGACGATCGGGTCAGGTACGAGGTGTTACATTATCTCTTCATTAGTTAACTCGTTTGAAGAAGATTATTCCAAGTACCTTGTTGCTATTACTCTTTCTTAGGTAATATGAAAATAAATTCAAAAACCAATTGGTGAAAAATAGGTTTGCAAATTGAAGTATTAATCTTTTCAGGTACGATGGAAAAAAAATAAGTAGCAAATGGAAGAAGTATGCAAATAAAAAATGAAGAGTATTGTTAGTTTTAAAAGTTGTAGAAACTAATAGTTTTTTATGCAATAAAACATCTCTTTTATTAAGCTTAAACGAAAACAAAAACTCCAGGAGAAAAGAGAAGTTGAGTGTAACATCCTAAATTAGGGGTTATGCGTTTGGAGCATAACTCGAGTGATTAGTAGGCTTTAAGTGTGGTTGGATATATTTTAGGAGTTTTTGAGAACTTTAGGTGAAGGGGAAAAACTTTGGAAGATATTATAATTTTAAGTAAAAAGGGGAAACTAGGCAAGAAGGCCTTAAAAGAATTTTGTGGAATATTAGGACACAAGAGATTAATTGGCAAAGTGGCTTGAGGCGCTAAGGTGCAAAGGGAGTGCCAAGGGGAAGGGTTCGAGTAACATGGGAAGCAGATGGGCTTTTAACTTTTTTTTAGCGTTAAAAAGGGAATTGGGCTAAGAAGGCTTTAAAGAAATTTTTGTAGGCATTCTTAGCATAAGAAAAGGCTTTGGTAAGGTGGCTTCCATGCGCTACTTTAAGGCTTGGGAAGGACGCCAATAAGGGCCTGGGTTCGAATCAAGGCGGCAGCAAGCGTGTTTTTATTTTTGGTTTTGGCGTTGAGATAAGGGAGCTAGGGAAAGAGGTGTTAAAAATTTTTTTGGGTGAATCAGATCACAAATGGCGCCTTGGCAAATTGGTTGGGGCGTTAGGCTGCGCTTTATGGTTCGAGGAGGTCGGGTTCAAGCTCAATGGCGGCATAAGGGGTGTTTTATTTTTATTTTCATTTTGCAGCAGTTGGAGAGGCGTGGGCGGCACATGGGGATCTTCAAATAGATTAAGATTAAGCTAGCTTTTGGTTTTTAAATTCATTGGATAAATGCTGTTTTTTTCTTTTATTTATTTAGTTATTTAGTTAAGATAGAAGATAAGGGTGGCGATATTTTAATTGGTTTTGAATAAGTGATATAGGAATAAAATAGGTGATTTTATAGAGATAAATTAGAGAAGAAAGTGGGATATTAGCAAGGGATATTGTTGTTTATTTTATTTTATTTTAAGTTGGAGGATATAGGGATAATTATGTGATTTATTATTTTAAATATGTAGATTAGTAGATAGAATAGGAGATTAAGTGGAGGATAATTGATTTATTTTAGAATTTTGAATAGGTGATTAGGAGATAATGAGATGGATTTTATTTTATTTTATTAAGGTGATAAATAGAAGATTAGTATAGATTTATTTTATATATTTTGAATATGTGTTCAAGAGTTATTATAGGAGAAGGAAGTGGAATTTGAGAGGAGGTAGGAGTGCCGAAATTGAGTAGTATAAATAGGGGTGCCGAATTTAGTTTCTTTTGCCCATTAGTGCCCTTTTTCCCTTGTGCAAAGCCGCTTATGTTTCATTCCTCTTTTCTATTTGTTCTTGGCCGAATCTATATCCCTTTCCCAATTCTTTTCTTTTATTTTTGTTAGCCGAATCTTCCCTTTGCCACCGTTTCCGTATTGCTCAACTCCTTCTTCTCTTCCTTTCTTTAAGAATTCTTTTAAAAGCCGAAATACTTTGGTGAACCATAGCCGAATCCTCTAGGCGATAAACTCCTCTACTTTTGTGTTTTCTTCTTCACCATAAAAGAGCCGACCTATTCTCATTTAGTCTTCACAAGCAACAATAGTGCCAGCGTTAAGGAGTCTTAGAAGAGCCTCTTGGATTCGACTACTCAAGGTGAGTTAATGTGGTATTCGGCCATAGGCCATTTTATAAGTTTAGGTATGACCGATTGTGTATTATGATTTTTAGGGGCTAATCGACAAGTAAGCAGAGTATCGGGATTCTAGATCGTGTTAGATTCGAGTAGTTCAAAATTTCGCTAGAAAGTCAGGTGTGTGATTAACCCACCGTTTTCCGGGTATATGATATGTATGTGAAATGTGTATGTGTTATGAATGTGCTAACTAGTGCAGTAGAAATTGTGATAAGGATACCCTCAAGGGGTATGTCGATAATCCGGTAAGTACCAAACCTGATGATATGTGATTATTAATATGAATATGTGATAATATGCTTGATAAACATGCTCATGCATCATTACATTGTATCATTATTTTATGTGGCATGTGCATGGGTTGGGATATGAAAGAAGGTACGAGTGTACTTTATGTACGTGGTCTAATGTTAGCCTTGTGCTACATTAGCGCTTGATGTTAGCTGTGTGCTTCATCAAGGAAGGTGTTGGCTAGGTGCCCACCTCGGCGGTTGATAGCTGTGTGCATCACCGTGGACTGAATGATATGTGGGATCACTTAGGTGATCGGTGGCTCAGCCACGGACTTGAGCAGCAAGTCTGCCAAGGTAAGATATGTGGATCACGATGTGATCGGTGGATTAGCCACACCCTTGAGCAGCAAGTCTGCCAAGGTAAGATATGTGGTTCACTATGTGAACGGTGGATTAGCCACGGCCTTGGGCAGGGAGTCTGCTAAGGTAGGAGTAACGGATGGACCCTAGGTTGGGTTGGGCTTCATAATTGCATAACTTTGCATATTATTTTGATTTGTGGATTAATGTGAAAATGGGCTAGGCCCAGGTTGATATGTGGATTATTAAGAAAAGGGCCAAGCCGTGTATATGAATGTGGATCGGTGTGGAAATGGGCTAAGCCCGGTATGTGGAAATTTTGTGGTTAACTACCCTATTATATGAATGTGATATGAATATGGGCCAAGCCCGAAATGTGGTAGTATGTGAATATGATACTTGATATCCGATATATGGGTTAATATGTGGTTAACATGTGGGTGGAATTCGGTGGTTTAATTACACACCGAGTCCGTGTGACTCACCCAAATATTTTATCAAACATCGCAGGTGAGATGATGATCGGACCGGGTTGGAGTGGATACGAGGTGGCCCATGCAGAAGATAATCTAATTAATTAAGTATTTATAGTTTCAGTATTTTGATTAAGTCTTTATTGTATTAAGGCCCATTAAAGTGTTTAAGGTTGTTTAAGTATTTTTCATTAAGTTTAATTATTATATTTATTATGGATTGACAATTTAAATATTAATTGCAAATGATTTTATTTTCTTAAGTGTGTATAATAAAGTTTTGAATCCGGTGTTCTCATAATAATTTAATTTTACCTAGAATATTTTAAGTCACGAAAATGTTTTATTAAAGGAAACAAATTTTTAACGATTTTTACTCTTAAGTAAGAATATTTTCGAACGTGTTCCGCAGTGGCATTTCAAATTCGGTCGTAGTGAATGGGCCGGGTTTGGGGTGTTATATTGAGTTCCAAATAGAGTCAATGTAGACTGTGAAAATAAATTAATTCATTTATACACAAATCAATGAAAACTTAGGAACATTAATATGAGCATGCTTATGAGGCAGAAGAAATTTGCTCATAAATGTTGACAATAAACATAAATTAATTCATTTACAAATGGATCAATGAAAAATTAGGGATATAAATAGGAGCACACTTATGGGCAAAAAGAAGTTTGTTTGTAAAGGAACAAATTTCCTCTACCCCTTTTGTGCGCTCCTATTTGTGTTCTTAAATTTTCATTGGTTCACGTGTAGTTAATGTAATGGAGTTTCATTTTGAACATAGTTCTTTCATTCTTTAAATTTAAATTTTGTAGTTTTTTTTCTTTAAACTCAAATAAAATATATTTTATGAAATAAAAAATAATTTATTAATTTTTAGCGTTTTTTAACAACTTAATGCTCTTAATTTTAAATTTTTTACACCTAACTTTGCTAAATATTTTGTTGCATCATTAGTTAAATCATTTGAAGAAAACTATTCCAAGTACCTTGTTGTTATTACTTTTTCTCAAATAACATGAAGAAAAAAATTAAGCAACCAATAGGTTAAAAAGAGGTTTGCAAATTGAAGTATTAATTTTTTCAGGTAGGATGAAAAAAATTAAACAACAAATGGGTTAAAAGAAATATACAAATTGAAAACAAAGAGTAATGTTTATATTAGAAGTTATAGAAATTAGTAGTTTTTTTATCCAATAAACAATCTCTTTTATTAAGCTTAAAAAAAAAACCCACAAAGAAAAAAGAGAAGTTGAGTTTCAAATGAAGTTAAACATGTGGACCATTGGGGACATAAATAGGAGTATGGTTGTATAAAATAAGCTTTTTCTTTATGTTATTATTAATAACCAAATATAACACTAAAATAAAAAGGCATAACGACTTCTTTTGTCCTCAAACTTTACAAAAAAAGAAAATTAGCTCAACATTTAATTTTTCACCTCTTTTAACTCTTGAATTTACATTGTTTGCCAAATCATCCTAAAATGGATGAAAAAAATTAACGTTTGTTAACTTTGCTTATGTGGCATCCATGTGGCAATTCACTTGTACGTCACATTAGCAATTAATTAATTTTTTAAAAAACAAAAAATCTAAAAAAATAAATTTATATACTTTTTTTTAATAATTTTTAATTTTTTGAATAACTTTTTTGAATTTTTTTATATTTTAAAAAGTTAATTAATTGTTGATGTGGCATCAATGTAGCAAATCATGTGTATGGTACATCAACAAAGTTAACAAATATTAACTTTTCCACCCATTTTAGAATGATATGATAAACAATATAAGAGAAACGAATATTTAAATAGAAAACTAAAATAGCATTTTTGATGAAATTAAAAGACCAAATAAATTATTATGTCAAAATAAAACTCTGTAGTTTAACCTACAATGTCCTAGATCGACTGACATTACCATGTTGCCCAATATACACGAACTGATGCACTACAAACCATCACCATCAATGCATCAATCAGTATGTAGATATATCATTAAACGTTAATGAAAGCATGGACGAGTGCTAAGTAAAGGTTGGCCTTTTTACACAAATAATATAAAAAAAATTATTTATGAAAATGGGTTAGGAAAATAATTAATTACAAAAATAGACTATTTTAAATAGTGTCCATTGGTGCCGCTTAACTCACCTGTGGCATCACCTCGCATTACCTCAATCATTAAGTCATGATGAGTTTTTTTAAAAGAATATTTTTAGTGCCTCCACTATATTAGGCGGTACCGGTATATATTATTTAAAAAATACTTGAAGAAATATAGCTATATTGGGTTTTCAAAAAAATATTTTTAAAGTATTATCAGTGTGTTAAGCGACATTAATAAAATTTAATAAAATTGTTTACTGTATCAGGAAAAAAAATACTATGACAGAAAAAGAAAGTTGAGACGTGACCGAATGGTCACGAGCTCCTTTGCTTTTTTGCCTTTCCAGATTTTTTTTTTCAAATTTCAACTTTTTTTCTTCTTTAGTTTGTATATAAAGGGGGGTTTGGTCCCTCTACCCATCCACCGGTTGACAGAAAAATAGAAAAGGTGTTGTGTTTTTTTTTTTTTTTTTGTTTATGTTAAATTTTGGGAGAAAATTAGTTTATGTTTGAATTTTAGAGAAATAGAGTTTTTTTTTTTAAAATATGACTGGCCCACTAACCCCTAAACTCACTCCGCAGCCAATCCTTCAATTTCGACAGCCATTCACCTTTGTAGTCCTTCAAGATTTCCTCTATTTTCAAAGCTTGAAAGATGACTGTCAGCAAATCCATCCCGTAATATGGTTCAAGGTATCTTTTACATGGGAAAATCTCTTCGCCATCTAGTTAATCTTGCTCTAGATAATCTAAATCCGAGATACCCTCACACAAATCTTTCTCTAAACCTAAGAAATCATCATTTTTGATTTTTCCCTATATCCCATTTTGGTTATTTCCTGTTTTTCATTTTGTTTTTGAGGATCTCCAATACTCCTCCCCCCTTTTGCTAGCGTATCCACTACTCGCCCACTGTTCTTCCTCGTCGGTCCTCCTCTATTGCCATAGTTACAAATCTAGACAGTTCATTAGCAAGATAAGTATTCACATCTTCATTTAGTCCTTTTTCAAGATTATGTGCAACTCTATTTGTTTGTCTCGATGCATGCTTGAATCTGCAAGTTACAAAGTTGCTTTTTAACCGTCTAGCGTTGGAAATGTAAGCACTTATTTTAGATCTGTCTTCAACATCGTTTTGCATTTTCTTAATCACTGTTAAGGCGTCTCCTTCAACTTCGATCCTTAAAATCCCGACTCCGCACCAAGCTGTATTGCCTGAATGCAAGCAAGTGGCTTTGCAGCATAAGCAGTTGGTATGTGTTCATTTATACAAACTTCCTTTTTCAGTAATTTTCCATATGAATCTCTAATTACAATTCCTGAGCAGGACCTTCTATTTTGTTTATTGAATGCCACGTCAAAATTTGTTTTGGCATTCATGCCCTAAGGTGGTTGCCGGTATTCATTCACCGGACTACTGACAGGTAACTTTTTATTCACCAAAAAAGAGTTATATTTATTAAGGTATGTTTTTATTTATTTATTGTTATAATAATTTTTTATAAAACATACGTTTATATTTTAGATTATTTTTAATTTTGACATATAACTTTTAAGATTATATTTTTGTTTTAGTGTTTAAGGTATATTGATAGATTAAGATAGTTTTAGTAGTGTATGTTTTTTATTTTTTTATTTTGTAATAACAATTTTTATATTTAAATATTAAAAAATAGTTTTTATTTTATAAAAATAATATTAAAAATTTAATTACAAAAATGGGTTAGGGAAAAATAATTTTTGTTATTTGTATATTGTTTATTTGTTTAGTCGATTAATTTTTTTATTATTTATGCAAATATCAAAATGGGTTCTTTTATTAAAGCAAACGATCACACAGCAAGGATGATTAATGTGTCGGTAAAAAGAATTATTATTTGTTATTCACGAGTATATTTACAAAGTTGCACGCCATTTTTTATTTAATTGGGAGATTTTAACTAATGCGGAATTTAATATGGTCACGGTGAGTACCGTGCATTGAGGGTGCGTGTCCATGGTCTAAGCTACCGGTCGGACTAACGTATTATGCCATGCTTGGATGCTGCCGGATTTGGATCTGCAGCATTGATCCGAATGTTTGAGTTGAGGGTCAACTTGATATCCGCCTTAGTTTAGTGGTGGCGCCCGAAGATCCACACATTTCTTTTGCTGTCTGGGGAGTGCATGATCTGCCGTAATTTGATATGTCAAATTAGGCTTCCGTTACACTTAATGAACTTATTCTCGAGCAATTTAATTGTCTTGTTTGTGTTTTTGCTTAGTTTAGTTTTCTTCGATTTAATAAGTGTTTAATGTGTTCTATGCTATTTTTGAGACCGAGATGACCAATTGGTATTCGGGTTATCTAATGAGGTTGGTGGATGATGCAGGGAGCCCACGGTGGCCTAAATGGAGCAAGAACATCACTGAGAAGGGGGTATTGTGATATCGAAGCATTCAATTTGTGATGCCTTTGACAGTGTTGAAACAAGGAAGCTTGAGCCACCAACAATGGTATCACGATATCGGCCATAGGGTATCGGGAAGCCCAAAACTCCCAAGGACCCCCATTTCAAAACTGATGAGGATATTGCGATACCGAGCTTTGGGTATTGCAATATCACTGTCGAGGGAGAAAAAATGACTACAAGGGCAGTCCTTGTCCAACATGTCCCCCAACTAAAATTAGACATTTAAGGGCAATTTGGTCAAGATTTTTATACGTGAACTATGATAAAATAGGCCAAATTGGCTAAGAGAAAAAAGAGAACACATAGTTTTAGGTTTTTAGGATTATTCTCTTCATCTTCTAGGTTTTAAATTTCTTCACAATAGTTTAGGGTTTAATTTCTTGTTCATTTTCTAGTGTTTCTTAGTTTTATAAATAGTAGTTAAGTTAGTTACTACTGTAGCTAGGTTTTATTTGCTTTGTTAAACATTAAAAGTTTTTAATAGTTGCATTTTAATCGTACTTTAATGTACTTAATTTCCTTTAATTTCTTCTGTTAAAAATCTTTTCTTTCATTTTCTTGTTTATTATTCTTGCTTCCATTGTTGTGCAATCCAAGCTTTGGTAAGAAAGCTTGGATTTTTATTCATTTTCTTAGGGTTTAAGTTAATGGTGTTGTTGTTTAATTTTTTGCTATTAACAGGTTTTAATACAAGCATGAGTGGCTAAATATCTAGGGGTTGGTTGATGAAAATGATGGGTAATTGATTTTTGGGTTCGGGGATTAAATCACGAAACTGGACTAAATCGAATAAACTTCAAAACTTAGGATTGACGCCCCTAAGGGAAAACATAGATAAGTGAGACCGAGAGGAGATCTTATTGGGCACCAATTTGATAAGTCTCGGGTTAGTCGGTAAGGTCGAGAGATAAACCAGACTAATTTGTCAAAATTGGTAAAGTTGAGGCCTAGAGGTAAAATTGACCCAATTTAGGAGTAATAGTGATTTAGACCCCTAATTCGGAAGTCAACCAACCACTTCCTGTTATTATTTGATAGTTGTGTAGTTTTTTATCTTTACAAATTGGTCCTTTGCTAGTTTAAGTAATTAATTAGTGTAATCAAATCTTTGAATGACCTGTCGTACTATAGTATTTAGCGAGTAGTTAGTTAGCCTCCTTAAGTCCATGTTAGTAGCTATAATTCACTTAACTGCCGACTCTTATGGGTTCGATCCTCAGAATACTCTTGTACCCCATTGTACAAATTATATTATAATTGACCTGTCACAGTTGTAGTATATCACACATTTATAATCTGATTTTTTGATTACTTTAGTGTTGATTTCTCTCCTTTCGTCTCAGTGTTTGCTCGCCCGTGGTCGGAGAGGCTATCATGTTTTTGGCGTCATTTCCGGGGAGTCGGTGCTACATTGGGTGATTTTTAGTAGTGTTGCATACCCTTTAGGGACATAATTGACAAAAGTAGGTTTATAGTTACAACATTTATTTTTTGGATGTCTAATGTATATTACCTCGATTGAGTTGATAGTGCGGTTTGTTTGTTTAATTTATTCTTTTATTTATTGTAGGGAATTGAGTTTTCTTGCAGAGGAAGGTACCTATAGTTGTGATAAAAATCCTTGCTTGACGCAATGTTGTATGATTGCAGTTGGCTATGACCTAGTATAACGACACCACATATTGGCGTTTCGCATTTTGAGGTCAATCCTTACTTAATCTCTTGGGGTATTTTGAATCTTCAATTTTGTGAAAGTGAAGGAGAAGATCCGGAAAGCTTTCTCCGTAAAATTGAACACATATGTAGCACTGAGTTATGAAGGGGTTCTTGTAATAACCCGTTTTCAGTGGTGTCAGATACAATGGTTTCGGGACCATGAATTCAAACAGTGAGTCAGTATTTTATTATTTGTTTATTATTTATAGGGTTATTAGTGTCGTATTAAAAATTGGTTAAAAAATTTTAACGTTTAGATAGTTAATTAATGAAAAAGGACTAAATCATAAAAGTTGCAAAAGTTAATTGCTATTAGTTTATAAGTGTTTAATGAACATCAAATCAAAACAAAATGGTCTTAAATGGTAGTTAGACCACTAGCATTTATAATGGACTGTTAAGGCCATGAGTTTACTGAATTTTTAAGTTTAATGAAAGGTTAAAATAGTAAATAATTAAATAATAGAAAAATGAAAAAAGAAAAAGATGGTCATCTTCTTGTTCATTCTTTCCCACCACCGTTTACATCATTTTTATGCATGCTTAAGGTTCGCCCAAGTTTCTTGGTGTGCATGTAAGTGAAATTTTAATATGTTTTTAGTAATTTTTATGTTTTTGAAATCGTTGTGGCATAATCTAACTAATCCGGGGACTAATTCGTAGAACTATTAAATGTTCAAATCTTTTCCATGGATGAATTTGTGATGCTTTTGAAATTTGATAGATTATTAAGCTTGATTGTAACACATTATTGAACATGCATTTGATCCTATATTCATTCAAGTCATAGATAACCATCTATACTAATACATGCATGGATCAAAATATAATTTCCCTAAATCACAACACATTCGGCCATGGACAAAATAAGCATGCATTCTCACTCGTTCATACGATTATCATTCGTTTTATATTCAAATTTTAACTGTACCTTTACCATGTATACCCATTATGCTCGGACAACACTTCTTAACAATTTCAAAGTCACTTATCTCATTAGGTAGTATAACATACTTATTTAACCTTTGAAATCCTAACAAAAACTTGTTCAATCACTCAAGGAGATGATCAAAATCTATACACAAGGACCAACACCATTCTGAATTTCCTATGAAAAATCAATATGAATATGCTTCTTACTAACTCACCTGATGTATATGCATACATTATGTACCATATGTATATATAGTAAAATATCTCTATGTTATAAACAAATCATTTCTAGAAATCCCAACTAACACTTACATATCATTAAAACTACTATGTATCTTACAAATCATACACATGCAAGTAAGTATATTAGTAATGAAAGTTTAAAAACCCAAATCATATTATACACTACATAATATATAAAATTCATGCATTCCATAACCGCACAATACTTAGTATGTAATGATTTTATAAGTTAAGATATCATTTAATAATTCAAACATTCATACCATGGCACCAAATTCAAAAGAGCTAGATTGTATCTAATCATGAAAGTATAGCCATATTCGCATGGCATATATACAAGTTTATAATGATCAAATATACAAAAGAGACCTAGCCTATACATGCCTTAATTTCAAAAGGAGCATAACTTATAAGATACCCAATTTTTGGTGATAGTATAATTGACTTCGACGAGGATTCCCGAGCTCGAGCTTTGACTTTAAGGATCTATAAAACAATACAACCACGCAACATGTAAGCTTCAATAGCTTAGTAAGTTATAAGCAAGCAGATGAAATGTACGAATATTTCCTTTCATCAATATTCTTTTCAATTACAATCTACATATCAATTAGTTAATGATATCAACAATTACTCTAGGTTAGCATTCCTCAATCTCATGCTCATTAAATCACCAGACAAAATAATTATCTTTTCATATGCTACCTACTCTTATCGAAATATCCTACTTAATTATACACCAAGGTAATAATCCATTTATCCAATAAGAACATACCTGACACCTTTATTTACCCTTCTAAGTGTCTTTTCTCTTAAGAAAATCCGATAGCCGCACACGCAGTGCTATTCAATCGATCTCGCACACACAGTGCTCGGTGATTAAGTCCGCACACACAGTGCTATTCAACCGATCTCGCACACACAGTGCTCGGTGATTAAGTCTGCACACACAGTGCTATTCAACCGATCTCGCACACACAGTGCTCGGTGATTAAGTCCGCACACACAGTGCTATTCAACCGATCTCGCACACACAGTGTGCTTGGTGATTAAGTCCTTCTCCTCTTGAGCATATCATATACTTTCATATCAAGTTTGTATACACGTAACATATCCATATATGCAAATCAAACAACTTTTCTTCCAATTACTACTCTTTCTATCAACTATGCTCATATATGCACATAACTAAATATTCCATGATCATTCTACTATACCTCAAGATTTGCTTTAACTTATACTCCATTCACTTTAAATCATTTGATCTTAATACATTAATTGAATACATGCTTCAATTCACATTCGGCTTTCACATGATTTATATTCCACACCATTTGACATTCGGCAATCTATATGTAATTACATCAATAATTACATGCATATACAATTTATACAAATTCCAAGTACTCAAAGAATTATATAATTCAACACATATATATAATAGTATATCATTCGGCATCTACCATTAAAAATATCATGGTGCATTCGGCATTTGTATATTCTTACATCGAATTTAATCGAAAATATATACGAAAAATTTAGTACTAATTATTTTAAAACACATCACTTATAACTTACCTCGGAAGTCTGCAAAAATTCAGGTTCCCGACTACTCAATCAATTTAGATTTTCCCCGCTCCACTCCGGTTTCTTTTTGCTCTTGGTCTAAAAAAATTTCAATTTAACTTATTTAATAACATTTCCATTCAATTTAGTATATAAGCACTTGATTTTTCAATTTACTATATTGCCCCCCAACATTTTTAAGGTTTATAACTTAGTCCTTGAAACTAACAATACAAAATATCATGAATTTGATTTCAACTATCAATAGCCGAATACTCTTAGTCCCCATACTAACTCTTTTCTTCAATTTATTTGCTATATCATCCTTTCAAAGATTTTCTTTAAAATAAAGTTCACCCGTATGCTAAGTTCCATCAAGGCTTCAAGGAAAATCTAGTTTATTTAACAAGCTTACCACCTATTCTATCATAAACCATACCAAAAATCAAAATTTCCTTTCATGGCAACATTCAAATTATACTACAAATTTCAAAATTCCAATTTTAGCTAAATGGATTTAAAGACCCCAACCTCAAACATGCTAGAATTAACAAAAACCAAGGTCATTTACTCACCTTATGGGAACATGCAATGACCGAATGGTGAGAACTCAAAACCCCCCTCTTGTTCTTTTTGTTTCGGTGTTAAAGAAGAAGATGATGATATTTTTCCCTCTTTTGTTCTTTATTTTCGATCACTCCCCAAGAAAGATGAACACTCTTTCTTTTCTTTTATTATTTTTCCTTTATTACTCAAATTATGAAATATAATAATACACCACTAACTAAAAACAGATAATATTTAATAAACATGTAATCATCATGCCGTCCACTACAAACAAAATAGGTTATTTGACATGCAAATCCTTTCTTTCAACCAACACTCAAATTAAACCCTTTTATATAATGAATGCTACTTTTATACTTTATCTATTTAATCCTTTCTCTCAATTCAAGCACATCAAGCAATAAAATTTGCACAATTCAACACACTCTTACTCAATATCACTACACACGAAAATAAAATAATATTATGAGATTTTTTTCCGGTTCGGATTCGTGGTCCCGAAACCACCGTTCTATTTAGGGTCGTAATTGGGCTGTTACAACTTCCCCCCTTTTAAGGAATTTTCATCCACGAAAATCTTACCGACGAATAAGTGTGGATAGCGTTCTTTCATTGATTCCTCTGTCTCCCAAGTTGCTTCCTCTATCTTGTGCTTATGCCACATAACTTTAACTAGCGATATTTTCTTATTTCGCAACTCTTTCACTTCATGAGCTAAGATGCGAATCGGTTGTTCTTCATAAGTTAAATCGGGCTGAATCTGGATTTCTGATGGACTAATCACGTGAGAAGGGTCAGATCGGTATCGTCTAAGCAGCGATACGTGGAAAACATTATGAATCTTGCCTAACTCGAATGGTAACCTCAATCTGTACGCAACCGGCCCAATTCGTTCGATAACCTCATATGGCCCTATAAATCTCGGGCTTAACTTTCTCTTACGGCCGAATCTGAGTATTTTCTTCCACAGTGAAACTTTCAAAAATACTCGATCTCCAATCTGGAATTCAATGTCCTTACGTTTCAAATCTGCGTAAGACTTTTGACGATCCGATGCCGCTTTCAAGTTATCACGAATTACTGCTACTTTCTGTTCGGTTTCTTTTATCAAATCAACCCCGTGTATCTTGTTTTCAGTGAGTTCGGTCCAGTACAAAGGCGTACGACATTTACGACCGTACAAAGCTTCATAGGGGGCCATTTTGATACTAGATTGAAAGCTATTATTATACGCAAATTCGATCAAAGGCAAGTATCGTTCCTACGTACCCTCAAACTCAAGAACGCAGCATCTCAACATATCCTCGAGTATCTGAATAACGCGTTCAGATTGACCATCCGACTGAGGGTGAAAAGCCGTACTGAAGTGTAATTTGGTACCTAAAGCATCCTGCAGTTTCTTCCAAAACCGCGATGTGAATCTCGGATCTCTATCTGATATAATAGAAATAGGTACTCCATGCAATCGTACGATCTGCGATATGTATAACTCTGCTAACTTATCAAGTGAGAAATCCGTACGTACCGGAAAAAAATGAGCCGATTTCGTTAATCTATCAATAATGACCCAGATTGAATCTTTCTTACTTGGCGTCAAAGGCAAACCCGATACAAAATCCATAGTGACTCGGTCCCACTTCCACTCAGGTATCATAATCGGCTGAAGTAGTCCCGATGGCACTTGATGTTCAGTTTTAACTTGTTGGCACACTAAACATTTCGACACATAGTCTGAGATGTCTCGCTTCATACCGTGCCACCAATAATGCTGTTTCAGATCGTTATACATTTTCGTGCTACCCGGATGAATCGACAATCTACCACTATGAGCTTCATTACAAATCTTTCTAATTAACTCAGGGTTCTTCGGCACACAAATCCTATTCTTGAACCGTAGACATCCTTCAGTATCTATCCGAAAGTCTGAATCCGCACACGAACCACAATGAGCTTTCTTTGATTTTAAAACATCATCAACTTCTTGAGCTTCTCGAATTTACTGCTCAAACAACGGTCTCGCTTTCAATTCAGCAATGATCGCACCATCCTCAGTAATAGCCATAACCGCATTCATCGCTCTTAAAGCAATTAGCGACTTTTGACTAAGTGCATCTGCAACCACGTTAGCCTTTCCCGGGTGATAATCAATCACAAGATCATAATCTTTCAACAATTCCAACCATCGTCGCTGTCTCAAATTCAAATCCTCTTGAGTCATTAAGTACTTTAGACTTTTATGATCCGAATAGATGTGGCATTTCTCACCGAAAAGATAGTGACGCCATATCTTCAAAGCGAAGACTATAGCGGCTAACTCAAGATCGTGCGTCGGGTAATTTCTCTCATGCGGTTTCAACTGTCTCGAGGCATAGGCTACGACTTTACCCTCCTACATCAATACACAACCGAGTCCATTTAAAGATGCATCACTAAAAATAACGAATTCCTTACCCGACTCTGGTTGAACGAGTACCGGGGCTTCCGTCAATAAAGTTTTCAGCTGATCGAAACTCTTCTGACACTTTTCGGACCACTCGAATTTAATGTCTTTTTGCAACAGTTTTGTCATCGGAGCTGCTATCATAGAAAACCCTTTCACGAAGCGCCTATAATATCCTGCAAGTCCCAGAAAACTACGAATCTCTGATATATTCCGTGGGGGTTTCCACTCAAGTATGGCTGAAACTTTACTCGGGTCAACCCGAACACCCGATGCTGAAATAACATGCCCCAGGAAGCTAACTTCATTTAACCAAAACTCACATTTGCTGAATTTCGCGTATAATTGTTTTTCACGCAAAATCTGTAGCACTAATCTCAAATGCTCTGCATGCTCGGTTTCGTCTCGGGAATAGATCAGTATGTCATCTATGAATACCACTACAAACCGATCTAGATACGGTCTGAATACTCGATTCATCAAATCCATAAAAATCGCAGGAGCATTAGTGAGCCCAAACGGCATCACCAAAAATTCATAATGACCGTATCTTGTCCAAAAGGCAGCCTTCGGTACATCTGATTCTCTAACTCGTAACTGGTAATATCCGGATCTCAGATCAATTTTCGAAAACACAGAGGCTCATTTCAGCTGATCGAATAAATCATCAATACGTGGCAATGGATATTTGTTCTTAACTGTCACCTTATTGAGTTGCCGATAATCGATGCACATTCTTAATGTTCCGTCCTTCTTCTTCACAAATAGAACGGGCGCACCCCAGGGAGAGAAACTCGGTCGGACAAAACCTCTATCCGTCAATTCTTGCAACTGAGTCTTTAATTCTTTTAATTCTGTAGGTGCCATTCTATACGGAGCTATCGAAATCGGGGTGGTCCCTGGCATAAGCTCAATGCTAAACTCTACATCATGAATAGGTGGCAATCCCGGCAATTCCTCCGGAAACACATCTGGGTATTCACAAACAACAGGCATAGATTCAATCTTCTTTTTCGTTACTTTGCTGTCAATTACATACGCCAGATAAGCTTCGCAACCCTTTCTCAAATACTGTCGAGCCAATATCGATGATATCACAGTTGGTAACCCATTCAAATCCGCAGATTCAATCCGAAGTATTTCATTATTCTGACACCTCAAATCAATAGTCTTTCGTCTACAATTCACTATTACATCGTGTGTGGTTAACCAATCCATACCGAGGATGATGTCAAACTCATCGAAAGGTAATAACATCAGTTCAGTCGGAAAACACATATCTCGAATCATCAAAGGACAGTTCTTGCACACTTTATCCACCAACACACATCGACCCAGGGGGTTTGAAACTCGAATTACAATCTCAGTAGACTCAACAGGTAGAGTCTTACTGGATACTAATGTTTCACACACATACGAATGAGTTGAGCCGGGATCAATCAAAGCAGTTACATTAGTATCAAAGAGAGTGAAAATACCAGTAATAACGTCTGGAGATGAGGCCTCCTCTCTCGTACGGATGGCATACGCTCTAGCCGGTACACGAGTATCTGATCGAATAACTGTATCTGTAGTCCCCCTCTGTGCACCACTCCTACCTCCCCCACTACGAGCTGGTCTGCCTCTAGCTGCAGTACCACTCGGTCTCGCGCTCGGAGTAGAACCCTTCTCAATAGTATCTGGGCAATCCCGAACGAAGTGATTTTGCGATCCACACTGATAACAAGTGCGATTAAAAGATTTACCCCAGCACTCACCAAAATGTCGTCTACCACACTGCTGACATTCAGGTTTGCTCGATCGAGCATTGCTGACACTAGCCACTGATGTAGCTCGAGAACTCACTGATGGCCGCTCTCGAATAGAAATCCCAGTATTGGTTTTGGATCGACCACCATCGTTCTTGAATTTCTTTGTTGCCATCTGTGAAAATATACTTGCGAATCTCTTCCGAAAATCTTTAGATTCAACCTCAGCTTTCCGTTTTTCTTTCCCCAGTTCTTCAGCTTTACTAGCTCTTTCAACTAGCACAACGAACTCATTAATCTCAAGAATGCCAACCAAAAGCTTTATGTCTTCATTCAAACCATCTTCAAATCTCCGGCACATGGTAGCCTCAGAAGATACACATTCACAGGCATAGCGACTAAGTCGCACAAATTTGCGTTCATATTCAGATACGGTCATACGACCCTGTTTGAGCTCGAGAAATTCTTTACGCTTGGAGTCTATGAACCGCTGACTTATGTACTTTTTTCGAAATTCTGTCTCAACGAAGTCCCAGGTAAATCTCTCTTTCGGAACAACTGACACGAGAGTATTCCACCAGTAGTAGGCAGAATCCCGTAATAAAGATATGGCACACTTCAAACACTCATCGGGTGTGCAAGACAGCTCATCAAAGACACGGACAGTATTATCGAGCCAAAATTTAGCTCTCTCGACATCATCACCATCCTCGGATCTAAATTCTGGAGCTCCGTGCTTTCGTATACGATCAACAGGAGGTTTAGTTACTCTTTTAGGATTGGCAACTGGGTGTACGGTTGGTATTACCGGGGGAATATTCAGATTCAGGGGTGGTTGAACAGTCGAATTGGTTCGTATGTAATGACTGAACCAATCGTTCATCATGCTATAGAAGGCATGTCTAACCCCCTTATCAGGATTACTCGTAGCCGGTCGAGATTCCTCTGGCACGGTCCCCTGCGTGGGAATGGGCGCCACACTCTCGACATCCTCAGCTGCAGCTCGTTCAGAATCGGGATCCATACTATATAAGAAGTGAACACATTTCACTGTCAGAAGTCATTATACTATCACATTATAAAATATGGCATGTATAGCTAGACTCTCACGCGCTACGTTAGTCCGAGAACCGACTAAACCGTAGCTCTGATACCAATAAAATGTAACACATTATTGAACATGCATTTGATCCTATATTCATTCAAGTCATAGATAACCATCTATGCTAATACATGCATGGATCAAAATATAATTTCCCTAAATCACAACACATTCGGCCATGGACAAAATAAGCATGCATTCTCACTCGTTCATACGATTATCATTCGTTTTATATTCAAATTTTAACTATACCTTTACCATGTATACCCATTATGCTCGGACAACACTTCTTAACAATTTCAAAGTCACTTATCTCATTAGGTAGTATAACATACTTATTTAACCTTTGAAATCCTAACAAAAACTTGTTCAATCACTCAAGGAGATGATCAAAATCTATACACAAGGACCAACACCATTCCGAATTTCCTATGAAAAATCAATATGAATATGCTTCTTACTAACTCACCTGATGTATATGCATACATTATGTACCATATGTATATATAGTAAAATATCTCTATGTTATAAACAAATCATTTCTAGAAATCCCAACTAACACTTACATAACATTAAAACTACTATGTATCTTACAAATCATACACATGCAAGTAAGTATATTAGTAATGAAAGTTTAAAAACCCAAATCATATTATACACTACATAATATATAAAATTCATGCATTCCATAACCGCACAATATTTAGTATGTAATGATTTTATAAGTTAAGATATCATTTAATAATTCAAACATTCATACCACGGCACCAAATTCAAAAGAGCTAGATCGTATCTAATCGTGAAAGTATAGCCATATTCGCATGGCATATATACAAGTTTATAATGATCAAATATACAAAAGAGACCTAGCCTATACATGCCTTAATTTCAAAAGGAGCATAACTTATAAGATACCCAATTTTTGGTGATAGTATAATTGACTTCGACGAGGATTCCCAAGCTCGAGCTTTGACTTTAAGGATCTATAAAACAATACAACCACGCAACATGTAAGCTTCAATAGCTTAGTAAGTTATAAGCAAGCAGATGAAAAGTACGAATATTTCCTTTCATCAATATTCTTTTCAATTACAATCTACATATCAATTAGTTAATGATATCAACAATTACTCTAGGTTAGCATTCCTCAATCTCATGCTCATTAAATCACCAGACAAAATAATTATCTTTTCATATGCTACCTACTCTTATCGAAATATCCTACTTAATTATACACCAAGGTAATAATCCATTTATCCAATAAGAACATACCTGACACCTTTATTTACCCTTCTAAGTGTCTTTTCTCTTAAGAAAATCCGATAGCCGCACACGCAGTGCTATTCAATCGATCTCGCACACACAGTGCTCGGTGATTAAGTTCGCACACACAGTGCTATTCAACCGATCTCGTACACACAGTGCTCGGTGATTAAGTCCGCACACACAGTGCTATTCAACCGATCTCGCACACACAGTGCTCGGTGATTAAGTCCGCACACACAGTGCTATTCAACTGATCTCGCACACACAGTGCTCGGTGATTAAGTCCGCACACACAGTGCTATTCAACCGATCTCCCACACACAGTGCTCGGTGATTAAGTCCGCACACACAGTGCTATTCAACCGATCTCGCACACACAGTGCTCGGTGATTAAGTCCTTCTCCTCTTGAGCATATCATATACTTTCATATCAAGTTTGTATACACGTAACATATCCATATATGCAAATCAAACAATTTTTCTTCCAATTACTACTCTTTCTATCAACTATGCTCATATATGCACATAACTAAATATTCCATGATCATTCTACTATACCTCAAGATTTGCTTTAACTTATACTCCATTCACTTTAAATCATTTGATCTTAATACATTAATTGAATACATGCTTCAATTCACATTCGGCTTTCACATGATTTATATTCCACACCATTTGACATTCGACAATCTATATGTAATTACATCAATAATTACATGCATATACAATTTATACAAATTCCAAGTACTCAAAGAATTATATAATTCAACACATATATATAATAGTATATCATTCGGCATCTACCATTAAAAATATCATGGTGCATTCGGCATTTGTATATTCTTACATCGAATTTAATCGAAAATATATACGAAAAATTTAGTACTAATTATTTTAAAACACATCACTTATAACTTACCTCGGAAGTCTGCAAAAATTCAGGTTCCCGACTACTCAATCAATTTAGATTTTCCCCGCTCCACTCCGGTTTCTTTTTGCTCTTGGTCTAAAAAAAATTTCAATTTAACTTATTTAATAACATTTCCATTCAATTTAGTATATAAGCACTTGATTTTTCAATTTACTATATTGCCCCCAACATTTTAAAGTTTATAACTTAGTCCTTGAAACTAACAATACAAAATATCATGAATTTGATTTCAACTATCAATAACCGAATACTCCTAGTCCCCATACTAACTCTTTTCTTCAATTTATTTGCTATATCATCTTTTCAAAGATTTTCTTTAAAATAAAGTTCACCCGTATGCTAAGTTCCATCAAGGCTTCAAGGAAAATCTAGTTTATTTAACAAGCTTACCACCTATTCTATCATAAACCATACCAAAAATCAAAATTTCCTTTCATGGCAACATTCAAATTATACTACAAATTTCAAAATTCCAATTTTAGCTAAATGGATTTAAAGACCCCAACCTCAAACATGCTAGAATTAACAAAAACCAAGGTCATTTACTCACCTTATGGGAACATGCAATGACCGAATGGTGAGAACTCAAAACCCCCCTCTTGTTCTTTTTGTTTCGGTGTTAAAGAAGAAGAAGATGATATTTTCCCCTCTTTTGTTCTTTATTTTCGGTCACTCCCCAAGAAAGATGAACACTCTTTCTTTTCTTTTATTATTTTTCCTTTATTACTCAAATTATGAAATATAATAATACACCACTAACTAAAAACAAATAATATTTAATAAACATGTAATCATCATGCCGTCCACTACAAACAAAATAGGTTATTTGACATGCAAATCCTTTCTTTCAACCAACACTCAAATTAAACCCTTTTATATAATGAATGCTACTTTTATACTTTATCTATTTAATCCTTTGTCTCAATTCAAGCACATCAAGCAAAAAAATTTGCACAATTCAACACACTCTTACTCAATATCACTACACACGAAAATAAAATAATATTATGAGATTTTTTTCCGGTTCGGATTCGTGGTCCCGAAACCACCGTTCCATTTAGGGTCGTAATTGGGCTGTTACATTGATAGTTAAATAGGACTATTTTGTAAAGTGATTTTTGTTAATTGTAAAGTTTAAGGACTAAGTTGTTAAAATTGTAAAATAACATGAAAATCTTGTTATAAAGTGGTAAATGTAGGCTTTTTGGGGACCAAATAGAATTCAACACAAGGTTTTTGGGTTAATTTGTGATAATTATGAGATTTTGGTTTTAGGGACTAAATTGAATAAAAGGTAAAAGTTTTGGGGTAAATGTGTAAAATTTCATTAAATGGTTAATTGCATGAATTTAAGTGTTTTAAGATGTTTAAATTGGTTAATTGAATTAAAATATTATATTTAGATCAAGAAACAGATTAGTTGATTAATAAATGCGGGAAAGGAAAAGTCATCGAGTAGTCATCATCGTGTGTCGTTAGCAATCATATTTTGGTATTAATTTTATAATGATATAATTTGTTAATTTTTTGGTTATATGGAATTGGATGACATCATGATCTATTGAAATGTAATGAAAAGAAAAGATTATGGTTTGAAAGATAAGGTTTGAATATGAAAAGATCTCTGAAAAATAGGATAAGCCCGTTTGAACTTAGTGAATAGCCAGAATACAAATGGCATGTCATTAGGGCGTAGCAGGCATTAGTTTTCGGTGATTTCAGTAGTAGGAACATTGTGCCGGTGTATATTTAGTAGGCATTAGTTGCCGGTGATTTCAATAACAAGCACTCTATGCCGGTGTTATATTTAGTAGGTACTATGTACCGGTGATGGATACCGTACCAATGGCTTGAGGTCCTGCATGTGTTGTAGATTCTCTGAAGCTTGTGTGAACAACATCGTGTATCGGTTAATTTCCTAATGTTAGTGTGTATGGGCATTACCCCTCCCGTGTATCCAAAGTTGATTTACTATTGTTCTTCGAGCAAAATAGTTAACTATCAAAAGGAAAATGGAATGAGATGATGTAACACCCTAACCCGTCTCCATCGCTGAATTAAGGTTACGAGATATTACTATAGTTTACGAATCTAATGACAACATAAAACCATTCAAATATTAATTTAAATATCAAATATTCAAAACCGATCTTTATTCATAACATATATACGAATACGAGCCTTAAATCGAGCTTATGGAACTCTAAAATCAGTTTGGAAACAAATAGGGACTAATCTGAAACAAAACAAAAAATATGATAAAAACTGAAAACAGGGGTCACACGGCTGTGTAACAGAGCCCAGACCGTGTGGTTCAAAGACATGGCTGTGTGGCCAACCGTGTGACGGAGCCTAGACTGTGTAATTCAAGGTCACATGACCATGTCACTAGGTCGTGTAATAGCCTGATGCCGTGTGGAAAAACCTGCACCTAAAAATCAATAAGACACATGGCTGTGTAGGATGACCATGTATGACACGCGGCCGTGTGACAGACCGTGTCACAAGCCATGTGTACCTAAAAATGCATTCAAAATCAAACAATTTCAAACCAAAACCCTTAGGCCACAAGTCATACCATTGCCATCCCTTAAACCTACCTAAAATACATTAAAACAAGCCAAAATATGCCAAATACCATTCAACCTATGTGCCTAACCAATATGCCCTCGTTGGCACCACAACTCAAACATTAAAACATAATTCATTCAAATACAACTACTTAGCATTTCATACTTATTCAATTATCAAATATACTTCATTTATCATGGCCAAAATCATCAACCTAGGTTTACCAAGTTACCTAAGCATTTGTATCAAATCAACCATTCCAAATCAATCATTCAAAATGCATTTAAAACCAAAAACATACCATTGCAATCACACACCACAACCAACCAAAATACTAATTGATATTTACATCAATATACACATTTCATACTTTAAATGACACAAAACATATCCATAATGCTTATAACATATATAAACAACATCCTAATTACATGCCACTTATAATCGGACCAAAATGAACAATTAGTTACCAAATAAGTCGCCAAATGGTTTGATCTCCAAAACCAATCCAAACGACAGCTTGTATCCAATGATCTACAAGGAAGAAAAACCAAAACTAGGTAAGATTGCGGAAGCTTAGTAAGTTTGTAATAAACTTAAACTTTAACTTTAGCTTACCGTAAATGATGTCATTTAAATATTTTACAAGATAATTCAATATCATGGTTATGAGTTCATTAATTACCTATACATAGCACAAGTCTCACAAGGTCTGTGAGTTCATATATGAAACATGTAACTTTATCATGTTATCAAACATATACATGAAAAAGCACATTTGGTACATAAACCAACCATCGCATATTCATTTAGCATTTCACATCTTCATTTCAAGTATTTATTCCAAATATCCATTTTCACATATCTATATCCATATAAGTATTTCGCATAGACACCTCATATAACTATTTCATATATCTATTTTCATATAAACATTTCGAATATCCATTTCATATTACCATTTCTGTTTACTCATTTTCCACCCGATGAACCATAATGAAATAACGTTGGATACGTGGGAACAATGCTTACACAAAGTGTGACTATAACTGTAAATGCTCACACGAGCTGTGGAATGGGCCTGATCACACTAGCTGTGGGTCAGGATGTTAGGCTACACGATGCTGCTCATACGACTTGTGGAGAATCCGCAACAAATGCATGACCTCAGCCATCGGTAGGACATCCAAGACCAGCACCTGAACCTGTAATAACCCTAATGAAATTTCATTTGTATCCTAAGCATTCACAAGGTTCATACGGGCCACATTACATATCCAAATCATTTAACTTTATTCACATTACAGGAACTCATCCATATAGTTTACTGTTTTAGACATAATCATCAACTTAGCTAACTTTGCAATTTATTCCAATTCATTATTTTCCATATATATGCATCAATTAATTTCATTCATGACATATATAATATTTAGTAAATAATCAAAAACAACAATTAAATAGTTTAATCAACATATGGACTTACCTAATAAAAAACGGTTATGAACACAACTCTGCTAACTTTCTTTTCCCGCGATTAATGTCTAGTTGACTCGTTTCTTGATCTAAATATAATAATTTAATTCAATTATCCAATTCAGATAATTTTAAACACTAAAATTTGACCTTTATCTATATTTTACACTTTTACCCTAAACTTTTACTTTTTATTCAATTTAGTCCCTAAATTCGAAACTTTCAATTCAATCACAATTTAATCCAAAAAAAGCCATCTAAATTTTCTATAATCCCCTTACAGCCCATATTTATCATATTTTAAAATATATTTCATGTAACTTTACTATTTTAACAACTTAGTCCTTAAACTTTAAAATTAACCAAAATCACTTTAATAGTCATATTTAACCACGAAGCTTATAAATCTATCATTAAAATTCAAAAACATCACAAATTCATCCATGGCATAACTTAAAACATTTTATAGTTTTACAAATTAGTCCCTAGGTTAGCTAGATTAAGCTACAACGATCTTAAAAACATAAAATTTACGAAAAGCCGATTAAAAAAATGCTTACATGCAAGAGAGATAAGTTGGCCGAATGTTTGTTGTTGTTCTTCCTTTAGCAACCAGCTTGAAGATGAAAGAAATGGTGAAATGTCTTTCTTTTCTTTTTCTTTTACAAATTGAAACATGGTTTTAATTATAATATTATTAAATAATATTAAAACTCAATATATGTCAAGCATTATGGGCAACAACTGTACCACTATATTAATTATGGCTAAATTGCCATTTAAATCCATTAAATTATGTTTTTACACTCAATTAACCCTTATTAGCTTATAGAGATTAACTTTTCCAAATTTTACGATTTAGTCCTTTTTACTTAATTAACTATCTAAACATCAAAATTTCTGAACCAAACTTCAATGTAACTAAATAATCACTATTAAATATTTATGGGCTTGGTTTACAAAAATGAGGCCCCAAAACCTCATTTTCTAAAATCACTTGACTTTAGGGACAAACTACTTGAACTTAACTATTCATTCAAATAACAAAAATTATCAAATCAAAATTTATTATAATACTATATTTGATTCGCAAATATTAATATTTACGGATTCACTTGTCAGGTTTGTGGCCCCGAAACCACTGTTTCCAGCACCACTGAAAAATGGGCTGTTACAACTCACCCCTTTAAAAAATTTCATCCTAAAAAATTTTCACCTGAAAATTGTTTCGATTATTGTGTTCTGAAAGGCTCTTTGATTTTCCAAATAATATTTGTCCCAACTAGCTTGTTCTTGCTTCATTCTGACCAGTATAATGAAGTTCTACATTTTTGTCCGTAAAAAGCTTCAAATGATATAATCTAATACATAATTGATAGCTATTATTATACAACTAATTTGTCAAAATGTGACTGAAAAGAAACCCGATTCACCAGATCCTCAAATACTGCAGGGGTATTATTTAATACGAAAGACACAACTAAAAACTCGTAGTGTTCGTAACGGGTTCTGAACGTTGTTTTCGATACATCTACATCTTTAACTCGCAATTGATAGTAGTCGGATCTGAGGTCAATCTTCAAAAACATTATGGTACCTTTCTGCTGTTTGAATAAAACGCCAATACAAGACAATGGATATTTATTCTTTAACGTGACTTTATTCAATGATCAATAATCTATACACTAAACATGACCCATCTTTCTTTTCCACAAACAGAACAGGTGCACCTTAAAGTGACATACTCGGTCAAATAAAGCCTTTGTCAATTAATTCTTGCAACTCAACTTTTAATTCTTTTATTTTTTGTTGGATCCATTCTGTACGGAGCAATCGAGATCGGAGCAATCCCTGACACAAATTCTTATCAAATTTCATTTCTGATACTCTAAAATCAAATATATAAGTTAAAAAATATGACAACATTTTTGGATAAATTTCTATGCGGATATTGCTGAAATCATATTTGAAACACAATCATACTTAATAGATTCAACATAATTTACTTCACCATTCTGACATCTCAAACCAATTCATTTTTGTTTACAATTCACTATAGTATCAAATATATTCAACCAATTCATCCCCAGAATAACGTTAAATTCATCAAAATATAGTAACATCAAATCAACAAGAAAGTCATAACCCTGAATTTTCAGTGGACACTAATTGCAAACCAGATTGACTATGACACTTTGACCTAAAGGGTTCGTTACTTTAACAACATATTCAGTTGACTTAACCGATAAAGTCTTTTTCGTTACTAACATGGCATATATATATAAATGTCTCAAACCAGAGTCAATTAATGTATATAATGTAATATCAATGATAGAAAAGGTACCAGTAATAACATCAAGAGTTGAAGCGTCCTCATATGCACATATCGCATAAGCTTTGGCAGGAGCTTGAGCTTTAGATCGAACCATTGTGTCTTTTATTCCGTTCTAGTGGCTCTTGTTGTGCCACAAATTTTTGGTCGTCTGCCTCTCGTAGAAGTAACCATAGGTTTTGCATTCAGTTCTCTATTTAACTTAGTTTGATTCAGGCAATCTTTCTTGAAATGATTGTGTAACAGCCCGGTTTATACCCTAGTCGGAACAGTGGTTTCGGGACCACAAATCCAAGTTAGAAAAATATTTTAATATTATTTTTTGAGTTTACAATATGTGATTAAGTATGTGTGAAATTTTAGTGAGTTAATATTATCGTTTGTGTGCTTAATTTTTAAAAAAGGACAAAATTGTAGAAAATGTGAAAGTAGCTTTCTATTTAATTAAGTGTCGAATTGATGTGTCTTTATAATTAAGGGGTCCTTATGTTGTTAATATGCCATTAACTTGGTAAATGGACATTAATAGCCTTAATGTTAATGTTTTATATGTTTATTAATCATGGATATTTTGGTAATTGATGTATTATTATGAATTAAAATAAAACAAACATGAAAATATGGCCATTATCATCTATTTTGCACCGAATTTGAAGAAAGAAATAAGGTTCTTAAGCTTTCAAGCATTCGGCACTAATCTTAGTCAATTAGGTATGTGTTTTTGATCCATTTTTGATGATTTCTATGTTTTTGTGATCGTTGTTAAGTATTCTAGCTAGCCCATGTCATGATTTTTGAAAATTTTAGTGATTTTTAAAAGTTCCATTGATGAATATTCAAGCTTTATGTTGATTATTGAGGGAAAAATGAAAGATAAATATTGGGTTTACATGTTTTGTATTGTGATTTTTGATGAATTTAATTATTGTGGACTAAATTATGAAAATGAGAAATTGAAGGGCTAAAATGTGAAATAAATGAAAGATATGGACTGCTAAGGACTAGAATGATATTCGGCCATGCTTGGGTGAAATGAAATTTTATGTGTTTGGTGTTGTTTTGAAATAAGGACTTAAATGTCAAAAATGTAAAATTATAGGGGCTAAAGTGTAAAATGCCCTAAATATGTGTAAATGGATTGAATTGAATGACTTCTGATTGAATGGATGCTGGTGATTAGGGTCGCCCTGAATGACTTGGTGAATAAAAGAGTTAATTTTGAATGTGTATAGATCAAGAACCAAAGAAAACAGAATTAGATCGGGGGAAATCGAAAGTAGTTGAATAGCCGTTCGTTTCCGTTCTTTCTAGGACGAGGTAAGTCTATATGCAAATAAATACGTTTGAATTGAATTATTATTGCTTATATGTTAATGAAATGTGATGAATGGCCATTGGAGCTGAATATGTGAAATTCAAGAAAATTTCGATAATGTGATGACGTCCGAAAAGCCCCGTACGAACCATAGGAATAGTTAGGATACATATGTCATGACATAGGATTCCGATATGAGTTATCGTGTAAGACCATGTTTGGTACGTTGGCATCAATTTGTGATTTACGTGTAAGACCATGTCTGGGACATCGGCATCGTATTTGATTTCGTGTAAGACCCTGTCTGGGACAGTGGCATCGATATTGATTACATGTAAGACCACGTCTGGGATGTTGACATTGTACGAGCTTTCTGAGCTATTCGAGTATCCTGTTTGATTCTGAACGGTTCAACGGGCATTCTGAGAAATGAATGAGTATACGAATGTGTATCCAAATTCCGATACGTATGTATATATATTAAATTTGGCAATGAAAGGTATGTATGTATATGGTCATTTGATATGTGAGCTATATTACATGATATGTGACTATGAGCAAGTGAACATGATCAATTGAGATATAAGAGAAATATGACTTGTGATTGTGTTATGCCATGAACCATATGTATGAAATGGTTTATAATTGTCCTATGTGATAAGTTTATTTGTATATGGCTTACTAAGCTTTTGAAAGCTTACTTTTTGTGTGTTTGCATTGTTTTATAGATTATCGAAGCTACTGGGAGCTCGGGGATCGTCGAGGATCATCACCACACTATCGAATTTTATTTTGGTACCTTTTGGAAGTGTAAATGTTAAAAGTATGGCATGTATAGGCTAGGACTAGTGTGATATGTTTTGAGATATGCATTTTATAGCCATGTGATATGGCTTGCTTGTGGAAGAAATTATGGTTTAAATGGTGTATGTTTTGTGCTTGAAATTGGCTGGAAATGTGCATATTTGTTGCTTGTTTGATGCTTGTAGGGAGGACCCAAATTGGGTGGCAAATTGGACTTGTAAATGGCCTATTTTGTGCCCACACGGGTAGGGTTATGGGCGTGTGTCTCTTTCGTGTTGCTCGAGGGCCACTTCGAAGTGAGCCTAGGCAGAGCACACGTTCGAGCACACGGGCGTGTGAGGCCAATTCAAATAGGTACACATGCTAGACACACAGGCATGTGACTGACCGTGTGATGAAGTCAGTAGCCTCCCTAATTTTCACACGGGCGTGTCTTGTGGCCGTGTGGACAAGTCAGTATGTATGCCCTGTTTTGTCAAGGCCTGGACATACGGGGGTGTGTAAGCCGTGTGAGGCATACGACCTTCCCACACGGGCGTGTATCCTCTATAACTTTGAAAAATGTTTAAGTTTTAGAAAAATTTATATGTGTTCGGTTTAGTCCCGACCCCTTCCCAATGCATGTTTAAGGTCTCGTAGACCTTCTAAAGGGACTCTATGTCTATATTTCGCTATGGAATGTTTGTAAATATTTGATGTTAGTGAAATGTTTGTGATATGATCCGATATGTCCGGTAACGCCTCTTAACCTTAGTCCGACGACGGATACGGGTTAGGGGTGTTACAATTTGTTGGTATCAGAGCTACGGTTTAGTCGATTCTAGGACTAACGTAGCGTGTGTGAGTCTGGCTATACATGCTATATATACGAACTGTGATAGTGTGATGAATCCTGACAGATAAAATTTGTTTTCCGTATAGTAAATTGATCCCGAATGAGCCGTAGCTGTAACATCCCAAAAGTTAGGGGTTGTAATTTTTGCTCAATTTCATGTTGTGCTTGCTCAACGGGCTATCTGAGTGTATTTGGGGGCGCTATAGAGGCTTGGGTTCGAGTTTGAGCCTTGGTAAAATTTTGGTTTTTGATCCTAAAAGTGGAGAGGGCTTTTGGCAATAGGGTTCAAGTATATTTGTGTGCGTTTATGTAACACAAGATGAGTTTGTAGCTCAGTGGTGGTGGCGTCTTTGGGAAGGCTTGGAGAGTGGGGTTCGAATCCCACAAGCTGCAAATGGAAGCTTTTATTTTATGACTTGAGAGGGGAGGAAGTAGAGTTCAGATCGAACTCTGCAAGGGGAGTTGGAGACTGGGTCAAATGTTTCAAATGGAGGAAGGAGAGAAAAATTAGGAGGAAAGTATGGAGAGAATCAAGGGATAGAGGAGTGGGCAAGTGTTGGCCGAATGTGGGGAAGTGGTGATAGGCAATTTCGGCCAAGGGAGGTCTTTTGGGATGTGCATTTTCGGTTTGTGAGGAGAAGTGCCGAATCTTTTCTTTGATTTTTTTCTTGGGGAAGTGTTATCATTTGAGCACTTTTGGACGTTTCAAGTCGTTTTCTTTTCATTGTGGACCTTTGTCGAATTCACTCTTTTACATTTTTCTTTCTCATTCATTTCTCTTGCTAATTGCAGAAACCACTCTTCTTCATCTTTTCTTTCTCTTTCATTTCTTTTGCAAATTGCCGAGTTGATAAGCCCTTCACCTTCTTTTCTTTTCTCTTCACACTATTCTTTTCTCTCTGGCCGAATACAACACTATCTCTATCTCTTATTATTTTTCCCCTCCCTGCAAAGCATAAGCCGAAACACTTGAACCTTGACTCTTTTTGTGTAGGCTGAATCTAGGAGGGACTAAGCATATCCTTCTTTCTGTTCATTCAGCCTTCGAATCTTGGAAAGTGATTGGTAAGTGTGACTATAGCCGAATATGGGGTTGGTGTTCTTCTTGTTTCGTTATGTTTTCCTTTAGCCGAAAAGGCTTTCATCCCAGTTACCATGGTGATGGTTATCGTTAACACCTTCTTTTTCATCGAATGATACTAGGGACTTGTCATTCTTAGCCAAAGTCTAGGGGCCGGTTATCCTTCCCTTGCAGGAGATATCTTGTTTGGTGGTAAGTAACATAGATTGATATAATGGTTTCAATTTTGTGGAGATGACTTAGCAAGGGTTGAAGCTAATTGACTGGAACTATTGTTTTCATAGGTGCTTAATCGTGGGAGCCTCAACTTACAACCCATAACAGGTGTGTAATCTCACACCTCCGTTTAATCCGCTATTGTTGTGATCTATGAATCGGCTAAAAGCTAAAATACCGAAAAGTCAAAATACCGGCAATTGAGATCTCCCGAGCGTGTGAGTGCTCGTAGAGGTAAACCGAGCCACTAGTGATGGCGATAGACCGTTGAGAGTTTCACAAACTCTCTCATGGAACTAAGGCCGTAATGGGCCTTGTTGAGCCGAAGCGGGCTTAGTGGGCCCAATGGGTTAACGGGCCCACATGAGCGAAATCATTGGTAAGTACCGAATGATTGATGTGACTACAAAGTCCACAGAACCAAGACCGAAAATGATCTGAATGGGCCACACGAGCGTGTGGGCCCGTTTGGGCTGGAATTGGATATTAGGCCCAATTACACCGTAGTGACCCAAAAGGGAACCTGTGTCGCTCGAGGCGACAGTGGGCCTCCAGAAAGGCCGTTAAATGGTAAATTACCGAAAAACCTCAGTGGGTAAATTATCGAATCACCCTTAATGGATAAGTTACCGAAATAACCTCGATGGGTAAATTACCGAAATACCCCTAAGGGGTGAAAATGCCGTTTTACCCCTAAACGATGAAATGACCGTTATGCTCTTAGTGGTAGTCTAAATATTGTTTATGTGATGTTATGTATCTGTTTATGGTCGTATTATATTGCATACATATGATATTGCATTGGGTTGGGCTTGCTGATTGGAGGAAGTACCGTTCTAGTGGCTCTGCCACATACCGTTCTAGTGGCATCGCCACATACCGTTACAGTGGCTTCGCCACGTATGCTTTATTTAGTGGCTCAGCCACATATACCGTTATTAGCAAAATTTGCATTATTGGAGAGTTTTGGCTGGGTGGGTTGACATGGTCCCCACATGGTGTGTTGGTTGGTACGGGTGGAGAGTTAGTTGGCTGGATAGGATTGGGGTGGGCACATATCCATTTGCATTGGGATGATTGGGGTTTAGGCCCGACTTGCTACCAAATAGGGCTCAGGCCCAGACCGACACCGTATGGGCTCGGGCCCAGATTATGACCGTTATAGGGGTTTACACACTGAGTTCTCGTAACTCACCCCTTTTCTTTTAACCGCAAGGTAGTAATCCCAGCGTTAGAGGATTTGGAGTCATGAGGACTCGATGGTGACATATACGCCGGATTTGTTAATAAACAGAATTTAGTAATTTTGGGTTTACTTTATTTTATATTAGTTTAGGTTAATAATTTATGTAATATGGCCATTGGAATTTTCTTTTAACTTTCATTTGGCAAGCATTTTAGTTATGAACTGCCAAACAATTGAACACAGATTTTTAAAACAATAACTTCTGTTTTCAAATATCACGTTTCTGCAACTTTGGAAGTTAGTCTTCTGCTACACACAACGTTTTGAAAATAATATTATGTTTCAAGGGAAATAACCTTGAGGAAATTTTGTTTTGATAAGCAACAAAATCTGGGGTTTTCAAATGGTAAAAAGTATTAAATCGAGGAAGGGGTTTTAAATGATCGTGTAGTTTAAAACAATCTTTTGATGTGACATGGCAAATTCGGCCGTAATGTCTAGGCTGGGTTTGGGGTGTTACAGTAGCTGACAATGTTGAAAGTAACACACCCGCTCCCGCTCAAGGGGCAGTGCCTCCTGATTCGAGAAATGTATCTAGTGACCACGAGGGAGAGGCAAAGCAAGCCTTCTTGCAAATGATGAATGAGTGGTTTACTCAGTATGTTAGAGCAAATCCGGTTGTTCCTCAACCTCCACCCTCGCAAGTTTCCGTAGCTCCCCAAGTTATAGATCTGATTCGTCTGAATAAACCTCCGGTTGATAAGATTAGAAAATATGGGGCTGAAGAATTCCGTGCTACTACTGATGATGATGCTGAGAGAGCCGAGTTCTGGCTTGACAATACGATTCGAGTATTTGATGAGTTGTCATGTACCCTTGATGAATGTGTTAAATGTGCCATTTCTTTGTTGAGAGATACAACTTACCAATGGTGGAAAACTCTGACTTCTGTTGTTCCGAGAGAACAAATTACCTGGGATTTCTTCCAGATGGAATTCTGAAAGAAATACATCAGGGAGAGATTTATAGATCAGAAACGCAAAGAGTTTCTTGAATTGAAACAGGGTCGTATGTCTGTTACAGAATACGAGCTAGAATTTGTGAGATTGAGCCAGTATGCACGAGAATGTGTCTTGACTGAGGAAATAATGTGTAAAAGGTTTGAAGACAGCTTGAATGAAGATATCCGTTTGTTAGTCAAAATTTTGGAAATAAAAGAATTCGTTGTGGTGGTTGACCGAGCGTGTAAAGATGAAGAACTCGAGAAAGAGAAAAGAAAAGCTGATTCAGAAGCTAGTGAGTTGCAAAAACAAAAAATGAGTAAGTCATATAAGTTGGCATCAAAGAAATTCTAAGATGATTATAGCCGTTCAAAGGCTAATGTGGGACATTCGAGTAGAGATTGTGCAAGATCACATTCGAGCTTCCGAGCTCCAGCTATTTCGATTGCAAGTGTTGGAAAAGTCAGATCTAAACGACTCGAGTGTAGGCATTGTGGTAAAAGACATCCGGGAAATTGTCATTTAAATGATCAAACTTGTTTCAAATGTGAATCCTTAGATCACTTTATCCGAGACTGTCCTGAGTCTGTTGAGCAAGAGATTGTACAGAATCCGAATTCGAATAAAGCTTCAGCTAAGGGTAGACCTCCTAGAAAAAGGAGAAATGTGAGTGGTAGCCAGAGAGCTACAAAAGATACAGCTGCGAGATCTGAGGCGAGAGCACCTGCCAGAGCTTATGCTATTCGCGCTCGCGAAGAAGCTTCGTCTTCAGACGTCATTACCGGTAGTTTTATTCTTTATGATACTTCAGTGATCGCATTGATAGATCCAGGGTCTACTTATTCATATATATGCATGAACTTAGTATCCAGTAAGACTTTGCCTATAGAGTCTACTGAATTTGTAATTAGAGTATCAAACCCCTTAGGCAAGTGTGTTCTGATTGACAAAGCGTGCAAGAATTTTCCGTTGATGCTTCGAGATATCTGTTTCCCGGCTGATCTAATGTTGTTACCCTTTGATGAGTTTGATATAATTCTGGGTATGGATTGGCTAACATTGAATGATGCTGTTGTGAATTGCAAACGGAAGACCATTGATTTGAGATGTCAGAATAATGAAATAATACGGAATGAGTCTAGTGATTTAAATGGGTTACCGGCCGTAATATCTTCGATGAAAGCTCTGGATTATGTGAAAAAGGGATGTGAAGCTTATCTTGCGTATGTGATTGATACGAAAGTGACAGAAAAAAAGTTGAATCTGTGCCAATTGTTTGTGAGTTTCCTGACGTATTTCTTGAAGAATTATCGGGATTACCTCCGATACGAGAAGTTGAGTTTGGCATTGAGTTAGTGCCGGGGACGACCCCTATCTTAATAGCACCGTATAGAATGACTCCGACAGAATTGGAAGAATTGAAGTCTCAGTTGCAAGAATTGACAGAAAGAGGTTTCGCACGACCAAGCTTTTTCCTTGGGGCGCTCCCATTCTGTTTGTGAAAAAGAAAGATGGCACGATGAGAATGTGCATTGATTACAGTCAGTTAAACTGTAACACCCCAAACCCGGCCCATGCGTTACGACCGGATCTGACATGTCACATAAATAAAACGTATTAAGAACTTGTAATTCGTACTAAAATAGGTATTATTTGGTTATAATTAAGAAAACCAGTTTGATTAAAAATATTCGATAAAAATACTACTAATTTCGAGAGGTTAATTGAAGAATTGATATTCAAATTCGTGATATTTTAAAATAGTGACTTTTGAAAATATTGTTGATAATCCGAAAGAGAATCCGAGTTAAATTATTTATAAATATGTTATAAAATCCTTTCGTTACTCAACTTTGGAAAATCGTTATTTATGATTTTAGAAAAATCCCCATTTAAAACAATTTAAGAAAAATAATAAATACGTCCAAACATAAAGCAAATTAAAGTTTATTCCAGAGGCCTTATTACAACTTTAAACCCAAAATAGTAAAAGTAATGAAATAAAGCGGAAAATGAAAATTTGCTAAAGTTCGAAAACACCATTTCTAAAGTATGGCCTCCACCGAGTCATCCATGGCCCAAGTCCACATCACTGAGCATTACCTGCAAGGATTGAGAAAAAAAAAGGGTGAGTTACTAGAACTCAGTGCATAATCTCCTTACCGTCATCCACTGGGCCTAAACCCGCATAGCATAATCTTGGGCCTAAGCCCATATAGCATATTCTTAGGTCGAAGCCCATTTACATAAAAATATTTATATGAAGTAAATGTATGCAACCCAACCCATCCATCCATCACACCCCCGACCAGCCAATCACACCTGTGGGGATCAAGTCAACCCACCCCGCTGCTCACCCCAAAATTGCAGCCAAGCTGCCAGAGTATAATATTTTTGAGGTCAAGCCACCAAAAACATAATTAAGCATAATAATAAATAGATTTGTGGCAATTCCACCAGGCTACACTGCTCTCCATACAATTTATCCCATCCCATGCAATATATGAAAATGTATCATACATAATAAAACAAAATATCCACATATATACAACATCCATTAATCTAGTGAATTAATTCGGTGAATCGACCCATTAAAGCACTTGATAGTTCGGCCCATTTAGGCATTATAGCAAATCGGCCCATAGGGGCATTTTGGTAAATCGGCCCATAGGGGCATTTTCATAAATCGACCCATAAGGGCATTTTCGTACCTTAACAAATTTTATACCGATTTTAACATATTTTAGAAATAATAATGTTTAAGCCAATTATTCGATTCATGCTATATTACGGATATTAGACTTGTAACACAACAACGATCTATTCTTCCAACATAATAGTGAATCACGAATCTAACGGGATTTCGGTGGGAGATTACACACTGATTACGGTAAGGACTAAACCTTCTTGATCGTCGGCACCTAAATCACCATTACACTCGATTAACCAACAAACGAGATTTTATTAATCCAAATCTAAATCAGACGATCTAATGAAATGCTTACCTTTAGTATCGTGAACGACCACGATTTGTCTATTCTCAGCGGATGATGGTCCACAACCAGGTGGGAAATCCCGAACCGCCGATACCGCCCTACGCTTGAACTTGGGAGTAGGAATCGCAATTCCACTCCCTTTTTGATCTCCTATCGATTTTCTTTTAACAACGCTACCACTTGCCTCCATTGAAAAAGTCTCGGTTAGAAAATACTATGATGAGTGTAAGTTGTTGTTTAGGGATAGGATTCGGCTTACCACTACTTCCGAAGAATCAACGAATAGAGAAGAACGAGCGATTAGTCCCTAGATAAACGTTTTAAACATAATCATCGATTCGTTTTAGAGGAATAACCATGTATTGAGAGATATCAGAATGAACCTTGAAGAAATCCATTACCTTAACGATAATAACTCCGACTTCCACCGATTGACTTAAGGCTAGAGATGATTCGGCAAGGATGTGATATACGGCCACCCACTAGTACACTTCGAAAAATAAGAGATGATCATGATTTGAGAGAGTAGGAGAAAATGATATTTCAGTTTAGAAACAAAATAGAACAACCGAATAGTGATGGACACATATTCGGCTAGGGAGAAAAGAAAATGAAAAGAGAAGAAAGAAACCACTTACCGATTCAATCAAAGAAGAGATTAAGGGTCAAAAGGTCCGGCTATGGAGAGAAATGAACAAGAAGGTTCGGCCACCAAAATATTGATTAAAGAAAGAGAAAGAAGGGTTGAAGAAATAATGAAAAAGAAAAGAAAAGATGGAGAAAGAGTGCTAGATAGTTTCGGCTAACAAAGGAAAAATGAGCAAGAATGGGTTGAGGGTTTCGGAAAAACGAGAGAGAAAGATGAATATAGGTGCTAGAGTGTTTCGGCCAAAACAAGGGAAAAAGAAGTTGGAAAAGAAAAGTACCCAAAATGCTAAAAGAAACCAAAACCTTTCATGCACAAATTTGCACAAAAAAAAAAAAACCATAAGAGAAAGAAAAATCGGCTCCCTAACTCCCCCTACCAAAACCGTGTACTTCATTCACTAAAAAGGTCATGGTTGACCAAAAATTCTATCCCAAGCACCTTCCAAATATTCGGCCAACATATCCCCCTTCTTACTCCTTTCCTTTACTTCTTTCCTTACTCTCCTCCTTACCTTATTTTCTTAGTCTTCTTTCCAACATTAGAAAAGTCTTCCTTTCCTTCTTTGATGCCATGGCCGACACTTACCATACAACACTTGAGAAGCTCAAAAATTTAAAATGCTAAAAGTTGCAATAGATGGGATTCGAACCCCTTCCCTCAATGCTCTCCACTTGACGCCACACCACTCCACCATGTGCTCCACTTGTGCTAGCAAAATACACATTTATTTCCTTAAGTGTTGATGCCACTTACCTTCTCTCCTTAAAGTGCTTAAACACAAAAATTTTGCTAAGGCCCAACTCAATCCCAAGTCTTCTTAGGCCCCCTAAACATACACAATTAACACTATCGACTAGCCTATCGCATGGTATAATGTAAAACATAAATTCTCGAATTTCAGGATGTTACAATTCTACCCCCTTAAAGAAATTTCAGCCTCGAAATTTACCTGATTAGAAGAGATGAGGATATTGCTACCGGATCGTGTCCTCTTGCTCCCATGTAGCTTCCTCTAATCCGTGATTACGCCATAATACTTTAACTAATGGAACTGACTTCTTTCTCAGCACCTTAATATCCCGATCTAAAATCTGCACTGGCTCTTCTTCAAAAGACAAGTCAGGTCTTATCTTAACTTCTTCCACTGGCACAACATGAGACGGATCCGAATGATAACGCCTTAACATCGAGACATGGAATACGCTATGTATCTAACTTAACTCCGGAGGTAACTCAAGCTGATAAGCCACTGGCCCAACACGCTTCAGTACACGGTATGGTCCGATGAACCTAGGGCTCAACTTACCCTTTCGTCCAAATCTTAAGATCTTTTTCCAAGGTGAGACCTTCAAAAAGACCTGATCACCCACAGAGAACTCTATCTCCTTCAACTTCGGATCCGCGTCGATTTACATGCGTCGAAAGCTTCTTTTAACCGTGCCCCAAATTACCTTAACTTTTCCTCCGTCTCGAGATCAACTCGGACCCAATAATCTGCCGCTCCCCATTTCGATCCGGCCAAGTAGAGTCGACACCTACGACCATACAACAACGCCTCGTAGGGTGCCATCTGGATGCTGGATTGATAGCTATTGTTGTATGCAAACTCTGCCAACGGTAGAAAATCTTCCCAACTACCCCTGAAGTCGATCACATAGCCCCTTAACATGTCTTCTAGAATCTGGATTACTCTCTCCGACTGACCATCAGTCTACGGATGAAATGCTGTACTGAAATTTAATCTTGTACCCAAATCTTCATGTAAAGCCTTCCAAAACCGTGATGTAAACCTAGGATCCCTGTCTGATATAATAGACACTGGTACCCCATGTAACCTCACGACTTCTGCTACATACAACTTGGCTAACTTCTACAACGAATAATCCGTACGAACAGCGAAATGAGCAGTCTTCGTTAACCGATCCACTGTAACCCATACTGAATCTTTCTTAGTAGGCGTTAAGGGTAACCCACTAACAAAGTCTATCGTTATCCTTTCCCATTTCCATAGTAGGATTTTTATCGGTTGTAACAACCCTGAAGGCAGTTGATGCTCCGCCTTCACCTGCTGACATGTCAAGCACTTACTCACAAAGTCAGTAACCTCCCGTTTTAATCCTGGCCACCAATACTGCTCACGAAGTTCTCGGTACATTTTGTTTCCTCCAGGGTGCATAGCATATGGGCTACTATGCGCCTCACGCAGAATCATTCGTCTCAATTCTGAATCCCTGGGCATACAAACTCTTCCGCGGAAACACAATACTCCATCACTATTTAATCCAAAATCCCCTATCTCACCACTTTCCACTTGCTGAAGTCGAGAACCCAACCTTTCATCTAACAACTACTTTTCCTTCATCTGGCTTACCCATGCCGGCTTCACTTGAGGTTCGGCTAACAGACTACCATCTTCATAAAGGTTGAGATGAACGAACATCGCTCTCAAATCCGATATCACCTTACGAATCAATGCATCTGCCACTAAGTTAGCTTTACCTAGGTGATACTCGATTGAGAAGTCATAATCCTTCAACAATTCTATCCACCTCCGCTGTCTTAAGTTCAACTCCTTTTGGGTAAGGAGGTACTTCAGACTCTTATGATCCGTATAGATAATCAACTTCTCCCCGTACAGATAGTGTCTCCAAATCTTTAGAGCAAACACCACTACAGCTAACTCCAAATCATGAGTGGGATAGTTTACCTCATGCGGCCTTAATTGACGAGATGCATATGCCACCACTTTTCCCCCTTGCATCAACACACATCCTAAGCCCGTGTGTGACGCATCACAATACACAATAAACTCTTTACCAACCTCAGGTTGAATCAATACTGGCGCTTCTGTCAGAATCTTCTTCAGTTTCTCAAAGCTCTCTTGCTTTGCTATCCGACCATACAAACGGTACTCCTTTACGCAATAGCTTAGTTAGGGTGCAAAGAATCAACGAAAATCCCTCAACGAATCGCTTGTAATACCCAAACAAACCTAGAAAACTCTAAATTTACGCTTATCGACTTTGGTGGCTTCCAATCCAATACTGACCTCGACCTTCCTGGGGATCAACTCTAATTCCTCTGCAGGACACAACATGCCCCAAAAGGTTACCTCCTTCACCCAAAATTCACGATTCTCGAATTTGGCATACACCGCTTCTCCTTAAAATCAGAATACGACTCGTAAATGCGAATCATGCTCTTCTTCAGTCTTTGAATACACCAAGATGTCATCTATGAATACCACCACAAACCGGTCTAGATAAGGTTGGAAGACTCGATTCATCATGTCCATAAATGCAGCTGGTGCATTCGTAAACCCGAACAGCATCACTAAGAACTCGTAATGCCCATAACGAGTTCGGAACACAGTCTTGTGAATATCCGCCTCCTTGACCTTAAACTGGTGATATCCCAATCTCAAGTCTATCTTCGAGAAAACTGAAGCTCCTCGCAGCTGATCGAACAGATCATCGGTCCTTGGTAACGGATACTTGTTCTTGATCGTCAACTTATTCAATTTCCTAAAATCGATGCACATACGCATCGATCCATCCTTTTTCTTAACGAATAAAACCGACGCTCCCCACGGTGACACACTTGGTCGAATAAATCCACGATCCACCAACTCCTGAATTTGAGCCTTAAGTTCCAAAAGCTCCTTCGGCGCCATTCTGTAAGGGGCAATGGACACCGGAGCCGTTCCTGGCAACAGCTCAATACCAAATTCCACTTTTCGGTCCGGAGGCAATCCTGAAAGCTCCTTGAGAAAGACGTCTGAAAACTCTTTCACCATTCTAACACTCTCAACCGACAACTATTTGGCATCCAAAGCACTGATAAAGGCTAAGAATGCTCCACACCCCTTTCGCACCAACGTCTCTGCCTTTAAAGCAGATACCACATTAGATAGATAGTTTCTTCTTTCACCTATCATCATCACTTCCTTATCCTTTGAAGTTCTTAATACCATCTGCTTTGCAGCACAGTCCAAATTCGCACGATGCTTAACCAACTAGTCCATGCCCAAAATAAGATCGAACTCGCCGAATGGCAGTTCCATCAAATCAGCCAGAAATACTTTCCCCTGGACTTCTAAGGGCACATCTCTAAATAACTTATTTACTACCACCGACTGTCTTAAAGGGCTAATTATAGTTGTTTCTCTAGCAGTAATCTCAGATCTAATATTAAAAGTTCCAGACACAGCACAAGCAACATACGAATGGGTGGATCCAATATCTATCAAAGTAGTAATAGGTACATCAGATATGAAGAACGTACCGGTTATAACGTCCGGTGCATCACCATCCTCTCGACGTCTGATCGCATAAACCAAACCTGGCTGCCTCGCCTCCGTGTTACCCCTATTACCGGTACCTCTACCCGGTGCACCCTGACCTCGTCCTACACCATTACCACCTCGACCTGGCCCACGGCCTCTCTGCGGCTATTGAGCGCCTCCTGCTGACTGCGCAAATCTATTACGAACTACCTGAGTCTGAGCAGGCTCTCGAGGGAAATCCTTAAACCGATAGTCTTTGGATCCACATCTGAAACAACCACCAGTTCTCTTCCAGCATTCACCCATGTAAAGTTTCCCACAATCCATGCAAGGCTGCAACTGATTGGTAGCAGCTAGAGCACCCACTCGAACTGGCCCCTCATTCCTGGGCCTTTTCTGAAATCCTCTAGCAGGACCTGAATACCCAGAGTCTCTCTTGTTCCTGCCCCTATCCTTGTCTCAATTTTGCCGTTACAAGTGTTTGACTTCTTCAGCTATCTTAGATTTTTCCACTAATGTAGCAAAATTCCTCTCCTTCTGTGGGGCTATCAATACCCGCAACTCATCACGTAACCCGTCCTCAAAATGCACACAGCGTTCATAATCAGTCGATACTATTCCCTGAGCATACCGAATCAGATGTAGAAACTCTGCCTCGTATGCTGCTACAGATTTACCTCCTTGGACCAGATTCAGGAATTCCTTTCTTCGGGCGTCTACATAACTAGCCCCGACATACTTTCCTTGAAATGCGGTCTTAAAGAATTCCCGTGTAATCTGATCACCTGAGTGCCTTCCTCAGTCATGCTGAGCCACCACCGATCGCCTCGCCTCTCGGTAATGACACAACCCCTTTCAGTTTCTGCTCAGCGGTGCAATCTAGATCGTCCATAATCCACTCTACCGCCTCAAGCCAGTACTCCGCTACACTAGGGGCTACACCCGAAATACCTCTAAAGACTTCAGCCCCATTCGATCTGAGTCACTCCGATATCGACCCACGAGCTGTCGACCCAGTTCTTGCCCTAATAACCTTTTCCAGTATCCGCATCATCGCTTGGGACAAAGCGTCATCCTCTCTCATTCGCTCATGTGACCCAGCTTCAGTCACTGGTGATGTAGGTGTGTCTATTTTCGGCATATGTCCCGATGCCTCAGATACAACTCTAGCACCTCGGCCTCGACCACGGCCACGTCTACCATGTCCACGTCCTCTAGCGCTCATGTTTGCTAAGTCGATTTAATCTGATTAAAAGTCTTATGAATCAGTATACTATTCAATGTTTATTAAACAATATTTTATAGAGTATAAGAAGTAAAGTTGTTTTCGCAAAACGTATCTAATGTCTCAATCTCTATAGTTTCAGCTCCTAAAGCTAAAAGTTCTAAAGTATTTCTATTTTGTGGAATTTTCTTTCCACAGTCATATCACAATAATAAAATGAAAATAAATACTTACTGACTTGGTGCCGGATGCTCATGGTGCCATACTTCCTCTAAAACATATATTTATAAATCAGCTTTCAAGCAGTTTTGGAAAACATTTTTGAACCCAAACCACAGCCGAGTTTTGCAACCTGGCTCTGATACCATAAGATGTAACACCCCAAACCCGGCCCATGCGTTACTTAATTCTGGATCGACATGTCACATAAATAAAACGTATTAAGAACTTGTAATTCATACTAAAATAGATATTATTTGGTTATAATTAAGAAAACCAGTTTGATTAAAAATATTCGATAAAAATACTACTAATCTCGAGAGGTTAATTGAAGAATTAATATTTAAATTCGTGATATTTTAAAACGGTGACTTTTGAAAATATTGTTGATAATCCGAAAGAGAATCCGAGTTAAATTATTTATAAATATGTTATAAAATCCTTTCGTTACTCAACTTTGGAAAACTGTTATTTATGATTTTAGAAAAATCCCCATTTAAAACAATTTAAGAAAAATAATAAATACGTCCAAACATAAAGCAAATTAAAGTTTATCCCAGAGGCCTTATTACAACTTTAAACCCAAAATAGTAAAAGTAATGAAATAAAGCGGAAAATGAAAATTTGCTAAAGTTCGAAAACACCATTTCTAAAGTATGGCCTCCACCGAGTCATCCATGGCCCAAGTCCACATCACTGAGCATTACCTGCAAGGATTGAGAAAAAAAAAAGGGTGAGTTACTAGAACTCAATGCATAATCTCCTTACCGTCATCCACAGGGCCTAAACCCGCATAGCATAATCTTGGGCCTAATCCCATATAGCATATTCTTAGGCCGAAGCCCATTTACATAAAAATATTTATATGAAGTAAATGTATGCAACCCAACCCATCCATCCATCACACCCCCGACCAGCCAATCACACCTGTGGGGATCAAGTCAACCCACCCCGCTGCTCACACCAAAATTGCAGCCAAGCTGCCAGAGTATAATATTTTTGTGGTCAAGCCACCAAAAACATAATTAAGCACAATAATAAATAGATTTGTGGCAATGCCACCAGGCTACACTGCTCTTCATACAATTTATCCCATCTCATGCAATATATGAAAATGTATCATACATAATAAAACAAAATATCCACATATATACAACATCCATTAATCTAGTGAACTAATTCGGTGAATTGGCCCATTAAAGCACTTGATAGTTCGGCATATTTAGGCATTATAGCAAATCGGCCCATAGGGGCATTTTGGTAAATTGGCCCATAGGGGCATTTTCGTAAATCGGCCCATAGGGGCATTTTCGTACCTTAACAAATTTTATACCAATTTTAACAGATTTTAGAAATAATAATGTTTAAGCCAATTATTCGATTCATGCTATATTACGGATATTAGACTTGTAACACAACAACGATCTATTCTTCCAACATAATAGTGAATCATGAATCTACGGGATTTCGGTGTGAGATTACACACCTGATTACGGTAAGGACTAAACCTTCTTGATCGTCAGCACCTAAATCACCATTACACTCGATTAACCAACAAACGAGATTTTATTAATCCAAATCTAAATCAGACGATCTAATGAAATGCTTACCTTTAGTATCGTGAACGACCATGATTTGTCTATTCTCATCGGATGATGGTCCACAACCCGGTGGGAAATCTCGAACCACCGATACTGCCCTACGCTTGAACTTAGGAGTAGGAATTGCAATTCTTCTCCCTTTTTGCTCTCCTATCGATTTTCTTTTAACAATGCTACCACTTGCCTCCATTGAAAAAGTCTCGGTTAGAAAATACTATGATGAGTGTAAGTAGTTGTTTAGGGATAGGATTCGGCTTACCACTACTTCCGAATAATCAACGAATAGAGAAGAACGAGCGATTAGTCCCTAGAATAAACGTTTTAAACATAGTCATCGATTCATTTTAGAGGAATAACCATGTATTGAGAGATATCGAAATGAACCTTGAAGAAATCTATTACCTTAACGATAATAAATCTGACTTCCACCGATTAACTTAAGGCTAGAGATGATTCGACAATGATGTGATATACGACCACCCACTAGTACACTTTGAAAAAGAAGAGATGATCATGATTTGAGAGAGTAGGAGAAAATGATATTTCGGTTTAGAAGCAAAATAGAACAATCGAATAGTGATGGACACATATTCGGCTAGGGAGAAAAGAAAATGAAAAGAGAAGAAAGAAACCACTTACCGATTCGATCAAAGAAGAGATTAAGGGTCAAAAGGTTCGGCTACGGAGAGAAATGAACAAGAAGGTTCGGCCACCAAAATATTGATTAAAGAAAGAGAAAGAAGGGTTGAAGAAATAATGAAAAAGAGAAGAAAAGATGGAGAAAGAGTGCTAGATAGTTTCGGCTAACAAAGGAAAAATGAGCAAGAATGGGTTGAGGGTTTCGGTAAAACGAGAGAGAAAGATGAATATAGGTGCTAGAGTGTTTCGGCCAAAATAAGGGAAAAAGAAGTTGGAAAAGAAAAGTACCCAAAATGCTAAAACAAACCAAAACCTTTCATGCACAAATTTGCACAAAAAAAACCATAAGAGAAAGAAAAATCGGCTCCCTAACTCCCCCTACCAAAACCGTGTACTTCATTCACCAAAAAGGTCATGGTTGACCAAAAATTCTATCCCAAGCACCTTCTAAATATTCGGCCAACATATCCCCCTTCTTACTCCTTTCCTTTACTTCTTTCCTTACTCTCCTCCTTACCTTATTTTCTTAGTCTTCTTTCCAACATTAGAAAAGTCTTCCTTTCCTTCTTTGATGCCATGGCCGACACTTACCATACAACACTTGAGAAGCTCAAAAATTTAAAATGCTAAAAGTTGCAATAGATGGGATTCGAACCCCTTCCCTCAATGCTCTCCACTTGACGCCACACCACTCCACCATGTGCTCCACTTGTGCTAGCAAAATACACATTTATTTCCTTAAGTGTTGATGCCACTTACCTTCTCTCCTTAAAGTGCTTAAACACAAAAATTTTGCTAAGGCCCAACTCAATCCCAAGTCTTCTTAGGGCCCCTAAACATACACAATTAACACTATTGACTAGTCTATCGCATGGTATAATGTAAAACATAAATTCTCGAATTTCAGGATGTTACATAAACAAAGTGACTATTAAGAACAAATATCCTCTACCTAGAATTGATGATTTGTTCGATCAGTTGAAGGGAGGTACTGTGTTTTCAAAGATAGATCTGAGATCGGGATACTATCAGTTGTGAGTAAAAGATTCAGATATTTCGGAAACTGCTTTTAGAACGAGGTACGGGCATTATGAATTTTTAGTTATGCCTATCGGATTAACAAATGCTCCTGCTATCTTTATGGACTTGATGAAAAGAATTTTCAGACCGTATTTAGATCTATTTGTTGTTGTATTCATTGATGACATTTTGATTTATTCGCGTGATGAAATTGAGCATGCCGAACATTTTAGAATTGTGCTACAAACTCTGCGTGATAAGCAATTGTATGCAAAGTTTAGTAAATGTGAGTTCTGGTTGCGCGAAGTTGGCTTTTTGGGGCATATTGTGTCAGCATCCGGTATACGAGTTGATCCGAGCAAGATTTAAGCTATTTTAGAGTGGAAGCCTCTGAAAAATGTGTTTAAAGTTCGTAGTTTTCTGGGACTTGCTGGTTATTACCGACGGTTCGTAAAAGGCTTTTCAATGATTGCAACTCCGTTGAAGAGATTGCTTCAGAAAGATATGAAATTCGAATGGTCTGAAAATTGTCAGAAAAGCTTTGATCAGTTGAAAGCCCTTTTGATCAAGCTCCGATTTTACATGCCTAGAATGCGGTAAAGAGTTCGTGATTTTTAGTGATGCTTCGTTAAATAGTCTGGGTTGCGTCTTGATGCAGGAAGGCAAAGTTATAGCTTATGCATTGAGACAATTGAAACCGCATGAAAAGAATTATCCGACGCACGACCTTGAGTTAGCTGCGATCGTGTTTGCTCTAAAAATTTGGCGCCACTATCTTTTCGGTGAGAAATGTCATGTGTTTTCAGATCATAAAAGTCTGAATATTTGATGACTCAGAAAGACTTGAATCTGAGACAGAGAAGATGGTTAGAACTGTTAAAAGACTACGAGCTTGTGATTGATTATCATCCGAGAAAAGCAAATGTTGTTGCTGATGCTTTGAGTCGGAATTCCTTGTTTGCCTTACTTGCGATGAATGCTCATTTTGTTCTGTCTGATGATGGTTCGGTTTTAGCTAAATTGAAAGCGAGACCGTTGTTCTTACAGTAGATTTGTGATGCCCAAAAAGTTGACAATGAAATGCTAGCGAAACGAGCTCAGTGTGATTTGAACTCTGATTCAGAATTTCAAGTTGATGATGATGATTGTATGAGATTCCGAGGTTAGATTTGTGTTTCGAGAAATCAAGAGTTGATTCAGTTGATTTTGAAAGAAGCTCATAGCAGTCGCTTATCGGTTCATCTGGGAAGTACAAAGATGTTTAATCATTTGAAACAACTTTACTGGTGGCCTGGAATGAAAAGAGATATCTCTGATTTTGTTTCGAAATGTTTGATCTGTCAGCAAGTTAAAGCTGAACATCAGGTGCCATCCGGTTTTTTACAACCGATTATGATTCCCAAGTGGAAATGGGATAGAGTGACGATGGATTTTGTTTCAGGTTTGTCTTTAACTCTGAGGAAGAAAGATGCAATCTGGGTTATATTTGATAGATTGACAAAATCAGCTCATTTTATTTCGGTGAGAACGAATTATTCGCTTGATAAGTTAGCTGAGTTATACATTTCTGATATTGTGAGATTGCACGGGGTGCCACTATCTATTGTGTCTGACAGAGATCCGAGGTTTACTTTGCGGTTTTGGAAGAAACTGCAAGAGGCTTTAGGTACGAAATTGCACTTCAGTACTGCTTTTCACCCGCAGACGAATGGTCAATCCGAGCGGATTATTCAGATACTCGAGGATATGTTGAGTGTTGCATTCTTGAGTTTGAAGCTACGTGGGAACTCGAAGATGCTATGAGAGAGTAATATCTGAATCTGTTCAATGGTAAGATTTTCGAGGACGAAAATCCATAAGGGAGAGAGTTGTAACAGCCCGGTTTATACCCTAGTCAGAACAGTGGTTTCGGGACCACAAATCCAACTTAGAAAAATACTTTAATATTATTTTTCGAGTTTACAGTATGTGATTAAGTATGTGTGAAATTTTCGTGAGTTAATATTATCGTTTGTGTGCTTAATTTGCAAAAAAGACTAAATTGTAGAAAATGCAAAAGTAGCTTTCTATTTAATTAAGTGCCGAATTGATGTGTCTTTATAATTAAGGGGTCCTTATGTTGTTAATATGCCATTAACATGGTAAATGGACATTAATGGCCTTAATGTTAATGTTTTATATGTTTATTAATCATGGATATTTTGGTAATTGATGTGTTATTATGAATTAAAATAAAACAAACATGAAAATATGGCAATTATCATCTATTTTGAACCGAATTTGAAGAAAGAAATAGGGTTCTTAAGCTTTCAAGCATTCGACACTAATCTTAGTCAATTAGGTATGTGTTTTTGATCCATTTTTGATGATTTCTATGTTTTTGTGATCGTTGTTAAGTATTCTAGCTAGCCCATGTCATGATTTTTTTGAAAATGTTAATGATTTTGAAAAGTGCCATTGATGAATATTCAAGCTTTATGTTGATTATTGAGGGAAAAATGAAAGATAAATATTGGGTTTACATGTTTTGTATTGTGATTTTTGATGAATTTAATTATTGTGGACTAAATTATGAAAATGAGAAATTGAAGGGCTAAAATGTGAAATAAATAAAAGATATGGGCTGCTAGGGACTAGAATGATATTCGACCATGCTTGGGTGAAATGAAATTTTATGTGTTTAGTGTTGTTTTGAAATAAGGACTTAAATGTCAAAAATGTGAAATTATAGGGGCTAAAGTGTAAAATGCCATAAATATGTGTAAATGGATTGAATTGAATGAGTTGGTGAATAAAAGAGTTAAATTTGAATGTGTATAGATCAAGAACCAAAGAAAACGAAATTAGATCGGGGGAAATCGAAAGTAGTTGAATAGCCGTTCATTTCCGTTCTTTCCCGTACGAGGTAAGTCTATATACAAATAAATGTGTTTGAATTGAATTATTATTGCTTATATGTTAATGAAATGCGATGAATGGCTATTGGAGCTGAATGTGTGAAATCTGAGAAATTTTCGATAATGTGATGACGTCCGAAAAGCCCCGTGCGAACCATAGGAATTGTGAGGATACATATGTCTTGACATAGGATTCCGATATGAGTTATCGTGTAAGACCACGCCTGGGACGTTGGCATTGATTTGTGATTTACGTGTAAGACCATGTCTGGGACATCTACATCGTATTTGATTTTGTGTAAGACCCTGTCTGGGACAGTGGCATCGATATTGATTACATGTAAGACCACGTCTGGGATGTTGACATTGTACGAGCTTTCCGAGCTATTCGAGTATCCTGTTTGATTTCGAACGGTTCAACGAGCATTCTGAGAAATGAATAAGTAATGTGCATTCGAATTCCGGTACGTATCTATGTATATTAAAATTGGCAATGAAAGGTATGCATGTATATGATTATTTGATATGTGAGCTATATTACATGATATGTGACTATGAGCAAGTGAACATGATCAATTGAGATATAAGAGAAATATGACTTGTGATTGTGTTATGCCATGAACCATATGTATGAAATGGTTTATAATTGTCCTATGTGATAAGTTTATTTGTATATGGCTTACTAAGCTTTTGAAAGCTTACTTTTTGTGTGTTTGCATTATTTTATAGATTATCGAAGCTACTGGGAGCTCGGGGATCATCGAGGATCATCACCACACTATTGAACTTTATTTTGGTACCTTTTGGAAGTGTAAATGTTAAAAGTATGGCATGTATAGGCTAGGACTAGTGTGATATGTTTTGAGATATGCATTTTATAGCCATGTGATATGGCTTGCTTGTGGAAGAAATTATGGTTTAAATGGTGTATGTTTTGTGCTTGAAATTGGTTGGAAATATGGCATATTTGTTGCTTGTTTGATGCTTGTAGGGAGGACCCAAATTGGGTGGCAAAGTGGCCTTGTAAACGGCCTATTTTGTGCCCACACGGGTAGGGACATGGGCGTGTGTCTCTGCCGTGTTGCTCGAGGGCCACTTCGAAGTGAGCCTGGGCAGAGCACACGGTCGAGCACACAGGCGTGTAAGGCCAATTCGAATAGGTACACGGGCTAGACAAACGCTTGTGTGACTGGCCGTGTTACCAAGTCAGTAGCCTCCCTAATTTTCACACGGCCTGGCACACGGGCGTGTCTTGTGGCCATGTGGACAAGTCAGTATGTATGCCCTATTTTGCCACGGCCTGGACACACGGGCGTGTCTAAGCCGTGTGAGGCATACGGCCTTCCCACACGGGCGTGTGACCTCTGTAACTTTGAAAATTGTTTAAGTTTCGAAAAAATTTTTATGTGCTCAGTTTTGTCCCGACCCCTTCCCAATGCATGTTTAAGGTTTCGTAGACCTTCTAAAGAGACTCTATGTGTATATTTCGCTATGGAATGTTTGTGAATATTTGATGTTAGTGAAATGTTTGTGATATGATCCGATATGTCCGGTAACACCTCTTAACCTTAGTCTGATGAGGGATACGGGTTAGGGGTGTTACAGATTGGAAGATCCATAGATAAAACAAGATCCATCTTTCAATCTACATATCCCAGAATGATTCCATCCACAATGGCTACATTCAAGTCTATTTAAATTTTTTATTTTACCCGCACTAGTTACTAAAGTCATCGATGGTCTCACGTTACTATGTTTTATTTTATCTCTGTCAAACAACCTTGATGGCAGTGAAAATGACTACTTGATTCATTCATTTTCTTCTGTGGGAGAACATGAACTATTCTGGGTATGTTACATTTACTGGGCTCACTAGCTTTCGTTTCATTCTGTTTCTTGTGGTTGTAAACTTTTTCCATTTTCTGAGCTTAATCAGACAAAACTGTGAACTCTCTAATTTCCATCGCACCAACCAATAGCTTGAATTTGTAGTTTAAGCCATCTTCAAAATGAATACACATTTCTTCCTCTGTAGATAAAATTTCACGGACAAATTACTAAGTTGAACAAACTCACACTGATACATTGCAACTGATCTATTTCCTTGTTTCAACTAAAGAAATACCTTTTTCTTTTTTATCCAAATATCTTTTGCAGACGTATTTCTTTCGAAACTCTGTTTTGAAGAACTACCAGTTAACCTTTTCTTTCAATAATACTGCAACTAGAGTTGACTACTAATGAAAAGCTTCCTCTTTTAACAGTGACACTGCACATTTCAAACAATCTTTGAAAAGACACAACATTTAATCTAGAACTCTCTATGTGTGTTCTAACCAAAACTCGGTTCTATTCGAATCATCACTCACTTAACCATGAAACTTTGCAGCTTCGAATTTTTAGACTTTATGAATAGAAATCGTATGAATATTCTATAGTATAGGGCTTTGAGGACGAGGGGTGGAGATCGTTGAGCCACCAAATTGACTCTCATATACATATTAAAAATATTAATCATCATATTAAGAGTGGTACTGTGAGCTTCTTCACTAGGCTCTTGAAATTCAGGCACATTAATAGCAGTCTCTTTATCAGTGGCTGGAATATAACTCCATATTTCGTCGGAATCTGTTCGATTGGATTCAGTTGACATCTTTGATCTATAAGAAAATAAGTCAAATTGATAAGGAGTCATCACACTATCACAAGTTATAAAGTGGCATGTATTTCTTGACTCAATACAAGCTATGTTCAGTCCTAGAATCGACTAAATCGTAGCTCTAATACCACTAAATGTAACACCTCTAACCAATCTCCGTCGCTGAATTAATGTGACATGATATTACTACATTTTACAAATCCAATGACAACATAAAACAATTCAAATATTAATTTAAATATTAATTATTCAAAAGAAATCTTTATTCATAAAATAGATACAAATACATGCATTAAATTGAGCTTATGAAACTCTAAAATTAGTTTGGAGACAAATAGGGACTAATCTGAAATAAAACAGAAAATATGATAAAAACTAAAAATAGGGGTCACACGGCCGTGTGTCAGAGCCTAGATCATGTGGTTCAAAGACATGGCCGTGTGGCCAGCCATGTGATAGAGCCTAAATTGTGTAATTCAAGGTCACATGGCCGTGTCGCCAAGCCGTGTAACAGCCTGATGCTGTGTGGAAAATCTTGTACCTAAAAATCAATAAGACACACGACTGTGTGGGGTGACCATATGTGACATACGGCCGTGTGGTAGATTGTGTCACAAGCCATGTGTACCTAAACGTGCATTCAAAATCAAATAATTTCAAACTAAAACCCTTAGGCCACAGCTCATACCATTTCCATCCCTTAAACCTACCTAAAATACATCAAAACATGCCAAAATATACCAAATACCATTCAACCTATGTGCCTAGCCAATATGCCCTCATTGGCACCACAACTCAAACATTAAAACATAATCTATTCAAATATAACTACTTAGCATTTCATACTTATTCAATTATCAAATATACTTCATTTATCATAGCCAAAATCATCAACCTAGGTTTACCAAGTTACCAAAGCATTTGTATCAAATCAACCATTCCAAATCAATCATTCAAAATGCATTTAAAACCAAAAACATACCATTGCTATCACACACCACAATTAGCCAAAATACTAATTGAGATTTACATCAATATACACATCTCAAACTTCAAATGACACAAAACATATCCATAATGCTTATAACACATATAAACAACATCCTAATTACATGCCACGTATAACCGGAACAAAATGAACAATTAGATACCAAATAAGTCACCGAATAGTGTGATGTTAGGCTAAACAATGCTGCTTAAACGACTTGTGGAGAATCCGCAACAAATGCAGGACCTTAGTCACCGGTAGGACATCCCAGACTAGAACTCGAAACTATAATAACTCTAATGACATGTCATTTGTATCCTAAAATTCACAAGGTTCATACGGGGCACATTAGATATCCAAATCATTTAACTTTATTCACATTACAAGAACTCATCCATATAGTTTACATTTTTATACATAATCATCAACTTAACCAACTCTGCAATTTATTCCAATTCATTATTTTCCATATATATGCATCAATTAATTTCATTCATTACATATATAATATTTAATAAATCACCAAAAACATCAATTAACTAGTTTAATCAACATACAAACATACCTAATTAAAAACAGTTACGAACGCAACACGGATGATTACTTCGCTAACTTTCCTTTCCGCGATTAATGTTCAATTGACTCATTTCTTGATCTAAATATAATAATTTAATTTAATTATCCAATTCAGATAATTTTAAATACTAAAATTTGACCTTTGTCAATATTTTACACTTTTATCCTAAACTTTTACTGTTTATTCAATTTAGTCCCTAAATTCGAAACTTTCAATTCAATCACTATTTAATCAAAAAAAGACCATCCAAATTTTCTATAATCCCCTTACAGCCCATATTTATCATATTTTTACAAATATTTCATGTAACTTTACTATTTTAACAACTTAGTCCTTAAACTTTAAAATTAACCAAAATCACTTTAAAAAATAGTCATATTTAACAACCAAGCTTATAAATCTATCATTAAAATTCAAAAAAAACATCACAAATTCATCCATGGCATATGTCAAAACATTTGAAAGTTTCAAAAATTAGTCCATAGCTTAGCTAGATTAAGCTATAACGATCTCAAAAACATAAAATTTATGAAAAAACTGATTAAGAAAATGCTTACATGCAAGAGAAATAAGTTGGCCGAATGTTTTTTCTTCTTCTTCTTTTATGAATCGACTTGAAGAAGAAAGAAATGGTGAAATGTCTTTCTTTTCTTTTTCTTTTACAAATCAAAACATGTTTTTAATTATAATATTATTAAATAATATTAAAACTCACTATATGTCAAGCATTATGGTCAACAACTGTCTAAACATCAAAATTTCTGAACCAAACTTCAATGTACCTAAATAGTCACCATTAAATATTTACGAGCGCAGTTTACAGAAATGAGGTCTCAAAACCTCATGTTCCATAACCACTTGACTTGAACTTAACTATTCATTCAAATAAAAAAAATTATCAAATCAAAATTTATTATAATACTATATTTGACTCGTAAATATTAAATAATAATATTTATGGACTCACTTTTCAGATATGTTGCCCCAAAACTACTATTTCTGACACCACTGAAAAATGGGTTGTTATTAATGGTGTGATGGTTTGTATTTTAGTACGTGATTATTTGACATGTTGTGTTTTGATGATATAAATCATTCAGGCTTAATAATTTCGGATAGTTGAATTGATGTTATACGAAAAAGGATTGTTAGTTTCATGATATGTAAGTTTTTGTAATTAAATTAACAAGTATGTGATGTCTTGTTTTACGAACTTACTAAGCTTTATGTAAGCTTACTTTGTTTGGTTTTCTTCTTTGTAGATTGTCAGACTTTCACTGTCGATTGGAACATCTTTGGAGATCACACTATCCGACAACTCATTAGGTAGCTATTTGTTTATTTTGGCCCAGTTATAAGTTGCATGGAAATAGGGTTTTGGATGTGTAAATTATAAGCATTATGGTCAAGTGTTGTGCATTTTGAAGATTATGGTGTATGTGTTGATGTAAACTCTATTTGGTAACTTGGAATGCTTTGTGCTTGATGAATGGTCAAATTTGTTATGTTAGGTTATGCATTTATGATAAGATATATAAGCATTTGATGGTTTGGTTTATGGTTGAACTTTGGTATTTTTTATTTAGAATTTGAAGGATGTTTGAATGAATCTATATAGTGGTACATGTTTTTGATTGAATGGTTGTTATATATATTTGATTTGTGGTGCCAATGAGGGTAATTGGTTAGGCACATAGGTTGATTGTGAATTGGTATATTTTGGCATGTTTAGGCACATTTTGAATAGGTTTGAATGTTGGTTATTGCATAGCTTGGAGCCTAAGCATTTGAATGTGAAATAACTTGTTTTTGAAGGTAGTTTTGGGAATACATGGCCTATGACACGGTCTTGTGCCCTACACTGTTGTATGAAACAACCATGTGCCCCACACGGTTGTATGACACGGCCATGTGGTTCCTTTAATTTTGGTGTAGGTTTGGCCACTTGGTTATAGTATGTTACACGACTTAAGGACAGGGTCGAGTGACCTTAGAGTACACGGCCTCAGAGAGTTACGCGACCGTGTGACCCTGAGTTACACGGGCACAGATTTTTATATGGGTTGGCCACACGACCATGTTGAGGAGCCACACGGGTTGAGCCCTGTCACACGGCCTAACCACATGGCCGTGTGACCCTTGTTTACACTTTTTTCTCAAAATTTTGTAGAAGTTTCAATTTAATCTAGAATTGGTCCTGGTTTGTTTTAAATGTTTAGTGAGCTCAATTTAGGCCCTAAATTGATTGAATGGCATGAAAATGATTGGTAATGAGTTATTTGATTGTTTTTTATTAATATTATGAAAGATGTTCAAGGTTTGTTGTCGTAACACCTTATAGCTTGGGTTGGGCGACTAGACCGAGTATAGGGTGTTTTAGTTCTGAACGATACAATTTGTTTGTTGTTGATCAGGTTTGCTCTTGGAGGAAAAGCTCGGAAATGGTTTGGTATGCTACCTTCAAACATTATCGCTTCATGGGAAGAATTCCTCCAATTATTCTTGAAGCAGAATATTTCTATGACCACTATGCTTGCCGCTTATGAGGGATTCTTCGAATTCAAACAAGGGAGTGTGGTTCAGTTGAAATACTTCTATTCCGGACTGGATGAAGATAGTAAGACACAGTTTGATGTCATCTTTAGGGGGAGGATCTGGACTAAAACAACATGGGAAATCATTGTTTTACTTGAGAATATTAGTAGTAATTATTCTTCCTAAGGGTGCGACCGTTCCTTTTAATTATGGGATCTCCAACAAAAGTTTGGGGGGAAACTATGGGTTAGAGCATAGGGTATGTTAATAGGCTTTCAACACCGACGGTAACTATTTTTATAGAGAAAAGGTTGTCTGTATATCCTGAAGTGTGAAGTAGAACGGTTTTTGGATGCCGACAGCATGAAGTCTACGAATTCTGGATCACGACTGCAGATAGGGAGTTCATGCCTCGAAAAGGGGATGAACCCTTCCCTGATGACAATGTTTGGGAATCTCAAGATGACATGGAGGTTCTGTTTGAAAAAAATCTTGGTTTGAAAATGGTTTTCTTGCGCAACAAAAAATTAAAAATTTCAAAATCGACCCGATTTGTGATATTTATAGCAATAAACCTTAACCAAATTCATATGTGTGTTTTCGACTTAGTAGGCATTCATTGTTCTCGACTTTCAAGCAAACAATCTTATTTGCTATTCTTGTACCACGAATTGCATCGAGTGTGGGCTCAAATCAATTGAAACGAAACAAAGAACTAGGAAAAGTCCTCTATTTTATTTGGGGTGAAAACAAAAAATTCTTTCTTCTGAATAAAAATCGGTAGAATTGTTATTCTGGAAAAATATATTTGATAGTTAAGAATAAATTCTCTCTATTTTTTGACAGTGTAATAATCTCTTAAAGTTTTCTTAATAGCTATACCGATGCCATCTATTTATAGGAAGAGAAGGTAGAACCCTTATTGAGTTGTAGTGATTTCTTTCAGATTGAAAATCAACTTCCTATTTAGAGTAGGAGTGGGGTGGATGACACACCCTAATATTCCTACTAGGATTGCCGCCCCCTTCATGTTATATGAGGAGTTTTGGGCCTCTCACATTGGGTCCAACTACGAGTATTTCCTGAACCTTTTGACCCAGTACTCTGTAATCTAATCCAACCCGATTCGAATTTTCTATTTCCCAAAACAAAATTTAATATTTAATATGAAACAATTTTCTCATCCCTATTTTACCCTTAGTAAATTTTTTCGGTTTTACCCCTGATAAATTTTTGACAATTTTACCCTCGATAAAATGTTGAGAAAATATGTTCTATATTTCATAACTCAACGTGTTCATTATGACTGAATGATTTATTTTCATTTTCGGGCTTCAAAACAGCTAAAAAATAGAAACTCATTTTTTTCGATCATTTTCAAGTAATCTATATAAAATTGCAAATGAATCATTTCCAATTCCATTCCATTTCCATTTTTGGAAACCTACATTCATTTCTAAATGATTCCATTTTTCTATTTCAGAAAAAACCATAATCATTGCTGAATGTTTTCCATTTTTCTTTTCCTATTCATTCTATTCATTTCTATTCAAACTCGCAATTCATTTTTGGTTTCAATGAGCTAGTGGAGGGATGGATTAGACACGTGTGATTAGGGCTCAAATGATTTATATTTGTAACACCCCAAACCTGGCCCAAACACCACGACCGGATCTGGTATGTCACTAAGAAAATTTTGGAAGAACATGTCGTATTTTCAGAAAAATATTTTTCTAAAGTTTATCTTCTTATTCGAGAGAAATTTAATAGTTGATAGTTTAAATAAAATATGCCTTTATAAATTAAAAACTCAAATTTAAATAGATACATTAGTTCAATAAGAATTTAAATAACTAAAAGTAATTAAAGCCCAAAATAAAACAAAACATAAACTAGTGGCCCATAGCCTTATTACAACGAGATTTAAAATCTGCTAATTAAAAATATAAAGTATTAACTTGAGACTTTTTGCTGGATCCATTTGGTCTTTTGCATGGCCACCTTATGCTCTTCCTCTCCACCCGGTCCAAGCACTAGGTATCACCCGAAAGGTTAATTAATAGGGTGAGTCGCGAGACTCAAATGTGCAACCTCATACACCACTAGATTTTGGCCTTAGGCCCATAAAACAGATTAATAATTCCATTTATAAAAAAATAACAAATAATATGCAAGGCCCAACCCATTTGCCTATGTTTCCATCCGCTACACGCCCGCACTCACCATTCACACCATTGGGGATTTCTACAATTGACCCACACCGCTACACGCCAAGATGGCAGTCATGCTGCTCATCAACATATTATGGCCGAAGCCCTTATAACAGATCACGGCATTAGCCGCTACAACATATAACAGATCACGGTATAAACCGCTACACATAAAACGTATAACTTCCTCCTTTCATCAACCCAACCTGCAAATCATAAAATCAATATGCTTTTATCATATAAAGTCAAACATTCATCGACTGGTGATTTGCTTCACCCTTTTCGGGTTTCCAACATTAAACCGAGATATCGGTATTTATCACAACATATAAACTTATGAGCATACATTAATAATCAGATCTAGATGGTGGGGAAGTATTACACACCTATTATCACGAAATCCAATATTCTTAGTCGATGTCCTTGCTATCCGGATCTATTATCCTCAATGTAAAGCCTTGCTCAAAAGCCGGAAAATCACACGATGATTTAGCCCTTCAATATTCGGCCAAGGTTAATAAATCCCAAATTACACGTTAAAACTAATAGATCCCTTACCTTGAAATCCCGAAAGTAACACGATTCTATAACTTAGAGATCTATGCGATTGACTCCACTAAAGTTCCCTTCAGATATCGGTACAAGTAGGAACCACAGAAGTAATTCGGCAATCACAGGAGATGAGATCTAGGGATTTTGGCTTTTAGGAAAATCCTGGAAAAAGTATGAACAAGAGAAGGCTGATGTGTCTTTGGCTTTTAAAATACTTGAGTGAGGAGTTTCTGCTTTCGACAGAAAAGAGAAAAAAAGAAAAGAAAACAAGGAAGAGACTTGAAGATTTCTTGCTAGGAAGAAAAAGAATGGAAAGAGTTTCGCTTTTGAATCAAAGTGAAGATGAGGGAATAGGCTTAGAGATTTCGGCTTTTGCAGAGAATGAAGAAGAAGATGGAACTTTAGGAGTTTTCGGCTTTTACTCAGAGAAGAAGAGGAAAGAATGAGGGAAAAACCCAAATGCTGAAATTGAAGAGATATTCCCCCTATTTATAGAAATTTCGGCACTTACCTAACCTTGCAGATAAATCCTATCTTTTCTCCTTTATCTTAATCATTAGCTCATCTAAAAGAGACTTAATTATCTCTAACTCCTCCTCCTTTATCAAAGATATTATCCACATATTTTAATCATTAAAATCCCTAAATTTTAGCCTATATCTCGCTTATTATCTACATAAAATAAATTCCTAAATAATAGCCTTTATCTACTTATTATCCACATATTTTAAACATAGATACTACCTTTTAAACCCTATAATGCCCAAACAGATAATTTTAATCAAGGCCTCTACCTAAGACTCGAGCCCAATTTGGACCCCTAACACTTAAATTAACACATTAAACATATCCACCCATTAAACGCATAGGCCCAAAAATTCGTGGATGTTACAGCTTCTACCCCTTAAAGAAATTTCGTCCTCAAAATTTCCAACTAACTATTAATCGTACTATCCAAGTCTCACCACTATGCTTTCACAAGCACTCTAATTCTAAAGTCAAAATAAACACTTAGTATACTATGGTAGGTGCGCACCATTCGCATCTAGAGCGCCCTCGTCCCTTGTACTCATGCTATCGGTCCCGCATTTATCCGATTAAGAATTTTATGAATTAATAAGTTTCTTCCATCATTTACCCACAAACAGTCTTATGATTAGTAGTTTTAAGAGTAGTTCTTTCGAATTCGCAATTCAGTCTCAAGTTCACCTTTCCTAGTTCTAAGAACTACATACATTCAACCATCAACATACAGACAACATCCATGCACCCATATTCAACACATAGGGGTATTCTGGTAATTTTACAATCTAGGGGTATTTTGGTAATTTTGAAATCTGGGGTATTTCGGTAATTTTGAAATCCGGGGGTATTTCGGTAATTTTGCAATCAAGGGCAATTTAGTAATTTTGCAAATTAGGGGTAATTTGGTAATTGTACAAACTAGGGGTATTTTGGTCATTTGACAAAACGAGGGTAGGTTGGTAATTTTTTCTAACCAGGGATATTTCGATGTTGTTGTTGTTGTTTTTTTTTTCAAACAGGGTACTTTGGGGAAAATCTAGTTTCATGGTCTGGGTTACTCTTATAAACATGAGATTTTCGGGTAAATTTTCAAAACATAGGTATTTTACAAATTCATGGCTGGTTGGTAGTTTTCACAAATCAAACGTATTTTGAAAATTTTGCAAAACTTGAGAAATTTTCTTTCTTTCTTTTTTTTTCAAACTAGGGTGGCTGGTCCCTTTCGGGTTTTAATTATAAGGTTTAGCCCATCAACAAGTCTTCATAACTAGGGTGAATAGTCACCACGCACTGCAGGATTCCAAATAAGAGGAGGTGAGTCACTAGGACCGCTTAAATACTGTGCTCTTCCGGATCCAATCCTAGACATGCGTATTCCTGTTACCACACCCTAGTCTTGCGCTGCTCACGGGTTTGTTTAGTGAAGTTAAGTCTTATGAGATTTTAAGAGTTGTTTCATCTAGGCCTAAAGTCCATCAAGTTCTAATCTAACTAATCTACGTCCCATAAAGCCCATCAAGCCCACATATATTATATCACACAATGGTTCGTAATACCTACCGCGGACTTGGGCGGAGACGCAGTGCCATCTTGAGCTAACAGACTGATATCACTTAAAAACATCCATATTTCAAAAGCCTATCTTTAGAAAACGCTTTTGAGCCCAAAACCCCGTGAGCCGAGTTTTTGAACCGGCTCGATACCAATTTGTAACACCCCAAACTCGCCCAAACACCACGACCGGATCTGTATGTCACTAAGAAAATTTTGGAAGAACATGTCGTATTTTCAAAAAATATTTTTCTAAAGTTTATCTTCTTATTCGAGAGAAATTTAATAGTTGATAGTTTAAATAAAATATGCCTTTATAAATTAAAAACCCAAATTTAAATAGATACATTAGTTCAATAAGAATTTAAATAACTAAAAGTAATTAAAGCCCAAAATAAAACAAAACATAAACTAGTGGCCCATAGCCTTATTACAACGAGATTTAAAATCCATTAATTAAAAATATAAAGTATTAACTTGAGACTTTTTGCTTGGATCCAGCTTGGTATTTTGCATGGCCACCTTATGCTTTCTCTCCACCCAAATCATGAAAGACTAGGTATCACCGAAAGGTTAATTAATAGGGTGAGTCGCGAGACTCAAAGCAGTAACCTCATGCACCACTAGATTTTGGCCTTAGGCCCATAAAACAGATTAATAATTCCATTTATAAAAAAATAACAAATAATATGCAAGGCCCAACCCATTTGCCTAGGTTTCCATTCGCTACACGCCCGCACTACCCATTCACACCATTGTGGATTTCTACAATCGACCCACACCGCTACACGCCAAGATGGCGCTCATGCGCGCTTCATCAACATATTATGGCCAAGCCCTTATAATGCATCACGGCATTAGCCGCTACAACATATAACAGATCACTGTATAAACCGCTACACATAAAACGATAACTTCCTCCTTTCATCAACCCAACCCGTGCAAATCATAAAATCAATATGCTTTTATCATATAAAGTCAAACATTCACCGACTGGTGATTTGCTTCACCCTTTTCGGTTTTCAACATTAAACCGAGATATCGGTATTTATCACAACATATAAACTTATGAGCATACATTAATAATCGATCTAGATGGTGGGGAAGTATTACACACCAAGTTATCGCAAAATCCAATATTCTTAGTCGATGTCCTTGCTATCCGGATCTATTATCCTCAATGTAAAGCCTTGCTCAAAAGCCGAGAAAATCACACGAAAGATTTAGCCCTTCAATATTCGGCCAAGGTTAATAAATCCCAAATTACACGTTAAAACTAATAGATCCCTTACCTTGAAATCCCGAAAGTAACACGATTCTATAACTTAGAGATCTATGTGATTGACTCCACTAAAGTTCCTTCGATTTCTAGCACAAGTAGGCACCACAGTATAATTCGGCAATCATAGGAGATGAGATCTAGGGATTTCTGCTTTTAGGAAAATCCTGGAAAAAGTATGAACAAGAGAAGGGCTGATGTGTCTTTGCCTTTTAAAATACTTGAGTGAGGAGTTTCGGTTTCGACAGAAAAGAGAAGAAGAAAAGAAAACAAGGAAGAGACTTGAAGATTTCTGCTAGGAAGAAAAAGAATGGAAAGAGTTTCTGCTTTTGAATCAAAGTGAAGATGAGGAATAGGCTTAGAGATTTCGGCTTTTTGCAGAGAATGAAGAAGAAGATGGAACTTTAGGAGTTTTCAACTTTTACTCGAGAGAAGAAGAGAAAAGAATGAGAGAAAAACCCAAATGCTGAAATTGAAGAGATATTCCCCTATTTATAGAAATTTCTGCACTTACCTAACCTTGCGAGATAAATCCTATCTTTTCTCCTTTATCTTAATTTACTAGCTCATCTAAAAGAGACTTAATTATCTCTAACTCCTCCCTCCTTTATCAAAGATATTATCCATATATTTTAATCATTAAAATCCCGAAATTTTAGCCTTTATCTGCTTATTATCTACATAAAATAAATTCCTAAATAATAGCCTTTATCTGCTTATTATCCACATATTTTAAATATAGATACTACCTTTTAAACCCTATAATGCCCAAACAGATAATTTTAATCAAGGCCTCTACCTAAGCCTGAGCCCAATTTGGACCCCTAACACTTAAATTAACACATTAAACATATCCACCCATTAAATGCATAGGCCCAAAAATTCAGGATGTTACAATAATTAAGTTTCGACTTTTCGCCTATTAATTATAAACTCATTTAGTCACGAAGTCATTCCACTATAGTATTGTGGTTGAGCTCTCCCCAATGACATACCATTATGAAAGCAAGTACTCAGTGCTCTTCTAATGACCTTGCCATAAGTGTGTAACCCTCATAGGATATCGTTGATCTCTTTGGGATAAAATTCGTTCTCCGAATATGATCATGCTTTATCTCATGGTAAGCATTACATCTTCCTTCATGAAAAGTCAATTACTATTGAATAATAATTAAGTCATACATCACAAAGATGAAAGACCCATGGCCATGTTTACTTTTCATGAACCATGTAATGCCAATGAGAGAATATCATTTACCCATTTCTCGGGCAATGAATTCTACTGTTGTGAATGACGCTACATACTGCAGCAGTCGAACACCCAATGCACCAACTTTCGGTTCCTTATTTATTCGAACTAAGACTTTTACTTCCATCAAAGTGTAAGAGTCACGCATACATAGTTCGCCATCCACTCTGGATTTTGGTAAGCCACACTATGAACGTCGCAAGCGAATAGATCCATAAACGGATTCAGGAACTATTCTACTTGGGTCCAGTCCGATGTATTTTTAGTCCACTTAGTCACTATAACACCCTTAAGCCGTCTCCATCATCGGATTAGGGTTTGGGATATTACGACAGCTAACAAGTCAACTAATATCACAAAACAATTCAAATATAAATTTAAATATTAGAAATCATTATTCATAGCATATGTACAAAAACGAAACTTAAATCGAGTTTATGGAACCCTAAAAATTAGTTTGGAAACAAGTAGGGACTAATCTAAAACAAAACAAAAAAATGTGATAAAAACTAAAAATAGGGATCGTAGGACCGTGTGACAAAGATCAAGCCGTGTGGCTAAAAAATATGGCCGTATGGCCAAACTGTGCAACAAACTATGCCCGTGTAACTTAGTGTCACACAATCGTGTCGCCAGGCCGTGTAACTATCTGCGACAGTGTAGACTTGGGTTACACGGTTGTGTTCCCAGGCCATGTAACAAATTGTGACCGTGTGGACAAACCTGCACCAAAATCAAAAGGACCACACGACCATGTCAAAAAACTATGTGGGATACACGGCCGTGTGGCAGACCGTGTGTGTCCAAAATTTCTTCAAACTAAAGCCATTTCACCTTCAATTTCTTAGACACGAAGCCAAGCATATACCATTTTTTAAAGCTATTCAAAATGTACCAAAACATGTCAAAATATATCAATTCACATACAACCTGTAACACCCCTAACCCGTATCCGTCGTCGGATTAGGGTTATAGGCGTTACTTAACCAAACCCAAGTCAGTGTACCTTTTAAAAACTATTACTTTGATAAATGTGTACCAATTCATACTATCACGAATAAACATGTATATCCCATCTAATATCAAAATATTAGCTTACATATCATGAATAATATCATTAACATCAACTGAAAACTAATTTCATTCAACTAGCAAATCACTATTCAATTGGTCATTTAAAAGCAAAGACCGATTAGGTATATGGTACTTATTTACTCATTTAATTTCTATTATCAACAATACATTCAAACATATATCATTACTGAACATGTGCATTAATTTCGATCATTTCAATACCACATTCGATTATATCATTGTCCTCCTATCTACTTATCTCACATTCGAGTATACCATAAATATAAATTTCAAACCAACTCATTTATCCCATAATTTCTTATCACATTCGGCATTGTTCATTATATATATATACCATCATAAGCACATCTTAACAAGATATTACATCAATGATTTAGCCATTTATATCTCATGGCCGAACATATTATATCACCCAAAAGGGAGAATTTAAGCTCCAAACTAAAACAAATCATGGCCGAATGTCTATAAATTAATACAGATCAATTTGCTCATTAATGTATCACCTTTGATAATCACATACACAAAATGTGACCTATTTCATTCTAGTCTAATCATATTAATACATTCAAATAATTATGCCAAAAACATTTTTATCAACCCAATGTCTTATATACTATATTCAACCTATTCCATGAGCTCAAAATTTACATATAACTCATTATGAAATAACTTTAAAACTAGACTTTTAATATATAAACTAATATACTCAAATAATAATTCCATAATTAAACATGATCAAACCAACTCAAACTTAAAAGCATAGCCATTTTCGCATGGCATATACATATATATACATATCATTTGAACACAACCTAAGAAATATAGCCTATACATGCCATATGTTTCAAAAGAGATACAACTTATAGAATACCGAATTTAGGTGATAGTGCGAATGACTTTGACGAAGATCCCCGAGCACGAACTAGCCTTCAAAATCTATAAAATAGTCAATGGAAAATAACGGTAAGCTATCTCAGCTTAGTAAGTTATAAGCAATGGAAAATGTATATCAAATCATTTTACAAGTTTAATCAATACAATTTGGTTTTCTCGAACTCACAATCAATAACAAAATAAATATATCTCTATAAAACAATCACCAAATTCGATATGTCTTAAACCGAATATTCATGATCCATTTATCCATTTCAACCAAATTCAAATATTAATAAACATATCTCATTTCTATAATTTCATATACAAGAACACTTACCTCATTAGTTCTAAGTTATTCAATTGATAAACATCACTTACCAAAATATCACCTTTCGATCACCTCTATTATTAAATTTATATCTCTGAGGAATCTGCAAATCCGCACACATAGAGCAGTATATGTGTAACATCCTGAATTAGGGGTTGTCTAAAATTTAATTAATTTCCCATGTGTGCGCTTGAAGAATTAAATACTAGGATCATTTGGCATGTTTTAGGGTCTAGAAATAACCCTGAGCTAGGCCTCGACTTAGAACTAAAAATTTCTTTCTAAGTGTTTTAAAGAAGGGAGCTAGGTGAGTTAGGGGTTAAGTAAAATTTAGGAGAAGCATGACACAAAGAATTAATTGGCTAAGTGGCTACCGTGCGCCACTTAGGAGTTGGAGGTGAAGATGGGCGCAGTTCGAATGGTCGGGAGCAAATGCTTTATGCGTTTTATTTTTATATGTGCGGTGATGGGCTTAAGTAGGAAGGCTTTAAAATTAAATGATGGGTTTTTATGGCATGAAAGTCAATTGGGAAGAGTGGCCTCAAGCGTTGGAAGAGAGGGTCATGTAGTGAGGTTCTCTAGGTTCGAACCAAGGAGCTGCAATTGGGGTTTTTATTTTTCAATGTCAAGGTGAAAAGGAGAGAAGGAATTGGCCTGCACATGGGATCTTCAATTGGGATAAGGATCAAGCTGAATTTGTTTTTAAAAATTCACTGGAAGAAATTGATGAGCACATGGTTTCTTTTATTTTTATTATTTATTTGAAGAGGTGATAAGAGATAAGAATTTGTTTATTTTTTTTAAATTCTATTTTTTTGAATGGATGGAGAAGAGTAAATTAAGGCATTTGACTAATTCAAATTAGTTTGAATTAGTGGTCATGAGCTTTTGTAGGTTGTGGCCGAATTTCGGAGTCTTCAAGGGGGGAGTGCCGAATTCTTTTAGGCATCTTTTTGTGCATTTCGGTCAGCCTTTGTCTAGTATACCAAAGCCGAAACTTCACTTGGTGAGTGCTGAATTTCTTTTGTTGATTGTACCTAGCCGAATGCTCTCTTGAGTTTCTAAAGTTTTCTTTTTATTTTGCTTCCTTTTCTCCTTTTTTTCTCTTGGCCGAACCATCTACCCTACAAATTCTCTTTTTCTTTTTCATTGGAGCTAATCCGAAAATAGCTACCTTCTTCTTCTCATAATTTCAATTCTTTCTTTCTTAAAACACTCGTGTCGAAATTCACATTGTCTTCCTAGCCGAATCTTCCTTCTCCCACCTCTAATTCACTTTGCCGATTTCTCCTTTCTTCTTTAACCATTTCATTTGTTTCAACTTCCAAAAACTCTAGCCGAATTCCCTCCTTTTCTTTTTGGTTGTATTAGTCGAATCTCTCTGCTATTTCTTGGGGTTGCCTTGGCCGAATATTAGTCAAGGGTGGGGTCTTTTTGTAATGATTTTGAAAGGGTCTCCGGGATTTTGGAAGTAACCAAGCGAAGCCTTCATCTTTGATTAGTCAGATTCAGTAAGTGGTGGTAAGGATTTATGTTAATAGTCTATTCTTTTAGTGTTCGATAAAGCCGAAGGCTATTAACATGTGATTACCGATTTTAGGGAAGCAGAAACACTTGGTGTGTGGTGGCTAGTATTCAAAGGCGTGTAGGTAAGGATTCGGGTTCAAGAGATAACCCTTTAGATTTAATTGGTTTGGCCGAATAGGCCATGTCACTAACTTCCATGTTTGGCCGAATATAGGGGCAAGGAAAGCTTGTGTGGCCGATTTGTCTTTTTGGGATTTAGGACTATCATTGGTGACAGGTGTGTACATACACACTTTATGATTAATTAACTGTGCTAAATGTTGTATATGCTAAATCTGGTTTATGTAGCTTTGGATTTAATACCGTAACGGTATAAGCGATGATTTAGGTAAGTCTCTGTCAATATGAGTTACTATTTGATGCTTTTGGGAAGCATGGCATATTTGGTATATGTGATTTAAATATATGTTGGCATGAAATCTGTTGTATATCATGGATTGATGTGGGATATATGAGTGGAGGGGAACTCGATATTCGTGTCGACGCGGACACCAAAGGGTTTGGTACCACATTGTGACTACGGTCACCAGAGGTTTGGCACCTCCAGAGGTTTGGCACCTCATAGCGCCTCGTCCCAGGTGGCTTAGCACCACAAAGGTTGGCCCCACGCTTTACATTATGGGATTGACGCCAAAGTGATTTGGTATCACACGATGGGTTGGCCCCATCATTTGATTTGTGACTTCGGGTCACCAGTGGTTTGGCACCACCAGTGGTTTGGTACCACACGGGGTAGAGAAAGGTGTTTGGATGGCTAGGTTGGGTGCATGGTTTAGTGCATGTTAATTTGTTATAAATTGTGTATGTTGTTGCACTAAATCGGGAAGGGTTACAACATTGAGTCTTGGTGACTCACCTTCTCCTTAACATTTTTCAGTGACTCGTAGATTGCGGATGAGGAGCCGGATGGACTCGAGGTGGGCATGCAGTGGATATTTGAATTAAATGAACTTTAAATTTTAGTTTATTATACTTTATTGTTGGTTTTGTTTTAATCAAGTTGTAATAAGGCCTCCTAGAATTATTTTACTATTTTACATGTTTGAATGATTTGTTTAAATTATTTAATGAAATTAAAATAAGTACACATGTTTTCTCAAGTTGTACGCAAAATGTTTTATCGTGCCATCGGTACATTTAAAATATATAAGAACTTGACTTAATAAATATTTTTTTAAATAAACCTAAGTATGGGTTTTATACACCTCAACCATTTAAACAAGACACTATCTTTTATCAAAAAGTTAAACCGGTTTAAAGGAGTTTTCAAAGAAATGTTTTCTCTCAGAGCACACCAAATTCGGTCGTAATGTTTGGGCCGGGTTTGGGGTGTTACAAAATTGGTATCGAGCCAAGTTCAAAGCTCATTGTGGGGCCCAAGGCCCAAAATGTTTTGGTAGGCCTTGTGAAAATGGTTTTGTTTTTAGACAAAGATGGCAAATGAGTCTCCTGCACCAATCCGCCTGTAAGTACTTCCGACTTCTTTATGAATTATTATCTATAGAAGGGTAGGTATGGAACGTAGATAGTATGATAAGTGTTTAGACCCTAGGACTAGTTTACCCCAGCAAAAGACATAAGACTCTAAAAGCCTAATTAAACAAACCTACGACCAAGTCGCCGAGTTAGGGTGTGGTAACCCTGGTGCGCATGTCTAGGATTGGATCCGGAAGAGCTTGGTATTTAAGCAGTCCTCATGACTCACCTCCTCTTCGTGGGATTCCTACCTGGTGCGTAGCTTCAGTTCACCCTAACCAAGAGGACTCGGTCATAGGCTAAACATACTAAATAAAACCCGAAAGGGATTAGCCATGTTTTATGAAAACCCTAATTTTAAAAATCATTACAATACTCCTTTTAAATAGTAGGGAAAATTATTTTTGGAAAAATTTTTAAAATATTCTTGGCTTATCAAAATTACCAAAATGCCCCTAGTGGTAAAATTATGAAAATGCCCTTGGTTTTAAAATTACCGTATTACCTCGATTTCAATAAAAATTCTCTTACTTTGCAAGAGTACCCAAAAAATTTTGTATTTCAAAATAATACCCTGACTTTGGAAATTTACGAAATTACCCCTGATTGATAAAATTACCAAAATACCCCTGGTTTCCAAAAGTTTTGCCATATCTTTAAATTTGAAAAATTTTCAGAAATACCCTTCAGTTTTGAAAATTTCAAAGTGTCCTAATTTATTAAAGTTTTAAAATTCCTCTGATTTATTACGAAAATACCCCTGTAGGAAAATGACGAAAATACCCCTGGGATAGAAACGGACAGAAATGCCCGAAGAGTGAATAGGTATGAAAGGTATTAGGGAATGGATGTGCTCTTCTGTGTAAACTAGGATAGAGGACTTAAAACTTTGATTGATCGAAAGAATCCCTATTGAACTTTTCATAAAATTTCTTCATGAGTAACCAAGTGGAACAATTACTAATCCATAAAAATTTCTTAACCGTGATTAAAGCGCGATAGTTAGAATGAGCTCTAGAGGACGTGGTCACATCGTGGGACGCGGTAGGGGCGGGATGACCGTGTCGTAACCCGTTAGGTCGGGTCGTGTTCTCGAAATGAAGTACCATCACCACCACCACCCCCAACTTTTGGAGCCGAGGATCGTGATCGCATGGGGTGAGGCGAGATCGCAAGTCGTATTGTGAGTCCTTGAGATGGTGGTCGGGCTAGTGGAGGTATGGGAGCTCGGAAGTCCGCACTTGAGCGACTCTGATCCAATGGAGCTGAGGTATTCCGGGGTGTATCGGGAGTGGCACCCAGTGCAGCAGAATACTGGTTAGAATCAACGGAAAGGATCATGGACGATCTCGATCTGACAAATGAGGAGAAGCTAAAAGGAGCGGTGTCGCTTCTAAAGGATGAGTCATATCAGTGGTGGCTCACGGTTCGAGATGGTGCTACGGCAGATGATCTTACTTGGGAGTATTTCAAAACTGCTTATCAGAAGAAGTATGTGGGCACCAGCTACACTGATGCTCAGAGGAAAGCCTTTTTGGGATTGGTACAAGGAAATAAGTCTGTGTCGGAGTATGAAGCAGAATTCTTAAGGCTGAGTCGATATGCTAGAGGCATCGTGGCTACTGAACATGAGCGGTGTGTCTAATTTGAGGATGGTCTGAGAGATGATTTGAGGTTGCTGATTGCTCCACAGGGCGTGAGTTTGCTTTGCTCGTAGAAAAGGCTAAGGTAGCCAAGGGGGTCAAGGAGTCCGTAAGAAAGAATCACGAAAGAATAAACAGAAGAGAGGCTTTGGATCGCTCGGATCGGGCAATAATGAATGTGCGTAAGAGGGCTAGATTTGGGGAACTGAAAGAGCCACAAAGCCCGCCGCGGTGGCCTCCTCGAAGTGTGCTAGATGCGGAAATCCCACTCGGAGAATGTTTGGTGGAAGTAGAGGGTGCTTTGAGTGTGGATCAATGGAGCACCGGGTAAGGGATTGTCCGCGAAGTTGGCTAGGACTCAAGCCGAGGATCAAGGACGTGGTCAATTCAGAGGGATGGCCAAAAACCACGAGAGGGTCGAGGTGCAACTAGAGGTAATGATAATGGTAACGGGCGTGGCCGAGGTGCAAGGTGTAGAGGTGAGGCAACCAAGGTTGGTTTATGCAAATTGGCCGTCCACGAGGAGGAAGATGTGCCGATATGACAACGGGTAAGTTTCTTATTTCCTAATACCCTCAATTGTCTTGGTTGTGGTTGCATTAGTTCGTTCTTATGTTGCTAGTAAAGTGTATGGAACTTGGATTATGAACTTAGAGAATGTGTCCGTAAAGTATGATAGTTCTTTAAGATCGTGAGTGCGCAATAAGAGCGTAGTGTGATGAGTTAAGGATGCACGATTGGACGATAGTAAGTAATTTTGAGGACGAAATTATTTTAAGGGGGGTAGAATTGTAACATCCTGAATTAGGGGTTGTCTAAAATTTAATTAATTTCCCATGTGTGCGCTTGAAGAATTAAATACTAGGATCATTTGGCATGTTTTAGGGTCTAGAAATAACCCCGAGCTAGGCCCGACTTAGAACTAAAAATTTTTTCTAAGTGTTTTAAAGAAGGGAGCTAGGTGAGTTAGGGGTTAAGTAAAATTTAGGGAGAAGCATGACACAAAGAATTAATTGGCTAAGTGGCTACCGTGCGCCACTTAGGAGTTGGAGGTGAAGATGGGCGCAGGTTCGAATGGTCGAGCAAATGCTTTATGCTTTATTTTTATATGTGCGGTGATGGGATTAAGTAGGAAGGCTTTAAAATTAAATGATGGGTTTTATGGCATGAAAGTCAATTGGGAAGAGTGGCACTGGGCGTTGGAAGAGAGGGTGCATGTAGTGAGGTTCTAGGTTCGAACCAAGGAGCCGCAATTGGGGTTTTTATTTTTCAATGTCATGTGAAAAGGAGAGAAGGAATTGGCCTACACATGGGATCTTCAATTGGGATAAGGATCAAGCTGAATTTGTTTTTAAAATTCGGTGGAAGAAATTGATGAGCACATGGTTTCTTTTATTTTTATTATTTATTTGAAGAGGTGATAAGAGATAAGAATTTGTTTATTTTTTTAAATTCTATTTTTTTGAATGGATGGAGAAGAGTAAATTATAGCATTTGACTAATTCAAATTAGTTTGAATTAGTGGTCATGAGCTTTTGTAGGTTGTGGCGAATTTTGGAGTCTTCAAGGGGGAGTGCCGAATTCTTTTAGGCATCTTTTGGTGCATTTCGGTCACTTTGTCTAGTATACCAAAGCCAAAACTTCACTTGGTGAGTGCTGAATTTCTTTTGTTGATTGCACCTAGCCGAATGCTCTCTTGAGTTTCTAAAGTTTTCTTTTTATTTTGCTTCCTTTTCTCCTTTTTGTGTCTTGGCCAAACCATCTACCCTACAAATTCTCTTTTTCTTTTCATTGGAGCTAAGCTAAAATAGCTACCTTCTTCTTCTCATAATTTCAATTCTTTCTTTCTTAAAACACTCGTGTCGAAATTCACATTGTCTTCCTAGCCGAATCTTCCTTCTCCCACCTCTAATTTACTTTGCCGATTTCTCCTTTCTTCTTTAACCATTTCATTTGTTTCTACTTGCAAAAACTCTAGCCGAATTCCTCCTTTTCTTTTTGGTTGTATTAGCCAATCTCTCTGCTATTTCTTGGGGTTGCCTTGGCGAATATTAGTCAAGGGTGGGTCTTTTGTAATCGATTTTGAAAGGGTCTCCGGATTTTGGAAGTAACCAAGCTAAGCCTTCATCTTTGATTAGTCGATTCAGTAAGTGGTGGTAAGGATTTATGTTAATAGTCTATTCTTTTAGTGTTCGATAAAGCCGAAGGCTATTAACATGTGATTACCGATTTTAGGGAAGCAAAAACACTTGGTGTGTGGTGGCTAGTATTCAAAGGCGTGTAGGTAAGGATTCGGGTTCAAGAGATAACCCTTTAGATTTAATTGGTTTGGCCGAATAGGCCATGTCACTAACTTCCATGTTTGGCCGAATATAGGGGCAAGGAAAGCTTGTGTGGCCGATTTGTCTTTTTGGGATTTAGGACTATCATTGGTGACAGGTGTGTACATACACACTTTATGATTAATTAACTGTGCTAAATGTTGTATATGCTAAATCTAGTTTATGTAGCTTTGGATTTAATACCGTAACGGTATAAGCGATGATTCAGGTAAGTCTCTGTCAAAATGAGTTACTATTTGATGCTTTTGGGAAGCATGGCATATTTGGTATATGTGATTTAAATATATGTTGGCATGAAATCTGTTGTATATCATGGATTGATGTGGGATATATGAGTGGAGGGGGAACTGATATTCATGTCGACGGACACCAGTGGTTTGGTACCACATTATGACTATGGTCACCAGAGGTTTGGCACCTCCAGAGGTTTGGCACCTCATTGCGTCTCGTCCCAGTGGCTTAGCACCACAGTGGGTTGGCCCCACAGTTTACATTATGGGATTGACACCAGTGATTTGGTATCACACGATGGGTTGGCACCACCAGTGGTTTGGCACCACAATATGACGGATTTCGTGACTTTAAGTCACCAGTGGTTTGGCACCACCAGTGGTTTGGTACCACACGGGGTAGAGAAAGGTGTTTGGATGGCTAGGTTGGGTGCATGGTTTAGTGCATGTTAATTTGTTATAAATTGTGTATGTTGTTGCACTAAATCGGGAAAGGGTTACAAATTGAGTCTTGGTGACTCACCTTCTCCTTTAACATTTTTCAGGTGACTCGTAGATTGCGGATGAGGAGCCGGATGGACTCGAGGTTGCCATGCAGTGGATATTTGAATTAAATAAACTTTAAATTTTAGTTTATTATACTTTATTGTTGGTTTTGTTTTAATCAAGTTGTAATAAGGCCTCCTAGAATTATTTTACTATTTTACATGTTTGAATGATTTGTTTAAATTATTTAATGAAATTAAAATAAGTACACATGTTTTCTCAAGTTGCACGCAAAATGTTTTATCCTGCCATCGGGTACATTTAAAATATATAATAACTTGACTTAATAAATATTTTTTTAAATATACCTAAGTATGGGTTTTATACACCTCAACTGTTTTAAACAAGATACTATCTTTTATCAAAAAGTTAAACCGGTTTAAAGGAGTTTTCAAAGAAATGTTTTCTCTGTAGCACACCAAATTCGGTCGTAATGTTTGGGCCGGGTTTGGGGTGTTACAATATGTAACACATCGCACACTTAGTGCCGTTACATTGATAAGGAGCGCACAAAGTACCATTCACCAGTAATGTATCGCACACTTAGTGCCATTACTTATTTTCCACAAACATAGTGTCATACGACCGATTTCGCACACACAGTGCTCGGTATATAAGCTCGCACACATAGTGCCAGATAACCGATCTCGCACACACAATGCTCAGTATAATAGCTCACACACATAGTGCCGTCAATCCATTTTCTCCTTATTTCGAAATACACATATGTTCTCAGATTCATTCATATATACACATATAATTAAAGGTTCACAAACAACTCATTTCTCCTATAATATTATCATATTCGGCAACACCAATTATATACATATATATATATATCCATATGATCAATTAAATCACCACTCTAATTTCATTTATTTATAAAAAAAATATCTATGCTTTAACACATGTAAATTTAATCGTCCAACCCAGTTAATCAAGACTTATGTATACACAAATATATATTAGCCCACATTCGGCTATTTCATGATAATTTTCTCATGCCACATTCGGCATTTTTAAATTAAACCTATTACCTCACTTAAATATATGCCTTTTAATATAGAATAAAATTTAATTCAATCCGATTGCTTAAAAACTTACCTCGGAAGCCGACGGATTAAGATTTCCCGGCTATTCGTTCAACTTTGCCTTTCCCCAATCCAATCCCGTTTCTTTTTGTTCTTGATCTAAATAATTCCAAATTAAGCTCATTCAAATATATTTCATTCAATTTAATCCAAAAACACATAATTATGCAAATTACCATTTTACCCCTGACATTTAAAATTTTTACAATTTAGTCCCTATTGCTCAAAACACAAAATATCTAAAATTTTACCACTCTTATTGAGGGCCGAATACTTATAGTCCCTATATAAACTCACTCCTTTCATTTATTTTGCGATTTAGTCCTTACAAAAATTTATTTTTATCATTCAATCCATATTACTAAATTTCATCAATAGTTTTAAAGATAAACTTGTTAATCTAGCATACAAATATCATTTTCTATCATTAAATAACACAAACATCAAATCTCCATCAATGGCAATACACGAACTACACAACCAAATCAAAAATTCGAGTATGGGCTAGCTAAATCACATAGCAAGGATCTCAAAAATATAAAAATTATCAAAAACTAAAGCTAAATCATACCTTAATCAAGCCTAAGTAATGCCGAAACCCTTTGAAGCTTTTTCTTTACTTTTATCCTTTTAGTTTCGGTCAAATGCACCCAAAAAGATGAATATGCAAATGTTCTTTTATGTTTTTATTATTTTAATGTTATTATAAAATACATATATATATATATATTAATATAAGCTTAATTTATAAAGAAAACAAATATAAAATGCTTTATTAAAGCTTAGTGCCGTCCACCACTATAAGAAATGGGCTATTTGCCCTTTAAGGATTCAACATTAAAAAGCCACTCTCAAATTAGCACTATCACAACTAACCATCAAATTTTCATTTTACGCAATTACGTCCTTTAATTTATTTAAGCACACAAACACTCAAATTTTTATACGAAACTTGCACACATGCTAATTCACACACAATAAACTCAGAAAATAATACTTAAAATTTTTTCTGACTCGAATTCGTGGTCTCGAAACCACCGTATTGATTGGGGCTAGAATCGGGCTGTTACAACTCTCCACCCCTTAAGGGATTTTCGTCCCCGAAAATCTTACCAATGAATAGGTGTGGGCAGCGTTCTTTCATTGATTCCTTGAGTTCCCAGGTTGCTTCCTCAACCCCGTGCTTATGCCACATTACTTTAACCAACGAGATTTTCTTGTTTCATAATTCTTTCACTTCACGAGCTAAGATACGAATCGGTTCTTCTTCATAAGACAAGTCGGGCTGAATCTCAATCTCTGATGGGCTAATCACATGAGAAGGATCGGATCTATAATGTCGAAGCATCGATGCATGAAAAACATTGTGAATCTTGTCTAACTCAGATGGCAACATCAGCCTGTATGCAACTGGCCCAATATGCTCAATAACTTCGTACGGTCCAATAAATCTTAGACTCAGCTTTCCTTTACGACCAAATCTAAGTATCTTTTTCCACGGCGAGACTCTAAAAAATACTCGGTCACCCACCTAAAACTCGATATCTTTACGTTTCAAGTCCGCATATGACTTCTGACAATCTGTCCCGACTTTTAAACTTTCTCGGATCACTTTCACTTCCTCTTCAGTCTCTTTAATTAAATCAACCCCGTGTATCTTGCTTTCACTTAATTCGGTCCAATATAAAGGTGTACGACATTTACGACCGTATAAAGCTTCATAGGGTGCCATTTTGATACTTGATTGAAAGCTCTTATTATACGCAAATTCAATCAAAGGCAAGTATCGTTCCCACGTACCCTCAAACTCAAGAATGCAACATCTCAACATGTCCTCGAGTATTTGAATAACACGTTCGGATTGTCCATCCGACTAAGGGTGGAAAGCAGTACTGAAGTGCAATTTAGTACCTAGAGCATCTTGCAGTTTCTTCCAAAACCGCGATGTAAACCTTGGATCTCTATCCGAAACAACGGAAATAGGTACTCCGTGCAATCGTATAATTTGAGATATGTACAACTCAGCTAACTTATCAAGTGAGAAACCCGTACGTACCGGAATGAAATGGGCCGATTTCGTCAATCTATCAACAATAACCCATATTGAGTCTTTCTTGCTCGGTGTTAACGGCAACCCAGATACGAAATCCATCGTGACCCGATCCCACTTCCACTCAGGTATCATAATCGGTTGAAGTAGTCCCGATGGTACCTGTTGCTCAGCTTTCACTTGTTGACATATTAAGCACTTCAACGCATAGTCTGAAATATCTCGTTTCATACCTTGCCACCAGTAATGCTGTCTCAGGTCATTATACAGCTTCGTACTACCCGGATGTATCGAAAATTTACTATTATGAGCTTCATCACAAATCATTCCAATCAACTCAGGATTCTTAGGCACACATATCCGATTCTTAAACTGTAGACACCCCTCAGCATCTAACTGAAAATGTGAATTAGCACTCGAGCCACATTGACTCTTTTTTGCTATTAAGTCATTATCAACCTCTTGAGCTTCACGGATCTATTGTACAAATAGTGGTCTCGCTTTCAATTCTGCAATAATCACACCATCATCAGTCATAGCTATATCCGCATTCATTGCACGTAGAGCAAATAGTGACTTTCGGCTATGTGCATCAGCGACCACATTAGCCTTCCCTGGGTGATAATCAATCACGAGCTCGTAATCTTTTAATAGTTCTAACCATCGTTGTTGTCTCAAATTCAGATCCTTCTGAGTCATTAAATATTTTAGACTCTTGTGATCCGAATAGACATGACACTTTTCACCGAATAGGTAGTGACGCGATATTTTCAAAGCAAAAACTATAGCAGCCAACTCGAGATCATGCGTCGGATAGTTCTTTTCGTGCGGCTTTAACTGTCTCGAGGCGTAGGCTACAACTTTACCCTTCTCGCATCAAAACACAAAATTCAAAACCACTTAAAGATGCATCGCTAAAGATAACAAACTCTTTACCCGACTCGCCGAAATAAGCACCGAGCTTCATTAGCAAGGTTTTTAGTCGATCAAAACTCTTCTCGCACCTTTCGACACCAAATAATTTAACGTTGTTCTGTAATAGCGTTGTCATCGGTGCTACTATCATAGAAAACCCTTTCACAAAGCGTCTATAATATCCGACAAGTCCCCGAAAGCTATGAACCTCAGAAACATTCCGCGGAGGTTTCCAATCAAGTATAGCCGAAACTTTGCTCGGGTCAACTGGAATGCCCGATGCTGAAACGACATGCCCCAGGAAACTAACTTCATTCAACCAAAACTTACATTTTCTGAACTTCGCGTACAACTGCTTATCTCGCAAAATTTGTAACACAAGTCTCAAGTGTTCGGCATGCTCAGTTTCGTCACGCGAATAGATCAGAATGTCATCTATGAATACAACCACAAACCGATCTAGATACGGTCTAAATACCCGATTCATCAGATCCATGAAAACAGCAGGAGCATTAGTGAGTCCGAATGGCATCACTAAAAACTCGTAATAGCTGTATCTTGTCCAAAAAGCAGTTTTAGGCACATCTGAGTCTCTAACTTGCAACTGATAATATCCTGATCTAAGATCGATCTTCGAGAATACCGAAGCTCCCTTTAGCTGATCATACAAATCATCGATACGAGGCAATGTATATTTATTCTTTACAGTCACTTTATTGAGTTGTCGATAATCGATGCACATTCTCAAAGTTCCGTCCTTCTTTTTCACAAATAGGACTGGCGCACCCCAGGGAGAAAAATTCGGTCGAGCAAAACCTCTATCTTTCAATTCTTGCAACTGAGCTTTCAACTCTTTTAATTTGGTCGGTGCCATTCTATACGGAGCAATTGAAATCAGAGTTGTCCCTGGCACTAACTCAATACCAAACTCTACCTCCCGTATAGGTGGCAATCTCGACAATTCCTCCAGAAATACATCCGGATACTCACAAACAACTGGTACAGATTCAATCTTCTTTTCGGTTACTTTTCTATCAATAACATATGCAAAATAAGCTTCGCAACCCTTTCTCAAATACTGCCAAGCCAACATCGAGGATATCACTGCTGGTAACCCATTCAAATCCGCAGATTCAATTCGAATTATCTCATTATTCTGACACCGCAAATCAATAGTCTTTCGTCTGTAATTCACTACTGCATCATGCACTGTTAGCCAATCCATACCAAGGATAATATTGAACTCATCAAATGGTAGCAACATCAGATCGGCCGGAAAACATGAGTCTCGAATCATTAAAGGGCAATTCTTGCACAATCTATCAACTAACACACACCGGCCCAGGGGGTTTGAAACCCGAATCACAAACTCAGTAGACTCAACAGATAGAGTCTTGCTGGATAATAATGTTTCACACATATAAGAATGAGTTGAACCAGGGTCAATCAGAGCAATTACACTAGTATCAAAGAGAGTGAATATACCGGTGATGACATCTGGAGATGAAGCCTCCTCTCTGGCACGAATGGCATAGGCTCTAGCCGGCACACGGGCCTCTGATCAAATAGCCACATCTGAAGTCCCTCTCTGAGTGCCGCTCCTACCTCCCACATTACGAGATGGTCTACCTCTAGCCGCAGATCGCTCGGTCTCGTACTCGAGCAATATCTTTTCACCGCCTCCGGCAATCCCGAACAAAATGATCCTGCGAACCACACTTGTAGCAAGTGCGATTATTAGATTTGCCCCAACATTCACCAAAATGCCGTCTACCACAATGTTGACACTCGGGCTTATTCGATCGAGTATTGCCAACACTAGCAATCGAGGTAGCCCGTGAACTCACTAGTGGTCGTTCTCGTATAAAGATCCCTGTATTAGCTTTGGATCGGCTACTGTCATTTTTGAACTTCTTTGTTGACGATTGAGAAAATTTACCCGCTGACCTCTTTCAGAAATCTCTTGCTTCAAACTCAGCTTTTCGTTTTTCTTTCCCCAGCTCTTCGGCTTTACAAGCTCGCTCGACAAGTACTACAAACTCATTTATTTCAAGTATGCCGACCAGGAGTCTTATATCTTCGTTTAGCCCTTCTTCAAATCTTCGGCGCATAATAGCCTCGGACGAAACACACTCACGAGCATAGCGACTAAGTCTCACAAACTTGCGCTCGTACTCAGATACGATCATACGACCCTGTTTAAGCTCAAAAAATTCCTTGCGTTTGGAGTCTATAAATTGCTGACTGATGTATTTCTTACGGAACTCCGTCAAAAAGAAATCCCAGGTAACTCGTTCCTTTGGAACAACCGATACGAGAGTATTCCACCAATAATAGGCAGAATCCCGTAATAAAGATATGGCGCACTTCAGGCATTCATCGGGTGTGCATGATAGCTCATCGAAGACACGAATGGTATTATCGAGCCAAAATTCAGCTCGCTCAGCATCATCATCATCTTCGGCTCTAAACTCTTGAGCCCCGTGTTTTCTAATCCGGTAAACGGGAGGCTTGCTTACTCTTTCAGGATTAACGATCGGGGGTACCACCGATACGACAGGGGAAGTATTCTGATTCAGGGGTTGTTAAACCGCCGGATTGGCTCGAATATACTGACTGAACCAATCATTCATCATGCTATAGAAGGCTTGTTTAGCCCCCTCATCGGGATTACTCGCACCGGTCGAGATTCCTCCGCCAGCGCCCCTTGCGCTGAAGCGAGTGCCACGCTCTCGACATCGTCAGCTATAGCTTGCTCGGGATCAGGATCCATTCGCTATACGAAAGAAGGAAACACAATTTCACTGTCAAAAGCGATCACACTATCACTTTATAAAATATGGCATGTATAGCTAGACTCACACGCACTACGTTAGTCTGAGAACTGACTAAACCGTAGCTCTGATACCAATCAAATGTAACACCCCTAACCCGTATCCGTCACCAGATTAGGGTTACAGGCGTTACTTAACCAAACCCAAGTCAGTGTACCTTTTAAAAACTATTACTTTGATAAATGTGTACCAATTCATACTATCACGAATAAACATGTATATCCCATCTAATATCAAAATATTAGCTTACATATCATGAATAATATCATTAACATCAACTAAAAACTAATTTCATTCAACTAGCAAATCACTATTCAATTGGTCATTTAAAAGCAAAGACCGATTAGGTATATGGTACTTATTTACTCATTTCATTTCTATTATCAACAATACATTCAAACATATATCATTACTGAACATGTGCATTACTTTCGTTCATTTCAATACCACATTCGATTATATCATTGTCCTATCTACTTATCTCACATTCGAGTATACCATAAATATAAATTTCAAACCAACTTATTTATCCCATAATTTCTTATCGCATTCGGCATTGTTCATTATATATATATACCATCATAAGCACATCTTAACAAGATATTACATCAATGATTTAGCCATTTATATCTCATGGCCGAACATATTATATCACTCAAAAGGGAGAATTTAAGCTCCAAACTAAAACAAATCATGGTCGAATGTCTACAAATTAATACAGATCAATTTGCTCATTAATGTATCACCTTTGATAATCACATACACAAAATGTGACCTATTTCATTCTAGTCTAATCATATTAATACATTCAAATAAATATGCCAAAAACATTTTTATCAACCCAATGTCTTATATACTATATTCAACCAATTCCATGAGCTCAAAATTTACATATAACACATTATGAAATAACTTTCAAACTAGACTTTTAATATATAAACTAATATACTCAAATAATAATTCCATAATTAAACATGATCAAACCAACTCAAACATAAAAGCATAGCCATTTTCGCATGGCATATACATATATATACATATCATTTGAACACAACCCATGAAATATAGCCTATACATGCCATATGTTTCAAAAGAGATACAACTTATAGAATACCGAATTTAGGTGATAGTGCGAATGACTTTGACGAAGATCCCTGAGCACGAACTAGCCTTCAAAATCTATAAAATAGTCAATGGAAAATAACGGTAAGCTATCTCAGCTTAGTAAGTTATAAGCAATGGAAAATGTATATCAAATCATTTTACAAGTTTAATCAATACAATTTGGTTTTCTCGAACTCACAATCAATAACACAATAAATATATCTCTATAAAACAATCACCAAATTCGATATGTCTTAAACCGAATATTCATGATCCATTTATCCATTTTAACCAAATTCAAATATTAATAACCCTATCTCATTTCTATAATTTCATATACAAGAACACTTACCTCATTAGTTCTAAGTTATTCAATTGATAAACATCACTTACCAAAATATCACCTTTCGATCACCTCAATTATTATATTTATATCTCTGAGGAATCTGCAAATCCGCACACATTGTAATATCCCGGGTTAGGGGCTATTTTGTTGTTGCATGATATTGCATGTGTCTAGTGTGCTGCGTGGCTATTTCTATGTTTTGGGGGCTTAATTGAAGTCTAAATGTATGCCTGAGTGAATGGGAAAATTTTGATTTTTGGGTGTTAAGTCAGGGGAGCTGTAGGAGCTAGGGTATAAGAGTTTTATTTGGTGTTCTTGAGCACAAAAGAGGAGCTGGTGGAGTGGCAAAGCATGCGCCACTTGGAGCTGGTGTTGGCGCCAATTGCGGGAGGCAGGGTCCCGAGTTCAAGCCATGAGTGGCCACATTTTGGCTTCTTTTTGGACGGCATAGGAGGGAAGAGTTGGATGAAGTTTAAATTCCTCCTTTGACTTGGTCTTCACTTTCAAATGAAAGGTGGAGAGTGATGGTAGGAGTAAGACTTGTTCAAACTTATTTGAATTTGTGGTTGGGAGTGAATTAGGGGATATGGCCGAATGTTGGTGAGGTTTGGGGGGGAGTGTGGACGGTTTGGTGATGGGAAGTGTGGTGTGCCGAAATGCACTTCTCACTATGTGCATTTTCGGCCAAAAGGCATTTTGAAGCCAACATTTTCTTTTTTGTCAAAACAACCCCAAGCTTCAAGAGTTTCTCTCATTTCTTCAAAACTAAATGACCAAATCCCTATAGCCTTGCCGAAGTTTGCATTCTTTTCCTTAATTCTTGTGTGTGGCCGAATGTTCAACCCCATTTCTTCTTCTTTTGCTTAACTGTGTTAAAACCGAACTCTCTCCTCTCCAACATTCTTTTTCCTCTTCTTGAAACAGTGGTGGTGGCCGAATCTTACCCTTCCAAAAATACCTTCTCTATTCCTTTCTTCTTAAACCGAAAAGCATCTACCCTTGTGCACCTTTTCTTTTCCTCTCTCAACCTTGGCCGCTTTCTTCTTTCTTGAACATATCTTTTATTTTGCTTCATTTTAAGGTTTTAGCCAGACCTCCCTTGGTGGTAGCCGAAATTTCCTTCTAGCCTGTGTTCTCATTTTGGCCGAATATCAATCTTTTTCCTCATCTTTTGCTTGCGTTTTCTTTTTGGCCAAGGCCAAATCTCTCTCTCTCCCTTGTAGCTCTCTTGGCCGAATATCGATTGTAGGGTGGAATTGGTGGATGTTCAATCTTTGAACAAGGTAAGTGGGGTGGCCGAATGGCCATATTTCCCTCTTTTTCTTCTTTATTGGTTATGGTTTGGGGTAAGGGCCGATTATGGTCATTTTGGAAGGGTTTTAATCTCTTCATTATAGGGTCACCGGAGTGTGGAAGCACGCAAGAGGAACCGCTATTCTTTGGTTAGGCGATTGGTAAGTGGAGGGTAAGTAATTGGTATATTATTGTGAGTTCAATCCTTAGATTTCGGTTAAGTTAAAGGTGTTTGGTGATTAACTATTTGTCTTAATAGGGTGTGCCGATTGTTAAAGAATAACCACTGTTGGTTCGAGGTTTGGTTGGAAACCAAACCATCTGCAAGGTAAGGGTTAAGCGATACACCCTTTGGGTTAATTGGTCATAGCCGAATGGTCTTGGTTACTAACCCCTGGTTTGGCCGATTCTAGGAGCAAGTTGATCGAGGGATTTAGACGGGGTCTTTGGGATTTAGACTTGCGATTTACCAGGTGTGTAAACTAACACACTATACTTAGTAATATCGTTATTAAACCTGTTTGCCTATTAAAAATCATGACAGTATGATGGATTATTGGATACCCAAGCGGGGTATGTGTACGTATCCAGGTAAGTCAGTATTGTTACTAGATTACTGATGATCTATATGGTATCATGACTATGTATGTATGTGATATGGGGCATGAGTCAAACATATTAGCATGATATGCACAATTTGTATGATATGCATGATTACATGAGTTGGTTGTTGATGGGTGATATGAGTGGAGGGGGCAGTGATGATTTGTGCTGACGAGCACCAAGAGTTTTGGTAACACACTTTGTGACTTTCGGTCACCAAAGGCTTTGGTAGCAAATTTGTGTCTTTGGGACACCAGAGGTTGGGCACCTCATTGCGACTTGTCCCTGTGGTTAACACCACCGTGGGTTGGCCCCACATGAGATATGGGATCGTCTGCTAGTGATTGGGTATCACACGATGGGTTGGCCCCATCATTCGATCATTGTGACTACGGTCACCAAAGCTTAGGGTAGCACATTGTGTCTTTGGGACACCAGTGTTTTGGTAACACATTGTGACTATACGTCACCAGTGGTTTGGCACCACCAGTGGTTTGGTACCACACGGGGTAGAAAAAGGAGATACGGATGGTTAGGATCGGGTTGCATTAATTATGTTGCTATGTATGATGTGTGTTAGCATGTTGTTTCATCGGGAGCGGGATTTATGCACTGAGTCACTCGACTCACCCTCTCCTTTGACATTTCAGGTGACTCGTAGACGCGGACATGGAGCCGGGATGGACTCGGGGTGCTCATGCCATGCTTAATAAAGTTTTACTCCAACTCTATCATTGGGTACTTTAATTTAATTACTTTTGTTTGGGTTTTAATTTGGATTTGTAAAAGGCCTTTAACTTATGTTTTATGATGGGTATGTTTTAATTAGATTCTCAACCTGCTTAATAATTAACTTGGCATGAAATTTTACTAAAACTTGGAAAGACAACGTTTTCAAAATTATATCGCAATGTGATTTAAACTATACCAACGGGTATCTCGCTATGTTTCGTTATTCAATAAACTCAAATGATTTCCAAATCAAACTCGATTTTCTACTAAGTCTAAAATGTTTCAAAATGGCACTAAGAAACTATTGGAAGTACTAAATGAAATCAACTCGTTTTAACTATATACTTGGATAAGTTTTCAAAATCTAATCAAACAAGCCTACTCAAACTTTCCTCAAATTCACTTTGTTTTCACCCCACTTCTAAACGAAAAAAAAATCTGATCACTCAAAGACGTTCTTCCCCGTAACATACCAGATTCGGGCGTGGTGTCTTGTCCGAGTTTGGGGTGTTACACACATAGAGCAGTATATGTAACGTATCGCACACTTAGTGCCGTTACATTGATAAGGAGCGCACAAAGTACCATTCACCAGTAATGTATCGCACACTTAGTGCCATTACTTATTTTCCGCAAACATAGTGTCATACGACCGATTTCGCACACACAGTGCTCGATATATAAGCTCGCACACATAGTGCCAGATAACCGATCTCGCACACACAGTGCTCGGTATAATAGCTCGCACACATAGTGCCATCAATCCATTTTCTCCTTATTACGAAATACACATATGTTCTCAGATTCATTCATATATACACATATAATTAAAGGTTCACAAACAACTCATTTCTCCTATAATATTATCATATTCGGCAACACCAATTATATACATATATATATCCATATGATCAATTACATCACCACTCTAATTTCGTTTATTTATAAAAAAAAATATCTATCCTTTAACACATGTAAATTTAATCGTCCAACCCAGTTAATCAAGACTTATGTATACACAAATATATATTAGCCCACATTTGGCTATTTCATGATAATTTTCTCATGCCACATTCGGCATTTTTAAATTAAACCTATTACCTCACTTAAATATATGCCTTTTAATATAGAATAAAATTTAATTCAATCCGATTACTTAAAAACTTACCTCGGAAGTCGACGGATTAAGATTTCCTACTATTCGCTCAACTTTGCCTTTCCCGATCCAATCCTGCTTTCTTTTTGGTCTTGATCTAAATAATTCCAAATTAAGCTCATTCAAATATATTTCATTCAATTTAATCCAAAAACACATAATTATGCAAATTACCATTTTACCCCTGACATTTAAAATTTTTACAATTTAGTCCCTATTACTCAAAACACAAAATATCTAAAATTTTACCACTCTTATTTAGGGCCGAATACTTATAGTCCCTATATAAACTCACTCCTTTCATTTATTTTGCCATTTAGTCCTTACAAAAATTTATTTTTATCATTCAATCCATATTACTAAATTTCATCAATAGTTTTAAAGATAAACTTGTTAATCTAGCATACAAATATCATTTTCTATCATTAAATAACACAAACATCAAATCTCCATCAATGGCTATACATGAACTACACAACCAAATCAAAAATTCGAGTATGGGCTAGCTAAATCACATAGCAACAATCTCAAAAATATAAAAATTATCAAAAACTAAAGCTAAATCATACCTTAATCAAGCCTAAGTAATGTCAAAACCCTTTGAAGCTTTTTTTCTACTTTTATCCTTTTAGTTTCGGTCAAATGCACCCAAAAAGATGAACATGCAAATGTTCTTTTATGTTTTTATTATTTTAATGTTATTATAAAATACATTTATATTAATATAAGCTTAATTTATAAAGAAAACAAATATAAAATGCTTTATTAAAGCTTAGTGCCGTCCACCACTATAAGAAATGGGCTATTTGCCCTTTAAGGATTCAACATTAAAAAGCCACTCTCAAATTAGCACTATCACAACTAACCATCAAATTTTCATTTTACGCAATTACGTCCTTTTATTTAATTAAGCACACAAACACTCAGATTTTTATACGAAACTTGCACACATGCTAATTCACACACAATTAACTCAGAAAATAATACTTAAAAATTTTTCCGACTCGGATTCGTGGTCCCGAAACCACCGTTCCGGTTGGGGCTAGAATCGGGCTGTTACACAACCTATATGCCTAACCAATATGCCACAATTGACACCACAATCCAATTATGCAACATCAACTCTTTTTAACAATTAGCAACAATTATGCCAATACCATCCATGATCAACATCCATTATCAAAATATGCTATTATCCAAACATCTACACATCCACTCAAGATGACTAACATCATCCCATTTTCATATATCAAATAGGTTCCAAGCATGAAATATATGCAAGTTACCTATGTTTACTTTCACAACCAAAAACATCAAAACATATGCATTAACTTGAGCATAACATCCTATATATACATGCCATAGGTAACCAACTACAAATTCCAAAATCTATCGAGTCAAATGATGGTAGGTGTGAGCTCCCATTGATCCGATTGACACGTTCTGAAAGTCCAAAATCTTATTCATTTAGTATATAAGTACAATTCATTATTCAAATATTTCCCTAACATGACATCATACAACAACATCAAAGTAGTGAGATTTTGATTTATAATCGCACTTATAATCACGATTGACAATATATCTAAACTAAATCAATAGGCAATGTATATACCGATATTCAATGTTCATATTTAAACCACATGAATTTCATAAATCCACACTTCATATCCCTTGAATTATCGATGAAACTTCGTAAAAGAAACTCGTTACACGAGTGCAAATAGCATCTGATTCTTATCTGACCTAATTATATATATCAGTGTTAGGTTACTCGTCCGGGCTAAACCTTTGACAAACATAGTAAATAGCCTGGTCAGAGCTGTAAAAACATGTAAGGTTACTAGTCCAGGCTAAACCTTTAAAACAACAACATATTACGAATCTAGGCTAAATCTATGTCATATGTACCTTTGAGTCTGCAACAAATGCTGGAGCTCGATACCATTGAAAATCAACCTGTAACCTCGTGTGTGAGACTTTTACTAGGTTCATCGGAACTATTTCAACAATTCAATTCGATACAATTTCATTTCCAATTAATAAAATTCCTACTTTTGGAAGAATATATATAGATATTTTAACATAACTTAACAACAAATTGAAATCATTTAAATCATATGAACTTTTCAAAACGATAATGGTTCAACTATCAGGGACTAATCGATAATTTTCCCTTTTCCTCGTACGCCCTCCGGTCGTTGAGTTTCTTGGTCTAAAATATAATTTAATTTAATCATCCAATCCAAACAACTTAAAACAACATATAAATATCATGTTCTAACTCAATTTCATTTATACTAAAATTCCTCGACTTTTACATTTGTCACAATTTAGTTCTTAAAACCAAAACTATTATAATTCTCACATTTGAGTTTCGGTTTCAAAATCAATTTCAATTTAGTCATCCAACAGTCCATTAAAACACAAAATTTTAGAATTTTTATACACATTTTGAACTTATTACATTTTAGTCCCTAAGCTCAAAACTAACAACTTTTACTTAACAAACTAGTCCATTAATATATCAAAGCTTCAAAACTAACCAAATGACTACAAAAGCTTCAAGAAAACATCAACGACATCTTTTGCAAACTTTATCAGTTTCGCAAAATAGTCTCTGGGTTAGCTAAATCAAGCTTTCGAGATTCAAAATTAGAAGCCAAAACCTAGTTCTTCCTTTTGTTTCGTGAGAAGAAGATGAACGGAATAAGAAAAATGTAATGTTTTTCCTTTTTGATCCTGTTTTTATTAACTAATATACATATAAATGTTTTAATTACCTTTATTTAACATATTTTTATAATGAATTATCATAAAAACCATCCACCCACCTATACTTTGGTAAAATTACAACTTTAAGCCCTTGACTTTATACTAATTAACCATTTTAACTACTAAAATTAATAATGATAGACTTTTACGACCTTTATAATTTAGTCCTTTTTTTGGTAATTAACTAACTAAATGCCAAAATTATCGAACCAAATTTTAATATAACTCTTAGATAATTTCGTGAATATTAAATAATTAATGTTCACAGACTCATTCGTTAGAATTGTGGTCCCAAAACCACTGTTTCCAACACCACTAAAAACGGGTTGTTACAGTCACATCTATGTCTTTATCTTCCAAGAGTGGTCCGCTTCAATGCCCAGATAAGGCATCTCCCCAATTGGACTTGAGAGACGACTTATTAGTCTTTGAATCGGTTTGCTCATTTCAAATTAGTCTAAATGTTTAGGTTCGTATACTAGTACATGTTGTCTTTCTGTATTACGATCCGACCACGTAATGCTGCTAAATATTAGTTAAAAAATAGACAACCAGTGAGCAACATTTACTTCCATTTTTCTTTGTATGCAAAAAAAATGTGAGGGCTAATGAATTTCATGATTAGTTTTATTAACCAATCTGTTCGAAAAATTATAAGTGTACTTAGATGAAAATACTAAATTTAGGGCACTAGATCCAATAGTCTCTCACTTGCCCTAGTGAAGTAGATGAGTCATGTTTCGCATTCTTGTGCCCTTCTATATGTTTCCCAAAGAGCTCTCTATCTAGTCGAGTCTTGGCAAAACAAATCCTCAGGGTTTGTCCTCATATACGATCTTTGACTACATCTATTATTTCGTCAAACACTACCTCTCCCTTATGATACATTGTATCAATGTGTTTTGTCCTTATGTGGTTTCTTTGAGCCTAAGCTATATCCGCGTTGTTACAAATGCCATAGCTTTTCCATAGATTATATTTGGCCCTCCACAGTGAAGTTAGGAGTGCAGCCCTATTTGACACTTATTCACATTATGGACCTACTATCCAGGACAAAACACAGCCCGATGTCAACTTCTTCAAATCCTGACATGTTTGGCAGTCTAAATTAGTATATCCTGTAGGAGTAAAATCTCCTCCGAAATAAACAAGCATATAATCCTCTTTCTTCGTAAATAATTAAGTATGTGCTTAACTGCTTTCCAGTGTCTTGGTCCTGGATTCGACTGATATTGACTTAACAACTCCACTTCATAACATATATTTAAGCATGTGCATAACATAGAATACATGAGAATTCCTATTGCCGAAGCATAAAGAACCTTTCTCATGTTCTATCTTTCTTCCGCTGTCTTAGGATAGTCCTCTAAAGAGAGATGAAATCCTGATACGGAGGGTTGATTTCCCTTATTTGAATTGGTCATTGCATAATGCTCCAATATCTTTCAATCTCTTAGTATTCAAATGCATACAACAAAATTAGCTTCTCTCAAATCTTTCATGCTAAACTATTGGGCTAACCACAATTTAACTGATGGCAATGTCCCTACATCATTCCCAATGAGTAGAATGTCATTGACATATAGAACGACATCCCCTAAACATTTGCAAACACAAGGTTAATCTACGTTTTACTCAAATCCAAAAGTCTTGATCAAGTCTTTGATTCCATGAGTGGGATGATTACTGAAGTCCTTATATAGATCTAAGTAGTTTTTAAAATTTATGTTTGTTTCCTTTCGCTATAAAGTGGGTTGCATTATATAGATGCTCTCTTCAAGATAGTCATTTAAAAACGGTGTCTTGACATCTATTTTCTAGATCTTGTAATTGAAAGCCATTAGAATGGGTAGTAATATGCGAATTGACTTGAGCATGACAACCAAAGAGAAGGTTTCTTCATAATTGATACCTTCTTTCTGAGTATAATCTTTTGCTACAAGTCTGGCCTCATACGTTTCCACTTTTCCATTCGCATTTCTTTTCCACTTATAGATCCACTTACACCCTGTGGGTTTTATCGCTTCCGGTAAGTTGAAAGTTCCAAAACTGAGTTGGAATACATGGAGCCCATCTTAGCTTTCATAGTTATTTCCCAGCGCTTGGAATCAACACTCTACATTACTTCGTCATAGGTGAGTGGGTCATCATCTTCCTATTTGGTAGACTCAGTGTTAAAAACACTTTCGCCAGATTGGGAGAACTCAGGCCTACGAGGTACCCTTCCACTTCCGTGAAGCACCCTATGCTGCTGATCATTTGTAGGCCTACCATTAGGATTCAGTTTTGAAACCATTTTTGTAGGGTTTTGTATATTTCCTGAAAGTTCCTCGAGTACCATTTTACTCCGAGGTTTGAAGCCATTCATGTAACTTTCATAAAGGAAAGTAGCATGAGTTGACACTATAACAATTTCCTCTTTCGGTTTATAAAACAAACCTCCCTTGTTCCCTTTGGATATCCTACAAACATGCACAATTCTATTTGTGAGTCCAACTTTCTTGCATCCTTGTTTAGTACATGGGTTGGGCATCCCCAAATCCTAAAATGATTAAGATTTGGCTTCTTACCATGCCACAATTCGTATGGGGTTTTCGATGTTTTCGTAGTTGACATATCATTTATAATATAACGATCCATTTGAACAACATATCCCCAAAAAGATATTGGCAACTTCGAATAGCTTAACATCGAACGTACCATGTCTAACAATCTTCGATTTCTTCTCTCTACCATGCCATTCTATTGTTGAGTGCCTGACATGGTTAATTGGGATAGTATCCCATTCTTTATGAGGTACCATAAGAACTCTTTAGATAAATATTCCCCACATCGATCAAACCGAAGTGGCTTTATGGGTAAACCTAGTTGTTTCTCCACTTTCGCATGAAACTCTTTAAATTTATCTAAGGTTTCACTCTTGTGGTGCATAAGGTACACATACCCATATTTGGAATAATTATCGATACAGGTCACGTAATATTTCTAACCATCTCTTGCGTTAACGTTCATGAGGCCACATACATACATGTTATAGACATCTTTTACTTAGCTTAGAATTGCTCTTTTAATTTTACTCTAGTTTTTCTCTTTTCTTAAGTTTTAGATTTATTTTCAAGTTGTTCTTTGTTTTATTTCGGAAGATCTGATTTGTGGATACAATCAAACTTTGTGGATTCACTTCCATTAATAATAAAAATCATGGATTCCCTAAAACTCTATACTTTCGATCCAGTTATCATGTTTATACTTTTTATCAATTCTATATTGTTTATGAAAACCATATGAAACTAATCCTTCTATAGGGGATTAGCAAGCGGAGGTATGATCTCTTAACTGTTTTGTATGGTTACTCACCAGATTAGCTGTTTGGGAAAGGAAAAACCTAAAACCCTAGGCTTGACAACCCTAAGAAGTTATCAACGTGGGATTTAACCTAAAATTTGTATGGCCTAATATTTAAAAACCTTAACCCTGAACCAGTCTGGACTGTGAGGTCAGAAGATAAGAGTCCCGTCTGACTCATTATGCTAGTGGACGTATCAAAAGATACTGATAGGGTATCGACTAGTTGATTGACGAGGAACCCGAAGTGACTGTTGATGAAGATTATTGAAGCGAGCTAATCACCCATAATTATATTTGATTAATCTAACTTTTTAATTTCTCGATACATATTTTGTAATTATATTTTTATTATTCTAAAACCCTAAAATCCCTTTTATTTATTTCCGTGTAATAGAACTTATTTCAAGTACTAATTAGATCTTTTGGTGTCTAGGTTAAACTTAATCTAGTAGCTAGCCTCCTTTGGGTTTGATCCTCGGAGTACTCACCTACACCGTTGTAACTATATTACAACCTGACCAGTATACTTGCAGATATCGCCTTATTTATATATATTTTGTTGCAGTATTCACACTCTTGACGGTAGTATGTTCGGAGGCAGTCAAGTTGTTGGTGCCATTTTCGGGGAGGCAACGTCACTAGTTCGATTTTAATTTTTGCATTTTAGTAAGACTAATTTCTAGGTTATAGATACGATTCCTAATTTATTTCCTTTAACTAATTAACTCATTGATACTTATTTTTTAGGAGGACCTTAGTACATATTTTTAATACAAATTGCCGCCATAGTAACTATAGGAGATCAACTAACAAGAGTATGGGTAACTTTGATTATATGTGGTAAGACGAAGACTTAGATTACAACGCCGATATTTACGAAGAAGGGGTCTACGAGGACTGAGAGATACATGAGAACAAATGATTATTGATGCTTGAATTAAGTCAACTCCGATGAGAAGCCTCAATTCTTTCCCAAGACGATAATAACAACATTAGTGCACACTCAGGTTGGCATATGATGAGTCAAGCCAAGAATCAAGCAAGGAAGAGAATTCCATTATAAATGCTTGTGAGAGAAGGGAACTCCTAGACTGTAATTCATCCTAGAAGACAGAGGAATACCAAGATAAACTGAATGAAATGACAACAAGGGAAGCTATAAAACCAGTCAAGGAAATGGCAAGTGAATAGAAGAGTCAGAAAAACATGGAACTCATCTTCCCAACAACTTTAGATTCTTTTGATAGGGCTAGAGTGCAAGAGCAGTATAACATGAACCTACAAACGAAGACAATGATATTTATGGCCAACCGAGTGGAAGAATATACGAAAATTCAAGAGCTTGCAGAGGAAAGTAAGAAGAACGAGTGAGTCCAACTAATAAGCCTGACTTGACTCTCCTTTGTGCATCATTGGTCCTAAACCAGGCACCTAAAAAAATTCAATAATCCATGAATCTTTTAGATACTGATAGGAATCAGAAAAATATATATAGATTGGGCTTATGACTATATACCAGGCATGAATCGAGCTAAACACCTGATAAGCCTAAGGATATAGTTGCGGGAGCCAAGAATTGTTCAAACACTACAAGAACCACTCAAGAGGATTAACTACAAACAAATTGAAAAATCTGATAGCTCTAGGAATTGGAACCCATGCGGTGTAACACATACTTCTTTTCTACTCAAGACATTAAAGATTACTTTTATGAAGACATTCCTGATAGATGAGATGAAAAAATATATATTGAGCAATAAGAATGAACCACTGATCTCAACTTTCCTACGGATAAAGGACATTAAGCAAAAATTAATGTTGTTGTGTGGTTGCAAAAGTGTACAAGTAATTAATTGTTACGATCTCTGAAAAGAATTGTCGATGGTTAAGGCAGGCCGAAAAGGTAAATTTAGAGAGAAAGATAACCGTAGACAAATAGAATGGCATGATGGGTGTTGTACCAATGTAGACAGAAACAATTTGTAGGAAGCGCCTGAGTGTATATTAACTGAGTTGACAGATGAGTTCGACAACAAAACCTGACATTTTTATGTAATTCTAACTAATTATACAAAATTGTATATTTCACTAACAAATTAATTTAAATATTATAGGAAGATGAAAATTAGGGATAAAAAGCACTTGAAGCATCCTGAGAATCGAAAAATTGAGATAATAGATTCAAGGTTGCACCACGGTCATCTCGTGCCGCAACATCGTGTCATGAGGCTAGGAATTACAAAAATCATATTGACCTCTCGACACCACTCTTTCCTATTGCGACATGGAAGATAGATTCCCAAAATTTTAAAATTGTAGGGTGTGTCACGACATTGAACGTTGGTGTCACGACATTAGGAAACTGACCGTGTCGCGACATCACTGCAATTTTTTACAGATTAACCCGACCTACCCACGCAACCCAGTTACATAACCCTTAATTTACAAATTTTTAAACCTAAAAACCCTTACTTTTAACTTTAAAACACCTTAAACTCACATTCTTAAATGCTTTTAAACACTAAAGCCTTCTACAAACCCTCAATCTTCAAAATGCCATGTCATCATAAACCCTTGTTGCACAAACCTTCATTGTTACTCATAAGGTTCTATTGGGGAAAGTTTCATCAAGCACTTGGAGAAGCAACAAAAATATTCACAAAAAGGTCAAGGTTACGTAGTTCTTTACTCGTTTTATTGTTCCATTGATTTTCAGTAAATTCTATTTGATTAATTGAAAATCAAACAATTGAAAATACCTCCTAGGAAGAGCAATAAGGCTATAGTTCTAGAAACTCTGAACGTTTTGGACCTTGTGAGATTTCATCATTTAAATGTCGAGAAATATTTTCTTGAGTCTTAGGGGGACTTCCCATATAGGAGCGAGGGTTTGAACCCTCCATGGTCCATTGCAAATAAATATGGGATTTAGTCCGATACCATCGTTGGGAGCGATTTCGTATCACTTCTAAAAAGAACACAGTTATTCACATAGTCCTTGAATTTTGTGCTTCTCATAAACACCAGATAATTCGATATGGAATCAGGTATACGTGAATGATGTCACAGTTCGGGGTGTAGAAGTCCCCTTAACCTCCAGTGCAATATGTGTTTTTTATGACACTCCGTATTATTAAAGAAATTTTTTTTATAGTACTGATTTGGATGAATTTGGAAATACAGATATGGAGAGTGTTATAAAATATTTGACTCAGGGTAGGGGTACCTAGAATTATAGGCCAGATATTGGGTTCCCAACAAATTTTAATCATGCTATAATGTTCCCTATGGCAAAAATGTGGATGCAATTCAAAGGTACTAGAATTGCACCAGCGTTGAATGTTTTTAATGTTAATATCTTCTGAGCAATTCTTTTATATAGTATTTTGTAACAAAAACAGGTATGTGTAGGAAGGTGGATCATACTAGAGATGAAACACTTCGTAAGTGGGCATAAAGCTGGACTATTATTTCTTCAACTCGTAATGACATTGTGCCGAAAGGCGGGAGTACAAATGAGTGATAATGAGCAATTTATGAAGCCCAGAAAAAGTGTAATCGGTGATTCGTTGTATATTCAATACATTAAGCTCCAAAGAAAACAAATCACTGAATGGAAGTAGAGAGGGAAAGAAAAGATGGACATTCCAACATCACTTAAACGAAAGAAACAATCAAAGGAGAAAAGAGGAGCAAGTGGAAGTGTTGAGGAGAAGCTCGATGGGATGATCCAATGGATGCAGAAAACAAGGCCAGTCTTTTAGGGGTTTGCAAAACTAAATGGGTTTTGAGCCCCGAAATATCCACCTGACATGTTCAACTCAGTACCGGCCCATCATGAAAGAGAAGAAAATGATGAAGGAGAGGACTCCAAAGATGGAGGGGATGCGTAGGATTACCTAGGAACAGAAGACAAATATGAAGCGACATTTCAGCCACAATATACCACATCGAAAGTGTAACACCCCTAACCCGTATCTGTCGAGGTTACAGAGCATTATCGTACATTCAGAACATTTAAAATTAATATTCATTCAATAACATATACATATTATAAACCAATTATACGAATACATACCATCCTTAAAACGAGCCCTCGAGGCCCTAAAAATACCTTAGAAACAAATCGAGACCAATTTTAAATCGTTTGGGAAGTCCAGGAAATGTTCACAAAAATTTTGGAAATAGAGTTCACACGGCTGAGGCACACGTCCGTGCCTCAGGCTGTGTAACCTTCAAACTATAGACACACGACCGTGTCCCTGCCCGTGTTCTCACCCGTGTAACTCTCTGAGTTGCCACACACACCCGTGTACCAGGCCGTATGCTAGGCCGTGCAATTCACTGACTTTCATACAAAGGAAATCTCAGAAAACACATGGCCGTGTCCCTGCCCGTGTCCTCACCCGTGTAACTCTCTGAGTTGCCACACACACCCGTATGTTAGGCCGTATGCTAGGCCGTGCAATTCACAGACTTGCATACAAAGGAAATCTCAGAAAACACACAGCCATGTCACCAGCCCGTGTGCCACACATGGCTGAGACACACGCCCATGTCTCAGGCTGTGTGGACCAAAAATAAACCTTAAAAAACAAGTTTACAATTTCAATCTTACTTGGAACCTAAGTAATCCATTTATCAGCCAAAAGACCTATTCAAAGTGACATTAAACACGCTAAAAACATGCTAAATTATTCATCTAACATTCAACCAATATGCCACTCATAGGCACCTCAAACACATACAATTAATACTTACTTAAACATGTCAAAAATACCACAATTCATGCATAAAAATATCATTCCATATTAGGCTTAAAAACACAACATAATTGAACATTGTCACTCCAACATTTTGTACCAAAATGCTTTATACATCTATTATTCAAAAGTGTTCCAAAAGGACTTACTTAGTCATGCATCATAAGTCCATTACCATTCATTATCAACAAGCATAAGCATACCAAATTTAAAAATTTACATATTCACCAAAACATCATAGTACAAAGGACTTCTCCTATTACATGCCACTTTAACCAACTACAAACAAGTACTAAAATGACTACCAAGATGAAGATGATAGTGTGCCAGCTTTTGAGTCGATCCAATCAAAGCAATGATTCCAAGAGTCCTAAAAAATCAAATCAAACTAATAAGCAAAAAGAAGCTTAGTATGTTCGATAAGTAAATTCACTTGCTATCAAATTACCAAATTTCCAAAAGATGTTAACCTTTATTACACCAGCAGTAGGCCTTCTAGGCACAAAGCCTGAATAACAGTATAATTCAACACTTAAACATCATTCCATAACAAATTTTAAAGATTTAAATCACTAAGAAGGAATTTAATTCAACTAAAAATAAATATAAAACGAACTTACATGACTAGTTTGCAGAAATAGCAAAGCACAAGAACTATTCCGAAATATTTCCTTTTCCAAGATCATCAACACGTCCATGATCTAAAATGATAGTTCCATTCAATTAAGTACTTCTAAACTTCAATTTAATCCATTATTCCTTTTTATGTAAACTTACTATTTTGTCCCTAACATTTTAAGTTTTTCATAATTTAGTCCTTAAGCTTATAATTTAAAATCTAACCATTTTAATCTAAATCCATGTTAATCACACATACAAGGGACCTTAAAAAAACTCATAATTTTCATCATTTCTCAATAAAACCTTAGAATTTATAAAATTAACAATTTAGTCCCTAATTCAAAAATTCGACAAATATCACTTAACAAAACTTGTTTATTTTTCAATAGGGATTCATAATCTACCATTTAACACCAGAAACCATTCAAGAACATTCATGGCATAACCTTTAACATGTAACAATTTTACAAATTAACCCCCGGGCTAGCTAGATTAAGCTAAAACGATCCTGAAAACATAAAAATCAATAAAAACGAGGCTTGAATGCTTATCATGCAAGAAGAAATAGAAACCAAAGCTCTCTCCCCATTCAAATGGTGATTTCAGCAAGAACAAGATGAAAAGAAAAAGATGATAGCATGTTTTCATCTTTCCTTAACTTAATTTTCCTTTTTAATTACCAATTTACTATTTTAACCTTTTTACATTAATACCTTGCCAAGAATATTCACTAACTCATACAAATGGTCTAATTATCATTTAAGTTCATTCACTTTAAAGTATCATAGTCATTTGACCATTTTAGCTAATAGAACTATACTTTTACACTTTTTACGATTTAACCCTTTTCACTTAATAAGTCATGAAAACATCAAAATTTCTTAACTAAATTTTAGTACGACCTTACTAATATCCTAAAGGAATTAAAATAATAATAAAATAATAGTTTACTAGTTAGATTTGTGGTTCTAAATCCACTGTTTTAATTTCACTGAAAACGGGCTATTACAACTCTCCCCCTACAGGCATTTTCGTCCTCGAAAATCTTACCAGAAAATAGATTCGGGTACTGTGATTTCATCAATTCTTCTGTCTCCCACGTAGCCTCTTCAACCTGTGACAATTTTGTAAGACTTTAACCAACGATACCTTATTTGTTTCGGAGTTGCTTTACTTCACGTGTTAAAATTTTAATCGGCTCTTGAAAATATGACAAATCAGGTTGAATCTCTACCTCACAAGGGGCTATTATATGTGAAGGATCGGATCTATATTGGCTTAGCATTGAAACATGAAAAACATTATGAATCTTTTCAATGTAATATCCGGGAATTGTGGCCTATGCATTTTTGCTTAATTAGGTGAAGTAGCATGCTTATGTGTGTTTGAATGTGTTCTATGAATTTCGTGAACCTTAGTATGTAGCTAAATGCCTTAGAAATTATTAGAATTTAAGTCTAAAAGGGGAGCTAAGCTTGATAAGGCCTTAAGAGAAAATGTATGGGAAATATGACACAAAAATGGGCTTGTTTAAGTGGCTTGGAGGTGCCACTTAAAGCCTAGGTAAGTAACGCCACAAGCATGTGTGCATGGCCAAGGTTAGAGCTACAAGGGGAGCAAAATAAAAGTTTTATTTTGCAGCAGAGATAAGCAGCAATGGACGGCATTTAGGCTATATTTTAGGAGCTTAAATCCTTTTATTTTTAAGAGATAAATGGTGGATAAATGATTGATTATTTTTATTAATTTTAAACAAGGTGATAAAGGAGAAAAATGTGGAAGCTGATAAGGGGATGTGTGTGGCCGGCCAAGGGATTCTTTTGAGGTGATTTTCGGCTAAGATAGTAAGGGGGTAGGATAGCCGAATTTCATAAACACTTTGGCCTCTTTCGATTACTCTTTTCTCTCCAAAACTATCACTCTTTCTCTTCTCCTTCTTCTAATCTGTTCTAGCCGAAACCCCTCCCCAAGGATCACCATTGCCGCAACCCCTCAAACCTTCCATCTTTTGTTTCTTGTGTTCAAGCCGAATCTCCTTTTTCATCAAGATAAATCGCACCACATCCCATCATTTACTTTTTCTGTTCACAAATTTTTCAAGTGCTGAACCCTTCATTTTGTGGCCATAACCGATTGCTCCTCTACCCTAGTGAAGCCGATTTCTCTTAAGCCTCAAAAGCCGAATTGTTGTGGTTTTAAGCAAGGGTGCCGTCGACTGTGGTATTAAGGTAAGAGCAATGGATTTTGATGTTCAATCTCTCTTAGCTGAAATTTAGGAATTAATCCTCTTGTTGTCTCTTGGCCGAATAATAAAGGAGGTTTCGGGATTCTTCTATTGTCGACTAACAAGGGAGAAATCTTTCGAGATTTTAGAATCGCAAGGTGTGTACATATGTACATTCGGCCAAGGCCTATTTAGCAACCTAGATCTATTCCTTATTTTATTAAAAAGCCAAAAACTAACCTAGTCAAGTGATTGAATGCAAGGAGGAAAGACTACAAGTTTCGGGATTTGATTAATATTCAAATCGGCAGCAAGGTGAGGAATTGGTTTCGTTAATCCTTCAGGATTTGATTCTATAGCCGAATAGGCTTTTGTTTAAATACTAAGATGTTGGCCGAATGTAGGGACTAAGGATCTAAAGCGTTAGATCAGGTTTCTGGTTTTTCAGAAAGCGTTGATACTGTGTGTACCCCACACTAAACCTTATTAGATTACGGCTTAAATTAATTATGTGTGTTTACAATAATATGAATGTGGCCAAAGGTACCATGCAATGGTACAAAGTACTCAGGTACGTTAATTTACTACTGCTATAGTTATCTTATTATGGATATGTGATATGGCACCTATGTGAACTGTGATGAGAATGTGAAATAAGGCATGATATTGCATGAAATGTATGACATGGGCATATGGGTGATTATGAAAGGGGAAGTGATTGGCGGTTTTATACCCCAATATGTGAATGTGGTGACTTCAGGTCACAATATATGAATGAGGTGACTTCGGTCACAATATATGAATGAGGTGACTTCGGTCACATACTTTGAATGTGGTGACCTATGTCACAAATTATTATGTGGTGGCTCTGCCATGAATTTATAAGGGCGATGAGCACGCCGATCGCAATGATCGCTTTGATGATGTGTAGCGGATGGGTGGGTCGATTTAGTAATCCCCACGGTGTGACGGTTGGTACGGGGTGATGTGTAGCGGATGGCATCTAGGTTTGGGTTCGGGTTGCATCATTATATATTTATTTAACTATATGAACATGTATGAACTGATATGCCTAAACTATTGGGATTTAGTGTTGGTTACACATTAAGTCTGTTTGACTCACCCCGTTTGGGAATATTTTTCAGGTGACGCTCAGTGATGGACCGGGTCGGTAGGAGCTTAGTGGTGGCCATGCTCAGCACAAAGATTATTTTCAATTTGGACTCTCCATTTTTCTTATAAGTATTTTGAATTTATTCGGTTTTTATTTTGATGTAATAAGGCACTAGTATGAAACTGTTTATGCATGCATTTTAATTATTTAGTATGATACGAATTTTATCAATTTAAAGTTTAAGCAACTTTTCTTAAAAATAAATTTTAAATGTTTAGACACCTAAACACAAACGATTTTCGAATTAAAGATTAACCCCAAAACAACTCGGTATTTTTATAAAACCACCCCAAATTTTCCAAGGTAATAAACATGAAATTGAAACGTTTTACTCGAGGAACATACCAGATCTGGTCTGGGCTCGTGGGCCGGGTTTGGGGTGTTTCATTCAAGTTCTGGGGGTAGAGCTAACCTGTAAGCTACAGGACCAACTCTTTCAATGATTTCGTATGGCCCGATAAACCTTGGACTCAACTTCCCTTTTCTGCCAAAACATAGTATCTTTTTCCACGAAGAAACTTTTAAAAACACCCGATCACCCACAGCAAACTCAATATCGTTACGCTTCAAATCTGCGTAAGATTTCTGACGATCTATCACAGTTTTGAAGTTATCCCGAATTGTTCTGGCATTGTCTTTAGTATCTTGAATTAAATCAACCCCTTCCAACTTCCTTTCACTCAACTTTGACCAACATAACATACTTATACATTTACGCCTATATAATGCCTCATACGGTGCCATTTTTATGCTCACTTGATAGCTCTTATTGTAAGCAAACTTAACTAACGACAAATATTTCTCCCAACTACCCTCAAACTCAATAATGCAACACCGAAGCATGTCTTCTAAAATCTGAATCACTCGTTTAGATAGACCATCCGTTTGTGGATGAAAATTCGTACTAAACTTCAATTTTGTACTTAACACCTCGTGTAACTTACTCCAAAATCTTGAGGTAAACCTCAGATCAGGATCTGAAATGATTGATAACGTAACACCATGCAATCTAACAATTTCATCAACATAGAATTCGACTAATTTCTCCAACAAATAATCCATTCGTACATGTATCAAATGTGCAGATTTCGTTAGTTGATCCACAACAACCCAAATTGCATCTTTCTTTCCTAGCGTTAACGAAAATCCTGTGACAAAATCCATTTTAACTTGGTCCCATTTCCACTCTGGAAACATGATCGATTGTAATAACCCAAACGGGACTTGAAGCTCAACCTTTACCTGTTGACACACTAGACATTTCGATACAAAATCAGAAATTTCTCGTTTCATTCTCGGCCACCAATAAAACTGTTTCAAATCAGCATACGTTTTCGTACTTCCCGGATGGATAGAGTACACACTACTATGAGCTTCTTTTACCAAATTTTGTTTAAGTTGCAGATCATCAGGTACACACAATATTTTGCAAAAGTACAAATTACCATCATCACAAATGTTAAATTCAATATCCTGACCAGTCTCAACCATCTTCTGTTTGGCTACTAACTTCGGATCAACAAGCTGTAGTTCATGTATGCTCTGTAAAAAGAAAGGCTTAACCTTGAACTTAGCTAAGATAGAACCATCGCACTTCATTTGTAATTCTGTATTCATAGCTCGAAGGGTGAAAAGAGATTTACGGCTCAAAGAATCGACAACCACATTTTCTTTACCATGATGGTAATCAATCACAAGTTCGTAGTCTTTTAACAGTTCTAACCACCTTCGCTGTCTCAAATTCAATTCTTTTTTAGTCATCAAATATTTCAAGCTCTTATGGTCAGTATACACATGACACTTTTCACCATACAGATAATGCCGCCAAATTTTTAAAGCGAACACAATCGCAGCTAACTCTAGATCGTGCATCGGATAATTCTTTTCATGAATTTTTAGTTGTCGAGAGGTGTACACGATGATTTTCCTTCATGTATTAGAGCACACCCAAACCATTCAGAGAGCCATTACTATAAACAACAAATTCTTTACCTGATTTAGGTTGCATAAACACTGGAGCTTCTTTCAATAAACTCTTTAATCTTTCAAAACTTTAAAGGGTAACAACATTAAATCAGCAGAAAAGTTGTAGCCCTAAATTTTTAGTGGAAAAGAATTAGTCTTTCAATTGGTTTACTCATTTTTTATTAGATTAAGGACATGATTAGGTTTGCCTACTAAAATAATTTGTCTTTCCGTATTACAACCCGACCATGTAATACCGCTTACTATTAGTTTAATTATTAGACAACCAATGAGCAACATTTGTTTCCATTTTTCTTTGCGTGCAAAAACCATACGAGGACAATCATACAAAGCTTTTTAATGAAGTTAATGAATTTCTTTTATTAATCAATCTATTCAAAAAAAAATTCATGTTTACAAATGAATATTCTATACTTAGGGCACTTGATCCAACAGTCTCCCACTTGACCTAATGAAGTAGATGAGTCATATTACGCATTCCCATGCTCTTCATATGTTGCTCAAAACTCCTGGCTAGTTGAGCCTTGGTAAACGGGTCTACAAGGTTGTCCATGGATGCAACCTTGACGAAATCTATGATTTTATCTGCAACCACCTCCCTTGTGATATGATACTTTCGATCAATTTGTTTTGGCCTCTTGTGGTTTCTCATCTCCTTGGTATTAGATATTGCTGCACTATTATCACAATACAATGTGATAGCTTTTCCCATACGAGAAATGACTTTAAGATCTGTAAGAAACTTTTGAAGCCATATTGCTTCTTTGGTAGCGTCAGAATTAGCCACATATTCGACCTCCATAGTGGAGTCAGCAGTACAGCTCTGCTTTACACTTCTCCATATAATGGGCTCGCCGTCTAGGACAAAAACACAGCCCGATATCGATTTCTTGGAATCCTGACATGTTTGGAAGTCAAAATTAGTATATATGATAGAAGTAAGATCTCTTCTGAAATACACAAGCATATAATCCCTCGTTTTCCATAAATACTTGAGTATATGCTTAATTGTTTGCTAGTGTCTTGGTCCTAGATTCACTTGATATTGACTTACCAACACCACTGCAAAACAAATGTCTAGGTGTGTGCATACCATATCATATATGAGACTTCCTACAGCCGAAGCATAAGGAACCTTTCTCATGTTCTCTATTTCTTCCGCTGTCTTAGGACAATCCTCTAAAGAGAGATAAAATCCCAATACAGATGGTTGATTTCCCTTCTTCAAATCGGTCATTGCATAATGCTCTAATATATTGTCTATTTATGAAGCTTGAGACAGTGCTATTACTTTTTTTTAGATCCCTTAGGATTCAAATGCTTAGAAAAAAATTAGCTTATCCCAAGTCTTTCATACTAAACTGATGGGTTAACTAGAGTTTAACCGATGACAATTTCCCTACATCATTCCCAATGAGTAGAATGTCATCGACATATAGAACGAGAAAAAAATATTTCCATCCCCTAAACATTTATAAACACAAGGTTCATATATATCTTGCTTAAATCCAAAAGTCGTAGTCGTTTGATCAAATCTTTGATTCCATAAGCGGGATGCTTGCTTAAGTCCTTATATGGATCTCAACAATTTGTAAACTTTATGCTCATTTCCTTTAGCTATATATCCGGTGGGTTGCATCATATAGATGCTCTCTTCAAGATAGCCATTCAAAAATGCTGTCTTGACATCCATTTGCCAAATCTCGTAATCGAGAGCCATAACAATGGTTAGCAATATACGGATTGACTTGACCATGGGAACTAGAGAGAAGGTTTCTTTGTAATGGATACCTTCTTTCTGAGTATAACATTTTTCTACAAGTCTAGCCTTATAAGTTTCCACTTTTTCATCCGCATTTCTTTTCCTCTTTTTTATCCATTTACGCCCTAGGAGTTTTATCCCTTCTGGTAAGTCTACAAGTTCCCACATCGAGTTGGAGTTCATAAAATCCATCTCAGCTTTAATAGTTATTTCCAAAATCTTGGAATTAGCACTCTGCACCGGTTCATCATATGTAGGTGGGTCATCATCTTCCTATTTGGCAGACTCAGTGTTCAAAACACTTTCCATAGATTGGAAGAACTCAAGCCTACGAGACACCCTCTCAATTCGACGAAAAACCCTATGCTGCTGATCATTTGCAGGCCTACTATTAAAAGTTGATTTTGGAACCGTTTCAATAGGGTTTTGTATATTTCTCAAAATTTTCTCGAGTATCTCTTTACTTCAAGCTGTAAAGTCATTCATTTAACTTTCTTCAAGGAAAGTAGTATGAGTTGACACTATAAAAGTTTGCTCTTTCGGGTTATAAAACAAACCACCACCCTTTGTTCCCTTTGGATACCCTACAAACATGCACAATTTTGTCCATGAGTCCAACTTCCTCGAATCTTTGTCCAACACACTGGTCGGGCATCCCCAAATCCTAAAATGACTAAGATTCGACTTCCTGCCATGCCACAATTTGTATGGGGTTTTTGATGCTTCCTTAGTTGACACATCATTTAGAATATAACAATTTGTTTGTACAACATATCCCAAAAAAAAAAATTGGCAACTTCAAATAACTTAACATTGAACGTACCATGCCTAACAACGTTCAATTTCTTCTATTATCAACGACATTCTGTTATGGAGTGCCTGACACGGTTAATTGGGATAGAATTCCATTCTATATAAGGTACCTGAAGAACTCATCAGATAAATATTCCCCACCTCGATCAGACTAAAGTGCCTTTATGGTTAAATCTAGTTGTTTCTCCACTTCTGCACGAAACTCTTTGAATTTATCAAATGTTTCACTCTTGTTGTGCATAAGGTACACATAATCATATATGGAATAATCATAAATAAAAGTCACGTAATGTTCATAACCATCTGTTGCACTAATGCTCATGGGACCATATATGTTAATGTGCACAAGGTTTAGGGGTTTTACTGCCCTCATTCCTTTTGCATTAAAAGATCGCTTCGTCATTTCACCATTCAAGCAATATTCACATTGTGGAAGATCAACTTATTTAAGTGAACTTAAGATGTCATCTTTCAGAAGTCTAGTGATTCTTTCTCGGTTAATATGACCAAGTCTCAAATGCCAAAGGTACACCTTATTAGAGTGAGAAGTTTTAATTCGATATTTCTATCTCAAGCAGTGTGTATATCTTTGGTTTTATAAAATAGAGATTATTTGACATCATTACATTATAGATAAGATTGCGATTTCTAAATATTGCAATTCCATTATTAAAAGTCACGGCCAAGCCGTCTTTATATAAACATGAAATAGAAATTAAGTTTCTTTTGAAACTTGGTACATAGAAAACTTCTCTTAAAACAATCTTCCTAAAATTATCAAAATAAATATGTACATCCCTCACTACTTCAGCTGTCACACTTGTCCCATTCCCAGTCCGCAACAATAAATGCTTCCCAACATTTTCTAGCCTCAGCTTGTGTGGCCGGAGGGCACTTAGTATCAAAAACTTTTTTAAGTTTCTAAAAGCTCAGGACAATTATCTGTTTCTTTTTCCATTCCTTATAGTTATTTTCGTTCAGTTTATTTTCAGTGAGTATGTTCAATAAGGGAGTAGGTGACATTTTTGAATTGAAAATAAAATATTCATCTATTATTATATTTGTATAAGAAAATGTTTGAAAAATTTTGCAACATTACGATATGCATTAAGATGATACATGTGTATTATATTAAACCTTGAAAAACATTTTTAAGTCACTGCAACGATAATTACCACACCCATTGAATCAAGCCACCGTGAGGTGATCATGATCAACTAGTAAGAACATGGATTTCCATCCAATTAGTACATGAACTTAATTCCTTAGGCATTCACACGCACTAATAATCGTGTAAGGTTTAAGCATCATTCTAACTTAAGTAGACCTCCATGGGGAGTTATTTAATTAGAAGACCTTGAGTGTATAACCATTAACTCAACACCTATCGCATCATGCACCACAAATGAGTCATCGTGGGATAATCTTACTAAGTAAAATGCTTTGACTAGTTGTCCTCTTTTGAAGATAGAAATTCTTAACCTATCGCATTCTAATTTTTACGATAAGGGCCGATCCAATTATCATTTGATCACAAAAGAATTCTTCTTTCTTTTAGGAAGTTTGCTCAGTGAAATCCACATAGCAATCCTACTGTGGGGTAGTGCACTTGCCATGCCATCACAATGGACCATTGAAGGAGGCCGTAGGTCTTGTTTAGGGACCTTCTCCCACTCAATATTTTAAAAACAAACAAGGTTTTTTAATTTTCGATTTCAATCATGAATGATTAATATATGCATTGCATATGTGACATTTTTTCCAGAACTATATGACATGCTTATCTCATATATGCATGACATGATATGACAATTTTATAATTTTCACATTCATTTATTCATAAAATCTACAATTTTGATTCCCCATAGTTTTTCTTTTAAGGGAAAAACTGAAGAATTGAATGTCAACCATGCACCAGATAGGGTCCTAGGAAAGGGAGGTGAGTCATATTTGACCACTTAAAAACCAAGTCTTTCCTTTCTAGAGCTAGTCCTAGACATGCACCTTCTCATTACCACACTTCTCATGACAATCGAATAACCTAAAGAAGTTAATGGAACAATACAACATGTGTATTTTCTCATTACCACACTTCTTATCTTTAACCGATCAATTGTGAATCATCTTATACATATATATCACAATTATATCCTTAGCAATTACTAAACAAATATATAAGGAGATCGGTAATTAAAATAAAATTACAAGCCAAGGTTTTCATGGTTCTATTTCTAGAAATCAAATGAAAAACCAAAAATTACATAGTTTTTCACCACAAGGCATTCCTTATGTCTTCAATCGCCATCGCTCCATCTTCTCCTCGTCATATACTCTTTTTGGGAAAAATAATTTAAGTCCCATGTCCGTTTCCAACTCATAGGAATTCTATATATATAAAATAATAATCATATATGGAGATTATAGTCCACAATCTATTTCCTAAGAACTACAACATTGGCAAAAAAATAACAATTATATAATAAATACATAATATCACATTCATTCCCATATATCCCCCTAAACATGCAAATAATTACAAAAATGTCACATCTTATCAAATATCAATCAAACAAGATGAAGAGAGACATTCAGTCTCGGTTAACACTATAAACATAGCACAACCAGACTATTGATACCAATTGTTGGAAAAAGTCTCGGTTTGAAAACGATTTTCTTGCACAGCGAAAAATTAAAATTTTGAAAATCGACCCGATTTGTGATATTTATAGCAATAAACCCTAACCAAATTCATACATGTGTTTTTGACTTAGTAGACCTTCGTTGTTCTCGACTTTCAACGAAACGATCTTCTTTACTATTCTCGTACCATAGCATACTTCGAGTGTGGGCTCAAATCATTTGATTCGAAACACAAAACTAGAAAAAGTTCTCTCTTTCATTTGGGGTGAAAACAAAAAAATTCTCTCTTCTTAATAGAAATAGGTTGAATTCTCTCTATTTTTCGACAAAGAAACAATCTTTTAAAGTTCTCTTAATAGCTCTAGCGGTGCCATCTATTTATAGGAAGAGAAGGTAGAACCCTTACTAATTTATAGTTGTTTAATTCAAATAGAAAAACATCTTCCTACTTAGAGTAGGAGTGGGGTGGGCGGCACACTACTAGAAATCATCCATACTTTGGAAAGTTAAAGATATGGATATCAAAATGTTGGCACTAGAAATATGAGATTTAAGGCACCAAAACTGGGATTGAGATTTGGCATGAGATATTTGCATTTTTTTGGTCCCTAATTGTATAGTGACTTTGCAAGTTGATCCCTGAACCTCAACTATAAATAGGCCTAACCATTTCTCATTTTCATCAACCCAAATTTACCATTCTCTACTTAAGGCATTGTTCTCTCTCTTTGTAAATCTTCACTTGTATTTTGGAGTGAAATATATTTGGTAGTGCCCGAGGACGTAGGCAAAATTTGTTGAACCTCATTAAAATTCTAGTGTTCTTTATTGTATTATTTTTCATATTTTGTGAGTGTGATTGTAGTGATTTATTGTGCTATTAAATTACGATAGAGGGATATTTTGGCTAGGAAAGACTTGGTACTTAAGCAATCCTTGTGATCCACCTCTCTTTCCTGGGAATTGAACTTAGTGTGATTTTTCAGTACAATAATTTTACTCTTTTACACGCTTCCGCACAATAATTGGTATCAGCGCTAGATTCGTACTTGGGGAATACGATCATTTATGATACTATTTGCGTATACGGTATTTTCATCCACGGCACTATTCACGTTGATAGTACTGTTCACGTATACAGTAGTTGGAATTGAGGAGAAAAATGGCAAAGGCATCGTCATCAGCAAAGATTACTGTGACCAATGCAAAATTTGAAGTAGGGAAATTTGATGGTACCAATAATTTTGGTATGTGGCAATGTGAGATCCTGGATTTCTTATGTCAGCAAGAGCTGGATATAGCCCTTGAAGAAAAACCTGACAAGATGAATGACAAGGAGTGGGCCAAGATCAATAGACATGTGATAAACCGTAAAAGTAACATATTCTAAACCCACATTTAATATGCTTTTGGATGATTTAAGCCCCAATTTATGTAAAAAGGTTCTCTTAATCCTTTCTTTTCATGTCTTATACTCAGGAAAGCACCCGAGGACGAAAAGAACGAGAAACGGGCTTAAAACGGACCAAGTTGGGCCAAGCCACGAAATCGACACAGCCTGAACTCCACTCCACACAGCCGTGGCACCATTCCTACTAGAACACGGCCTTGCCCACGACTTACACGGCCGTGCCTCATTTAACAGTGTCGAACACGACCTCGCCACGATTTACACGGGCGTGTGCCATGGCCGTGCCTCTGCCGTGGGGAAGAGTAATTTCATTCGGGAAAGGATAATTAGGGAGAAAGAAACGTATTTCAAAAGTCTATAAATACACCCTAGGTACCAGCTGAAAAGGGGGCGGAAAGCTAGGCTAAAAAGCCAAGCCTAAAGGTCGATTCGTGGGAATCACTCGAAGATAGCCGTTGATCCATCTCAAGAAGCCGGAATTCTACTCAAGACGGAGGATCTCCTCTTCAATTCCTTCAGGGGGTTTTAGGGATTTCTTATGTTTTGTGTTATCTTTTCTCTTGAGATGTTTTCCTTTATTGTTATGAACTAAACCTTCGGATACTCGAAAGGGATGAAACCTATGATGAAACTTGTTATTTGATTTTTGAATTATATGATAATAACTTAGTTTGTTCTTAATTGTGTGAACTGAATTCAAATCTAATGTGCTTAGGTGGAGGAGGAATAGACCCTGCCTAAGAGTAGATCTAACACGATTAAGCGGAGTTGATCACACGCCTAGAGATAGGGTGACGAGATTTTGCCGGATTAGGGTGAAACCTAATATGGGAGTCCACAGATCGATTTCTTTTGCTATTCTAGGGGTTATTATAAGTTTAACGAGAGTTCCACTAATTAACTTAGGGTTAGACGTTATTCGCCTCGAGAGAGGGTTTAATATACATTTGGGAGTCTCACGGATCAAACTAAGTAAATAAATCATATGGTTCAAGGTTAAATAACAAGTGAAGTCTAGGTGGATTTTTCCTAAGGGTGTCGCTTGAGTCAACTAAGTTTTCCCAAAAGTTATTTCCCGAATTCATTCTTTTTGTCTTTGCATCTTAGCTTAGTAAGTAGATTAGTTTTAGTTTAAACAACCATCACTTTATATACAGGCTAAATAATAAAAAGACGGTGAGTATTAGTACTTTTAGTTCCTTTGGGTTCGATAATCCGGTCTTGCCTAAACTATACTACTGTTCGATAGGTGCACTTCCCTTTAATCATTGTCAGAGTTGGTTTCCAGGTTCGATCATACTTTTATAAATTTTAAAACTCTGATTTACAGCGATCAAGTTTTTGGCGCCGTTGCCGGGGAACTAAAATATTAAGAAAACTCTATTTTTATTACTTTAGCCACTATTTTATTTTTCGCAATTTATTTTTATTTTTAGCTTTTAATTTTAAATTTGCTAAATTTTCTTTCTTTTTTTTTCCTAGCAGGTACCTCTAGTTTATGACTAGAAGGAACCCGAGAGGACCTTTAGAATACGATAGTGAAATTGAAGCTATCGCTCGAAGAAATCGTAGAGAAATTAGGCGAGCCCTAAACTACATAGAAGAAGAGCGAGAAGACAGATCCAATCCTACCGAAGGGATGGACGAGAATAATCCACCACCACAACACGATGTTGCGGATCAGAATGCCCCTCGTACTATGTATGATTATGCTAAACCTCATTTAATAGGGGCAGAATCGAGTATTGTTAGGCCTGCTATAGCTGCTAATAATTTTGAATTAAAGCCTAACACTATTCAAATGATTCAACAAATTGTTCAATTTGATGGTTCGCAGGATGAAGATCCAAACACTCATATAGCTAACTTTTTAGAATTTTGCGATACCTTCAAAATAAATGGCGGTTTTGATGATTCCATACGTCTACGGTTATTCCCCTTTTCATTAAGGAATAAAGCTAAACAGTGGTTAAACTCGTTACCACGAGGGTCAATCACTACATGGGAACAAATGACCGAAAAATTTCTATTAAAATATTTTCCACCGGACAAAACGGCTAAGTTACGAAATGATATATCTTCTTTTGTGCAAATGGATTTAGAAACATTATACGACGCATGGGAGAGATACAAAGATCTCTTGAGGAGATGCCCACACCACGGATTACCATTGTGGCTCCAAGTCTAAACTTTTTACAACGGTGTGAATCCTTCAACGCGGCAATTAATTGATTCAGCCGCCGGTGGAACCGTGAATAATAAAACTCCTGAGGCAAAATTTCCTACGAGTTTATTGAAGAGATGTCACCGAACAACTATCGCTGGCAAGTTACAAGAACAAGGCCAAACAAAAACAAACAGAGTTTACAACCTCGACGCAAAACTATGCTATCAAATCGGTAGAGTTGATGAATAAGAAGATTGATAGTTTGTGTTCTTCACGGTAAATCCAAAGATGCAATGCGAAGCGAGTGGAACCGTGGCGAATCCTCGAGTACCCATCCTACCAACCGGGACACGAGAGCGAATGCAGATGAACTATATAGGTAACAATTTCGCATCTAATAATAACCCATATAGTAATAATTATAATCCAGTTGGAGGAACCACCCAAATTTTTCGTGGGGAGGACAAGGAAATCAAGGAAATCAAAGACAACAACCTCCTCAAAATTTCCAAAATCAGCCCTATCCACAGGAAAAGAAGCCGAGTCTTGAAGAGACGTTGAACAAATTCATAGCATCCACAGAAACCCGTCTCCAAAAAAATGAGGTAACACTTAACACCCAACAAACATCGATCAAAACGATCGAGAACCAAGTTGGAGGACTTACAAAGGCAATCGAGGAAATTACCCAGTCAGTCGGAGAAATTGCAAAGCTATTATCTGAACGACCGCAAGGGCGTCTACCAAGTAACACTGAAATTAATCCTAAAGAGGAGATCCAAGCCATAACAGCTCAGGAAAATACAAGGGTAGATGAATCCATCTCAACACAAGGAAACGAGGTAGAAAAAGGTAAAGTTGAGGTAACACAAGACAAGCCAAAGCCGGTAATCAAGGAGTACCAACCTCGCATACCTTATCCCAAAGCGTTGAAGAGAGACGACACAGAGGAACAGTTCGGTAAGTTTCTTAAACTCTTAAAGAAATTACACATTAACTTACCACTCCTCGAAGCTCTTTCGCAGATCTTTGGATTCCGAAATTCTTAAAGAAGCTTCACAAACAAGCGGAAACTAGATGAAGATTCGCATGTGGAACTCAACGCAAAGTGCTCGAGAATCTTGCAAAATAAGCTACCACAAAACTAAAAGATCCAGGGAGTTTTACAATTCCATGTTTAATTGGTAGACTTACTGTTGATAATACGTTAGCTGATTTAGGGGCAAGCATAAATGTCATGCCTTATAAATTGTTTAAACAATTAGGTCTAGGAAAACCCAAACAAACTAGGATGAGCATTCAATTAGCTAATAAAACTGTTAGAATTCCTAGGGGTATTATCGAAGATGTTCTTGTAAAAATTGACAAATTCATTTTCCCAGTAGATTTTGTTGTCTTAGACATGGATGAGGATAATTCGATCCCCCTAATTTTAAGAAGACCCTTTTTAACCACTGCCAGGACTAAAATTGATGTTGATGCAGGAGAACTCATACTTTGTGTAGGTAATGAGACCGTCACCATCAAGGCTCTCGATTCGGCTAGAACATCGAGTAATCAAGGTGAGAACGAAAATTTTCCTAATAACCATGCGGTCAACCCTTCTTTTCAGGAAACACCACCAAAGAATACAACTGAACCCGATCCTGACCCCAACCCCAACAAAGAAATAATTCGTAAAGATCGAGGAATTGAGATCGATAATCTAGACGAGTGGAAGACACACTTCAAGGAGAAATTAGGGATACACGACGAAGAACCAGAACCACACGAGGAAAAATCAAAAGAGCCCCCAGAAGAGCTTATAGGAACAACAAACCACTTCAAAATAGGGGACAAGGTACTGTTAGATCATGCAGATCTTCGAATATCTCCTCCTGACCCTAGCATAAACAAAGAAATATCTTTTAACCAACGGTGTTTTCCCATCCAAACAATGATCGAGGTGAGTAATCCTATTTTTGGTACTTTTACTATAAACACATCTCAACTTAAATTTTTTCACAAGGATACAGATAATAATGTGAGGAAGGACTTCCAACTCCTCAAACCACCCTGAAGATGCGAACGAGAAGAGAGTCTAGCTTAAGACTATAAACGAGCGCTTCTCGGGAGGCAACCCGAGCACTAACATAACTTATTTTCACATTTGGCTTTAAATTAAATTTTCTTTTCTTCTTTTCTTTCTGAATACGTAGTTATAAACTAACAACGGGTGCAGAATTCCAAGACTACGACCTTGCACACGTAGTGGCGTGGTCAGTGTACCTCAAGAATCTTGGTACTAACAGGGCAAGACGATACAAGTCAGAATGACCTAATTTCTGGCAATCACGGGCTCAACCACTCTCCCACGGGCACCAACCAAGTGACACGGCTGTGCTTGACGGCCGTGTGAGGCTACTGACTTGCCAACCATGGGCTGAACACGCCCGTGCCAGCTAACCGTGCTAATATACTGACTTGTCGAACACAGGCTAGACACGAGGGTGGAGAATCAACACGCCCTAGAGCACGATCGTGCGAGGCGGCCGTGTGAATCGACACACCCTCAACCCACGGGCGTGGGAGAACTGGCAGACCTGAAATTTTATTTAAACACCATACCCCTCTCCTTTCTCTTCGTAACCTACTTCTTTCTTCTTTCCTTTTTCCATTATTTCCTCTCTTTTTCCTTTTTTCCTTTTCCTAATAAATCCTTAGACTCTTGAGCTACAACAAAATCATATCAATGGCAAAGAAGCGTAAGTGGCCAATCTCCTCAAAGGAGACCGATTCACATGAGTTCATGCCGGCAGCTTCATCCAAACAACAAGCCAAGGGTCTTTGAGACCAATTATCTGTTCTTTTATTTTTCTATTCTCCTTTATTTTCCTTATCTTTACTTCTCTTCTACTTAATTTAGATTATTTTATTTTATTTTCTTAATTTTAGGTTCTAAAGGCTGCTTGGGAATCATGCCACCACCACCACCATAACCTCAGCCTTAGAAATCACACCCAACAATAAGGACCTCTCAGTCCATTCATCTCTTCTTTTAATTTTAGTTTTCTTCTTAGTCTCCTTCTCTTTATCTTTCTTGTCCTTAATTTTATATTTAGTTTACTTTAATTATGTCTTAATGATCCCTGGCTAACTCTCTACGAGCCTCCCAACTTCTTCATCTTGCGCAGGTACGTCATCCAGACAGGCCATCACCACCACCAAAGATATAATCTCTTCTAAAGGAATCACCCGAAAATTCAGGAAGTTTTCACTTACCCCTATATCTGATGATTTTATTACAAGGTTATTATATATATCTTTGTACATTGAGGGCAATGTACATCTTAAGTGTGGGAGGGGTGAACAACCTAAAAAGATACCTAACAAAAACCCTGAATTTAGTCTTGTTCTTAAGTAATTTACTCATATTGCTAATTAGGATGAAATTTCTGATGATTTATGATTTTTATCGATATGTTTTAGATTAATTCATTGATAATTGTGCATTGATAATTAAATTTGAAGAATACTAGAGAATCAGGTATGATAAGTCTAATTTTCAGGAATTAAATTTTTTTTCTAGGTTGTCGAACTAAGTTTAAATATTACCTTGAAGTTTGAAATTTACGAGGTTGACATCAAAATACCCATAATTTTTGTGAGTTTTTGAGCCTTATAGAGCATAAATTCTTTTTCGTGCTCACTTTATTGATTATGAGTATGTCAACACTGATTTGTTAATCTAGAACTTGCATCGATTATACATGTCGAGACCACATCTTTTGATTTGAAACACAGAGATGATAAAGGCACCTAGGATCTAACCCACTTACTCCATAAAAAGCCTACCTTCACAATTAACCCCTAGTGAACCCCTTTTAATCCTAACAACCCTATTTATTGACTTACCCATTAACCCAGAACCCCTTTGTTTTAGTTATCACCATTCATCTTGACTACCTTTATATCGAGATTTGATTTGATTAATAGCCTAACTATGATTTCTATTTCAGTTATGTATTTATAGTTTGTTCCCAAAAAAAATCAATCAAAGGTATATTCATTATTCATTATTAGTTGTAATTAAACGAGCTTATACGCTTGAATCCCAGATATCGAAGAAGAAGCTCGTAGTGTTAGTATTATTAGTTTTCAATTGATGTAATTATTATTAGTTCATTAGTTCTTAGTTAGGTAATTTGTCAATTTAATCTCGATTCTAACCCTCTAATTCAGCCTTATTCCACACCTTAACCTAGCCCTGTTACAACCCTAACAAAGACCCTTTGATTTGTGTTTCATCTCAGATTTCAGTGGGGGAAATTTGATTTTCATGCAAGCCTATGGGATTAACTCTTCATGTTTGACTTTTGAGTGCCTAAATTCTGAACCTTAAACACTTTGAGTGATTTGAGTGAATCTTTTGTGAGGATGTTTATCCTTGTCGATCTCGAATTAAAAGGTAATTATTTAGATGAAGGGAGACGCCTAGGTTTTTGAGCTACAGAACCTATGACTTATACTGTTTGAATTTTTAGGACACTTTGAATTGAATTATCCATGCATAAATTATCTATGAATTATGATGAGACACTATCAATAGGAATTATGAATTGAGGAAAGTTCTTTTTAATTGTAAGTTGAGAATTTTTCTTGAGGACAAGCAAAAGCTTAAGTGTGGGGGTATTTGATAAACCGTAAAAGTAACATATTCTAAACCCACATTTAATATGCTCTTGGATGATTTAAGCCCCAATTTATGTAAAAAGGTGCTCTTAATCCTTTCTTTTCATGTCTTATACTCAGAAAAGCACCCGAGGACGAAAAGAACGAGAAACGGGCTTAAAACGGACCAAGTTGGGCCAAGCCACGAAATCGACACGGCCTGAACTCCACTCCACACGGTCGTGCCACCATTCCTACTAGAACACGGCCTTGCCCACGACTTACACGACCATGCCTCATTTAACAGTGTCGAACACGGCGTGGCCACGATTTACACGGGCGTGTGCCATGGCCGTGCCTATGCCGTGGAGAAGAGTAATTTCATTCGGGAAAGGATACTTAGGGAGAAAGAAACATATTTCAAAAGCCTATAAATACACCCTAGGTATCAGCTGAAAGGGGGGCGGAAAGCTAGGCTAAAAAGCCAAGCCGGAAAGGTCAGATTCGTGGGAATCACTCGAAGATAGCCAGTTGGTCCATCTCATGAAGCCGGAATTCTACTCAAGATGGAGGATCTCCTCTTCAATTCCTTCAGGGGGTTTTAGGGATTTCTTATGTTTTGTGTTATCTTTTCTCTTGAGATGTTTTCCTTTATTGTTATGAACTAAACCTTCGGATACCCGAAGGGGATGAAACCTATGATGAATCTTGTTATTTGATTTTTGAATTATATGATAATAACTTAGTTTGTTCTTAATTGTGTGAACTTAATTCAAATCTAATGTGCTTAGGTGGAGGAGGAATAGACCCTGCCTAAGAGTAGATCTAACACGATTAAGCGGAGTTGATCGCACGCCTAGAGATAGGGTGACGAGATTTTGCCGAATTAGGGTGAAACCTAATATAGGAGTCCACAGATCGATTTACTGCTATTCTAGGGGGTTATTATAAGTGAACAAGAGCTCCACTAATTAACCTAGGGTTAGACGTTATTTGCCTCGAGAGAGGGTTTAATATACGTTAGGGAGTCTCACGGATCAAACTAAGTAAATAAATAATATGGTTCAAGGTTAAATAACAAGTGAAGTCTAGGTCAATTTTTCCTAAGGGTATCGCTTGAGTCAACTGAGTTTTCCCAAAAGTTATTTCCCGAATTCATTCTTTTTGTCTTTGCATCTTAGCTTAGTAAGTAGATTAGTTTTAGTTTAAACAACCATCACTTTATATACAGGCTAAATAATAAAAAGACGGTGAGTTTAGTACTTTTAGTTCCTTTGGGTTCGATAATCCGGTCTTGCCCAAACTATACTACTGTTCGATAGGTGCACTTGCCTTTAATCGTTGTCAGAGTTGGTTTCCAGGTTCGATCATTCTTTTATAAATTTTAAAACTTTGATTTACAGCGATCAACAGGCGTGTGGTACAATCCGCCTATGTTTGGCCAAAGAGCAGAAGTACTCTGTCATGAGGGAGACATCAGCGAAGAAGTTGTGGGATACACTGGAAGAAAAGTTTCTAATGAAAATTCTTGAAAATAGGCTTTATATGAAAAAGAAACTTTATCGATTCACGTATGCACCCGGTATGTTGATGAATGACCATGTGAACTCATTCAATAAAATTTTAGCAGATTTGCTCAATTTGAATGAGAAATTTGAAGATGAAGACAAGGCATTATTATTGTTGAATTCTCTTCCTGATGAATATGATCATCTTACCACCACATTGCTTCATGGGAAGGATACGATCACATTTGATGCAGTCTGTAGTGCGTTGTATAGATCTGAGACTCGAAAGAAAGATAAAAGAGATCACTGAGATACAACTGCAGAAGTCTTAACAGTAAGAGGCCGTTGATTGTATATCAGAGTTTTAAAATTTTAAATAACGAGAATGATCGAACCTGGAAACTAACTATGACAACGATTGAGGCAAGTGCACCTATCGAATAGTAGTATAGTTTAGGCAAGACCGGATTGTCGAACCCAAAGGAACTAAAAGTACTAATACTAACTTTCTTTTTATTATTTAGCCTAAAGTAAAGGGAATTTGTTGTTTTAAATCTAAATTAATTAACTACTAAATTAAAGACTCTAAGACAAAGAAGAATGAATTTGGGAAAATAACTTGAGGAAAAACCAATTGATTAAGACGACACCCAAGGAAGAATCCACCTAGACTTCACTTGTTATCTAACTCTGAACCAGGCGATTTATTCACTTGACTTGATCGGTAAGATTCCCTAATGTATATTAAACCCTCTCTCGAGGCGAATAACATCTAACCCTAGGTTGATTAATTAAATCTCTTCCTAATTAAAACCCCTAGAATCGCATAAACTCGATCTATGGAATCCCATATTAGGTTTCACCCTAATCTGGCAAAATCTCGTCACCCTATCTCTAGGGGCGCGATCAACTCCGTTTAACTATGCTAGATCTACTCTTAGGCAAGGACTTTTGCTCCTCCACCTAAGCACATCAAACTTGAATTAATATCCGCGAAATATCAACACAAGAATTAAGAACACATAATTAAGAACAAGTCAAATATTTATCATATAGTTCAGTAAACGATAACAAGATTCATCTAAGTTTTGTCCCCCTCAGGTATCTGAGGGTTTAGTTCATAACAATAAAAGAAAACATCTCAGAAGAAAAGATAAAAAAAACATAAGAAATCCCTAAAACCCCCTAAAGGAATTGAATGAGAGATCCCCCGTCTTAAGTATAATTCTGGCTTCTAGAGATGAATCAACTGGCTATCCTCGAGCGAATCCCCACAAATCTGCCTTCTCTGGCCTAGCAAGACGCCCCCTGTCAAAGGTACTGGGCTCCCCCTTTTAGGTCATACTTAGGGTGCATATATAGGCTTTTGGAATGTGTTTCTTTGCCCCTAAGTATCCCAATCTGAATGAAACTTCTCTTTGCCACGGCAGGGGCACGGCCATGGCACATGCCCGTGTGAATCGTGGCCAGGCCGTGTTGGGTCGACTAATGAGGCACGGCAATGTGGTCTTGGGCTCAGGCCGTGTTCGAGATTATTAAGGAGGCACAGCCGTATGGTCTTGGGTCCAGGCCGTGTCGATTTCATGATGTGGCCCATTTGGCCCGTTTTAAGCCCGTTTCTTGTTCTTTTCATCCTCCGATGCTTTCCTGAGTATAAAACATGAAAATAAAGGATTAAGAGCACCAAATTACATAAAATAAGGGATAATTCATCCAAAAGCATGCTAAATGTGGGATTAAAATATGTTACTTTTACGGTTTATCAGCCGTTCACAAAACAAAAAATCTGGTAGAAGGAGTTAGTCCAAAGGGAGACCTGCCAAAGATGAATATGCTTTTTGTCGTGAGAAAAGGCATTGGAAAAAGAATTGTCCTAAGTTAAAAAAGGGCAAGGCTATTTCTGATGCATGTGTAGCGGAGCATGATGAGGAGTCAGACTTTAGCTTGGTTGGCATGGCAATGACATGTCATACAGATGAGTGGATTTTGGATTCGGGATGTACTTACCATATGTGTCCTAATAAGGACTGGTTTTCTAGTCTTAAAGAACTAGAAGGTGGAGTTATTTTTATGGGCAATGACAGCGCTTGTAAGATAATGGGAGTAGGTACAATCCAATTGAAGAATCACGACGGCTCAATCCAAGTCTTGACAGATGTTCGCTACATACCTAGCTTGAAGAAAAATCTCATCTCATTAGGGGTCCTAGAATCTAAAGGGCTCACAATCACTTTGAGAGATGGATTACTAAAGGTGGTAGCTGGGGTATTGACGGTGATGAAATGCACAAGAAGGAATAACATGTACTATTTAAATGAAAGTACAGTTATTGGATCAGCATCAATAGCTTTTGCAAAAGATACAGATTCAGAGGCTACCAGGTTATGGCATATACGACTGGGACATGCTGGTGAAAAAGCTTTGCAGAATTTGGCGAAACAAGGCTTGTTGAAAGGTGCAAATTCTTACAAATTGGAATTCTGTGAACATTGTGTTCTGGGCAACCAGACGATGGTAAAATTTGGTTCAGCAATTCACAATACGAAAGGAATTCTGGACTACGTTCACAGTGATGTGTGGGGACCTACCAAAGAGGCTTCTTTGGGAGGTATGCACTATTTTGTTACTTTTTTTTATGATTATTCAAGAAAAGTATGGGTGTATCTAATGAAAAGAAAAAGTGAAGTTTTGGATGCATATCTGAAATGGAAGAAGATGGTGGAGACTCAGACTGGTCGAAAGTTCAAACGACTTCGATCAGACAATGGTACTGAGTATAAGAATGATCCATTTCTACAAGTATGTCAAGATGAGGGCATTGTATGACACTTCACTGTTCAGGATACACCACAGCAGAATGGGGTGGCAGAACGTATGAATCGGACTATACTGGAGAAAGTTCGATGTATGTTGTCCAATGCTGGATTGGGCAATGAATTTTGGGCTGAGGCAGTTACATATGCGTGCCATCTAATTAACCGGTTGCCATCAGCTGCAATAAATGGAAAAACTCCTATGGAGATGTGGACTGTAAACTCACTCATCGATTATGATTCTTTACATGTTTTTGGTTCCACTTCGCATATTATCATGTAAAAGAATCTAAGTTAGACCCAAGAGCAAAGAAAGCATTATTCGTAGGTATAACTGGAGGAGTAAAAGGATACTGTCTCTGGTGTCCTGATACAAGAAAGATTATTTTCAGTAGAGATGTGACTTTTGATGAATCAACCATTATGAAGAACAAGGATTCACAAAAGGATGACAAAACCAGTAGTACTTTGCAGCAGGTGGAGCTTGAAAAGGTTAATGATGATCCAGCTAATATTAAAGGAACAAATGATAAAGAAGTTTCGACCCAAGAACTTCTACAACAATAAGGTTCAATTGCATATAGGAGGCCAATAAGAGAGATTCGTATGCCTGGTCGCTTTAATGATATGGTGGCCTATGCACTTCCAATTGCAGATGATGATGTTCCTTATACTTACACAGAAGCAAGAAGTAACCCTGATGGTGTAAAGTGGAAGCAAGCTATGATTGAAGAAATGCAGTTTCTTCATAAAAATAGGACTTGGGAGTTGGTGACACTGCCCAAAGGAAAGAAGGCAATTGGATGCAAATGGTTATATGCAAACAAGGAAGGATTTCCTGGTAAAAATGAAATTCGATACAAGGCTAGATTGGTAGCAAAGGGTGATGCTCAGAATGAAGGAATAGACTACAATGAAGTGTTTTCTCCAGTTGTGAAGCATTTGTCTATTCAGATTTTGCTAGCCTTGGTTGCGCAATATGATCTTGAACTAGTTCAGCTCGATGTGAAGACCGTATTTTTACAAGGTGATTTGGAAGAGGAAATCTATATGACTCAGCCAGATGGATTCAAGGTTGCTGATAAAGAAAATTGGGTTTGCAAACTGACAAAGTTGCTTTATGGATTGAAACAATCTCCGAGGCAGTGGTCAAGCGATTTGATTAGTTCATGAAAGGGAAAAGGTACACAAGAAGTAAATTTGATCATTGCGTGTATTTTTAGAAGCTACAAGAAGGAAATTTCATATACTTGTTCTTATATGTTGATGATATGTTGATAGCATCTAAGAGTAAAGTTGAAAATGAGAGATTGAAGACTCAACTCAACCTTGAGTTTGAGATGAAAGATCTAGGTGAAGCTAAGAAGATTCTTGGCATGGAAATATATAGAGATAGAGCTCGTGGAAGAGTTAGCTTGTCTTAGAAGCAATATTTGCAGAAGGTACTATAGCAGTTTTGCATGAACGGCCAGACAAAACCTGTAAGTACCCCGTTGGCTTCTCATTTCAAGCTTTCTGTACAACTATCTCCTTCGACAAATACAGAACAAGAATACATGTTACAAGTTCCGTATTCTGATGCAGTAGGTAGCTTGATGTATGCAATGGTGTGTACAAGACCCGACATTTCACAGGCAGTTAGTATAGTGAGCAGGTATATGCATAATCCTAGAAAAGGACATTGGCAAGCTGTGAAATGGATTCTACGGTATATTCAGAAGACCATGGATGTTTGATTACTGTTCAAGCAGGATACTACACTTGGTAAAGGTGTTATTGGGTACGTTGATTCTGACTATGCCCGTGATTTGGACAAATGAAGATTAACCACCGGTTATGTGTTTACACTTGCTGGAGGACCAATAAGTTGGAAGTCTACACTGCAGTCTACAGTTGCGTTGTCAACCACAGAAGCCAAATACATGGTTGTAACAGAGGCTGTAAAGGAAGCTATTTGGTTACAAGGTATGGTTAAAACCTTGGGATTGGTTCAGGAGCATATTAACGTGTATTGTGATAGTCAAAGTGCTATTCATTTAGCAAAGAATCAAGTCTATCATGCACGTACAAAGCATATCAACGTACGATTCCATTTTGCACAGAAAATTATTGATGAGGGGAAAATTCATCTTCAGAAGATTAAGACTGCAGATAATCCCGCAGATATAATGACTAATGTGGTAACAACAACCAAGTTTGAAAATTGTTTGAACTTGATCAATATCCTGTAAGTTTAACAGTTGAAGAAGGCACTATCAAGTATTGTTGACAAAGGCAGAAAGAATTGTGTGAAGATAAGATTATCCTAATCAAATCTTCAAGGTGGAGATTATTGGAAACCATCCGTACTCTGGAAAGTCAAAGATATGGGTATCAAAATGTTGGCACTAGAAATCTGAGATTTAAGGCACCAAAAGTGGGATTGAGATTTGGCATGAGATATTTGCAATTTTTTGGTCCCTAATTGTATAGTGACTTTGCAAGTTGATCCTTGAACCTCAACTATAAATAGGCCTAACCATTTCTCATTTTCACCAACCCACATTTGCCATTCTCTATTTAAGGCATTGTTCACTCTCTTTGTAAATCTTCACTTGTATTTTGGAGTGAAATATATTTGGTAGTGCCCGAGGACGTAAGCAAAATTTGCTGAACCTCGTTAAAATTCTAGTGTTCTTTATTGTATTATTTTGCATATTTTATGAGTGTGATTGTAGTGATTTATTGTGCTATTAAATTACGATAGAGGGATATTCTGGCCAGGAAAGACCTGGTACTTAAGCGATCCTTGTGATCCACCTCTCTTTCTTGGGAATTGAACTTAGTGTGATTTTTCAGTACAATAATTTTACTCTTTTACACGCTTCCGCACAACACACACCCTATTATTCTTACTAGGGTTTTCTCCCACTTCATGTTATATGAGGGGTTTTAAGCCTCTAACATCTGGTCTAATCACAAGTACTTCCTAGGCCTTTCGACCCAATATTCTATAATGTGATCCAACCCAATTCGGTTTTTCTATTTCCCAAAATAAACTTTAATATTCTATATTAAATAATTTTCTTATCCCTATTTTACCCCTAGTAAAATTTCAAGAAAATATGTTCAATATTTCATAACTCAACATGTTCACTTTGAGCAAATTGTTTGGTTTATTTTAATTTTCAATCTCTAAAACATCTCAAAAATATAAACTTATTCTTTTGATTGTTTTTAAGTAATCCATATAGAATTGCAAATGGATTATTTCGATTTTCATTTTTGGAAACCTACATTCATTTCCAAATGATTTCATTTTTTCCATTTCAGAAAAAACCATAATCATTCCTGAATGTTTTCCATTTTTCTTTTCCTATTCATTATGTTCATTTTTATTCAAACTCACAATTCATTTATGGTTTCAAAGAGCTAGCGGAGGGACTGATTGGGCATATGTGATTAGGGCTCAAATGATTTATAATTAAGTTCTAGTTTTTCGCATATTAATTATAAACTCATTTAGTTACGAAGTCATTCCACTACAATATCATGACTGAGGTCTCCCTATTGACATACCATTATGAAAGAAACAACTCAGTGATCATCCAATGACCTGGTCATAAGTGTGTTACCCTTATAGGATATCCTTGAGCTCTTTGGGATAAAATTCGCTCTCCCATATGACCCTATTTTATCTAATGGTAACCATTACATCTTCCTTCATGAAAAGTCAATGACTATCAAATAGTAATTAAGTTATTCATCACAAAGACGAAAGACCCATGACCATGTTTACTTTTCATCAACCATGTAATGCCAATGAGAGGATATCATTTACCCATGTCTTGAGCTATGAATTCAACTATTTTGAACAATGCTACATATTGCAGAAGCTGTACACCTAACACACCAGCTTTTGGTTTTGAACTTAGACTTTTACTTACATCAAAGTGTACGAGTCACGAATATATAGTCCGCCATCCACTCAAGATTTAGGTATACCACACGATGAACATCGCAAGCGAATAGATCCATAAACAGATTCAAGATCTATTCTACTTGGGTCCAATCTAATGTACTGTCAGTCCAATCAGTCACATCTGTGTCTATCTTCTGGGAGTCATCTGCTCCGATGCCCAAGAAAAAGCATCTCCCAAATTGGACTTTATAGACAACATATTAGTCTTTCAATTGGTTTGCTTATTTTTAATTAGACTAAGGACATGTATAAGTTTGTCTACTACTATAAGTTGTCTTTCTGTATTATGATCCGACCACGTAATACCTCTAAATATTAGTTAAACAATAGACAACCAGTGAGTAAATTTTCTTCCATTTTGCTTTGCGTGCAAAAACCATGTGAGGACAATATACAAAATATCATTGTAATTCATGAATAGTTTTCTTAACCAATCTATTCAAAAAATTACAAGTGTACTTAAACCAAAATACTGCACATAGGGCACCAGCTCCAACAGGTTCAACTTGAGCAAGAACAGTTTCACAAATTAGATTGGTGGAGCCATTCCAAGGAACCGTTAGGTCTTCTTGAGGACACTTCTAAGAAAATGATACCCTCTATAACTAACGCTTGATTTAAAATTGAAACCCTTACCGAAGAACTTGAAGTATGGGTATTTGGGCGTGAATAACACACTGCCAGTTATTATTTCTGCACAACTCCATTTGGAATAAGAAACAACTCTCTACTCCAAGTATTAAAGGCACACAAAAAGGTTATTAGGTGGAACATTGAAGAAATTAAAGGTATAAGCCATTCTTTTTGTCGACATAATATCCTCTTAGAGAAAGGTAGGAAACCTATGTTAGTGAAGGCTCAATCCTGCTATGAAAAAAGTTGTGAAGAAGGAATTGACTAAGTGGTTAGATATTGGCCTTGTCTACACCATTTTTTATAGCGAATGGGTGAGTCCGACTCACTATGTTCCAAAGAAATTAGGGATGATTGCGATTTCAAACAAGAAGGATAAACTTATCCCCAATCAAACAGTGACCAGGTGGCATGTATGTATTGATTATCAGAATCTCAACAAAGCTACTCGAAAAGACCACTTCCTAATTCTCTTCATAGATCACATGTTAGATCAGTTGGCGAAAAAAGAGTTTTATTGTTTTCTAGACGGGTACTCTGAGTATCATACAATTCTAATCCATCCTGATGATCAAGAGAACACCATCTTCACTTGTCCCTTTGGTACTTATGCTTTCTGCCGGATGCCCTTTGGATTATATAATGTCCTCGCAACCTTTATGCCTTATATGACCTCCATCTTTACTGATGTGATCAAGGAATGATTGGATGTTTTTGTGGACGACTTTTTTGTTTATAGGATTCCTTTACTGAATGCTTGAGGAATTTGGAACGTGTCTTGGTTTTGAATTGAGAGAAATGCCACTTTATGGTAACTGGCAACTTTGTTCTTAGTCATTGGATTTCAAAATAAAGGTTAGAGGTTGATATTGCTGAGCTCGAAGTGATTAAAAAACTACCATATCCTTCCTCTATTCAAGAATTAGGAATTTTCTAGGCCATCTCTTGCAAAAAGACATCCCCTTCGCCTTCAATGGATAATACACTCAAGCGTTAAACACTTTGAAGAACAGGCTAATCACCTCATCAATCATTGTTAGTCCAAACTGGGAAGTGTCATTTTTTATTATGTGTGACGCTAGTGATTATGCGGCGGAGGTAATATTAGGATAGAAGAAGGAAATAGTGTTTCACGCCATCCACTACTCTAACAAGACACTGAATTTTGCTCAATATAATTACACTACGAAGGGAAAGGAAATTCTAGCGATGGTTTTTTCCTATAAGAAGTTCTTCATGTATTTGATGAAAAATCGAGTCTATGTATACATGGGCCACTATGCACTAAAATATGTGATGAAGAAGAAAGAATCTAAGGCTTGGTTAATGAGATAGGTGTTGATTCTTCGAGATTTTGACCTGTGGATATTGGATAGGAAAGGGATGGAAAATTAAGTAGCCGATTCTCAGTTGGAACTTGAGGATGACCAAGATAGGGGTAAGGCCATTAATGAGACATTTTTCGATAAATAGTTGTTCTGTGTGGACTGCCATTTTGTAAGAGTAAGATGCCTTCCACTCCTTGGTATATTGATATCGTTAATTATCTTGTGAGGGGTATCTTTATTGACGGGGCTTCTAGTCAACAAAAGAAAAGGATTTCCCATACTACTAGAGACTACATTTGGGAAGAGCCATATGCCTTTCTACAGTGTGCGGATCAACTCATTCGAAAGTGTGTGACTGAAGAAGAAATAGAGGAAATCCTTATGGGCTGTTATACCTCCCCTTGCAGCGGACATTTTGGTGGAAAGAGGATGGCATATAAAATTTTGCAATCTAGTTTCTATTGGTCGACGATGATTCATAGTTCATATGATTTTGCTAAAGTATGTGATCGATGCCAAAGAACATGGAATATTTTTAAGAGAGATGAGATGCCTCAAAAAGGGAATTTGGAAGTGGAATATTTTTATGTTTGTGGGATCGATTTCATGAAACCCTTTCCTAATTCTTTTGGGAATCAATATATTCTTTTGGTTGTGGATTATGTGTCCAAGTGGATAGAAGTTGTACCATTACCAATAAATGAGACAAAAGCAGTGGTGAAGTTCCTTCGCAAGAATATTTTTTTCGGATTTGAAACTCTTCGGGCGCTTATTAGTGATGAGGGGTCACATTTTTGTAGTAGACAATTGGAAAGCGCCCTTGCGAAATATAATGTGCGGCACCATATTGCTACTGCTTACCACCCTCAGGCTAGTGGCCAAGATGAAGTGTCAAAATAGGAGATTAAGCAGATCCTCAAAAAGACAGTTAATCCTACTTAGAAAGACTGGTCCATTTTCTTTGATGATGCTTTGTAGGCTTATCGAACAATAAAAAAAACTCCTTTGGGGACGTCTCCTTACCGATTAGTTTATGGAAAGAATTGACATCCACTTATTGAGCTAGAAAAGTGAGGGCAATCAAAGAGTTGAATTTAGACCTTGGCTTAGCAAAGGAGGCTTGTCTGTTTCAGTTACATGAATTGGAAGAGTTTCAGTTCTTAGCCTACGAGAATGTAAAGCTATACAAGGAAAAGAGTAAGCTTCTCTATGATACGATGATCAGACATAAGAACTTCGTGTTGGGTTAGTAGGTATTATTGTTCAACTCCTGTTTGAAATTATTTCCCGAAAAACTAAGATTAGTTTGGTCAGGGCCAATGGAGTTGTTGAATTAGCAACTTTGGATGGCCAATTGTGAGTGGTAAATGGGAAACGTGTGAAGTTGTATTTGGGAGGAATGAAAGACACCTTCAAAGAAATGTAATACCTCAATTGGGAGCTATGCCATGATGACGCAAGTGACCAAGTAGTGGAAGATAACAAGGACCTCGAAGAGGTGCATCAAGTCATTAGTGAGGTCTAACTTTATTCGAACTTTGTATGAGTAGTTTTTGTTTGCTATGTACAATTTAATGAGTAAATAATTGAATAATATGAGAATTTATTCTATTTAATCTTATTGATTAGTTCAGTACTTAAATTCATTGCATAATGAGATTCTTTTGAACTTGGTAGGTCTAAGTTAATGTATTTTGGAGTTAAGATTAAATTTTTGTAAGATTTCTTGGGGTATCATACATCCGAGGGTCAATATTGTGACACCTTGATTAGTTTTAAGGGGGAGTCAAAATTTTTGTGGGTATCGTGATACCAAGCATTGGGTATTGCGATATCCCAAACATTTTTAAAAATTAAAATTTGGCAAAACACATAGTGGTTTCGTGATATCGGTACCTCGGTATCGCGATACTCTTCAAAGTGGGTGTCTAAAAAGTTAAAGGGATATCGCAACATCCACCTTGGGTATCGTAATACCCCTGTCGGGTCTCGCAAAATACCCAGGTAGGGGTATTGTGACCTGCGTGTTTTCAAAATTAAAACCCCCCACAATCCTCAAAAATCCCTAAATTTCTCTCAGTTATAGATTCTAACCCTTACTAAGCATCTTCCTATCGGTTCCTCTTTTTAACTCTCTCTAATCTTGTCATCATATTTTTCTTGCCCTATTAGTTTTTGTTTGTTTCTTCCCTAACTTTTTAGTTTTCCTCGCCTTACTTGGGATCGGGTACGCCACAACCAATAGTCTTCAACATTAACAATGCCTTTCAATTTGAAGTTTCTACACTCTTTTTCTACTACATTATCATTATTTCTTGCAAAAACCATTTGTGATACGCTAAAGTAGTGGGGATAAGTGTCAGTTTGTTTGTCAAGGATTGTTGCGTGTGAAACTAGTTGGCTAGGTTTTTGTTTTATTATTATTGCATGATTAAATTAAAGGTGGTTCAAATATATCCCCAAGAAATATGAAATCGACTCGATCCTAACCGACACCAACACCATTGTTGGAACATGACCAAAGAAAATTTATATCTAAAGAGGCTGAATTTTTTTTTTCTCACGCTTCATGGCCAACCATTTATCCATGAAAGTGGATTTGACCTGGCATATTCTTTCAACGGTGAAGTTTAAGGATCTTGTCAGATTTCATAGGTGGTAAGACTTTTCTCTCTCACCTAAGGCTCTAGCGGTTATACTTGTGGTTCTAGAATTTTACTCAAATTTGAAAGTGGCTGAAAGCTACCAGGTATACATTAGGAACCAGGTGGTAAACATCTCCCCTGAAGAAATTTATGAATATTACGATATCCCATTCTATGAAAACGATGACATCGATTAGCTTGACTTAATAAGTCATCGTGACGTCAATATGGATGCCATATTGAGAGACCTAACGGAAGGTGGAGGGGAATGGGAACGAGAAACTATGACAGGATTGCCCCTTTTATTTAGTCACACTTTAATACACCCGGTCGTAAATTGGATGCAAATTATCTATACCCTTATTATTCTAGCGCTTAACGCTAGCACGGTTAATGTTTTTAGAGCTATTTTGCTAACCTCCATTTTACATAGAAAGCGTATCTATTTGGGGACTTGGATGTATCAACATATGAGATGCTATGTGGCGGGAGATGTGGATGGAAGTTATTTTCCACACTTGGTCACAAACTTATTTCGTAGAGCTGGCGTGAGTATGGATTCCACCAAACCATTCCACAGCCCCGTAAGTTCATTATTGGTTATTCAATGCTCCAGCAGTTCTAGAAGCTACAGCGAAAACAAATTCAAGAGTGGGCCTGCTGTCCTAGAAACGAGGGGGAAGAGCGTCGTACACTTCCGAAGAAGTCTCGTCTACAAAATATTCTTAGTGGCATTTAGAAGTAGCTCAAAGAGCTGGAGGAGACACAACGCTATGAAACGAAGATGATAGAAGCGATGAGACCCTACATTAACCACTACGCAGAGGACCACAAGCTGTAGGACCCACTATGGTCTATGAAGCCAACTTCTACATCGGTTCGAGAAGGAAATGGAAGGAATGACAAAGGACATAAGGAGGATAAAAAGGGGGTAGCTTTTCACAACCCGAGTGATGAAGAGTCATGCCATCGATCGAATCCGCAAACTTATAAGAGGTAGGTTGTAAAGGGAAAAGGGAAGTAGATAACGGAGTTGGAGCCCGACTTCGATGACGATGCTTAGTGCATGCATTAGATTACTTTCTTTTTATTTTTATTTTATGCGGCATGTAACTATAAACTACCGAATTTATTTTTTCGGATGTGGACTTGGTTTTTGCTTTTTGCTTTTCTTATGTTTAGTTTTTGTTTTCCTGTGCAGCCACCCCTCGACAACTACACTACAATATCAAGTTGAACCATGAAGGTGGACGACCCTAGCATAAGATCATGGACTCTCACACCATTCAAGGAAGTCCACACACCTTATTTATTTATCAAAAACACTTTGAGGACAATGTGTAGTTTAAATGTGGGGGGATTCACATTATTTTACTTCGTTTTGTGTTGTTTTTATGTGTTTTGTATACTTTTCTGTTTTACGCTATTGTTTTAAAAAAAGTTCAAAAATATTTTTCGTGTTTCTTTGATTCTCTTGTTTTTGCATGGTGCTTGTATTGTAATTGGGCAATAGGCCATTGATTGTAAATATTGAATAAGTAATTTGGACTGCCGAACATGTAAACTTTGAATGGTATTAGATAATTTAGTATTTTTAAAAGTAGACTAGTTAGTTCAATAAGTTAATTTGCATAATTTGCATAGTAGACTAGAGGCAATCATTCTTAATGAAAAATGTGTAAATTGTGCCATAAGATAAGTGGATTGTGTAGATAGTGGTAGAATAAATAAAGCTTGAATTGATTAGTTTTCATTCAAATAAAGGCATGCATGATAGAAGCTATGCTTTGTGATTGTTTTGGGAAGGACCTAAGGCACTGTTTAAATAGCCTAGAGCCTAAATGACTAACATTGATTCTATATTAGCCCTAGTTCCCATGATTTAAGCTTCAGTTCTTCCTTTCTTAATGGTCCTTACTTTTAGAAATCGTAAGCCTAAATCGAGTTATAAACTCGACCTTTCTTTGTCATTAATCTTAAATGCACTACGGAATGGACGTCGAGTCATGGATATTAAGGATTAGGTAGATACATTTTGGCGGTTTCAATTTTGTCTTTAGCGAAAAGAGGAAACATTGATTGATATAGTGTATATAGGATCTTGGTAAGTGTAGTTAAAGAAAAGAAATCATGAAAAATCAAAAATTTGTAAGAGATAAAAGCATGCTGAGTGTGAAAAGCATCGTGAGTGAAATAATGAAAAATGGTATAAAAAAAAAGCTCAAATAAAAAATCAAATTCGAGCTTACAAAGAATTATTTTGATTCATGGTGTATTAGTGCTTGCTAGCTTCCTATATGCACCGATATCAAGCAGTATCTTCTAAAATTCTTGGAGAGATAAGGAAGGCGAGAGAAGGGGAAATAAAGAGGTGAGCCTTACGATCAAATTGGGGGCAAATAGGGAAGAATTTCATGTGCTTCACTATTTCTAGTGCTTGAAACCATTTTTGAGTTACCTTTTGTTTGAACTCCAAACTATCCTAAGCCTCAGAACATTACAAGTCTAGAAGACCTAAGCGACCCAAACAACTCACTTGCACAACTCTCTTGTCTTGCTTGTGTTTACTCTAATGAACACTTTTGATTCGCTTTGTGTGTCTATAATGTATCTATATAGTCCATTTTGATGGATAACAAAATTGTACATATACTCATTTTAATTTCCTCTAGATTTGTTAGCCTTTTATTTGTTGAACTGATTTTGTTTGCTTTAATAATAACCGAGTTAGCTAAATACAACCTTAGGTTGCATGTAAGATAGTCCTTGTACGAGTTTAGTATCTAACTTTCATGTGCCTATTCATTCGATTTAGTCCAAGGGCCATCTTTTGCATGTTTTGTGTTTTTCCTTGAGGATAAGCAAAGACTTAAGTGTGGGGGAGTTTGATCTACCATAATTTGATATGTCAAATTAGGCTTCCCGTTACACTTAATGAGCTTATTCTCGAGAAATTTAATTATCATGTTTGTGCTATTTTTTTAGTTTAGTTTTCTTCGATTTAATAATTGTTTAATGTGTTTTATGTCATTTTTAGACTCAAGATGACCAATTGGCATTTGGGGTATTTGATGAAGTTGGTGGATGATGCAAAGAGCCCACAGTGGCCTAACTGGAGCGAAAACATCACTGAGAAGTGGGTATCATGATATCAAAGCATGGAAGTCGTGATACCCCTGACAGTGTTGAAACAAGAAAGCTCGAGCCACCAACAGTAGTATCGTGATACTGGCCACAGGGTATCGTGAAACCTAAAACTCCCAATGACCTCTATTTCAAGATTGATGAGGATACCGCGATACCGAGCTTTGGGTATCATGACATCGTTGTCGAGGGATAAGAAAAATGACCACAGGGCCAGTCCTTATCCAACATGTGCCCCAAACAAAATTAGACCTTTAAGGGCAATTTGGTCAAGAATTTTGTACGTGAACTCTGATAAAATAGGCCAAATTGGTTAAGAGAAATAAGAGAACATATAGTTTTAGGTTTTTAGGATTATTCTCTTCATCTTCTAGGTTTTAGATTTCTTTTCAATAGTTTAGGGTTTAATTTATTGTTCATTTTCTAGTGTTTCTTAGTTTTATAAGTGATAGTTAAGTTAGTTATTACTGTAGCTAGGAGTTATTTACTTTGTTAAACCTTCAAAATTTCTTGCAATTGCATTTTAATCCCACTTTAATGTACTCAATTTCCTTTAATTTCTTCTGTTAAAAATCATTCTTTCTTGTTCTTATCTATTATTCTTTAAGAAAGCTTGGATTTTTATTGATTTTCTTAGGGCTTAAGTTAATGGTGTTGTTGTTTAATTTCTTTCTATTAATGAGTTTTAATACAAGCGTGAGTGGCTAAATATATAGGGGTTGCTTCATGGAAATGATGGTATTTGAATTTTGAGTTCGGGGATTAAATCGCAAAACTGTACTAAATCGCATAGACTCCAAAACTTAGTATTGACGCCCTTAAGGGAAAAATTAGATAAGTGAGATTGAGAGGAGATCTTATCGGGCACCAATTTGATAAGTCTCGGGTTAGTCATGAGGTCACGAGATAAACCAGACTAATTTGTTGAAATTGGTAAAGTTGAAGCCGATAGGTAAAATGGACCCAATGTAGGAGTAATAGTGATTTAGACCTCTAATTCAAAAGTCAACCAACCACATGGAAATCAACCAACCACTTTTTGTTATCGTATTTGATAGTCGCGTAGTTTGTCTTCTTTGCAACTTGGTCCTTTCCTAGTTTAAGTAATTAATTAGTGTAATCAAATCTTTGAATGACATGACATACTATAGTATTTAGCGAGTAGTTAATTAGCCTCCTTAAGTGCATGTTATCGACTCTTGTGGATCAGATCCTCAGAGTACTCTTGTACCCTATTGTACAAATTATATTACAACTGACTTATGTAAACTGAAAAATATATAGGATTTTTCCTATGTAATTTATCACCTTTTTACTTAAATTCGTTGTTAAAACTAAGTAATTGTTTAATAAATTATTGAAATATGTGAAAATATGAAATTAGGACATAGAAATTATTAAAATGTGATTTTATACTTTATTATATAGTTTTCATGCATAAAATGACTTATTTTATATTTATTTGAACATATTATATTTTTAAGACATAAAATGGGCCATGCATGATTAAATTAAATAATAAAATATAAAATTATATTTAATAATTCATTTTAAAATATTTCATTAATGATTTTGGTTTTAATTAATTATTTAAATTGGATAAATTTTATTCTTTGGTCCTTTAATTTATTGATTTATTTTGGACAGGTCTGATAGCTTTGTTGGATTACAAAAACCGTCTAAATTGAAGACTAAGTCAACCCAATTTTGGCTACACGTGGCTGTCCACATAAACCACTTTTTGGTTTAATTACACAAGGTCCTTGCAATGTTGAAGAAATTAGAGATTTGCCCGAAGATTTACATTTGACCGAGTCTCAGTCTTGAGTTGTTATGGCATTTAAATTGCTTAAAAATCAAGAAAAATTCAACTCAAAATCCACTAATCATGGCCGGCCACTCATTGAAGAAGCTTGAAGAGACTAAACCTCCTTATTTTTAGCAAACTAATCTCCTCTCTTCACCTATAAATAAGATTTCATTTCACCATTCCTAATCATCCCTCATCCCTCATCATTCTCTCTTTTCTTTCAATTCTCTTTAGCATTTTCCATTCCCCATGCCTAGCATCATCTATTCATAGAGATTTTAGCAATTAAGCCTCTTAAAGAGCCCTTGGTCGGCCACCTTGGAGAGCCATCAGCAAAGGAGCAAAGCGAAGGAACGAAGGAGCCTCGTCGGTCAGAATCTTGGGTGACAGCAACTTTGATTTGGGTTTAATCTTTCTTTTCTTTGATTTAATCTGAAAATGTTTCCTATGTGTTCTTTGTTCTTGTTTACAACAATGTTAGCTTAATTTTATTTAAGCTAGGATGATTGCTTTGATTAAATAATATTTATTTTATTCATGCTTATAATGTTTGTGCCTCAATCGATCATGTTTTCAATTAAAATCAAGTATGTATTTCGTTCATACGTGATTGAAATGCACCTGAATTAGCTGAGCGATACTAACCAGACGATGGCTAGTGGACACGTAATTGAAATGTGCATGCTCAATTTAGATCCTAACCCGATTAAATTGTAGGTTTCATAACAACTCTAACCAAGCTCTGTTATCTGCATAGTTTTTAGATTTATGTGATTAAACTGTTTCAAACCTAACACGTCCCTGTTACCTCACACGAATGCTAAGAAACCCTTAGTAAATAAGGATCAGTAAAATACATATATACTAAGTAAAGGATTTTGAAAAGACCTAATGTGGTTTCCAAACTCATGAGAGATCGAGTTGCTATGGAATGTTTTTCTTAATGTTATTAAGCATGTTGATAATAAATTGAGTTTAATTAAAGTAATTGTCCTAGTTTATTTATGTTATAATTGTTGCAAATTGTGTTTAATTTTGCTAAAATCTATTTCATTCATATAGTTTGCATATTTAGGATAATTTGCATTGGGGATCATTGCATTTAGTTTAATATATTTAATTTTAATCATCACTTCTCAATCATATTGTGTTTTTATTTACCAAGTTGTTAATATAATTTTACAATTAAGTGATTTAACACAAATACAATCCCTATGGAGACGATAACTCGATACTTACTTATTACTTGATAATGACTGTGTACACTTGCACAAACCTACGCGTTACAACTTATCACACTTGTAGTGCACTGCACATATTTATTATTTGATTGTTTGATTGCTTTTGTGTTGATTTCTCTCATTCTATCTCGGCGTTCGTGTGCCAGTGGTTGGAGAGGTGATCAGTGCACCATCATTCTAGAAGATGTCACATTGCAACTCGAGCTCCCAGTTGACGGTGATGCGGTGACGGGTTCAACTAAAGCGTTCGAACCTGTGGCGTTCTGCTATCAGCTGCTTGGATGCTCGCCCAGTGATGGTGAAGCTAGATTTACAAGTTTGAAATTTTACTGGTTGAAGGAAAATTTCAAAGCCTTATCGTGTAGTGCCACTGAGTGGGAGAAGATGTTTGCTTCTTGTGCGTATATACTGTAGCTAATAAGGGGGTACTTAAGTAGGACGCAGATAATAATAAAGTTCACATGATGTACTTGCCCCTATTGCTCGATTTGGAAGCTTCCTATTTATACAGTTGGGGCTTAGTAGTATTAGCATGGTTGTATCGTGAACTTTATCGGGCGACAAAGCATAAAATACAAGATATATGCGGGTGCCTAATACTGTTGCAGTCTTGGGCGCCATGCAAGATGCCATTTCTAGCATCAGTGAGTCACCAAACACATGCGTTCCCACTTGTAAATAGGTAATAAAAAATAAAAAATGGATCACAAATTTTCTCTTATGAAAATGAGTTATAACAAATTAGCTAATAAGGGGGTACTTATGTAGGACGCAAATAATAACAAAGTTCACATGATATACTTGGCCCTATTGTTCGATTTGGAAGCTCCCCATTCATATAGTTGGGGCTTAGTAGTATTAGCAATGTTGTATCGTGAGCTTTTTCAAGCGACAAAGCACAAAAGGCAAGATATATGTAGGTGTCTGATACTGTTGCAGTCTTGGGCACTGTATAAGATGTTATTTCTAGCATCAGTGAGTCACCAAACACATGCATTCCCACTTGTAAATAGGTAAAAAAAATTAAAACATGGATCACAAATTTTCTCTTATGAAAATGTCTTATAACAAGTTAGCTTTAATTTTAGATGGTATATATGTTTACCGATAGATGATTGAGGCACATGTCAGGGAGGGGGTAATTTGTTTTCTAAAATAAAATTATATCCATGTCACGTAATTACTTTATTTATGATATTTGACTCATGCAGTTCTTGTGGATGTCATATATTGCATCAAACGTTGTGACTATAATTCCCTCGTCGGGTGACCTCCACTCACTCGTGTGGTGCATTAACATTCCCCTATTGAATTTTTCAATAGTTGAGTGGGACAACAGAGATTGAGTTCTGCAAATATTCGGGTGCAAACCAGATGTTCCAGATGTTCCACAGATTTTTGTCAATGTCAATGAAATTAACAAGAGGGGAAAAGAAGCAAAGAATTGGGCATTGGAGCATCAACAATATATTGCATTGTGGAACACCCGGATGGAAAGGAGGCCTCAGTTGGAATCATGTTTTATTTAAATTCACGGCCTCGATTAACTACCAATGTTGGTACATAGAGAATGGGTTGATGTATGTATTTGGTATCCGGTTGATGGTAGTCTCTAGACACATGCATCGACAAGGGCGCCAACAAAGTCGACGAGGTCATCCATGTAACACCCCTCTCCTGACTCAATCGCCGAGTCCAAGCTATGGGATTCTACAATCATTGTCGGAGTAACTACTGACAAATTCACAGTAAAATTATCATTTCACAATATCATTCATGCAATCAAAAGTGATACAACATTGTATATCATAAACATTCTTTCTCGAGTTTTAAAAGAGCATACGAATTCTTTAAACTCACCCGACACCGAAAAGGGACCTTTCTGCAACATTTTTAAAGTTTCAAATCAAGTACATCATAAATAAATAATTAAAATATACGATCATGTCATAAACACCTAGAAATTATGATACACAATTAAATACAAGCCTTAATCGAGCTTACAAAAGCTCTTTTATAAACTCAAGCACAAAATAGGACCAAATTGCAAAGTTTTCAAAACTTCGAGATCAAGTATAGGTACCCTCACCTAGTATCGATACCAAATTGAGCTTCAATGTTTTAGAAAAATTGAATTAAAACCAAAGGTATCATTACCAGACTTAAAGTTCTAATACTTTCTTCAAGGTATCTTTACCTTACCTCTATATCGATACCATTTTTGGGTTAGATGTTTGAAAATTTTGAGAAAAAACACTAAGTAGATACCTTTATCTAAGGTATCGATACCTCAAAGCCAAAAATGTCAAAACTTACATTTCGGTACCTATTTCATGCCAAAGTAACTCTTTTACCCAAATGGTGCTTAAATGCACACTCCAACTTGCACAAAACCAATCAAAACACATACCAAAACATCCATTTGAGAATTTTCACATCATTTAAACCTATATGCCACAATTTGGCATCAAAACATACCAATTCAACCTATTCAAACTCAACTTAGACAATTATGTCTTTTACACATTCAAAATCAACACATTTCCATTCCATTTCATGTACAATTATGCCATATAATTATCATTCGAAATGTCACCACATGATTAGTAAGCTCCTATGAAAATACTTAATTTACCTTGGCAATTCAATAATTTAAGTAATTGGAATACATTGGCATAAACATGGCATCCTTTGGTATCCTTCACTTTCATACACAATTCAACAATACAATAACAGGTTAGCTCATTTATAAATTATGAACTTATAATATGATCATACACATATAACAATTTATCATATAGCTTGTATAATCTCAATCATATTCAAATTTGCAAACAAGTATAATTCCATTCACTAACTATAACAGCCCGATTTTGGGGCTAGTCGGACAGTGGTTTCGGAACCACTAATTCGAGACCAGAGAAATTATTTTTAATATTATTATATTTTTTATATCATGATTATATGAGTGCATGAAAATTTTGGTGCATAAATTTTGGTGATTGCATGCTTAATTACGAAAAAGGACTAAATCGCATAAAGTACGAAAGCTTTATTTTACAAGCTAGAGGTGTCAAATAGCTATAGAATTTTAATTGGAGGTCCTAAATGTGCAATTAGACCTTTTTAAAGGCAATATCCGGCCATAGGGGGGACAAAAGACTTAATTTAGTCAATGTTTGGTGGATTAGGTGACTTAATTGAATAAAATAAGAGAAAAACAAGAAAGCTATCATCTTTTTCATTATCCTTCATCCTCCACCGAAATTTTCAACAAGAAATAGGGGTTTTTAAAGTTCAAACTTTCAGCCAAGCTGTCCTCTTGCAAGTAAGTGATTATGATGGTTATTTTTGATGATTTTTGTGTTTTTGGAGCTCCTAAAGCTTAATCTAGCTAATGAGGGGACTATTTTGCAAAATGGTTGAGAGTCTAGGGACTTTCCATGAATATTTGTGTTGATTGCTGAAATTTTATGAAAAAAATGAATGTTAGTGGGTTAAAGAACAACTTTTGTGAAAGGATTTTGCATGAAAACTCCTAATAGGACTATTTTGTAAAAGTTATAAAATAAATAATAAGTGTGTGAAATAATTGAAATTGTGAGTTTCTATAAGAGAGAAAATGAATCAGCTAGGCTTAGATATGTGAAAAATACACACATTTCATTTTACGAGCCTAGGGGTAAAAGTGTAATTTTGTGAAAGTATATGGGCAAAATGGTAATTTTTCCAAAATAGAAATTTTGAAATGTTTTGAATAATGTGGTGATTTAATAAGTTAAATATGTCATTATAGATCAAGAAGAACGTGGAGTCAACCTTGACCGGGGAAAAGGCAAGGTTACGGACTAAATTGCAAGTTGACATATTTTGTATCGAGGTAAGTTTATGTGTAAACGATACATCCTTATTACGTATGTTTTTACCTATTAATGCATTATGTGGATGTAAATGCTTATTGGTGAGATTTATTAAAAATGGTAGAAAATGAGAAAATTCTCGGATGAACCTTCGGGATAGGAATATGGGTACGGATAAATATCCGTAAGTATGTAATTATTGGTGGGCTGTGTGCGATACCACCATAATTATTATTAAGGATGGGCTGTGTGCGATACCATCATATTTATTTTCATTAGTGGGCTGTGTGCGATACCACATTGTAAATTATTAAATGGTGGGCTGTGTGCGAAACCACCAAGTATCCAACAATATTCCGAAGTGTTCATCGAGAGACTTGTCTAAGTTAAATCACATGTGGCTTTGTGGTGATAAGTACAGGGTATAAATGCAAGTAAATGTGAACAAGGTTTATGATATGTGTTTGGGATGTGGTAAGGTTTGAAATGAGTAAGCATGATTATGAGGATATGAATTGTTTTTACATAGTATGTAATTTTTTTGATTGATAAGTATATGGTATGATGCTTATTGTTTACATATAGACTTACTAAGCTTAAAGCTTACTCCCTTCTCTTTTCCCTTTGTTTTATAGTGTCGAAGAGTCAGCTCGGGATACGGAGATAATCAGAGGATCACCCACACTATCAGCACATCTTGGTATAGTTAGATTTAGCATTTTGAGTATGGCATGTATAGGGACTTAGTTTTAGTTGAATGTCATATTGTTTTGGCCAAATGTGTTGGCTTAATTGAGGATGAACTCTTTTGTATAAGGCCATAGTTGATGGCTCTTTCTTATTAATCTATGAAATGATGAGGTTAATCATGAATGTGTAAGATGTATGGTTGTTTAATTGGGGTATTTATGCATGAATAAGTTGGTTGTTCAATGTGGTTTATGATGGTTTAAGTAGGGGTGGCAATAAGGGCTTGGTAAATAGCCTTGTTCTTGTCCACACGGGTAGACACACAGGCGTGTGTCTAGGCCGTGTGTGACACACGGTCAGCCTCATGGGCGTGTGGTTAGGTCGTGTGTCCCCCTACATGCTAGATTGGCAAGTCAGTATGCTCAGTAGTAATCACACGGGCAGAGACGCAGCCGTGTGTCTTAACCGTGTGGGAGACACGACCTAAGACATGGGTGTGCCCGGGCCGTGTGAAGTCTGCACCTGAATTTAGGAATTTAATTCGCCACACGGTCTAAGGACACGGGCGTGTGCCTTGGCTGTGTGACCTTAATAGGATGATGACGTCAAAAACAGAATGTCAAGGTTTTTGCACACGGGCTAAGACACGGGTGTGTCGTGGCCGTGTGAGGGACACGGGCCATGGACACAGGCATGTGTCCGGCCGTGTGAAAACCCCTGTAGGTTCAAAATGAGAAATAAATCTACACGGGTGTGGAACACGGACATGTGAAGTTCCACACGAGCGTGTCCTTTTCTCTACACGGGCGTGTGGACTGTTTGATGAAAATATGCTAAGTCTTTCTAGGGAGCTTCTAAAGAGTTTGATTTGATCCCGAACCATTCCTAAGGTGTGATTTAAGCCTCGTAGGCTTGTTTAAGAGGAGATATGAAAAGTTTTAAATTTTGAGTGGAAAGACATGTCTCAGTTTTGCATAATTGCTTGTGTATAAGTCTGGTAACGCCTCGTACCCTATTTTGGGAGCCGAATACAGGTCTGGGGTGTTACATTTAGTGGTATTAGATCTATGGTTTAGTCGGTTCTCGGACTACCATAGCGTGTGTGAGAGTCTAGCTATACATGCCATAAATATATTATGATAGTTGGTGACTTCTGACAATTTTAAACTGTGTTTTCATATAGTAAATGGATCCCGACCGAGCTGCTACTAATGATGTTGCTAGAAACATGCCGGCTCCCGCGCAAGGGACCGCGCCAGTAGAAAGTAGACCCGAGACCTTGGGTCAAGGAGAAGAGGCTCGAGAAACCTTTCTCCATATGATGAGTAACTGGTATACTGAGTTTGTACGAGAAAATCCTAATGCTCAGCCTCCTCCACCCCCTCCTATACCTCAGCCTATCACCGTAGCTCCTGAAGGTATAGATTTAGTAAGAATGACTAAACCCCCGGTCGATAAGATTCGAAAATAAGGGGCCGAGGAATTTAGAGCTAATATAGATGATGACCCTGAGAAAGCAGAGTTCTGGCTCAAAAATTCTCTGAGGGTGTTTGATGAACTTTCTTACACACCCGAGGAAAGCTTAAAATTTGTTGTGTCATTACTGAGGGACTCGGCATACCGTTGGTGGAAAACACTAACATTTGTAGTTCCAAGGGAAAGAGTGACATGGGACTTCTTCTTAGAAGAGTTTCGAAAGAAGTACATAAGTCAGCGATTTATTGATCAGAAACGAAAAGAGTTTCTTGAATTGAAGCAAGGCAAAATGACTGTGGCAGGGTATGAACGTGAATTCATCAGACTCAATAAGTATGCTCAAGAGTGTGTGTCTGCAAAAACTATTATGTGTAAGAGGTTCGAAGATGGGCTGAATGAGGATATTAGATTGCTAGTTGGGATCTTGGAGTTGAAGGAATTTGTAGTATTTGTTGATAGAGCTTGCAAGGCTGAAGAGTTGAATAAGGTAAAGAGAAAAGCTATGATTGAGGCTCGAGATGCAAGGAAGAGGCCAATGTGTAAGTCGTTCCAAACCCAATCAAAGAGGTCCAAAGAAATGAACCCTTGGACGACTGCTTCAGCTGGGTATTCACACCGAGATTGTGGTAATACATATTTGGGCTCTAGAGTTCAAGCCACCTCGATGGCAAGCGTGGGCAATGCGAAGCCAAATAAGCTGGAGTGTCCAAATTGTGGTAGACAACATACTGGGGAGTGTTGCAATCGAACTTGCTACAAATTTGGTTCACCAGACCACTTCATTCGAAACTGTCCTGAGAAGGATGAAAAAGACAGAAAACAAGAAGTAAGAGATAGCAATGTACCTTCGAGGGGTAGACCACAGAGGAACCCGGGGAGTGGGACTAGTAGTAGAGGTGCGCCTAGAGATTCTGCTGTGCGATCAGAGGGTAGAGCACCTGCAAGGACTTATGCCATTCGCGCTCGCGAAGAGGCATTATCTCCAGACATGATTACGGGTACTTTTTCTCTTCATGATATTTCTGTTGTTGCTTTGATTGACCCAGGGCCTACCCATTCCTATATTTGTTTGAAATTGGTGTCTAGCATGAGTATGCTTGTTGAGTCTACAGAATTTGTGATACAAGTGTCAAACCCGTTAGGCAAGCATGTGCTAGTTGACAAAGTGTGTAGAAATTGTCCCTTGACAATTAGAGGTCATTGTTTTCCGGCTAATCTCATGTTGTTGCCATTTGATGAATTTGACCTGATTCTTGGCATGGATTGGTTGACTGCTCATAATGTTTTAGTAAACTGTGGTAGTAAGTTTATTGAACTGAGATGTGTAAATGGAGATATCATTCGGGTTGAATCAGGTAAATCGGGTAGTTTTCCTGTAGTGATTTCGTCTATGGTAGCTGAGAAATACATGAGAAAAGAGTATGAGTCATATCTCGCATTTGTGCTAAATACCCAAGAGTCAGAAGTAAAGATTGAATCAGTGCCTATGGTATGCGAGTATCCGGACGTGTTTCTGGAAGAGTTACCCGGATTGCCTCCAGTTAGAGAAGTCGAGTTTGGCATTGAGTTAGTTCTGGGTACAGCACCTATTTCGGTTGCCTCGTATAGGATGGCACCATTGGAGTTAAAAGAGTTGAAGGTTCAGCTGCAAGAGTTAACGGATAAGGGTTTTGCAAGATCGAGCTATTCACCGTTGGGTGCTCCGGTACTTTTTGTAAAGAAGAAAGATGGGTCGATGAGACTGTGTATAGAATACAGATAGCTCAACAAGGTGACAGTGAAGAATAAGTATCCTTTTCCAAGGATCGACGATTTGTTCGACCAATTGAAGGGAGCCACGGTGTTTTCTAAGATAGACCTGAGGTCTGGCTATTACCAGTTGAGAGTTAAGGAGCAAGATGTGCCGAAAACTGCATTTCGGATGAGGTATGGCCATTACGAGTTCCTCGTCATGCCCTTTGGTTTAACAAATGCTCCTGCGGTATTTATGGATTTAATGAACCGTATTTTCCGACCGTACTTGGATAAATTTGTAGTTGTTTTTATCGATGACATACTAATTTATTCTCGGGATGAGAGTGAGCACGCGGAACACTTGAGAACTATTTTGCAGAATCTAAGAGACAAACAGTTGTATGCTAAGTTTAGCAAGAGTGAATTTTGGCTCCGAGAGGTCAGATTCTTAAGACACATCATGTCGGGTGATGGCATTAGAGTTGTTCCGAGTAAGATCTCGGCTATCGTTGAGTGGAAACCGCCGAGGAATGTGTCAGAGATTAGGAGATTTTTGGGTTTAGCGAGTTACTACAGATGATTTGTCAAGGGATTTTCCATGATAGCTACTCCGATGACGAGGCTATTGCATAAAGATGTGAAGTTTGAGTGGACAGAATAGTGCCAACAGAGTTTTGAGAGATTGAAGGCGTTGTTGACTGAAGCACCGATTTTGGTACAACCTGAGTCGAGAAAGGAGTTTGTGGTCTAAAGTGATGCGTCATTAATTGGTCTTTGTTGTGTGTTGATGCAAGAGGGTAAAGTAGTAGCTTATGCCTCGAGACAACTAAAACCGTATGAAAAGAATTATCCGACGCACGATTTGGAGTTGGCTACTATCGTTTTTTCTTTGAAGATTTGGCGTCATTATTTGTATGGTGAGAAATGCCGAATCTTTTTCGATCACAAGAGTTTGAAATACTTCATGAATCAAAAGGATTTGAATTTGCGACGACGGCGATGGCTTGAATTATTAAAGGATTATGAGCTAGTAATCGATTACCATCCGGGGAAAGTGAATGTGGTTGCAGATGCCTTAAGCAGAAAATACCTGTATGCTTTGAGAGTTATGAGTACGAGCTTAGCATTGTCTGATGATGGTTCTATCTTGGCCGAGTTGAGGGCTAGACCATTATTTCTTCAGCAGATTCGTGAAGCTCAAAAGAATGATAGTGAAATGCAAGTTAAGAGAGCTCAGTGTGAATCGGGAAATAACTCTGATTTTTGGATTGGCTCAGATGATTGTTTGATGTTTCATGATAGAGTTTGTGTACCTAAAGATGATGAGTTGATCCGGAAAATTTTACATGAGGCACACAATGGTTATTTTTCAGTACATCCAGGCAGCACAAAAATGTATAATGATTTAAAGAAGTTGTATTAGTGGTCGGGTATGAAAAGAGATATCTCTGAATTTGTTACAAAGTGTTTGATCTGTCAATAAGTGAAAGCCAAGCATCAAGTACCTTCTGGATTACTTCAGCCAGTGATGATTCCCGAGTGGAAGTGGGACCGAATCACGATGGATTTTTTAACGGGGTTACCTATGACTCCGGAAAAGAAAGATGTTGTGTGGGTTATCATCGATAGATTAACAAAATCGGCTCACTTTATACCTGTGCGTGTTGATTACTCACTTGACAAGTTGGCTGAGCAGTATATTGCCGAAATTGTGAGATTACATGGGGTGCCAATGTCTATTATCTCGGATAGAGATCCAAGATTTACTTCGAGGTTCTGGAAAAAGTTTCAAGAAGCCTTGGGTACGAAATTGAATTTTAGTACCGCGTTCTGATAAACCAAAATAGTAACATATTTTAGGCCCACATTTAGTATGCTTTTGGATGAATTATCCCTTATTTTATGTAAAAAGGTGCTCTTAATCCTTTCTTTTCATGTCTTATACTCAGGAAAGCACCCAAGGATAAAAAGAACGAGAAATGGGCTCAAAATAGACCAAAACGGACCAAAGAGGAAATCGACACGGCCTGGACTTGGACCCACACGGCCGTGCCAAGTCAATCATCTAGAAGACGGTCTAACCCTGACTCACACGGCCGTGTCTCATTAAAGAAATCCAAACACGGCCTAGCCACGATTCACACGGGCGTGCGCCATGGCCGTGCCTCTGCTGTGAAGAAGAGCAATTTCATTCGGGAAAGGATACTTAGGGAGAAAGAAACGTATTTCAAAAGCCTATAAATACACCCTAAGTATGACCTAAGAGGGGGAGCACAAAGCCATCGTCTAGAGGCGTCGTGCTAGGCCAGAGAAGGCAGATTTTTGGGGATTCACTCAGGGATAGCCAGTTGATCCATCTCAAGAAGCCAGAATTATACTCAAGACGGATGACCTTTCCTTCAATTCCTTTAGGGGGTTTTAGGGATTTCTTATGTTTTGTTTTATCTTTTCTCTTGAGATGTTTTCCTTTATTGTTATGAACTAAACCCTTCTGATACAGAAGAGATGAAACCTATGATGAATCTTGTTATTGTTTTCTGAATTATATGATAAATACTTAGTTTGTTCTTAATTATGTGAGCTTAATCCAAATTTAATGTGCTTAGGTGGAGGAGGAATAGACCCTGCCTAAGAGTAGATCCAACATAATTAAGCGGAGTTGATCGCACGCCTAGAGATAGGGTGACGAGATTTTGCCGGATTAGGGTGAAACCTAATATGGGAATCCATAGATCGATTTACTGCTATTCTAGGGGGTTATTATAAGAGAACGAGAGTTCCACTAATTAACCTAGGGTTAGATGTTATTTGCCTCGAGAGAGGGTTTAATATACGTTAGGGAGTCTTACGGATCAAACTAAGTGAATAAATCGTATGGTTCAGTGTTAGATAACAAGTGAAGTCTAGGTGGATTCTTCCTAGGGTATCATCTAAATCAACTGAGTTTTTCCCAAGTTATTTTCCAAATTCATTCTTCTTTGTCTTAGAGTCTTTAGTTTAGTAGTTAATTAATTTAGATTAGATAAACAATCTCTCTTTATTTTTAGGCTAGATAATAAAAAGAAAGTTAGTATTAGTACTTTTAGTTCCTTTGGGTTCGATAATCCGGTCTTGCCTAAGCTATACTACTGTTCGATAGGTGCACTTGCCTCAATCATTGTCAGAGTTAGTTGCCAGGTTCAATCATTCTTTTTTATAAATTTTAAAGCTCTGATTCACAGCGATCAAGTTTTTGGCGCCATTGCCGGGGAACTAAAATATTAAGAAAGCTCTATTTTTATTACTTTAGCCATTTTTTTTCGCAATTTATTTTTATTTTTAGTTTTAATTTTAAATTTGCTAAATTTTCTTTATTTCTTTTCCTAGCAGGTACCTCTAGTTTATGACTAGAAGGAACCTGAGAGGACCTTTAGAATACGACAGTGATATTGAAGCTATCGCTCGGAGAAATCGCAGAGAAATTAGGCGAGCTTTAAATCACCAAGAAGAAGAGCGAGAAGACAGATCCAATCCTACTAAAGGGATGGACGAAAATAATCTTCCACCACAAGATGTGGCAGAAAATAATGCTCCTCGTACTATGTTTGATTATGCTAAACCTCATTTAACAGGAGCCAAATCAAGTATTGTTAGGCCTGCTATAGCTGCTAATAATTTTGAATTAAAGCCTAACACTATACAAATGATTCAACAGTTTGTTCAATTTGATGGTTTGCAGGACGAAGATCCAAATACTCATATAGCTAACTTCTTAGAGTTCTGTGATACCTTCAAAATAAATGGCGTTTCTGATGATGCCATACGACTTCGGTTATTTCCCTTTTCATTAAGGAATAAAGCCAAACAGTGGTTAAACTCGTTACCACGAGGGTCAATCACTACATGGGATCAAATGACCGAAAAAATTTTATTAAAATATTTCCCATAGGCCAAAACGGCCAAATTACGCAATGATATATCTTCTTTTGTGCAGATGGATTTAGAGACATTATACGATTCATGGGAGAGATATAAGGATCTCTTGAGAAGGTGTCCACACCATGGTTTACCTTTGTGGCTCCAAGTCCAGACTTTCTATAACGGTGTAAACCCGTCAACGAGACAACTAATTGATTTACCCGCCGGTGGAACTCTGAATAATAAAACTTCTGAAGCAGCCTACAAATTTATAGAAGAAATGTCGCTGAATAACTATCAGTGGCAAGTTACAAGAACAAGGCCAACAAAAATAGCCGGAGTTTACAACCTAGACATAGTAACCATGCTATCAAATCAGGTAGAGTTGATGAATAAAAAGCTTGATAGTTTGTGTTCTTCGCAGGTACATCCAGTCATGCAGTGCGACGCAAGTGGAACTGTGGAGAATCCTGAGTACCCACCCTACCAACCGGGCACAGAAAGCGAACAGATGAACTATATAGGTAACAATTTCAGATCTAATAATAACCCATATAGTAATAATTATAATCCAGGTTGGAGGAACCACCCAAATTTTTCATGGGGAGGTCAAGGAAATCAAGGAAATCAAAGACAACAACCTCCTCAAAATTTCCAAAATCAGCCCTATCCGCAGGAAAAGAAGCCGAATCTTGAAGAGACATTGAACAAATTCATAGCATCCACAGAGGCCCGTCTCCAAAAAACTAAGGTAACACTCGACACCCAACAAACATCGATCAAAATGATTGAGAACCAAGTTGGAGGACTTACAAAGGCAATCGGGGAAATTACCTAGTCAGTCGAACAAATTGCAAACATATTATCCGAACGACCGCAAGGGTGTCTACCGAGTAATACTGAAATTAATCCAAAGGAGAAAATCCAAGCCATAACAGCTCAAGAAAGCAAAGAAGTAAACGAACCCAGTCCAACACAAGGAAACGAGGTAGAAAAAGGTAAAGTTGGGGTAACACAAGACAAGCCAAAACTGGTAATCAAGGAATACCAACCTCGCATACCATATCCCGAAGCGTTAACGAGAGACGACACAGAAGAACAGTTTGGTAAGTTTCTTAAACTCTTAAAGAAATTACATATTAACTTACCGTTACTTGAAGCTCTTTCATAGATGCCAGATTTGAGGAAATTTTTAAAATATCTCTTGACGAATAAGCGCAAGATAGACGAAGATCCACATGTGGAATTAAACGCAGTGTGCTCAGTAATGTTATAGAATAGACTACCACAAAAGCTAAAAGATCCAGGGAGTTTTACAATTCCATGTTTAATTGGTAGACTAACTATTGATAATGCGTTAGCTGATTTAGGGGCAAGCATAAATGTCATGCCTTACAAATTGTTTAAACAATTAGGTCTAGGAAACCCAAACAAACTAGGATGAGCATTCAATTAGCTGATAAAATCTGTTAGAATTCCTAGGGTATTATCAAAGATGTTCTTGTAAAAATTGATGATTCGTTTTCCCAGTAGATTTTGTTGTCTTAGACATGGATGAGGATAATTCGATCCCCCTAATTTTAGGAAAACCCTTTTTAGCAACTGCCAGGACTAAAATTGATGTTGATGCAGGAGAACTCATACTTTGTGTAGGAAATGAGACAGTCACCATCAAGGCTCTCGACTCGGCTAGAACATCGAATAATCAAGGTGAGAACGTAAATTCTACTGATAATCATTCGGTTAACCCCTATTTTCAGGAAGCAATACCAAAGAATACAACTGAACCCGAACCTAAACCCCATGCCAACAAAGAAATAACTCATGAGGAATGAGGGATTCAGTTCGATGATCTAGACGAGTGGAAGACACACTTCAAGCATAAATTAGGGATACACGACGAAGAAACGGAACCACACAAGGTAAAACCTAAAGAGCCGCCAGATGAGCTAATAGGAACAACAAACCACTTCAAAATAGGGGACCAGGTACTGTTAGATCAGGCAGATCCTCGAATATCTCCTCCTGACCTAGCACAAACAAAGAAATATCTTTTAGGGTAACGGTGTTTTCCCATACGAACAGTCGAGGTAAGTGATCCTATTTTTGTACTTTTACTATAAACGCATCTCGACTTAAATCTTTTCACGAGGATACAAATGATAGCATGAGAAAGGACTTCCAACTCCTCAAACCACCCTGACAATGCAAACGAGAGGAGAGTCTAGCTTAAGACTATAAACTAGCGCTTCTCGGGAGGCAACCCAGCACTAACACAATTTATTTTTACATTTTGCTTTAAATTTATTTTTCTTTTTCTTCTTTTCTTTACACCTAGTTATAAACTAACCGAAGTGCGATTTCTAAGTCACGGCCTTGCACACGCGGTGTGGTGTGGCCGCGTGTGGACCATAAGAATCCCCGTCTTGACATAGCGCAGGCCGTGCGCGAATCGGTTCCAACCACTTTTCGACGTCACAGATCCAACCACTACACCACGGGTACCGACAAAGGTCACGGCCGTGCCCCATGACGTGTGAAGCTACTGACTTTCCAACCACGGGCAGAACACGCCCGTGCCTTAAACTCGTGCCAACATACTGACTTGTCGAACACATGCTAGACACGAGCGTGAGATAACCAACACGCCTAGGAAAACGGCCGTGCGAAGCGACCGTGTGAATCGACACACCCTCAACCCACTAGCGTGGGAAACTACAGACTTGAAATTTTATTTAAACACCATACCCCTCTCCTTTCTCTTCTTAACCCACTTTCCTTCTTTCTTTCTTTCTTTCTGTTCTCCCTTTTTCTTTTTCCCTTTTTCCTAATAAATCCTTAGACTCTTGAGCTACAATAAAATCATATCCATGGCAAAGAAGCGTAAAAGGCCAATATCCTCAAGGGAGACCGATTCACATGAGTTCATGCCGGCAGCTTCATCCAAACAATAAGCCAGGGTCTTTGAGACCATTTAATTTCTATTTTTCTTTTCTCTTTCCTTTCATTCTCCTTCCCTTTGACTATCTTATGCTTTATCTAGTTCATTTTGTTTTAGTTTCTTATTTTTAGGTTCTTAAGGCTGCTTGGGAATCACACCAATTCCGCCACCACCAAAGACTCCATGACCTCGGAGAGTCACACCTACCTCGCAAACCATCTACCAATAAGGATTCTCAAGCCCCTTTATCTTTTAGCATTAGTTTAATTCAATGTCTATTTTCTTTCTCTTTATCTTCCTTGTCCTTAATTATATATTTAGTTTATTTTAATTACGTCTTAATAATCCCTGGCTAATCCTGCATGAGCTACCCAATTTCTTCATCTAGCGCAGGATCGTCTCCCAGACAAACCCTTCCAACATATCGTTCATCCAACTCAAGGATTACATCCATAATTCAGGGAGTTTCACTTATCCCCACATCTTCTAATCTGACCATTACATTTATATTATCTATCTTTGTACATTGAGGGCAATGTACATCTTAAGTGTGGGGGGTGAACAACCTAAAAAGGCACCTAACTTTTTTCATTATTCTCAATTTTTCTGAAATTAGGTGCCAAACTTTTTGCATTGTTCTCAAAATCCTGAATTTAGCCTTATTTTTAAGTAATTTCCTCATATTACTAATTAGGATGAAATTTCTGATGATTTATGATTTTTATTGATATGTTTTAGATTAAGTCATTGATAATTGTGCATTGATAATTAAATTCTAAGAATACTAGAGAATCAAGCATAATAAGTCTATTTTTCTGAATTAAAAATTCTCTAGGTCGTCTACCTGAATTTAAATATTACCTTGAAATTTGATATATACAAGGTTGATGTCAAAAATACCCATAATTTTTGTGAGTTTTTGAGCCTTATAGAGCATAAATTCTTTTTTTTGCTCACTTTACTGATTATGAGTATGTCAACACTGATTTGTTATTCTAGAACTTGCATCGATTATACATGTCGAGACCATACTTTTGATTTGATATACAGAGATGATAAAGGCACCTAGGTTTTAACCCACTAACTCCATTAAAAGCCTACCTTCACAAATTAACCCCTAGTGAACCCCTTTTCATCCTAACAACCCTATTTATTGACTCACCCACTAATATTAACCCAAAACCCTTTGTAATTGTTATCACCATTCTTTCTAACTACCCCTATATCGAGATTTGATCTGATTAGTTGCCTAATTATGAATTTTAGTAATTTATCTTTTATTATGTATTTATTATGTTATAAAAAAACGAAGTATATTCATTATTAGTTATGAGATTAAACGAGCTTACACGTTTCAATTCCAAATATTGAAGAAGAAGCTCGTATTATTAGTATTATTAGTTTTCAATTGATGTAATTATTATTATTAGTTCATTAGTTCTTAGTTAGGTAATTTGTCAATTCAATCTCGATTCTAACCTTCTAATTCAGCCTATGTCCGTACCCTTAACCTAAGCCCCGTTACAACCCTGTTAAAGACCTTTTGATTTGTGTTTCATCTCATATTACAGTGGTGGAGATTTGATTTTCATGCAAGCCTATGGGATTAACTCTTCATGTTTGACTTTTGAGTGCCTAAATTTTGAACCTTAAACACTTTGAGTGATTTGAGTGAATATTTAGTGAGGATGTTAATCCTTGACAATTTCGAATCAGAGGTAATTATTTAGATGAAGGGAAACACCTACGTTTTGTGCTACAAAATATAAGGCTTATATTGTTTGAATTTTTAGGACACTTTGAGTTGAATTATCCATGTATGAATTATCTCTGAATTATGATGAAACACTATTAATGACTATTATGAATTATAGGAAGTTCGTTTTAATTGTAAGTTGAGAATTTTGCTTGAGGACAAGCAAAAGCTTAAGTGTGGGGGTATTTGATAAACCGAAATAGTAACATATTTTAGGCCCACATTTAGTATGGTTTTGGATGAATTATCCCTTATTTTATGTAAAAAGGTGCTCTTAATCCTTTCTTTTCATGTCTTATACTCAGAAAAGCACCCAAGGATAAAAAGAATGAGAAGCGGGCTCCAAACGGACCAAAACGGACTAAAGAGGAAATCGACACAGCCTGGACTTGGACCCACACGGCTGTGCAAAGTCAATCATCTAGAAGACGGTCTAACCCCGACTCACACGGTCGTGTCTCATTAAAGAAATCCGAACACGGCCTGGCCACGATTCACACCAGCGTGCGCCATGGCTGTGCCTCTGCCGTGGAGAAGAGCAATTTCATTTGGGAAAGGATACTTAGGGAGAAAGAAACGTATTTCAAAAGCCTATAAATATACCCTAAGTATGACCTAAGAGGGGGAGCCCAAAGCCATCGTCTAGGGCGTCGTGCTAGGCCCGAGAAAGGCGATTTGTGGGGATTCACTCGAGGATAGCCGGTTGATCCATCTCAAGAAGCCGAATTATACTCAAGACGGAGGACCTCTCCTTCAATTCCTTCGAGGGGTTTTAGGGATTTCTTATGTTTTGTTTTATCTTTTCTCTTGAGATGTTTTCCTTTATTGTTATGAACTAAACCCTTCGGATACAGAAGGGATGAAAACTATGATGAATCTTGTTATTGTTTTCAAATTATATGATAAATACTTAGTTTGTTCTTAATTATGTGAGCTTAATCAAAATTTAATGTGCTTAGGTGGAGGAGGAATAGACCCTGCCTAAGAGTAGATCCAACATAATTAAGCGGAGTTGATCGCACGCCTAGAGATAGGGTGACGAGATTTTGCCGAATTAGGGTGAAACCTAATATGGGAATCCATAGATCGATTTACTTCTATTCTAGGGGGTTATTATAAGAGAACGAGAGTTCCACTGATTAACCTAGGGTTAGACGTTATTCGCCTTGAGAGAGGGTTTAATATACGTTAGGGAGTCTTACGGATCAAACTAAGTGAATAAATCGTATGGTTCAGTGTTAGATAACAAGTGAAGTCTAGGTGGATTCTTCCTAGGGTATCATCTAAATCAACTGAGTTTTTCCCAAGTTATTTTCCAAATTCATTCTTCTTTGTCTTAGAGTCTTTAGTTTAGTAGTTAATTAATTTAGATTAGATAAATAATCTCTCTTTATAATAAAAAGAAAGTTAGTATTAGTACTTTTAGTTCCTTTGGGTTCGATAATCCGGTCTTGCCTAAGCTATACTACTGTTCGATAGGTGCACTTGCCTCAATCGTTGTCAAAGTTAGTTGCCAGGTTCGATCATTCTTTTTTATAAATTTTAAAGCTCTGACTCATAGCGATCACGTTCCATCCACAAACCGATGGTCAATCCGAAAGAGTGATTCAAGCTCTCGAGGATATGCTCTGATGCTGTGTTTTAGAATTCGAAGGTAGTTGGGAAAAATATCTACCTTTGGTTGAATTTCCCTACAACAACAGTTATCAGTCAAGTATACAGATGGTACCGTACGAAGCATTATATGGACGCAAGTGCCGTACCCCTTTGTATTGAACCGAGCTTAGTGAGAAGTAAATTCACGGGGTTGATCTAGTTAGAGAAACCGAAGAGAAAGTGAAAGTGATCCGTGATAGTCTGAAAGCTGCTTCAGATCGACAAAAAAGTCATATGCAGATTTAAAAAGGAAGGAAATTGAGTTCCAGGTGGGTGATAAAGTATTCCTGAAAGTATCCCCGTGGAAGAAAATATTGAGATTTGGTCGAAAGGGCAAATTGAGTCCACGATTCATAGGGCCGTATGAGATTATTGAAAGGATTGGACCAGTAGCTTACCGGTTAGCTTTGTCAGTGGAGTTAGAGAGAATACACAACGTGTTTCATGTGTCGATGTTGCGGCGATATCGTTTCGATCCTTCGCATGTGATTCCTCCGACCGAAATTGAGATACGACCTGATATGACTTATGAAGAGGAACCAATTAAGATTTTGGCTTGAGAGGTTAAACAGTTTAGGAACAAAAGTATAGCATTAGTGAAAGTTTTTGGCAAAAACATGGTGTAGAAGAGGCTACGTGGGAACCGGAAGAAGCCATGAGAGAGCAGTACCCAAACCGCTTTACCGGTAAGATTTTCGGGGACGAAAATCTCTAAAGGGGGAGAGTTATAACAGCCCGATTATGGGGCTAGTTGGAACAGTGGTTTCAGAACCACTAATCCGAGACCAAAGAAATTATTTTTAATATTATTATATGTGTTATATCATGATTATATGAGTGCATGAAAATTTTGGTGCATAAATTTTGGTGATTGCATGCTTAATTGCGAAAAAGGACTAAATAGCATAAAGTGCGAAAGCTTTATTTTACAAGCTAGAGGTGTCAAATACCTATAGAATTTTAATTGGAGGTCCTAAATGTGTAATTAGGCCTTTTTAAAGGCAATAGACGGCCATAGGAGGGACAAGAAACTTAATTTAGTCAATGTTTAGTGGATTAGGTGACTTAATTGAATAAAATAAGAGAAAAACAAGAAAGCTATCATCTTTTTCATTCTCCTTCATCCTCCACCAAAATTTTCAGCAAGAAATAGGGGTTTTTGAAGCTCAAATTTTCAGCCAAGCTATCCTCTTGCAAGTAAGTGATTATGATGGTTATTTTTGATGATTTTTGTGTGTTTTTGAGCCCCTAAAGCTTAATCTAGCTAATGAGGGGACTATTTTGCAAAATGGTTGAGAGTCTAGGGATTTTCCATGTGAACATTTGTGTTGTTTGCTGAAATTTTATGGAAGAAAATGAATGTTAGTGGGTTAAAGAACAACTTTTGTGAAAGGATTTTGCATGAAAACTCATAATAGGACTACTTTGTAAAAGTTATAAAATAAATAATAAGTGTGTGAAATAATTGAAATTGTGAGTTTCTATAAGAGAGAAAATGAATTAGCTAGGCTTAGATATGTGAAAAATGAACACATTTCATTTTACGAGCCTAGGGACAAAAGTGTAATTTTGTGAAAGTATAGGGGCAAAATGGTAATTTTGCAAAAATAGAAATTTTGAAATGTTTTGAATAATGTGGTGACTTAATAAGTTAAATATGTCATTATAGATCAAGAAGAACATGGAATCAAACTTGACCGGGGAAAAGGCAAGGTTACGGACTAAATTGCAAACTGACATATTTTGTATCGAGGTAAGTTTATGTGTAAACGATACATCCTTATTACGTATGTTTTTACCTATTAATGCATTGTGTGGATGTAAATGCTTATTGGTGAGATTTATTAAAAATGGTAGAAAATGAAGAAATTCTCGGATGAACCTTCGGGATAGGAATATGGGTACGGATAAATATCCGTAAGTATGTAATTATTGGTGGGCTGTGTGCGATACCACCGTAATTATTATTAAGGATGGGCTGTGTGTGATACCATCATATTTATTATCATTGGTGGGCTGTGTGCGATACCACCGTAAACATGTAATTAATTGTGGGCTGTGTGCGATACCACCTTGTAAATTATTAAATGGTGGGCTGTGTGCGAAACCACCAAGTATCCAACAATATTCTGAAGTGTTCATCGAGAGACTTGTCTAAGAGAAATCACATGTGGCTTTGTGGTGATAAGTGCAGGGTATAAATGCAAGTAAATGTGAACAAGGTTTATGATATGTGTTTGGGATGTGGTAAGGTTTGAAATGAGTAAGCATGATTATGAGGATATGAATTGTTTTTACATAGTATGCAATGTTTTTTATTGATAAGTATGTGGCATGATGCTTATTGTTTACATATAGACTTACTAAGCTTAAAGCTTACTCCCTTCTCTTTTCCCTTGTTTTATAGTGTCGAAGAGTCAGCTCGGGATACGGATATAATCAGAGGATCACCCACACTATCAACACATCTTGGTATAGTTAGAATTAGCATGTTGACTATGGCATGTATAGGGACTTAGTTTTAGTTGAATGTCATATTGTTTTGGCCAAATGTGTTGGCTCAATTGAGGATGAATTCTTTTGTATAAGGCCATAGTTGATGGCTCTTTCTTATTAATCTATGAAATGATGAGGTTAATCATGAATGTGTAAGATGTATGGTTGTTTAATTGGGGTATTTATGCATGAATAAGTTGGTTGTTCAATGTGGTTTATGATGGTGTAAGTAGGGGTGGCAATAAGGGCTTGGTAAATAGCCTTGTTCTTGTCCACAAGGGTAGACACACGGGCGTATGTCTAGGCCGTGTGTGACACACGGTCAGCCTCATGGGCATGTGGTTAGGCCGTGTGCCCCCCTACATGCTAGATTGGCAAGTCAGTAAGCTCAGTAGTAACCACACGGGCAGAGACACGACCGTGTGTCTCAACCATGTGGGAGACACGACCTAAGACATTGGTATTTTCCCAGGCCGTGTGAAGTCTGCACCTGAATTTAGGAATTTAATTCGCCACACGGTCTAAGGACACGGGCGTGTGCCTTGGCCGTGTGACCTTAATAGGATGATGACGTCAGAAACAGAATGTCAAGGTTTTTGCACACGGGCTAAAACACGGGCGTGTCGTGGCCGTGTGAGGGACACGGGCCATGGAAACGGGCGTGTATCCGACCTTGTGAAAACCCCTGTAGGTTCGAAATGAGAAATAAATCTACACGGGTGTGGAACACGGGCATGTGAAGTTCCACACGGGCGTGTCTTTTTCTCCACACGGGCGTGTGGACTGTTTGATGAAAATTTTCTAAGTCTTTCTAGGGATCTTTTAAAGAGTTCGATTTGATTCCGAACCATTCCTAAGGTGTGATTTAAGCCTCGTAGGCTTGTTTAAGAGGAGATATGAAAAGTTTTAAATTTTGAGTGGAAAGACATGTCTCAGTTTTGCATAATTGCTTGTGTATAAGTCTGGTAACGCCTCGTACCCTGTTTCGAGAGCCGAATACAGGTAAGGGGTGTTACACTAACATTCTCTTCAATAATTTATTTACCATTTAATATTGTTTTCATTTTTGTTTCGCCTAGAGAACTAAAGTAAATTGAACTCAAATACCGGACTTATTTGTTCACACAAGTCGCTGTATTTAGGCTGCTCAAACAAGCTTCAGAGAATCCGTAACACATATTTGATCTCAAACCATCAAATTAATCCCTGAAAACAACACCCGTTTTCCTTTTTGGGACACTAATGGCATTCCATTTGTATCCTAATCGTTTACTAAGTTCACATGGGCACCGCTTCTGTTATCGTATCATTTCAAACCATGTAGCCGTTTACATACTTTTCATATTTCGATTAGCAATCCATATACATTTTAAACCTTGTAACATCATCATATACATACTATCCAATCATATAACAATTTCACATCCATTCGATATCATGTATTTATTCATATTTGTCATTTATTTCATGTTTTACTATTTAGTCCATTTGATGCCAAAAGACATTATTTACATAACAATTCAAACTAAAAAGTAAACCAATGCAATTTAAAGATATCATGAATTAAAAAAGTAAGTCTCATATGAACTTACCTGGCAAAATAGCAAGGAAATAAGACATCGAGGACTAATCCACAATTTTGTCTTTTCCTCGATTATTCTCTAATTGATTTAATTCCTGATCTATGATCGTTCATTTCAATTTATCAATTCCAAATACCTTATAACATCCTATTATATATAAGTCATTTCAATTTCACTTTTCGAATGCTCTCTAAAATTTTGCATTTTATTTAATTTAGTCCCTAAAACTGAAATTGCTATAACTTCCAAATTTGAACTTCGATTTTGAAATTGATCTCAATTTCATCCTTCTACAGCCCTCTATTATCCATATTTATAGAAATATTATACTAATTTTGAAATTCATGCATTTTAGTCCCTATGTTCAAAAACTAGCAATTAAACTTTATAAACTAGTCATTTTTCATATCTAAGCTTAAAATCTAACAATTTAACACCAAAAACTTCAAGAAATCATCAACAACTTTTGTAAACTTTAGAAATTTTATAAATTAGTATACGGATTAGCTAAATCAAACTATCGGGAACTTAAACACATAAAAATTACAAAAAGTGACTAAATTATCATACCACGAAAAGGGTCGAATGTTTGAAGCACTCAACAATGGCTTCCAAGAGTTTTTTGATAGTTCGGTGGGGAAGAGAAAGGAAATAAAAATATGACCACATTTTAATTTGGCTCATATACTTATAATTAAATTAGTCAATTTTAATTATCTCAATAAATCTTTAATTAGTTAACATTAAACATATTTAACAAATTTATGGCTCAAAACTATCCTCCACTACCCAATATCCATTTAAAAATGGACTAATTACCTAATTGGCCCACCAAATAAATAAAAATCCATAACGATTAACTTTTATCACTTTTACAATTTAGTATTTGTACATTAATTAGGTATCAATTCATCAAAATTAATATACCAAACTTTATACTAACATCGTAAATATCAAATAATAATATTTACGAACTCGATCATAGGAAATGGGATTCCAAAACCACCATTTCTGACACCTCTGAAAAATGGATTGTTATAATATGTTTCCTGCTCCCCAAACCCAAGCCCGAGCCCGAAACTGTAAGGTCATATACACAATTGGCCGATAGTTCTTATCATTCAAAATTACGCTTACATAGTTTTGCTCTAGAGTCCGAAGGCTACGACTATCACTCGAAGATGCCCTGTTGTAGATTTGATCATTAGCAACCGAGGTCATCAATGATGTTTGATATCTTTAGCCCATTGCCACCATAGTACTCCACCCCTCTCGGGCAAACCTTTGGGACATAAAATCTTTCGAGTTTGGTCAATACACCCCAAGGTCCGTCTATGGATGATGAGAATGCAAGTTTGGGTGAGGAGAACATTGACTATCATGAACACCCCCAATGCCAACTAAGGGCACCATAACGGTTCACCCCACGAACAACTCCATCAAACCATCAATTTTGATACATGTAAACATAATTATTTGTAATTATGAACAAATATTGTAATTCAAATTATAAATTTTTTATAATGTATAGTTTACACATTTTTTTCAGTATTTCAATATAATCTTGAACACCTTTCAATGAAGTGCATTTTTTTTATACTTAAACATGTTTTTTTTTTTTTAAATTACACCTAAAAAGTTTTATTTTTGATGGGTCTCTAACTAACTACGATCACAATAAAGGCAAGCGCACCTATAGAACAGTAGTATAGTTATGGTAAGACTGGTAATATCGTATCCACAAGGACCAAGAGTTCTAGTAGTTACTATCTTTTTATTATCTAGCCTAAGAATTGGAGTGATTTCTTTTTAAACTAAAACTAATTAATTAAAACACGACAAAGAATGAATTAGGAAAATGCTTTTAGACAACTTATGTGATGGAGGCAATACCTAATGAAGAATCCACCTAGACTTCACTTATTACTTTTAATTCATATGATTTATTCACTTGACTTAATCCGTAGAAATCCCTGATTTATGTTAATATCTCTCTCGAGACTAAAAACAACTGACTCTAGGTTGATTAATTGAAATCTCTTTCTAATTAAAACCCCTATTGTCGCATTAACTCGATCTATGGATTCCCTTATTATATTTGACTCTAATTCGACAGATTTTTGTCGCCCTATTTCTAGGGTTGCAATCAACTCCGCTTAATTGTGTTAATCTACTCTTAAACAGGGACTTTTGCTCCACTGAATAAGCACATTCGACTTGAATCAATAACCTGAATTATCAAAACAAGAATAAGAACTCACAATTAAGAATAAGAACAAGTATTTATCTTATAAATCAAATAATAATAAGATCCGTCTTAGGTTTCATCCTCCCTAGGTATTTAGGGGATTTAGTTCATACTATAGAGGGAAACATCATAGAATAGGAAAAACAACAAAACATAAGAAAACTCAAAAACTTCTAAAGAACTTGATGGGAGATCTTCAGTCTTGATGGAGATCCTTCTTCCAAGCTGCTCCCGATGGCTGTCTTCGAGTATTTTTTGTCTTCTACTCTGCGTCACCCTTTAGGTTACCCCATAGGGTGTTTATATAGGCTTTGGAATGTCTTTCTTGGCTCAAAAGTAGCCTATTCCGAATAGAATTAGTCTTGGATTCGGCAGGGACACGCCCGTGTGACACGCCCGTGGTGGATTCTTTCGACCGTGCTCGCTTCTACTCACCACACACGGCCGTATGGTATGTCCGTGTACATTGATCCAGGCCATGTTTGATTCTGCTCGTAACACATGGCCGTGTTTGATAGTCCAGGTCGTGTTGATTTCTAAGGTAGGCCCATTTTGTCCCTTTTTAGCCCGTTTCTCGTTCTTTTCGACTCTCTAAGCTCTCTTGAATGTAAAACATGAAATTAAGGGATTAGGAGCATCGAATTGATCAAATCTAATGAGAATTCATCCAAAAATAAGCCAAGCATGGGGTTAAAATATGTGTAATTTATTATTTATCAAATATCCCCACACTTAAGCCTTTGATTGTCCTCAAGCAAAATCCTCAACTCACAATTAAAATTAGCTTGCTTAATTCATAATTCTTATCAATAAGGTCTCATCATAATTCACAGATAATTCATACATTGATAATTTAACCAAAAGAGTCCTTAAAGATTCAAACAATCTAAATCACAAATTTTTGTAGCACAAAAACATAGGCGTTTCCCTTTATCTAAATAATTACCTTTAATCCAAAACTGACAAGAATTGACATTCTCACTAGAGATTCACTCAAATCACTCAAAGTGTTTAAGGTTAAAAAATTAAGCACTCAAAAGTCAAACATGAAAAGTTATTACCATAGGCTTGCATGAAAATCAAATCTCCACCACTATAAAATGAGATGATACACAAATCAAAAGGTCTTTAAAAGGGTTGTAACGGGGCTTGGGTTAAAGGTGTGGATAAAGGCTGAGTTAGAGGGTTAGAATTGAGACCAAATTGACAATTCACCTAACTAGAAAAAATGGATTAACACTGAATAATTACATCAATTGAAAACTTATCACTAATAACACGAGCTTCGTCTCAAAATGTGAAATTAACTACTTAAGCTCAAATGATAAAGAAGTAATAATGAATAAATTTCCAACTTTTTTTTTTAAGAATAAAAACAAGTAAATGATATAAGATGAATTTAACAACTGAAATAATGAAAATAGTTAGGCAATTGATCAAATCAAATCTCAACAAAAGGGGAGTCAAGAAAATGGGAATAACAAATCAAATAACTGGGTTTCGGGTTAATATTAGTGGTATATCAAGAAATGGTTGATTAGGCTTCAAAGGGGTTCACTAGGGGTTCATTATGAAGGTAGGCTTTTAATGGAATAAATGGGTTAAAACCTAGGTGCCTTTATCATCTCAGTATATCAAATCAAAAATGTAGTCTCGACATGTATAATCGAAGCAAGTTCTAGAATAACAAGTCAATATTGACACACTCATAATCAATAAAGTCAGCAAGAAAAGAATATGCTCTAAAAGGCTAAAAGACTCACAAAATTATGGTTTTTGATGTCAACCTTGCAAATTTCAAACTTCAAAGTAATATTTAAATTTAGGGAAACAACCTATTAATATTTTTTATTATGAAAATAGACTTATCATGCTTGATTCTCTAATATCTTAAAGTTTAAACCATCAATGCACAATTACCTATGACCTAATCCAAAACATATCAATGAAAATCATAAGTCAATAGAAGTTTTATTCTAATTAGTAATTGATAAATCGTAAAAGTAACATATTCTAAGCCCACATTTAGTATGCTTTTGGATGAATTAAGCCACAATTTATGTAAAAAGGTGCTCTTAATCCTTTCTTTTCATGTCTTATACTCAAAAAAGCACCCGATGATGAAAAGAACGAGAAACGGGCTTAAAACGGACCAAATTGGGCCAAGCCACGAAATCAAGACGGCCCACGGACTTCAAGCCACCTACGGCGTGCCACCATTCCTACTAGAACACGGCCTTACCACGACTTACTTACGGTGTGCCTCATTCAACAGTGTCGAACACGGCTTGGCCACGATTTACACAGGCGTGTGCCATGGCCGTGCCTCTACCGTGGAGAAGAGCAATTTCATTCGGGAAAGGATACTTAGGGAGAAAGAAACGTGTTTCAAAAGCCTATAAATGCACCCTAGGTACCACCCGAAGGGGAGGAAAGCTAGGCTAAAAAGCCAAGCCGAAAAGGTCAGATTTGGGGGAATCACTCGAAGATAGCCAGTTGATCCATCTCAAGAAGCCGGAATTCTACTCAAGACAGAGGATCTCCTCTTCAATTCCTTCAGGGGGTTTTAGGGATTTCTTATGTTTTGTTTTATCTTTTCTTTTGAGATGTTGTCTTTTATTATTATGAACTAAACCTTCGAATACCCGAAGGGGATGAAACCTATGATGAATCTTGTTATTTGATTTTTGAATTATATGATAATAACTTAGTTTGTTCCTAATTGTGTGACCTTAATCCAAATCTAATGTGCTTAGGTGGAGGAGGAATAGACCCTGCCTAAGAGTAGATCCAACATGATTAAGCGGAGTTGATCGTACGCCTAGAGATAGGGTGACGAGATTTTGCCGGATTAGGGTGAAACCTAATATGGGAGTCCACAGATAGATTTGCTGCTATTCTATGGGGTTATTATAAGCGAACGAGAGTTCCACTAATTAACCTAGGATTAGACATTATTCGCCTCGAGAGAGGGTTTAATATACGTTAGGGAGTCTCACGGATCAAACTAAGTAAATAAATCATATGGTTCAAGGTTAAATAACAAGTGAAGTCTAGGTGGATTTTTCCTAAGGGTATCGCTTGAATCAACTAAGTTTTTCCAAAAGTTATTTCCCGAATTCATTCTTTTTGTCTTTGCGTCTTAGCTTAGTAAGTAGGTTAGTTTTAGTTTAAACAACCATCACTTTATATTAAGGCTAAATAATAAAAAGACGGTGAGTATTAGTACTTTTAGTTCCTTTGGGTTCGATAATCCGGTCTTGCCTAAACTATACTACTGTTCGATAGGTGCACTTGCCTTTAATCATTGTCAGAGTTAGTTCCAGGTTCGATCATTCTTTTATAAATTTTAAAACTCTGATTTACAGCGATCAAGTTTTTGGCGCCGTTGCCGGGGAACTAAAATATTAAGAAAACTCTATTTTTTATTACTTTAGCCATTATTTTTATTTTCCGCAATTTATTTTTTATTTTTAGTTTTAATTTTAAATTTGCTAAATTTTATTTCTTTCTTTTCCCATCAGGTACCTCTAGTTTATGACTAGAAGGAACCCGAGAGAACCTTTATAATACGACAGCGATATTAAAGCTACCGCTCGAAGAAATCGTAGAGAAATTAGGCGAGCCCTAAACTATATAGAAGAAGAGTGAGAAGATAGATTCAATCCTACTGAAGGGATGGACGAGAATAATCCACCACCACAAAACGATGTGGCGGATCAGAATGCTCCTCGTACTATGAATGATTATGCTAAACCACATTTAACAGGAGCCGAATCTAGTATTGTTAGGCCTGCTATAGCTGCTAATAATTTTGAATTAAAGCCTAACACTATACAAATGATTCAACAGTTTGTTCAATTTGATGGTTTGCAGGATGAAGATCCAAACACTCATATAGCTAACTTTTTAGAATTCTGTGATACCTTCAAAATAAATGGTGTTTCTGATGATGCCATACGTCTTCGGCTATTTCCCTTTTCACTAAGAAATAAAGCTAAACAGTGGTTAAACTCGTTACCACGAGGGTCAATCACTACATGGGAACAAATGACGAAAACTTTTTATTAAAATACTTCCCACCGGCTAAAACGGCCAAATTACGTAATGATATATCTTCTTTTGTGCAGATGGACTTAGAGACATTATACGACGCATGGGAGAGATACAAATATCTCTTGAGGAGATGCCCATACTACGGATTACCATTGTGGCTCCAAGTCCAAACTTTTTACAACGGTGTGAATCCTTCAACAAGGCAATTAATTGATTCAGCCGCCGGTGGAACCCTGAATAATAAAACTCCCGAGGCGACCTACGAGTTTATTGAAGAGATGTCATTTGAACAACCATCGATGGCAAGTTACAAGAACAAGGCCAACAAAAGCAAATAGGAGTTTACAACCTCGACGTAGTAACCATGCTATCAAATCGGTAGAGTTGATGAATAAAAAGATTGATAGTTTGTGTTCTTGGCAGTAAATCCAGGTGATGCGATGCGACACGAGGTGGGCAAGTGGCGAATCCCGAGTACCCACCATACCAACCAGAAGCGAGCGAACAGACGAACTATATAGGTAATAATTTCAAATCCAATAATAACCCATGTAGTAATAATTATAATCCAGGTTGGAGGAACCACCCAAATTTTTTGTGGGAAGGATAAGGAAATCAAGGAATTCAAAAACAACAACCTCCTCAGAACTTCCAGAATCAGCCCTATCCATAGGAAAAGAAGCCGAATCTTGAGACGTTGAACAAATTCATAGCATCCACAGAGGCCCGTCTCCGAAAGACTGAGGTAACGCTCGACACCCAACAAACATCGATCAAAACGATCGAGAACCAAGTTGGAGGACTTACAAAGGCAATCGGGGAAATTAATGAGTCAGTCGGACAAATTGCGAAGCTATTATCCGAACGACCACAAGGGCGTCTACCAAGGAACACGGAGATCAATCCAAAGGAGAAAATCCAAGCCATAACAGCTCAAGAAAGCGTAGAAGTAGATGAACCCAGTCCAACACAAGGAAACGAGGTAGAAAAAGGTAAAGTTGAGGTAACACGAGACAAGCCAAAATCGGTAATCAAGGAGTACCAACCTCGCGTACCTTACCCTGAGGCATTAAGAAGAGACGACACAGAAGAACAGTTCGGAGAACTCATACTTTGCATAGGTAATGAGACAGTCACCATCAAGGCTCTCGACTCAGCTAGAACATCGAGTAATCAAGGTGAGAACGTAAATTCTACTGATAACCATTTGGTTAACCCTTATTTTCAGGAAGCACCACCAAAGAATACAACTGAACCCGATCCTAAACCTCAAGCCAACAAGGAAGTAGTTCATGAAGATCAAGGGATTCAGTTCGATGATCTAGACGAGTGGAAAACACACTTCAAGGAGAAATTAGGGATACACGACGAAGAACCGGAACCACACAAGATAAAATCGAAAGAGCCCCCAGAAGAACTTATAGGAACAACAAACCACTTCAAAATAGGGGACAATGTACTATTAGACGAAGCAGATCCTCGAATATCTCCTCCGGACCCTAACACAAACAAAGAAATACCTTTTAGGGTAACCAGTGTTTTCCCATACGAAACAGTCGAGGTAAGTAATCCTATTTTCGGTACTTTTACTATAAACGCATCTCGACTTAATTTTTTTCACGATGATACATATAATAACATGAGGAAGGACTTCCAACTCCTCAAACCACCCTGAAGATGCAAACGAGAAGAGAGTCTAGCTTAAGACTATAAACGAGCGCTTCTCGGGAGGCAACCCGAGCACTAACATAATTTATTTGCACATTTTGCTTTAAATTTATTTTTTTCTTTTCTTCTTTTCTTTCTGAACACGTAGTTATAAACTAACAAGGGGTGCAGAATTCCAGGACACACGGCCTTGCACACGGCCGTGGTCGTGGCCGTGTGTACCTCAAGAATCTTGGTACTAACATGGCAGGACGATACAAGTCAGAATGAACTAGTTTCTTGAAATCACGGACTCAACCACTACCCCACGGGCATCGACAAAGTAGCACGGCCGTGCGTTACGGTCGTGTGAGGCTACTGACTTGCCAACCACGGGCTGAACACGCCCGTGCGGATATAACGTGCCAATATACCGACTTGCTTTGAACACAAAGCTAAACACGGCGTGGGGAACCAACACGCCCTGAGCACGCGGCCGTGAGACGGCGGCGTGTGAATCGACACACCCTCAACCCACGGGCGTGGGAAACTGCCAGACCTGAAAGTTTATTTAAACACCATACCCCTCTCCTTTCTCTTCTTAACCCACTTTCTTTCTTTCTTCTCCTTTCTTTTTCTTTCTTTCTTCTTTCCTTTTCTCCCTTTTTCCTTTTTCCTTTTCCTAATAAATCCTTAGACTCTTGAGCTACATCAAAATCATATCCATGGAAAAGGAGCATAAGAGGCCAAGCTCCTCAAAGGAGACCGATTCACATGAGTTCATGCCGGCAGCTTCATTCAAATAATAAGCCGAGGGTCTTTGAGACCAATTATCTGTTCTTTTATTTTTATCTTCTCCTTTATTTTCCTTATCTTTACTTCTCTTCTACTTAATTTAGCTTATTTTATCTTAATTTCTTAATTTTAGGTTCTAAAGGCTGCTTGGGAATCACGCCACCACCACCACCATAACCTCAGCCTTAGAAATCATACCCAACAATAAGGACCTCCCAGTCCATTCATCTTTTCTCTTAATTTTAGTTTTCTTCTTAGTCTCCTTCTCTTTATCTTCCTTGTCCTTAATTTTATATTTAGTTTACTTTAATTATGTCTTAATGATCCTTGGCTAATTCTCTACGAGCCTCCCAATTTCTTCATCTAGCGCAGGTTCATCATTCAGACGGGCCATCACTAGCACCAAAGACACAATCTCCTCTCAAGGAATCATCCATAATTCAGGGAAGTTTCACTTATCCCCATATCTTCTGATGTGAACATTACATTTATATATCTTTGTACATTGAGGGCAATGTACATCTTAAGTGTGGGGGGGTGAACAACCTAAAAAGATACCTAACTCAAATCCATGAATTTAGTCTTGTTTGAAAGTAATTTACTCATATTACTAATTAGGATGAAATTTCTGATGATTTATGATTTTTATTGATATGTTTTAGATTAAGTCATTGATAATTGTGCATTGATAATTAAATTTGAAGAATACTAGAGAATCAAGCATGATAAGTCTATTTTTCAGAAATTAAAAAAAAATTCTAGGTTGTCGAACTGAGTTTAAATATTACTTTAAAGTTTGAAATTTACGAAGTTGACATCAAAATACACATAATTTTTTGTGAGATTTTGAGCCTTATAGAGCATATATTCTTTTTCTTGCTCACTTTATTGATTATGAGTATGTCAACACTGATTTGTTATTCTAGAACTTGCATCGATTATACATGTCGAGACCACATTCTTTTTTATTTGATACACAGAGATGATGAAGGCACCTAGGTTTTAACCCACTAATTCCATAAAAAGCCTACCTCCATAACTAACCCCTAGTGAACCCCTTTTAATCCTAACAACTCTATTTATTAACTCACCCACTAATATTAACCCAGAACCCCTTTGTTTTTGTTATCACCATTCCTTTTTACTACCCTTACATCGAGACTTGATCTGATTAGTTGCCTAATTATGAATTTTAGTAGTTTATCCTTTATTATGTATTTAATTTGTTCGTAAAAAAATCAAGAGTATATTCATTATTCATTATTAGTTGTGATTAAATGAGTTTATACGCTTAAATTCCAAATATCGAAGAAGAAGCTCGTATTATTAGTATTATTAGTTTTCAATTGATGTAATTATTATTAGTTCATTAGTTCCTAGTTAGGTAATTTGTCAGTTTAATCTCGATTCTAACCCTCTAATTTAGCCTTATTCCACACCTTAACCCTAGCCCCGTTACAACCCAGTTAAAGACCTTTTGATTTGTATTTCATCTCATATTTCAGTGGTGGAGATTTGATTTTCATGCAAGCCTATGGGATTAACTCTTCATGTTTGACTTTTGAGTGCCTAAATTCTGAACCTTAAACACTTTGAGTGATTTGAGTGAATTTTTTTTGAGGATGTCAATCCTTGTCGATTTCAAATTAAAGGTAATTATCTAGATAAGGGGAGACACCTATGTTTTCGAGCTACAAAATCTATGACTTATACTGTTTGAATTTTTAGGACACTCTGAATTGAGTTATCCATGTATAAATTATCTATGAATTATGATGAGACACTATCAATGACTATTATGAATTGAGGAAAGTTCGTTTTAATTGTAAGTTGAGAATTTTGCTTGAGGACAAGCAAAAGCTTAAGTGTGGGGTATTTGATAAATCTGTAAAAGTAACATATTCTAAGCCCACAATTAGTATGCTTTTGGATGAATTAAGCCACAATTTATGTAAAAAGGTGCTCATAATCCTTTCTTTTCATGTCTTATACTCAGGAAAGCACTCGATGACGAAAAAAATGAGAAACGGGCTTAAAACAGACCAAATTGGGCCAAGCCACGAAATCGGCCGGCACGGACTTCAAGCCACACAGCCGTGCCATTATTCCTACTAGAACACGGGCCTTACCACGACTTACGGTGGTGCCCTCATTCAACAATGATCGAACACGGCCCGCCACGATTTACACGGGTGTGTGCCATGGCCGTGCCTCCGCGTGGAGAAAAGCAATTTCATTCGGAAAGGATACTTAGGGAGAAAGAAAAGTGTTTCAAAAGCCTATAAATACACCCTAGGTACCACCCGATGGGGGGGAAAGCTAGGCTAAAAAGCCAAGCCGAAAAGGTCAGATTTGGGGGAATCACTCGAAGCTAGCCAGTTGATCCATCTCAAGAAGCCAGAATTCTACTCAAGACGGAGGATCTCCTCTTCAATTCCTTCAGGGGTTTTAGGGATTTCTTATGTTTTGTTTTATCTTTTCTTTTGAGATGTTGTCTTTTATTATTATGAACTAAACCTTCTGGATACAGAAGGGATGAAACCTATGATGAATCTTGTTATTTGATTTTTGAATTATATGATAATAACTTAGTTTGTTCTTAATTGTGTGACCTTAATCCAAATCTAATGTGCTTAGGTGGAGGAGGAATAGACCCTGCCTAAGAGTAGATCCAACATGATTAAGCGGAGTTGATCGCACGCCTAGAGATAGGGTGACGAGATTTTGCCGGATTAGGGTGAAACCTAATATGGGAGTCCACAGATCGATTTACTGCTATTCTAGGGGGTTATTATAAGTGAACGAGAGTTCCACTAATTAACCTAGGGTTAGACGTTATTCGCCTTGAGAGAGGGTTTAATATACGTTAGAGAGTCTCAAGGATCAAACTAAGTAAATAAATCATATGGTTCAAGGTTAAATAACAAGTGAAGTCTAGGTGGATTTTTCCTAAGGGTATCTCTTGAGTCAACTGAGTTTTTCCAAAAGTTATTTCCCGAATTCATTATTTTTGTCTTTGCATCTTAGCTTAGTAAGTAGGTTAGTTTTAGTTTAAACAACCATCACTTTATATTAAGGCTAAATAATAAAAAGACGGTGAGTATTAGTACTTTTAGTTCCTTTGAGTTCGATAATCCGATCTTGCCTAAACTATACTACTGTTCGATAGGTGCATTTGCCTTTAATCATTGTCAGAGTTAGTTCCAGGTTCGATCATTCTTTTATAAATTTTAAAACTCTGATTTACAGCGATCAATAATATGAGAGAATTTACTTAAGAACAAGAAATGATTCAGGGATTTTCTGATAATGATATACTTAAATAACCTCCCCACACTTAAGATGTACATTGTCCTCAATGTACAAAAATAGATAATGATATGATAATAAGAATATAGTAAGAGAGGGAGAGAAGTGAAAATTCCTAAATTATGGATGAAATCCTTAGAAAGTGAAAAGAAGCCTGATGAACAAGGCAGAGGTGAAGGTGGGGGAGAATACTCCGGTAGTTTGGTCGTTCCTTAGTAGCACCTTGAACTTTTTAAAACTGCGGAGTCATCAGTAAAGTTTTAGGGAGTTTTATTAATGGTCGTTGTTATGGTTACTCGATAATAGACAACCAGATATATAAAGAAATCAAAATATACTAATAAAAATTTAAGACAAGAAAGATAAAGAGAAAGAGTTCAAAATTTAAAATAAAATAAAAGAAAAAGATAAAATAAATGGACTGAAAGGTCCTCCCACGCCCGTGTAGAGGATTCCACGCCCATGTTGATTGATCAGTATCGACCATGGCTTATAGGCACGGGCGTGTCGCACGCCCGTGTGACTCATTCAGTTTCAACCACGGCTTCTGGGCACGGGCGTGTCACACGCCCATGTCACTTACTCAGTATTGCCCACGGTTTTAAGGCACGCCCGTGTTGGTTTATTGCAGCCCGTGTTCTTTAGGCAGGTTTGACCACGGTTGCATCGCACGATCGTGGCATTTTATCGCAGCCCGTGTTTTGGGAAAAAAAATTTGTCCTTGGCCCGCGCGATCGCCACTACGCCCTTATGCCTACTCGTGGTCGCCACACGGCCACGGCCACGCCTGTGTGCAAGACCGTGTGGGTAGGGAAACCTGCGCCTATTAATATGGTTAGTTTTTAGTTAGGTGCTAAAAATCAAAAATCTGGATATTAATGAGGTTAGTGCTCGGGTTGCCTCCCGAGAAGTGCTTGTTTAAAGTCCTAAGCTAGACTTACCTTTTATTCGCATGATCATGGTGGTTTGAGGAGTTGAAACTCCTCATTCCTGCTATTATTTTTGTTAAAATAAGGTTTTAGACGAGTAATATTTACCTTGAAGGTGCCGAATTTGGAATGAGTTACCTCGACTGTACCGTATGGGAAAATATTAAGTACCGTGAAAGGGGTTGTTCCATTAGGTTTAGAAGTGGCAACACGAGGATCTGCATTATCCATTAGAACTCGGTCTCTAACCTTAATTCGACTCGTTTTATTCTTAGGCTCGTCGTGGCTCTACTTTGGTTCATCGTGTACTTTCAATTTCTCCTTAGACTGTGTTCGCCATTCATCTAGTTCATCAATCTAAAGCCTTCGCTCCTCATGAGTTATTTCATTGTTGGCACGAGAATTAGGAAGTTGCTCATTTGTGTATTTTTGAGGTGCTTCCTGAAGAGAAGATTGAACCGAATGGTTATTAATAGAATTTATGTACTCACCTCTAATACTCGATGTCCTAACCGAGTCACGAGCCTGAAGAGTGATCATTTCATCACCTACACGAAGTGTGAGCTCACCTGTACCAACATCAATTCTAGTATTAACAGTTGCTAAAAAGGGTCTTCCTAAGATTAACGGTGCGTCACTGTCCTCATCCATATCTAGAACAACAAAGTCAACTGGGAGTATAAATCAATTTTTACAAGCACATCCTTAACAATTTCCTTAGGAAATCTAAAAGTTTTATCTGTGAGTTGAATACTCATCCTAGTTTGTTTATGTTTCCCAAGACCTAGTTGCTTAAACATTTTATAGGGCATGACGTTAATACTCGCCCTTAAATCAGCTAAAGCATGTTTAACATTTAAACTACCAATTAAACAAGGAATAGTAAAACTCCCTGGATCCTTTAATTTATCGGGTAGTTTATTCTGCAAAATGGCTGAGCAGACTGCGTTTAGCTCCACGTGCGACGCATCGTCTAACTTCCGTTTGTTTGCTAGAAGCTCCTTTTAAAATTTGACTGAGTTGGGCATCTGCGAAAGAGCTTCGATAAACGGTAAGTTAATATGTAATTTTTTAAGAGTTTAAGAAATTTACCAAATTGCTCATTAGTATGGTCTTTCTTCGTCGCGTTAGGATATGGCACACGAGGTATATACTCTTTACTTATCGGTTTCTATGTATCGTGGCTTACCCTATCCTCACCTTTACTTACCACAGGTTCTTACCTCGGTTCAGATTCAGATTCTACTAACCCTTCTTCGTCGCACACCGTGATGGCATGGAGTTGTTCCTTTGGGTTAGGCTCAGTGTTGCTTGGCAAGCTACCTTGTGGTCGTTCTGAGATCAACTTGGCAAGCTGACCTATTTGGTTCTCGAGCCCTTGAATTGACGCTTGCTGATATTTGAGTGTTGTTTCGGTGTTTTAGAAATGGGTTTTTGACACCGCGATGAATTTTGTTAGCATCTCCTCAAGGTTCGGCTTCTTCTCTTGTGGGTAGGGTTGCTATTGAAAGCATGGAGGGGGTTGTTGTCTCTGATTTCCTTGACCACCCCATGAGAAGTTTGGGTGGTTCCTCCAACCTGGATTGTAAGTGTTACTATAAGGGTTATTTTGAGGTCTAGAATTATTACCCATATAGTGAACTTGTTCATTCTTAGTGCTCGGGTTGTAAGGTGGGTATTCTGTTGCGTTCGTCCCTCCTCCATTTGTGTTGCACTACATCACTGGATGTACCTGCGTAGAAACACATAAACCATCAATTTTCTTGTTCAAGAGTTCTACCTGGTTTGATAGCATGGTAACTGTGTCGAGGTTAAAAACTCTGACGGCTTTTGTTGGTTTCGTCCTCATAACTTGCCACTGATAGTTATTCAGTGACATCTCCTCTATAAACTCATAAGCCGCTTCAGAGGTTTTGTTATTTAGGGTTCCACCGGCGGCTGCATCGATCAATTGCCTAGTTGAGGGGTTCACACCATTGTAAAAGGTTTGAACTTGTAACCATAGAGGTAACCCGTGGTGTGGACACCTTCTCAAAAAATCCTTGTATCTCTCCCATGCATCGTAAAGCGTTTCTAAATCCATCTGCACAAAAGAAGAGATATCATTCCTTAATTTAGCCGTTTTAGCCGGCGAAAAGTATTTTAATAAAAAAATTTTGGTCATTTGTTCCCATGTAGTGATTGATCCTCGTGGTAATGAGTTCAACCACTGTTTAGATTTGTTCCTCAACGAGAAGGGAAACAACCGAAGGCGAATGGCATCGTCAGAAACACCATTAATCTTGAAAGTGTCGCAGAATTCCAGAAAATTTGCCAAGTGATTCTTTGGGTCCTCATCCTGCAAACCATCAAACTGAACAAACTGCTGAATCATCTGAATAGTGTTAGGTTTCAGTGCGAAATTATTTACAGCAACGGTAGGTCTAACAATACTTGATTCAGTTCTTGTTAAATTAGGTTTAGCATAATCATACATAGTTCGAGGAGCAGGATTCTGATTTACTGGATTTGTAGCAACCACAAGAGGTAGCGGATTATTCTGGGCATCATCCATCTCCTTGGTATTAGTGATATCGTTCTCTTACTCTTCTTGTATGTATTGTAGGCTTCGCCTTATCTCTCTTCGGTTTCTGCGAGCTGTACTCTCAATCTCACTGTCGTAAAGTAAAGGTCCTGACAGGTTTCTTCTAGTCATAAACTAGAGACTCCTGCCAGAAGCAAGAAAAAGAAAAGTTAGTAAACAAAAAATAAAGATAAAATAAATTGTAAATAAAATAAAAAATGGCTAAAGTAATAAAAATTTAGTGTTCCTAATATCTTAGTCCCCGGCAACAGCGCCAAAAACTTGATGTGTCTCTAACTAACTACGATCACAATAAAGGCAAGCGCACCTATCGAACAGTAGTATAGTTATGGTAAGACCGGTAATATTGTATCCACAAAAACCACGAGTACTAGTAGTTACTATCTTTTTATTATCTAGCCTAAGAATTGGAGTGATTTCTTTTTAAACTAAAACTAATTAATTAAAACACGACAAAGAATGAATTAGGAAAATACTTTTAGACAACTTATGTGATGGAGGCAATACCTAAGGAAGAATCCACCTAGACTTCACTTATTACTTTTGATTCATATGATTTATTCACTTGACTTAATCCGTAGAAATCCCTGATTTATGTTAATATCTCTCTCGAGACTAAAAATAACTGACTCTAGGTTGATTAATTGAAATCTCTTTCTAATTAAAACCCCTATTGTCGCATTAACTCGATTTATGGATTCCCTTATTAGATTTGACTCTAATCCGGCAGATTTTCGTCGCCCTATTTCTAGGGTTGCAATCAACTCCGCTTAATTGTGTTAATCTACTCTTAAACAGGGACTTTTGCTCCACTGAATAAGCACATTCAACTTGAATCAATAACCTGAATTATCAAAACAAGAATAAGAACTCACAATTAAGAATAAGAACAAGTATTTATCTTATAAATCAAATAATAATAAGATCAGTCTTAGGTTTCATCCTCCCTAGATATTTAGGTGATTTAGTTCATACTGATAAAGGGAAACATCATAGAATAGGAAAAACAACAAAACATAAGAAAACCCAAAAACTTCTAAAGAACTTAATGGGAGATCTTCAGTCTTGATGGAGATCCTTCTTCTGAGCTGCTCCCGATGGCTGTCTTCGAGTATTTTCTGCCTTCTACTCTACGTCACCCTTTAGGATACCCCATAGGGTGTTCATATAGGCTTTGGAACGTCTTTCTTGGCTCACAAGTAGCCTATTCCGAATAGAATTAGTCTTGGATTCGGCAGGGACGTACCCGTGTGACACGCCCGTGGTGGATTCCTTCGACTGTGCTCACTTCTGCTCACCACACACGGCCATGTGGTATGTCCGTGTACGTTGATCTAGGCCGTGTTTGATTCTGCTCGTAACACACCGCCGTGTTGATTTCTAAGGTAGGCCCATTTTGTCCCTTTTTGGCCCGTTTCTCGTTCTTTTTGACTCCCTATGTAACACCTCAAACCTTGGTCTATGCGTTAAGACCAGATTTGGTATGTCACGCAAAACGAACATACATCTAGTCATTTATTGATTTAACTAAAACAGATCATCAAAACTATTTTGGAATTGAAGTTTATTAAAAACCGAGGTTAATTTAAAATCTATGATTTAAGACATAAGAGTTTATCAATTTAAAACTTAGAATTTAATTGGTAAAAAAATTTACGAGAAGTTTAAAAGAGTTCAAGAGGAAATTTGAAAACAAGATTCTTAAAGAATTTTACAGAAAAATTTACGAGAATAAAATATTTAAGAAAAACCCCTTTTTGAACGAGAATTTACGAAAACATTTATAAAAATAGAATAGTCCCATTTAAATATTTAAACATAATTAAAATCCATCCACAAGTAAAAATCCATAAAAATTATACCAGAGGCCTTATTACATCATAGCTGAAATAGAAATTAAATAAAAATACTTAAGAGTAGTTCAAAGTTCACAAAAACCATCATTCGAAGTATGGCCTCCACGAAGTCATCCCCCGGCCCAAGCCTCCATTAATGATTGTTACCTGAGATGGGTAAAGGAAACGGGGTGAGTTACTTAGAACTCAGTGTGTAACCCACTTACCAAGTCCACTGGGCCAAAACCATTTAAGCATTTAATTGGGCTTGAGCCCATTTACAAATGTACAATATAACAAGTATAAAATGCATGTGATATGCAATTCCCAACCAAGCCTAAATTTCCAACCGCTACACACCACCCGTACCAACCAGCACACCTGTGGGGAGCTTTAGTCACCCACCCCGCCAACACACCAACTGGGCATTAAGCCATATATTAAACTGGGCATGAAGCCAAAAATTGGGCACGAAGCTATTAACTGGGCACGAAGCCATTAACTGGGCACGAAGCCATCTTCACTTCGTCACATATCCCAACCCATGCAATCATGTATATAAAATGCATGACAATTCATTCATATATATAATAATTCCAACATAAGGCTCATTATAAAAGTTATCACCAACTGGCCCATTTCACATTTTGGCCCACATAATCTCATATCACATTTGGCCCATTTAACAAATATCACATATGGCCCATTTATCAAATATCGCATATGGCCCATTTAACTATTATCACATTTGGCCCATTTAACAAATATCACATATGGCCCATTTAACAATTATCTCATCTGGCCCATTTATCAAATATCGCATATGGCCCATTTAACAAATATCACATATGGCCCATTTAACAATTATCACATCTGGCCCATTTATCAAATATCGCATATGGCCCATTTAACAAATATCACATATGGCCCATTTAACAAATATCGCATATGGCCCATTTAACAAATATCACATATGGCCCATTTAACAAATATCACATATGGCCCATTAAGTCACTTTTATCGATTTAGCCCATTAAGGGCAATTTCGTAATTTTCATAATCCTGATACCAATTTCATAGTTTTTACGATTAAAGTGATAAAATAAACCATTTTACCCGATTTCACCAACTTTGTGATTTTAATCTAGGATTATTACGATGTGGTTATCTAACCCGTGAGATATGGTGTAAGATTACACACCTGATTACGGTGAGCACTACACTTTCTTGATCGTCAACACCTAAAAATGTATCACGCTTGGTTAGAACACTAATACTTAATATAAATCTATGCTAAAGATAAGCGATCTAGATCCTTACCCTCGGAATCTCGAACAACTACTATTGGTGGTTCTCCTCGGTTGACGGCTCACAACCCGGTGGAAAATCCCGAATAGCTAAAGGCTCCAAACTACGAACAACTTCGAATAATTGATTCTTCCTGGATGAGGGTCCACAACCCGGTGGAAAATCTCAGATTGCCGAAACAGCCCTTCGCTTGAATCTAGGGGGAATAGCGAATCCACCCCTCTTTCGAACACTATTCACCACCCTTTTCGACCCTATCTTGCTTGCCTCCATTGACAAAAGAATATTAGTCCAACTAATATTTTAGAAATTTAGTTTGTAGGTTTTAAGGGCGAAATCGGCTTACCACGAAATCTTACGTTCACGGGATGAAAATCGAGTGATAACGTTCCTAAGATAAAACCGATTAGTAACCCATCTTTGATGAAATAACGAGTAATATGGAAGTCCTTGATAGAAACCCTTACCTTAACACTTTGAACCGAATCCTAGCGATCCACGATGATTACGAACACTCCGAGTTTCGGCCTTCTCTATATCACTATAAAGACGAGAAAGATTGTCTAAGAGAAAGAGATAGAGGATACTTTCGGTCAAAGGCCCTCCCCTAACAAAAGTAGATTCGGCAAAAGAAAAGATGAAAAAATAAAGAATCGAAGAGGGTTCTTACCGATTGTCCAAAGATTGAATAGAAGAAATGATTGAGAAGAAATATATGAGAAATGGAAATTCGGCTATGATGATGTTTATTAACATTCGCCATGGTGAAAGATTTTGGAAAAGAAATAGTGATGTTAAGATTTCTTTACAAGAAGAAAGAAAGGAGAAAAAGAAATAAAAGAGAAAGCGTTTATGTGTAAATTTTCAATGATGGAAGATGAACAAAGAAATGATCTTGGGGTTGGTGTATATTCGGCCAAAAAGAAAGAAAAGAATATGACCTTTCAAGATGGTATAGTTTCGGGACAAAGAGGAGAAACTTGGGAAGAATGAAAGATGATATCAATTTGGTCTAGAAGAAATGACCAAAACCAAAACAAAATTTACCTATTGCACATGACACATTCGGCTAGGGAGAGTTGTTGAGAGAAAAGAAAAATGCACTAATTTGCTAAAGCATTATGGCCAACTAGCTCCTAATCCTAACCAATATTCGGCCAACCCCCTTCTAACCCCAAAACCGTCCAAGTACATTGGCCAAAAGTCAAAGTTTAGCCACCCCAAAGTTTCCAAAACATCACCCTTGTTTCATGCCTTATGTCCCCCCTTACTTGCCTTTTCCATCTGATTCTTTCCCTTAAGTTCACTCTTACCATATCTCTTAGCCATCATACCATAAAATAAAAGTCTAACTTACCAAGAATGTGATGCTTGGCCGACACTTGCGAGGAAAGAGCAAAAATTAATATTCACAAAATGCATACTAGGGGATTCGAACCTCTCCCCTCAAGACCATACATGTAGCGCATAACCTCTTCACTAATGGCTCTTTTATGCTATCTTTTTATCACTTAATTCCCTTAAACATCAAGGTTACTTGTTCCACTTCAATAAAGTATTCATTACTAAAATTTATTCTAATTTCGAATAAATCCCGAGCCTTCTCAAGACTATATTAAACACACAAATTGAATCATTCACAAGCTAAGCACCAAAATTATGCAACATATCGATACTCAATTTTTAGGATGTTACAATTCTACCCCCTAAAAGAAAATTTTCGTCCTCGAAATTTACCTGGTTAAAAGAGGTGAGGATATTGTTGCCGAATTGCGTCCTCAGGCTCCCACGTAGCTTCCTCCACTCCGTGATTACACCATAGAACCTTAACCAAGGGTACCGACTTCTTTCTTAGCACCTTAACATCTCGATCTAAAATTTTCACCGGTTCCTCCTCGAAAGACAAGTCCGGCCTTATCTCCACTTCTTCTACCGGTACTATGTGAGACGGATCCGATCGATAACGCCTTAACATAGAGACATGGAAGACACTATGAATCTGACTCAACTCCGGAGGTAATTCAAGCTGATAGGCCACTGGTCCTACACGCTTTAACACACGGTACGGTCCAATGAACCTAGGGCTCAACTTGCCCTTCCTTCCAAATCTGAAAATCTTCTTCCAAGGGGAGACTTTCAGAAAGACCTGATCTCCCACCACAAACTCAATATCCATACGCTTCAGATCCGCATACGAATTTTGTTTATCCGAAGCTTCCTTTAACCGTGCTCGAATCACCTTTACCTTTTCTTCCGTTTCAGATACCATTTCAGGACCCAACAACCGCTGCTCCCCCCAATTCGGTCCAACAAGTAGGGGTACGACACCTCACGACTCATATAACGCTTCATAAGGTGCCATTTAGATCTTTGGATTGGTGGATCATTATTATACGCGAACTCTGCCAACAGTAGAAAATCTTCCCAACTACCCCTGAAATCAATCACACAACCCCTTAGCATGTCTTCCAAAATCTGGATTACTCTTTCCGACTGACCATCTGACTGAGGATGAAAAACCGTGCTGAAGTTTAACTTTGTTCCCAAAGCCTCATACAAAGCTTTCCAAAACCGCGATGTAAACCTAGGATCCCTGTCCGATATAATAGACACTGGTACCCCATGCAACCTCACGATCTCCGATAGGTACAACTTAGCCAACTTCTGTAGTGAGTAATCCGTACGAACTAGTAGAAAATGGGCAATCTTCGTTAACCGATCCACTATCACCCAGACGGAATCTTTCTTAGTAGGTGTTAAGGGTAACCCACTAACAAAGTCCATCGTTATCCGCTCCCATTTCCATAAAGGAATCTTTACCGGTTGTAACAATCCCAACGGTAATTGGTGTTCTGCCTTAACTTGCTGACACGTCAAGCACTTACCCACGAAATCAGTAACCTTCCATTTTAACCTTGGCCACCAATACTGCTCACGGAGGTCTCGATACATCTTATTTCCTCCGGGGTGCATAGTATAAGGGCTACTATGCGCCTCCCGCAGAATCATTTGTCTCAAATCCGAATTCATGGGCATACAAACTCTTCCACGAAAACACAGCACTTCATCCTTGTTCAATCCAAAATCCACTATTACACCACTTTTAACTTGCTGAATTAAGGGTCCCAACTTTTCATCTGATAGCTGCTTTTCCTTGATCTGTTCTAACCACAAAGGCTTAACCTGAAGTTCCGCTAGCAGACTGCCATCTTCATACAAACTGAGATGAGCAAACATTGCTCTTAACTCCGATACTACCTTACGACTCAACACGTCTGCCACCACGTTAGCCTTTCCAGGATGATACTCGATTGAGAAGTCATAATCCTTTAACAGCTCCACCCACCTCCGTTGTCTTAAGTTCAACTCCTTTTGGGTAAGGAGGTACTTAAGACTCTTATGATCCGTATAAATAATAGACTTCTCACTGTAGAGATAGTGCCTCCAAATCTTTAAAGCAAACACCACCGCAGCCAACTCCAAGTCATGAGTAGGATAGTTGACTTCGTGCGGCCTTAACTAACGAGATGCATAAGCTACCACTTTACCACCTTGCATCAACACACATCCCAAGCCCATGTGTGACGCATCGCAGTAAATAATAAACTCTTTTCCAGCCTCGAGTTGAATCGGTATTGGCGCTTAGTCAAAATCTTCTTGATTTCTCAAAACTCTCTTGTTGTTTATCGGTCCACACATACGGTACTCCTTTTTGCAATGACTTAGTTAGGGGTGCAACAATCAACGAAAACCCTCAACAAAGCGTCTATAATAACCACCCAAACCTAAGAAACTCCAAATCTCAAATACTTGTCTTGGTGGTTTCCAATCCAACACGACCTCTACCTTTCGAGGATCAACTCTTCCTTCAAATGACACCACATGACCCAAGAAAGTCACTTCCTTCAGCCAAAATTCACACTTACTGAATTTGGCATAAAGTTGTTTATCTCGCAGTATTTGCAATACTATGCGCAAATGTGAGTCATGCTCTTCTTCATTCCTCGAGTATACCAAGATATCATCTATGAACACCACCACGAACCGGTCTAGATAGGGTTGAAAGACTCGATTCATCATGTCCATAAATGCAGCTGGTGCATTGGTCAAACCAAACGGCATCACCAAAAACTCATAATGTCCATAACGAGTTCGGAATGCTGTCTTATGAATATCTGCCTCATTAACCTTGAGTTGATGATAACCCGATCTCAAATCAATCTTGGAGAAAACTGAAGCTCCTCTCAACTGATCAAACAGGTCATCAATTCTCGGTAATGGATACCTATTCTTGATCGTCAATTTATTCAACTTCCTATAATCAATACACATACGCATCGACCCATCCTTCTTCTTGACGAACAAAACCGGTGCTCCCCACGGAGACACACTCGGTCGGATAAATCCCTGATCCAATAATTCTTAAATTTGTGCTTTAAGCTCCGCTAACTCCTTCGGTGCCATTCTGTAAGGAGCAATGGACACCGGAGCCGTTCCAGGCAAAAGCTCAATGCCAAATTCTACTTCCCGATCTGGAGGTAAACCAGGAAGTTCTTTGGGAAAGACATCTGAAAATTCTTTCACCGTTCTCACACCTTCCACTGATAAATCCTTGGCATCTAAAGCACTAATGAAGGCTAGGAACGCTCCATACCCTTTTCGCACCAACTTTTCTGCTTTTAAAGTAGATACCACATTTGCCAAAAAGTTCCTTCGCTCGCCTATCATTACTACCTCCTTATCATCTAAGGTCCTTATTGACATCCACTTTTCAGCACAATCCAATTGCGCCCGGTGCTTTACCAACCAATCCATGCCCAAAATAAGATCGAACTCGCCGAAAGGCAATTCCATCAAATCCTCCAAAAATATATCTCTTTGAATTTCTAAAGGCACATCTCTATACAATTTATTCACAATCACAGACTGTCCTAAAGGACTAATTACCGTCGTCTCTCTATCGGTAATCTCAGATCTAATATTCAGGTTTCCAGATATGGCACTAGCAACATACGAGTGGGTAGACTCGATATCTATCAAAGCAGTAACAGGTACATCAAAGATGAAGAACGTACCAGTTATCACATCAGGTGCATCGCCATCCTCCCGACGCCTGACCGCATAGACCAACCCCGGCTTTCTTACCTCCGTATTACCTCTAAAGCCATTACCTCGACCCGATGCACCTTGACCACGTCCAGCATCATTACCACCACGACCTGGTCCATGGCCTCTCGGTAGCTGTTGAGCGCCTCTAGCTGGCTGTGCATCAGAGTTACGAGCTTCTTGAGTCGAGCAATCCGTCGAGGGCAATTCCTAAACCGATGGTCCTTAGAACCACATTTAAAACAACCACCGGTTCTCTTCCAAAGATTCCCCGGGTGTCGTCTCCCACGACAAGCACATTCTTGAATCGATTGGTAGCCACAGTGCTCTAGCTTGAGCTGGCTCATCATTCCGAGGCCTCTTTTGGAACCTTTTAGCAGAACCCTAGTACTTAAAATCCCTCTTGCCTCTGACTCTTTCCCGATTTTGGCGTTCTGAGTTCTTAGCCTCTTCGGCTATCTTGGCTTTCTCCACAAGCGTGGCAAAAATCCTTTCTTGTTACGGGGCTATCAGTACTCGTATCTCATCATTCAGCCCATCCTCAAAACGTACACAGCGCTCATGATCAGTTGGCACTATTGCGCGAGCATATCGGCTTAAGCGAAGAAATTCTGCCTCGTAAGCTGCCACTGTCTTATTCCCTTGAACTAGATCCAAAAATTCCTTCCTTCGGGCATCCACATAGCTTGCCCCGACATACTTCCCCTGGAAAGCAGCTTTGAAGAAATCCCAAGTAACACGTTTAGCCTGGGTGCCTTCTCGCATAGTAAGCCACCATTGATACGCCTCGTCCCTCAACAAGGACACAGCTCCTCTTAGTTTCTACTCGGCAGTACACTCCAGGTCATCCATAATCCGCTCTACAGCCTCGAGCCAATATTCCGCAACATTTGGGGCTACTCTAGAAATACCCCTAAAAGTCTTAGCACCATTAGATCTGAGCCGCTCCGATATTGATCCTCGAGCCACTGGCCCCGTTCTAGCCCCAGCAACCCTTTCCAAAACTCGTAACATTGCCTGAGACAAAGCAATGTCTTCTCTCATATGGTCGTGGGATCCAATATCCGACACAGGTGATGCCGGTGCTTTCATTTCGGCATATGTCCCGATGCCTCAGACACGGCTCTAGCACCTCAGCCTCTACCACGGCCACTTCTACCACGTCCACGTCCTCTAGCGCTCATAATAGCTAATTTGGTTTAATCTGATTACAAGTTCTATGAATCAGAATACTATTTCAGTGTTTATTAACGATATTTTATGAGGTATATAAGAGATAGAGTTGTTTTTCGCAATCACATCCTATAGTCTCAATCTCTACAGTTTCAACACCTAAAACTAGAAGTTCTAGAGTGTTCCTATGATCATATCACAATAATAAACATTCAATATAAGAATACTTACTTGACTTGGTGCCAGATGCTCGTGGTGCCATACTACCTTTAAAACATAAATTCTATAAATTCAAAACAGCTTTAAACAAAAATTATTGTTGAACCCAAACCACAGCCGAGTTTTGAAACTGGCTCTGATACCATAAAATGTAACACCCCAAACCCTGGTCTATGCGTTAAGACCAGATTTGGTATGTCACGCAAAACGAACATACATCTAGTCATTTATTGATTTAACTAAAACAGATCATCAAAACTATTTTGGAATTGAAGTTTATTAAAAACCGAGGTTAATTTAAAATCTATGATTTAAGACATAAGAGTTTATCAATTTAAAACTTAGAATTTAATTGGTAAAAAAATTTACGAGAAGTTTAAAAGAGTTCAAGAGGAAATTTGAAAACAAGATTCTTAAAGAATTTTACAGAAAAATTTACGAGAATAAAATATTTAAGAAAAACCCCTTTTTGCACGAGAATTTACGAAAACATTTATAAAAATAGAATAGTCCCATTTAAATATTTAAACATAATTAAAATCCATCCACAAGTAAAAATCCATAAAAATTATACCATAGGCCTTATTACATCATAGCTGAAATAGAAATTAAATAAAAATACTTAAGAGTAGTTCAAAGTTCACAAAAACCATCATTCAAGTATGGCCTCCACGAAGTCATCCCCACCCCCACCTCCATTAATGATTGTTACACGAGATGGGTAAAGGAAGCGGGGTGAGTTACTTAAAACTCGAGTGTGTAACCCACTTACCAAGTCCATCAGGCCAAAACCATTTAAGCATTTAATTGGGCTTGAGCCCATTTACAAATGTACAATATAACAAGTATAAAATGCATGTGATATGCAATTCCTAACCAAGCCTAAATTTCCAACCGCTACACACCACCCGTACCAACCAGCACACACAGGAGAGCTTTAGTCACCCACCCGCCAACACACCAACTGTGCATTAAGCCATATATTAAACTGGGCACGAAGCCATAAACTGGGCACGAAGCCATTAACTGGGCACGAAGCCATCTTCTCTTTGTCACATATCCCAACCCATGCAATCATGTATATAAAATGCATGACAATTCATTCATATATATAATAATTCCAACATAAGGCTCATTACAAAAGTTATCACCAACTGGCCCATTTCACATTTTGGCCCACATAATCTCATATCACATTTGGCCCATTTAACAAATATCACATATGGCCCATTTAACAAATATCACATATGGCCCATTTATCAAATATCGCATATGGCCCATTTAACTATTATCACATTTGGCCCATTTAACAGATATCACATATGGCCCATTTAACAATTATTACATCTGGCCCATTTATCAAATATCGCATATGGCCCATTTAACAAATATCACATATGGCCCATTTAAAAATTATCACATCTGGCCCATTTATCAAATATCGCATATGGCCCATTTAACAATTATCACATCTGGCTCATTTATCAAAAATCGCATATGGCCCATTTAACAAATATCACATATGGCCCATTTAACAAATATCGCATATGGCCCATTTAACAAATATCACATATGGCCCATTTAACAAATATCACATATAGCCCATTAAGTCACTTTTATCGATTTAGCCCATTAAGGGCAATTTCATAATTTTCATAATCTTGATACCAATTTCATAGTTTTTACGATTAAAGTGATAAAATAAACCATTTTACCCGATTTCACCAACTTTGTGATTTTAATCTAGGATTATTACAATGTGGTTATCTAACCCGCGATATATGGTGTAAGATTACACACCTGATTATGGTGAGCACTACACTTTCTTGATCGTCAACACCTAAAAATGTATCACGCTTGGTTAGAACACTAATACTTAATATAAATCTATGCTAAAGATAAGCGATCTAGATCCTTACCCTCAGAATCTCAACAACTACTATTTGGCGGTTCTCCCCAGTTGACGGTTCACAACCCGGTGGAAAATCCTGAATAGCTAATGGCTCCGAACTACGAACAACTTCGAATAATTGATTCTCCCCGGATGAGGGTCCACAACCCGGTGGAAAATCTCGAATTGCTGAAACAGCCATTCGCTTGAATCTATGGGGAATAGCGAATCCGCCCCTCTTCCGAACACTATTCACCACCCTTTTCGACCCTATCTTGCTTGCCTCCATTGACAAAAGAATATTAGTCCAACTAATATTTTGGAAATTTAGTTTATAGGTTTTAAGGGCGAAATCGGCTTACCACGAAATCTTACGTTCACGGGATGAAAATCGAGCGATAACGTTCCTAAGATAAAACCGATTAGTAACCCATCTTTGACGAAATAACGAGTGATATGGAAGTCCTTGATAGAAACCCTTACCTTAACACTTTGAACTGAATCCTAGCGATCCACGATGATTATGAACACTCCGAGTTTCGGCCTTCTCTATATCACTATAAAGACGAGAAAGATTGTCTAAGAGAAAGAGATAGAGGATACTTTCGGTCAAAAGACCCTCCCGAACAAAAGTAGATTCGGCAAAAGAAAAGATGAAAAAAATAAAGAATCGAAGAGGGTTCTTACCGATTGTCCAAAGATTGAATAGAAGAAATGATTGAGAAGAAATATATGAGAAATGGAAATTCGGCTATGATGATGTTTATTAACATTCGGCCATGGTGAAAGATTTTGGAAAAGAAATAGTGATGTTAAGATTTCTTTACAAGAAGAAAGAAAGGAGAAAAAGAAATAAAAGAGAAAGCGTTTATGTGTAAATTTTCAATGATGGAAGATGAACAAAGAAATGATCTTGGGGTTGGTGTATATTCGGCCAAAAAGAAAGAAAAGAATATGACCTTTCAAGATGGTATAGTTTCGGCACAAAGAGGAGAAACTTGGGAAGAATGAAAGATGATATCAATTTGGTCTAGAAGAAATGACCAAAACCAAAACAAAATTTACCTATTGCACATGACACATTCGGCTAGGGAGAGAAGTTGTGGAGAGAAAAGAAAAATGCACTAATTTGCTAAAGCATTATGGCCAACTAGCTCCTAATCCTAACCAATATTCGGCCAACCCCCTTCTAACCCCAAAACCGTCCAAGTACATTGGTCAAAAGTCAAAGTTTAGCCACCCCAAAGTTTCCAAAACATCACCCTTGTTTCATGCCTTATGTCCCCCCTTACTTGCCTTTTCCATATGATTCTTTCCCTTAAGTTCACTCTTACCATATCTCTTAGCCATCATACCATAAAATAAAAGTCTAACTTACCAAGAATGTGATGCTTGGCCGACACTTGCGAGGAAAAAGCAAAAATTAATATTCACAAAATGCATACTAGGGGATTCGAACCTCTCCCCTCAAGACCATACATGTAGCGCATAACCTCTTCACTAATGGCTCTTTTATGCTATCTTTTTATCACTTAATTCCCTTAAACATCAAGGTTACTTGTTCCACTTCAATAAAGTATTCATTACTAAAATTTATTCTAATTCGAATAAATCCTTGCCTTCTCAAGACTATATTAAACACACAAATTGAATCATTCACAAGCTAAGCACCAAAATTATGCAACATATCGATACTCAATTTTTAGGATGTTACACCCTAGGCTCTCCTGAATGTAAAACATGAAATTAAGGGATTAGGAGCATCGAATTCATCAAATCTAATGAGAATTCATCCAAAAATAAGTCAAGCATGGGGTTAAAATATATGTGTAAATTATGGTTTATCAATTTTATACCAAAAAAAATATAGATAAAGTTTTATAATGTATAGTTTTAACATTCTAACAGTATTTCAATATAATATTTGAAACCACGCTTTTGCAAGTTTTTTTTTTTTATTTTAGTGACGTGCATTGTTTTTATTTTATTCTTAAACAAGTTTTTTTTTTTAATTGTACCTAAAAATTTGTATTTTATACCCAAAAAATATAGATAAATGTTTATAATGTATAATTTAAACATTCTGGCAGTATTTTAATATAATATTAGAATCCCCGCTTTTGCAAGGTTTTTTTTTCTTTATTTCAATGAAGTGCATTAGTTTTTATTTTACACTTAAACATGTTTTTTTTTTTAAAATTGTACTTCAAAAGTTTTATTTTATACCCAATAAACATTTTGCAAATTAAAAAGAAATTACTCAATAAACAGTTGTATAGCTAAAAAAACATTTAGAAGTGGGAAAAGTTGGTTGAATTGATAAAGACTTTTAAGAAACATTTGAAAATGGGCTACATAAATTGATATTTTACTCGATTGCGATGATTTTCCATGATGGTAGTTTTGGTGCAGACAATTTTTTCGACTATGACCAACTATTATGCACAGACTGTAACGTTTAGGGTCGACTGTCTCCCTCAAGTCCATATCGCCACGAATCCTAGTGACGTGCGGGACCAACTCGAAAGTTGGCAGAGGTACTTCCTATGTCGACACATCCCGCGGGATGGGGAACTCATTTCCCCAAATACGCAATGTGCGTTCCAGCGTGTACACCTCATCGATATATTATTCGTCATATATCGAGGCATCAGCATAAGCTGTAATGACGTGCGCACAAGGGAACCAAAGAGTCTGGAGACTCTCATAGTCGCACTGCCTGTTTCGAAGATCAACTCCGTAAGACCTAGGCGGGATACCCGGTCGATGACCGACGGACTTTATCACCGGGAAAGTTTCCAATTGCCAAAAATATAATTCTACAAGCATCGACCTAGCTCTCCGGGTGTTGACATCCGTCGCCTTCCTAACCTCCTCGACATACACGTGTCCCGTCTCCATCTGTTTTACTTGTTGCAGCCCAATTTTTGACATCAAGGTTGTCAGCCTGTAGACCGTAGCTATGAAAATAGATAAAATTAGAAGATGACGTGTACGCTTCAAGATGGAGTTAACGACCTCTACCAGGTTTGTGTGTTCGAAAATCGAGTTTGAAAATTGTAGAGTAAAAATAAATTTTGGGAAAAACCAGAGTTCTAAAAAAATTTCCAAAACAAGAACTTGGTTGTGATATCTAAAGTAATAAACACTTAATCAAAATTGTACATTTTCGATTTGTCTAGGATGAACGATTTGACTGAGTAGTCTTCTCCGTTATCTTCAAGCTCGCATCAGTCGAGTGTGGGCTTAATTCAAATAAGAAAAATTTTCACAAAATTTACCAGTGGAGAAATTTGGTAATTTCTTTAAACTTTTGAGCCAAGTTGTAAATAAGAAAAATATCTCTAGAAATTTTATGAAATCATTTTTTTAAAGAACTTTCTCTTCACAACTTTCTCTTGAATTCAAGTGTGTGTAAAATAATGACCCAATGCTCTCCTTATGTAAGGAGAGTTTAGAGAGTTCAATTATGATTAAACTTAATCAATTTAGTATTAAATTAATAAAATATTTATCTATAAGATCAACATTAAATTAAATTTAATATTAAGTTAATAAAATATTATCAAGATAATTGTTAAATTAAATTTAATATTAAATCTATTAAAATAATGTTATTTTTGGAATAGTTAATCTGAAAATCAAATTCTCTATTAGAGTCCTAGTTAGACTAATCCATGGGCTGAGCCCCGAAAAATGGACTTGGGCAAAAACTAATGCCCGTTAAGAAAACGGGTCGAGCCTCCAATAAGGCTTTTTTGGCCCGGGCCGACTCGAATATGCAAAAAAAAATGTTACTTTTCTTTCTTTTTTTTGTTGTTATTTTGTTGTTATTTTTTCACCCTTTTGCTACCATTTCACTATTATGTTGGTTGGGCCCAGATAAAAATGCTAAAACCCAGGCCCGGCTCGACCCGCCCGTATTAATTTTTTTATATTATTTATTATGTAATTTATTTAAAAAATATAATACATCAAAAATAATAAAAATATTAAAATAAATGTTCCCTAAAATTTTGGTTTGGCCCGGCTCATGGACACCTCTAGCCCTAATAGGAATGTAATTCTTCCACTACTCAACCACCGAAGAACCACCATCGCCAACCATTTTTCAGCCACTAGAATACCACTGGATTTAATTTGATTTATTTAATTTTACTTGATCAAAATTAATTTTCCCAAAAATCACTTAAATTTTCCAAATTAATTTTTCAAGAAAATTTTTTAATCAAATTCTCTAGTTAAACAATTCTTACGACCGCCCAATTTAATTCCATATCGAAGAAATCGACTCAATTAAATTATTTCCAAAGTCATAGAATTTTCTTATGATTCAAATGCAGTCTGATCGAGCTTTTGTTGAGCTAGCAGAGGAACCAATCATACATATACAATTAGGCTCTACTAATTGTAATTATGTCCAAGAGTATCGTTTCGATAATTCACAATTACTTAATCATGGAGTCAATCCACAAGAAGTGCCATGATTGAAAACTCCTTATTGTAAACTCTTTATGAAAGCAATTCATCCAACTGCTTTGTCTAATAACCTCGTCATGTGTGTGTTACCCTCATATGATATCCTTGATTCCTTTGCGTTAAACCTGTTCACTCAATACAACCCTATTTTATCTTATTGTCACCATTGTGTCTTCTTAATGATTAATATGATCACTTTCAACCAATGACTATGATAAATTACTCGTTTGAGAACAAGCAATCCATGGCCACGTTCCATATTTATCAATCCACACAATGTTAATGAAAGGATATTGTTAACTTTTTAATTGAGTTAAGAATTTTACTGTTCTAGTAAAGCCATGTCATACACAAGTCATGTACCCAACATACTGGCTATCGGCTCGATCATCTTTAAAGCATAAGCCTCCACTTATATCAAAGCACATAAGTTACATACACATGATTAGTAACTAACTCAGGATTTAGGTAAATCACACCATGAATGTCATAAGTGAATTAATTCACAAACGGATTCAGAATTAATTCATCTTGGGTCTAATCCAATGTATCATTCTACCAATGAATACATCTATGTCTCTACCCTTGGAGTCAACTGCTCCGATAGCCAAGACTAGCCATCTCTTCAATTGGAACTGTAGACAACAAAATAATCCTTCTCAGTATTTGAATCAAATTCTCACTTTGATTCTTTTATGGGATTACGAATTCGTTTAGATTACCTGCTAAAGTAAGTTGTCTTACTCACAATGTAAACGTTCTTACAATGTCACTTATCATCGGTTTGAATTTAGACAATCAATGAGTTATATTTCCTTGTCACAATTTCATTATGCATATAACATATGAAAGGCAGAAATACAAAAGACATAATAGTGAAATGTGAAGTTTATTTATTAATCGTTCAAATACATAGAAAAAAATTACATGTTTACTACAATATGGGCACATTTCTCAACAATCTCCCACATGCCCCAGTGAAGTAAATGTGTCATGTTTTCCAATATCCTCGACATGGTTGTTAAAACTCCTAATCAGAAGAGTCTTAGTAAATGAATCCATAAGGTTATCTTCATAAGCTACTTTCACCACATCTATAATTCCTATGGCTATTGCCTCTCGTATCAAGTGATACTTCTGATCAATGTGTTTCGCCCTCTTGTGACTTCTCATTTCCTTAGTATTAACTATTGCACCACTGTTACCACAATACATTGTTATAGCTTTTTGCATACCAAGAATGACTTCAAGATCGATTAAGAACTTTCGAAGCCATATTGCTTCTTTCGTTGCCTTAGAAGAAGCCACATACTCGGCCTCCATAGTAGAGTCAGTTGTGCAAGTTTTTCTTACACTTCTTTATATTATGACTCCACGACCTAAGACGAATACATCTCCTGATGTCGATTTCCTTGAATCTTTATAGGTTTGGAAGTCTGAGTCTATGTATCTAATAGGAGTAAGGTTCTCCCTAGAGTATACAAGCATATAATCTCTGGTTCTTTTAAGATACGTTAATATATGTTTTACAGCTTGCCAATGCCTAAGACCAGGATTCGTCTGATATCGACTAACCATTCCTACTGTGAAACAAATATCTGGATGTGTGCAAAGTATCGCATACATAAGGTTTCCAGCTATCGAAACATATAGAACCTTACTCATATGTTTTTTTTCTTTTGTTGTCCTAAGATAGTCATCTAAAGAAAAATAAAAAACCTAATGTGGTCAGTTGAGCATCTGGCTTCACATCAGTCATTGCAAAACATTTCAATACCTTATCAATCTATGAAGCTTGTGATAGAGCTATCGTTTTATTATTTCGATACTTAAGGATTCAAATTTTAAGAATATAACTAGCTTCACCTAAGTCCTTCATGTTAAACTGTTAAGCTAACCACAATTTAACCAATGAAAATTCTCCTACATTGTTTCCGATAAGTAGAATATCACCGACATACAAAACAAGGAAGACCACCTTTTTGTCCTTTATACGCTTATAAACACAAAGGTAATCAGCATTTTGATCAAACCCAAAAGTCTTAATCATTTGATCAAATCTTTTATTCCATGAGCGGGACGGCTGCTTAAGTCCATAAATGGATCTTAGCAGTTTGCAAACTTTCTCTTCCTTTCCTTTAACAACATAGCTAGTGGGTTAAATCATATAAATGGTCTCATCAAAATAGTCATTCAAGAATGTTGTCTTGACATCCATTTGTCAGATCTTGTAATTGAGAGCAGCAGTAATAGACAAGAGTATGCAGATAGACTTGAGCATGGCTACCGAAGAAAAGGTCTCATCATAATCAATGTCTTCTTTCTATGTGTAGCATTTCCCTACAAGTCTAGCTTTATCTGTTTCCACTTTACCTTCCGCATTTCTCTTCTTCTTGTAAATCCACTTACACGCTATGGGTTTAATCCCAACTGGTAAGTCTACAAGTTCAGTTTCTTAGAAACTCTCCTACTATGACGAATTTCTCTATGTTGTTGATTATTTGCAGGTCTTTCTACAACTTTCTCAAGAATTGAACTTGGTGATTGTTCTACAAATCCTGAAAGTTCCTCGAGTACCACTTTACTTCAAGGCTTAAAGTTATCTATTTAGCTTTCCTCAAGAAAGTAGCATGAGTAGAAAATTTGATCGTATTATCTTTCAGATTGTAAAATAATCCACCGTTTGTTCCTTTCGGATATCCTACAAACATGCACAATTCTGTCCATGCATCCAACTTTTTTGCAACCTTATCCAGAACATGTGCTGGACAACTCCATATTCTAAAGTGATTTAAAGCGGGTTTCTTTTCATGCCACAATTCATAAGGTGTCTTACAAGTAGAATTGGTTGGAAGATTATTCAGAATAAAGGAAGTGGAGAGTTGTGAATAGCTCAACATTGAATAAATCATGTCAAGCAAAGTTCTATTCCTTCTCTCAGCTACACCATTCTGGTGTGGACTACCTAGAGTAGTCAACTGGGATAAAATCTCATTCTCTATGAGGTATTCTAAGAACTCGTCGAACAAGTATTCCTACCTTGGTCAAACCGATGATACTTTATGGATAAACCTAATTACTATTCCATTTCCACACGAAACTCCCGAAATTTATCAAAGGTTTTACTTTTGCGGTGCATTAGATACACATATCTATTTCAAGAATAGCTATCGATGAAAGTCACATAATAACCGTAACTTTTTCTGGCATTGATGTTCATGGGACCACATACATCAATGTGCACAAGTTCTAAAGGTTGGTTGGCCCTTGTACCTTTCGCATCAAAAGACCTCTTAGTCATTTTACCTTCCAAGCAATATTCACATTGTGGAAGACTAACTTCCTTAAGCATACTTAAGGGATCATCTTTCAGGAGTCTGGGGATTCTTTCTTGGCTAATATGACCAAGTCTTAAGTGTCATAGGTACCCCTCATTAGAGTGAGAATTTTTAAGTTTTTTATTCACTATTTCAGTTTGAAGCATCGAGTAGTTATTTGGCTTGATAAATTAGAGATTGTTTTCCATCCATCCATTACAGATTAAAGAACGATTTTAGTGAATAGCAATCTCTTTATTGAATGTCACAGTATAAACATCATAAAATAAAATTGCTATATAAATTAAATTCCTCTTAAAATGAGATACATAAAATACGTTCTTTAAAACAATATTCCTAAAATTATCAAAATGTAAAATAACTTCTCCCACTGTTTTGGCTGAAACATAGCTCCCATCTTTGGTCCGCAACGAGAGGCTCCTGTCACGCAGACTTCTCATTTTGTTGAACCCTTGTAAAGAAACACACACATGGTTAGTGGCTCTAGAATCAACAAACTAGTTGTCAATTGATTCTTCCACTAAGAAAGCTTCAACCAAAAAGAAATCTATACCTTTGCCCTTTTCGACTAGGTAATCCAAATACTCCTTACAGTTTGATCTGAAATGCCCTTTCCTATTGTAGAAGAAACATTTGATATTTTTAGGATATTTTGACTTCTTATCCTTCTTCCTATCCACACAAAGTGGAACCGAAGACTTAGTCAATTTCTTATTTCCCTTAGTTTTCTGCTTCCCATTAGAGGACGAGGGCCCACAGCTAAATTTGCCTTAGGTTTTTCCTAAACTGACTTACCACTATTCAACATCAACCCATAGGATTGTAATTATTTCATAAGCTAAGTCAAGGTAAGCGCCCTGTTTCCCAAGTTGTAAGTGACCTAAAACCAGCAAACTCCTTGGTTAAGGATTTGAACACTATTTTAATCTGAGTGTTCACTTCTAGTTCAGCCCTATTATCCTCCACCTTCGCAAGGAATCCCATAAGCTTAAGCATATATTCTTTAACTGGAGTGCCAAGTTTCTACTGAGAGTTCATCAAAAATTGTAATAGCGAATTGTCAAGCCAACGCGACTTGGCCTCCGGGCAAATCCTCCAAATTTGTAATGATCTCTTTGGCAGCATGAAAATTCTCGTGTTGCTTTTGCAACACACTACTCATACTCGCTAACATATAACATCGAGCAATCGAGTCAGAATCTTTCCAGTGATTTCTCACTTTAGGCTGAGCTTCAAGAGGGCACGTTTTGTCAAAAATGAATTTGTGTTTCTCATAGTTGAAAACTATTAGCATGTTCTTTTTCTACCCTAGAAAGTTATCCTCATTCAATTTATTCTCAGTAAGAATGCTAATAAGAAAAGTAAGAGACATATTTGAATTGAAAAAATAAAGATTCACTAATTACTATCTTTGTATTAAGCAAATATTTTCATTTCAGCAACATATCAATAATGTAGTATGATACATGGGTCCTGTATTAAAACCTTGAAAAACACATTTTTCTGTTGCTATGATCATTCTCACACTCATCAATCATGTCGCCTTGGGTCTCATGATTAACTAGCAAGAACAAGGATTACATCCAATTAGTTTGTGAATCTTAATTCTCAAGACTCCACACAAACCAACGACCATTTAACATTTGGCCATCATCTCTAGCTTAAATATCGTTTCTTGGGAAATTGTTTAATAAAAGAAGATATTGAGTGTGTAACCATTTACTCAACACCCATCATGAACACGCTTTCATTTGTGAGTCATCTTGGGATAATCTCACTTAGAGTCATGCATGACTAGTTGTCTTTAAAAGGAAATCTCATCCAGTGAACCCACATGATAAAGCTTACCTTGGGGTGTGGCCAGTGTAGGAACCAACTTGAAACTTTATCATGCTATCACTTAGGGACCATCAATGGAGGCTATAGGTCTTGTTCAATGACCTCCTCCCACTCAATATTTTAAAATAACATGCAAGGTTTTTTATCTCATATTTCAAGAATGATCATACAATAGTCCTAGTGGCATTCTTACCTAATCTATATGACATGCTTCCAATATATGCATGGCATGCTATGACAATTTTATAATATTCACATTCATTTATTCACAAGAATCAATCAATCATAAAACAAACAATTTTGATTCTCCACAGTTTTTCTTTTAAGGAAAAAATCGAAAAAGTGAATGTGAACCATGTACCAGGTAGGGTCCCAAGAAAGGGAGGTGAGTCAAATTTGACCTCTTAAAAACCAAGTATTTCCTAGCCAGAGCCAATCCTAGATGTGCACCTTCTCATTACCATAATTCTCACATTAATCGAATAACCTAAAGAAGTGAATAGAGCAATATAGCACATGTATTTTCTCATTAACACACTTTTTTATTTTTTTAATCGATCAACTGTGGATCATCCCATATATATGACAATTATAACATTACATAATATAAATATTATAAATAATTATAAAACAAATATATAAAGAGATAGGTAATTAAAATAAAATTGTCAGCTAAGGTTTCTATGGTTCTATTTCTAGAAAATAAATGAAAAAAAAAATTACATAGTTTTTCACCATAAGGCTTTCATTGGGTCTTCAACCGCCATCGCTCCATCTTCTCCTCGTCATGGACTCCTTTTGGAAAAATTACAATTAAGTGTTATGTTTATTTCTGGCTCACAAGAATTCTATGAATTAAAAAAAAAGTCCTACGTGGAGATTATAGTCTACGGTTTATTTCCTAATAACCACAACATTGGGAAAAAAAACAATTATATAACAAATATATAATATCGCATCCATTCCCACATATAACTCAAAACATGAATAAGATCTAAAAAATGTCACTTTCTATGTAATCAAATTATTCAAGAAGAAGAGAAAATTATTTTGGTTATCTATTTATACTTATAGGTAGAGAATAACATGGCTCTGATACCAATTACTAGAAAATTAGGTTTGGAAAACGTAACAGAAAATAAGTTTAGGAAAAATTAGAGTTTTAAAAAATTTCGAAACAAGAACTTAGTTGTGATATCTAAAGTATTAAACACTTAATCAAAATTTTACTTTTTCGATTCGTCTAGGATGAACGCTTCGACTGAGTAGTCTTTTCTGCTATCCTCAAACTCACGTCTGTCGAGTGTGGGCTCACTTAGAATCAGAAAATTTTTCACAAAAATTATTAGTGGGGTAATTTCGTAATTTCTCTAAACTTTTAGACCAAGTTGTAAATAAGAAAAATATCTCTAGAAATTTTCTAAAATAATTTTTTCAGAGAATTTTCTCTCTACAACTTTCTCTTGAATTCAAGTGTGTGTAAAATAATTACCCAATGCTCTCTTTATATAAGGAGAGTTTAGAGAGTTCAATTATGATTAAACTTAATCACTTTAATATTCAATTCATATAATATTTATATAAATATTATATTAAATGTAATATTAAATCTTATTAAATTAATAGAATATTTATCTACATGATAAACATTAAATTTAATTAAATATTAAGATAATCACTTTAATATTACATTAATAAAATACTATTAAGATAAGTATTAAATTTAATTTAATATTAAATATATTAAAATAATATTATTTTTAGAATAGTTAATCTGAAATCAAATTATCTGGTAGAGTCCCAATAGAAGTGCAATTCTTCCACTGCTCAACCACTGAAAAATTACCGCTGCCGACAATTTTTCGACCACCAAAATGCCACCGTCACAACCGACAGCATCCCGAGCTAGTTTGGTTTCTGTCGATTCGATCTGGGGAAATGACGGCTCGACCGGTCCGGTCTAGCCATTGGTTGGATCGTCAGGCCGGTTTCACATACGAAGCCTGGTTCGACCAGCTTTTAAGTCTTGGTCTCGGTTTTGGGTTTCCGGACCCAATTTACAATCTCAGGTCTAATTTTCAAGTTCAATTACCCATTGGGCCAATTGTCTTACTTGAAAATTAATTTCCAAAAATATCATATTAATTTTAATTAATTTAATTTTACTTGATCAAAATTAATTTTCTCAAAAATCACTTAAATTTTCCAAATTAATTTTTAAATAAAATTCTTTAATCAAATTCTCTAGTTTAACAATTCTTACAACCACCCAATTTAATTTCACATCAAATAAATCAACTCAATTAAATTATTTCCAAAATCGTAGAATTTTCTTCTGATTCAAGTGCAGTCCAATCGAGCTTTTGTTGAGCTAGCGGAGGGACCAATCAGACATGTACAATTAGGCTTTACTAATTGCAATTATGTTCAAAAGCATCGTTTTGATAATTCACAATTACTTAATCATGGAGTCAGTCCACAAGAAGTACCATGATTGAAAACTCCTTATTATATACTCTTTACGAAATCAATTCATCCAACTGCTTTGCCGAATGATCTCGTCATGTGTGTGTTACCCTCATATGATATCTTTGATTCTTTTGAGTTAAACCCGTTCACTTAATACAATCCTATTTTATCTTACTGTCACCATTGTGTCTTCTTAATGGTTAATATGATCACTTTTAACAAATGACTATGATAAATTACTCATTCGAGAACAAGCAACCCGAGACCACGTTTCATATTTATCAATCCACACAATGTCAATGAGAGGATATCACTAACTCTTTAGTTAAGAAATGAATTCAACTATTGCTAGTAAAGTTATACTATACACAACTCATGTATCCAACATACCGGCTATCAACTCGATCATCTTTAGAGCATAAGCATCCACTTATATCATAACACATGAGTTACATATACATGGTAAGTGACTAACTCAGGATTTAGGTAAATCACACCATGAATGTTATGAGTGAATTAATCCACAAATGAATTCAGAATTAATTCATCTTGGGTCTAGTCCAATTTATCATTATGTTAATGAAAACATCTACGTCTCTACCCTTGGAGCCAACTGCTTCGATAGCTAAGACTGGTCATTTTCTCGATTGGAATTGTAGACGACATAATTATCCTTCTAAGTATTTGAATCAAATGCTCACTTTGATCCTTTTACGGAATTACAGACTCGTTTAGATTATCTACTGAAGTTGTCTTTCTCACAATGTAAACGTTCTTACAATGTCACTTATCATCAGTTTGAATTTAGACAATTAATGAGCTAAAATTTGTTTGTCACAATTTCATTATGCATACAACATATGAAAGGCAAAAATACAAAAGGCATAACAGTGAAATGTGAAATTTATTTATTCATCGTTCAAATACATAGAAAACAATTACACGTTTACTACAATATGGGCACATTTCCCAACATCATGGTCATATGATCATATCGAGATCCGTTATCAAAACTTTGAGCCCATTGCCACGGCTCCATGCTACTAAACCACTCCTTTAAATCGCAATTGGTTTCATCGTTCATATCACCCTGAAGCCTCGCCAACCTTTACTTGAAACGATGTTGTTCTAACTCATACCCTTCATATGTATTCTGTTAAGACATGTTATGTTTCGTTACACAACTTGTAAATGTATAAAAAAATTAAAAATGAAATCGAGAATTACTCATGTTCGCGACTTGTTTGTAGATGCAATAGGTGGATCTCCACGGAACACCAGAATGCCTAATCAAAACAATTTGCCCATTTGATCTATTAGAAATGATGCAAATATTGTCTTGTCTAACAATATACCTCTGCAATTTCGTAAGAAAAAATTGTCACGATTCCATGTTCTCCGACTCCACAATGGAAAATACTATCGGTAGCATGTTCCAATTCCCATCTTGTGCAACCACAATAAGGAGAATCTGTGTATATTTCTCGTATAGCCAAGTCTCATCAACCTGCACAGGTGACTTGCGGTAGGGAAAGACTCAAATGCATAGATCGAATGTCCAGAACATCCGGTGAAAAATTCTTCTCCCCAATTGTAGTTGGTTGTTCGGGCTATAAGAAGGCAGCGTCTGCAAGTCAACGACAGCCCCTGGCACTAGGGTTGAGTAAAATCCGATTCGATTCAAAAATATTGATAAAAAAATTTGAATTTTGAATTGATTTGTTCAAGTTATTCGGATCAACTCGAATAAAAAATCAAAATTTTCAATTTAACTTGAATATGAATTACACAATTTGAGTTATTTGAAAACACGAATAAGAAAAAACAAAACTACATCGTTTGATAAATGTTTACTCATTAAGTTAAAAAAAAAATATTGTCATTCGTCTACTAGTTAAATAATCGGTCCATGTAAATGCAACATTGAATATAAATAATAGGATTTGTTAACTCGACTCGATTTTACTCGAAAATTTTTAACTCGATTCGATTCGATTCAAAAGAAAATTCAAATTGAGTTCGATTGCTAAAATAGGATTCGTCAACTCAAGTAACTCAAAATATTTTGACTCGACTTGATCAAATACTCACCCCTAGCTAGCGTGTACTCCTGCATTGCGACTATCCACCCCTGAAGTTCATTGTACGACACATCCCAATCTCCGTACAACTGCTCCATAGCCATCTGTTTAGCCAACCATGCTTTCTGGTATGACACTTGGTACTAGAACAATTCTTGCATTTTGACAATCAGGATCAATACAAGAATAGTGGGCATGACATGATGCAGTTGCAGATAGTTCTCACATCAAGTTTGAGATGGTCTTGAGTCAAACGGGTAGAAGTGCATGTATGAGGCCCAAAAAAATTTTGGATTTCCCATAGTTGGGACCTCTGGATAAGTGTAACTCGTACCCACCAGTTGCACCCTTCTACTGACCTCCAACACTCCCAACATATAATGTCAGTTTAGACACAACGACTTTATAGTTAATCTACACCTTCATGCAATAATGCTTGATGGCGAATATGCAGTCATCCTTGTTCGTAAATTGTTGTCCGACGAACAACTCTTTTGATTCGATATCTGCCACCAATTGGTGAGTAGGTATTATATCGGGGTACTCAGGAAACTCGGATACATGCACCGCATCGGGATCTACGCTCGACATGTGGGCCTTAAGGTCATTGCATATGATAATGCCACGACTCAGGTTCCCGATCGAAGGGGCGTGCACATTTTCATCATCGTCTACGCCTTTGTCATCGATATCATCTAGGACATCATCTAGATGTTACTAAAACTTTCACCCTCGTGATCAGAATAACCATTATTATCAGATCCATCTTCACCATCCGCATTGGTCTTAATCACCACCGAATATGTTGACGCATGGTGTGGATCTTCACCATCTACACCATGGTCTCAAACACCCGGATTAAGGTTTTCATACATAGTCGGAGCATGGTGTAGATTTTCAAGCCATGTCGATGTTACTTTACCATCATACTGTTTTGCCCATCCAACATCCATATCAATGTCAAACCCACGTACAAACAATCGCTTATCGGCAGACGCTCTCGAAAACTCTGTACACGGGTCTTGAACTCCATATTGTTGACTTAATGGAGTGACATCTTGAACGGGCTCCACATCCGCTAACTCAACAAACAACTGAATCAGTTCAGCGTTCGCCTCCTAGTCGGGCAATAAAGTGAGACCATTGTCTTCACGTCTTCATCATCTAGAAGTTCCATCTCGGTAAATTTGATAGGATGTGACGAAACTAGAAATTTGTAAAATAGTTTTGACATCCTCCTCCCACAACGTCGAGCAATTTTTGCACTAATCTTTTCTTTCATATCATCGACAAACACATTCTTATTAAACCTCATTCTTATTTGCTGGCGAGATTCAAATATACAACCAACAGCTGTTTGTAAAATTACTCCATCGAAATGAACGTATACGACGAATTGGTTATCCATCTTCAATACTAAATCTATAAAATTAATTAAAATTAGTTTTTATTTAATAAAATTAGATCCTACTACAAAAATATAATTAAATAAAATTAATTACAAACTAACCTTATCAACTCAAACTTTATTTTTGCAATGTAAAACACAAATCTTTCTGCTTTTCTTTTTTGTTTTCTCCTCTTCTACTAAATAAATTTTCTTCCTTCTTTTCTTCTCTGAAACTACCACAAAAAACTTCAACAACACACAAAACTTCAAAAGAAACAGATTTCTGGCCAAATTTTGGGTATATATAGTGTATGGTGTTGCTTGATAGCGTCACGGTGCCACCTAACACGTCGATAACACCGATTAAAAAAATATTATTTTTTTAAAAAGCTAAAAAAAAGTTTGAAACAGAAAAAAAAAAACTAAAAAAGCAAAAAAAGAAGGGGAGTATGGTCACGACTACTTTTCTACTTTCCAACTCTTTTTTCTTTTTTCAATTTTCAACCTTTTCTTTTTGTTATAGTATTTTTTTTTTGACACAGTCAACAATTTTATTATTTTTTTCCTGTGCTATCTGACATACCGACAATTCCATTAAATATATATATATATATTCTGGACACCATACTCGTATTTCTTTGAATATTTTTCAAAAAATACATATAGAGCGGCACCAAAAAAAAAATTTAAACTCATGATGGCCTAATAATTGGGAGAAAATGGGATGGTGCCGCCGATGAATTAGGCAACAATGATGGACACTATTCAAAATAGTACATTTTCGTAATTAATTGAACTATTTTCATATATAATTATTATATTTTATATTATTTGTGTAAAAAATCCGTAAAGTTCAGTAGTTGGAGCGACAAAAGTTTGGTATTTTTTAAGTATAATTTTTAAGTTGGAATGAAGAAAATGACGTAAATAATTTATACCATTTAAAAATTAGATTTGGTCCCATAAAATCTCACTCCCTATATAATATTGTATATATGACGTGGGATTATAAAAAGTGAATTCACTGAAAACTGGAGTAACTATATAGCAGAGTGCTATATATAGAAAGAACTTGGGGAAACGCTACAACCAATATTACATTAAGTTTGTAGAGAAACTAATTAAGCAAAAAATGGCAGCAGAAAAGGTTCTTTGGATGAACCCAGCTGATCATGAAATTAGCTATGCAAATAATTCATTTTATCAGGTATTTCATTTTTTTTTCTTTTTCTTTTCAATATCAATCAATTCTCCATTATATATATTCAACAAATACCAAGATAACTTCTTTTTTTTTTTTCATTCAGAAAGAAGTATTAATGAAGGTAAGGCCAATCGTTGAAGAAACCATCACAGATATGTTGAAGAAAATTGGTGTTCCAACTTGTATGAAGGTGGTAGACATGGGCTGCGCCTCAGGCCCTAACACCTTCCAGGCTATATCTCACGTTATAGACACCGTCCATGGGTTATGTGAACAACAAGGGTTGAAATTACCCGAGTTTGAAGTGCTTCTAAATGATCTCCCAGAGAATGACTTCAACTCAGTGTTTAAGTCAATTCCTAATTTTTATAAACAAAAAGGAGATTTGGTTCAGGAAAGGTCTTTCATAGGAGGAGTTGCAGGTTCTTTCTACCACAGACTCTTTCCAAGTACAAGCCTGCACTTTGTACATTCTTCCAATGGGCTTCATTGGCTCTCAAAGGTCAGTCATGACGCTCCACATCCATGTATATATATCTATATCTATATATATCTTTTCTATCAATAATTAGCAGCTTTTAACCAAAAACATACCCTTCAATTAGAAACACTAATAAAAACTTTAAATCCTTATATTTAAATCAAAATAAATATAAAAATTTATAAACTCAAGCTTTATCATATCAAATAATAATGGAAAATACACAAAAACGTAGTTAATTATAGAGCTTTGTTGAAATCTTCAAATATTTTGATATTGCAAATTAGAACTTCCATTTATTTTTTATGGTGAAAAAGTTTGAGGTATTAGAAAAAAAAAAAACATGAAGTATAATTTGAAGATCATAATTCGTATCTGTAATTTCTACTTATTTTTCTTTTCATAAATTAAAAATTTATTCTTTGAGTATCGTTATTGCATAAATAAATTCCATTTTAACTTTTAGTTATATTAAATGAATTTTAAGTTAGGGTAAAACCAAATAATACAATTATTATTTACATATAAATCCAACAATGTCTTCAATGCTGCTTCTTTTTTTTATCAATACTTGTTATGGTTGAATTTTGATCATGTGATTAGCTCCCAGTTGGGCTAGAGAACAACAAGGGTAACATATGCATGGCAAGATCAAGTCCTCCCAACATATTCAAAGCTTATGCGAATCAATTTCAGGAAGACTTCACAAATTTTCTAAGTTCACGGTCCAAAGAAATAGTACGCCAAGGTTGTATGGTGCTAACCTTCATGGTTAGGAGAAACCCAAATCCCTCCCACGAACATCATTGTTTGGAACTTCTTGCTAAATCCCTTCTTGACTTGGTTGCGCAGGTTGTAATTTGTATACCATATTTATATATTTTGGTTTCCTTATGAATGCATGTGGGGTACAATTATTCAGTCAATATTGCAATAAATTAACTTAGTTAGGCATTGTAGGGAATTGTAAAAGAGGCAGATGTGGATTCGTTCAACCTTCCTATATATCCACCTTGCGAAGAAGAAGTGGTTGAGATTGTTGAGAAGGAAGGGTCGTTTGAGATTAAGCAGCTACAGGTTTTCGTAATGGACATCGATCCTGTAAGCAGAGATGAGAAGGTCCGTAACAAAGAATTTTATATGAAAATGGGGAACAACATTGCAAATACTTTCAGAGCTGGTTTAGAACCTATTCTCTGCGGTCATTTTGGAGATGCTATACTTGACGAGTTGTTCCGGAAGTTCGCGTCACATGTAGCGGATGATCCAAATAGTTCAATGCATCAGATCGTTAACCTCATGGTTTCATTGACAAAAAAATAGTTTTCAGTAAGGGCACTTAAAAATTATCAGAGGATCTGAATTACCACATTAGGTAAATATTATTTACTTGACCAATATCATCTTGAAATAAAATTATGAAGCCCTCGTAATAAAATTTGAATCTATGTTATTCAATTGGTAAATAAGAGTTCATAGTTACTCCAAACAAATATTCGATATATTTTTTTACAATTTAGTTATTAAGCTTTAATTAATTATTTTTTCAGTTAAATTACTCAACTTATCTTCAATATATTTGTAACACCTCGATATCCGATCCGATCACGGGTCTAAGCTATAAGGTGTCACATTCGTTGTCGGAGCAACTGTAATATATAACATTCAATTCAACATTAATATACATTCAATTACAAGTGAATCATACGCATTAAACAATATATAATAATTTTCGAGTCTTATACAAGCCTATGAAAGTTCGTTTACTAACCTGAGGTCGATATGGACCAAATTGTAAAGAATACAAAGTTTCAAATTGACGTCGTGACTTCGATATTTCCTTATCGCAATGTGACTCTCTGAGTAGGGTTCGTCGCAAGAACCCTGCTCTGCTCCTCGTCGTTATGTCAAAGGTTCGTTATCACGATGTGGCAATCTGCTCCTTCCAAATACAATCTAAACTCTTTTCCCGGGAGGAGGATTGAAGTGTTGACCTCCCCCTCTTTGCATTAGTGTTTCTTTCTTCTGCTTCTCTTGCTATTCTTTGGAACGGTCACATGATATCATCCGATCTCAATGTGCGTACGAAATATCTATGGTGGTGTTGTACGAGATCTTTCTCTGTTTGCTATGGGAATGGGAACAGCTCTTTTTTCCTATATCCGCTATGCTATACAAGTTGAATCAACCTGAAATTTACTTATATATATATTTCCATGCTACCAACCTGATAACCTACCAAAACATCAAGTGAGAATCTACCTAAAATGATGGCAACTTTCAAACAATTAAGTTTTACAATTTAGTCTTTTTCATAAACTAAGTTTAATTTCTAACAAGTTCACACCAATTTCATTCAATTCTCAACAATGACAACTTTTAAAACTTTAACAAATTTACAAATTAATACATGAGTTGACTAAATCAAACTCTCATGACCTCAAGCCTATAAAAATAAATAAAAAATAGTTAGAGACTTACTTTGGAATTAGGGTCGAAAGCTTCAAACGTAACAAAAATGGTGTTTTCCTCTTAGTTTTCTTCTTTGTCCGATTAGAGAAGATGGAATTCTCATCTCACCTTCCACTAAGTTCTCTTTTATACATAGCTTAATGGTTAATTAAGCTTAATTTACTTAATTAATCATGTTTCTTGACCATTTAACCTTTGTTTTCTTAATTTAATTTGTACATGTATTACCATCCATTGGCATATAATTTAGAATGGTTTATTAACCATTTAAAAATTAGATTTGGTCCCATAAAATCTCACTCCCTATATAATATTGTATATATGACGTAGGATTATAAAAAGTGAATTCACTGAAAAATGGAGTCTAGTTTCCAACATATACTATGTAGCAGAGTGCTATAGATAGAAAGAACTTGGGGAAACGCTACAACTAATATTACATTAAGTTTGTAGAGAAACTAATTAAGCAAAAAAATGGCAGCAGAAAAGGTTCTTTGGATGAACCCAGCTGATCATGAAATTAGCTATCCTAATAATTCATTTAATCAGGTCTTTTATTTTTTCTGTTTCTTTTTCTTTTCAATATCAATCAACTCTCCATTATATATATTCAACAAATACCAAGATAACTTTTTCTTTTCTTCATTCAGAAAGAAGTATTAATGAAGGTAAGGCCAATCGTTGAAGAAGCCATCACAGATATGTTGAAGAAAATTGGTGTTCCAACTTGTTTGAAGGTGGTAGACATGGGTTGCGCCTCAGGCCCTAACACCTTCCAGGCTATATCTCACGTTATAGACACCGTCCATGGGATATGTGAACAACAAGAGTTGAAATTACCCGAGTTTGAAGTGCTTCTAAATGATCTCCCAGAGAATGACTTCAACTCAGTGCTTAAGTCAGTTCCTGATTTCTATAAACAAAAAGGAGATTTGGTTCAGGAAAGGTGTTTCATAAGAGGAGTTGCAGGTTCTTTCTACCACAGACTCTTTCCAAGTACAAGCCTGCACTTTGTACATTCTTCCAATGGGCTTCATTGGCTCTCAAAGGTCAGTCATGACACTCCACCTCCATGTATCTAAATATTTATATATATATATATATATATGCATCTTTTCTATCAATAATTAACTGCTTTTAACCAAAAGCAAACCCTTCATTTAGGAACACTAATAAAAACTTTATATCCTTATATCTAAATCAAAAGAAATATGAAATTTTATAAACTCAAGCTTTATCATATCAAATAATAATGAAAAAAAAAATATAAAAGTCTACTTAATTATAGAGCTTTGTTGAAATCTTTAAATATTTTGATATTGCAAATTAGATCTTCTATTTATTTTTTATGAAGTTTGAGGTATTAAAAAACAAAACATGAAGTATAATTTGAAGATCATAATTCGTATATATAATTTCTATTTATTTTTCTTCTTCAGCAAAACAGGCTTTTAGCGGCGTTTTTTAGGCTTTTAGCGGCGTTTATAAGCGCCACTAATAGTATCTTTATTAGCGGCGTTTATTTTCATATTTTTCTTTCATAAATTAAAATTTTATTACTTGAGTATCGTTATTAGATAAATAAATCCCATTTTAACTTTTAATTATATTAAATGAATTTTATGTTAGGGTAAAACCAAATAATATAATTATTATTTACATAGAAATCCAACAATGTCTTCAATGCTTTATTATTATTATTAATTATTATTATGGTTGAATTTTGATCATGTGATTAGCTCCCAGTTGGGCTAGAGAACAACAAGGGTAACATATGCATGGCAAGATCAAGTCCTCCCAACATTTTCAAAGCTTATGCGAATCAATTTCAGGAAGACTTCACAAATTTTCTAAGTTCACGCTCCAAAGAAATAATACGCCTAGGTTGTATGGTGCTAACCTTCGTGGTTAGGAGAAACCCAAATCCCTCCCACGAACATCATTGTTTGGAACTTCTTGCTAAATCCCTTCTTGACTTGGTTGCAAAGGTTGTAAATTTGTATATAATATTTATATATTTTGGTTTCCTTATGAATGCATGTGGGGTACTGATAAACCATAAAAGTAACATGTTTTAATCTCATGCTTGGCATGTTTTTGGATGATTTATTATGTGAATTAGTGAATTTGATGCTCCTAATCCTTTAAATTTATATTTCTATACTTAGGTGAGCATAGGGAAGTGAAAGGAGCGAAAAACGGGCCAATATCGGACAAAAAGAGATGTTTTCAGGAACCATATGGCCTGGGCAATTTCACACGGGCTGGGCACACGCCCGTGTGAGCCACACGGGCTGTCCACACGCCCATGTGCCAGCCCGTGTCGATTTTGAACCCTACTTCTCTTTTACGCAGAAAAACTCAATTTTTAGGGTTTCTGAGCATTCTAAAGTTTATAAATACATATTAGAAGAGGACTAAAGGGAGCACACAAAGTAGAACGAAGAAATTACTCGAAGAACGCCGTCGGAATCAACTCAAAAGCAGATCTACTTCAAGATTGAAGATCTCCATTCAAATTTCCTTCGAAGTTTTATTGGGCATCTTATGTCTTGTTGTTATTCTAATTTTGAATGTTTCCCTCCCAAATTATGAACTAAATTCCCTAGATACCTACGGAAGATGAAACCTATGATGGATCTTGTTATTTGATTTTCTAAATTACATGATAAATACTTGATTCTTGTTCTCAATTTTTATGTGTGCTTATTCCTTGCTTTAATATTTTCAGGATATTGATTCATGTTGAATGTGCTAATTCAATGGAGAAAAAGTCCCTGTTTAAGAGTGGATCTGACATAATTGAGTGGAGTTGCATGCAATCCTAGAAATAGGATGACATAAATCTACTGGATTAGAGTCAAATCTAATAGGGGAATCCATAGATCGAGTTAATGTGATAATAGGGGTTTTAATTAGAAAGATATTTCAATTAATCAACCTATAATCAGTTGTTCTTATTCTCGAAAGAGATATTAACATAATTTAGGGATTTCTACGGATCAAGGCACAAGTGAATAAATCATTTAATTCAGATTCAAAATAATAAGTGAAGTCTAGGTGGATTCTTTCCTGGGTATTGTCTATCTCATTGGTTTTCTTCAAATATTTTCCCAATTCGCTCTCTGTCGCATTCTTAGTAATTAGTTTAGTTAATTTTAGATTAAAAATATCCCCTTTAATTTATAGGCTAAATAATAGAAAAAAGGTAATTACTAGTAATTTTAGTCCTCGTGGATACGATATTCCCGACTCACCATAGCTATACTACTATTCGATATGTGCGCTTGTCTTTGTCGTGATTTTAGTTAGTTTAGTGACTCATCAAGTTTTTGGCGTCGTTTCCGGGGACTAAAATATTAGGAACACTCGGTTTTTATTAATTTAGCCATTTTTATTTTTATTGCATTTTATTTTTATTTTTTATTTAATTTTTTGTTTTCTAATTTTTCTTTTATTTGCTTCTGGTAGGTTCCTTTAGCTTATGACTAGAAGAAACCCGTCGGGACCTTTAGAATTCAATAGTGAGATTGAAAGCACAGCTCGCAGAATCGACAAAATATAGTGGAAGAGTAAGAGGACGTTATAATTATTACTGAGGAGATGGCTGAAAATCAGAATAATCAGCTACCTCCTGTTGTTGCTGAGAATCCTGTAAATCCGAATCCTGCTCCTCGTACTATGTACGATTATGCCAAGTCCACTCTAACTGGGGCTGAATCGAGTATCGTGAGACCTGCTGTAATAGCCCATTTTTAGTCAAATCGAAATAGTGGTTTCGGGACCAAAAATCCGAAGTCAAAATAATTATTTTATTATTATTTTAATGTTTATAGTATGATTGAATGATTTTTTGAAAGTTTTGTTTAGAAATTTTATCGTTTGATTAGTTAATTTGATAAAAAGGACTAAATCGCGTAAAGTGTAAAACTTGAGTTCTATTAGGTAAAGGTGTCTAATAGCTATAGAACCTTAAAATAAAGGTCCTTATGTTGTAATTAGCCCATTAATTTGATAGTGGATGTTAATGGTTTGGCATTATGGAAATTTTGAATTATTATTAAGGTTAATTTGGTAATTGGTAAATATATGTTAATTAAATAAAACAAAAGCCATTTTATTCATTATCTTCTTCATCTAACCGATTGTAACAAGGAAAAGAGACATTTTTAGGGCTTGAATTTTGGCAAGCTATTATCCTTCAATTAGGTATGCATTTTGTCCCTTTTTTAATGATTTCTACGTTTTTGATATCGTTGCAACTAGGTCTAGCTAGCCCAGGGACTATTTTGCAAAATTGTTAAAGAATTTGAATGATGCCATTGATGAATACATGTGTGTTTTGATGTTTGATGATAGATTATGAATGTTTGTTATGAATTATACAAGTTTTATAAAGTGATTTTTAGTGAAAATGCAAATTAGGGATTAAATTGTGAAATGTGAAAACTTTGTGGTTAAAATGTGAAATAAATAAAAAAATATGGGCTTCTAGGGGCATAATAGTAATTCGGCTAGCATGGGTTGTGGTTGAATTGCATTAATTTGTGATTTTATGAAATAAGGACTAAATTGTAAAAGTGGTGAAATAATAAGGGAAAATGTGTAAAAGTGCTTTAAAGTGTGTTTTGGACTAATTTGAATAGATATATTATTAAATAAGCTAAATTTGATATCATATAGATCAAGAAAAGCGAAACTCGGAGTTAGATCGGGGGAAAAACAAAGTACTCGACTAATCGACTTATTTCGCTATTTTTACATCCGAGGTAAGTTCGTATGTAATAAGCATTGTTATAATTATGCTTTAAATACTTGATATTGCATAAATTGTGTATACGAGACTACAGTCGTGTTTGACGATGATTCGGCTAATTATGGGCACTTAGTGTGCGAAATCGAGATAGCTTCGGCTATATATTTGCACTTAGTGTGCGAGATCGAGATAGCTTCGGCTATATATATATATATATATTGGCACTTAGTGTACGAGATTGATAAAGCTTCGGTTATTTATTTGGCACTAAGTGTGCGAGTTTCCCGAGTATCCAAAAATATTCCAAATGGTTTAACGGATATGTTAAAGATGTGAATGAGTATGAGTTAAATATGGGAAGGTATAGGTATGTGCAGGAACCGAGTAATACACTGAAATGATGAAAATTATGGAAATTACATCTAATTTGGTGGATGCAAATGTGGTAGGTTGGTGATTCATTATGAGATATGTTATGTTATGTTTTTGGCTTAATTTGAGTTTATATGATGAGTTGATATAAATGCTATACGAACTTACTAAGCTATAAAGCTTACTTTGTGTATTTTTCTGTGTTTTATAGTGATTTCAAAGCTAGCTCGAATTCGGGGATCCTCGGAGACATCATCACACTATCCAACTATCAATTTGGTACTTTTGAGTTTTCGTTTTGAGTATATGGCATGTATAGGGACTTTGGTCATATTGGTTATGTTTTGGTAGTGAATTTTGCCAATTGAGTTGGCTTGTGATTTGTTATGTTTTGGTTTATATATATGGCCATGAAAGTTGGTTTAATTTGGTTGGTTTGATTATGTAAATATATGTGCATATATGGCTTGTATTGTAAGTTCATGGATGGATTTGTGTATGGCTTATATTATGAAGCTTATGGATGTAGCTATGGTAGATGCTAAATGATTAAAATTAGAGAACATATAGGTTTGTGAGATTGAGCATAATGATGCATAATTTGGAATGTATAATTAGATGAATTGTATATGTGATTTTGGTATAAAGGGTATTGTATATTTTGTGACTTGTGTGTATTGAAGATGGTGGTATCGAATAAGCATGAATTAGGCTTGAATTGGTTGGGTTAATTGTCAAATTATGCTATGTTTTAGTGCCAATTGGATTGATATAGGTGTGCACAAGTTTGGGTGGCAAAATGGCTTGGTAAATAGCCTATTTTTGTCCACACGGGTAGAGACACGGGCGTGTGTCTCAGCCGTGTGCGATACACGGTCATGTACACGGCCGTGTGTCCCCTGGTGTTGATTTTGAAATCAAGTCAGTATGCTCCACACGGCCTCACACACGAGTGTGTGACTTGACCGTGTGGCATAAGTCAGTATACCCTACAGGTTTGGCACGGCCTAGCACACGGCATGGCACAAGGGTGTGTATGGCCATATTTTGGGCACACGGGCGTGTGTGTTGGCCGTGTGACCCAAGTCAGAGAATTACACAGGGTCAAACATGGGCTGGGACACAACCATGTACTCCCATTTTGAATGTCCACACGGCCTGTGACACGGGCGTGTCTGTTGGCCGTGTGAGACACATGGCCGGGCCACACGGGCGTGCCACCCCTATTTTATGCAAAAAATTTCTAAGTGTTGAAAAATTTCCTGAGTTACCGGTTTAGTCCCGAACCATCCCGAGTGCATGTTTTGAGCCTCGTAGGCTCGTTTAAGGGACATTATGATTGGTTATGATTGAATTGTATTTGAATTGATAATTTGTATATGAAATGTATGTTTAAATGTGTTATAAGTTTGGTAATGCTCTGTAACCCTATTCTAACGTTGAATACGGGTAAAGGGTGTTACACCTGCTATTGCTACGAATAATTTTGAACTGAAGCCAAACACTATTCAGATGATCCAACAATTCGTTCAGTTAGATGGTTTGCAAGATGAAGATCCAAATACTCATTTGGCCAACTTTCTGGAATTTTACGACACTTTCAAGATAAATGGTGTTTCTGACGACGCCATTCGCCTTCGGTTGTTTCCATTCTCGTTGAGAAATAAAGCTAAACAGTGGTTGAACTCCTTACCATGATGTTCTATCGCTACATGGGATCAAATGACTGAAAAATTCTTACTGAAGTATTTTCCACCGGCTAAGACAGCCAAGCTGAGGAATGATATCTCTTCCTTCGTGAAAATGGATTTAGAGACTCTATATGATGCATGGGAGAGGTATAAGGATTTATTAAGAAGGTGCCCTCACCATGGGTTGCCTCTATGGCTACAGGTTCAAACCTTCTACAATGGTTTGAATTCCTCAACTAGGCAATTGATCGATGCAGTCGCCGATGGGACTCTAAATAACAAAACACCTAAAGCGGCTTATGAATTTATAGAGGAAATGTCACTGAATAAGTATCAGTGGCAAGTCATGAGGACGAAGCTGATGAAAGTAACTGGTGTTTTTAACATAGATGCGGTCACCATGTTCTCGAATCAGGTAGAACTTTTAAGTAAGAAAATTGATGGTTTATATGGTTCTACGCAGGTACATCCGGTGATGCAGTGCGATACGAATGGAGGAGGGATTAACAATCCAAAATATCTATCCTACAGCCCTAGCACAGAAAATGAACAAATCAACTATATGGGTAATAATTCTAGACCTCAGAATAATCCCTATAATAACACTTATAATGCAGGTTGGAGGAACCATCCCAATTTCTCTTGGGGTGGTCAAGGAAACTAGAGACCACAACCCCTTCCAAGCTTTCAACCACCTTACCAACAAGAGAAGAAGCCGAACCTTAAGGAGATGCTGAAGAAGTTTATTTTGGTATCAGAAACCCGTTTCCAAAACACCGAAACAACACTTAAAAATTAACAAGCATCGATTCAAGGGCTCGAGAACCAAATAGGTCAATTTGCCAAGCTAATTTCAAAAAGGCCACAAGGTAGCTTGCCTAGTAATACCGAAACTAACCCAAGGGAGGAACTTCATGCAATCACTGTGTGAAATGAAGAAGGGTTAGCTGAATCTGAACCAGAACCGAGGAAAGAAAGTATAGTAATTAAAGGTAAGGTTGAGGTAAGCCAAAAAGAGCAACAACCGGTTGGTAAGGAATATAAACCTCGAGTTCCATATTTGAATGCAACGAATAGAGACCACACTAACGAACAATTCGGTAAATTTCTTAAACTTCTGAAAAAGTTGCATATTAACTTACCATTTATTGAAGCTCTTTCGCAGATGCCCAATTCCGTAAAATTTTTAAAGGAGCTTTTGGCAAACAAACGGAAGTTAGATGATTCATCGCACATGGAGCTAAATGTAATTTGCTCAGCTATCTCGCAGAACAAACTACCCAACAAATTGAAAGATCCATGGAGTTTTACTATTCCTTATTTAATTGGTAGTTTAAATGTTAATAATGCTTTGGTTGATTTAGAGGCAAATATTAATGGCATGCCCTATAAAATGTTTAAGCAACTAGGCCTTGGGAAACCCAAACAAACTTAGGATGAGTATTCAATTAGCATATAAAACAATTAGATTTCCTAGGGGTATTGTTGAAGACGTACTTGTAAAAATTGATAAATTCATATTCCCAGTTGACTTTGTTGTTCTAGACATGGATGAGGATAGTGACGTACCTTTAATTTTAGGATGACTCTTTTTAGCAACTACTAGAACTATCATTGATGTTGGTATAAGTGAATTGATACTTCGTGTAAGTGATGATACGATTAAACTCCAAGCTCGTGATTCTGTTAGGACATCTAGTGATCGAGATGAATATACAAGTTCTGTTAATACGAGTAAACTTGTGGCTCAACATTCTTTGCAGGAAACACCTTATAAAAATGTGATAGAGCCACGTTCCAGCTTATGCGACAAAAACAGAACAACTCATGAAAAACGAAGGCTAAAAATCGATGAACTAAACGAATGGCGGACACATGTCGAGGAGAAACTGAGAATACACGATGTAGAACAGAGGCGACGCCATGGCGAGCTTAAGGATGGAACGAACCAATTTAAGGTTGGAGACTAGGTACTGTTGGACAAAACGAACCCTCGAATTGCCACTTCAAAGCTTAATGCAAACGGGAAAACTCCTTTCACAGTACTGAATGTTTTTCCATACGATACAGTCAAGGTAAATCATTCTGAATTCGGCACTTTCAAGGTAAACATTACTTGGCTCAAACCTTATTCTGCTAATAGAATTGACAGCGAGAAAGGGAAGTTTCGACTCCGTGAACCACCGTAACCATGCGAATAACGAGGTAAGTCGAGCTTAGACTTTAAATAAGCACTTCTCGGGAGGCAACCCGAGCGTTAACATTGCTAATTTCTTAATTTTATCTCCCGATTTTTTAAAATTAATATAATTTAAAAAAAAATGTGTTTTTTAACCCACACGGCCTGGACACACGGGCATGTCCTTGGCTGTGTTGATCCTATGACTTAGTTTTAAAATTTGAAGAAAATCAACAGTGAGTTACACGACCTGGACACACGGATGTGTCCTTGGCCGTGTGGATACTGGGACTTAATTTTTCAAAAATCGACAGAGACACGGCCTAAAATAGGCAACACAGCCTGGGCACATGGGCGTGTCCTAGGCCGTGTGAAACTTGAAGCTAAGTTTTTTTTAATTTTGAAACAAGTCAGAGAGTTACACGGGCAAGGCATACGACCGTGTGTGAGACACGGCCAAGCCACACGGGCGTGCGGGAGGTCACACGAGCGTGGGAGAAGCGAAATAGGTTGCACACGGCCATGCGACACGGCCGTGTGAAGACTGGACCTATGATTTTGAAATGCACACGGGCGGAACAAGGACCACACGGGCGTGGGACACGACCGTGTGGCCCAACACGGGCCTCTACACGACCGTGTCACCATTAAAAACCCTAATTCCATTTTTATTTTCACTATTTTGTCATCTTCCCCAAATCCCTCAACCATAGCCGCCGATCCTCTTGACCCAAGTTGACTCCCCGTCGACCTCTTTCGCTGTCGCAGCCTTGTACCTCTGAACCCCTCTCCTTTCTTCTCCTCTCCCCTCACCCCAACAGCAAACTCGACCTCCCCTTCTCCCGTTGCACAGCCCACACCCTACCCAAGATCACCCCTACCCAAGCCCCGCCCTTCCCTCGCCTCCCTACACCATGCATGGACCACCCTCACGTCACACAAACCCATTTTTTCCCTCGTCCGAACATCACCAGCCCCAGCCCCTTTCCCTTGCGCGCACACCCCCCACTCCCGCACGAACAGCCCCTCACCTTTCTCTTCTTCTCCTTCCTGTTTCCCACCCCCACACACGACCCACACCGTTCAGCCAACCATTTCCCCGTCGACCGCCGAGCCTCCGTACCTCCGGTCACCGTCCTTCGTTTAGTCAGTTTCCCCTTTTACCCTTTCCTTTTCTTTATTTAATTATTTAATTATTTCTTAATTATTATTAGTATATTATTTTATTTCTTTATTGTTTATTCTTCTTATTATTATTAGTTATTTAAATTTTGTTTTCTGACTATATTTGTTGCCTACTATTCTTTTACTCTTTCATTCACTTTTTACTATTCATGCTACTTGTAGTTTATTTGTATAGTAATTATTATGATGCATTCTTAGTCTATTATTTACTCTTTGTACTATTTTCTTCTATTATGATAGTTATTTTCTTAGTTTATTTTATTGAATTATATTGCTCATTTATTCTCTTAATATTATTATTGTTCTTAGTCTTAGGATTAGTTATTTGTTTATTTCTGTTTTTTTTTTTTACTCTTGCTTTTAGAATATCCTGATTCTTTATTGTTTAAGAGAAATTTGCTATTTAGGACTACTTAGATTTTACATTCTTGGCCTTTGGTGATGCTTGATTTATTTAATTATTGATGAATTCTTTTATTTTTTTCAGGCACACCATGACAAACACACGCGGTAAGACTAAAGCCATCGTCCCCACTTCGAAAAACAGAAGACCCATGGTGGGACCTCCTTCTCGAGCGCTTCCGCCGAGGCCCGCCACCCCTTTCTCTGATTTTTGGCGGGCCCCCAAGAGGATTTATATCAGCTCCTTCAAGTACGTCCACTTGGCCTAGGCCGCTGTATTGATTGGCCGCGTTGGAGCAGGTCCAACTAGCTGATGATGTTCGTGCCTTTATTGCCACAGCTCCGTGGGACAGATTCTTCTCCATCACCGAGCCCACCTACATGGAGCTTACCCTGAAGTTCTGCGCGACGTTTCTTGTACAGCAGGTCATGACGACTCATGACGAGCCAGGCACCATCACTTTTCTACTTGGTGGTTTGGTGCGCCACATGAGCGTCCCCGAGTTCGGTGCTGCTATGGGACTTTACACAGAGGAATTTATGAGCACCGAGAACTTCTTTCGACTTCATCGGCACATCCATCATGCGCCATCACGTTGTTGGACCAATCTTACAGTGAGCCAAACACTTTATGATGCGAGTCGCTCGAAGGTGACTTCTCTCTCTCCAGCTTTACGGTACCTTCATGCACTTTTAGCTCACACTTTAACAAGTAGGAGAGAGAGCACCGGATTCGTTAGCACTCATAATGCTTATTTTCTATGGAGCATGGTACACGGGCATATCTTTGATTTGGCATACTTCATCGCTCTAGCCTTCCGCCATCAGACTGACTGCCACAAGAAGGGCCCCATCTGTTTAGGCCTTTATATGACTCGCCTCGCTCAACACTTCGGTCTCCTAGACACACTGGAGCAGTCCTCCACACTCACACTTGTCGGCCAGATGTCCCCACAGGGAATCTCGAGCATGATACACATGAGGATGATCGAGCGGCGTCGTGGAGTGGATCCCCCTCAGTATCAATTGTTTCATTCTGACACTCAGAATGAACCCGAGGACTTCACTGATGAAGTTCCTCTCCATCACGAGGACCCACCACAGCATCCACCTTTGAGTCACCGCCCTATTCTTGTTGCTCCTACTTTAGAGGGCGTCTCAAAGCGGGTCACTCGCTTCGAGCAATACTACGCTCAGAGGTTCGACAGTCTTGACGCGACATTACAGAGGATCTATCAGCATTTCCACATCTCCTCTCCAGTGCCAACGACTCACGACACCGATGTGTTTGATGATGAGGACCATTGAGTCCATTTTTTTTCTTTTATTTTTATTTTTAGTTTTGTTTCTATTTTTATGTTTATTGTTATTTTCTTAGACTTCTTTTGCTTTTATATTTTGAACTTCTTATGGTTGTTTCTAATCGAGTATAATTCCTTAATCTTCTCCACTACTTATGTTTATTTTCTTACTAGCTTGCTCAGAATCATGCACTACATTTAAGATTTGTCTACAATTCTGCTTTTCACTATTCTGGGGATTTCAACCAATATTCAGGGCAGTTTCATTTCTCTCCCTCTCTTATGATATTCTGTTTCTACTGTGATTATTTTTGTTTGTACATTGAGGACAATGTACATCTTAAGTGTGGGGAGGTTATTTATATGATTATTAGAAAATCCCTGAATTATGTCTTGTGTTTAAGTAATTTTCTCATATTACTATCAGAATGAATTCTTATCGATTTGTGATTATCATTGATATGTTTTAGATTAAAGTCATAGATATTTGTGCATTGATTGTTTAAACTTTAAGACATGAGAGAACCAAGCATGATAAGTCTATTTTCATAATTAAAAATTTTAGGTTGTTTCCCTGAATTGAGGTATTACCTTGAAGTTTGAGATTTGCAAGATTGATATCAAAAACCATAATTTTTTGTGAGATTTTGAGCCTTTAGAGCATACACTTTTCTTGCTCATTTTATTATTGGTTATGAGTGTGTCAATATTGATTTGTTATTCTAGAATTTGCTTCGATTATGCATGTCGAGACCACACCTTTGATTTGATATACTGAGATGATAAAGGCATTTAGGTTTTAACCCACTTATCCCATAAAAAGCCTACCTTCATAATTAACCCTTAGTGAACCCCTTTAAGCCTAACACATCGTTTCTTGATTTACCCATTAATGATAACCCATAACTCATTTTTTGTTCATTGAGAATTTTTCCCGCTTTATTGACTCCATTTTTATCGAGATTTGATTTGGTTAATTGCCTGATTAAGCTTTTTGATTAAGTTGCTGAATTATTTCTTCTTATTTACATATAAAAAAATCATCAAAAATAAAAAAAATAAAAAAATACATATATAATTATTTAGTTCTTTGTTAATTGAGCTTGAACAGTTAAATTCATATTTTGACAAGAAGCTCGTGTTATTCTTGAATAATTTCGATTGATGTAATTTTTTGTAATTCAACATTTGTTATTTTTCTAATTTGTAATTTATCAATTCGATCTCGATTCTAACCCTCTTTTTCAGCCTTTCTCCACACCTTTAACCTAAGCCCCATTACAACCTCTTAAAGACCTTTTGATTTGTGTATCATCTCATTTTATAGTGGTGGAGATTTGATTTTCATACAAGCCTATGGTAATGACTTTTCATGTTTGACTATTGAGTGCTTATTTTTTAACCTTAAACACTTTGAGTGATTTGAGTGAATCTTTAGTGAGGATGTCAATTCTTATCGATTTTGAATTAAAGGTAATTACTAAGATAAGGGGAAATACCTATGTTTTCATGCTTTAAAATGTTCGACATGGATTGTTTGAATCTTTAATGCTCTTTTAGTTGAATTATCAATGTATGATTTTTTGTGAATTATGACAAAACATTATTGATAAGAATTATGAGTTGAGAAAGTTTAATTTTAATTGTGAATTGAGGATTTTGCTTGAGGACAAGCAAACGCTTAAGTGTGGGAATATTTGATAATCCATAAAAGTAACATGTTTTAATCCCATGCTTGGCATGTTTTTGGATGATTTATTATGTGAATTAGTGAATTTGATGCTCCTAATCCTTTAAATTTTTGTTTTTATACTTAGGTGAGCATAGGGAAGTGAAAGGAGCCAAAAACGGGCCAAAATCGGACAAAAAGAGCTATTTTCAGGAACCACACGGCTTGGGCATTTTTACACTGGCTGGCCACACGCCCATGTGCTAGCCCGTGTCGATTTCGAACCCTACTTCTCTTTTACGCGGAAAAACTCAATTTTTAGGGTTCCTAAGCATTCTAAAGTTTATAAATACATATTAGAAGATGACTAAAGGGAGCACGCAGAGTAGAATGAAGAAATTACTCGAAGAACGCTGTCGGAATCAACTCAGAAGCAGATCTACTTCAAGATTGAAGATCTCCATTCAAATTTCCTTCGAAGTTTTATTGGGTTTCTTATGTCTTGTTGTTATTCTAATTTTGAGATGTTTCCCTCCCAAATTATGAACTAAATACCCTAGATACCTAGGGAAGATGAAACCTACGATGGATCTTATTATTTGATTTTCTGAATTACATGATAAATATTTGATTCTTGTTCTCAGTTATGTATGCTTATTCCTTCTTTTAATATTTTTCAGGATATTGATTCATGTTGAATGTGCTTATTTAGTGGAGCAAAAGTCCCTGTTTAAGAGTAGATCTGACATAATTGAGTGGAGTTGCATGCAATCCTAGAAATAGGACGACATAAATCTACCGGATTAGAGTCAAATCTAATAGGAGAATCCATAGATCGAGTTAATGCGACAATAGGGGTTTTAATTAGAAAGATATTTCAATTAATCAACCTAGAGTCAGTTGTTCTTATTCTCGAAAGAGATATTAACATAATTTAGGAATTTCTACGGATCAAGGCATAAGTGAATAAATTGTTTAATTCAGATTCAGAATAATAAGTGAAGTCTAGGTGGATTCTTTCCTGGGTATTGTCTATCTCATTGGTTTTCTTCAAATATTTTCCCAATTCGCTCTCTGTCGTGTTCTTAGTAATTAGTTTAGTTAATTTTAGATTAAAAACATCCCCTTTAATTTATAGGCTAAATAATAGAAAAAAGGTAATTACTAGTACTTTTAGTCCTCGTGGATACGATATTCCCGACTTACCATAGCTATACTACTATTCCATAAGTGCGCTTGCCTTTGTCGTGATTTTAGTTAGTTTAGTGACTCATCAGGTACAATTATTCATTCAATATTGCAATAAATTAACTTTTTTAGGCATTGTAGGGAATTGTAAAAGAGGCAGATGTGGATTCGTTCAACCTTCCTTTATATCTACCTTACAAAGAAGAAGTGGTTGAGATTGTTGAGAAGGAAGGGTCGTTTGAGATTAAGCAGCTACAGCTTTTTGTAATGGACACTGATCCTCTAAGAAAAGATGAGAAGGTTCGTAACAAAGAATTTTATATGAAAATAGGGAGCAACATTGCAAATACTTTCAGAGCTGGTTTAGAACCTATTCTCTGTTGTCATTTTGGAGATGCTATACTTGACGAGTTGTTCCGGAAGTTTGCGTCACATGTAGCAGATGATCCAAATAGTTCAATGCATTAGATGGTTAGCCTCGTGGTTATATTGACAAAAAAATAGTTTTTAGTAAGGGTACTTAAAGATTATCAGAAGATCTGAATTACCTATAACGTGACTAGTCTTCTATGAATGTTATGAAATGTTGTTAACTATTCCAGGATGTCGTATAAAATGACTCACAAATATGAATTAATTCTAAGACATTTGAAGATTTATTAGCACCCAATATTTTGGTTTTGGTATGTTTTCCTTTGATGCAATCGACACAGACATCAAAGTCTATGAAGTCAAAGGACTCTAAAACGCCATCAGACACAAGGCGTTCAACTCTACCTTTTAAGATATGACCTAAGCGCTTATGCCATAATAATGTCGAATTTTCCTTATTTAATTTTCATTTAATATCATGTGATTCCACATGCAAGATTTCATTATAGGATGCAAGTGTTTCTAGCAAACAAAGGTTGTCATAAGCATTTAAATAATTAATTCCAACAACATTTGAATTTAAAGACAAACTAAACTAATTGTTTCCAAATGAATAATAATATCCAAATTTGTCCAACAAAGAAATATAAACTAAATTACATCTAAAAGACGGTACTATAAAATTGTCTTTTAAATCCAAATAAAAGCTAGTTCCTAATAACAACCTAAAATGCCCAATTGCTTCCACTTTCATCGATTTTCCATCGCTCACGAAGATGTGTCTTTCACCATCACTTGGCTTTCGGTAGCTCATACAACTCTGCATAGAAACACTTATGTAAGTAGTAGCACCAGAATCTATCCACCAAGTGTTTCTAGGTATTGAAGCTAAATTAACCTCAAAACAGACCAAAGTAAGAATTATACATTTCTTTGCATGCCAGACATGATACTTGACACATTCTTTCTTCACGTGTCTAAACTTGTTACAAAAGAAACAATCCTTTGTAACTTCTTGTTGTTTCTTTTTTGCTGGACCCTTAGCAGCTTCATTTCGATATTTTCTTTTCTTGCTCTTATCTTTAGAGGCACTAGCCAAATGAACACTTTCAGACTTATCATGCTTCAACCTTTCTTCCTCTTTCACACAATGAGAAATGAGCTAATTTAGAGTCCATTTATCCTATTGACAGTTGTAACTAATTTTGAATTGGTTAAACTGTGCAAGAAGCGATACCAAAACCATAATAACAAGCAATTCATTAGAAAAATTAATCTTAAGTGTCTTATATCTTGAAGCAACATGAAACATCTCCATAATTTACTCCCTCACATTTCCTTGACCTTTATACTTCATAGACATCAAAGAAGTCAAAAGAGATGTCATTTCAATCTTAACGTTTTTGGCAAAATGTTTCTCAATTTCGTCAAGGAAAGCCTTGGCTCCAGTAATCTCTTCAGATTTTGTGCCCCTAAAGGCTTCTGAAATGTTGTGCTTCATGATCATTAGACTCATGTGGTTTGAACGATCCCACTTTTCAAAATCCTTTTTAGCATCAGGAGTGTTTACCGCAGTGAAAGGTGCAGATTGTTCTTCCCTTACTGTAAGGTCTATGTCCATACAACCAGACACTGTAAGTAAGTGTCTTTTGCATTTTTTGAAATTGGTCCCATTAAGCATGAGTATAGAATTGATATTAGCAGATATTGTGGTAGTAGAAGATGAACTAGCTGAATATAGAACACAAATAAATAAAAAAATAAGCTTACATCAATACCATAAGTAAACAATAAATTCAAAATAATGGCTAATTACATCTCAAGATACCAAACACAACATTAATGTCAAGTCTTTGGATAATAATATTAACAGTAAGCGATACTCTTGTTGTAGCAATCAAATATTGACAATAAATTATGTCAAACAATAAATCAATCTTTGGACTAACATATTGCTCACACAGAGTATCTTATAATTGTCATACATTTATCACCACAGATGTCGCTGAAATTTTGCCAAATATCAACTTACTTTTGGGTCATTTAATAAACATATGAATCACAAATACATATAATCCTATTGATATTTTAAATAAACTAATCTACACAAAAGAGGCCAACAAAATATGAATTTATTTGTTTCAAAATATTTCTATTAATTTCATCTTTCAATAAAATTTAAAGATAACAATATATTTTAAATACATATAAACATATCGATATTTAAATTTAAAATTTTCATAACAAACAAAGGTCATAATTGAAATTTCTAATCACACTATAGTTTCCAAAATAACCCAAAATAATGTTGTCTAAATGACACAATTAGAAACGAAAAACCTTAAACTTTGACTCTTTTTTTTAAATACTAAAACAAGTGGCCATTAAATTTTTTACAATTAAAATTCAAAACCCAATATTATAAAACCAAACTTAAAACCAAAATCTTTTTTTTTTTGGTGAAAAGAAGACAACTTAAAGAGTCCTAAGAGACACTAAAAACTTTATCTTGCTGGAAAGCCGTGGCCACCGCTTCAGGCGGAACTTCAAATATTCGGAGAGAATTCTGCCAAGAAAGACCAATCTTCGCTAATTGATCAGCAGTTAAGTTGCGCTCCCTAGAAATATATTGGATATCCCACTGACCGCCAAAATTCATTAGTCTTTTAATTCTTCTGAGAAGAGTAGTGCCGGAATCCACCATTTCCTTCATGGACAAGGCCTTAACCACTTCAAGGTTATCAGTCTGAATTTTGACCCTCTTGAAACCTTTTTTTAATAAGATAAGCACTCCATTGAGAATACCCCAAAGTTCTGCTTCGAAGGGTGAACATCTACCCAGATAATGCGAGAATCCTAAAATCCAATTACCATCTCGATCACGAACGACGTCGCCTGCTAAGGCGTTTCCAGATACTCTAGCCACTGCTCCATCAGAATATAAATAAACCCAATCGTCAGAACAATGTTGGTAGGCCCCCGGGGAAAATGGGAAAAGTTTAGGACCAATTATTAATGTCTCAAAATGTTGTGCCCAACTGAGAGAGAATTTGACGAGCTCAAGGGATGTCCAGTCAATGATTTGAAAGATGAAGAGATTTCGGTTCTTCCAAATTCTCCAAGCTATTATCCCGAAAAGACACGACCAAGTAATTCTTTATCCTGCAATTTAATATGACAAGAAAGGTTAGTTGATAGCTATGAATGTAAAGGTTCGAAAAAAAACTTGGATTGCTTCTCTGGAGGGACTACAAGCGTCCAAGCTTCCTTGGAGGTCGGGCAGTCCCGAAGAACATGCACAATATCTTCAACATCGTTCCCACACCTTGGACACGCGCTGCTTTGCCCAATCCCTCTCCTGGTTCTTTCTGAATTAATAAAGAGCCTCTGATTGGCCATAAGCCAGAGAAAAAGGCGAGCTCTCTGAGGACCTTTATATTTCCAAATTGGTTTCCAAATGTCATCTTTAGGTCTCTAAGAATTCTCCTTTAATGACCAATAAGCACTTCGAATGGAAAAAAAACCTTCCCCAGAACGAGCCCAAATGATTCTATCCTCACCTCCAGCAGGGTGAGGTGGAGGGATACTTACTATACGCTTTATCATGTCATCCGATAACCAAATGCGCAGCATATCCACATTTCAAGAACCACCCTGCAGAACCCAATCTTTCAAAGTACTGTCTAAGTTGAGACTAGTATGAGCAGGTACATGATTAATCAGAGGTCCAACATCAGGTATCCAAGTGTCTTCCCAGCCTCTGATTGTGGAACCGTCCCCAACAAACCACATGAGATTATAATATAACAGCGGCCATACCTTAGAGAGAGACCTCCAAAGGTGAGAACAATGACTTTTATGAATAGAGACAGGAAGCTGGCTTTTCCACCCATATTTTTAGCGGAGAACTCTTACCCATAATGCGTCCTTCCGAGAGACAAGATTAAAGCAAATTTTCATAAGGAATGAGTTATTATGGTCGTGAAGATGTCTAAAGCCAAGTCCTCCGTGGGACCTCGCTAACAAATGGAATCCCAACTAACCAAGGCGGATTTTGGATTTTCAACAAAACCTCTCCAAATGAATTTTCGTGCTATCCTTTCTATCTCATCACACACCCCTTTTGGAATAGCTAAGGACTGCATGAAATAGCTAGGAATAGCGAGAAGAACCGATTGAGCGAGTGTAGCGTACCCTGCAAAGGAGAGTTTTCGAGCATCCCAATTTTGAAGCTTACACCTCACTTTTTCAATTACAAAGTCCAGAGTACTCGTGGTAACTCGATCATGTAGAAGAAGCACCCCCAGATAGCTTCCTAGATTGAGGACTTTCTGGAAACCAAAGAGCTGGCTAATCTGATCTCCTATACTGGAATCAACATTTTTAGAGAAGAACATGTTGCTCTTTCTTGCGCTGATCTTATGACCAGAAAAATCACAAAAGCGTCTAAGGATTTCTTTCAATAAAAGAGCTTGATCCATCTCCGCTTTGCTAAAAATAACAAGATCATCTGCAAAGAACAGATGGGATAAAGCCAGACCCGATCTAGATAGCCGAATAGGACGCCACATGCCAGCTGACATCTCTGATCTGATAAGGTGTCCTAACCATTCCATACACAGTACGAAGAGATATGGCGATAAAGGACAACCCTGTCTAATTCCTCTTACCAGTTTAAAGGATCTGGACGGGACTCCATTCCAAAGAATCTGCATAGTGGAGGAGGAGATCGCGTTCATAATGACCTTCCTGATTTTCTAAGGAATTCCAGCTGCGACAAGAGACACTTCTATGAAATCCCAACTGACCCTATCATATACTTTTTCCAAATCTAACTTAATGACCATCCACTGCCTTCTAGCCTTCTTGCTACGCATAGAATGGATTACCTCTTGTGCAATTATGACATTGTCTAAGATATTCCTCCCCGCAATGAATCCTGCTTGTTCTGGAGATATGAAATTCGAAAAAACCATTTTGAATCTGTTAGCAATCACTTTCATCACCAACTTATACATAACCGAACAGAGGCTAATTGGCCGAAATTGACTGAAATCTTTCGGACGGTCCTTCTTTGGAATAAGCACAATAAGGGTGTTATTAAGCTCCCCTTCAATTCTGTTGCCAGCAAAAATTCCTTGAACCCACTCACAAACTGCCCCTCCAACTAAATCCCACTGACTTTGGAAAAAGTGCGCATGAAACCCATCACTTCCCGGAGCTTTCAACGGAGCTATATCAAAAAGGGCCTTCTTTATCTCATCATTCAGCATAGGCTTAATGAGAAAGTCAATATCTTGCTTTTTGAGACAGGGAAAGATGTGTGAGGGAATATCAGCCATAGGCCTTGGATTGTCACCATATAAATTCTCAAAGAACTTGACGGCCTCATTACTAAGAATAGACTGATTTGAGCACCATTCTCTATTATTGATGCGTAAGGCCAAGATACGATTAAATTTCCTTCTTTGTAGCGTGCGACTATGGAAAAACTTAGTATTCCTGTCCCCAAATTGGAGCCAATCACACCTAGCCTTTTGCCTCCATAAAAGCTCCTCATGATTAAGCACACTCTCCAATTCATCCCGAACCTCCATCTCCAAAACAGGTAAGCTTCTGGAGGATGACTGATCCATGGCCTTTTGAATGGTCCCAAGAGATTTCAAGAGATTTCTTTTCCGAGTGCCTAAAAAACCATATAAGGACCTGTTCCAAACTTTAACGTGAGAAGTAAATTCAGATAACGAGTTAGCCATGTTACCTGAATAGCTCCATTTGTTTGAGACCAAATCCTTAAAGTTTGCGTGCTTCGTCCATCCTGCCAGGAAACGAAACGGTCTCCCTCTTGGAACGCTGAGCTCAGGATTAGTCTTAAGAAGAATAGGCCTGTGGTCCGATTTAATGCGAGGAAGATGGTAAACGAGAGTGTGTGGAAAGTCTGAAACCCAGGCATCATTAGCTAGAGCTCGATCCAAGCGCTCGGACGTATTTCCTCTTTGCCAGGTGAAAGACGGTCCTATAAAACCCAGATCCTGCAAATTACAAACATCAACAAAATTACCAAAAAAACTTACATCTTTTGCCTGTTGTGCAATCGTTTTTTTTGTCCTTGGGAGAGAGAATGGCATTAAAATCTCCCAAGATCAACCATGGCAAGGGGTTCTAAGGCAACACATTCATAAGATCAGCCCAAAGGGATTTCCTCTTAATTCTGTCAGGACTTCCATAAACAACAAACATAAAAAAACCATTATTAAGGTTATTGCCCTGAAAATGAAGGAGCATAAATTGAGGGTGGTTATGAATAATACTAATGGAGATATAATCCTTCCATCCAACCCATATTCCTCCTGAAAACCCAATAGACTCAATGCGATGGGACCGGTCAAAATCCAATTTATCAATAATATAATTAGCTTTTTTACCACTAATTCTTGGTTCCAGCAGACACACAATATCAGGTTTATACTCAAGATTATACTCGCGAAAAGCTCTGAGAAATTTGCTACTCACACATCCTTGACAGTTCCAAGACAAAATAGATAGATTAGAGTTTATAATCAATGACCAAAAAAATAATACCAAAACCATAAACCAATATACTAAACCATAAAAAGCAAATATACTACAAAGCAAATTAAATGCTTTTACCGATTTTCGGGCCAGAAGCGACTGAGTCTGCTTTTTTAATTGTGGCTACAGATTGAACCAGTCTAGCCATAGAATCACTCAAGGGAATTTTTGAAGGATTTTTAAGTTTAAAATTATTCCCTTTCCCGTGCGTGATTTTATAAATTTTCCTAATGGCCCGAATACCTCATTCCTTACCTCCCATTAATTTCCCTGCAGTCTGATTCTTGTTGCCATCCTCAGCCGGTCCTTTTCCTTTGAAAGAAACAACCGTGTGCCTGTTATTGTTTGAGCCACCAAGAGAGTCGACCACCTACATTCTAACCATATTCGGCGTTGGAGAACCTGACTTTGATGGCTTAGGAATTCCCTAATCAGCATCAATTTCTTGACTTACAAAAATAGGGTTAAAATGGGAAGAATTAATAATATTAGCAGGTAATAATGATGACTCCACGTCTAAATTGGTTGATAAATCAGAAACAGAGGAGTTCGAAAGGGGGCTTCCTGTTTTACTAATGGATAGGACTGCTTTAGAATTAATTTGGCCTATCACTTTACTGGCCTGGACTGCATTACTCCTTGGTGGACCGTCCAACTTCTTATTTCCTGGTGAGCCTGCTATTGGCCTAAGCTTAGCGCCATCATTCAATGGCCATCCTGCTGGGTCATTAATTAGGCCCGAATTTTGGCTTTTCAACGGTCCAATTCTTGAAGCATTTGCTCCCAGCTGTACTCTTTTATTCTGCTCAGTGCTAACCAGCTGTAATTGATTATGATCCCCTACATTAACTCCAGCTTTTAACACCACCTGAAAATCTGCGATATGCTCATCGCCTTCCTTGTTCCCCGCATTTCTCATATCTCATTTATTCCCCAAATTGGCTAAGGCATCAAATCTAGAACCAGAATTTTCTTTCCCCTTGTTATCCTTTTTGAAAAGATAATTACTTCGTAATTTATTTCGTGATTTTCGTTCGACTACCATCCAAGGCCCGTATGTTTCGCTTCCTCCTCAATGCGCCACTTCCATCGGAGTATCCTTCACCTGTTCATTTTCTGGTATGGATTCCGTTTGCAACGACGAACATATTTCTTTTGTATGACCATATTTTCCACAGGTGAAGCAGATGGTTGGCAGTGCTTCATACTCCACTCGTTGTTTCATGCCATTCACAAGCACTTGGCCAGTCAACGGCTTATCCATATTGATGTACACGGCCATTCTAGCGAATCGTCCTCTAATTCGGCTATCGGTATTGAGGTCTAACCAAACGACTCTCCCAATTATTCCCCCTATTTCCTCAAGAATTTTCTTCTTGTATAGGAACCCCGGAAGGCCTGGTAATCTTATCCAAGCCAAAACCATACTCGGGTAAGGTTGTGAGGGACTGAAATCTTTTGTCCAAGGTTGGACTGTCAAGTATTGGCCATAAATCATCCACGGTCCCTGTGACAAAACTTTAGTATAGTCTTCAGCCGAATGGAACTTGGCCAGATAGTATCCATTCTCGATATCCATTAGGTAGAAAGGCTTGGAAGGGTTCCAAAGACTGTTGATTCGGTTGGAAAGAGCCCCATACCCAATATTCCTTCCAAGTAGTTTGAGGACTACTGTTAATTCCATTTCTTTGAAAAGGATTTGCTGAATTCTCTCCGAAAAATCAATGGCAGGAATGCCATTAACGACAGATCTGTGAATGTCTCCTTCCAAAAATTCAAGTTCTTCATCGTTACTAGTTCTGGAAAGGCCTAACTTTTCCTCATCAGATATTCCAGACGTACTCCCCAGAAGTTTGCCCTTCCAGGAAATTTTTGGACTTGAACGAGATTCAGTCAGCATATCCGTATCTTCACCACTTGTTCCTTCTTTAAAGCGTACTTTCTTAGTGTCTCGGTCAGCCCCTGATCGAGATCCACCCCCAACATCATCTTCCAGAAGAAGAGTATTGACATCAGTTTCTAGAGAATTTTATTTCATTTTTTCTATACTGCTCTGAATGAATATAGGTTATCCTTTTTTGCATTAATTTAGGATCTGTGTTATTACTAATACTTTTCCTTTAAAACTTATTTATAAACTAAACATGAAAGAAAATTTTAATTACAAAGTAATTCTACTAAACACAAGTTCTTAACCCTAACAAATACGTGCCCTATCGTTCTAAAACCAAAATCTTTAACATGTATTGTTAAAGCACCTAAAAATTAAATATATATTCATATAAGAAATATAACAACTTCAATAAATGTCTATCAAACCAATTTGACAAAATTTCATAATTAAATCCATTAAAATTTATCAATTATCTTAACGTAATAACACACAAAACTTAAAACCATAACTTTTTATGGATTCAAAAAATCCAATTTATGCGTAATATAATCATGCATTATTCCATAAACCATCTATATTGCTTTTCTTTTCCTTTTTTTCTTCAATACCATAATTATATATTTTTAAAGGGAAGAAAAAAACAATATAAGTGCCTTCTTCAATTCTGAGAAAGATTCAAGATATATGTGCTTGAGATATCTTTAAAAAAATTTAATAACCGACTAAAACTAAACTGGAAGCATGCAATCAATTTAAAAATCATCACTTTACAAAACTAACAAAATATGAATCGGTAACTTTTCCCCGAGTTATGCGAAAAATTCAAATAACATTTATTTGCATCAATTCAAGCAAAACATGAATTCAATATCAATCCATGAAAATTGTTTAATGGACTAATAATTTGTGCAAACATTATCTCCCAAATTCACGCATAATAAAGAAACAAAGCATGCATAGATTTTATCTTTTAATTTGATACGCAAATACTAATTTGATTTATAAATCCCTAAAAGTTAAATTTATTAAAAATTAAAACCTAAAACTTTTATCATGAATCTCAAAGATTCAACATATATATAATCGAAATATCAAACCCATAAAATTTTATGAACCAATCATTCCAAAAAGAATAGAAAATTAATCAATTCCCAATGATTTGACATGACAAGGTTTTGATACCAATTGTCAGAACTGTAAAACTTTGATATAAAACTTAATAAACCAAGCTCTATCATGTTAGATCATCAAGAATAAACCAAAAACAAAACTAAATGCGGAAGCGTACCTAAATCCATTGTTGGAGATTGCCCAGAAAGTTTTGATCTTCCAAGAAAATAGTTTTTCTCTTTATATAATTCACTGTGATGAGGAAGGAAAAAAAATGAGATATCATTATTTCTTGGGGACCACTACCTCGTTTAAATAACTGATTATTAAATCAGTCTTGCCTATTTATAATTTGGCCCCTTATCAAATTATAAATACTACTTATCGTATCTACATATTATTTCTATGACACTTTAATACCTATAATATTTATAACATAATTAGTCACTTAATTTTGTATTACACTTTATAATAGCATTATATATTATACATTATACATACGTGCCCATAATTGAGGGTTTTATTTTAGCAGTACCGACATGTTTTGAAGTATTATTTTGAGTTTATTGATATTTTTAAATATTTATCGCATATATATTTATAATCTCACTTTTAGTTTCTTAATAAATTATTTTAATAAAAATAAATTATATATTATTTATACATACAAATATATCCCAATTACATACATATAAATATATTTCTATGTAAATATAAGTTTTTCAATTATTAATTAAGTTCAATAATTTAATTTAATAACTTTTAATTTTAAATTTAATAATAGAAAAATTAAAATGGTTAAAATAAAAAAATTAAAAATTAGTTTAAAATATCAAAATTTTGTACCAATCGATATGGGATAATACAAGCTAGTTTTCATTGAAACCAGCCTAAACATATTTAAATATTGACCCAAAAAGAACATAGACTACTCTAGACATTCCAATTACTTAATAGATTTGTGATTAGTCTAGAATCAGGTTAAATTGGATATTAATTCAATAGAATGCTCTTTTGGAGCTTATTTTCTAAATTTATAATTCTAAAACTTGAAATTAACTCAATTCAAATAGGGATGAGCAAAATTCGATTTGATTTGATTCGAAAAAATAAAATAAAAAATTTGAATTTTGACTTATTCAAGTCAACTCAAATAAGTAATTCGAGTTTCGAGTTCGAGCCGAATTGAATTTTACAATTCGAATAATTCTAATAATAGATTTGTGTAAATACTCTTTTGGTCCTTGTCAATTTTGAAAATGAGCAAATTGGTTAATCTCTAAAAATAATTACAAAAAATCTAAAATAATTTTCAAAAACTCAAAATATTTATAAAAAATTCAAAATTTATATTTTTAAAAAATTATAAATTTTTTTAAAAAAATATAAAGTTAAAATTTTAAAAATTTTCTAAAATAATATAATTTTGGACCTAAATAAGTTAAATAATAATTTAAGTATATCATAGTAGAGTTTATTAATATTTTATTATTATACTTTGAAAAAAATTTTAATATATATGATTTCAAATTTATGTAGTCTAACATAAAATTAGTCATACGGTAATAAAATATCAATTTGATAGGTTTAATGTTTTAATTTAACTTGAAAATTTTCAATTAATTCGATTCGATTTTTATTTTACTAATCTCGATTCGAAAAATTATTAAATTAAATTAAAATAATAAAATATAACTCCTCAAATCATTTAACATTAAATTTGTTCGATGCATCGAAGTGAGATAAAAAATTGCATTTATCTTATTTTATTTAATCTCATATTCCAGTATTGTGAATAGAAATACGACTTGGTGCAAGAGTTCCGAGTGTATCGAACATAAAGGGGAAAAGGAGTTCTCTTGGTGCTGAAGCGCGCTGTTTTGTGACCCATTGGCGCCTTGGCTGCGTTGCTCTGAGAAGCAAGCTCAAGCTCTCAAGAGAAGATTAGCTTCTCCATTTCGAAAACAGATACTTATGATTTTGATCCCGTATATTCCAAATTTACCCTTTCCCTTTCTCTAATTTTACCACCACCATGCCCATCTCTCTTTCATCTTCCCCCTCTTACTCTATTCTCAACCTCAAAACCAGACTCCACTCTCCGCTCTATCTCACGACAGTGAAACGACACCGTCTCTGGTCTCCAACTCCAACCAGAAATTACAATGCCGATTTCCAAGAAATTCTTCCCGGAAAATATTCCGGTCATTTGGGAGCCGTTCAGGCACGTGGCAGCTGGTGGAACCTTCCTGGTGTCCAAGCTTCGGAATCCTCTACGGCGAAGCCTGTTACCGTTTCGGTGGCTCTTAAGCGAATATGGGGTTTGATCGGAGACGATAATTGGATTGTTTTTCTCGCGCTCGGTGCTTTGTTCATCGCTGCTGTTCGTAAAATTCATAACTCAATTGAAAATTTTAGCATTTTAAAGTAAATTTCTTATTTCTCTATTTTAAAATAAAAAAGAGAGTTAAATTCCAGGTTTCGGAGATTTCGATGCCTAGGATATTGGCGGCGTCGGTATTTTCTGCTAACAGCGGTGAGTCCGCAGCGTTTTTTAGAAGCTCGCGGATGTTGATTTTACTGTTAATTATCTCAGGAATTTGCAGGTATTTTATAAAACTTGTAAATGTTATTTGCATTCGTTTATTTGAGTGAATTGTTTGAAATTTTATTTCTCACTTTTATGTGAATTGCAGTGGCTTGCGAAGTGGCTGCTTTGCCATGGCAAATACGATCTTGGTAAGAATTTTTTTTTTTTACATAAATTTAGTGCTACTTACGCTTTTGCTTTGCAAAATAAAGGGGGAAAATCTTTATTGTTATTTTTTTGGTATATTGAACTATTTTATTTCAATTGTTAGCTTCTTATCATTCATTTTAGTTATTTGCTAAAAAGTAGTAAACAAACACAACCTTATATTTTCATTTCCCTTTTTCTCTGACTGCAATACTTTAATTGCAGGTCAAGCGTCTTAGGCGAAGCTTATATGCATCTCTTGTTTTTCAGGTCCGTGATCTATTTGAGAATTGTTTGTAGTACTTGGGGTTGTGAATTATGATGATGATACAAGTCTTATATGTCACTCTTCATTTTTTTTTAGTACCTATGTCCAACACTCCCGTCTGACACATATCCAAACATGGGTATAGGTTCGACCATCTAAACACCCTTCAAATGCGTGGAAAACTAGAAAAAAAGTTCATCATATCTGTGTTGGACACATACCTGTATTGGTTTGTAGTAAACCACTATCTGCTGCTGGTGCTTTTGATGTAGGATATATCCTTTTTTGACATGGAAACAGTTGGTAGTTTGACAAGTAGGCTTGGATCAGATTGTCAGCGGCTCTCTCATGTTATTGGGAATGATATCCATCTGATAATCCGCAATGCTATTCAGGTTTTTGTTTTTTTTTCAATATTATGCTTGCTGTGAATTTTTGTTTCCCGGTAGAGTTTGATAACTTTATTCCTTTTGGATTTTTAGGGAACAGGTGCTTTGATAAATTTACTGACTTTATCTTGGCCACTTACATTACCAACATTGATTATATGCTCTGTTCTTGCTATAATATTTTCCATTTATGGCCGGTGAGAATTCTTTCTCTTTTCACCTTAATTAAGCTATCAAATTATCCTTCTTAGCTTATTTCAGGATCTCAGTTTATGGTAGATTGCTTTTCTTTATATGATTATATGGTGTACTTATTATGCATATGCTGAACTAGCATTGCTGATGATTTTGGTAGGTACCAAAAGAGAGCTGCAAAGTTAATGCAAGAGTTCAATGCATGTGCCAACAATGTAAAACATGACTTCAGATTGCTGCCAGAGTTATGCCAGTCAAATAACATTCTAATATAACCAGTATCTTAATGTAGGTTGCACAAGAAACACTTTCTTTGATGAGAACTGTCCGGGCTTATGGAACAGAAGGAGAAGAAGTTGAAAGGCAACATTCTATCTAGCATTACTCCACTAAGCATTCAAAAAATTTATGGGTGTACTTTTTCCTCTTTGATTGGCGCTTCTTTGTAAGGCATAGACGTTGACACCCAGGGCTTTCATGACAGAAAAAAAATGTTAATTTTTATTGTTGATCCCATTTGGTTTTAGGTACAAGCGGTGGCTGGATGAATTGGCTTTTGTAAGCATTCGAGAGAGTGCGGCTTATGGATTGTGGAGTACGAGTTTTCTCACCCTTTACCGTTTTACACAGGTTATTTACCGTACATCCTATCCCTTTGCCTCTGGTTGTATTAACCCCACTGCAAATGATGAAATGTAGGAAGATGCATCATAGTGATAAAAAAAAGGTTGCTAATTCTAATGAAGATTTATTATATGACTTACTGTTAATTCAAATATGATATATTGCAGGTTCTTGCGGTGCTTTTAGGAGGAATCTGCATCATGAATTCGCAACTATCACCTGAACAGCTTACTAAGTACATATTATACTGTGAGTGGTTGATTTATGCTACTTGGAGGGTCGTAGACAACTCATCATCACTATTGCAGTCCATTGGAGCATGTGAAAAGGTTTTCCATTTAATGGATCTCTTGCCTACTGATCAGTTCTTATCAAAAGGCGAGTAATTTGTCTCTTTTTAGGGTGATATCCCGTAATCCTAGTAATCTGTATCATGAATTCGCAACTATCACCTGAACAGCTTACTAAGTACATATTAACGGAGTTTTGTTTCACTTCATTCAGTTTAGCTTTCATCATATGACATGCTGTGAGAGATAGTCTTTGCACTCTTTCTTGCCTCTTATTAAATTGTTAAATAATTTGGAGAAGAACTTTGCATCATCTTATCTGTATCCAAAGCATTTAACCTGAAAGAAATTGTCTCTTATTATTGTTCATGAAAGATGCTAAAAACGAGAATCAAATCCTATAATCTTGAACTTGTAATTTGATCGGCTAATTTATTTTTATTCTGAACTTTGTTCTAAATCTGATGATCTCATTAGAACCAATTTTTCTTTCAAATAATTAATTTCCTTTGAATTGTCCACCCCATTGTTTTCAGGAGTGAAGCTGCAGAGACTAATGGGGAATATACAGTTTGTGAATGTATCTTTTCACTATCCTTCAAGGATCTCAGTATGTCTCATGTCCTTACAAAAGTATCATTATACCAAATCATAAATTTTTATTTTGCTTCCATGGTATGCTATAATTTCCATTATCTTAACAATCATCATTAAGATTTTAAAACTTCTTCATTAGGGATTCTATAGAGCCATCCACAATTGAGCAATCAGCCATTAATAAAAAACTATAAAAAATCTCCATAACTAAATTGATAAATTTGGTCTACCTTTTCAATATTCTTGCCCTGTCACCTCCTCTTCTTCCTGATTTTCTTGTTAGAGTGGATTATGACAAGAAACATTGTCTGGTCTCTATTTTCTGATATTCAAGCAGGTACCTATACTAGATCGTCTAAACCTTGCTATACAAGCCAATGAAGTGGTTGCAATTGTAAGAAATTCCATTGCATGGTTGTTACTATTCTTCCATTGGTGTTAAAAACGGGGATTTGAGGTTTGACTGGTCATTCTTATCTTGACAAGGTTGGTTTAAGTGGTAGTGGAAAAAGCACAATAGTGAATCTCCTGCTACGTCTCTATCAGCCAGTTAGTGGTCAGGTTAGCTTTGTCCTTCTCATATATTATGTTTCTCCATATCATCATACTGGTTCAATGACTGCTGTGTGTTGGCAGGTGATTATTCTTTTATGCTTTTTTTATTTAGTTACTGGTATTTGGAAGTTAGGGATTTCATGCTAAGTGTCTCTGATGGTCGAATTGCAGATATACATGGATGGTCTCCCACTTGATGAGTTGGACATCAGGTGGCTGAGAGAAAAGATTGGATTTGTTGGACAGGTCAGACTACATATTCTCTTTTCCTTGAAGCATGCTTGAATGTAGCTACACGGAATATTCTAAATCTGTAATTCAGTCAGGAACCCGATTTGTTTAATATGGATATCAAGTCCAACATTAAATACGGTTGCCCTAGAGAAGTTAAAGATGAAGATATAGAATGGGCTGCAAAGCAAGCCCATGCGCATGAATTTATTTCATCTCTTCCTCATGGTTATCAAACAATTGTTGATAATGATTTGCTCAGTGGTGGACAAAAGCAACGAATTGCTATTGCTAGGGCGATTCTCCGTGATCCTGCAATTCTTGTCCTGGATGAAGCCACCAGTGCACTAGATGCTGAAAGTGAGCACTATCTCAAAGTAAGCATATAAAATTCATTTTCCTAAAATGATAGTAAAATATGAAATTCGCCATGTTTTTAACGAGCACTAATCCATTACCTTCTATTATCTTTAGGGGGTTTTTCATGGACTCAGAAATGAGAGTAGATCAAAAAGAACTATCATTCTTATAGCACATAGGTCTGGTATTTTCATATTTGCAGCTTTAGTCATTTTGATTTCTAGTTTTAGATTTGATCATGTTTGGAACATTGGAATTAACTCTGCAGGTTGTCTACCATTAAGACCGCTGACAGAATTGTTGTAATGGACAAGGGTCGAATCATCGAGGCATAATATTTCTTGTCTATTCTCTTTTTCCAAATAATGATTGTATCTTTTGACTGAAATCAATTATAGCCAACTTATGCATTTGCTTGCTTTATTTGCGGTCAGATGGGTGACCACACTGAGCTTCTACAGAAGGGTGGGTTGTACTCTCAATTAATCGATGCCCAAGCCGAATCCATGGCTTGATTCTAAAACCCTCGGAGCAATTTCAGCTGTATTTCTCAGTTGCCGATTCAGGGTAGAAGTAAGTAATCAATTACATGTTTTATTCATCATTGTTTTGCAGCTACTGTCTCATATTGTAGGATAGACGTATGTTGTTGCACGAGTCTGTCTTTAAAGCTGTGGTCCTAATTTTGTATTTGAAATGCTGATTGGCAAATCAAGGCCCGCAAATATTTGCATTCGACACTTCTATTTGATTCGAATACGCATATAAAAACATAAAACTCTTATCTATTTATCTATAAAAACTTAAAAAAATTAAATGTGTGCATATCAGATTTGAAATCTGGATAACAGAGTTCATAAGTAATTTTTCTGGAGATATATATTGCATTTGCCCTCTTAAATAGACTACTTGTCATGTTAGAGTTAAAAGTGCATGCATTTGAACTGATTAAAAGCTAAATGCAAACGTCAAAAATCATGATTTTGTTTTCGTCATAACAAAAACCCAAATGGACACCAAAAAGCTCTACAAGAAAACAGATACAATCACGAAAATATGAGTGAATGTAATTAACTTCTATTAACAAAATATGTATATACCTTAATATTATATTTTATGATAAGATTATTTGGTTCTTTTTTAATAAATTCATCGAGTTTTTAGGTTATTTTACCAAAATGACCCCAAAAAATAAATAATTACAAAAATGACTTAAGTTAAAAAACAATCACCAAAATGATATGAAATGAACAGTAAAATGGGGTTGGGGGACTTAATGGCTGGCATCACCTTGATTTTTGACCCAATCATTGTCTGATGATTGGGTTGATTTTTGACCCAATCATTGTCTGATGATTGGGTTAGGCTTAAAAAAAAATATTTGGAGTTGGGGGACTTAATGGTCGACACCTAGGTATTATTTTTCCAAATAGTAGCACACTAGTATATATTTATATTAGCATTTGGAAAAAAAAATTGGTTGGGGGGATAAGTGCCTAAAAAAATTTTTGGGTTGGGGGAACTAGATGGTCAGCATCACCTTTTTCTTATTAAAAAAATAATTTTTTGGATGTTGGCACACTAATGGTTGGCATCCACTTTATCAGATAAAAAAAAATTGGGTTTAGGGAACTAGATGGCCGTTATCAGTTATTTGCGAATTGAAAATTTTTTTTTGGTGCTGGGACATTTATAGTTGGCACCCTCGTACTAGATTTGAAAAAAAATATTTTTTTCAGGTGTTAGGACACTAATGGCTAGCACCTTTTCAATATGTAAAGTTTTGTCTTTCATTTTAGCTTTTTGTTTGCTTTATCAGTTGAAAATCGATACTAAGAATATCAATTTTGTTTATTGAGGAGGAAGCAGAAATGGTTGAAGATGAGTTCTCAAATTCTGTTTATTTATGTTCATTTTGATGGTGGAATGATAAATACAGCTGGAGAAGATTGTGTCTTTCAAAGTCGGCAGAAAATCGAAAATGAGATTCAATAAGTGTGTTTTGCTGGCAGATTTGTAACAAAAGATCAGTGCAAAGATAGTTATTCGTTGCGGGAAGCAAATGTTGGGACTGTTTTATAAATTTTCAATTCCAACAAATCCGTTCAAGTTCTCAGAAATAGAGCTTGAAGATAATGATTTAGAGACAATGATAGCAATTTATTATCCACCTAAGATGGATAATCCCAGTATTGTTGAGTTGTTTGCGGAGATAGTTGAACCAGAACCTATTCAAGTTATTATTTCAGTAAGTCAATGTTCTGGAATTAATTTTGATCTTAATGTCTGTTGGGAATGTCAGTTGGGTTGTGGAGGGTCACTGCAAACTCTCGAAAATCTAAACTACAGTGGATGTTTGTATAATGTCCCAATCCTGTGTCATCGTCTAGAGATTTATCCAGAGGTGTTGGCCACCATAAAAGATGGTTATAAAGGGTCCGGTAATGAAGGGTCCGATAGTGAAGATTTGAGTGACCTCGATTTGGATGACATCCCTTAAGACAGACGATGAAGGCCTGGTGGAGGGTGAAGATGTACATCCCCATTCGGCCGGGAACACGGGATCTGATATAGTTATCTGTAAGAATTCAGGGGCCTTCATGACTGATGTAGATCTTGATGTGGCGCTTGCGCGCGAGTTTTTCGAATATCCATATATAGTGTCGGCTCACCTACTGGATGAAGAATCGAAAGCTAGAGAGTTGTTCGTAGCACAACAATTCGATAACAAGAAAGACTGCTTACATGTAATAAAACAGTACAGTTTGAAGCTGTTTGTCGACTATATAGTCAAGAAGTGAACGCAGTCTTTATATATTAGAGAATGCTGGATTAATCTTTAAGTGACTGTAAATGGCGTGTTCGAGCTACATTAATACAATGGACACAAATGTGGACAATCAGGAAAATAGAAGGTTTTTACACATGCATGGTCGCTTGTATGTCGCAAGACCGTCGAAAGTTGGATGCAAAAACTATATGCAATTGCATTATCTCGTTGATGAAAGACTCGCCCACCATTCCTGTATCTACACTTATTGCGGGCATTCAAGCTCGATTCAAGTACAAGGTTTCCTACAAGAAGGCATGGTGGGTGAAGCAAACCGCTATGCAATAATTGTATGGTGACTTTGATGCGTCGTACAACAAACTTCAAGGGTGGGTAGCCGCGATGCGGGAGCATGTGTCAGGACGGTGGCTGATTTACAAGCACTGTCATATAAAGGCTCGGACGGCAAGATAGAACCGAGGAAACGAGCTTTCCACTGATTGTTTTGGACGTTTGAGCAGTGTGTCAGAGGCTTCCCTCATTGCAAACCGATGGTGCAAGTGGACGGAACCTAACTCTACGACAAATACACGTAAATACTCTTGATTACGGTTGCACAAGACGACAACCAGAATGTACTTCCTATTTCTTTTGCCATTGTGGATAGAGAACTTCGAGTCTTGGGAATTTTTCTTGTCAAATTTGCGAAGGCACATTCTCAAGCAAGACAACATTTGCCTAATCTCGAACAAATTGAAGGGACTACTTGCTGCGGTAAGGCGTTCGGAGGTTCCGTGGCGGTTTGTTTATTGCATTCGACACACCGCGTTAAACTTTCATAGAGAGTATAAGAATAAAGAATAGTGCAAAGAAATCATGAGAATGGGTAAAAAAAATACTGTTCCAAAATTGATCTAATCATATTTTATTTTTTGAATCTGTTTGTATTTTTTTCATATTTTATTTTTCGAAATTGCATACATGGGGTACGAGTTAGTATCGCAAAGATTCAGACAAAGGTTTGTGAGGCTTGAAACTCATATGTCATCATTACTCGAAAATCGTCGTCTTCGTCAGTGGTTGGGTAGTTTGGAGAATTGGTAGTGGAGTCAAAGTTACAATGATAAGTTTCGGTATGGTCAGATGACAGCTAACCTTGTAGAGATTAACTCGGTCTTAAGGCGTACACGTCATTTGCTAATTTCTGTTGTTTTCTCAGCAACATTCTATATACTAGCCATATTAATGCCAAGGATGGAGTTGAGACAAGTAAAGCAGATAGAGGATGGGCATGTGTATGTTGAGGGCGTCTGAAAGGAAATGAAAGTCAACTCGAATAGGGCGCGGAGGATGAACGTAGAATTGTATTTGCACGACTTGGAAACTTTTCGGGTTCAAGAGCACATCGGCTATCGCCCGGGTTTTTCGCCCAGGTCATACGCAGTTGATCTGCGAAATAGGCGTTGCGAGTGTGGGTTGTTCTAGACTCTTCGATAGTCATGTGTGCATGTTTATGCAGCTTGTGTGTGTGTAAATTTAGACATCGAAAAATTCATAAACGAGGTTTATACGCTGCAACACACATTGCGTATCTAGGGCAATGAATTTCCAGTAATGTTGGATGTTTCCAATTGGGAAGTTCCACCGCTTGCTTTTGAGATGATGCTGAATCGTAGTTTCCGTAGACAACCTAAAGGTCGACCACAATCGACGAGGATTCGAAATGACATGGATGTCAAGGAGACGAGCGAACCTAGATAGTGCACGGTATGCTAAACACCCATCCACAATCGATCCACTTTCCCACATCGTGTTTATGTTCCCGATCGATCTTCTTATAATGCCGAATTGGAAGATGACGAGTGGTTTCTTAATTTTCCATGATTCAATTAATGTATAAATTGAAGTATAGATAATTTCCCATGATTTCTTAATTTTAATTACAAAATCAATTTAAAGATTAAATAAAAATAATAATTTAATACATTTCAATTGAATAGTTTAAAACCAATTAATAAATCAATTAAAGTATAGATAATTTCAATTAAAAAATAGATTAATAATTAAAGTTTAAATTAAAAAATAATTGAATTTCTTAATTTTAATTACAAAACCAATTTAAAGATTAAATAAAAAATAAGTGAATACATTTCAATTGAATAGATTAAAACCAATTAATAAACCAACTAATAGACTTAATAATTAATTGAAATAAAAAAAAAAAGGGGAAAGGAATGATCGGTGTCAGGCCTTTAGTGTGCTAGGCCCAGGCAGCCTGCTATGTCAGGTCGTGCCTTTAATGGTTTGTGTCAACCCTGTCAGCGGGGCTTCGTTCCATTGGTGGTTGACTTTAGGCCTACACTGACGTGACCCAATGGGCATGGGTCACGGTGCTCTCAGGTATTTTTTTTTTCTTCCTAATTTTTTCCCTTACCTCCAACGGTCCCCCAATATAAAACCCACATTTGAACTCCAACCATCCCACCATCGCAAGTTCCACCACCAACCACCATAAGTTCCAACGTCGACCACTGCCAAACGCCGTCGATCATGGTCGGTCACCTAATTTTTTTCCAGTCCTTAAAATATGCAAGTAACTAAAAATATTTTTACAAGATTAAATATTTTCCAATAATTTCTTAATTTTTTATATCGTTCGTGATAAATTCTTCTATTTTTACGTAGATATCGGAATGGATGATAATTCTCTTAATTCTCTTCTAAAGCATGACAACCATATTGCTAAGTGTATTAACAATATGATAAAATATTCACTAATTGACTTTTAAACAAAATTTATTATAATTTGTTTTTTTAAAGATAAATAAAACGTATCATTTTTACTATTTCCGCAATAACGATACCGAGTTGTGAGACCTCGACTCTATGATCCGTGATATTTTTTGAATCAGAGGTTTTGCCGTATTTGGAACTCGCGGGGTTTGGGGAAGCCGCGTACATTCGGATTGCTGACCTACGGGCCGATTTAATATCAGCCTTGGTTGAACGATTGAGTTTGGAGACACACACATTCCACTTCCCATGTGGGGAAGCAACAATCACATTGCAAGACGTAGTTTAGCTGCGGTTGTCTATTAATTGGGAAGCAGTGACCGGACCGAGAAAAGTGCTTGATCCGTGGAGGATTTGCCAACGATTATTAGGAAGAATGCCTCCCGATGATGAGGAAGGAAAATTAACCGAGTTGAAATTCACGTGGTTAAGAAATAACTTCGAGCATCTATCGAGTAGTCCAACGCAGATGGACATTATCTACGCTGCTAGAACGTTTATTCTATAACTCATAGGTGGAGTTTTGATGCCGGACGTGAATCGGAATAAAGTCCACATCATGTACCTCTCCTTACTGGAAGACCTAGCCCAAGCTCATAAGTATAGTTAAGGCTCTGTAGTGCTGGCGTGCTTATACCGCGAGCTTTGTCGAGCGACAAAGCCATCCACGAAGACCATGGGCGGTTGTTGCCTTTTACTGTAGTTGTGGGCTTTATATTGGATGTCATTTTTGGCATCAGTGAGCCACCAACCGCTGTCCTGGCCATTTGTAAATAGGTGATTTATCCTTTGACTATATCTTTTGTTTCCAAATTATATAGTATAATTCTTTTTGAATGATGAAAATAATAATCGAAAATATGAACTTGTATTTCAGATAGGCGATGTTATCGAAAATTGGATGATCATACACTGTCCCGGTATATTGCTAGATGATAGAGACTCACTCTGGGGATAAGGTAAAATAATTGAATAGACTTTTTTCTCCAAACACGATATTTGCAAAAAAAAAACAAAAACAAAATTAAACTTAGCTAAAAATGTTTGCTTTATACTGTGCAGTTTTTATGGGTGACGTATTCGGACCAGGAAATTACGCTACTCATATCATCATGGGTTTACGAGCAGCAAGTTCTATTCGTGACAAAAGTGCCATTAATTAATTTTTATATGGTTGAGTAGCATGTCGCGGATCAAGTCTTGAGACAGTTCGGTTGTATGTAACCTATCTCGGACCCTCTACAGGACTTCAAAGAAATACACGGAATTGATAAAATGGGTAGGGACCAAATAAATAGGGCAAACCAACATGCTCCATACATCATTCTGTGAAACGCCTAACATGAGACGTGACCCCTCTTGTTTTTCTTAGAGACAAGGTTCATTCCTTCGCACGAGTACACAACTTGGTATGTCCAAAACGAATTGCATTACATATTCTAGGGTCGATACATGGTGATCCTGGAACACGCGCAACCGAAAATTTCTCGATGGAATATGACTAGAACACGACTGCGTCGTAACGAGTTCCACCATTCGGGAACACGGAATCTGTCTCCACCCTCGATCCCGAGCCCCAATATGAAGCATTTGAATTGTCATCGCATACCCCTATCTGAATGCTCTTTCGTTCGAGGGCATATTTGGCAATGACCCTGAGCCTCAACATTCAGCACACTTCAGGTCATCCTCATACCACCTGGAGCTCCATCGGCAAGCACCTACACCTAACATTGAGGATATTTTTGGCTCTGCACCTTCAATCTCGCAATACCCCTTCACCCCCGATGATGGGGTATACGATTATATTACTTTCTTAGTACAACGGAAGGGACACCGGAGGCCAACCCGAACAACTATCAAGCGCCTCCTCAAGGTGCATGCCCTCGCAAATGGAGGCAGCCCAATCATTATACACCAACCCCGGGGATGTCGTCGGGATCTAGACAATTTTGATTTTTTTTGTAAATATTTACTTTGTAATTTTTCTTCCAATACGAAATTTTTTGAATTTTTAACATAATTATTTGTGGGCGTTGATGAGTACAAAATATTAAGTAAAAAAATATAAATTAAACAAATAATAAAACACAACAAAAAATTATATATATAAGAAAATACGAGCATTCTACAAAATTAATATACGAAAATATATAATTCGACCAACAAATAGAACCTACTAAATTTTATTTACAGATAAAAAAATAATACGAACATTTTAGAAAATTGATATAAGAAAATATAAAATTCGACCGACAAATAATACAGACTAAAATATTGTTACAGATCCAAAAATGATACAAATATTTTACAAAATTGATTTACGAAAATATAAAATTCAACCAACAAATAATATAGACTAAAATTGATTTATGGATGCAAAATAATATGAACATTTTGAATAATAGTTTCTCCACAGTTAGTCGTCTTCTGCTTGAATTAGGTCTACGTTGCATTTAGTAATTTCGACCATGTTCACCCGTCGTATTTTTTAATCGTCACCGGTCTGCAAAGTTAGCCATCTATGGCGAAAGAAGTCATCCAACCCTTAACAACATAACATTTGCAGTTCACGTGACAGTATATAATTCAACTTCGTTAAAACATGATAGTATATAATTTAATCCCGAAGTTCGATTGTACACTCTAAAACACTCTTATCTGCAATTCACTACATCACACTGATTTAATAATATACTCCCAAATATGATATTCCCATTTGATGGTACACACCCAGACACTCCTATTTGATGATAATCTCAACAATTTTTTTCTCATCCAATTACAATACCACAACCAAATAACTTCCATATATATAGGTTAAGGAGGTGTCGGCCATCAGTGCCCCAACACCCAAAAGTTTTTTTATCTGATAAAGTGACTGCCGACTATTAGTGTGTCAGCACAAAAATATATTTTTTTAATAAGAAAAAGGTGATACCGGCCATCTAGTTCCCCCAACCTAAATTTTTTTATCTGATAAAGTGGGTGTCGACCATTAGTGTGCCGACACCCAAAAAAGATTAATTTTTTAATATTATAAAGTGGTGCCGACCACTTGTCCCCCCAACTAATTTTTTTTCCAAATACTGGTATAAATGTATACCAGTATGCTATTGTCTGGAAAAAAAATATTCAGGTGCCGGTCATTAAGTCCCCCAATCCCAAAAATTGATTTTTTTAAGCCTGACACAATCATCAGGCAATGATTGGGTCAAAAATCAGGTGGTGCTGGCTATTAAGTCCCCCAACCTCATTTTACTGTTCATTTCTAGTCATTTGAGTGATTGTTTTTTAACCTGGGTCATTTTTATAATTTTTTTTTTTTAGTATTTTGGTAAAATAACTGAGTTTTTATATTGTTTGATACGTCTAAAATTGTTTCAACATTGCCAAACAGCTGAACTTATTATATTCTTTAGAAGTCTAATGGAAACTTTTGAGTTGAATTGCTTAAAACATATGCACATTTGTTACCCTTCCTATTTTTTAATTACTTTTATTATTTATTAAACATTTAATAGTTTTAAACTAAATTATAAATATTTTTAAAAAAATTATGAAATATGGATTAATCTTTTCTCCAAAAAAAAAAATTACATATCCAAATTCTTTAAAGCAACATTACAAAATTTCTCACCTCTACATCATCTTTGTCCATCCAAATTTAATTTTCTGCAGCAAGTTATAAAAGTATCGTGTTAGAATTAAGTGACCCGAATCCTTATTTAAATAAAATACAATGATAAAATAAAATAAAAGAAGAATCCATATAGAACTACACTTCTTTTATTTTATTTTAAATAAGGTTTTTTAAACCTTATTAAACTCCATCTATTGGATATTGATTAGAATAAGGAGTTTCAATCTTACTACACTCCTATTAGAATATGACTTTACAAGCCTATGAATAGACATAGTCTATTCCTCTTGTAAATTTATTCGAATTCGACATAGTGAATTTTCTTCTCCTCTGCCCGTGGTTTTTTTCCCGAAAGGGTTTCCACGTAAAATCTGTGTGTTCTTTATTTTTGTTTCTCTTTTTTTGCGATATATTTGTCATACCGACGTTATTTTTTTTTACAAATTGGTATCAGAGCTTCCGGGTTTTTCATCTCGATCACGGTAATGGCGTCTTTAAAGTATGAAATTCCGCTGTTGGATCGCAACACCAGATTTGCGTTGTGGCAAATAAAGGTGCAGGCAATTCTTGCACAGATGGATTTAGAGGAAGTCCTGCTAGGGGTAGATAAGATGCCTTCGACATTGACGGAGGAAGAGAAAAATGCAAGGATCGAAGGCGTTAACACGATTACATTTGCATTTGTCTAACGAAATTTTGCAAGATGTGATGAAGGAGAAGACCGCCATGCATTATGGAAGAGGCTAGAACAAATATGTATGTCGAAAACTCTAACCACGACAAGTTGCATATGAAACAACATCTTTATGCTCATCGTTTGGAGGAATGTGCGTGCAGGCACGAACACTTATGTTGTTTAAAGAAATTCTCTCAAACTTGGAGGCCATGGAGGTTCAGTATGATAAGGAAGATCTACGGTTGATTCTACTTTGTTCGTTGCCCCTTCATATTCAACCTTCAGAGGCAAGATTTTATATAGCCGTGAGTCTCTCACAGTTGATGAGGTTTATGATTCTTTGACCTCGTATGATAAGATGAAGCATCTTGTGGTTAAACTCGACTCTCAGGGAGAGGGTCTCATTGTTCGTGTGAGACAAGATCGGAATGCTGATGATGATCGTGGAAGGACACAGGAACGGAATCCTCGCGGTAAATTTAAGGGTAGATCGAAGTCTTCAAACAGAGGTAAAACTTGTAACTTCTGCAAGAAGAAAGGGCACATTAAATCTGAGTGCTATAAACTACAGAACAAGATTAAAAGGGAGGCTGCAAATCAAAAGGGAAAACAACCAGAAAATTTCGGTGAAGCTGATGTTGTAGAAGACTACAGCTATTGTGAACTTCTAGTCGCTTCTGTCAACAATTCTAAAGTGAGCGAGGAGTGGATACTTGATTCAGTGCACCTTCCACATGAGTCCCAATCGGGATTGGTTTACAAATTACGAAAACATTAATCGAAGGTGTTGTTTTGATGGAAAATAATGCTTCGTGTAAAATCACAGTGTTGGAACAATTAAAGTTAAGATGTTTGATGGAGTTGTCGAAACACTTAGTGACGTCTGGCATGTTCCGAATTGAAGAGAAATTTAATTTCGTTGAGTACTCTTGATTCAAGAGGGTACAAATACACAAATTGAAAGTGGGATTTTGAAGATTTCCAAAGGTTCCTCGTTGTGATGAAAGGCGGAGAAAAGATTGCCAAGTTATATGTTTTGCAAGGTTCTCTCATTATTGGTGATGCAAATTGCCGCTTCCTCTTCCTTGTCGATGATGATATTACTAAACTTTGGCATATGCGCCTAGGGCATATGAGTGAGAATGGCATGGCGAATTGAGCAAAAGAGGACTTCTTGATGGGCAAGGAATTTGCAAACCGGAAGTTCTGTGAGCACTACGTTTTTGGGAAGTAAAAGAGAGTTCGATTCACGAGAGGAATCCATAACACGAAGGAAACGTTAGAGTATATTCATTCTGATCTGTGGGGGCCATCAAGAGTGCCTTCAAGAGGTGGAGCTAATTATATGCTAACTTTTATTGATGATTTTTCCAGAAAAGTTTGGGCATTCTTCTTGAAGCAGAAAAGCGATGTGTTTTTCGTATTTAAGTCTTTGAAAACTATGATTGAAAAACAGACGGGAAAACAAATAGAAAACCTCCGCACAGACAATGGCTTAGAGTTTTGTTCTGATGAGTTTAATAACTGTGCAAGTCAGAAGGGATCGTGAGACACTTGACAGTTCGTCATACTCCACAACAAACGGCGTTGCAGAACGAATGAACAGAACGATCATGGAGAAAGTTCGATGTATGTTGTCAAATGCCAACTTACCAAAGTCGTTTTGGGCCGAAGCAGCCTCTACTGCATATTTTTTGATCAACCGATCTCCATCTATTGCCATTGAGAAAAAGAATCCACAAGAGGTATGGTCTGGTAATCCTGCTAATTATTCTGATTTAAAGATCTTTGCGTGTCCTGCGTATGCTCATGTTGATAATGGAAAATTGGAACCGAGATCCATTAAATGTGTTTTTCTTGGTTATAAAGCTGGTGTAAATGGGTATAAGTTATGGTGTCCTGAAAATAGAAAAGTTGTGATTAGCAGAGATGTTGTTTTTGATGAAACTGCTATGCTACCTAACTTATCTCTTAAAGACTCTTCCAAAAAAGAAAATCAAAAGCAGGTGGAGCATTAGATTAATACAGATTCGACTCCTCAAGCCAGTACAAAAATTGAGAATAGAGTTGCTTCTTCACCACAATACTCTATCGCTAAAAACAGAACTAGAAGAGAAATTAAACCTCCAAAGAAGTATGCCGAGGCTGATCTAGTTGCTTATACTTTAAATGTGGCCGAAGATATAGATGCAAACTAAGAGCTGTCTAATTATTCCGAGGCGGTTAGCTGTGAAGACTCAGAAAAGTGGATGTTTGCTATGCAAGAGGAGATGGAATCACTCCATAAAAACAGAACATGGGATCTTGTGAAACTTCCTAAAGGTAAAAAGGTTGTTCGCTGTAAATGGGTGTTTAAAAAGAAAGAAGGGACTACAGGAGTTGAAGAACCCATATATAAAGCAAGGCTTGTTGCAAAAGGTTACAGTCAAATTCCATGAGTGGACTTCACAGATGTGTTCTCCCCAGTTGTGAAGCATAGCTCAATTCGAGCTTTGCTTGGTATTGTGGCCATGCATGATTTGGAGCTTGAGCAGTTAGATGTAAAAACTACATTTCTGCATGGAGAACTTGAGAAAGATATTTACATGCAAGAACTAGAGGGTTTTACAGTCTCAGAAAAAGAGGACTATGTTTGCTTGCTGAAAAAGTCCCTTTACGGTTTGAAACAGTCACCAAGACAGTGATACAAGAGGTTTGATTCTTTTATGACTTCTCATGATTTTAAAAGAAGTAGTTTTGACAGCTGTGTTTACTTTAAGAAAAACAGTGATGGTTCTTTTGTGTATCTACTTCTTTATGTTAATGACATGTTGATAGCAGCAAAATATAAAGGAGAGATAAGAAAGGTCAAAGCCCAACTAAGTGAAGAATTTGAGATGAAAGATTTGGGACCAAAGAAAGAAGATACTTGGTATGGAGATTCTTAGAGATAGAAAAGCAAGTAAATTGTACCTAAGTCGGAAGGGGTATATTGAGAAAGTTCTTTGCAGTTCAATATGCAGAGTGCTAAGCTTTGTTAGTAATGTGACCCATTTCAGACTTTCATCGGCTTTGTCTCCACAATCAAATGATGAGATTGAGTACATGTCACATGTTCCATACTCTAATGCAAATGGGGATCTCTCATGTATGCTATGGTTTGTTCACGTCCGTATTTATCATATGCGATCGAGTCACTTAGCGAGATACATGGCGAATCCCGTAAAGAACATTGGAAAGCAGATTCAATGGATTTTAAGATACTTACGAGGTACTACCGATGTTTGCTTACGATTTGGAAGAACTAGAGATGGAGTCATTGGGTATGTTGATGCTGATTTTGCTTGGAGACCTTGATAGAAGAAGATCTCTCATTTGGTTATGTCTTTACAATCGGAGGTTGTGCAATCATTTGAAAGCTACTTTGCAAACTACGATCGCTTTGTCTACCACTTTGAAGTCGAGTACATGGCGATTACGAGGCTTGTAAAGAAGCTATTTGGTTGAAGGGACTCTTTAGTGAGCTCAATGAAGACCTTCAAATCAAAGACGCGATTTTTGCGACGATCAGTGCTATCTTCCTTACAAAAGATCAAATGTTTCATGAGAGAACAAAACACATTGATGTTCGGTATCATTTTGTTCGTGATATTATTGCTCGTGGTGATATTATTGTGAGCAAAATTAGTACTCATGAAAATCCTGCAGATATGATGACTAAGTCACTTCCTATAACTAAGTTTGAGCATTGCTTAGACTTGGTTGGTGTTCATTGTTGAAGTTAAACCCTTAAGGGTTTTTATGGAAGAGGTGGAGAACTTGTTCGTTGAGAGTTCATGATGAAGAACTTGTTTATTTAGAATTCGTGTCAAGGTGGAGATTGTTAGAATTAAGTGACCCGAATCCTTATTTAAATAAAATACAATGGTAAAATAAAATAAAAGAAGAATCCCTATAGAACTAAACTTCTTTTATTTTATTTTAAATAAAAATTTTTAAACCTTATTAAACTCCATCTATTGGATATTGATTAGAATAAGGAGTTTCAATCTTACTACACTCCTATTAGAATATGGCTTTACAAGCCTATAAATAGACATAGTCTATTCCTCTTGTAAATTGATTCGAATTCGACATAGTAAATTTTCTTCTCCTCTGCCCGTGGTTTTTTTCCTGAAAGGGTTTCACGTAAAATCTGTGTGTTCTTTATTTTTGTTTCTCTTTTCTTTGCGATATATTTGTCATTACCGACGTTATTTTTTTCACATATCGAAAGGCATATTAATAACATAAAATTTTTTAAACTAAACCAAAATATTATTTGTTCACTAAAGGAGTAATCTTAAAAGAAATTACACGATATAAATTAAAATTAATAAAAAGTAAGACATGCTAAAGATGTAATCATAAAACAAAGATGAAAAATAAGTAACCATGTCAAATTTTAGAAGTCTGCACATTTTATAAACCACTGAAATAATTTTAAAACAAATGGCTATTTATGGTCCGTTTGTTTGCATGTAAAATGTTTTTTTGTAAAACATTTTTATTGTTTTAAGGTGTTTGTTTGGTGGAAAATAAATTACAAAAGGAAATCATTCTCCATAAAAAGGGTAAAACCAATGCTTTTTTAAGGAAAATGTCATTTTCCAGAAATCACTTTTCGGAAGCCATTTTCAATGAAACAAACGGAGCCTTATATTTAAAAACAAACACAGAGATACTTATGACTGCAATAAATGTTTACACTTAATAACAAATTTAAGGTAAAAATGTTTAAATAGGAGTAAAATTGAATAAAATTGTCTCTTATACAAAACAAATCATGGAAAAATTCAGTTTTGAGAGCAAGTTTGGCATTAACTTTGTTTATATTCCTAAAGATTACAAATTGGGTAAAAATAGAAAATTAGCGTAATTGCTTACTCTTGTCCTCACCAAGTTAGTTCTCGAAAAATAATTCAATAGAACATTGTAAGATCACCATATTAACAGTAACTTAGTTTTAAAATTAGTATCTTTTCATCAAAATTAAAATATTAGTATTCACTGAAATGAACATTCTTTAGCAATGAACTACGTATTTCTATGGTAGTCAATCGTTTTGTGTAATTAGCTACTTCAATTACTTGCTTATCAATAATTGGTTCTATAATTATTTATGAACTCCTAGAATCTTGGCTTGCCGAAAACTCCCAACATAGATTAATCATGTAATCATGTAATAAACTAAATGAAATAATCGTACTAAGTTGAAAATATATAAATTCCTCCAACTTGGAAGAAGCCACACCCAACTTTCACTAAAGATCAGAGGTGTAGTCGAGGGGCAATAAGGTCCTCCAATAAGTAAAACATTAATTTTAAGCATTTTAAGCCTTTGGTTAAACGGATAAATTTAAATTTTGGGCCTCTAAAAATAAAAATAATTTAGCTTTGCCCTCCCAAAAAAAAAAATTATAATTTTATTTCGGTCCCCTAAACAAAATTCTTGGCTTCACCTTGCCAAAGATTTAGATAAAGCTCTTCATTTAACATTTCTTAAAAAGGAAAAGGAAGATATTGTTGAGGGATTTATGCATAGTACAATAAATTTGTAACGCCCTAAAATCTCTTATATTAAAGAAGGCATTGTTTTGTGAAAGTATTCAATAAATTTCCCGAGAAAGTGCATTAGAATTATTTAAAAATTTTGAGGAATTGATTGGAAATTGTAGAAGGTTATTAATTAGAATAAAAATGTGAGTTGAAAATCTTGGGTATAGACTAAATTGAATAAAAGTGAAAAGTATAGATATTAGATTCGAATTTTATCATTTCAGAAAGTAGGGACCTACTAGGAATTTTACCATGATTAAATGGTATTTTAGGGACATAAGGAAAGGTGATTAAGGGTGACAAATGGTGAGATTTGATTGGTAATGGTTGAAAAAGAAAGAGAAAAGAAAAAGAAAACTTTTGTCTCTTCTCTCTTAGTTTGGACGGCAGCAAGGGAGCTGAGAAAAACAAATTTTTATTCCATCTTTTTGGTAGAAAAAGAAATAATAAAGAGAAGAGAGAAAGCAGAATGAAAGAGAAAGAATAAATATCTTTGATTTCAAGCTTGAAACAAGTGAGAAATAGTGTTTTATCATCAAATTCATCCTTGTTTTTTGAGAGATAACTTTGAATACTAATTATTTATCATCTTTTCTATTTGGAAAGCGAGTTGAGATAGAGAAGAAAGTTACGGAGAAGCTTGTCTAAGTGTAGAGTATTAAAGGAATAAGGTAAGAGCATCAAGATTCATCATATATTTCATGTTTCATATAGATAGTCATATATTGGTTTCATTGAGTTTGTTATGATTATGGTTTATTGTTTACTTGAAGAAAAAGAGAATGAAGTTGATGTTGGAACAAGTTCTAAAGGGAAAGAGAAAGAAACAAAAGAGTGATTTCAAGTGGTAAATTTGTATGTACACTTTGAATTCTACTTACCTTAATTAATTATATGGTTAAATATGATGATAATTAATGATACAATATATGTTTAAGAATATGGTAGATTTGAAAGAATGATTAATATGATGAAAAATGGAAGGAATTAAAGTAAATATTGTTGATGCAAAGTTTGGTTGGTGGTGGAGTTAGTCGATTCACCTCGTTAAGGATAGGGCGGAGAGTTGGTTGTTTTTTTTGTTGTATCATGGAGAAAGTGAGTTCTCTTAGAGAGGATGGGAGCAAGGCGAAGAGGAGAAGAAAAAGCTCCCCTTTCTTGTTTTCTTGTTTTTTTCATACCGGCAATGATAGCCTAATATATTTAGGTGGCCATAGGGTATGGGAGATATGACCAGTGGGCCCCTTGATGAGATTTGATATTTTATATGTATAACATTTACTTCCAGTCGATGGAGAGGTTATAAAGTGACATTATCCGAGATAAAAGTATTTTATTTTAAAATTTTATAATTTAGTGAGCAATTTCCATTGAAGGGTGTATGCTTTAAAATTTATTGGAATTCAGTTAAGTGCTTTAAGAGGCTAGCAGTGTATATGTTATTAACTTAGCGAGCAGTTTCCAATGAAAGGTGTTTGCCTTAAGAGGCTATCGGTGTTTCTGCTATTACCTTAATGAGCTTGGAAGGCGGTGTAGAGCCAGAAAAGGTGAGAAGGCTCGAAAAATGCCTATTTTATAACAATATATTTGTACCTTTTGTCGATATATACTTGAGAAGGAGAAAAAATATTTGCTTGTTTGCTAAGGAGGCATTCATGGTGCAACATTTATCCTTATGAAACACGAAAAGTACACATTAATAATTTTTTACAATATTTTATTTTTACCTCTCATCAGAGTGTGCTTGAAAAAGTTAGAAGGCACTCGCTCATTTATCAATAAGGAACACATGGCGCGACATTTATCTTTGTGAGATTGGAAAAGCACGTTAATAATTTTTACAATAATATATTTTTACTTCTCATCAAAGTGTGCTTGAAAATGTTAGAAGGCACTCGCTTATTTATCGAAGAGGTACATATGATGTGACATTTATCCCTACGCGATTTGGAAAACACGTCAACAAATTTTTGTAGTAATATTATTTATTCAATGCTTACCATTTGGCGAGGTATATGCAAATATGAATTTAATATTACCTAGGTGAGGTGTTGATGCAGTTGTAAACCAACTAAAAATTTGTCTAAGGCAAATGCACTTATCAATTAATAGTATAGCTACGATGAGTAAAGATATCATTCCCACGAAGATTAAAAGTACTAGTAATTACCGTCTTTCTATTATTTAACTGAATACTTGGAGTGATTAATTAAAATTAAAATTAACTAATTTAATTTAGCTAAAGAACACGACAAAGAACAAATCAGGAAAACAAACGATTAACAACCAAGAAGGGAAATAATACCTAGGAAAGAATTCACCTAGACTTCATCTGTCACTATCAATCTAAATTACGCAATTTCTTCACTTAGTATCTTGATCCGTAGAAATCTTTAAATTTTGCTAATATCTCTATTCAAGAATAAGAGCAACTGACTCGATCTATGGATTCCCCTATTAGATTTGAATCTAATTTAGTAGATTTATGTCGTCTTATTTCTAGGATTGCATACAACTCCACCCAACTATACTAGATCTACTCTTAAATAGAGTCTATTCCTCCTCTTATTTAAGCACATCGAACATGGATCAATAGTCTAGAAATATTAAACAAAAAATTAAGCACACATAATTGAGAATAAGATCTAAGTATTTATTGTGTAAAAATAAAAATCAAATAATAGAATCCATCCTAGGGTTCATCTCTCGATGTATTTGGAAAATTAGTTTATGATAGTAAATAAAAACATCTCAAATATAGTATAACCAAAAGAAATAAAGAAACTCATGATAATCTCTTGAGAAATCATTTGGGAGTCTTTAATCTTGACGAAAATCTGCTTCAGAATCTGCTTTAATGGTATTTTTCGAGTTGTTTTCTTGAATATTCTATGACGACTCACTCCCATCTCCTTATTTTTGTCATATATAGGTCTTAAAATGCTTGAAAAACCTAAAAAAATGCGCTTTCTCGCAAGTTTGGAGTGCGATTCGCGATTTTCACACGGTTGGGCACATGGACGTATGGCAGCCTATGTGGCTCACACGACCGTGTGGCAGCCTGTGTGGCTCATACGACCGTGTGTCCAGCCCGTGTGGCTTCTGAAACTTGCTCTGGTTGTCTGTTTTTCGCTCCTTTTGCTCCCAAATGCTCTCATAAGTATAGAAACATGAATTTCAAGGATTAGGAGCATAAAATTCATCATTCTAAATCGAATAATCATCCAAAAACATATTAAGAATTAGGCTAAACCATGATACTTTTAGCATTTATCAAATATCCCCACACTTAAGCATTTGCTTGTCCTTAAGCAAAATCCTCAACCCACAATCAAATTAACCTCTCTTAATTTATTGTTTCCCCTGATGTCTTAGGATAATTTACAGATAATCATGCATTGAAAATTTACACAAGAATGACACTAAATAGCACAAGCAATCTAAGCAGAGAATTTTAAGCTTTAAAAACATTAGGCATCTCCCTTATCTCAATTATAACATGAAATTCAAACTCAACAAGAAAAAACATCCTCACTAAAGATTCACTCAAAGCACTCAAAGTGTTTAAGGTTTAAGTAATATGCACTCAATAGTCGAACGAGAAATGTCATTACCATAGGCTTGCTTGAAAACCAAATCTCCACCACTATAGAATGAGATGACACACCAATTAAAAGGTCTTTATTAGGTTGTAATAGGGCTTAGGTTAAGGGTATGGAAAATGTCAAAAAAGTTGTTTATAATCGAGAGTTGAGTTGATAAGTTACCAAACTAGAAAAAATCAAATGTTGAATTAAAATAATTCACATCAACAAAAAAATAAATAATAAAAATGAGCTTTTCAAAACAATATGAAGCTAACGATTCAAGCTCAATCATTTTTTTTCTTTTTTTTTTAGCAAAGAAAAGTTCAACAATATAAATGATGAAATATAGGTAGACAACTAACCAAATCAAATCTTGACAAAAAAAGGGAGTCAATAAAATAAATAATTTACAACATATATATGAGTTATGGGTTAACATTGACAGCTTAGAAGAAAAAAAAATATGTTAGGATCAACGGGGTTTACTAAGGGATAATACAATAGGTAAGCTGTTTAAAGGTTAAATGGGTTAAATCCTAAGTGTCTCTATCATCTCAGTATACCAAATCAATAATGTGGTCTCGACATGCATAACCGAAGCAAGTTCTAGAATAACAAATCAAGTTGACATACTCACAACCAAAAATAAAATGAGCATAATAAATATATGCTCTATAGGCTCAAAAGCTCACAAAAAATCAAGGTTTTGATGTCAAACTTGTAATTTTAAAATTTTAAAATAATTTTTCAATTCAAGGAGACAACCTAAAACATTTATTCTTGAAAAATAACTTATCATGCTTGATTCTCTTGTGTCTTAAAGTATAAATAAACCAATGCATAAAAATCCACAAATTATTCCAAAATCGAATCAATAAAAACTCCAAATTAAAAGAAATTACTTCAATGGTAGCTGTGTGAAAATTGCTTTAAAACAAATAAAAGTTTAGGGATTATATCGCATAAGCATATAAACATCCACTACAGCAAAACAGGTTTTTAGCGGTGTTTTTTTGGGCCCATAAACGCTGCTAAAAATATTTGCGGCGTTTTTAATTGCGCCTCAAAAAACGCCGCTATAGACAACGCTGCTATAGAACATGACCTTTAGCGGCGCTTTTCCCACAAACGCCGCTATAGAACATGATCTTTAGCGGCGCTTATACCGAAAACACCGTTATCGATCATGAGCTTTAGCGGCGCTTCTACCACAAACGCCGCTAAAGAACATGACCTTTAGCGGTACTTCTCCCACAAACGCCACTATAGAACGTGACCTTTAGTGGCACTTTTAATAAAAATGTCGCTAAATGTCGTGTTCTTTAGCAGCGTTTTTGGTTAAAGTGCCGCTAAAAATCTTGTTTTTTAGCGGCGTTTGTGAAAAAAACGCCACTAACTTTAGCAGATTTCTTACATCCATTTTCATTCATATAAAACCCTTCCTGTAACAACCAAAAACAACAAATACAACTCCAACCAAAAACAGCAAATACAAGTCCAACAAAAAATAACAAATTTAAATTATACTTCAAATCCAACGAAAGATAAATGATCTAAATTAATAAATGAAATAACAAAATATTCTTACAATAATGTTAAAAGTTATAATGTTAAAATATTCTTACAATAAGAAAACAAATGTCTAAGATGGCGGATTCTGCGACTGCTGAAACATCTTCATCATATTCTGAAGTTGTTACTGGAGTTCGTCATATTTTCTGCTTTGCTCTGCTTCCCTCGCTGCTGCCTCCACTTTAAGTTGAGCAATTTGCTCAACTGTGCTCGCTTGCATCTGAGCCAGCTGGTCTTTTAACCTCTGAACTTCAGCTTGAGCCTGACTCCCCGAAGGCATGTATTGCTGTGAGCTGGATCCAAAATATTGGGTTGGGTTTACAAAAGATCCTTGAAATCGAACACGACCATACCTTTATGGACCCAAAACTTCAGTAATAACTCGGTTATCAATGTCGTCAAGATTAATAGAGTTATCACTTGAAGCGATCGCTTCATACTCCGCCCTTTTATCCTTTAGTTTCTCCTAATAAATCAATCAAAGAGTTAGAAACGAAATATATAATCAAAACAAATGCAACATAACTTAACATTATTTCCATTACAAACGAAAAATTAAACCATTATAATTAAACATGATAAATATTTAAAATAATTCAAATTTTATTAAGTAAATATACCATAATTTCTACAGCTTCAGTAGTCATAGGAGATCCATCTTTCTTTCTATGTGTAATGTCAAAGTTGAAAGTTGAAGGCATCTAACTTTTTGACCAGAGGATTGTTCCTACAATATAGTAGTAAAAATATTATTTAATATAAATTAATTAATATTTGACACAATTAATAAATTCAAAATACCTCGTCCTCAACTACACAAGCAAAACTTTTCGACCCAGCTGTGTGCGTGAATTTTTGTTTTTTCCTACTTGTAGTGCCAACACGCTCACGATCCTACATTATGAAATTATTATTACGTATATAGTAAATACTATAAACCGAAATAATTATACGAGTTTGGAAGTACGTAATACCTCTCCTTTCTTTAAATTCCAAAATCTAACTACATCTTTCCATTGGTACCTCAGCGTTTCCAGCGGGACATTTCGCAATTTCTTTTCGAGGCTTATATTTTTCTTAAAATATTCCTTCTTTCAAGCACTTTTATGGTCTCTCCATTTTTTTCTTAATGCCTTCTTGACATAATTATCCGAGACCTCTATAACAAATCTCTCCTGCAAAAAAACACAATTTTAGAAAGTAAATATAAATGAAACTTAAACAAAAGTATTATAAATTACATTCAAGTTATTACCTTAATATTATCGAGAGCCTGATTTTTGTTACTATCAGGCATATGATGCCATGACTCGTAGTTGATAGGCAACAGATTGGCATTTCGTGCTATAATGCCTAAGTATCCTGCTGTCGAGCTTCTAATCGAACAGACTGACCAAGACTGTTTCTGGCTACTTTGACACGCTCGGTAGAATTTAACTCGTATAAATCTTTTAGTAGCGTACGTCCTCGAGTTCTGCGCATCTCACCGTTTTTAACTGAAAATGGTATATTATAATATAAGAATTTGAAACAAAAATCAATAATAAAAGTCAACACGCATGTAAATTAAAGTTCAACATTACTTTGAATTTTTACAGGTTCGTAATCTGTATTCGGAACATTCGAAAATCCAATACCAGTTTGTTGTTCACTATTTGTTTCTTCTGAATTTGGAGGATTTTGAACAATACTTAGACCTCGCAATCTTCTTCTGGGCATTTTATCTGCAATACACATAAAATAGTTAAAATTTTAGTAACTAATTACAACAATAATAGTACATATAAAATAGTTGAAATATTTAACAAGATCAAGATTTAAATTATAATATTACATATAATTAAAAAATCGTAAAATCTTACTACATCATAATTCGTAAATATCTTCATCCACATCCTGGCAAACCCATTGAAATTGTGTACTAGTACTAGGGATATTTTCATTTAAGTTTTGTTCTGGAAAAAGGCAAAGTTTCTGATCTTTCGTCGATGTCATCTCTACTTCCATTGCCCATGTCAAACAAGTCTCTAGGGGTGTTACGGAGTACAATGTACCAACCCTCATCAGTTGGATCTTTCGAGTAAAAAACTTGTTTCACTTGAGAAGAAAATACATACGGCTCGTCTATCAATTGTTGTCCAGTGTGAATTAATCGAGAGAAGTTCACCATTGCAAAACCAAATTGATCTTTTTTAATTCCGCGAGCAGTATTAACATTAGCCCAATCACATCGAAATAAGACAACCTTCCGTTTGCCATAGTAATCCAACTCAATAATGTCAGTAAGAAGTCCGTAATACTCCACATTTCCCTCAACAGGATTACTATCCCTAGCACTAGCATAACTTGTAATTGAAGAATTAACAACTATTCCACAATTTTGAGTCCTCCTCAATCTTTCGTGAGATTTTGTATGAAACCTGAATCCATTGATGAGGAAGGCACTATATCTTTTTACTACTCTATTCGGACCTTGGGAAAGCCATTTAACTTTTTCATTGACGTCCTTTCCACTCCAAACCTATTGAATCGAAAGTAAATTGATTAATTATAAATGTTATGAGAAAACATTATTATTTGTCAATGAAAGCTTCAGTTTCATACCGTTTGCCCTAACCATTCATGAAAAGATTCTGTGAATAACTTATAAATCTCTCGACGTTGTAATCTTCGGGAGCGTGAACGAAATCTCAAGACTTGTTTGTACTCGCTATGTTAAAAAGTGGATTACTTGGTTAGAAGATAAAGAAATTAAAAAGATGAATATTTATCAAATTCTAAAACTTACTTGCGTAATGGTTCAATTAAATCGTGCTGAAAAAGAACATATCGATGTGCTTGTACCCAAGATCTATCATCTAAGTGTGCAATTTCAACTTTACCGATTGGTTCTCCATAACTTCGAAATAAATAAATTTCGGCTAAGTTATGATCAGTGAGTCCAGCATTTCTACTTGGTCTATTCAGTCTTGTTTCAACATCTTCTAAATATCTAGAACAAAAAGTCATACACTCCTCTGCCAAGTATCCTTCAGCTATTGATCCTTCTGGATAACGCTTATTACGACAATAAGACTTCAATTTGAATAGGAACCTAAACACGATATACAACATCAAAATTTGTAACTAAAGGTATATTCATGAATGAATGAAAAAATTTACAAATAAATTAGCACCTCTCTATAGGATACATCCATCGATAGAAAACAGGTCCACCAAGTTTTACTTCATGAGGGAGATGGATTACCAAGTGCACCATAATAGTGAAGAATGAAGGTGGAAAGATCTTCTCCAAATTGCATAAAGTCAAGGCGGCTCGATCTTGTACTTTCTCAAGTTCTTCAACATTCAAAACTTTGCCACAAATAGTTTTTATTATATTGGAAAGTTCAATTATACAAGACGTCACCTTTTTTAATATACAACACCGTAAAGCAACTGGCAGTAAATCTTGCATCAAGATGTGATAATCATGTGATTTTAGGGAATATAGTCTTCGATCTTTAAGACTCACATATCGAGATATATTTGACGCATACGCATCTGGGACCTTTATGTCCTTCAACACTGTGCAGAACACTTCTTTTTCTTTCTTCAACATTGCAAAAATAAAAGGCGACAACCTATATTTCCCATTCGGAAGTACTTGGGGATGAAGTTCACGCCGAATTCCCATGTCAACTAGATCAAGTCGACTCTGAAGATTGTCTTTCGATTTTCTATCGACATTCAAAATTGTCTCAATGATGTTCTCGCAAACATTCTTTTCAATATGCATGACATCAAGATTGTGTCGCAAAATGTGATGCTCTCAATAAGGCAACTAAAAAAAATACTTCTTTTTTTCCATAAGTCTGCCTCATTAGGATCATCCTCTTCATCAAATTCATCATCAATTTGCCCGTCAACATCGCCAACATACGCCTCCCTCAATCTTCTATTTGTTTGCATGTGGTGTGGTTGATTTGTTTGCATGTGGTGTGGTTGATTCATCTCCCATAACTGAAATTGATATCTTTTAACATGAATAAGATTTCAGATCCAATGGTCTACTCAGGAGCTTCTCTGAACTCTTCAGTACCATCAAATAGAGTCCTCTAAAATCTAAATCTATGATTTCCATCTAACCACCGACGATGCCCCATATAAGAGAACTTCTTCCCATTATATAACCACTTCGAACATTTTTGCGCCGCACAACAAGGACAAACATAACGTCCTTTAGTACTCCAACCAGATAAATTGGCATAAGTCGGGAAATCATTAATAGTCCACAACAAAGCTGCACGTAAATAAAAGTTCTCCTTTCTCAAGACATCATATGTTTCAACACCCGTCCATAATTATTTCAACTCTTCAATAAGTGACTGCATATAAATGTCAATATCATTTCCGGGACCTTTCTCTCCAGGGATAATCATAGATAAGATAAAAGAAGATTGCTTCATGCAAATCCACAGAGGCAAATTGTAAGGAACAAGCACTATAGGCCAAGTACTATACGAAGTACTCATAATTTTATAAGGATTAAATCCATCCGATGCTAGCCCAAGCCTCACATTCCGAGGATCAATTGCAAAGCTTGGAAATTTACTGTCAAATGATTTCCAAGCTAAAGAATCTGCAGGATACCTTAATAATCCATCATCGATTCGTTGATCATGATGCCACCTCATAGACTCGGCTGTCCTTGACGACATGAAAAGCCTTTGAAGCCTTGGTATTAGTGAAAAATATCGTAAAATCTTTAGTGGCTTCTTTCTTGACTGTGCCTCACCTTCATCCTCATTCACATCTTCTGTATTCATATTCATCCAACGAGATTTACCGCAAACATGACAAGACTGTTGGTTTTTTCGATCACCCCAATACAACATGCAATCATTTGGGCAACTATGAATTTTGTCGTACACAAGGCCTAAATCTTTTATCAGTTTCTTCATATCTTTGCATGAATGGGGGATTTTTTCAAACGAAAACATATCTCTCAAAAACTCTAACAGCATTGTAAAAGAATTTTCGGTCCACCCTCCCAAACATTTTAAGTGAAATAAACGAATGCAGAAGAACATTTTTGAATATTTTGATCCCTCGTAAAGTTCTTCATTCATTTCATTAAGTAACTTGTAGAACTTTGCCGCTTCTCTATTTGGCTCTTCATCAGGTACACTTCTTCCCGTTTCGGTAAAAGCATTTCCACCAATATTACAATCATTGGATGCAATAAAGTCAGGTGGAAACGATTGCACACCATGACTGTGTATATTAAATGCATCCCGCAACATACCTTCCATGTCATCTTCTTTAACAGACTAATGGTAAGCACTATGAGGATAAGCCGGATTAATCGTTGAAGAGGTTCTAATATGTGTACACTCTCCATGGAAAATCTATTTTTTATACCCCCAAATAAAGCCATCAACAATTAGATGTTCGCAGACAACTTCATGAAAATGCCAATTGATGTTGTCACACTTCTTACACGGGCAAAGAATCATATTCTCTTGGCTTGCATTTTGAAATGCAAAATTTAGAAAAGTTTGTACTCCATTTCGATAGTCGTTGCTTACCCTTGACAAATTCATCCAACTCTTATCCATTTCGTTGTTCTTGAAGTCTAAAGTTGAGAATAAATTACGGTTAATTAAATGTTCTCAATTGATTTAAATCATGTCATTGTACTAAAATAGATAATACATATCAAGTATCAAGTATCTAATGGGTGTAAACTAATTCAGGTAAGTTGCGGGATTTTCAAGTATATATTTATGTATTACGTAAGCTAAGTAAGTTTTGTAAGTTATGTAAGTTATGATATAATATATATTTATGTATTATGTAAGTTATGTAAGTTATGATATGATATATATTTATGTAAGTTATGTAAGTTGTGTAAGTTATGATATGATATATATTTATGTAAGTTATGTAAGTTATGATATATGATATCTATCAAAAGAAGCTTAACCATTAATAATTGTATTATACAAAAATGTATAATACAAAATATATTTATTCAATATATGATATTTTATTCAAGTTTTTCAAAAAAAAAAACGATGAATTGATATTTTTTGGAAAAAGTATTTCTATTTGAACCCGTTCAAGGTTTTTTTATATTTTAAATCTTTGATTACGATGGTTTATTTCTTGTGCAGCATGGAGAGGATCCTTGAATGATATGAAAGATACTCGTATACTGAGATCCAATGTGTGACAGATGAAATTCAACAAAATGTAAACTCAATTTACAATTTTTTAAGTTTTTTTAAAACATGCTTTTTTGGTTTCATTTTGAAAGGGGATGTTCATGGATCAAACCATGAAAGATTTGAAGACACCAAATCTGTTCTACTCGTTGACGTTGGGATGATTTCAATATGTTCTTTTACAGGGAAACTGGACCTGGAAACATGCAAAACTTAAAGCTAGAATGGAGACTTTACAAAGAAACCTGAGGTACCCCCAATGGCTTCAGATTTCAGATACATTCAAGGCATGCATCCTCTCTTTTACTAAAATAATTAATTATATTTCTAGGCATTACGAAGGAGAAGATATCCAGAATTTGAGTCTCAGAGTGCTTCAAAATTTGGAGCAACAACTTGATTCTGCCCTTAAACGCATAAGATCCAAAAAGGTTTAAAGCACTCCAACAATATATATACTAAAACATTATTTTCCTTAGTGTAAAAGATTTTCATGATTTATATTTTAAATCGGTCCAAATATATTAGGTATTGATTGAAAATAGTGTCTCCACCACATAAACAATTAGGGGTGAAATAAAAAATCTTTTAAATAGACCATTTTTCATTTTTGAAGAGTCAGAATCCCTTTAAATTCGCCCCCTCAAAATTCAAATAATAAATGTATCATATATTGAATAAATATATTTAGTATCAAAAGAAGCTTAACCATTAATAATTGTATTATACCGGTTTGTATAATACTTTTTTTTTTCAATTATAAGCTTGATTAATTAAATATTGATTCTTTTTTCAAAAGAAGCCATTAAATTTACTTGTAATCAATAGAAAAAAAAATGAAAAAGCGGCCATTAAAATGGAAGGAATATATGATTGTAAATTGGATGATATTATGTGCAATTTAAATTTAGCAAATTAAATATACATACCTCTTAGAAATTGTAAATTGGATGGTAGAGTCGATTCGTTCAACTAGTGTTGTGGTGAGCAAAGCACGCCTAAAACTTTTGAGATGCTACAAGAAGAATAAAAAAGAAACTCCATAATAGTGAAAATAATAAAATAAATGAAAAATAAAAGGGTATAAATAGAAAAATTACGAGTGAATCAACTTACATGACGAGTGAGAATGGTGCGAACATAGTTAACTGCAGCAAATACTAAGTATTTTTCCCTTATACGAGTCAATAACAAAACTTTTTCTATAACATTGTTAAGGATAAAATTACACCTGCAAGCAATGAAGATAAGGTAATTAACACCCAAACCAAAATATTAAAATAATATTTAAGTAATTAAAATGATATTTAAGTAATAAAATAATAATAATGCATTAAATGTAAAAATAATATTAAATTAATTAAATTTAAGTCATCTTCAGCGACAATTATTGAAATTAATTCAAAGGAGTCGCTTTCTTTCATTAGTATTATTCCATACATAATTTTATCAGCATAATTATTATTGATCATCTTTCAAAAGAATCTATGCTTAAGACATATTGCCTACTGTTTAGGAAATAAAGGGATCATTATGCATAAATAAACTTAAAAGCTAAGTTATGGTGCAATAGGGTAGCATTACAAACTTATTATAAATGTGCTATAGAGGCCCACAAGTTAAGTAAACTTCTAGATTAAATTGGGATTTTACTATTCCTCTGTTCTCTAATGAGAGACCTTGGATAACCCAAGAGAAAATGATTCTAATATGCATGATCCATACTCAAACTGAATGGCCCAAAGCAATAGCATCTTTTACATAAAAGACTACAATTTCGACGGTTTCAATGAGTAACTAATAACTGCTAAATGCTAATCTTTTTTCGAATATCAAATGTGACAGTAAGACTGTAGAACCATACGTTCTGTGGGTTTTAATGAATAAACAATTTAAGCCAGCATCTTAATTCCATTTAAAGAACACATGAAATGCCAATAATCAACATGAAATGCCAATAATCAACAAGATCATTACCTTGCAAGGACAATCAATAAGCACACTTAACAATATGCAGTCACTCCATGGACCATACTAATCAAACGCCTTTAACACCATAACAAGACCAAACAGTAAGACTTCAAAACTATATGTACTGTGGTTTTTAATGAACAAACTATGTAAGCCAACATCTAAATCCATTTAGAGAACACATATGCCAATAATCAACAGGATCATCGCATTGCATAGATAATAAGCACACTTAACAATATGCAGCCACTCCATGGACCATACTAATCAAAGTCCTTCAACACCATAGCCTATGACCAAATATGACAATAAGACTTCAGAACCATACATTTTGTGGTTTTTAATGAATAAACAATTTAAGTCAACATCTTAATTCCATGAAATGCCAATAATCAACAAGATCATCACATTGCAATGATAATCAATAAGCACACTTAACAATAAAGAAAATACCAAATTAAACCAGTATGATTACTTCATTGAGGAACCGCAAAGTATTCTTAGTTCAACAACCACTTTAGTAATTCACCAAAACAAAACAGCATTTTGTTCTTGACTTAATATTTTTAAGTAAACTATTTTTAATAAAATTTACATTAAAATGCACTAGCACATGAAGTAAAACGAGAGAAAGAGAGAGAGATCATCGGCGTACAAATTTTTTCCCTTCGAATTTTGAAGTTAACTCCCAGCTTCCGGTTATTTAAAAGAAAATGCAAAACAAAAAAAAGAGGCTGCCGATGGAGATGCAGTAGCAGGCTACCGACGAAGAAGCAGCAGAGGGCTACCGACGGAGATGCAGAGGGCTGCCGATTTGGGGAAATTAGGGGAAAAAAATAAAGGGAATCGGGGTAGGGGAGCAGCAGTTTGGGAAAAATAAAATGGGAAAAAAAAGAAGAGATTTCAAGGGGTGGGGGGGAATCGATTTTGGGAAAAAGAAAGGGGAAAAAAAGAAGAGATTTCAGGTGGGATTTCGGGGGGTGGGGGGAACCGATTTTGGGAAAAAAAAGGGGGAAAAAAGAAGAGTTTTCAGGTGGGATTTCGTTGGGGGGGGGAGAGGAACCGATTTTGGAAAAAAATACTAAGGCATTTTGGGGTAACAAAACGACGCAGTTTTGGAAAAATATACACAATAGAACAAAAACACAATTATTGCTCAACTTTTAGCGGCGTTTAGGCCAAAACGTCATTATTGCTCTATTTTTAGTGGCGTTTAGAACAAAAACGCCGATATTGCTTACCTTTTGCGGCATTTTTCTCATAAACGTCGCTAAAGCTTAATTTTTTTACAATTTTTATATTGAATTATTGTATATTTCGTATAAATTTTAAATAAATATTTTTTAAAATTTAAGTAAAATTTAAAAAAATTAGATAAAATTATAATTTTTATATAATTTTTTTTATGTAAGAAAACAAAAACAAAAACAAAAACAAAAAAATTCCAAAATATGAAAAAACAAAAAAGCTTTAAAATTTTTTTTATCTTTTGTACTAATTATATATTCTTTCAATATATTAGGAAATTATATTAAAATTTTCAATTTACTAATTAATTTTGTTTCTCTAGAAATGCATGGGTTAGCAATTTTTTTAATTTTAATATATATAAAGTTTATCTATGATCTCTTAAATAATTTAAACTATAATGATAATTTTAATATATTAAAATTAATATTATCTCTTTTACAATTATATAAGAAATTATTTAACATATAAATTAAAAAATAATCAGTCATATACCAAAAACACTTTAAAATTATTTTAAATAAATAGAAAATGATGAAAGAGTGCATGAGTTGTCGAAAAGAATTCATGATGGCCACTTGGATGATGGGTGAAAATACAAGGAGCAAAACGGCGACGTTTTGTTTAAAATCTAAACACTAAACCCCAAACCCTTAAACATAAACCATAAACCCTAAAATCTAAACACTAAACCCCAAACTTCAAACTCTAAACTACAAAACCCTAAAAACAAAAACCATATACTTTAAACCCTAAACCCTAACCCACAAACCCCAAACCATATATCCTAAACCCTAAAATAAAATGAATCTTTGCGGCGCTTTTTTAAAAAACACCGCTATTGCTTACTTTTTGTGGCGTTTTTTCTCATAAACGCTGCTAATGCTTGACTTTTTTAATGACATATGAGTAATTTTTATATTGAATTATTATATCTTTCATATCAAATTTAAATAAATTATTTTTAAAAATTTCAGTAATATTTAAAAGAATTAGATAAAATTTGAAATTTTTATATAATTTTTTATGTAAGAAAACAAAAAAAAAGAAAAAAAATCAAAATATAAAAACAAAAACCAAAAAAGCTTTAAAAATTTTTTTCTCTCCTGTAATTGTATATTCTTTCAATATTTTAGGAAATTCAAATAGCTTTTTCAATTTACTAATTAATTTTGTTTCTCTGGAGATGCATGGGTTAGCAAATTTTTTAATTTTAATATATATAAAGTTTATCTATTATCTCTTAAATAATTTAAACTGTAATGATAATGTTAATATATTAAAATTAATATTATCTTTTACAATTATATAAGAAATTATTTAATATATAAATTAAAAAACAATCAGTCATATACCCAAAAAATTTTAAAATTATTTTAAATAATTGTATTTTAATTTTTTTCATTTTTAACATATATTTTTCTATGTTTTTACTTCCAAATTTTTTCTACGTGTCATTAATTTTTGCAGAAGATTTTAAATATTAAATTAAAAATAAATTATATTTTAATTAATATAAAGAAACTAGTTAAATAATAAATATAAAAGGATGAAAGAGTGCATGCATGGGTGAGAATACAGGGAGCAAAACGGCGCCGTTTTGTTTAAAATATAATGATTTTTGGCGGCATTTCCGACAAAAACGCCGCTGCCAGACCTTTAGCGGCGTTTTTCTCAAAAACGGTGCTAATGCTTGAACTTTTGCGGTGTTTTTCTCATAAACGCCGTTATAGCTCTAACCTTTTGCGGCGGTTACCTATTAGCGCCACTAATGTATAACTTTTGCGGCGTTTTTGGTCCAAACACCACTAAAAACCAGATATAAGATGTATGTTGCCCTCAATGTACAAATAGATATAATCATAGAATAAGCACGATACCATAAGGGATGGAGAGAACTAAAATTGCCCTAAATATGGATGAATTTGCCAAAATAGTGAAAATCGGAATCGTAGGCGAATCTAAATGAAGTACATGTTTCCGAGCAAACTAATAAAAAAAATAGATAAAAATGAATAAGATAAAGAGATAACAAAATAGAAAAACTGTCAACAAAACAGTAAAAGTACAGTGCATAATAAAATAAAAAAAATAAAATGAAATAAAATAAAATAAAAAACTAAAACTAAAAATAAAAAAACATAAAACTAAATGAAATCATTTGCCAGGCCATGTGAGCCACATGGTCGTGTGGCCAAGCCCTGTGGAATCACCCAGACCATGTGTGATTCAAAAATAGAGAAAAATAAGCTCAATAACCTCACAGCCTAGGACACGCCCAACCAACCAATCACTCCACATAGAGTTGTTTGAGCTCATCCAACCAATCACACCACATAGGACCTCGTAAGGCCCATCCATCCCTGCACTCCAATAATGTCCACGACCCTCAGGGTATTGGGACTGCCCATGACCCTCTGGGTATTAGGGGCTATCAGTAAGCTGTACAGTGCCATGCGGTAAACCACAGTACAAACATGCAGTATGAACTGCCAGATCAGATAGTGATGATATGTAGCGAAGTTGACGTATAAGCGATACAGTGTAATTTGGTAAACCACTATACCGGTAAAGTGCAGTTAACCTGCCAGATCAGATAAGTACACGCTGCAAGGCTGACGTATGAGCTGTACGGTGCAATGCGGTAAGCTGCTAATAGCAAAGTCCACGACCCTCAGGGTATTGGGATTGCCCACGACCCTCTGGGTATTAGGGGCTAACAACCAGTAGATCAGCTGCCAGTTCAGTTCAGTTTCAGTCTTCTTTCTCTTCACAATCCCACCCAAAAACATTATATGCAAATGTATGTGTGCATACAGATGAACAAAATCAGAGTACAAGGTTACAGATAGTCATTCAGAGACAGAACTCACATCCAGTCAGTCAGAATCAGAAAGGTGAATACTCATATACCCAAATTAAGATTCAACGACAATGTAATCTCGCAGAACAGTGACGCCTAATCAGACAATCAGACAGAACCATATTGCACACACACACCCCATCAACCGGGTTCAGAATCAAACATGTTACGCAACCAATAACGAATGTCACCTAAACCGAAGTCAAAACAGAGTCATAAATACCTTTACTAAAGCTTAGCCAAGGGTTGAAACACACAGAGTCACAATTACAATTAAATTGACCTAAACTCAATATTTGACGAGTTAGGGCCACATGCCCGTGTGCCCCGGCCGTGTGGGACAATCCAAGCCGTGTGGGGGTCTAAACACCTGTGTGAAGGGAGGAAAACAGCCGTGTGACAGAGGCAGACGCTCGTGTGCAAGGACACGACCGTGTGAACAGGCTGTGTAACTCACTGTCCAGTTTCGCTAAAATCAAGTACAGGGCAGATACGGCCATGTGAGAATCTCACACGCCCGTGTGCCCATCAGACACGACCGTGTGTCATCCCCAAATCAGTCACACGGCCGTGTGGCCAGGCCGTGTGACACCAAAGCTCAGAATCCCTAATTCCCAAACCCACACGCCTGTGTGCCCAAGGGACACGACCGTGTGAAAATCGACAAAATCCCCAAATTAGCCACACGATCGTGTGGCCAGGCCGTGTAGCACCCAATTCAGCCTGGAAACCCTAACGCGCAATTTCACACCGCCGTGTGAGTCGACACACGCCCGTGTGGCCGCCGGAATAGTCACGAAACCACCTTTACACAGCCCCAAAAACGTCGCTTCAGCCACCAAATATGTCCCCAACCTCAGCAACATCAAAAATATATCAGAAAATGGAGTATCGCACTCCCTTTCAGCCATCAAAACTCCAAAACCAAGGAGTTAAAGCACTCTCTCGAAAAGCCGAAACAATTACTTGCAAAACAAGAGAAAAGTAGTCAAGGTTCAAATCCCACACCTGTTTCGACGACGACGGAAACGACAGATGAGCAGAAATCCCCGATGCCAAAAACCAAAACCGATCTTTAAGTAATTTTATCAAAAGCGAAAAGAGCAGAACGTGAAAAACGGGAAAAACAAAAAATAAAAAAAATAAACTTATATCCTAAACACATAATTTAATAATTTTAAAAGATATAATTATTAACTAAATAAAAAACAAAACAAAATAAAAATAAAAAAGCTCTCCAAAAACGCGCACCCCAAGACTCGAACCCAGAACCTCGAGGTACACTGACACTCCACTTACCCACCAGACCAGCAAGCCCATTCTGCCACTAAATTGCACAATCAAACACATATGTGCAGCCTCCTCACTGACCCTATGCTCAAATCCTAAAACTTCTAGGCCCAAAATTTGGGGCGTTACAATTTACCCCTCCTTAAAGAAATTTCGTCCCTGAAATTTCCAACTAACAGAACAGTCGTATAGACAAACTACACCACTACGCTCCCGCTGCGCACTCTAATCCCAAAACACTACCACACTAAACTTGAACCTGGAACTTCTCACACACACCCAGAACACTTAACCAGTGAAGCAGACAGATACTATACACACAATTCCTACACTCAAAACAACACATCCATCATTTCCAACCATACCTGACTCAAAAACGCTGAGGACAATCTCGAATCCGAGTTCCTTATGTAACACCACTTACCCGTATTCGACGCCGGAATAGGGTATGAGGCGTTACCGGACATAAACTCAAGCAATCATACAAAACCGAGACTTAAATTTCCATCCAAATTAAAACTTTTCATTCACGTGCACATCGTCTCTTATACGGGCCCACGAGGTCCAAAACATACATTGAGGGCGGTCCGGGACTAAACCGAGACCTTAGGAAGATTTTACGGAACTCAAAAAAAATTTAAGGCTTTAAGGGCACACGCCCGTGTGGCATGTCATACGCCCGTGGGCTTAGGCTGTGTCGATTTTAGGTTGCATTCTGTTTATGATGTCAGCAACAAATGGTAGCCACACGGCCAAGTCACACGCCCGTGTGCTAGGCCGTGTGGTCAATTTTATTATCATGATTTTTCATAAATCAGGTGCAGACTTCACATGGCCAGGGCACACGCCCATGTCCCAAGGCTGTGTCACTCACACGGCCGAGACTCCCGGTCGTGTCACTCACACGGCCGAGACAACCGACCGTGTCATTCACACGGCCGAGACACCCAGACGTGTCTCAACCCGTGTGGCCAATTCTAGACATTCTTTTTTGCTATATTAAGGTGAATAGGACACACGGCTGGATCACACGCCCACGGGGGCAGACCGTGTGTCTCACACGGCCTAGACACACGCCCGTGTGTCTACCCGTGTGGACAAATACAAGGCTATTTTGCAAGCCAAATTGTCACCCTTACTTGCAAACATTCACACAACATCACATGGCACAAATCGTGGCATATAAATGCCTTCAAACCGAACAAAATATAATCAAGCAATAACATATCATTTACATATTCACTTCCATCATTCTAATAGCATTATGCTTTACTAATACAACTCATACCAACTTCATATTCATAAGGACATTATCATATGAATGACTCATATCTAACATTAGTCAACTTATCTAATCAACAACAAGACTATTAACCATATCCATCACATATCAAGAAAATATGAACCACATCACTAGGCATTGGCATATGTATGTGAATAATCATATAATCAACATAAGCCATCATTCATGGCTATATACAACCTGGACCATAACCATTATAGGCCAACACATTTATGCTGACATAATTACAAAAGGTAAAGTCCCTATACATGCCATAAACTTAAAATACTTGCATTCACTTATACCCAAATGATATCTTGATAGTGTGATAGCATCTCCGGCGATCTCCAACCCGAGTTAGCTAAATTAACCTATAAGAGATGGGAAAGGAAGGGAGTAAGCAATAGAGCTTAGTAAGTTCATATACAAATAATAAACAACTAGTAACATTCATTTATTATACTCATCCATAGGAATATTATTAATTCAATTTCCATTAAACCTCATGATTACCACTTATTCATTCATAATGCTTACTCTTTTATTTTATAAACGCTAATTACATGTCTTGGCATTAGACTAGCAGCCATAGTCTCCCCATTATAGCATATCACATTATTTAGCAAGTTATTTCAACTCTCTTAACAACATGCACATCATTTACGAGTAATCATAATTTCAACATATAGCTTAACAATCTTTCCCTTATCTGTAGCTCATGTCTCTCTATATTTTCATAATGCCTTTATCAACGATTTACCTGTCTTTCTTTTTTCTCATATCAAATGAATCACAGTTTAAGCATATACATCGTACTATATCACAACCCAAACTAGACTCATAAGCCTAACATATGGTCATTTTCAAATCTTGTCATGCATCCATTCATCATAAATGTAGATCATTGATCGCAAGGTTATCAATATCTCACAAGCATAACTTATTCGTGTACATTCTTACCAAGAATTCATCATATACCGAATTCACTTCACATGAGTTATGTGTACATACCTGTACCACTTCATAACGTAATCATAGCCTTTTATATCATTGACGAAATCTTTAAATTACCCATCGAACCTCTTGGAATACTAAAGGATACCTGGGAAACCTCATACACATAGTAAGATGCCAATGCCATATCCCAGATATGGTCTTACATGGGATCACATATCGATGCCGATAGCCCAGCTATGGTCTTATACGATGTCTCATGTCGATGCCATGTCCCAGACATGGTCTTACACAAAATCAAATATCGGTGCCATATCCCAGATATGGTCTTACACGAAATCACACATAACCCTAATGTCATGACATTTGTATCCTATCTATTCCTAAGGTTCAACCGGGAATTTTACCACATCGAATCTTTGTCGAACGTACTCATAACAATAAGTAAAAAATTCATGCAATATCAAATATTAAATGCATCATATAAAGTTTCATTATTTACACACGAACTTACCTCGATACCAAAAAGGTAAAAGGGACCTAATCGTCAATTTCTCTCTTTTTCCTCCGTTCTAGGTCCGAATATCGTTTTCTTTGATCTATAACATCACATTTAGTCTATTTATTAGTCACATTATTCAATGTGATCCAAAAATTACATTATGGAAAAAATTACATTTTTACCCCTAAAGTTTTACATATTTACACTTTTGCCCCTAGACTCGTAAAATGAAATGTATTCAATTTCTTTACTACCCATGCATAGCCGAATCATTTTCGTGCTTATAGCAGCCCACATTTTCCATAAAAATCATATTTTTAACACATATTTCTTAACTTTTACAAATATGTCATTTTTGACATTTTTACCGAAAATCACTTAGTAAAAGTCATTTCTCTAACCATAAACATCCATTTTCTACCATTAAACATCAAAACACATGCATGTCACACATGGGTAAATTTTTAATCATGAACCTTACTTCAAAATAATGGTAGAAATAGGTAAATCGGGTTACGAGGACTTCAAAAATGTAAAGAACATTAAAAACGGGGCTAGGATGCACTTACTATGGAGCTTGGAAAGCTTGGCCAAACCCTAGCCATGGCTTCTGTTCTAATTTTCGGCTAGAGGTAGAATATGAGCATAATTTGGCTTTTATTTTCCCTTTTTAATCTTTTATTTACCAAATGACTAAAATACCCTTAATGCCTTTCTTTCAAATTTCACCTAACCATGTCTATTTTTGTCTAACAAATTATCCAATGGTTTAATTACCATATAAGGACCTCTACTTTAAATTTTCATAGCAATTAGACACCTCTAACTTCTAGAACTCAAGTTTTGCACTTTTTACAATTTAGCCCTTTTAACTAAATTGAGTGCCCAAACGTCGAAATTTTCAAATCGTGAAATCATAGGCCATAAAAATATAATAAAAATAAATTTTCTTACGTCGGATTTGTGGTCCCAAAACCACTATTCCGACTAGGCCCAAAATCGGGCTATTACACCTTAGACCCGCATCTAAGATACGCTCCTAACTTCTTCCAGCAGTCGTCCGGATGGCGCCTCTTACAATGCTCGCAGGACGGAACCCTCGCACCACTAATAGCACCCATCGCACTACCCTTGTTGGCACTCAAACGCATTCTAACACGCTTCGCAGAATGAGGTTCCAACCTCGGAGGACTGCGGTCTCTTTTCTTTCTACAATCCTCACACCTACCTTGTACCAATTCCCTATTCCTCTCCAAACTAGCCTCAAAGACCTTTTCTAGAACCTCTCTCACTACCTGAGTCAATGCCTCAGTACCATGCTCCGGGTTATCGCTACCCAAAGTCGGCGAACTCACATTGACCTCAAACTCCTAAACAGTCACACGTTCCGGAGGAGCAGACGACTCCTCGCGATCACGCTCACCTTCGGGAGTCATATCTGGTGTATGGCTAACTTAGAAGGCCTACATTATCAGAACACAGAAACAGATGTAATAACAGAACCTACATTTCTAATTTTTACAGTTCTGAATTTTACCTGGACCAGCATCGGAGTCTTAGACATTTCATTTTCATAAACCATTTTCAAAACACAAACCATTTCAACTTTCTGTGGTACAGTTCTTCAAATATTTTTCAAAAACAATTACTTGCGCACATGTTCACGTAGAAACATAGGCCGATTTTTTGCAAACCTGGCTCTAATACAACTAAATGTAACACCCCAAACCCGGCCTAGAAGTTTAGACCAAACTCAGGATGCTACATTGGTCACCGAAGTGATCATAGGAAAAAAATTACAAAACCAGTCGACCTTAATTCCATTTCCGAAACCATTCATACCTTAACAAACCAAAAACATTTAATCGTTTAAAATCCATTCAATAAGGTTACCGTTAAGTCTGATAAATAACCAGAATAAATGTACAAATGAAAATCTGAAGTGGAAACTGTACCATAGTCTTATAAAACCTTACAGCTCGAAAACAATAAAATCATAATATAATTTAGAAAGTATAACCGAAATAAGCTTTTGAAACCATGACCGTCCGGCACCTCCGCATACCGAGTCCAGCGTCAAAATTCAGAAGGGTACCTGAAAGGGGAAACAGAAGAGGGGGTGAGCTACTCGAGCTCAGTGTGAGATCAAAACCGTCTAACTATAAAATCATATACAAAAAGCCAGAAAATAGTTCAAAAGCAGAACATACTTACAGCACTATACAAATCAAGATGGTAGGCTCGAAACAGAAGTTCCGGCAGTTATTACAATTCGAGCCACAACAACTCACAAACAGTCACAAGTACTATCAGTCAGACAAAACATTCAGAGTTTGTTAGAGTTGTGTGACCCAAATTCTAAGATATTGCTTGCAAGTCAAGTTAAACAAAATATATCTTCTTTCTAGAATATTTAATATTTATGAGTATAATATATTTAGCATTTATTAGCATAATATATTTTTACTTTTTAGAATTAGGTTTTACAAGCCTATAAATAGACATAGTCTATTCCTCTTGTAATGTGTTCGAATTTGACATAGTAAATTTTTCTTCTCCTCTGCCCGTGGTTTTTTCCCGAAAGGGTTTCCACGTAAAATCTGTGTGTTCTTTATTTTATTTCTCTTTTCTTTGCGATATATATTGTCATTATCGACATTTATATTTTTCACAAATTGGTATCTGAGCTTCCGGGTTTTTCATCTCGATCACGGTAATGGCGTCTTTAAAGTATCAAATTTCGCTGTTGGATCGCAACACCAGATTTGCGTTGTGGCAAATAAAGATGCAGTAGTTCTTGCACGATGGATTTAGAGGAAGCCTGCTAGGTAGATAAGATGCCTTCAAATTGACGGAGGAAGAGAAAAAGCGCAAGGATCGAAAGGCGTTAACACGCTTACATCTACATTTGTCTAACAAAATTTTGCAAGATGTGATGAAGGAGAAGACATGCCACAGCGGCATTATGGAAGAGGCTAGAACAAATATGTATGTCGAAAACTCTAACCAAAGACAAGTTGCATATGAAGCAACGTCTTTATGCTCATCGTTTGGAGGAAGGTGTATTCAGCATGAACACTTAACAGTGTTTAAAGAAATTCTCTCAAACTTGGAGGCCATGGAGGTTCAGTATGATAAAGAAGATCTAGGGTTGATTCTACTTTGTTCGTTGCCCCCGTCTTATTCAACCTTCAGAGACACGATTTTGTATAGCCGTGAGTCTCTCACAGTTGATGAGGTTTATGATTCTTTGACCTCGTATGATAAGATGAAGCATCTTGTGGTTAAACCCGACTCTTAGGGAGAGGGTCTCATTGTTCGTGGAGACAAGATCAGAATGCTGATGATGATCGTGGAAGGACACATGAACGGAATCCTCGCGGTAAATCTAAGGGTAGATCGAAGTCTTCAAATAGAGGTAAAACTTGCAACTTCTGCTAGAAGAAAGGGCACATTAAATCTGAGTGCTATAAGCTACAGAACAAGATTAAAAGGGAGGCTACGAATCAAAAGGGAAAACAACCGAAAAATTACTCGTAAAGTCGATGTTGTAGAAGACTACAGTGATGGTGAACTTCTAGTCGCTTCAGTCAACAATTCTAAAGTGAGCGAGGAGTGGATACTTGATTCAGGCTGCACCTTTCACATTAGTCCCAATCGGGATTGGTTTACAAATTACGAAACAGTGTCTGAAGGTGTTGTTTTGATGGGAAATAGTGCTTCGTGTAAAATTGCAGGTGTTGGAACAATTAAAGTTAAGATGTTTGATGGAGTTGTCAGAACACTTAGCGACATACGGCATGTTCCAGAATTGAAGAGAAATTTAATTTCGTTAAGTACTCTTGATTCAAAAGGGTACAAATACACAGCTGAAAGTGGGATTTTGAAGATTTCCAAAGGTTCCCTCGTTGTGATGAAAGGGCAGAGAAAGACTTCCAAGTTATATGTTTTGCAGGATTCTACTGTTATTGGTGATGCAGTTGTCGCTTCCTCTTTCTTGTCAGATGATGATATTACTAAACTTTGGCATATGCGCCTAGGGCATATGAGTGAGAATGGCATGGCGAATTGAGCAAAAGAGGACTTCTTGATGGGCAAGAAATTTGCAAAGCCGAAGTTCTCAGTGAGCACCTGCGTTTTTGGAAAGCAAAGAGAGTTCGATTCACGGAGGAATCCATAACACGAAGGAACGTTGGAGTATATTCATTCGATCTGTGGGGGCCATCAAGAGTGCCTTCGAGAGGTGGAGCTAATTATATGCTAACTTTTATTGATGATTTTTACAGAAAAAGTTTGGGCATTCTTCCCAAGGCGAAAAAGCGATGTGTTTTCCGCATTTAAGTCTTGGAAAACTATAATTGAAAAAGCAGACGGAAAACAAATAAAATACCTCCGCATTGACAATGGCTTAGAGTTTTGTTCAAATGAGTTTAATAAACTTTGTAAGTCAGAAGGGATAGTGAGACACTTGACGATTCGTCATACTCCACAAAAAACGGCATTGCGAACGAATGAACGAACGATCATGGAGAAAGTTCGATGTATGTTGTCAAATGCCAACTTACCAAAGTCGTTTTGGGCCGAAGCAGCCTCTACTGCATGTTTTTTGATCAACCGATCTCTATCCGTTGCCATTGAGAAAAAGACTCCACAAGAGGTATGGTCCGTAATCCTGCTAATTATTCGATTTAAAGATCTTTGGGTGTCTGCGCGTATGCTCATGTTGATAATGGAAAATTGGAATCGAGATCCATTAAATGTGTTTTTCTTGGTTATAAAGTCGTGTAAAAGGGTATAAGTTATGGTGTCCTGAAAATAGAAAAGTTGTGATTAGCAGAGATATTATTTTTGATGAAACTGCTATGCTACCTAACTTATCTCTTAAAGACTCTTCCAATAAAGAAAATCAAAAGCAGGTGGAGCATCAGATTAATACAGAGTCGATTCCTCAAGCCAGTACAAAAATTGAGAATAGAGTTGCTTCTTCACCACAATACTCTATCACCAAAAACAGATCTAGAAGAGAAATTAAGCCTCCAAAGAAGTATGTTGAGGCTGATCTAGTTGCTTATGCTTTAAATGTGGCTGAAGATATAGATGCAAACCAAGAGCCGTCTAATTATTCTGAGGCGGTTAGCTGTGAAGACTCAGAAAATTGGATGTTTGCTATGCAAGAGGAGATGGAATCACTCCACAAAAACAGAACATGGGATCTTGTGAAACTTCCTAAAGGTAAAAAGGCTGTTCGCTGTAAATGGGTGTTTAAAAAGAAAGAAGGGACTCCAGGAGTTGAAGAACCCAGATATAAAGCAAGGCTTGTTGCAAAGGGTTACAGTCAAATTCCAGGAGTGGACTTCACAGATGTGTTCTCCCGAGTTGTGAAGCATAGTTTGGTTCGTGATATTATTGCTCGTGGTGATATTGTTGTGAGCAAAATTAGTACTCATGAAAATCCTGCAGATATGATGACTAAGTCACTTCCTATAACCAAGTTTGAGCATTGCTTAGATTTGGTTGGTGTTCATTGTTGAAGTTAAACCCTTAAGGGGTTTTATGGAAGAGGTGGAGAACTTGTTCGTTGAGAGTTCGTGATGAAGAACTTGTTTGTTGAGAATTCGTGTCAAGGTGGAGATTGTTAGAGTTGTGTGACCCAAATTCTAAGATATTTCTTGCAAGTCAAGTTAAACAAAATATATCTTCTTTCTAGAAGATTTAGTATTTATGAGTATAATATATTTAGCATTTATTAGCATAATATATTTTTACTTTGATTAGAATTAGGTTTTACAAGCCTATAAATAGACATAGTCTATTCCTCTTGTAATGTGTTCGAATTTGACATAGTGAATTTTTCTTCTCCTCCTCTGCGTGGTTTTTTCCCCAAAAGGGTTTCACGTAAAATCTGTGTGTTCTTTATTTTATTTCTCTTTTCTTTGCGATATATATTGTCATTACCGACATTTATATATTTCAAAGAGTTCACGAAGTGCACACAGACATAGGTACTTTTCAGTCAATCAGGACAATCAGACCAATGCGTATGAATGCTATTCAGTTATAAACCCCACCCAACCAGCCAACACACCACTCCGTCCCCCATCACCCCACATAGAGCTGTTTGAGCTCATCCAACCAATCACACCACATAGAACCTCGTAAGGCCCATCCATCCCTGCACTCCAATAATGTATACGGCCCTCAGGGTATTGGGACTGCCCACGACCCTCTGGGTATTAGGGGCTATCGATGGTAGACATCTGATGCCATGCGGTAAACCGCATGATGCATACACCTCTGATATGAACTACCGGATCGGATAGTGATGATACGCAATGGCCGACGTATAAGCGATACTGATGTAATCTGATAAACCGCTATATACCGGTAAAAGTCGATTAACTCGCCGGATCGAGATAAGTACACGTAGCAAGGATGATGTATGAGTTGTATGGTGCAATGCGGTAAGCCACTAACAGCAAAGTCCACAACCCTCAGGGTATTAGGACTGTCTATGACCCTTTGGGTATTAGGGGCTAACAACCAGCAGATCAGCCGCCAGTTCAGTTCAGTTTCAATCTTTCTTCTCTTCACAATCTCTCCCAAAAACATTATATGCAAATGTATGTGTGCATACAGATGAACAAAATCAGAGTACAAGGTTACAGACAGTCATTCAGAGACAGAACTCACATCCAGTAAGTCAGAATCAGAAAGGTGAATATTCATATACCCAAATTAAGATTCAACGGCAATGTAACCTCGCAGAAAAGTGACGCCTAACCAGACAATCAGACAGAACCATATAGCACACATACACCCCGTCAATCGGGTTCAGAATCAAACATGTTACGCAACCAATCACGAATGTCACCTAAACCGAAGTCAAAACAGAGTCATAATTACCCTTACTAAAGCTTAGCCAAGGGTTGAAACACACAGAGTCACAATTACAATTAAATTGACCTAAAATTAATATTTGACGATTAGGGCCACATGCCCATGTGCCCCGACCGTGAGGGTCAATCCAAGCCATGTGAGGGTCCAAATGCTCGTGTGAAGTGTAAAACCCCTAACCCGTATCCGTCGCCAAATTAGGGTTACAAGGTATTACCGGTCAAGAACACAAATTAAAACGATTACATACACGTACATGAATTTCAATAGTCAATTACGAAACATTACCGAAAAAGATTCAACTTTCATGCATTCAAATAAATCACTCATATCACATTCGAAGGCAAACATTCGTCTAACATTATAAAATATCTAAACCAAATATAAACATGCTAATATAACTTTTCTTGCAATGTAACATTTATTCAAATTAAATACTTGTATTTATAACCTAAATGACCATTCCATAATTAATGACTCATTAAACATTTTTATCAATTCAATCAATCACATGTCATTAACAAATCAATAAACAATTATCACATTACACATAATAATCTATTTTAATTTCATTTGCCGAATTCACTAATTATTGATATTAAGTATATCTCATGTATATCATAAATATTTAACAACTGAATTACAAATGCAAATCATACAATCATTGCAATTCAAAATTTAGATCACATTAATGATTATAACTTAATCAAATATCAAACGGATTTATAATACCATGCACAGATACCTATCAACCATATTATAAGCTCATAAATATTTATACATATGGCCGAAACTCATAGCATTTTCGCAACCATTATATATATAATTACTTTTTCATTATAGGCTCAATCCAAGACCGAACACACATATATATATAGCATAACCGATTCCTTTATACCACATCCGAAATCAGCAACCAACCTCAAAATATAATCACATAACACAACTATAATCAACCATGGCATACCACAAAATTAAGCCATTTTCGCATGGCTCAAGTTATACAAATTCAAGAACGAACAAAATACATATTAGCCTATACATGCCATAAGTTCGAAAATAGACTTTTAAAAGTACCGAAGGTTGACGATAGTGTGGATGACTTCGATGACAATCCCCGATCTCGTAACTTACAACCAAAATCTATAAAACAGAGTAACAAAAACACACAGAGTAAGCTAACTTAGCTTAGTAAGCCTTAAGCAAATTAAACAACTCAAATGAATAATCAAAGCATTTCAAACAAGTCGAATTGTATCATTATTATTATACTTTAACACAATTAAGTTACCTTGGCCGAATGATAATATTTCTCATTTAGCATAATATTATTCAACTTTTCATTCTCAAAATAACACTATCTCAATTATGTTTACATTTAAACATATGAACTCATGAATTAAACTCAACTTAAATAAATAAATAAATAAACAACATCATTCATTTGGCCGATTATAGAAAATAAAATATAATATCACATATATACACACTTATTTGGCCGAATAATCAAGATCCAATATATCATCTCATAATTATTTACTTGTATGGCCAAATACACATGGTTCATTATATCATCACATATGGCCGAATATACAAGTACAATATATCATCATATATGACCGAACATACAAATTCAATAAAACATCACATGTACTCAAATATTCAAGTTTAATGTAACATCACATGTGGCCAAATATACAAGGTCATTTAGATCAACTTACTTGTTCAATTTCCACATAAATGAGATGTCTTATAGACATAGACTTGAAAATAAATCACCGGTATAAAACCTGCTAGGCATAAGCCTGAATCACACACCGGCACTAGGCCTGCTAGACCCGAGGTCTGATATTTATTCACCGGCAATAAGCCTTCTAGGCACAAAGCCCGATCAAATTCACTAGCACAAGGCTTGCTAAGCTCAAAGCCCGAATATCGCTATTATAAAGTCATTCCATAAACAGTCCATACAAACTTTCAGAGATTTTAACTCAGTCGAATAAAACTCAACCACATTAATTAAATGTTAAATCACATTCGGCTACCCTACTATACAACTATAAAATTCGAATCATCATACTAAACCATTTTATATTCGAAATAGATGATGTTTAATTGCTTAAAGACTTACCTCGGATATCGACGGATGTTATAAATCGGCTATTCGACTATTTTTTCTTTTCCCTGATCCAAGTCCGATTTCTTTTGTTCTTGATCTATATAATTTCAAATTAACCTCATTTAAACACAATTTCATTCAATTTAATCCAACAACACATAAATGGGCAAATTACCATTTTACCCTTGATATTTAACATTTATCACAATTTAGTCCAAATAGCATAAAACACAAAATTTTCAAAATTTGACTTCACCCTAGCTTTGCCAAATTTCACTAAGGTCCCTAGCAGCCCATTTCTTTCATTTATTTCACATTTTGACCCCTCAATTTAGAAATTTTGCAATTTAATCCTATTTAGGCATTTTTACCAAAAATGCCTTAATTAAACTTAACAATCTAACAACCTATATTTATTTTCCATCACTAAACACCAATTTCATCAAGCTATCAACAATGGCATTTCATGAATATATCATCAATTTCAAAAATTCAAGCTTGGGTTAGCTAGTATTCAAAGCAACGATCTCAAAAACGTAAAAATTATCAAAAACCGAACTCAATTACATACCTTAATCAAACATGCAAGGGCCGAAAGTTTTAAAAGCTCAAACCATTTCTTCCTTCTCTAATTTCGGAAATAGAGAAAAAAAAATATGAACATGCCACTTTTGTTTATGTTTTATTTTTATTATATTATTATAAGTTCACAAAATTACAAAATTGACATTACTAAAATAATTTAATAATCTATTTACTATTACATGCATACCAAAACCGGCCACTATGTTAATTTATGGCTAAATTACACTATCAATACTTCAATTTATAAAACCATCATCAATTCGATACTTACACATTTAACCACTAAATTTTCATTTTATGCGATTAAGCCCTTTTTCACAATTAAGCATCCAAACGATCAAATTTTTATACGAAAATTTCACACACAAAAATTCACACATAATGAACATAGAAAGTAATGTTTAAATATTTTTTTGACTCAAATTTGTGGTCTCGAAACCACCATTCTGAATAGGGTCTAAACCAGGCTATTACAACTCTCCCCCTTAGGGATTTTCATCCCCGAAAATCTTACCGGTGAATAGGTTTGGATAACGCTCTTTCATTGTATCTTCTGACTCCCAAGTTACTTCCTCAACTCCGTGCTTATGCCATAGTACCTTAACTAACGGAATTTTCTTATTTCGCAATTCTTTAATCTCGCGAGCCAGAATACGAATTGGTTCTTCTTCATATGTCATATCGGAGGGATCAGATCGGTATCTACGGAGCATCGAAACATGAAATACAGTGTGAATCTTTTCTAACTCAGGTGGCAACAGCAGTCTATAAGCAACCGGCCCGATACGCTCTATAATCTCATACGGCCCGATAAATCTCGGACTCAATTTGCCTTTACGACCGAATCTGAGTATTTTCTTCCACGGTGAGACTTTCAAAAACTCTTTATCTCCGATCTGAAACTCTATATCTTTTCGTTTCAAGTCTGCATATGATTTCTGACGATCCGATGTTGTTTTCAGTCTATCGCGAATCACTTTCACTTTATGTTCAGTCTCTTGATTAAATCGACCCCGTGTATCTTATTTTCACTGAGCTCAGTCCAATAAAATGGTGTACAACATTTACGACCGTACAAAGCCTTGTAGGGTGCCATCTTGATACTAGATTGAAAGCTATTATTATAAGCAAATTCAATCAAAGGTAAGTATCGTTCCCACGTACCTTCGAACTCAAGAATGCAACATCTCAACATATCCTCAAGTATCTGAATAATTCGCCGCTCGACCGTCTGTCATGCGGGGATGAAAGGCAGCATTAAAATGCAGTTTAGTACCTAATGCATCTTGCAGTTTCTTCCAAAACCGCGATGTAAATCTCAGATCTCTATCTGAAATAATAGATATAGGCACACCATGTATCCTCACGATCTGAGAAACATACAATTCAACCAGCTTATCAAGGGAGTAATCTGTACGAACCGGAACAAAGTGAGTAGATTTAGTCAATCTATCTACAATAACCCAGATTGCATCTTTCTTGCTCGGTGTCAATGGTAAACCAGATACAAAATCCATCGTAACTCTGTCCCACTTCCACTCGGGTATCATAATCATCAAGTAACCTAGAAGGTACTGATGCTCGGCTTTTACTTGTTGACAGACTAAACATTTCGAAACAAAGTCAGAAATGTCTCGTTTCATACCTTGCCACCAGTAAAGCTGTTTCAGATCATTATACATTTTCGTACTCCCAGGGTGAATAGATAACCGACTGCTATGAGCTTCATTCAAAATCATCCGAATCAACTCAATTTCTCGAAACACATATTCGGTTTCGAACCTCAAACAACCATTTGTATCAACTCGAAACTCGATTCAACATTTGATTCACACTGAGCTCGTTTTGCCAACAAATCATTATCAACTTTCTGAACCTCACAAATTTGTTGTACAAATAATGGTCTTGCTTTTAATTCGGCTATTATTGAACCATCATCAGATATAACCATATGCGTATTCATTGCACGCAAAGCAAATAATGATTTTTGACTTAAAGCATCAGCAACAACATTAGCTTTTCCCGGATGATAGTCAATCACAAGCTCGTAGTCTTTTAACAATTCTAACCATCGACGTTGTCTCAAATTCAGATCTTTCTGAGTCATCAAATACTTCAGACTTTTATGATCAGAATAAACATGACATTTCTCACCGAACAGATAGTGACGCCAAATTTTTAATGCAAACACAATGGCTGCTAGTTCCAAATCATGTGTCGGATAGTTCTTTTCATGTAGTTTCAATTGTATCGAGGCATAAGCTATGACTTTGCCTTCCTGCATCAAAACACAACCCAAACCATTCAAAGATTTATCACTATAAATGATAAATTCGTTACCCGATTCAGGCTGAACTAACACTAGAGCTTCGGTCAAAAGAGCTTTTAACTGGTCGAAACTTTTCTGACACTTCTCTGACCACTAGAACTTAACATCTTTCTGCAACAGCTTCATCATCGGGGTTGCAATCATAGAGAAACCTTTCACAAACAGTCTATAGTAACCAAAGAAGTCCCAAAAACTTCGACTTCGTAAACGTTTCTGAGGTTTCAAATAATTATTGCTGAAATTTTGCTCGGATCAACCCGAATACCTGATGCTGAAACAACATGGCCCAGAAAACTGACTTCACGTAACCATAAATCACACTTACTAAACTTTGCATACAACTGTTTATCTCACAAAGTCTGTAGCACAAGTCTCAGATGCTCGGCATGCTCGCTTTCATCTCTGGAGTAGATCAGAATATCATCTATAAACACTACCACAAACCGATCCAAATACTGTGCAAAAATTCGATTCATCGATCCATGAAAACAAAGAGTGCATTAGTAAGTCCGAAAGGCATAACCAGAAACTCGTAGTGTCCGTACCTCATCCGGAAAGCAGTCTTTGGCACATCAGAGTCTCTGACTCGTAACTGATAATAACCCGATCTCAAATCTATCTTTGAAAACATTGAAGCCCCTTTCAGCTGGTCAAACAAGTCGTCAATCCGTGGCAACGGGTATTTATTCTTTATAGTCACCTTATTTAGCTGACGGTAATCAATACACATTCTCATAGTTCCATCTTTCTTTTTCACAAATAGAACTGGCGCACCCCAAGGAGAGAAACTCGGTCGTGCAAAACCTCTATCTGTTAACTCTTGCAACTGTGCTTTCAACTCTTTTAATTCAGTAGGTGCCATCCGATACGGAGCTATCGAAATCGAAGTCGTCCCCGGTACTAACTCAATACCAAACTCTACCTCTCGGATAGTTGGCAAACCCGACAATTCTTCAGGAAACACATACGGATACTCGCACACAACTGGTACAGATTCAATCTTCTTTTCAGTCACTTTACTATCAAGCACATAAGCAAAGTAAGCTTCATAACCTTTTCTCATATACTTCCGAGCTAACATCGAAGATATTACTGCTGGTAACCCATTCAGATCATTAGATTCAATCCGAATAATCTCACTGTTCTGACATCTCAAATCAATGGTCTTTCTTTTGCAATTAACAATGGCATCGTGCAAAGTCAACCAATCCATACCCAAAATTATATCAAACTCGTCGAAAGGTAACAACATCGAATCGGCTGGAAAACATGAATCTCGAATCATCAACGGGCAATTTTTACACACTTTGTCAACTAGAACACACCGGCCCAAGGGGTTTGACACTCGAATCACAAACTCAGTAGACTCAACAGACAAAGTCTTACTGGATACTAATGTTTCACACACATATGAATGAGTTGAACCAGGGTCAATCAATGTAATAACACTAGTATCATAAAGAGTGAAAGTATCGATAATAACATCTGGGGAAGAAGCATCCTCATGAGTGCGTATAGCATATGCTCTGGTAGGTGCACGAGCCTCAGATCGAACCACTGTATCTTTCGTCCCTCTTTGACTGCCACCTACATTACTTGAATGTCTGAGTGGTCTGCCTCGCACTTACATGTTACTCGGTCTCGCGTTCTGAACAGTGTTTTGCTCGGCTAACATCGAATAATCTCGGATAAAATGATCCATCGATCCACATTTAAAACAAGACCGATCATGCAATCTACAATTTCCAGAATGCCATTTACCACAATGCTTACACTCAAGTCTGTTCTGCCGATCATTGCCAACACTAGCAATCAAAGTGGCTCGTGAACTCACAGGAGGTCGGTCTCGATCTCGTCTAGAAAAGTCTGAAGTAGCTTTAAATCGACCTGAATCATCTCTGAACTTCTTCAATGCTGAGTGAAAAGTCTTACTCGATGATCTTTTACGGGAATCTCTGGCTTCAAAATCAGCTTTTCTTTTCTCTTTCCCAAGCTCTTCGGCTTTGCAGGCTCGCTCAACAAGTACCACGAACTCTTTAATTTCAAGTATACCAACCAGCAATTTAATGTCTTCGTTCAAACCGTCTTCGAATCTTTTACACATGATAGCTTCGGTTGAAACACATTCACGAGCATATCGACTTAATCTCACAAATTTCCGTTCATACTCAGTTACAGTCATACGACCCTGTTTCAATTCCGGAAATTCTTTGCGTTTCTGGTCGATAAATCTCTGGCTGATGTATTTCTTACGGAACTCAGTCTGAAAGAATTCCCATGTCACTATCTCTTTTGGGACCACCGATACTAGTGTATTCCACCAGTGATATGCGGTGTCTCGTAATAAAGATATGGCACACTTTAAACTTTCATCCGAAGTACAAGATAGCTCGTCAAACACACGGATAGTATTATCAAGCCACAATTCAGCTAGTTCAGCATCATCATCATCATTAGCTTTAAACTCTTCGGCTCTGTGTTTTCTGATTTTATCTAAAGGAGGCCTGTTAAATCTCATCGGATCAATCATCGGAGATACCACAGGTATCGGAGATGGATTATTCGGGGGTGGAGGTTGTTGTACAGCCGGATTAGTCCGAATATACTGAGTAAACCATTCGTTCATCATTTGATAGAAGGCTTGCTTAGCCTCCCCCTCATGGCTACTCGAGATAGGTCGAGATTCATTTGGCACTGTCCCATACACGGGAGTAGGCGCTACGCTCTCGACATCATCGGCTACAGCTCTATCGGGATCCATTTACTATATGAAAGCACATTTTCAAATTTCCGAAGTCATCACACTATCACAGTATAAAATATGGCATGTATAGCTAAACTCACACACGCTGCGTTAGTCCTAGAACCGACAAAATTGTAGCTCTGATACCAATAAAATGTAACACCCCTAACCCGTATCCGTCACCTAATTAGGGTTACAAGGTATTACCGGTCAAGAACACAAATTAAAACGATTACATACACGTACATGAATTTCAATAGTCAATTACGAAACATTATCGGAAAAGATTCAACTTTCATACATTCAAATAAATCACTCATATCACATTCGAAGGCAAACGTTCGTCTAACATTATAAAATATCTAAACCAAATATAAACATGCTAATATCACTTTTCTTGCAATGTAACATTTATTCAACTTAAATACTTGTATTTATAACCTAAATGACCATTCCATAATTAATGACTCATTAAACATTTTTATCAATTCAATTAATCACAAGTCATTAACAAATCAATAAACAATTATCACATTACACATAATAATCTATTTTAATTTCATTTGCCGAATTCACTAATTATTGATATTAAGTATATCTCATGTATATCATAAATATTTAACAACTGAATTACAAATGCAAATCATACAATCATTGCAATTCAAAATTTAGATCACATTAATGATTATAACTTAATCAAATATCAAACGGATTTATAATACCATGCACGGATACCTATCAACCATATCATAAGCTCATATATATTTATACATATGGCCGAAACTCATAGCATTTTTGCAACCATTATATATATAATTACTTTTTCATTATAGGCTCAATCCAAGACCGAACACACATATATATATAGCATAACCGATTCCTTTATACCACATCCAAAATCAGCAACCAACCTCAAAATATAATCACATAACACAACTATAATCAACCATGGCATACCACAAGATTAAGCCATTTTCGCATGGCTCAAGTTATACAAATTCAAGAACGAACAAAATACATATTAGCCTATACATGCCATAAGTTCGAAAATAGACTTTTAAAAGTATCGAAGGTTGACGATAGTGTGGATGACTTCGATGACAATCCCCGAGCTCGTAACTTACAACCAAAATCTATAAAACAGAGTAACAAAAACACACAGAGTAAGCTAACTTAGCTTAGTAAGCCTTAAGCAAATTAAACAACTCAAATAAATAATCAAAGCATTTCAAACAAGTCGAATTGTATCATTATTATTATACTTTAACACAATTAAGTTACCTTGGCCGAATGATAATATTTCTCATTTAGCATAATATTATTCAACTTTTCATTCCCAAAATAACACTATCTCAATTATGTTTACATTTAAACATATGTACTCATGAATTAAACTCAACTTAAATAAATAAATAAAAAACAACATCATTCATTTGGCCGATTATAGAAAATAAAATATAATATCACATATATACACACTTATTTGGCCGAATAATCAAGATCCAATATATCATCTCATAATTATTTACTTGTATGGCCAAATACACATGGTTCATTATATCATCACATATGGCCGAATATACAAGTACAATAAATCATCATATATGACCGAACATACAAGTTCAATAAAACATCACATGTACTCAAATATTCAAGTTTAATGTAACATCACATGTGGCCAAATATACAAGGTCATTTAGATCAACTTACTTGCTCAATTTCCACATAAATGAGATGTCTTATAGACATAGACTTGAAAATAAATCACCGGTATAAAACCTGCTAGGCATAAGCCTGAATCACACTCCGGCACTAGGCCTGCTAGACCCGAGGTCTGATATTTATTCACCGGCAATAAGCCTGCTAGGCATAAAGCCCAATCAAATTCACCAGCACAAGGCTTGCTAAGCTCAAAACCCGAATCTCACTATTATAAAGTCATTCCATAAACAGTCCATACAAACTTTCAGAGATTTTAACTCAGTCGAATAAAACTCAACCACATTAATTAAATGTTAAATCACATTCGGCTACCCTACTATACAACTATAAAATTCGAATCATCATACTGAACCATTTTATATTCGAAATAGATGATGTTTAATTACTTAAAGACTTACCTCGGATATCGACGGATGTTATAAATCGGCTATTCGACTATTTTTGCTTTTCCCCGATCCAAGTCCGATTTCTTTTGTTCTTGATCTATATAATTTCAAATTAACCTCATTTAAGCACAATTTCATTCAATTTAATCCAACAACACATAAATGGGCAAATTACCATTTTGCCCCTGATATTTAACATTTATCACAATTTAGTCCAAATAGCATAAAACACAAAATTTTCAAAATTTGACTTCACCCTAGCTTGGCCGAATTTCACTAAGGTCCCTAGCAGCCCATTTCTTTCATTTCTTTCACATTTTGACCCCTCAATTTACAAATTTTGCAATTTAATCCTATTTAGGCATTTTTACCAAAAATGCCTTAATTAAACTTAACAATCTAACAACCTATATTTATTTTCCATCACTAAACACCAATTTCATCAAGCTATCAACAATGGCATTTCATGAATATATCATCAATTTCAAAAATTCAAGCTTGGGTTAGCTAGTATTTAAAGCAACGATCTCAAAAACGTAAAAATTATCAAAAACCGAACTCAATTACATACCTTAGTCAAACATGCAAGGGCCGAAAGTTTCAAAAGCTCAAACCATTTCTTCCTTCTCTAATTTCGGTAATAGAGAAAAAAAAAGATGAACATGCCACTTTTGTTTATGTTTTATTTTTATTATATTATTATAAGTTCACAAAATTACAAAATTGACATTACTAAAATAATTTAATAATCTATTTACTATTACATGCATACCAAAACCGGCCACTATGTTAATTTATGGCTAAATTACACTATCAACACTTCAATTTATAAAACCATCATCAATTCGATACTTACACATTTAACCACCAAATTTTCATTTTATGCGATTAAGCCCTTTTTCACAATTAAGCATCCAAACGATCAAATTTTTATACGAAAATTTCACACACAAAAATTCACACATAATGAACATAGAAAGTAATGTTTAAATATTTTTTTGACTTGAATTCGTGGTCCCGAAACCACCATTCCGAATAGGGTCTAAACTGGGCTGTTACATGAAGGGAGGCATACGGCCGTGTGACAGAGGCACACACCCGTGTGAAGCAAGGACACGGCCGTGTGAACAGGCCGTGTAACTCACTGTCCAGTTTCGCTAAAATTAAGTGCAGGGCAGACACGGCTGTGTGAGGATCTCACACGCCCGTGTGCCCACCAGACACGACCGTGTGTCCCGAAACATACGCCCATGTGGGATCCCTAAATCCCCAAATCAGTCACACGACCGTGTGACACCAAAGCTCAGAATCCCTAATTCCCAAACCCACACGACCATGTGAAAATCGACAAAATCCCCAAATCGGCCACACGGCCGTGTGGCACCCAATTCAGCCTGGAAACCCTAACGCCCAAATTCACACGGCCATTTGAGTCGACACACGCCCGTGTGGCCACCGGAATGGTCATGAAACCACCCTTACACAGCCCCGAAAACTTCGCTTCAGCCACCAAATATGTTCTCAACCTCTGCAACATCAAAAAGATATCAGAAAATAGAGTATCGCACTCCCTTTCAGCCATCAAAACTCCAAAACCAAGGAGTTAAAGCACTCTCTAGAAAAGCCGAAACAATTACTTGCAAAACAAGTGAAAAGTAGTCAAGGTTCGAATCCCACACCTATTTCGACGACGACGAAACGACAGATGAGCAGAAATCCTCGATGCCAAAAACCAAAACCGATCTTTGTGTAATTTTATCAAAAGCAAAAAGAGCATAACGTGAAAAACGGGAAAAACGAATAAATAAATAAATAAATAAAACGAATAAATAAATAAACTTATATCCTAAACATATAATTTAATACTTTTAAAAGATATAATTATTAAATAAATAAAAAATAAAATAAAAATAAAAAGGCTCTCCAAAAACGCGCACCCCAAGACTCAAACCCAGAACCTCGAGGTACACTGACACTCCACTTACCCACCAGACCAGCAGGCCCATTCTGCCACTAAATTGCACGATTAAACACATATGTGAAGCCTCCTCACTAACCCTATGCTCAAATCCCAAAACTTCTAGGCCCAAAATTCGAGGCGTTACATGTGTGGGCTACACGGTCTTCCACACGCTCATGTTCCAAGCCAGACTGTGTAACTCTCTATGCCCATGTTGGTTAAAATAAAATTAAAAATTTTTAGCTCCAGTATGCACACGGTTTACCACACGGTCATGTTTTAGGCCGTGTGTCTCACACGGCCATATGGATCACCCTAGATCGTGTGGTCCCTTTTTTTGAATTTTTTTCAAAGGTTTTTTTAATTTTATTTTATTTTCCTATTTTTTCCTTTTTTTTAAAAAATTTTCTTTCTTTCAATTTTTTTTCTAAAATAACATGAAATTAAAATGAATAAATAAGTAAAATAAACACACTTGGGTTACTTCCCAATAAGCGAGCTCGACTTCCTTTTTCAAGCTAACGGTTAAGGCGGATCTTAGAGCCGAAGCTCATCTCTCTCGTTGTTAGTATTACCACCAAAATAAAGTTTGAGACGAAAATTATTCACCTTGAATATGCCATAATTAGGGTGTGTTACCTCAATGGTTCCGTATGGAAATACTTTTTGTACCACAAATGCGTTTGACCCTCTTGACTTAAGCTCTGAAGGAAACATTTGTGGATCTGACTTGTCTAGTAGCACTTTGTCCTCAACTTTGAATTGATTCGTCCTCTTTACATTCACATTATGGCATTGCTTAGTTATTTCTTTGACTATTCTTGGGTTCCCATCAACCTTTTTTCGCCATTTATCTAATTTATCGAGCTGCACCATTCGCTCTCCACTCGTCCCTTGATTTTTTTCACCTTGAGATGGATACTATTCAAACACGTATTCATTAGTAAATTCCTACAAAGAATGTCGAGTCACATGATTACTAACATTAACATAATAACAAGTATCATCTCGCTCCTTAGGAACTCTAACAAAATCACGTGCTTAAAGAGTAACCTTTTTATCACCTACACTCGGCACAAGTTCACCACTACCCACATCAATAACAGTTCTAGCAGTGGCTAAAAATGATCGACCTAAAATCATGGATACCTCAATATCCTTATCCATGTCCAATATAAAAAAATCAACAGGGAATATAAATTTATCGACTTTAACAAGTACATCTTCAATAATACCCCTAGGATACCTAATTGATCTGTCAGCTAATTGAATATTCATCCTAGTGGGTTTGGTTCCTTGAAACTAAGTTATTTAAACATTTTATAAGGCATAACATTTATACTAGCCCCCAAATCGGCCAATACTTTTTCAACATTTAAACTACCAATAAGATAAGGAATAATAAAACTCCCTAGATCTTTAAGTTTGTGGGGTAGTTTGTTTTGAAGAATGGTTGAGCAATCCTCATTGAGCTTCATAGTCAACAAGCCGTCAAACTTCATTTTATTTGTTAACAACTCCTTTAAAATTTTTGCATATTTAGGCATCTCCGAAAGAGTTTTAACAAAAGGTAAGTTAATATGCAATTTTAAAAAAAAAAAACTCAAGAAATTTATCATATTGTTCGTTTATGCGGTCTTTCTTCAATGTTGTTGGATATGGAATTCGTGGTCTGTATTCTCTAATCATCAGCTTATGCTCTTTCTTACTTTCCTCAACCCCATCATTTTTCTCAACAACTTCTAGATTCACCTTCTTTTCAGGCTCGACTAGCCCTTCCACACTTTGAACAGTGATTGCATGGACTTACTCCTTTGGGTTAGTTTCAGTGTTACTATGTAAACTACCTTGTTGTATTTCCGAAACCAATTTAACAAGCTATCCAATCTGATTTTCAAGCCATTAAGTCGATGCTTGCTGGTTTTTTAGAGTTGTTTTAGTGTTTTGAAATCGAGTTTCGATGTAACACCCCAAACCCGGCCCATGCGTTATGACCGGATCTGACATGTCACATGAGAAAAACGTGTTAAATCCCTTTTGATTTGTACTAAAATAGATATTATTTTGTTATAATCAAGAAATCATGTTTAATTAGAAATATTTGATAAAATACTACTAATCCTCGAAAGTTAATTGAGAAATCGAAAATTTGAACTAATGATCTTATAAAACCGTGTCTTTTGAAAATATCGTTTGAAAGTTCGAGTGAAAACTTCCGTGTTAAAATATTTATAAAAGTTTATTATGAAATCCATTTGTTAATCGATTTTGAAAAACCTTTATTTAAGTTTTTAGAAAAATACCCATTTAAAATCATTCAAGCAAAATAGTAAGTACGACAAATATAAAGCAAAAATAAAATATTCCAGAGGCCTTATTACAACATAAAAACCCAAAATAGTAAGAGTAGTAAAATAAGCGGAAATAGAAATCTAAAGTTCAATAACACCGTTACTGAAGTATGGCTTCCACCGAGTCATCCATGGCCCAAGTCCACATCACTGAGCATTACCTACAAGGGTTAAGAAAAGGGGGAGTGAGTTACAAGAACTCAGTGTGAAACCCCTTACCGTCATCCACTGGGCCTGAACCCATATAGCAAAAATTTTGGGCCTAAGCCCCTTTTTACATAATAGTGTATCAAATATATCATATGAATGTAAAGCAATCCCAAACCATCCTAATAATCCATCCGCTACACACCACCCGTACCATCCCATCACACCTGTGGGGATCAAGTCAACCCACCCCTCCAAACACACCAATCGCAGGCATTATGCCATTTATAACAAATTTTGATTGTGGCCGAGCCACCAGAATCATAGTATCATATTAACAAACATTTTTGTGGCGTGCTGCCACCTAATCACTTCTCTTCAACATTTTCCCATCCCATGCAAAATCATGTAAATGCATCATACATAGCAAATCATGATATTTACAAATATAAACAACAATAATTAATTCAGAGATTCATTACAAAAAATTCGGCCCATTTTAGCACTTGCAAATCAGCCCATTAAGACCATATATCAATCGGCCCATTATGGCAATATATCAAATCGGCCCATTAAGGCAATATAACAAATCGGCCCATTAAGGCAATATAACAAATCGGCCCATAAGGGCATTTCCGTAATTCGGCCCATAGGGGCATTTTCGTAATTCGGTAATTTTACCCACTAAGGGTAATTCGGTAATCTCGCAACCCAGGGTTATTTCGGTAATTTACCCTCCAAGGGTATTTTGGTAATTCCGCAACCTAGACTTAACTACTAATGTGGGGCATAAAAATCGAAACTGTCCATTTACGTCATACTGACTAAATTGACTATAACTTGAGTTAGGAAACTCGAAATTTAGATCTGTAAATTTTCCTTGAAACTAGACTCATATATCTTCTTACTAGAATTTTTCCAGAATTTTTGGCTTAGCCATTTAGTAAAGTTTATTCATTAAATATTCCCTTGTTTCACTGACCAATAGTTCTGACCTCTCTTACCCAAAATTCAAATATCTTACTGTACGGTTTTCATATGTTGCTCCCACTTATTTCTATTGAAAATAGGCTCACTAATGAATCTATACATATAACTTATAACTCATAATTCACTTTGTACAATTTTAAACGATTTTTCCAAGACAGAACAGGGAACCATGAAGTCAATCAGAACCAGTCTCACTAAAATTAAGATATCACAGAATATACAATTCCTCTTCCTCCTTTGTTTCTTTCATATAAAAATAGACACAGTAAGATTTATTTCGATATCTTTTTCACTTTCTAAATCCCTTTATCCTATTTTTCGTGATTTTTCAAATTCACGTCACTGCTGCTAACCAAAATGTTTCATTGCAAAAATATGGTTACCACTACGAATATACACATGCCCGAGTGGTCACGGATGCCGGTTTCCGATTTTCCTTCGGTATTTCGACCGAATCACAGAACATTTCATGCAAAATTTCAGAGAGGTATGAGATTACACACCATTTCAAACAGTGTATTCGGAAGGGTGCGGATTACACACCTTATTCTAATCCGTAACACGATACTCTCCGCGGCACCTAAAGGTACAATCGGTTAACAATTAGTCCAAAGCCCAATTTTCAACTTCAACCAAGTATTGCAATTGATTAACAATCTATATCACTTACCAACAATCCGAGTCTCTTATTACAAGGGATAGGTGATCGAGCGATTTGGTCCCTAAAAATAAACGATTAGTCATCACCTCTATACCGTTTAGCAAACTAACCGATCAACGAAAAAGATCAAAAAGAACCATGATGAATCCCTTACCTTGACAATAATAGATCCCCTTCTATCGATTTCCTTAAGGCTAGAAAGATGATGAGAGTGTAAGCTAACACTCTACCGATTTGGCCCACACCAAGAGAACCAAGAATATGGAAGTAGCAAAGAATAGATTCGGCCTTACAACCACCGAAACCCGAGAAGACAAAGAAGCTTCAGCAACCACAAGAACCAAGTTTCGCTATGAGATGAAGTTGATGTTTCGTTATGGTGTATAAAAGAGAATGTTTGAAAAGAAAAAGTAGAAGTCAATAGGCAAATTGAAGTTTCGGGTCAAGAGGAAACGTAATCAAAAGAACCAAAATATTTAGAAAGGAAAAGAAATGACCCCCAAAGATGTGAAAATGCAAGGGAGAGCTAGAGAAATTCGGCTCCCCCTCTTTCCCTTAACCAAAACCATGTATCATCTTTTCCAAAAGATGAGCATTGACCAAATAAAATTTTTTCTAAAACACCTTCCACACTATAAGCCAACATGTTCCCTTCACATGCCTTTTTCTTTTGATTCTTTCCATCATCAACCCGTATCTTCCTCCATACCATATTTCTTTAGCCACCTTTCCAAAACCAAAAAGTCTTCCTTGCCTTAAATACCACCATGGCCGACACTATGGATGAATAGCATAAAAATTAATCAAAATTTGCACTAGATGGGATTTGAACCTTAAACCATTAGTACACTCCACATGCCACTTTCTACCTTTACCAATAGACTCCTTGTGCTAGCAAAATGCACACTTATTTCCTTAAGCATTGATGCCACTTACCTTCTCTCCTTAAAGTGCTTAACCATAAAAATTTTGCTAAGGCCCAATTTGAACCCGAACTTCCTTAAACCCCCGTAACTTTCCAAAATCACCCTCCTAATAAGTCCAACTTGAAATAATGCCGTTCTCAAATTCCCATAAATTTTAAAACGCTTCTACGCTCAAGGTCCAATGGGCCCAATCCTACTAGGCCCAATTTCGAGTCGTTACATTCGGACACCGAAATAAATTTAGCTAACATCTCCTCAAGGTTTGATTTCTTTTCTTACTGATAAGGTTGTTAAAAACCCGGAAGGAGTTATGACCTTTGGTTTCCTTGACCACCCCAAGATAAATTTAGATGGTTCTTCCAACAGGCATTATAGTTATTGCTATAGGGGTTATTTTGAGGTCTAGAATTGTTACCCATAAAGTTGACTTGCTCATGCTCCATGCAAGAATTGAAGGATAAACATTCTGAATTAATCATCTCCGCTCCATTCGCATCACATTACATTACCTGATTCACCTGCTTAGAAAAATTCAAACCATCAATTTTCTTACCAAGAGCTTCAACCTGATTTGCTAACATAGAAACTGCATCAATATTAAAAACACTGTGTAACATCTTAAAAAAATATGAGTATCGATATGTTGCATGTTTTTGGTGCTTAGCTTGTGAATGATTAAATTTATGTGCTTATTATAGTCTTGAGAAGGCTCGGGATTTATTCAGAATTAGAACAAGTTTTAGAAATGAGTACTTTATTGAAGTGGATCAAGTGACCCTGATGCTTAAGGTAATTAAGTGTCAAAAACTAGCATAAGTTGAGCTAGTAGCAAGGTGGAGTTGGCGCCATGAGTGTTGCTTGAGGGGAGAGGTTCGAATCCCATGGATAGCATTTAGGTGACTTTTATTTTTGCACCTAGATTACTTGTGTCGGTCAAGCCTTATTTATGGTAAGGTTGGACTATTTCTTTTATGGCAAGGTGACTATTTGATAAGATAAGCTTGAACTTGGGGAAAGGAAATCCTATACTTATGGAATGAAGGGGAACACAAGGCATATCATAAGGGCTATATTTTGGAAACATTTGAATGGCCTTTTTGTCCATGAACTTGGACGGCTTTGTGGACTAAAGGGGAGAGCCGAGTTTTGATGGTAAGTTTTGGGTAAAGTTTGGTAGCTTGATAGAATTTTCATTTGGTCATTTTGCTCTCCCAAAAACATTTCTTCCTCTCATCTTTTCCTCTCTTGGCCGAATGTGCTTGTGTTGGGAGAAAACAATCTTTGCTTTGATTCTTTTGGTCATTTTTGCAAAAACCCTCAAGTGCTTCATCTTGTATTTCTCTCCTAGTGCCGAAATTATCAACACAAAAAGCCATTTCTTTTTTCTTCTTTTTCCCATTGCCGAATACATATTTGTTCCTAAACTCCTCTCTTTTCTCTTCTCCCTATTCTCTTTTCTTCTCCATTTTACTTATCATTCAAACACATTCTTCCTTCATTTTCTTTCCATGGCCGAATGCTTGTGACCATCCCCATAGCCAAAATTATTTTCCCTATCCATTAAATCATAGCCGAATCTTCCATTCCTCATAACATTTATTCTCAATCATTTTCTTCTATTCAAACTTTGGATCATCGGTAAGAATCATTTTTCTTTGATTTCTTTTGTTATTTGGTCACCTTGGCCGAATCTATAGGATGGCCTAGGAAGAGCCTTTAAATCGATAATCGTCCATTCTATTAAACGTTTCCTTTCGTTATATTTTAGTGAAATAGTGGAGGGCCGAATCACCATCTCACAAAGTCACCTTGAAGTTATTCAAGTTCGGATCATATCTAGCAAGGTAAGAAGGAACTCTTCAAGGATTCTTGATCACTCTCGCTTTTATCAATGACTATCATTGGGATTTTTATAACCGAAAGTTTTTATATAGGAATCCTTTGGAAATCACTCGGGATTTTAAGATAGGGTCAAAAGGGTTGTTAATAGTGTTCTAAGAGGGTAGATCCGCTATTCCCCTAAATTCAAACGAAGGATCGTTTTCAGAATCCGAGATTTTCCACCGGGTGTGGACCCTCATCCGCGAAAATCAATTGTTTGAAGTCATTCGTACTCTGAGCCTTTGACTGCTCGTGGTTCTTCATCGGGTTATGAACTATCGATCGAGGAGAAATCACAAATAGCTATTGTTCGAGATTCCGAGGGTAAAGATCTAGATCGTTTATCATTAGAATAGTTTTATATTAAATATTAATGTTCTAATCAAGCGTGATAAATATTTACGTATCGACGAGCGGGAGAGCATAGTACTCACCGTAATCAGGTGTGTAACTTCACACTTATCTCATGGGTTATACTATGCCGTAAGTAATTGAATAAAATCGTAAAGTCGGTAAAATTTGAAAATACGATTTATTAGCACTTTTGGTGTGAAAGCATGAAAGCGGTATTAAAGTTGTGAAAATTACGAATTTGCCCTTAATAGGCTATATTGTTAAAAAGTGATTTTTTGGGCCATATGAATTATTTTTGATAAATTGGCCAAGTGAGAAAATTGTGAAAAGGGCCTCATGTGTATAAATGGGCCAAAATTGCTAGATCGATATATGGGCCAAAATTGCTAGATCGTTAAATGGGTTAAATTGTTATTTTGACTAATGGGCCAAGTTGATAACTTGTAATATGGGCTTTTTGTTGGAATTTACCTTATGAATATATTGTTATGCATTATATATATACATGACCGCATGGGTTGGGATAATTGACGAAGAGAAGAAAGGCTCATTGCCAAAATCTAGTTCGGTGACTCACACAATCTAGTTCGGTGGCTCTCGCCACAAATATTTTAAATGGCTTAATGCCCGTGATTGGTGTGTTGGCGGGGTGGGTTGACTTGATCCCCACAGTGTGATGGTTGGTACGGGTGGTGTGTAGCGGATGGAAATTAGGCTTGGTTGGGAATTGCATATCACATGCATTTTTATATTTGATTTTTATATTGTACTTTTGTAAATGGGCTCAAGCCCAATTTAATGCTTAAATGGATTTGGCCCAAAGGACACGGTAAGTGGGTTACACATTGAGTTCTAAGTAACTCACCTGCTTTTTCTTACCCTTCTCGTAATGATTATTGATGGAGACTTGGGCGGGATGACTTTGTGAGGAGGCCATACTACGAATGATGGGTTTTTTTATAAACTTGAACTTCTTTTAAATATTTTTATTTAAGTACTATTTCCATTATGGATGTAATAAGGCCTCTGGTATTATTTTTATGGATTTTTATTCGTAGATGGATTTTTAGTATGTTTTAGTTACTTAAATGGGGCTGTTTAAATTTTATAAATGATTTCTTAAACTTGCGTATAAAAAAGGGATTTTCTTAAATATCACTTAATCCAAAATATTTCGTGAAAACTCTTTTTATAAATCTAAGATTTCAACCAATTATTTCTCTGAAAATCAAACTGTGAATTCTGATGTTTTAAAATCATGGCTTTTAAATAAATCTCGATTTATGATAAATTCCATTTTCAAAATTGTTTTCAAGAATTGCTTTCATTAAAAGCATTGATGACTAGATGTAAGTTCGAATTGTGTAGCATGCCAAGTCTGGTCTTAACGCATAGGCCGGGCTTGGGGTGTTACATTTAATGGTATCAGAGCCAAGTTCAAAACTCGGCTGTGGTTTGGGTTCAACAATAACTTTTGTTTAAAACTATTTTGAATATATAGAATTGATGTTTTAAAGGTAGTATGGCACCACGAGCATTCGGCACCAAGCCAAGTAAGTATTTGTATATTAAATGTTTATTATTGTGATATGAACATAGGAACACTCTAGAACTTCTAGTTTAGGTGTTGAAAACGGTAGAGATTGAGACTATAGGACGTGATTGCGAAAACAATCTTACCTCTTATATTTCATAAAATATCGTTAATAAATACTGAAATAGTATTCTGATTCATAAAACTTGTAATCAGATTAAATCGAATTAGTCATTATGAGCACTAGAGGACGTGGTCGTGGACGTGGTAGACGTGGCCGTGGTAGAGGACGAAGTGCTAGGGTGCAACTGAAGCGCCGGGTCATATGCCAGAAATGGATGCACCTGCATCACCCGAGAGTGAGACTGGATCACATGACCATACGAGAGAGGACAATGCTTTGACTCAAGCAATGTTGCGAGTCCTAGAGAGGGTTGCTGGGACTAGAACTGGTCCAACAATTCGTGGATCAATTTCGGAGCGACTTAAATTAAGTGGTGCCGAGGTTTTTAGAGGTGTCTCCGGTGTAGCACCGAATGTTGCGGAATATTGGCTCGAGGCTGTAGAGCTGATTATGGATGATTTGGAGTGCACCGCCGAACAGAAGCTAAGAGGAGTTGTGTCCTTGTTAAGGGACGAGGTGTATCAATGGTGGCTTACTGTTCGAGAAGGCACCGAGGCTGCATTGGTTACTTGGGATTTCTTCAAAGCTACTTTTCAAGGGAAGTACGTCGGGACAAGTTATGTAGATGCCCGGAGGAAGGAATTCCTGAATTTGGTTCAAGAAAATAAGACGGTGGTAGCTTACGAGGCAGAATTTCTTCGTTTGAGCCGATATGCTCGCACAATAGTACAGACTAATCATGAGCATTGTGTACGCTTTGAAGATGGGCTGAATGATGAGTTGCGGGTATTGATAGCCCCACAACAAGTAAGGACTTTTGCCTCGCTTGTGGAGAAAGCCAAGATAGCCGAAGAGGCTAAGAACTCAGAACGCCAGAACCGGGAAAGAGTCAGAGGCAAAAGGGATCTTAAGTATTCAGGTTCTGCTAAAAGGTTTCAGAAGAGGCCTCGAAATGATGAGCCAGCTCAAGCTAGAGCACCTGTGGTTACCAATCAAAGTCGAGACTGTGCTGATTGTGGGAAGCGACACCCCGGGGAATGTTGGAGAAAAATTGGTGCTTGCTATAAATGTGGTTCCAAGGATCATCAGTATAAGAATTACCCTCGACGATCTGATACGAATCAGGAAGCTCGTAACCCTGATGCTCAGCCAGCTAGAGGCACTCAGTAGCCACCGAGAGGTCGTGGATCGGGACGCGGTGGTAATGGTAACGGACGTGGTTAAGGTACACCGGGTCGAGGTAATGGCTTCAGAGGTAACGCGGAGGCAAGACAACCGGGGTTGGTCTATGCGGTTAGGCGTAGGGAAGATGGCGATGCACCTGATGTGATAACTGGTACGTTATTCATCTTTGATGTACCTGTTGCTGCTTTGATAGATATCGGGTCTACCCACTCGTATGTTGCTAGTGCCATATCTGGAAACCTGAATATTAGATCTGAGATTATCGATAGGGAGATGACAGTAATTAGTCCTTTAGGACAGTCTGTAATTGTGAATAAATTGTTTAGAGACGTGCCCTTGGAAATTCAAAGAGAAATATTTTTGGCGGACTTGATGGAATTACCTTTCGGCGAGTTTGATCTTATTTTGAGCATGGATTGGTTGGTGAAGCACCGGGTGCAATTGGATTGTGCCGAAAAGCGGATGTCAATAAGGATTGTGGATGATGAGGAGGTAGTAATGATAGGCGAGCGAAGGAACTTTTTGGCAAATGTGGTATCTGCTTTGAAGGCAGAAAAGTTGGTGCGGAAAGGGTATGGAGCATTTCTAGCCTTCATTAGTGCTTTGGATGTCAAGGAACTATCGGTGGAAGGTGTGAGAACGGTGAAAGAATTTTCAGATGTCTTTCCCGAAGAACTTCCTAGTTTACCTCCAGATCGGGAAGTAGAGTTTGGCATTGAGCTTTTGCCCGGAACGGCTCTGGTGTCCATTGCTCCTTATAGAATGGCGTCGAAGGAGTTAGCGGAGCTTAAAGCCCAAATTCAAGAATTGTTAGATCGGGGATTTATTCGACCGAGTGTGTCCCCGTGGGGAGCACCGATTTTGTTCGTCAAGAAGAAGGATGGGTCGATGCGTATGTGCATTGATTATAGGCAGTTGAATAAATTGACGATCAAGAATAGGTATCCATTGCCGAGAATTGACGACTTGTTTGAGCAATTGAGAGGAGCTTCAGTTTTCTCCAAGATTGATTTAAGATCGGGTTATCATCAACTCAAGGTGAAAGAGGCAGATATTCATAAGACGGCATTCCGAACTCGTTATGGACATTATGAGTTTTTGGTTATGCCGTTTGGTTTGACCAATGCACCAGCTGCATTTATGGACATGATGAATCGAGTCTTTCAACCTTATCTAGACCGGTTTGTAGTGGTGTTCATAGATGATATCTTGGTATATTCGAGGAATGAAGAAGAGCATGACTCACATTTGCGCATTGTGTTGCAAATTTTGCGAGATAAGCAACTTTATGCCAAATTCAGTAAATATAAATTTTGGTTAAAGGAAGTGACTTTCTTGGGTCATGTGGTGTTAGCCGAAGGAATAAGAGTTGATCCTCGGAAGGTTGAGGCAGTATTGGATTAGAAACCGCCGAAGTCAGTGGCTGAGATCCGGAGTTTCTTGGGTTTGGCTGGTTACTATAGACGCTTTGTTGAGGGGTTTTCGTTGATTGCTGCACCCGTAACTAAGCTGTTGCGAAAGGGAGTACCGTATGTGTGGACCTATAAACAACAAGAAAGTTTCGAGAAACTGAAGAAGATTTTGACGGAAGCGCCAGTACTGATTCAACCGGAGGCTAGAAAAGAGTTTATAGTTTACTGTGATGCGTCACACACGGGTTTAGGATGTGTACTGATGCAAAGTGGAAAAGTGGTGGCTTATGCTTCTCGTCAGTTAAGGCCGCACGAAGTTAACTATCCTACTCATGACTTGGAGTTGGCTGCGGTGGTGTTTGCTTTAAAGATTTGGAGGCACTATCTCTACAGTGAGAAGTCAATCATTTATACGGACCATAAGAGTCTTAAGTACCTCCTTACCCAAAAAGAGTTGAACTTGAGACAACGGAGATGGGTGGAGTTGTTAAAGGATTATGACTTCTCAATCGAGTACCATCCTGGAAAGGCTAACGTTGTGGCAGACGCGTTGAGTCGTAAGGTTGTATTGGAGTTGAGAGCAATGTTTGCTCATCTTAGTTTGTATGAGGATGGCAAACGCTAGCTGAACTTCGGTGAAGCCTCGTGGTGGAGCAAATCAAGGAAAAGCAATTATCAGATGAAAAGTTGGGTCATTTATTGCAACAAGTTGAAAGTGGTATAATAGGAGACTTTGAAATGAACAAGGATGGCGTGCTGTGTTTTCGTGGAAGAGTTTGTATGCCCATGGATTCAGATTTGAGACAAATGATTCTACGGGAGGCGCATAGTAGCCCTTATGCTATGCACCCCGAAGGAAATAAGATGTATCGGGATCTCCGTGAGCAGTATTGGTGGCCAAGATTAAAGTGGGAGGTTACTGATTTTGTGGGAAAGTGTTTGACTTGTCAACAAGTGAAGGCGGAACATCAATTACCATCGAGTTTATTGCAACCGGTAAAGATTCCTCTATGGAAATGGGAGCGGATAATGATGGATTTTGTTAGTGGGTTACCCTTAACACCTACTAAGAAAGATTCTGTTTGGGTGGTAGTAGATCGATTGACGAAGATCGCTTATTTTCTACCGGCTCAGACGGATTACTCACAAAAAAGTTGGCTAAACTCAGTATGTATCCGAGATAGTGAGGTTGCATGGGGTACCAAAGGTGTCTATCATATCGACATGGGGACCCTAGGTTTACATCACGATTTTGGAAAGCTTTACATGATGCTTTGGGAACAAAGTTAAACTTCAGTACGTCTTTTCATCCTCAGTCAGATGGCCAGTCAGAAAGAGTAATTCAGATTTTGGAAGACATGTTACGAGGTTGCGTGATCGACTTCAGAGGTAGTTGGGAGGATTTTCTACCGCTGGTGAGTTCACAGATAATAACAGCTTACCAATCCAAAGATCCAAATGGCGCCTATGAAGCATTATACGGTCGTAGGTGTCGTACCCCTACTTGTTGGACTGAATTGGGGGAACGACAGTTGTTGGGTCCTAAATTGATAACTGAGACGGAAGAGAAGGTAAAGGTGATTCGAGCGCGGTTAAAGGAAGCTTCGGATAGATAAAAGTCGTATGCGGATCTGAAGCGTAAGGATATTGAGTTTGCGGTGGGAGATCAGGTCTTTCTGAAAGTCTCACCTTGGAAGAAAATTTTCAGATTTGGAAGGAAGGGCAAGTTGAGCCCTAGGTTCATTGGACCGTACCGTGTGTTGAAGCGAGTAGGACCAGTGGCCTATCAGCTTGAATTACCTCCAGAGTTGAGTTAGATTCATAGTGTTTTCCATGTTTCTATGCTGAGGCGTTATAGATCGGACCCGTCTCACATAGTACCGGTAGAAGAAGTGGAGTTAAGGCCAGACTTGTCTTTCGAAGAGGAACCAGTGAAAATCTTAGACCGCGATGTTAAGGTTCTAAGAAAGAAGACTGTGCCATTGGTTAAGGTTCTATGGCGTAATCACGGAGCGGAAGAAGCTACGTGGGAGCTCGAGGATGCAATTCGAAACAATATCCTCATCTCTTTTAACTGTAAATTTCGAGGACTAAATTTTTTTAGGAGGGTAGAATTGTAACATCCTAAAAAATATGAGTATCGATATGTTGCATGTTTTTGGTGCTTAGCTTGTGAATGATTCAATTTATGTGCTTATTATAGTCTTGAGAAGGCTCGGGATTTATTCGGAATCAGAATAAGTTTTAGAAATGAGTACTTTATTGAAGTGGATCAAGTGACCTCGATGCTTAAGGTAATTAAGTGTCAAAAACTAGCATAAGTTGAGCTAGTAGCAAGGTGGAGTTGGCGCCATGAGTGTTGCTTGAGGGGAGAGGTTCGAATCCCATGGATAGCATTTAGGTGACTTTTATTTTTGCACCTAGATTACCTGTGTCGGTCATGCCTTATTTATGGTAAGGTTGGACTATTTCTTTTATGGAAAGGTGACTATTGGATAAGATAAGCTTGAACTTGGGGAAAGGAAATCCTATACTTATGGAATGAAGGGGAACACAAGGCATATCTTAAGGGCTATATTTTGGAAACATTTGAATGGCCTTTTTGTCCATGAACTTGGACGGCTTTGTGGACTAAAGGGGGGAGCCAAATTTTGATGGTAAGTTTTGGATAAAGTTTGGTAGCTTGATAGAATTTTCATTTGGTCATTTTGCTCTCCCAAAAACATTTCTTCCTCTCATCTTTTCCTCTCTTGGCCGAATGTGCTTGTGTTGGGAGAAAACAATCTTTGCTTTGATTCTTTTGGTCATTTTGGAAAAACCCTCAAGTGCTTCATCTTGTATTTCTCTCCTAGTGCCGAAATTATCAACACAAAAAGCCATTTCTTTTTCTTCTTTTTCCCATTGCCGAATACATATTTGTTCCTAAACTCCTCTCTTTTCTCTTCTCCTATTCTCTTTTCTTCTCCATTTTACTTATCATTCAAACACATTCTTCCTTCATTTTCTTTCCATGGCCGAATGCTTGTGACCATCCCCATAGCCAAATTATTTTCCTATCCATTAAATCATAGCCGAATCTTCCATTCCTCATAACATTTATTCTCAATCATTTTCTTCTATTCAAACTTTGGATCATCGGTAAGAATCATTTTTCTTTGATTTCTTTTGTTATTTGGTCACCTTGGCCGAATCTATAGGATGGCCTAGGAAGAGCCTTTAAATCGATAATCGTCCATTCTATTAAACATTTCCTTTCGTTATATTTTAGTGAAATAGTGGAGGGCCGAATCACCATCTCGTCAAAGTCACCTTGAAGTTATTCAAGTTCGGATCATATCTAGCAAGGTAAGAAGGAACTCTTCAAGGATTCTTGATCACTCTTTTTTTTATCAATGACTATCATTGGGATTGTTATAACCGAAAGTTTTTATAAAGGAATCCTTTGGAAATCACTCGGGATTTTAAGATAGGGTCGAAAAGGGTTGTTAATAGTGTTCGGAAGAGGGGTAGATCCGCTATTCCCCCTAAATTCAAATGAATGACTGTTTCAGCAATCCGAGATTTTCCACCGGGTTGTGGACCCTCATCCGGCGAAAATCAATTGTTTGAAGTCATTCGTACTCTTGAGCCTTTGATTGTTCGTGGTTCTTCATCGGGTTATGAACTATCGATCGAGGAGAAATCACAAATAGCTGTTGTTCGAGATTCCGAGGGTAAAGATCTAGATCGATTATCATTAGAATAGTTTTATATTAAATATTAATGTTCTAATCAAGCGTGATAAATATTTAGGTATCGACGAGCGGGAGAGCATAGTACTCACCGTAATCAGGTGTGTAACTTCACACTTATCTCATGGGTTATACTATGCCGTAAGTAATTGAATAAAATCGTAAAGTCGATAAAATTTGAAAATACGATTTATTAGCACTTTTGGTGTGAAAGCATGAAAGTGGTATTAAAGTTGTGAAAATTACGAATTTGCCCTTAATAGGCTATATTGTTAAAAAGTGATTTTTTGGGCCATATGAATTATTTTTGATAAATTGGCCAAGTGAGAAAATTGTGAAAAGGGCCTCATGTGTATAAATGGGCCAAAATTGCTAGATCGATATATGGGCCAAGACTGCTAGATCGATATAAGGGCCAAAATTGCTAGATCGTTAAATGGGTTAAATTGTTATTTTGACTAATGGGCCAAGTTGATAACTTGTAATATGGGCTTTTTGTTGGAATTTACCTTATGAATATATTGTTATGCATTATATATATACATGACTGCATGGGTTGGGATAATTGACGGCAGAGAAGAAAGGCACATGCCAAAATCTAGTTCGGTGACTCTGTCACAATCTAGTTCTGACTCACACAATCTAGTTCGGTGGCTCGCCACAAATATTTTAAATGGCTTAATGCCCGTGATTGGTGTGTTGGCGGGGTGGGTTGACTTGATCCCCACAGTGTGATGGTTGGTACGTGGTGGTGTGTAGCGGATGGAAATTAGGCTTGGTTGGGAATTGCATATCACATGCATTTTTATATTTGATTTATATATTGTACTTTTGTAAATGGGCTCAAGCCCAATTTAATGCTTAAATGGATTTGGCCCAAAGGACACTGTAAGTGGGTTACACATTGAGTTCTAAGTAACTCACCCTGCTTTTATTACCCTTCTCGTGTAATGATTATTGATGGAGACTTGGGCGGGGATGACTTTGTGAGGAGGCCATACTACGAATGATGGGTTTTTTTATAAACTTGAACTTCTTTTAAAAATTTTTATTTAAGTACTATTTCCATTATGATGTAATAAGGCCTCTGTATTATTTTTATGGATTTTTATTCGTAGATGGATTTTTAGTATGTTTTAGTTACTTAAATGGGGCTGTTTAAATTTTATAAATGATTTCTTAAACTTGCGTATAAAAAAGGGATTTTCTTAAATATCACTTAATCCAAAATATTTCGTGAAAACTCTTTTTATAAATCTAAGATTTCAACCAATTATTTCTCTGAAAATCAAACTGTGAATTCTGATGTTTTAAAATCATGGTTTTTAAATAAATCTCGATTTATGATGAATTCTATTTTCAAAATCGTTTTCAAGAATTGCTTTCATTAAAAGCATTGATGACTAGATGTAAGTTCGAATTGTGTAGCATGCCAAGTCTGGTCTTAACGCATAGGCCGGGCTTGGGGTATTACATTTAATGGTATCCGAGCCAAGTTCAAAACTCGGCTGTGGTTTGGGTTCAACAATAACTTTTGTTTAATACTATTTTGAATATATAGAATTGATATTTTAAAGGTAGTATGGCACCACGAGCATCCGGCACCAAGCCAAGTAAGTATTTGTATATTAAATGTTTATTATTGTGATATGAACATAGGAACACTCTAGAACTTCTAGTTTAGGTGTTGAAAACGGTAGAGATTGAGACTATAGGACGTGATTGCGAAAACAACCTTACCTCTTATATTTCATAAAATATCGTTAATAAATACTGAAATAGTATTCTAATTCATAAAACTTGTAATTAGATTAAATCGAATTAGTCATTATGAGCACTAGAGGACGTGGTCGTGGACGTGGTAGACGTGGCCGTGGTAGAGGACGAAGTGCTAGGGGTGCAACTGAAGCGCCGGGTCATATGCCAGAAATGGATGCACCTGCATCACCCGGGAGTGAGACTGGATCACATGACCATACGAGAGAGGACAATGCTTTGACTCAAGCAATGTTGCGAGTCCTAGAGAGGGTTGCTGGGACTAGAACTGGTCCAGCAGTTCGTGGATCAATTTCGGAGCGACTTAAATCAAGTGGTGCCGAGGGTTTTAGAGGTGTCTCCGGTGTAGCACCGAATGTTGCGGAATATTGGCTCGAGGCTGTAGAGCGAATTATGGATGATTTGGAGTGCACCGCCGAGCAGAAGCTAAGAGGTGTTGTGTCCTTGTTAAGGGACGAGGCGTATCAATGGTGGCTTACTGTTCGAGAAGGCACCGAGGCTGCATTGGCTACTTGGGATTTCTTCAAAGCTACTTTTCAAGGGAAGTACGTTGGGACAAGTTATGTAGATGCCCGGAGGAAGGAATTCCTGAATTTGGTTCAAGAAAATAAGACGGTGGCAGCTTACGAGGCAGAATTTCTTTGTTTGAGCCGATATGCTCGCACAATAGTGCAGACTGATCATGAGCGTTGTGTACGCTTTGAAGATGGGCTGAATGATGAGTTGCGGGTATTGATAGCCCCACAACAAGTAAGGACTTTTGCCTCGCTTGTGGAGAAAGCCAAGATAGCCGAAGAGGCTAAGAACTCGTAATGCCGTAACCGGAAAGAGTCGAGGCAAGAGGGATTTTAAGTATTCGTGTTTTGCTAAAAGGTTTCGTAAGAGGCCTCGAATGATGAGCCACCAAGCTAGAGCACCTATGGTTACCAATCAAAGTCGAGACTGTGCTGACTGTGGGAAGCGACACCCCGGGGAATGTTGGAGGAAAACTGGTGCTTGCTATAAATGTGGTTCCAAGGATCATCAGTATAAGAATTGCCCTCGACGGTCCGATACGAATCGTGAAGCTCGTAACCACGATGCTCACCAGCTAGAGGCACTCAAAGAGCCACCGAGAGGTCGTGGATCAGGACGCGGTGGTAATGGTAACGAACGTGGTCAAGGTACACCGGGTCGAGGTAATGGCTTCGAGGTAACGCGAGGCAAGACAACCGGGGTTGGTCTATGCGGTTAGGCGTCGGGAAGATGGCGATGCACCGATGTGATAATCGATACGTTCTTCATCTTTGATGTACCGCTCTCGCTTTGATAGATATCAGGTCTACCCACTCGTATATTGCTAGTGCCATATCTGGAAACCTGAATATTAGATCTGAGATTATCGATAGGGAGATGACAGTAATTAGTCCTTTAGGACAGTCTGTAATTGTGAATAAATTGTTTAGAGACGTGCCCTTGGAAATTTAAAGAGAAATATTTTTGGCGGACTTGATGGAATTGCCTTTCGGCGAGTTTGATCTTATTTTGGGCATGGATTGGTTGGTGAAGCACCGGGTGCAATTGGATTGTGCCGAAAAACGGATGTCAATAAGGACTGTGGATGATGAGGAGGTAGTAATGATAGGCGAGCGAAGGAACTTTTTGGCAAATGTGGTATCTGCTTTGAAGGCAGAAAAGTTGGTGCGGAAAGGGTATGGAGCATTTCTAGCCTTTATTAGTGCTTTGGATGTCAAGGAACTATCGGTGGAAGGTGTGAGAACGGTGAAAGAATTTTCAGATGTCTTTCCCGAAGAACTTCCTAGTTTACCTCCAGATCGGGAAGTAGAGTTTGGCATTGAGCTTTTGCCTGGAACGGCTCCGGTGTCTATTGCACCTTATAGAATGGCACCGAAGGAGTTGGCGGAGCTTAAAGCCCAAATTCAAGAATTGTTAGATCGGGGATTTATTCGACCGAGTGTGTCCCCGTGGGGAGCACCGATTTTGTTCATCAAGAAGAAGGATGGGTCGATGCGTATGTGCATTGATTATAGGCAGTTGAATAAATTGAAGATCAAGAATAGGTATCCATTGCTGAGAATTGACGACCTGTTTGATCAATTGAGAGGAGCTTCAGTTTTCTCCAAGATTGAATTAAGATCGGGTTATCATCAACTCAAGGTGAAAGAGGCAGATATTCATAAGACGGCATTCCGAACTCGTTATGGACATTATGAGTTTTTGGTTATGCCGTTTGGTTTGACCAATGCACCAGCTGCATTTATAGACATGATGAATCGAGTCTTTCAACCTTATCTAGACCGGTTCGTAGTGGTGTTCATAGATGATATCTTGGTATATTCGAGGAATGAAGAAGAGCATGACTCACATTTGCGCATTGTGTTGCAAATTTTGCGAGATAAGCAACTTTATGCCAAATTCAGTAAATGTGAATTTTGGTTGAAGAAAGTGACTTTCTTGGGTCATGTGGTGTTAGCCGAAGGAATAAGAGTTGATCCTCGGAAGGTTGAGGCAGTATTGGATTGGAAACCGCCGAAGTTAGTGGCTGAGATCCAGAGTTTCTTAGGTTTGGCTGGTTACTATAGACGCTTTGTTGAGGGGTTTTCGTTGATTGCTGCACCCCTAACTAAGCTGTTGCGAAAGGGAGTACCGTATGTGTGGACCGATAAATAACAAGAAAGTTTCGAGAAACTGAAGAAGATTTTGACTAAGCGCCATGATCGATTCAACCGAGGCTAGAAAAGAGTTTATAGTTTATCGTGATGCGTCACACACGGGTTTAGGATGTGTACTTGATGCAAAGTGGAAAAGTGGTGGCTTATGCTTCTCGCCGCTTAAGGCCGCACGGTTAACTATCCTACTCATGACTTGGAGTTGGTCATGATGGTGTTTGTTTTAAAGATTTGGAGGCACTATCTCTACGGTGAGAAGTCAATCATTTATACGGACCATAAGAGTCTTAAGTACCTCCTTACCCAAAAAGAGTTGAACTTGAGACAACGGAGATGGGTGGAGTTGTTAAAGGATTATGACTTCTCAATCGAGTACCATCCTGGAAAGGCTAACATTGTGGCAGACGCGTTGAGTCGTAAGGTTGTATTGGAGTTGAGAGCAATGTTTGCTCATCTTAGTTTATATGAGGATGGCGATCACTAGCGGAACTTCGTGAAGCCTCTGCGTGGTTGGAGCAAATCAAGGAAAAGCAATTATCGATGAAAAGTTGGGTCATTTATTGCAACAAGTTGAAAGTGGTATAATAGGAGACTTTGAAATGAACAAGGATGGCGTGCTGTGTTTTCGTGGAAGAGTTTGTATGCCCATGGATTCAGATTTGAGACAAATGATTCTACGGGAGGTGCATAGTAGCCCTTATGCTATGCACTCTGGAGGAAATAAGATGTATCGGGATCTCCGTGAGCAGTATTGGTGGCCAAGATTAAAGCGGGAGGTTACTGATTTTGTGGGAAAGTGTTTGACTTGTCAACAAGTGAAGGCGAACATCAATTACCATCGGGTTTATTGCAACCTAGGTAAAGATTCTGTATGGAAATGGGAGCGGATAACGATGGATTTTGTTAGTGGGTTACCCTTAACACCTACTAAGAAAGATTCTGTTTGGGTGGTAGTAGATCGATTGACGAAGACTGCTCATTTTCTACCAGTTTGTACGGATTACTCGCAGCAAAAGTTGGCTAAACTGTATGTATCTGAGATAGTGAGGTTGCATGGGGTACCAGTGTCTATCATATCAGACAGGGACCCTAGGTTTACATCACGATTTTGGAAAGCTTTACATGAGGCTTTGGGAACAAAGTTAAACTTCAGTACGGCTTTTCATCCTCAGTCAGATGGCCAGTCAGAAAGAGTAATTCAGATTTTGAAAGACATGTTACGAGGTTGTGTGATCGACTTCAGAGGTAGTTGGAAGGATTTTCTACCATTGGCTGAGTTCGCGTATAATAACAGTTACCAATCCAGTATCCAAATGGCGCCCTATGAAGCATTATACGGTCGTAGGTGTCGTACCCCTACTTGTTGGACTGAATTGGGGGAACGACAGTTGTTGGGTCTTGAATTGATAACTGAGACGGAAGAGAAGGTAAAGGTGATTCGAGCGCGGTTAAAGGAAGCTTCGGATAGACAAAAGTCGTATGCGGATCTGAAGCGTAAGGATATTGAGTTTGCGGTGGGAGATCAGGTCTTTCTGAAAGTCTCACCTTGGAAGAAAATTTTCAGATTTGGAAGGAAGGGCAAGTTGAGCCCTAGGTTCATTGGACCGTACCGTGTGTTGAAGCGAGTAGGACCAGTGGCCTATCAGCTTGAATTACCTCTGGAGTTGAGTCAGATTCATAGTGTTTTCCATGTTTCTATGCTGAGGCGTTATAGATCGGACCCGTCTCACATAGTACCGGTAGAAGAAGTGGAGTTAAGGCCAGACTTGTCTTTCGAAGAGGAACCAGTGAAAATCTTAGACCGCGATGTTAAGGTTCTAAGAAAGAAGACTGTGCCGTTGGTTAAGGTTCTATGGTGTAATCACGGAGCGGAAGAAGCTACGTGGGAGCCTGAGGACGCAATTCGGAAACAATATCCTCATCTCTTTTAACCAGGTAAATTTCGAGGACGAAATTTTTTTTTAGGAGGGTAGAATTGTAACATCCTAAAAAAATATGAGTATCGATATGTTGCATGTTTTTGGTGCTTAGCTTGTGAATGATTAAATTTATGTGCTTATTATAGTCTTGAGAAGGCTCGGGATTTATTCGGAATCAGAATAAGTTTTAAAAATGAGTACTTTATTGAAGTGGATCAAGTGACCCTGATGCTTAAGGTAATTAAGTGTCAAAAACTAGCATAAGTTGAGCTAGTAGCAAGGTGGAGTTGGCGCCATGAGTGTTGCTTGAGGGGAGAGGTTCGAATCCCATGGATAGCATTTAGGTGACTTTTATTTTTGCACCTAGATTACTTGTGTCGGTCAAGCCTTATTTATGGTAAGGTTGGACTATTTCTTTTATGGCAAGGTGACTATTGGATAAGATAAGCTTGAACTTGGGGAAAGGAAATCCTATACTTATGGAATGAAGGGGAACACAAGGCATATCTTAAGGGATATATTTTGGAAACATTTGAATGGCCTTTTTGTCCATGAACTTGGACGGCTTTGTGGACTAAAGGGGGGAGCCGAATTTTGATGGTAAGTTTTGGGTAAAGTTTGGTAGCTTGATAGAATTTTCATTTGGTCATTTTGCTCTCCCAAAAACATTTCTTCCTCTCATCTTTTCCTCTCTTGGCTGAATGTGCTTGTGTTGGGAGAAAACAATCTTTGCTTTGATTCTTTTGGTCATTTTTGCAAAACCTCAAGTGCTTCATCTTGTATTTCTCTCCTAGTGCCAAATTATCAACATAAAAGCCATTTCTTTTTCTTCTTTTTCCCATTACCGAATTCATATTTGTTCCTAAACTCCTCTCTTTTCTCTTCTCCTATTCTCTTTTCTTCTCCATTTTACTTATCATTCAAACACATTCTTCCTTCATTTTCTTTCCATGGCCGAATGCTTGTGACCATCCCCATAGCCAAATTATTTTCCTATCCATTAAATCATAGCCGAATCTTCCATTCCTCATAACATTTATTCTCAATCATTTTCTTCTATTCAAACTTTGGATCATCGGTAAGAATCATTTTTCTTTGATTTCTTTTGTTATTTGGTCACCTTGGCCGAATCTATAGGATGGCCTAGGAAGAGCCTTTAAATCGATAATCGTCCATTCTATTAAACGTTTCCTTTCGTTATATTTTAGTGAAATAGTGGAGGGCCGAATCACCATCTCGTCAAAGTCACCTTGAAGTTATTCAAGTTCGAATCATATCTAGCAAGGTAAGAAGGAACTCTTCAAGGATTCTTGATCACTCTCATTTTTATCAATGACTATCATTGGGATTGTTATAACCGAAAGTTTTTATATAGGAATCCTTTGGAAATCACTCTGGATTTTAAGATAGGGTCGAAAAGGGTTGTTAATAGTGTTCGGAAGAGGGGTGGATCCGCTATTCCCCCTAAATTCAAACGAAGGACTTTTTCAGCAATCCGAGATTTTCCACCGGGTTGTGGACCCTCATCCGGCGAAAATCAATTGTTTGAAGTCATTCGTACTTTGAGCCTTTGATTTGCTCGTGGTTCTTCATCGGGTTATGAACTATCGATCGAGGAGAAATCACAAATAGCTGTTGTTCGAGATTCCGAGGGTAAAGATCTAGGTCGTTTATCATTAGAATAGTTTTATATTAAATATTAATGTTCTAATCAAGCGTGATAAATATTTAGGTATCGACGAGCGGGAGAGTATAGTACTCACCGTAATCGTGTGTGTAACTTCACACTTATCTCATGGGTTATACTATCACGTAAGTAATTGAATAAAATCGTAAAGTCGGTAAAATTTGAAAATACGGTTTATTAGCACTTTTGGTGTGAAAGCATGAAAACTGTATTAAAGTTGTGAAAATTACGAATTTGCCCTTAATAGGCTATATTGTTAAAAAGTGATTTTTTGGGCCATATGAATTATTTTTGATAAATTGGCCAAGTGAGAAATTGTGAAAAGGGCCTCATGTGTATAAATGGGCCAAAATTGCTAGATCGATATATGGGCCAAAATTGCTAGATCGATATATGGGCCAAGACTGCTAGATCGATATAAGGGCCATAATTGCTAGATCGTTAAATGGGTTAAATTGTTATTTTGACTAATGGGCCAAGTTGATAACTTGTAATATGGGCTTTTTGTTGGAATTTACCTTATGAATATATTGTTATGCATTATATATATACATGACTGCATGGGTTGGGATAATTGACGAAGAGAAGAAAGGCCTGTTGCCAAAATCTAGTTCGGTGACTCTGTCACAATCTAGTTCTGACTCTGTCACAATCTAGTTCGGTGGCTCGCCACAAATATTTTAAATGGCTTAATGCCCGTGATTGGTGTGTTGGCGGGGTGGGTTGACTTGATCCCCACAGGTGTGATGGTTGGTACGGGTGGTGTGTAGCGGATGGAAATTAGGCTTGGTTGGGAATTGCATATCACATGCATTTTTATATTTGATTTATATATTGTACTTTTGTAAATGGGCTCAAGCCCAATTTAATGCTTAAATGGATTTGGCCCAGTGGACACGGTAAGTGGGTTACACATTGAGTTCTAAGTAACTCACCTGCTTTTTCTTACCCTTCTCGTAATGATTATTGATGGAGACTTGGGCTCGGGATGACTTTGTGAGGAGGCCATACTACGAATGATGGGTTTTTTTTTATAAACTTGAACTTCTTTTAAATATTTTTATTTAAGTACTATTTCCATTGCGATGTAATAAGGCCTCTGGTATTATTTTTATGGATTTTTATTCGTAGATGGATTTTTAGTATGTTTTAGTTACTTAAATGGGGTCGTTTTAAATTTTATAAATGATTTCTTAAACTTATGATAAAAGGGATTTTCTTAAATATCACTTAATCCAAAATATTTCGTAAAAACTCTTTTATAAATCTAAGATTTCAACCAATTATTTCTCCAAAATCAAATCGTGAATTCGATGTTTTAAAATCATGGTTTTCAAATAAATCTCGATTTATGATAAATTCCATTTTCAAAATCGTTTTCAAGAATTGCTTTCATTAAAAGCATTGATGACTAGATGTAAGTTCGAATTGTGTAGCATGCCAAGTCTGGTCTTAACGCATAGGCCGGGCTTGGGGTGTTACACACTGGTTGCTTTAATCGGTTTAGTTCTCATGACTTGCCACTGATAGTTATTCAGTGTTATCTCCTCAATAAACTCTTGAGTTGCCTCAGGTGTCTTATTATTTAATGTTCCACCAGCTGCTGCATCAATCAGTTGCCTAGTCGAGGGATTCAAACCGTTGTAAAAGGTTTGAACTTGTAACCATAAAGGTAACCCATGATGAGGACACCTTCTCAAAAGATCCTTAAATATCTTCCATGCATCATATAATGTCTCCAAATCAATTTAAGAAAAAAAAAAGATGCCGTTCCTCAACTTAGTTGTTTTAGCCGGTGGGAAGTATTTCAACAGAAATTTCTCAGTCATCTGATTCCAAGTTGTGATAGAACCACTTAGAAGTGAATTCAACCACTGTTTTTCCTTGCTCCAAGAATGGGAACAACCGTAAGAGTATAACATCATTAGTAATGCCATTGATTTTGAAAGTGTCACAAATTTCTAGAAAGTTAGCCAAATGAACATATTGTTGTACCATCTGAATTGTATTCGGCTTCAGCTCAAAAAATTTTACAGTAATAGTCGGTCTGAAAATACTCAATTTAGTCCTAATCAGAGTAGGCTTGGCATAATAATACATAGTACGAGGAGCAGGACTTGCAGAAGGTAGCTGATTATTTTGATTATCAACCATCTCCACAATAATATCCTTTTCCTCTTGATCGTCTACTATATTCTGTTGATTTTGCATTGCTTCTCTAACCTCTCTACAATTTCTGTAAGCAGTCTTTTCAACTTCAATATAAAAAATTAACTATTCTAACGGGTTTCCTCTAGTCATAAACCAAAAGAACCTGTCAGAATCAAACAAACAAAAAAAATTAGAATGTAAAAATTAAATTAAAAACAAAAATATTAAAATAAAAATAAAAATGACTAAATTAATAGAAATAATATTTTCCTAATATTTTAGTCCCCGACAACTGCACCAAAAACTTGGTGCAATCGTAAGCCAACTAAAAATCCGACTAAGGCAAGTGTACCTATCAATTAATAGTATAACTACAGTGAGCAAAGATATCGTTCCCACGGGCTATTTTATCCAAATGACCCCAAAAAATAATTAATTACAAAAATGACCCAAGTTTAAAAACAATCACCCAAATGACTTAAAATGTACAATAAACTTAGGTTGGGGGACTTAAGTGGTCAGCACAACATAAAAATCTGACACAATCATTGCCCAATGATTGTGTCAGGGGTTAAAAATTTATTTTTTGGGGTGCTAGACACTAGATGGTTAGTACCCATGTATTTTTTTTTGAAATTGTAGCATACTTCCCAGTATTTAAAAAAATTTTAGGTGTTGGACAATAAATGGCAGGCACCAGTTTTTGCTATAAAAATATTTTTTTTTCTGATGGCACACTAATGGTCAGCACCCACTTTATCAAATTAAAAAAAATTTAGGTTGGGGGAAGTAGATGACCGGCACCAGCTTTTTCGAGAACCAAAGTTTCTTTTTGGGTTTTTTACTAAAATAATACCAAAAAAAATAAAATAACGAAAATGGCATGCCATTTGGATTATGTACCAAAATGGTACATCCAGGGTGGTCACGCCCCTGCCATAGGTGGCACCACCCTGGTGTCAGACCCCTCTACATTATTCTGTCACATTAAAAAAATAGTTAGAAGCAGTGAAAACGCTGACATGAACGCTGACATGGCTGGTCAATGGCCTGCCACAGGCGGCACCAAAGGTGCCATTGCCAGAGGCGGCACCGATGGTGCCAGTGGCAGGGCGGCACCAGTGACAAGACAGTTCATGCATGCCGTTTTCGCATGTTCTGCCTCTTGGGGACCTTATAATGGTCCCCTCCCCCGAAATTTGAAGTCTCAGGTAGAAGAAGAAGAAGAAGAAGAAGAAGGTGGTGGCGCCGGAAAAAGAAAGAGAAAGGAGGAGAAAGAAGAAAGAAAGAAATAGAGGGAAGAAAAAAAATAGGAAAATTAGGTATAAATTTTTTTTTTAAATAATGCTTGTGTTGATTGATTTTTTGTTGTTATTATATTATTTTATTGTATATTAATTTTTATTTTATTACTTATTTGTTGTTAGTTAGTTTAGTTTAGCTTATAAATATTGTTAGTTAGTTAGGATTAGTAGGTTAATTAGTATTTTAGTTAGTTAGTTAGTTATATTATTATTGTTAGTTAGTTAGAAACCCTAAAAAAATATTTTTGTTAGTTAGTATATTGTTAGTATATTATATTAATATGTTAGTTTTTAACCCTAACCTTATTTTAGTTAGTATATTGTTAGTTAGTTAAAAACCTTAATGATTAGTTAGTATATAAAACTATTATTATTATTGTTAGTGTAATATTGTTGTTAGTAAAAAATCGTAATTATTATTTTATTTAGTATTATATTTTTATTGTTAGTAAAAAAATATTATTATCATTGTTAGTTATTAATAATATTGTTAGTTATATAAAAAAATATTAAAATAATACATTTGAAATATTATGTATTAAAATAATATCAAATAATAAAATACGAAAATAGTATATTTTTTGAAAGTAATAGAATTTGAGAAAAAGGAAAATACGAATAAATAGTCAAAATAAGAGGTTTTTACTAAATTTATATAAAAAAATAGTAAAATAATACATTTGAAACATTATATACTAAAATAAATAATATAAAATAATAAAATACGAAAATAGTATTTTTTGAAAGTAATAGAATTTGAACACTTAGAAAATACGAATGAACATAGTGCCAAAATAAGTGGTTTTTCCTAAATTTATATAAAAGAAACACTAAAATAATATATTTGAATCATTATGTACTAAAATAATATAAAATAAAACGAACAAAGGCTCGTAATATATAATAATTATGTACTAAATTATTATTTGTTAATCACTGGTTCTATTAGAAAAAGGTATACGTATACGTAATATTGTTATTAAGAAATCCTAAATATTATTATTATTAGTTTAGTTATGTTAATATAATATTATTATTAAGAAACCCTAAATATTATTATTAGTTATTATCATTGTTAGTAAAAAACCTTAATTATTAATTTAGTTAGTATTATTATTAATACAGTTATTAAGAAACCCTAAATATTATTATTATTAGTTATTAATATTGTTAGTAAAAAACCTAATTATTATTTTAGTTAGTAATATTATTAATATTGTTATTAAGAAACCCTAAATATTGTTATTAGTTGTTAATATTATTAGTAAAAAACCTAATTATTATTTTGGTTAATAATATTATTAATATTGTTAGTAAAAAACCCTAATTATTATTTTAGTTAATATTATTATGTTTGTATAAACAATAAAAAATTATATTTATTATGCGTCGTTTATATTATGTTTTTGTTATATTATTATTATTGGCATGTTATTTTTTACTAATTTAATATAGATTTGTTGTTTTTTATGTAGGTAAAAAATTAAATATTTGAGACGGAAATGGCTTCATTGATTAGTACAGTTCCTCACATATCTGACGCTGCTAATAATATGGTAATGTATTGTTATTTATTAATCGCGGGTTATATTAACAAAATAGCTACATAATAAATTATGTTATTAATCATATCTAATTTTTTTGTGATTTAACACTGTCAGGGCTCGTACCGTGTATTAAGGGGTCGGGTGAATGGCTTAAGAAATCCCCCGGATGAACGATTGATGCTCTATATAGTGCAAGCTGGATTCGGGTCAGCAGCACTGATCCGGACGTCTGATATGCGGTATGATTTAATATCCGCACTAGTCGAGCGTTGGCGCCCGGAGACCCACACTTTTCATTTCCCCTGTGGAGAGTGCACAGTCACTCTAGAGGATGTTGCAGTGCAACTTGGGCTCCCAATAGACGGGAGTCCCGTTATGGGCGTCAGTGCGATAGCTGACCCATTTCCACTTTGTCAGAGCCTATTAGGAGTCTCGTACGGCAATGATGAAAAAAAAAATTTCGAGCTTGAAATTTACATGGCTGAGAGCGAGGTATGAAAACTTATCAGCTAATGCCACTGAAGGCGAGTTGATGTGCGCTGCTCGAGCATACATTATGCACATCATAGGGGGTGTACTGATGCCCGATGCAAACAATAATAGGGTTCATATCATGTACTTACCCCTATTAGCTGATTTGAGCAATACTCGCTCGTATAGTTGGGGCTCCGCAGTTCTTGCGATGTTGTACCGTGAGCTTTGTCGGACGACAAAGCCAGTGGCCATAGACATAGGCGGATGCCTGACACTATTGCAGTCGTGGGCTCTTTATCGGATGCCATTCTTGGAATCAGTTACCCACCAACCATACGTATATCTGCTAGTAAACAGGTGATAAAATATAACTTGTTAATAATTGACAACTTCTTTATATTCATACTATTGTAACGATACTATATTGACTTGAAATTTGTTTTTGTAGATGGAGTATTTATCCGGGTATCGGGAGGTCGTATACTGTCCCGATATACCGGCTTATGATTGAACAACATGCCGGGGAAGGGGTAAGCGATTCCAATATTCGTGACGTGTTACTTTGTATATCTTACTCACACCGTGTTAAATTTTAACAATGTTATTAATTGTGTAGTTTATATGGATGCCATATCGTAGACCGGAAATTGCAGCCATTATACCCCCGTCTACCTACATTCACTCGCATATGTGGTGCACTAACGCACCAATTATAAATTTCAATATAGTCGAGTGGTACCACGGGGATCGAGTACTGCGACAATTTGGTTGGATCGAATATATCCCGGATTCGCCATGCCAGGTGGGAGAAGTTCACAGCATGAACAAGAGAGGGAAACAGGGACTGCATTGGGGGGTGAAGCATCGGAGATTTATTGCGGTGTGGAATGATCGGATGTCTTGAATACCCCAGATGGATATGTCTTCCGATTTGCAACCTCCATTAGAGTACATACAATGGTACTCTAGTATGGGGAAGCCATATATACTCGGAGGGCAGTTGACTGTAGTCCCCCCACACATGCAGCGACATGGGGCATACGAGCCAGTGGATGATATGGAGGCCGAGGCAGCTGCAGATCCTGATCCCGAGCCGGAGCCCGAGTAGTCACATACACATTCGGATGCACATTCGTATCATCCAGATGTGCCGGGCAATGACTACTTCCCGGGCTCGTCAGGAGGTGGATACCATTACGGGTTTGATATATTTGGATCGTACCCACCGCGATCAAACTCTCCGACTCGTATCTATCGCAGAAATCAGCCTCCCGGTCGTATCCACTGCATCATGGTGCTCCTTCTGGTTCAAGTTCATCGATGCCATTCGAGCCACATGATTTTTCGGCCATGTTTAGCACACCCCACCGACCCCACCAACTCAAGAGGATGTTGGTCGTCGCGAGCACCCACGACGTGAACGTCGACCACCGCAGAAGTATACACCTAGTACCACACCATCGAACCATCAATTTTAGGTGTTTCTTGCGATTTTGATTTTCCTCTATTTTGTATTTTTAAATATTACAGTGTTTGTACTTTATTTGTATAAAATTAACTTGATTAATTGGAGCTTTAAAGTATGTAACAAAATTTGACCATAACAAAATTCGTATAAGGCATTACGAATCAACAGTTCAATTCCAAACTTTCATATATTCACTAAAGTCACTCGTGATTTAACGTTAAAAACAAACTATTAAGAATCATATCTAATTATATAATCATATTGTACATTTTAATAAGTAATCATATATGAATATTTAATACATTATACCATAGCCAAATATGAAATTAGTGTTCATGAACATGCACAACCAACCATGAAATAGTAATATCACTTGTCATTCAGTACATAATAAAATTATTGACAAAATTTTCATGAAACACTTGCAATAACCAAGCCATATTCGCGTGGCTTATATACATTCAACCCAAAATTCAACATTTATTATTTTACCCATATCGCACAAAATAGAAATTACTAAAAAATTTGACTAAACCATGGTAGGGCCAAATTTTACCCATATTCATACAAATCCATACATGTAATTTATTTTGCATTTCAGTCCCTCAATTTATTTATTTTTTGCAATTATGTCCTAATTACTCAAAAATCACCAAAAATCTCAATACAAAACATGTTAATCTAAATAAGCTCAATTATCACTCGCTCGTGACGATTGTCCAACATGATAGTTTCGCTGCGGGCATTTACTTCGATTATGACCACCTAACCTGCATACTCCACAACGCTTACCGTCGGATTTCTCCCTAATGTCCATTTCATTACGGATTCTGGATGATTGCGGACGACCTCTCGGATTCCTGCGTAGCGCTCTGTCGGGGACAAGCTCGAAAGTCGTCCGAGGCACCTCCCACGTAGACAGGTCAGGCAAGACAGGGAACTCATTTTCCCAGACATGCAACGTGCGCTCCAGCGTGTACACATCATCGACAAATTGTTCAACATTAAGGTTCGCTTTAGCACATGCTGCCACAATATGTGCACACGGATAATGAAGTGTTTGGAACATCCTGCATTTGCACCGTCTGTTTCGGAGATCGACTCCATAAGACCTAGGCGGCAAACCGGGTCGACGACCTATGGACTTCGTAACTCGAAAAGTTTCCAGGCGTCGTGAATATATTTCTACAGTCATCGACCTCGCAATCCGACGGTTTGCAATCAATGCATCCCTGACATCTTCCACAAACACGTGTCCCGCATCCATCTGGTTGACTTGTTGTTCACCCATTCTTGGCATCAAGGTTGCCAACCTGTAGAATGTAGCTGAGAAGACAGATGAAATCGGAAGATGTCGTGTTTTCAACAACACAGCTTTGACCCCCTCCACCAAGTTTGTGGTCATTTGACCATAACAAAAGCCCTCGTCAAAACTTTGAGCCCATTGCCACGGCTCCATTGTACCCAACCACTGTCGAAAAGATTTATTCGTTTGACCTTCCATGTCACTTTCAAGTCGAGTCATTCTTTGGCGAAAAATATGTGGCTCTAACTCGTACGCTGTATATGTTTTAATAAAAGATAAGTTCCAGTAACTGGATAACATAAAAACATTAAACTTATATTGAAAATATAAGGTTATCCTTTACCCATTTTCACCACTTGTCTCTTCCAGTTTGCATTCTTATAATCTTGAAGGAAGTTAGCTGCAATGTGACGGATGTAGTAAATGGATCTCCATGGCACACCGGAACGCCTAATTGCGGCAATTAATCCTTTCCCTCTATCGGAGATGATGCAAATGTTATCGTTGCTAATAACATACCTCCACAGGTTGGTAAGGAAGAATTCCCAGGATTCCATGTTCTCCTTATCTACTATGGCAAATGCTATTGGGAGCACGTTCCTATTGCCGTCTTGAGCAACCGCAATAAGTAAGATCTGTGTATATTTTCCGTATAGCCATGTCCCATCCACCTGCACAAACGGCTTGCGGTGTGTAAATGCCCGCACACATGGATCAAACGTCCAGAACATCCGATGAAAAATTCTTTTCCCTACCGTAATTGGTCATCCGTCCGTAAAAAGGTCGTGTTCGTAACTCAATCACGCCTCGATGCGTACTCCCGCATAGCAGCCTATCCATCCTCAGTAGCTCGTTATACGATGAATCGTAATCCCCATACAATTGCTCCATTGCCATCCGCTTAGCTATCCACGCCTTTCGATATGATACTCGATCATCGGAATCGTGCTTGTATTTCAAAGAATCGAGATCGAAACTTTAATAGTCGGCATGTCCTTCACCATTGGCATGATACGCGTACAGATAGTTTTGGAATCAAGTTTTTGATGATCTTCTGTCATACGTGTTGATCTGCATGTGTGAGGTCCAACCAATTTTCGTATCTCCCATATCTACGAATTTTGAATGAATGCAGCTCGTACCCGCCAATTGCAGCCTTTCGCTGCCTTCCAACACTCCCCAATATATACCGTCGGTTTAGACACTGTGACTTTGTAATCCGCTGATATATCCATGCTATACCGTTTAATAGCAGATACGCACTCTTCTTTACCTTTGAATCTCTGGCCTACGAATAACTCATGCTCGGAATTAACGGCCAGCCGGTGAGCAGGAAGTATTTCAGGGTACTCTAGAAACTCATCTACACGCGTTGTGTCGGGGTCTATGAGCGACATGTGTGGCCTAGGATTATTGTGTATCATAATACATCGCATCTGGTTCCCGACCGAAGACGCGCTAATGTTTCCATCATCATTCACATCCTCATCGTCAATATCATCAGGTATATCGTCCATATTGGGATCACTGTCACTATCGACCTCTTCCTCACAATGATCACTACTATCGTGTCCATCATCACCAACCACATCAATATCGGGTGTAATATTAAGATCGATATCGATCCCATGTATAGTCGATTCGGCATCAACATACGATATTAGAGGCACCATGCACGGTTCTTGAGCTCCATGTTCTTCACCATATGCATTGATGTCTTCATTTTGCTCAATACCGGCTAACTCAGCAAATAAGTGAATCGGTGCATTTTTGTTACTCCAATTCCCACAGTAAAGAGCGATCATTGTCTCCACATCTTCGTCGTCTACAAGTTCCATTTTTGTGAATTTGATCGGATTTGCCGAAACTGGAAACTTGTAGAAAATTCTCGAAATCATTCTCCCACAACGTCTAACAATTTTTGCGTTAATTCTTCCCTTCATATCATCCAACGAGACATTTCTATTAAATCTCATTGCTATTTGTTGCCGACATTCAAATATGCATCCAACGGTTATTGTCAAGATGATTCCATCGAAATAAACGCATACGAAAAACTGATCATCCATCTTCAATATTCAATCTGTTAAAAAATAAACAAAATTTCTCAAAAAAATTTAAAACATAACCTTCACAATAAAAAATTAATTAATATAAACACAAAACTTACTAACAAATCACAATAAACAAACAAAATAGCTTTAAAACAAAACTAAAAAATTAAAAAATAACAATAATAATAATTAGGGTTTTTTACTATACTAACATATTAATATACTAACAATATACTAACTAACATATTAACTGACATATTAATATACTAACATATTAATATACATACTAACTAACAATATATTATTTTAGGGTTTTTAGGGTTTTTAACTAACATATTAATATACTAACAATATACTAACTAACATATTAACTAACATATTAATATACTAACTAACAATATATTATTTTAGGGTTTTTACGGTTTTTAACTAACATATTAATATACTAACAATATACTAACTAACATATTAACTAAAATATTAATATACTAACTAACAATATATTATTTTAGGGTTTTTAGGGTTTTTAACTAACATATTAATATACTAACAATCTACTAACTAACATATTAACTAACATATTAATATACTAACTAACAATATATTATTTTAGGGTTTTGATAAACATATTAATATACTAACAATATACCAACTAAAATATCATTTTAGGGTTTCTAACTAACAATAATAATAACTAACTAAAATAATAATTAACCTACTAATCCTAATAACTAACAAGAGTTATAAACTAAACTAACAACAACAAATAACAAAAATAAAAATTAATATATATATTAATAATAATAATAATAACAACAAATTATCAACACAATCAACAATATCATCCATTATTTAAATAAAAAATTATACCTATTTCTATTTTTTTTTCTTCTTTTTCTTTCTTTCTTCTTTCTCCTTTCTCTTTTCTTTTTTCGGCGCCGCCGTCTCCTCCTCCTCCTCCTTCTTCTTCTTATTCTTCTTCTTCTTCTTCTTCTTCTTTCTAATGACTGAAATTATCGGGACCATTATAAGAACACTGGTGCCGCTTCACATCGGGGCACCATCGGTGCGCCTCACCATCGGGCACCATCGGTCTGCCGCTTTGGCGTGAGCCATTGACCACCATGTCGGCATGTCAGCGTTTTCACTGCTTTTTAATCGCTTTTTTTTTTTCTTTAATGTAATGTAATAATGCAGAGGGTCGACACTGTGGTGGTGCGCGCTATGGCGGGGCGTGACCACCCTGGATGTACCATTTTAGTACATAATCCAAATGGCATGCTATTTTCGTTATTTTATTTTTTTATATTATTTTAGTAAAAAACCCTTTCTTTTTGGATGTTGAGACACTAATGGCCAATACCCTTGTATCAGATTTAAAAAAAATAGTGCTGGGACATTGATGGCTAAATAAATTATAGGATAAATTATATTAAAAGTAATAAATTTAAATTAAAAATAATTAATTAAATGATAAATTATATTTAAAGTATTAAATTTAAATTAAAAAATAGAATTTAATTAAAAAATTAATTAAAGGCTAAATTAGAATTTAAGTAAAACAATGGTGATGGGACGGGGCCACTAAATGGTCGGCTTTAGGCTAGGGGTGTCAGGCCTTGGTAACGCCTTTGAGTGGTCAGGTTCAGGCCTTGTCAGGCCAGTTAAATGGCCGGCTTCATCAGCCCATGTCAGGCCACAACCCGTGTCAGGCAGCCTGTCCCATTACATTTTTTTCTTTTTTCTTTTTACTTAAATTCTAATTTAGCCTTTAATTAATTTTTTAGTTAAATTCTATTTTTTAAATTTAAATTTAATACTTTAAATATAAATTATCCTATAATTAATTATTTTAATTTTAATTTATTGCTTTAAAAATAATTTATCATTTAATTAATTATTTTTAATTTAAATTTATTACTTTAAATATAATTTATCTTATAATTTATTTAGCCATTAGTTTCCCAGTACCCCAATTTTTTTATAATCTGATATAAAGGTGCCGGCCATCAGTATCCTAGCACCCAAAAAAGTCTTTTTTGGTTCTTGAAAAAGCTGATGCCGGCCATCTACTTTCCCCAACTCCAAATTTTTTTTTTAAATCTAATAAAGTGGGTATCAGCTATCAGTGTGTCAGCACAAAAAAAAAGAAGATATTTTTTATAGCAAAAATTGGTGTCGACCATTTATTGTCCAACACTCAAATTTCTTTTTAGATATTGGTATAAATGTATTTCAGTATGCTACGATTTCAAAAAAAAAAAATATGAGTGCCGGCCGTCTAGTGTCTAACACTCAAAAAAATAATTTTTAACCCCTAACACAATCATTGGGAAATGATTGTCAGATTTTTATATGGTGCCGGCCAATTAAGCCCCCCAACCCAAGTTTACTGTTCATTTTAGATAATTTGGGTGATTGTTTTTTAACCTAGGTCATTTTTTTAATTAATTATTTTTTTGGTAAAATAGTCTGTTCCCACGAAGATTAAAAGTACTAGTGATTATCGTCTTTCTATTATTTAACCGAATAATTAGAGTGATTAATTAAAACTAAAATTAACTAATTTAATTTAACTAAAGAACACAACAACGAACAAATAAGGAAAATAAACGATTAACAACAAAAAAGCTAAACAATACCTAGGAAAGAATTCACCTAGACTTCATCTGTCACTATCAATCTAAATTACACAATTTCTTCACTTAGTATCTTAATCCGTAAAAATCTCTAAATTATGCTAATATCTCTTTTCAAGAATAAAAACAACTGACTTTAGGTTGATTAATTCAAATTTCTTTCTAATTAAAACCCTTATTATCGCATTAACTCGATCTATGGATTCCTCTATTAGATTTGACTCTAATCCAGTATATATATGTCTTCATATTTTGAGGATTACGTGCAACTGCACTCAATTACGTTAGATCTACTTTTAAATAGGGTCTATTCCTCATCTGATTTAAACATACCAATCATTTATCAGTAGTCTAGAAATATTAAACCAAGAATTAAGCACACATAATTAAGAACAAGATTTAAGTATTTATTGCGTAAAAATAAAAACCAAATAATAGAACCCATCCTAGGGTTCATCTCCCTAGGTATTTGGAAAATTAGTTCATGATAGTAAATAAAAACATCCTAAAGATAGTATAACCGAAAGAAACAAAGAAACTCATAATAATATCTTGAGAAATCAACTAAGAGTTTTTAATCTTGATGGAAATATGCTTCAAAATCCACTTCAATGGTGTTTTTCGAGTTGTTTTCTTGAATATTTTATGACGGCTCACTCACATCTCCTTATTTTTGTCATATATAGGTCTTAAAATGCCCGAAAATATAAAAAAAATGCGCTTTCTCGCAGGTTTGGAGTGCGATTCACGATTTCCACATGGACGTGTGACAGCCTATGTGGCTCACACGGCCGTATGTCCAACCCATATGGAATGGCCCAACTCGTGTGGCTCGTGAAACTTGCTCCGATTTTTTGACTTTCGCTCTTTTTGCTCCCAAATGCTCTCCTAAGTATAGAAACATGAATTTAAAGGATTAGGAGCATAACATTCACCATTCTAAATCGAATAATCATAAAAAAATGCATTAAGAATGAAACTAAAACATGTTACTTTTGGCATTTATCAAATGTATACCAAGATTTTATTTGAATCTATTATGACGAGTTATGGCACCAAATAAATAACTGACAATTTAATACTATCTGTTTCACCTTTGTGCTAATCAAATGTGAGGTAGGCACTAACACCTTTATAAATATATACTTGGTGAAGGTAAAATAAATTGACGAAGAGTGGAAGCATTTGATGAGGGGTTATAAACCATCTGTAAAATAAATAGTGGTGAGAGGTTAATAAAATGAGTATTGTATGCGATGCATGGCTTGATCACTTAAGTACAAAAGATCAAAATTTATAACAGGAACGCAGGGTCAAATCTAAAATTTTAACAAGCAGTTATAAATGGCAAGGAGTTGCCAAATTTTAAACCAAAGTGGTGTATGTATAGCCACTGCTAATTGAATAGCTAAGAATATATTATATACAACTACTACTTATACTTGCATATAAGTGCTCGCAAGGTTTACACCCCGAGTTGAAATTAAGTAATGGTGAAGGGTTTTGACTTTTCCTTTCTTTTTTATAAGGGTTAAATATGAAATTAGTGCCTGAACTTATTTACTTCTCTCAGGTTCGTATTTAAGGTTTTGTTTTTTTCAGATAAGTACTCAAACTTTTTTCTGTCAACTAAATCAGTACCTAAATCTAATGTCATTAGTTTTTTATGACGTGGCAATATTGACCAATCGTACGGTGCCACGTGACATCTTGTTTGGTAGTGATAGTCAACAATTTTTCCACCCGTCTTTTCCTTCTTCAACCTTAAAACCCTTATCTTCCATTTATTTTTTCCTATTTGTTTCTCGAGAAAAAAAATCCAGTCCACCTCCTTTCCTCAACTAAACACTTCTTCTTCACGACCAACTTTGTAGAAAAAAAATTTCAATTGCCATTCAACAATGTATCCTACAATCTCACGAACTTCATCTCCTAGATACTTTGGACCACATGTAGACAACAAAGAAGCAAAACAATGCAAAAAGAACCACATGAACAATATGGTTTGACCCATGCTTGATTATACTCTTGTTCAGTTTCCTGATGTTGTTCTTCACCCCTGCTTGAGCTTTAATCATGGCCATTTGTTGTCCTAAAGTGCCGATAAGAAATGCTTATTATTTCCTTCTTTTTTTCAGGTTACTTTCCAAGATTACAATGGTTCAAAGAATTCAGAAATAAACCTTCCTCCACGAAACATTAATACCCAATCTTCACCTCCCTTTTCTCTCCCAATTAAACCCTCAAACCTCAACATCAAAACCCCCCAAATTCACCCCATTAGCTTTCATTACAACACCCTGCAACAACCCTCAAACCCAAACTCAGTCCCCACTCAACAATTCAATTCGAACCCTCAAAACCCTTTTTGAAACAAGTTCCATGTTTGCCCGAAACAAAATCTATCCTCATTCTCTATAAACTCAAAATGCCCCCTTTTCCAAACATATATTGAAAAGGGTTTTGATTAAACATAAAGAAGAAACAGAGAAGAAGCTTTTGATTAAAAAAATTGAAAGTTTTTTAGATATGAAAATCTGAGAAAAAGAGAAATGAAAGAGATTTGAAAAGTCTGAGAAAGGAAGGAGATGAAGTTGGAGAAGACAAAAAATCATTAATTGTCACTCCGATGCCATTTTCAGGCCGAAAAGGTGGCTAACTGTCAACGATGATGGAGGCAGCAAGTTGGGTTGAAGGAGGAAGAAGAAAGAAGGAAAAAAAGGAACGATAAAAAAAATTAGGGGAGAAAAGTCGAAAGAAAAAAATATTTATTTTTATTTTTTTAGATTATAATATCATCATGATGTCATTTATGTCACGTACCACAATCTTATTCTGTCATGTGTTCTAAACTTAACGACGTTAGACTCGTGTACCGATTTAGTTGACGGAAAAAAGTTTAAGTACCAATCGAGAGAAGTGAACAAATTCAAGTACCAATTTTATATTTAACTTTTTCTAAATAGTAAGATAATACTTATATATTTTTTATTATATAAATTATTAAGGGGTTAAACCTTTTAATATATATTGCTAAGGGGTTAAACCCCTTGTTTGGAATTAGGCCAAAACCAAAAAGGAATATAGTAAACTTATGGTTGAGATGCTCAATTCAATGGATTCGACTTAGAAGATGAGAAATCCTTCTTCAATCAAAACGGTGGATATTGCAAATGACACTACAATAGTAACAATAACCAAAACTAAAAAAAAAAAGAGTTTGCAACCTTCAAATATTCTTTGTAACACAAAAGACGGAGATGAACAAGAATGATTGATCGCTTTGCCTAAATCGTCGTGCAAACGCGAGGGTTTGGAAATACTACAAATAAAATATATAGATTAAGTGATGTTTGTAAGTATACGGGTCAAGTTGTAATATATTTTTGTTTTACAACGAAAAATCGGAGCATTCCGAGGATCATACCCATGGGAAGTTAAATTAAACTAAAGGCTAATTTCTACACTAACAGGTCTAAATAGTAATCACCTAAAATTATAGTATGGAGGATACAAAATAATATTAAACAAACAAATATCATGAAAATAAGAAATTGAAACAAACAATCGAATTTCACTAAATTAAGCAAAGAAAAGATTAACTCACTTTAGTGTTCATAATTAACTTTGAATTTAGGATTTTGGTGAATTAGTTAATAACTAATCTAATTATTACCTTTCGGTCTCTAACTAAATTAATTAATTGGTAGAAATTATTTATCTTTTGACCTTACAGTTTAAAAACCGGTTAAATCAAGAGATGCTCAGTAAACTATTCTTTTGACCTCATCTATCTAAATAACTTCCTAGGATTATCAATCCTAGGGTTTAATCATACCTAATTTAAGCCAACTAATTTTAAAGCAAACCCTATTTCTTTCGTTAATTAATTCCACATCTGTTCATTAATCTTCCTAAGGTTTTAGTTCCTCATTAACCTAGAAGCAAATGTCCCTAAATTAAATTTAGACATTCAAACAAATATCAAAATAAATGAAAAAGGAAAAGAGGATTTTGATCCTTTGGATGTTGATTGAGCATGGAAACTGAAAACCCATTTAACAGTCGTCAGATGAAAATCGATTGAAAATTGAAACACTAGAAATACTAAAGATTGCTGAAGAAAATAAAACTGAAATTGGAATTGAATCCAAAATAAAAGTTGACAAAGAAATTCACAATAAAACAAACTTTAAAACTAAAAACAAAAATTAATTAAAGGAATAAGCTCTCTAATCAAGCATTATTATTTATAGTTCTAGTGTTTTATGAACATATTAGGTAAAATACAAGTGATTAAACAAATTAAGGCGAAGTTGTGCGATGAAAACACCCTCAATCGTAAATTGGGCCTCATCGAATTAGTGTCACGACACCACAAGACCGGTGTCGCGACATTGAAAATCGAATGGGACTCCTTGGCCTCGAAGTTGGGTGTCGGGACATTGACTCCTTAATGCTCCAGCTTTGCTTGAAGTTGATGGGCGCAACACCACCAATGGATGTCATGACATTGGAGTTGTTCCTTTGATTCATTGGCCTAAACCGTGTCCTGCACACTCAATTAACCTATTAATTTTTCTTAGGCCCGAATTGGCCTAAAGGGTCATTAAAACACTCAAAAGCACTTTTTTATTGAAATCGTGTAACACCCCAAACCCGGCCTAAACGTTATGGCCGAATCTGGCGATGTCACATGATAGTGCTTTAGAAAACGTAATTACAATAACGCCAATTTCGATATCTTAGGTTACCGTAAAAACGCGTGTCGCTTATTCATTCATTAACAATTTTCAAAACATTATACGTTATGGAAGCTTTTAAAATAATTTATGAGTTCGTTGTATTTGATAAAACATTTGTTTATTTTGAAAACTCGAGTTTTCCTACTTCTAGTCGTAATACCATAATCATCACAAATCCCATATTTAAAACAAAAATTCGTAACGGCCTTATTACATAAAAATTACCTAGATATAATCAAACCATAATTAAAAATAAAACCATAATAAAATGTCCAGAACCGTGGTCACCGCCGAGTCTTCCGCCACACCGATCTCGTCATCTGCTGGGATTACCCGAAATGATTAAACAGAATAGGGTGAGTTTTCGCAAACTCAGTGTGTACTCCCCACGTAAAAACATACACACAAGAATATCGGATAATGTACATACTTCCACAGTTCGGGTCTGAGCCCATTATAGAAACGATGTGGACCTTAGCCCACTCAGATACAGATTCAAACATATTACAGGGCCTTAGCCCATTTCAGACAGAATATACAGAAAACTAGAGTCCTACCCACCAACTCCGTCCAACCTTACACACCATGTGGGGATAAAATCAACCCACCCAGCCCTACACACCATGTTGTACCGAATGCGGCACATAATCAGAAATTTGCAGCTGAGCTGCCAGGTAACAGGCTTAAGAGCCTTTCAGATACTTCCTCCAATCATAATTAACCCACCCTGATACAATACAACATACAAGAATGACATGTTGTTATGCAATTAAAATTCATATATTCATATCAGTATACATGCTTAGTACAGAAATCAGACAGACAGATCATTCATTTAGGGGTCTAAGTATTGCTTACCGACCCTTAATTAGGTTCACAGTCAACTTGGGCGACCCGTGCGACCTTTCAGAATATTTCATAAAAATGGGCTCACACGCCCATGTGGCCTGCTCGTGTGGGCCCACACGCCCGTGTGGCCCACACGGCCCAAATCGGCCTTGACGGTGTGGATCACACGGCCTGGCCCAGAATCCTACACGCCGTGTGGTTCACCCGTGTGGCCCACACGCCCGGTGTGGCCCACATGGCCCAATTGATCGAGCGATTAGTGTCGCACACGGCCTCACTCGTCGATCACACGGCCGTGTCGCTCGCGCACGGCCTAGCTTGTCGATCATACGGCCATGTGGTGACTTACAGTCTTGCACACGGCTTATCACACGGGCAACCACACGCCCGCGTGTGGCATCGATAGTAAGGTTTTGAGTTTCGTCAAAACCTCGTTTTACGCATTTCTAGGTACACATCCGGTTCAATTTCGACGCCGTAAGCACTCCCGAGCACTCCAAAACCTATATTCGACAATTGAAAGCCCAATTTTAGTCACTTAATCCAAGTTGTTATGAACAGAAATTCCCGAAACTTACCAACAAACTTACCTTAACTAGCAACACTGATTTCTCGCTACTAAAAACACGAAAAGTAGCCCACGGCTCCTTGATTGTCCCCTAATCGAAAACAACCTCATAATACCCCATTACCTCATCCAAAACAAAACCAAACGTACCTTTAGACTTATCGAATACACACACTAAACGCAGAGACGAGCAATATCGATGGGAAAGAGGCAAAATTGGAGTTTGGAGAACAAGGAAATAGTGAAAAAATGACAAAGAAGGGGAATTTGGCTACAACAAAAGAAAAATGACAGAAAAAAGAGAGAGAGGCGTCGGAAGATGACAGTTTTGGGAAAGAACCGAATTCCTTAATTCTCTCCATCAAACTCCCCACTAAATCCACCACTCAGAATCCTACTCCATCTCAAACTCTCCCACCAAGATAAGCGACAAAATAAATCCCTGGTTTGCACAGAGACTCGAACTCCACCTCCAGCTTATTTACACTCCAGCTTATTTATTTTTATTTTTTTAGATTATAATATCATCATGATGTCATTTATGTCATGTACCACAATCTTATTCTGTCATGTGTTCTAAACTTAACGACGTTAGACTCAGGTACCGATTTAGTTGACGGAAAAAAAGTTTAAGTACCAATCTGAGAGAAGTGAACAAATTCAAGTACCAATTTTATATTTAACTTTTTTCTAAATAGTAAGATAATACTTATATATTTTTTATTATATAAATTATTAAGGGGTTAAACCTTTTAATATATATTGCTAAGGGGTTAAACCCCTTGTTTGGAATTAGGCCAAAACCAAAAAGGAATATAGTAAACTTATGGTTGAGATGCTCAATTCAATGGATTCTGACTTAGAAGATGAGAAATCCTTCTTCAATCAAAACGGTGGATATTGCAAATGACACTACAATAGTAACAATAACCAAAACTAAAAAAAAAAAAGAGTTTGCAACCTTCAAATATTCTTTGTAACACAAAAGACGGAGATGAACAAGAATGATTGATCGCCTGCCTCGTCGTGCAAACGTCGAGGCTGGAAATACTACAAATAAAATATATAGATTAAGTGATGTTTGTAAGTATACGGGTCAAGTTGTAATATATTTTTGTTTTACAACGAAAAATCGGAGCATTCCGAGGATCATACCCATGGGAAGTTAAATTAAACTAAAGGCTAATTTCTACACTAACAGGTCTAAATAGTAATCACCTAAAATTATAGTATGGAGGATACAAAATAATATTAAACAAACAAATATCATGAAAATAAGAAATTGAAACAAACAATCGAATTTCACTAAATTAAGCAAAGAAAAGATTAACTCACTTTAGTGTTCATAATTAACTTTGAATTTAGGATTTTGGTGAATTAGTTAATAACTAATCTAATTATTACCTTTCGGTCTCTAACTAAATTAATTAATTGGTAGAAATTATTTATCTTTTGACCTTACAGTTTAAACCGGGTTAAATCAAGAGATGCTCGGTAAACTATTCTTTTGACCTCATCTATCTAAATAACTTCCTAGGATTATCAATCCTAGGGTTTAATCATACCTAATTTAAGCCAACTAATTTTAAAGCAAACCCTATTTCTTTCGTTAATTAATTCCACATCTGTTCATTAATCTTCCTAAGGTTTTAGTTCCTCATTAACCTAGAAGCAAATGTCCCTAAATTAAATTTAGACATTCAAACAAATATCAAAATAAATGAAAAAGGAAAAGAGGATTTTGATCCTTTGGATGTTGATTGAGCATGGAAACTGAAAACCCATTTAACAGTCGTCAGATGAAAATCGATTGAAAATTGAAACACTAGAAATACTAAAGATTGCTGAAGAAAATAAAACTGAAATTGGAATTGAATCCAAAATAAAAGTTGACAGCAAATTCACAATAAAACAAACTTTAAAACTAAAAACAAAAAATTAATTAAAGGAATAAGCTCTCTAATCAAGCATTATTATTTATAGTTCTAGTGTTTTATGAACATATTAGGTAAAATACAAGTGATTAAACAAATTAAGGCGAGTTGTGCGATGAAAACACCCTCAACTGTAAATTGGGCCTCATCGAATTAGTGTCACGACACCACAAGACTGGTGTCGCGACATTGAAAATCGAATGGGACTCCCTTGGCCTCGAAGTTGGGTGTCGGGACATTGACTCCTTAATGCTCCAGTTTTGCTTCGAAGTTGATGGGCGCAACACCACCAATGGATGTCATGACATTGGAGTTGTTCCTTTGATTCATTGGCCTAAACTGGTGTCCTGCACACTCAATTAACCTATTAATTTTTTCTTAGGCCCGAATTGGCCTAAAGGGTCATTAAAACACTCAAAAGCACTTTTTTATTGAAATCGTGTAACACCCCAAACCCGGCCTAAACGTTATGGCCGAATCTGGCGATGTCACATGATAGTGCTTTAGAAAACGTAATTACAATAACGCCAATTTCGATATCTTAGGTTACCGTAAAAAACGTGTCGTTTATTCATTCATTAACAATTTTCAAAACATTATACGTTGCGGAAGCTTTTAAAATAATTTGCGAGTTCGTTGTATTTGATAAAACATTTGTTTATTTTGAAAACTCGAGTTTTCCTACTTCTAGTCGTAATACCATAATCATCACAAATCCCATATTTAAAACAAAAATTCGTAACGGCCTTATTACATAAAAATTACCTAGATATAATCAAACCATAATTAAAAATAAAACCATAATAAAATGTCCAGAACCGTGGTCACCGCCGAGTCTTCCGCCACACCGATCTGTCTCTTCACTTGGGATTACAGAAATGATTAAATGTAATAGGGTGAGTTTTATAAACTCGCGTGTGTACTCCCCACGAAAAACATACACACACGATAATATCGGATAATGTACATACTTCCACAGTTCGGGTCTGAGCCCATTATAGAAACGATGTGGACCTTAGCCCACTCAGATACAGATTCAAACATATTACAGGGCCTTAGCCCATTTCGCATGAATATACAGAAAATAGAGTCCTACCCACCAACTCCGTCCAACCTTACACACCATGTGGGGATAAAATCAACCCACCCAGCCCTACACACCATGTTGTACCGAATGCGGCACATAATCGAAAATTTGCGGTGAAATGCGCTGTATGAGCTTAAGAGCCTTTCAGATACTTCCTCCAATCATAATTAACCCACCCTGATACAATACAACATACAAGAATGACATGTTGTTATGCAATTAAAATTCATATATTCATATCAGTATACATGCTTAGTACAGAAATCAGACAGACAGATCATTCATTTAGGGGTCTAAGTATTGCTTACCGACCCTTAATTAGGTTCACAGTCAACTTGGGCGACCCGTGCGACCTTTCAGAATATTTCATAAAAATGGGCTCACACGCCCATGTGGCCTGCTCGTGTGGGCCCACACGCCCGTGTGGCCCACACGGCCCAAATCGGCCTTGACGGTGTGGATCACACGGCCTGGCCCAGAATCCTACACGCCCGTGTGGTTCACCCGTGTGGGCCCACACGCCCGAGTGGCCCACATGGCCCAATTGATCGAGCCAGTGTGTCGCACACGGCCTCACTCGTCGATCACACGGCCGTGTCGCTCGCGCACGGCCTAGCTTGTCGATCATACGGCCATGTGGTGACTTACAGTCTTGCACAGGGCTTATCACACGGGCAACCACACGCCCGTGTGGCATCGATAGTAAGGTTTTTGAGTTTCGTCAAAACCTCGTTTTCTGCATTTCTAGGTACACATCTGGTTCAATTTCGACGCGTAAGCACTCCCGAGCACTCCAAAACCTATATTCGACAATTGAAAGCCCAATTTTAGTCACTTAATCCAAGTTGTTATGAACAGGAAATTCCCGAAACTTACCAACAAACTTACCTTAACTAGCAACACTGATTTCTCGCTACTAAAAACCTGAAAAGTAGCCCACAGCTCCTTGATTGTCCCCTAATCAGAAAACAACCTCATAATACCCCATTACCTCATCCAAAACAAAACCAAACGTACCTTTAGACTTATCGAATACACACACTAAACGCAGAGACGAGCAATATCGATGGGAAAGAGGCAAAATTGGAGTTTGGAGAACAAGGAAATAGTGAAAAAAATGACAGCAAGGGAATTTGGCTACAACAAAAAGAAAAATGACAGAAAAAGTAGAGAGGAGGCGTCAGGAAGATGACAGTTTTGGGAAAGAACTGAATTCCTTAATTCTCTCCATCAAACTCCCCACTAAATCCACCACTCAGAATCCTACTCCATCTCAAACTCTCCCACCGCATAAGCAGCAAAATAAATCCCTGGTTTGCACAGAGACTCGAACTCCAGACCTCCAGCTTATTTACACTCCACTTAACCACCAGACCAGCAGGCCCATTCTGTCATGTTCTTACAAATAAATACTTATAAGCCTACTAACCAAAAGTAAGGCTTTATTCCATAAAAACCCAAAATTTTCCCAAACAAAGGCTTGAACTTGGGACCTCTCACACACACCCAGAGCACTTAATCACTGAAGCAGATATAGAGTTGTGTCACAAAAATTACAAAAGTCGAAATTAAAGAAAAATCGGGGCGTTACAACTCTACCCCCTAAAAGAAAATTTCGTCCTCGAAATTTTACCTGATCAGAAAAGGTGAGGATACTGCTGAAGCATCAAATCCTCCAGCTCCCAAGTAGCCTCCTCAGTGCTATGATTTCGCCACAGCAGTTTCACCAAGGGAATAGACTTCCTCCGCAGAACTTTAATGTCACGATCCAAGATCTGGACCGGCTCCTCCTCAAACGTCAGATCTGGTCTAACCTCAATGTCCTCAATAAGAATAACATGCGTAGGACCAGAGCGGTAGCGTCTCAACAGTGAGACGTGGAACACGTCATGTATGCGATCCAACTCCGGAAAAAGCTCCAACTGGTATGCGACTGGCCCCACTCGCTTCAGAATACAGTACGGCCCAATAAATCGAGGGCTCAGCTTACCCTTGCGACCGAACCTCAGAACCTTCTTCCATGGCGAGACCCTGAGAAAAACTAAGTCCCTCACCGAATACTCGATATCCTCTCTTTTTAAATCCGCGTAGGACTTCTGCCTATCAGATGTCGGTTTTAGTCGATCCCGAATCAACCAGACCTTATCTTCAGTTTCAGAAACCAATTCCGGACTTAGAACACGTCGCTCACCCAACTCAGTCCAGCACAAGGGAGTGCAACACTTACGACTGTACAAGGCTTCGTAAGGTGCCATTTGGATGCTAGACTGATAGCTGTTGTTATAGGCGAACTCTGCCAACGGCAAATACTCCTCCCAACTGCCTCAGAAATCTATAACACAGCTCCTCAACATATCCTCCAGTACTTGAATCACCCTCTCCGATTGACCATTTGTCTGAGGATGGAAAGCAGTACTGAAGTCCAACCTCAAACCCAGCGCTTCGTGCAACTTCTTCCAAAACCGAGACTTGAAGCGAGGATCCCTATCGGAGATGATCGAGATCGGAACCCCATGCAGTCTCACTATTTCAGATACATACAATTTAGCCAATTTCTGGAGAGAAAAGTCTGTTCTGACCGGAATGAAGTGGGCAGACTTGGTCAATCGATCCACGATGACCCAGGCAGAATCCTTCTTAGTGGGTGTTAAAGGCAACCCACTAACGAAGTCCATCGTTACTCATTCTCATTTCCACATCGGAATTTTTACCGGCTGCAGCAACCCCGAAGGTAACTGATGCTTAGCCTTAACCTGCTGACAAGTCAGACAACGAGCAACGAAGTCAGTGACCTCACGCTTCAACCCTGGCCACCAGTACAACTCTCGGAGATCTCGGTACATCTTGTTCCCACCAGAATGCATAGTATAAGGGCTACTATGTGCCTCCCTCAGTATCAACTGTCGTAACTCCTCATCACTCGGCACAAAAATTCGATCGCGGAAACAAAGTACCCCATCACTGTTAATCCCAAAATCAATAGATTCACCAGTTTCAACCTGACGGAATCACAACTCAAGAGACTTATCCCCCATCAGTTTACTTCTAATCTGATCAATCCATGTAGGCTTAACCTAAAGTTCTGCTAACAGACTCCCATCGTCGAATAAACTGAGTCGAGCGAACATCGCTCTCAGATCAGTCATCGCCCTACGGCTCAAAGCATTCGCCACCATATTGGCCTTACCAGGGTGGTACTCAATGGTGCAGTCATAATCCTTAAGCAGTTCAACCCATCTACGCTGCCTAAGGTTTAACTCCTTCTGAGTGAGGAGATACCTAAGGCCCTTGTGATCAGTGTAGATAGTACACTTCTCACCATACAAATAGTGCCTCCAGATTTTCAGAGCGAAGACTACCGCTGCCAACTCCAAATCGTGCGTCAGATAGTTAGCCTCATGTGTTTTGAGCCGACGAGACGCATAAGCTACCACTTTACCATCCTGCATCAAGATGCAACCCAGACCCACATGCGACGTATCACTGTACACGACGAAATCCTTCCCAGATTCAGGCTGGATCAGAATCGGAGCCTGCATCAAAACAGATTTGAGCTTCTCGAAGCTCTATTGTTTCTTATCAGTCCAGACAAAGGGAACTCCCTTACGCAGAAGCTTGGTCAATAGCGCTGCGATCAAAGAGAACCCTTCTACGAAGCGTCGATAATAACCCGCCAGCCTTAAAAAACTGAGGATCAACACGAATCCCCTCCGCAGAAACTACATGCCCCAGAAATGTTACTTCTCGAGCCGAATTCACACTGCCGAACTTCGCATACAATCTGTTTCGCGGCGCTCGTAATACCACTCGGAGATGCTCATCGTGCCCATCCTCAGTCTTTGAATACAACAGAATATTGTCAATGAAGACTACTACGAACCAATCCAGATAGGGCTGGAACACTCGGTTCATCAGATCCATAAAAGCTGCTGGTGCATTCGTCAGTCCAAATGGCATCACTAGGAACTCGTAATGTCCATACCGAGTCCTGAATGCCGTCTTATGCACATCGACCTCCTTAACCTTCAGTTGATGATATTCTGACCGGAGATCAATCTTGGAGAACACAGAAGCCCCTCTGAACTGGTCAAAAAGATCATTTATTCTCGATAGTTGGTATTTGTTCTTGATTGTTAGCTTGTTCAGCTGCCGGTAGTCGATACACATCCTCATTGTCCCATCTTTTTTCTTCACAAACAACACCGACGCTCCCCATGGAGACACTCTGGGACGAATGAACCCTCGATCTAACAGTTTTTGAATTTGAGCCTTAAGCTGTGTAAGCTCATTCGGTGCCATTCGGTAGGGCGCAATAGACACCAGAGCTGTACCCGGAATGAGATCAATCCCAAATTCCACTTTTCGGTTCGGAGGCAGACCCGATAGTTTCTTAGGAAAAACATCCGGAAAGTCCCTTACGGTCCTGATGTCCTTAACCAAAGAGTCCCCAGAATCGGAAACACTAATGTAGGCCAAGAATGCCTCACATCCCTTCCGTACCAACTTTTCTGCCACTAACACATAAATCACATTAGTCAAGTAGTCTCGACGTTTCCCAATCACCACTACCTCGTTGTCCTCCTCGGTTCTCAAAACAATCCTTTTTGTCGCACAGTCCAGACTCACTCGGTGATTGACCAGCCAGTCCATTCTCAGAATCAAATCAAACTCCCCGAGTAGAAGTTCCATCAGATCGACCAGAAATACTGTCCTTTGTACCTCTAACGGGACGTCTTTATATATTTTACCCACTCGGATAGACTGTCCAATGGACTCACAACAGTTACCTCACTCGAAGCATTCTCAACCGGAATCCCCAAGTTTTCAGACACAGAGCTAGCTACATATGAGTGTGTAGAGCCTATGTCTATCAATGCCAAATAAGGTACATTATAGATTAAAAACGTACCCGTGATGACGTCCGGAGAATCTCGGTCCTCACGGCGACGAACAGCATAAACCAATGCAGACTGCCTCTGTAATATCCCGGGTTAGGGGGCTATTTCTTTTTGTCATGGCATGTTCTGCATGTTGTTAGTATGCTAGGTTGCTATCTCTATGTTTTTGGGGCTTAATTATAGCCTAGGTGTATGCCTGAGTGGTTGGGAGAATTTTAGTTTTTAGGCTTTATAGGAAGGGAGCTGAGGTAGCTGGGGTTTAAGAAAATAAATGGTGGTTTCTTTGCACAAAAGAAGTGTTAGCAAAGTGGCAAAGCAAGGCGCCACTTGGAGCTTGTGTGTGGCGTCATTTACAAGGGAGGAGGTCCAGTGTTCGAGCAAAGAGAGTCCCCTTTTGTTACCTATTTTGGACGGCATGGGAGTAGAGGTAGAGAGCAACTAGAACACTACCTTGGACCAGTCTTCATATTCAAATGGGGGTGGAGAGCATTTGTTGGAGGGAGACTTGGTCATGTAGTTTGAAATGGTGGTTGGGAGTGAATGGGGGATATGGCCGAAATTTTGGGGAGTTTTGGGGAGTGGCCGGTTGGTAGGTGTTGGTGGAGGGGACGACTTGGTAAGGGGGAGTGGTAGCCAAATTCATTTTGGCATTTTGGCATTAATTCGGTCACTTTTGGTTTCAAACCTTTTCCTCTTTTGTTGTCAATAGTAGCCGAATTTCTCCAAGTAAGCTCTCATTTTTTTCCTTGTGAAAACCGAAAGCTTAAGCAATTCCACCTTTCAGAAATTGCTTTGTTTCCCCTTGACTTTTATTGGTAGCCAAAACCCATTCTCCAAAGCTCTCTCTCCATTTCTTCTTTCTTCCAAAACCGTAAGTACTCTCCCTTTACCCATTTTTGTTTTCTTTCTATCTTAACACTTTTGAGCCGAATCTTCCTTCCATCGTTGACCGAATACCAATCCCCTTCTCGTACACCTTTCTCTTGTGTTTCTTCTTTGGGAATAAGCCGAATTCTTTCTTCATCTTGTTCTAAAAGTTGGCCGAACCTCTCCTCTCCTAGAAGTCATAGGTTGGCCGAATATTGGGTGTTGGTAAGTGCAAGGCCGAATGGCCATATCTTCCTCTTTTGATTTTTTTGGTTATGGTTTGGTTAAGGGCGAAGTTGGTCATTTTGGAAGGGTACTAATCTCTTCGTTATAGGGTCTTTGGATTGCGGAATCAAGCAAGAGGAGTCATTTTCTGCTGACCGATTGGTGAGTTGGGGGTAAGCGATTGGGTTGTTAGTTCATTCTTTTAATTTCGTTTAATCAGAGTTGTAAATGATTAACCGTTCTCTTGTGAAGGTGTGACCGATTGTGGGTAGAAGAACCACCGTGGTTCGGGTTTGGTAGGGAATCAAACCAAGTGAAGGTGATGATCCGATATTAACCCCTTTGGTTGAGTGTCTTTGGCCGAATGGTCTTAGTGCCTAATCCTATGTTGGCCAATTGTTGTAGGAGCTAGTAACCGAAGGGACTTAGAGCGCTTTGTCGTCGATTGTTAAACTCGAGTATACCAGGTGTGTAACTAACACACTCTCTACTTAGTAACGTTGTTAATAAACTTGATTGCTTAATAAGATTGAAACAATGAGAAGGATGATTGGATACCCAAAAGGGGTATGTGTATACGATTCGGATGAGTCTGTTCTATGATGAGTATTAATGATAATACATGATACCATGATTTATATTATGCATGTTATGTGTTGTAATGCTTGATATGTGGGCATGATATGCATGGCTTGTATGAGATGCATAATCCCATGAGTATGATATGTGTGGGTGATACGAGAGGAGGGAGCGGTGGTATATTGTGCCGACGTGAGCACCAGGCTTTGGTAGCACACTTTGTGACTTTGGGTCACGAGAGGTTTGGCACCTCCAGAGGTTTGGTACCTCGTCTCGTCCCAAAGGCTTAGTACCACAAAGGGTTGGCCCACAAATGATTATACTGGGATTGACGCCGAGTGTTTTGGTAACACACGATGGGTTGGCCCCATCACCGCATTTGTGACTACGGTCACCAAAGCTTTGGTAGCACATCTTTGTGTCTTTGGGACACCGGAGGTTTGGCACCTCATTGCGACTTGTCCTCGTGGTTTGACCACCGTGGGTTGGCCCCACTTGAGATATGGGATCGCCTCGCTAGTGATTTGGTATCACACGATGGGTTGGCCCCATCATCATCGGATTTGTGACTACGGTCACCGAGTGCTTTGGTAGCACATCGTGTCTTTGGGACACCAAAGTGGTTTGGTACCACAATGATGGATATTGTGTCTTTGGGACACCAAAGTTTTGGTAACACATTGTGACTATATGTCACCAGTGGTTTGGCACCACCAGGTGGTTTGGTACCACACGGGGTAGAAAAGGCGATATGGATGGTTAGGATCGGGTTGCATTAATTATGTTGCTATGTATGATGTGTGTTAGCATGTTGTTTCTTCGGGAGCGGGATTTGCACACCGAGTCACTCGACTTACCCTCTCCTTTGATTTTTTTTTCAGGTGACTCGTAGATGCGGACTTGGGGCCTGGATGGACTCGAGGTGCTTATGCCATGCTCAATAAAGTTCTTACTCGGACTCTACTATTTGGGTACTTTAGTTTATTACTTTAAATTGGGTTTTATTTCGGATTGTAAAAGGCCTTTTAAGTTATGTTTTATGTTGTCTATGTTTTAAGTTGGTTTTTATATGCCTTAACAAAGTAACTCGGAATAAGTTTTACTAAAAATCGGAAAGACAATGTTTCAAATTATAACATAACGTATTTTTAAACTATACCATCGGGTATCGCACTAAGTTCACGATAAACAAATACTAAAAGGTTTCCAAATCAAACTTGTAGTCTCCTAAGTTCTAAAGTGTTTTATGTATCAATGAGAAACTAATGGGGTTTTAAATGGTAATAACCCGTGTTAACTACACATTCTGGCTAAGTTTTCAAAATCTTCGGGTTTCAAATACATCAACCGTTTTTTTTTTAACAAGACTACTCAAATTTGTTTCAAACACACTTGTGTTTCCACTCAGCTTTTAAACGGAAAATCTGATCTCTCAAAAGCATTTTCCCGTAGCATACCGGTTCGGACGTGGTGTCTTGTCCGGGTTTTGGGGTGTTACATTTGTGGTATCGAGCCAAGTTCAAAGGCTCTACCAGGCCTGAGGCCCAAAAAGGTTTTCAAAAGTCTGTTTAAGTGTTTGTTTTGAAAGTATGGTTTGAAAGGCATGGCACCGAGTCTCCACACCAGTTCGCCTGTGGTAAGTACCCGTGCACTATTACTTGTGATTTGATGATTAGCGATAGTATGCTACTTTAGAGATTGAGACTGATAGGATTCTGTGAACTCGCGAGAACAAATCCTCTTTAATGTTCATAAGACTTGCTTTTAAACAAGTGGAATAAATACTGATGCATAAAATTCCTTAACCGAGATCGTAGAAAGATTTGACATGAGCACTCGAGGCGGACGTGGCCGTAATACTCGTGGTAGAGGTAGTAGGGTAGAATGATCGCTTCTCGAGCCCGTAGGATCTCGGGCGGTGGTTCGAAAATGAGATACCGGTTCCGCCACCACCACCGAGGTGGTGAGTTCCAAGATCGGGACCGGGACGACGCAGCGTCACAGCGATCTTTGCGAGTGTTGGAAAGGGTAGTCAAAGGCGGTGGTGGTGCAGGAGTTAGAAATTGCTCGAGCGACTTCGGGCCAATGGGGCCGAATTCTTCCGAGTGTCTCTGGGGTTGCTCCTAGCACCGCTGAATATTGGCCGAGGCAACCGAGCGGATCATGGATGATCCGGACTTGTCACCAAGAGAAGCCGGCGGGTATCGTGCTCGCTTCTCCGGATGAGTCATATCGGTGGTGGCTCACGGTTCGGGATAGTGTGGCAAAGCAGAGGATTTGACATGGGATTACTTCGTAGCCGCATATCAAAAGAAATACATCGGGGCTAGTTATATCGACTCCCAAAGAAAGGCATTTCGAGGCTTGTTCAGGGGAGTAAGTCCATTCTTGAGTACGCAGGCCGAGTTCCCTGGGGCGAGTAGGTATGCCGTGGGGCATTGTAGCCACCGAGCATGAGAGGTGTGTTCGCTTCGAGGATGGTCTGCGAGACGAGTTGAGGTTGCTGATTGCTCCTCGCCAGGAGCGCGAGTTTGTTGTCTTAGTTGAGAAGGCTAAGGTAGCCGAGGTGTCAAAGAATCGGTAAGACGCAGCATGGACGGGAGTAGGCTTAAGAGGAGCTTCGGGTCTTCTGGTCCGTCGGGTAACCTGCAGAAGAGGGCTAGACCGAGTGAGCAGAATCAGTCTGCTAGGGTTGTTGCTGCTAGGCAGGGACCGCCGCAGTGTAATCAGTGTGGGAAATCTCACTGGGGTGGTTCTTGGACTGGTGGAAAGGTTGCTTCGAATGTGGTTCTCTCGGATCATCGCATTAGGGATTGTCCGCGTAGGATGGCCAGGATTCGGTCGGAGAGTCAGAGCCGTAATCAGTTCAGAGGTAATGGACCGCCACCGCAGAGGGGCCGTGGTAATGGTAGAGGTGGTAATGGTTCTGGTCGGGGCCGTGGAGCACCGGGCAGAGGTGCGGGTGGTTTTGATGCTAGACACTGGATTGGTATATGCTTTGCGGCGCCGAGAGGAGCGGCGACGCACCGGACGTCATAACCGTGCGTTCTTGATTTTTGGTACCCTTTATACCGCTTTAATTGATGTGGGTTCTACGCACTCTTATGTTGCTAGTAGTATAGTCGAGGCAATGGACTTAGACTCGAGATATCTTCTAGGCGGATGATCGTGATTAGTCCGTTAGGTCACTCTGTAGTAGTAGATAAGTTGTTTAGAGATGTACCTCTAGAACTCCAAGGGGTAGTATTTGCTTTCTTGATCCGATGGAACCGCCGTTTGGGGAGTTCGATCGATTCTTGGGATGGATTGGCTGGTTAAGTACCAGCGAGGTTGGATTGCGCGCCAAGCGCATGGTTCTTAAGACGGTTGATGGTGATGAGGTGGCTATGATAGGTAATCGGAGGGATTACTTATCAAATGTGGTATCTGCTTTGAAAGCGGAGAAGATGGTCGGGAAGGGTCGCGGCGTATGTAGTTCATGTGTATGCCTTGGAGGCTAGAGAGTCTGCTGTTGAGAAGGTTCGTACTGTTAAGGAATTTGCTGATGTGTTTCCTGAGGAGCTTCCGGGTTTGCCGCCAGATCGTGAGGTAGAGTTCGGGATTGATCTGTTGCGGATCGCCGGTGTCTATTGCTCCGTATAGGATGGCGCCGGAAGAGTTGGTGGAGCTTAAGGCTCGAGATCCAGGAGTTATTGGATAGAGGTTTCATCGGGCCAAGTGTTTCGCCGTGGGCGCGCCACGGTACTCTTTGTCAAGAAGAAAGATGGCTCGATGCGGATGTGCATAGACTACCGCCAGCTTGAACAAGTGACGATTAAAAACAAGTATTCGTTGCCACGGATAGATGACTTGTTTGATCACCGAAGGTGTCTTTGCGGTATTTTCAAGATCGACTTGAGGTCCAGGTATCACCGGTTAAAGGTTAAGGAGGCGGATATCCATAAAACAAATATTTGGACTCGGTATGGGCACTACGATTTCTCGTAATGCCGTTCGGGTTGACCAACGCACCTAAGGCGCTTATGGATATGATGAATGCAGTGTTTCAAAGAGTATCTAGATCGGTTCGTGGTGGTTTTCATAGACGACATCTTAGTATACTCAAGGACAGAGAGGAAGAGCATGATGCGCATTTGAGGGTGGTGTCTTTGCAGATTTTGAGGAAAAAGCAACTCTATGCTAAGTTCGGTAAGTGCGAGTTCGCTTAGAGAAGTGACGTTCTTGGGTCATGTAGTGTCGGCCGAGGGATTCGTGTAGATCCTCGTAAGATTGAGGCGATCTTGGATTGAAGCCACCTAGGTCGCTGGTCGAGATTCGAGTTTTCTGGTTTGGCGGATACTACCGAAGGTTTGTTGAGGGTTTCGTTAATAGCAAATACGATGACCAAGTTGTTAAGGAAAGAGGTTCCGCTTTGTATGGACCGAGAAACAACAGAAAGCTTCGATAAGTTAAAGAAGATTTTGACCGAGGCTCCGCTTACGATTCAACCTGAGGCCGGTAAGGAATACAGTTCTCGCGATGCATCACATACGGGCTTGGGTTGTATGTTGATGCAGAAGGTAAGGTGGTGGCTTACGCTTCCCGGCACCGAGGCCACACGAGGTCAACTATCCGACGCACGATTTGGAGCTAGCGGTGTAGTGTTCGCCTTAAAGATTTGGAGGCACTACTTGTATGGAGAGAGATCGATAGTCTACACGGATCATAAGAGTCCAAGTATCTACCGACTCGAAGGACTTGAATTTGAGGCGGCGTAGATGGGTCGAATTGCTTGAAAGATTATGACCGCTCGATTGAGTATCATCCGGGTAAGGCTAACGTGGTAGCGACGCGTTGAGCCGTAAGGTTGTTTCGGACTTAAGAGCTTTGTTTGCCCATTTGAGTTTGTATGACGACGGAGTATTCTCGCGAGCTACGAGTTAAGCCTACTTGGGTTGAGCGGATCGAGAGAAACAGCTTGTTGGATGAGGTTCCGAGTGCGCGAAGGTTGCAAGTGTTAGATGGTGGTTTGGAGGGTTACAGCTTTGTCTAGTGACGAGGTTCGTGTTTTCAAGGTAAGGCTTGTATGCCCAAAGATGTTGAGTCGAGGCGAGAAGATTCTTCAGACGCACATAGCGATCCTCATGCTATGCATCCCGGAGGTAGCAAAATGTATAAGGATCTTAGAGAGCGCTTTTGGTGGCCTGGTTTGAAGAAAGAGGTGACAGAGTTTGTTGGGAAATGTCCGACTTGTCGCCAGTCAAAATCGAACATCGATTGCCGTCGGGTTTGCTTCACTGTGAAAATTCCGCAGATGGAAGTGGGAGAGGATAACCATGGATTTTGTCGGTGGGTTACCGCTTCGCCAAGCGGGAAGGATTCAGCTTTGGGTAGTGGTGGATCGTCCGACTAAATCGGCTCACTTTATTCCGGTGGGTTGACTACTCACTTCGAAGCTAGCTAAGCCGTATGTTTCGAGATCGTGAGGTTGCACGGTGTGCCGGTTTCGATAATCTCGGATAGGGATCCCGATTTACGTCAAGGTTCGAAAGCACCGCATCGTGCTCTGGGTACTCGTTTGGATTTCAAAGACGGCTTTTCACCCGCGATCGACGGACAATCGAGAGGGTTATTCAGATCTTAGAGGATATCTTTGAGAGGTTGTGTCTTGGATTTCGGAGGTAATTGGGAGGAGTTTCTACCATTAGCTGAGTTTGCCTACAACAACAGTTACCAAGCGAGCATCAAGATGGCACCGTATGAGGCGTTATATGGTAGGAAGTGTCGCTCACCTACATGTTGGACGGAGTTGGGTGAACGTCAATTGTTGGGACCCGAATTGGTAGTCGAGGCGAGGACAAGGTCAAAGTGATTCAGACTCGATTGAAGGAAGCTTCGGACCGGCAAAAGTCTTATGCCGATCTTAAGCGAAGAGATATAGAGTTTGCTGTGGGAGATCGAGTTTTCCTAAAGGTTTCACCTTGGAAGAAGGTGCTGAGGTTCGGGAAGAAGGGCAAGCTTAGTCCGAGGTTCATTGGGCGTATAAGGTATTGAGGCGAGTTGGGCGATGGCGTGTCGACTTGAGTTGCCAGTGAGCTTAGCGATTCATGACGTCTTTCACGTTTCGATGCTTCGAGGTATCGTTCGAGATCCGTCGCATGTGGTAGCGATGGAGGAAATCGAGGTGAATCCAGTTTTGATTGGAAGAAGAACTGTCGCGATTCTTGATCGGGATGTGAAGGTTCTGCGTGAGGAAGTCTGTGCCTTTGGTTAAGGTACTTTGGCGGAATCATGGTATAGAAGAAGCGACATGGGAACCCGAGGATGCGATGAGACAAAGAATACCCGCAACTCTTTTGATCGGTAATTTCGAGGTCGAAATTATTTTTAAGGGGGTAGAACCGTAATATCCCGGTTAGGGGCTATTTCTTTTGTCATGGCATGTTCTGCATGTTGTTAGTATGCTAGGTTGCTATCTCTATGTTTTTGGGGCTTAATTATAGCCTAGGTGTATGCCCGAGTGGTTGGGAGAATTTTAGTTTTTAGGCTTTATAGGAAGGGAGCCGAGGTAGTGGGGTTTAAGAAAATAAATGGTTGTTTCTTTGCACAAAAGAAGTGTTAGCAAAGTGGCAAAGCAAGGCGCCACTTGGAGCTTGTGTGTGGCGTCATTTACAAGGGAGGGAGGTCCAGTGTTCGAGCAAAGAGGAGTCCCCTTTGTTACCTATTTTGGACGGCATGGGAGTAGAGGTAGAGAGCAACTAGAACACTACCTTGGACCAAGTCTTCATATTCAAATGGGGGTGGAGAGCATTTGTTGGAGGGAGACTTGGTCATGTAGTTTGAAATGGTGGTTGGGAGTGAATGGGGATATGGCCGAAATTTTGGGGGAGTTTGGGAGTGGCCACAGGTAGGTGTTGGTGGAGGGACGGCTTGGTAAGGGGGGAGTGGTAGCGAAAAATTCATTTTGGCATTTTGGCATTAATTCGGTCACTTTTGGTTTCAAACCTTTTTCCTCTTTTGTTGTCAATAGTAGCCGAATTTCTCCAAGTAAGCTCTCATTTTTTTTCCTTGTGAAAACTGAAAAGCTTAAGCAATTCCACCTTTCCGAAATTGCTTTGTTTCCCTTGACTTTTATTGGTAGTCAAACCCATTCTCCAAAGCTCTCTCTCCATTTCTTCTTTCTTCCAAAACCGTAAGTACTCTCCCTTTACCCATTTTTGTTTTCTTTCTATCTTAACACTTTTGAACCGAATCTTCCTTCCACTGTTGACCGAATACCAATCCCCTTCTGTACACCTTTCTCTTGTGTTTCTTCTTTGGGAATAAGCCAAATTCTTTCTTCATCTTGTTCTAAAAGTTGGCCGAACCTCTCCTCTCCTAGAAGTCATAGGTTGGCCGAATATTGGGTGTTGGTAAGTGCAAGGCCGAATGGCCATATCTTCCTCTTTTGATCTTTTTTGGTTATGGTTTGGTTAAGGGCCGAAGTTGGTCATTTTGGAAGGGTACTAATCTCTTACGTTATAGGGTCTTTGGATTGCGGAATCAAGCAAGAGGAGTCATTTTCTGTTGACCGATTGGTGAGTTGGGGGTAGCGATTGGGTTGTTAGTTCATTCTTTTAATTTCGTTTAATCGGGAGTTGTAAATGATTAACCGTTTCTCTTGTGAAGGTGTGACCGATTGTGGGTAGAAGAACCACTGTGGTTCGGGTTTGGTAGGGAATCAAACCAAGTGAAGGTGATGATCCGATATTAACCCCTTTGGTTGAGTGTCTTTGGCCGAATGGTCTTAGTGCCTAATCCTATGTTGGCCAATTGTTGTAGGAGCTAGTAACCGAAGGGACTTAGAGCGCTTTGTCGATTGTTAAACTCGAGTATACCAGGTGTGTAACTAACACACTCTCTACTTAGTAACGTTGTTAATAAACTTGATTGCTTAATAAGATTGAAACAGTGAGAAGGATGATTGGATACCCAAAAAGGGGTATGTGTACGATTCGGGTAAGTCTGTTCTATGATGAGTATTAATGATAATACATGATACCATGATTTATATTATGCATGTTATGTGTTGTAATGCTTGATATGTGGGCATGATATGCATGGCTTGTATGAGATGCATAATCCCATGAGTATGATATGTGTGGGTGATACGAGAGGAGGGAGCAGTGGTATATTGTGCTGACGAGCACCAGTGCTTTGGTAGCACACTTTGTGACTTTGGGTCACCAGAGGTTTGGCACCTCCAGAGGTTTGGTACCTCGTCGTCGTCCCAGTGGCTTAGTACCACAAAGGGTTGGCCCCACAAATGATTATACGGGATTGACGCCAGTGTTTTGGTAACACACGATGGGTTGGCCCCATCACCGATTTGTGACTACGGTCACGGTGCTTTGGTAGCACACTTGTGTCTTTGGGACACCAGAGGTTTGGCACCTCATTGCGACTTGTCCCTGTGGTTTGACCACCGTGGGTTGGCCCCACTTGAGATATGGGATCGTCTGCTAGTGATTTGGTATCACACGATGGGTTGGCCCCATCATCATCGGATTTGTGACTACGGTCACCAGTGCTTTGGTAGCACATCGTGTCTTTGGGACACCAGTGGTTTGGTACCACAATGATGGATATTGTGTCTTTGGGACACCAGTGTTTTGGTAACACATTGTGACTATATGTCACCAGTGGTTTGGCACCACCAGTGGTTTGGTACCACACGGGGTAGAAAAGGCGATATGGATGGTTAGGATCGGGTTGCATTAATTATGTTGCTATGTATGATGTGTGTTAGCATGTTGTTTCTTCGGGAGCGGGATTTGCACACTGAGTCACTCGACTTACCCTCTCCTTTGATTTTTTTTTCAGGTGACTCGTAGATGCGGACTTGGGGCCGGGATGGACTCGAGGTGCTTATGCCATGCTGAATAAAGTTCTTACTCAGACTCTACTATTTGGGTACTTTAGTTTATTACTTTAAATTGGGTTTTATTTCGGATTGTAAAAGGCCTTTTTAAGTTATGTTTTATGTTGTCTATGTTTTAAGTTGGTTTTTATATGCCTTAACAAAGTAACTCGGAATAAGTTTTACTAAAAATTTGGAAAGACAATGTTTCAAATTATAACATAACGTATTTTTAAACTATACCATCGGGTATCGCACTAAGTTCACGATAAACAAATACTAAAAGGTTTCCAAATCAAACTTGTAGTCTCCTAAGTTCTAAAGTGTTTTATGTATCAATGAGAAACTAATGGGGTTTTAAATGGTAATAACCCGTGTTAACTACACATTCGCTAAGTTTTCAAAATCTTCGGTTTCAAATACATCAACCGCTTTTTTAACAAGACTACTCAAATTTGTTTCAAACACACTGTGTTTCCACTCAGCTTTTAAACGGAAAATCTGATCTCTCAAAAGCATTTTCCCCGTAGCATACCAGATTCGGACGTGGTGTCTTGTCCGGGTTTTGGGGTGTTACAGCCTCGCCTCAGTCGGCCCAGTATCTTTGCCCGGTGCTCTCTGCCCTCGGCCCATGCCGTTTCCATCTCTGGCCTGACCTCAGCCCCTAGGTGACTGCTGAACTACTCTCGGTAGCTGCACAGTACCAGTACCCGCAGCTTGCATCTGATCGGTTCTCAACGGATAATCCTTGACACGATGCTCAGTCGACTCACATCTTAAACATGCCCCAATCGTCCTCCAACACTCACTCGGATGGCGTCTACCACAGTGCCCACAAAGCGCCACCCCAGCAGGTGCAACAGGAGGCCCAACTCTCACTGGCCCATCAGACCTGGCCTTTTTCTTAGGCCTCGTCACAGAATTCGAGGGCTTCGATTCCTTTTTATTCTTTCCTTTCTCGTGATTTTGGCACTCAGCGCGCTTAACCTCCTCGGCGATCTTCGCCTTCTCTACTAATGTAGAAAAATCACGCACCCTCTGCGGAGCTATCAGAACCCGTAGGCTGTCCCTAAGCCCGTCCTCAAAACGGACGCAGCGCTCATACTCGGTCGCCACCATGCCCCGGGCATACCGGCTCAATCTCAGAAACTCAGCCTCATACTCGGCCACTGTACGGTCCCCTTGGGTGAGATTAAGAAACTCACGCCTCCTAGCATCGATATAGCTGGCTCCCACATACTTACCCTGAAAAGCCGTCTTAAAGTAATCCCACGTCAAATGGTCGGGCTGAGTGCCCTCTTTAACCGTCAACCACCACTGGTAAGCTTCATAGCGAAGCAGAGAAACGACCCCTTTAAGTTTCTGCTCCGTGGTGAAATCCAGATCATCCATAATTCTTTTCGTGGCCTCTATCCAATATTCGGCCACATTAGGGGCTACTCCAGTGACACCCCTGAATAATTCAGCCCCATTGGACCAGAGTCATTCCGTAATCGACCCACGGCCCCTAGATCCGGGGTTGGGCCCAGCGACCTTCTCTAAAATCCGTAGCATGGCTCGGGATAGTGCGTCATCCCCAGCCTCACGATCATGAGACCTGGTCTCTGTAGCAGGTGAGATCAGCGTCTCGTTTGTATCCAGGTTAGGCAAATTCTCAGATGCTGAGGACCCAGCTCGAGCCCCCTACGGCCTCTACCACGGCCTCTAGTACCCCGTTCGCAGATACCTCGTGCGCTCATCGTAAATTTGGAGTTTATCTGGATTAACAGTTTTATGCATTAGTTAAAGTTCCAATATTTGTTAACAAATGTTTTATGCAAAATTGTATCAGAAGTTCAGAGTTCGTTATCGTGAATCGTAGTTTTACTACGATTTTCAGTTTCGCTACAGTTTTCAATTTACACTATCTAAAGTGTTTTCAGTACAGTATACTACCTAAGGCTGTTTCAAGCATACAAGTAGTATTTTCAGACAATTTAAACAGAATTCAGAACACTTACAGAATCGGCGCCGGAGACTCGGTGTACCACATACTCAGTCCAAATATATTTTAAATCATTTAAAAATCATATCAGAAAAATAAATTTAAAAACCCAAATCCACAGCTGAATTTTGCAACCTGGCTCTGATACAACTAAATGTAACACCCCAAACCCGGCCTAAACGTTATGGCTGAATCTGGCGATGTCAGATGATAGTGTTTTAGAAAACGTAATTATAATAACACCAATTTTGATATCTTAGGTTACCGTAAAAAACGTGTCGTTTATTCATTCATTAACCATTTTCAAAACATTATACGTTGCGGAAGCTTTTAAAATAATTTGCGAGTTCGTGTGTATTTGATAAAACATTTATTTATTTTGAAAATTTGAGTTTTCCTACTTCTAGTCGTAATACCATAATTGTCACAAATCCCATATTTAAAACAAAAATCCGTAAAGGCCTTATTACATAAAAATTACCCAGATATAATCAAACCATAATTAAAAATAAAACCATAATAAAATGTCAGGAACCATGGTCACCGCCGAGTTCTCCGCTGCACCGATCCGTCTACTGCTGGGGATTACCTGAACAGATTAAACAGAATAGGGTGAGTTTTCGCAAACTAAATGTGTACTCCCCACAAAAAACATACACAGAGTAATATCATATAACAAACATACTTCCACAGTTCCGGTTTGAGCCCATTAGAGAAACGGTATGGACCTTAGCCCACTTAGATACAGATTCAGACATATTACAGGGCTTTAGCCTATTTCAGACAGAATATGCAAAAAACAGAGTCCTACCCACCAGCCTCTACACACCAACTCCGTCCAACCCTACACACCATGTGGGGATAAAATCAACCCACCCAGCCCTACACACCATGTTGTACCGAATGCGGCACATAATCAGAAATTTGCAGCTGAGCTGCCAGATAACATGCTTAAGAGCCATTCAGATACTTCCTCTAATCATAATCAACCCACCCCAATACAATGCAACATACAAGAATGACATGCTATTATACAATTAAAACTCATATATTCAGATCAGTATACATGCTTAGTACAGAAATCAGACAGACAGATCATTCATTTAGGGGTCTAAGTATTGCTTACCGACCCTTCATTAGGTTTACAGTCGACTTGGGCGACCCGTGCGACCTTTCAGAATATTTCATAAAAATGGGCTCACACGCCCATGTGGCCTACCCGTATGGGCCCACACGCCCGTGTGGCCCACACGGCCCAAATTGGCCTTGGCCGTGTGGATCATACGGCCTGGCCCAAAATCCCACACGCCCGTGTGGTTCACCCGTGTAGGCCCACACGCCCAAGTGGCCCACACGGCCCAATTGATCAAGCCCGTGTGTCGCACACAGTCTCACTCGGCCATCACACGACTGTGACTTGTCGATCACACGGCCGTGTGGTGACTTACAGTCTTGCACACGGCCTACCACACAGGCAACCACACGCCCGTGTGGCGTCGACAGTAAGTTTTTTATCTTTCGTCGAAACCTCATTTTCTGTATTTTCGGGTACACACCTGGTTTGATTTCGACACGTAAGCACTCTCGAGCACTTCATAACCTATGTTCGACAATTGAAAGCCCAATTTTAGTCACTTAATCCAAGTTGTTATGAACAGGAAATTCCCGAAACTTACCAACAACCTTACCTTAACGAGCAACACTGATTTCTTGCTGCTAAAAACCCGAAAAGCAGCCCACAGCTCCTTGATTGTCCCCTAATCAGAAAACAACCTCATAATACCCCATTACCTCATCCAAAACAAAACCAAATGTACCTCTAGACTTACTTAATACACACACTAAACATAGAAACGAGCAATATCGATAGGAAAGAGGCAAAATTAGAGTTTGGAGAACAAGAAAATAGTGAAGAAAACGGCAGCAAGGGAATTTGGCTACAAAAAAAAAGAAAAACGGTAGGAAAAATGGAGAGGAGGCGTCAGGAAGATGACAGTTTTGGGAAAGAACTGAATTCCTTAATTCTCTCCATCAAACTCCCCTCTAAATCCACCACTCAGAATCCTACTCCATCTCAAACTCTCCCATGGCATAAGCAGCAAAATAAATCCCTTGTTTGCACAGAGACTCGAACTCCAGACCTCCAGCTTATTTACACTCCACTTAACCAGTGGACAGCATCAAAGAGCCCATATCCGCCATGTTCTTACAAATAAATACTTATAAGCCTACTAACCAAAAGTCAGGCTTTATTCCATAAAAACCCAAAAATTGCTCAAGAAAAGGCTTGAACTTGGGACCTCTCACACACACCCAGAACACTTAACCACTGAAGCAGATGCAGAGTTGTGTCACAAAAATTACAAAAGTCGAAATTAAAGAAAAATCGAGGCGTTACAACTCGAATATAAATTACTAAAATAGAAAAATACTAGAAAGATAATGAAATTACCCGAAAACAAGCTTATTGAATGCTAGAAATAACCTAATTTTTCAGAACGAAATGTGGTAGATCAATGATTCATTGTAAAGAAATATGAAGATGAAAAAGAGTGATTCCCTGCAAAAAAGACAGAGATGAACATGAGTGATTCCCTGTAAAGAAATTGATCTTGTTCATAAGTATAATTCCAAGAAACAATCCACGAAATACACAATTTTGAAAAGAAATTGATTGTTTTGTATGTGTTTTTGGTCTGGTTACGGCTAGAATTTGTCAAAGAATTTAGGCCAAAAATTTGGGATTTTTGTTTGTAGGTTATCAACAGAAGATGGTTCATATTAGTTCCACCATTTTTTAAACCAAGTTGGGAATTTGAATTAGGTGTCATACTTGAAATATATGAGCCAAGACTGTCTCATATGTCGGTTGTTGATAAGGAAGGCATTGTACCAGGATGTTTGATAGTCGAGTATGTAAAATATAGAAGTGGTCAATTTTGGTGGTAAATTTGGTTGGGAATTTCTGTAGATAATTTGTGTTTTCACCCTAATCTCTTGGTCTAAGAATTTTAATTATTCAGGCTATCGAATGAGTAATAAAGTTAGGGTCTTTTGGATCTGTGTAATGTTTCAACAATACTGATCCAATTTGAACCAATATGTTTCCATAATATTGTTGGGTTTTTTTAGTCTAATGACTTTTAAAAGTCATCTTTTGAAAGTTCTTTGATAACAATATGTGGAGGTTTTTCAGAAAATTCTTTCTTCATAATGATTTTTTTTTCCAAAACATTTGGTTGTAAAATATTGTGAGGATTTTTGTGAAGTAGTCTGTGAAGATGCTACTTCTTTTGGAAAAACCTTTTGAAAAGATGTTTCTTTTGAAATATTTTTGAGAGATTTTGGTTTGTGTAAAATAATCTTGAGGAATACAAAAGTAAAAAAAAAAAGAATACAAAAATATATAAGTATTATGGCTGAGATACTCAAAAATCCAAACGAGGAATAGGTAATTCTAAGTTTTGGAAATCTTCAAATTTGTTTTGAATATTTTCGAATTCCTGTTTAACTGTCTTTAATAATATATTATTATTTTTGTTGTGTATTGATACACAATCCATGTAGCCATAGGTTAGGCATATTAATGATAAAGTATCCCTGTAGGCAATTTTAGTAATCCAGAAATTTTGATAGTAGAACCCCTTGTAAGAAATATGAAAACAAGAAGATGTTTTCTTTCCTTAGGAGAACCAATTATTCTGTAAGTTTTACCTTCAATCAATCTCAAGAATCTGGTCAGACCTCCAATAACATTGTCAATGAACAAGAAGAAAATTATGAAAATGTTTTTCAAATATGTGATAATTGGACTCTTTCGACAGTTCCAACAAACCAAATTTATTAAAAAAAAATTAGAAACTTTAAATGCCTTTCGTAGTTGTTATAAAAACAAAAGAAAAAAAAATTATGTTTCTAAAAGGAATATGAAAACTATTCAATTATTAGATAGTCATCATCAAGAAGCTTAAAGAACAAAATTATAAATACATCCATTTTAGATTGGTCCAAGTCGGTGCCAAACCATTTAGAGTTGAAGCCACAAAAAATATTTCAATTTTAATTGTCTTAAGGGACTAAAGACACAAAATGTTTAATGATTCCTTATCAGGAACAATTGAAACAAGCCTGTGTACTAGCTCAATACATTTTAATTGCTATCCAAATTTTATGGTTTCATTAACTGATAAAAACATTTTTAAATTGCTGGCTCTTCAAATTCACACTCATAATTACAAGATGCACCCTGGATCCAAAGTACTAACGTTAGTCTATTGGCTCTATATCTAAGTCATGTATTTCGTAGTCAACACTAAGGTTTTACTTCAAAGCCCAAAAGGAGAAATCGTTTTAATAGAAATAAACACCTCAAGATCTCATACCACTATTCCGAAAATAATAAAATGACATGAAATCAATCTCCCTACCAAATGGAAGCAAGAAGGTACTACAAATCTTGTTGCACCAACTTCTATTAGAAACACTTCATTAAGTGAAATTTCTTAACAGAAAGATGGCACATTTGAATTAATATTCAATAGGCTACCTAGAATGCCCTTAAGACATTCTTTTAAAATAGGAAGTACTAGTACAACCTTTAGAAAGTTAAACATAGAAAATGAATCAAATCTCAAAACACAAAGAACATATTTTAGGACTGTTAGAGCCTCTGTCTCTTCCATCCCAACAACATTTAGAACCAATTTACAAGGAATAGATAATTCTTCAAATAAAGTCCAACCTATCTATACTAGACAGAAGGGAGCCCCGGAATTCACCTAATATGTCACCAAGATACTCATCAATGACTACTAATGCAAGACTAGAAGAAAATTCAGAAATTTTTATACTGGTAAAATCTTTTGAGATCAATAAAGAATGGTGTAGAAAACACTTCTATTCCAACAAAATAAACAACAAAAGAGAATATCACTTTAAAAATTATAATAAGAAAAAAAAGAGAGTTCTCTAAGAATATTACAATTTTATGAATGCTCATAAAATTCACATAAAAGTCTTTGGATGGTTTGAAGAACATTACTTGAAATCTATTAATACAATATAAAATAATACTAGATGACAAACAAATAGAGGAGAAGTTGAATCTCAACATCCCCTTTATTCAAAGTTCAATATTTTATAAAATATTGAAATAAAAGCAAGCCCTTTAAGAATGAGAGCTCTTAATGTAGGAGAAAAAATCTCATCAAAAGACATTAAAATGATAGTGAAACAAAACAACTATACAAATCTTAGTCTTCATACAATAGGAAAGCAATTGCATTATATTGGAAAATTGGTAGAAAGCCAACCAATTAGAAAATAACCAATAGAAGAAATAACTGAAAAAAGTTTTAAAGAACCAATATTTACACCATATGAAACCCCAAAATTAGTTCTTAACAGAAATCCAAAATAGATTTGATGCTTTGAAAGGTTACAAGTTTGAATTAGTAGCCTCAGATACCCAAATGTAAGCCCAAAATTCAATAAACACATTACACCAATCTTCCCAATCTGATTCTAACCAATTAGATGAATAACAAATTAATAAAATAACTTAGAATGAACAAAAAAGATTATATTACCCAAATATCACTACACTTGGCCTTAATATTGAAGAAAAAATTATTTTTCAAAATAAATACAATGCTAACACTATTTATGAATGGAATATAGATGGAATGTCTAAACATACTATTCTCAATCTATTACAACAAATGACAATGATTTCAAATGTTTATAAAATTCAAAATCAAAATGGGTTGATTAGCGATCATGCTATAACCGATCTTTTAGTTACTGAACTTATTGGCCAATTTATTACAACAAATGAAAATGGTTTCAAATGTTTATAAAATTCAAAATCAAGACTGGTTGATTAGTGTTCATGCTTTAACCAATATTTTAGTTATTGGACTTATTGGCCAATTAAAATGATGGTGGGACCATGCACTAACTAAAATCTAACAAGAAGGAATTCTAAAAGAAATAAAAAAAATAATGATCAAGGAAAAATTATTTTAGATGAACAAGGAAGAGAAATCCAAGATGCGTTGCAACTTTGATTTTCTTAATCTCTATACAATTTATTGGAGATCCTTCTCATCTTAAATATAGAAATTCAGAATTATTTTCAAATTTAAAATGTAAAAAATTAACAAATTTTAAATGGTATAAAGATACCTTTATGACTAGAGTTATGCAAATATCTGATAACCAACAACCATTCTAGAAAGATAAATTTCTAGCAAGACTTCCTACTTTATTAGGAAAAAAATTAGAAATCAAATTAGGGAGAACTAATTAATTTCACCCAAAAGGAAGGATTAAAAATTTGTCAAGATTTAAAATTATAAAAACAACTTGAAAAAGAAAGATATCAGTGTAAAAATGAATTAGAATCATTTTGCTGCCAATTTGACATTAGAAGTACGCTTTCTTCCTAAAAAATATGTCCTGTAAAATCAAAAAATAAAAAAAATTCAGAATATTACAAAAAAACCAAAATATAGGAAATATAGAAAAGAAAAGAAACAAAAAAAAAATATAAAACAAAATAGATAAAATAATAAAATGTTATAGATGTGGAAATCTCTACTATGTATTTGTCCCATCATTGCGTTCTAAAATTTTGAACTAACAATGGGATTCCCATGTATTGATCTTATTCATAAGTATAATTACAAAAAAAAAAAAAATCCAAGAATTACACAACTTTGAAAAGAAATTTATTGTTCTGTATGTGTTTTTGGTCCGGTTCTAGTTAGAATTTGTCAGAGAATTTGAGCCATAAACTTTGGATTTTTGCTGGTAGGATATCAAAAGAAGATCGTCTGTACCAGTTCCACCATTCTTGAAACTAATTTGAGAATTTGAATTAGGTGTCATACTTAAAATATATGAGCCAAGAATGTCTCATATGTTGGTTTTTGATAAGGAGTGCATTGTATCAGGCTGCTTAATAGTCTAGTATGTAAAATATGGGTGGTGGTCAGTTTTGGTGGGGAATTTCTTTGGAGAGTTTGGGTTTTCACCCCAATTTATTAGTCTGAGAATTTTAATTTGTTGGCATGATGAATGGGTAATAAAGCTAGGGTCATTTGGATTTTTGTAGTTTGAATAATACTAATCTAGTTTGAACTAGTATGTTTTCATAATATTGCTCGGGTTTTTAAGAATCTAATGGCTTAAAATGTTATCCTTTGAAAAGTTCTTTAATAACAATATGTGGAGGTTCAAATATTATATCTTGTATATTGTACATTTGCAATTATTTAGGAATAATCTCTTTTTCTGGTTTGTCTTTTCATGAGAATTTTAATTTTAAAGGATATTCTCTTTTAAGCTCTAAGTTTTGGATTTTATTAATGACTTCAATCATGAATTCTTGGTTTTTGGTTAACATATTTATTGAAGGTTCATTTTCATCAGAGGATTGAGATGTTGTATGTAATTGTAATTTATCTGATACGATAAATGTATCATTTTCAGAGGTAGTGGATTCTAGAAGAATTTCATTGATCTTTTGTTGGGTTTTAGTGAATGCATGGTCTCACCATCCTTTCAATTGGCAAGTAAATCCAGTAACCTTCCAAAACATCACGTCTATTTTGAATTTATGTTAAGAAATCATTTGGGGGGGGGGGTTTGAAAAGATTTTGGCATTTTATATGGTGTAAATATTGGTTCTTTGGAACTTTTTTCCAGTTATTTCTTTTACTGATTTTTTTTAATTGGTTGGTTTTCTACAAATTTTCAATATAATCCAACTATTTTCCTATTGTATAAAGACTGAGATTTGTATAGTTGTTTTCTTTCACTATCATTTTAATGTCTTTTGATGAGATTTGTTTTCCTGTATCAGGAGCTCTCATTCTTAAAGGACTTGCTTTATTCTAGTATTTTTATGAAGATATTAAACTTTCGTTAAAGGGGGTTAAACCCCTTAATATATATTGTCAAAGGGTTAAACCCCTTAAAATATATTACAGAAAGGTTATTGTAACACCCTTAACCCACATCCGTCGCCGGATTAGGGTTACAGGGTATTACTAGACATAGCAAAGCCCATAGCAAAATAAGTACTATATAATTAATCAAATATTTAGCTGAAGGTAATTAACTTCATGGAATGATTAAGTAAATGTGCTCTCAATTTAATCATAATCAATCAAATATACGCATGAAAGTACATACTTACTTCACCTATTAAAAAAACACTATTCATTTGGTCAATTTCAGAAGTTGGGCCGAATATGCATATGGTTCTTATTCATTTATATCAACAATGTGTTAAACATTATAGACCAAATATACTTATGCCAAAACCTAGCCAAACCAAATTAGCTTAACATAGATCAATTACCAAATTTATTGCCGAGTACACTCAACTACATTTATATTCAATTTCTTATAAATGACATAACTAAAATACTCAAAACTATACATTTCATATATATATATAACTTAAATTCTATAATATCCATTTCCAATCAAAAACTCATGCATATTATGTTCGAATATATATACACATTCTAGAACATAACTCATGATGTCATTTACTCCCTATCATGTACCATACTTAGCTTCTCACAGCATTTATAATATGATTAATCTTACTAATGTGAAATATATCATGAATCATTTACGACAAAACCAAGCAAAACATAAAACCAAGATACTATCCTTACAAGATATGCTCCATATCATATATATATACCAAGCCGAATCATCAAAACCAAATACTCAATCATTTAACTAATAACATAATATATATATCAAGCTCAAACATAATAGTCTAGCTACTTTCATATGACTTAATACATATACAACTTTTAAAGGATCCAAACAAAAGTTAGCCTAAACACATAGAGCATGACATTATCATTTCATAACTTGACATGCGGTACATACACATAATTGTACATAAGTTTATTCAATCACTTAATTTACTATATGTCCTACTCATAACCTTATTCATGCATCCACATATATGACATAAATGAAATATCAAGGAATAAACTTCCAAATCAACTTACAACAAAACCAACATAGACAAACATTATCATCATGATTAAATATTCATAATCAACTCAAACCCCAAACGTAAGAGTAGAGCCATATTCGCATGGCCTTTTATACATCATATGCAAAATAATTCAAAAGAGTAATATAGCCTATACATGCCATAGTTTCCAAATGTTCAACCTATCAAAAGGGTACCGAAAGTAGTTGATAGTGTGATTGACTTCGACGATGATCCCCGAGCTCGTATGTAGACTTCAAAAATCTATAAAATACCAAATGAACACATACAATAAGCTAACATAGCTTAGTAAGTTATAAGCAATGGTAAAGTATACAATTAATCCTTATACAAATTAAATCGATCTAACATGATCATCAATGAGCTCATAACCGAATATATATATATATACCTCATATTAACATTCACTAACTACTATATATAGTGGTCTCAAAACCGAATACTCACCTATCATTATTCCATCCCAAACATACTCAAAATTAATAATCGCATTTCATTTCTTTAGTTTCATGAACGGGAACAACTTACCTCATTAATATTTATCTATTCAACTATCATACATTACTTACCTGTTTATTTCCCCTCGTTTATCACCATTCATTAGTTTATATCCTTGGAGGATCTGTAAACCCGCACACATAGTGCAAACCATGTAACGTATCGCACACTTAGTGCCGTTACTTTGATAAAGTGCACACGTAGTGCCATTTACTTGTAATGTATCGCACACTTAGTGCCATTACTTGTTTCCGCACACTTAGTGCCAGATGACCGATTTCGCACACACAGTGCTCAGTATTTAAGTTCGCACACATAGTGCTCCTTAACCTATCTTTCCTCATTCATAAAAAAAAAAACACATATAATTTCATTTTCATTCATATATACACATATATATACATGTTCAAACAACTCATTTCTCCTACCAATTACCATTACATTCGGCCATAGACAATAAACATGTACATTCACTTATTCAATACAACCATCACCCATTACAATTCCACATTTATCTATATCTCAACTATGCATAACCATTCAACTCAATTAAATCAAAGCTTATAAAAATACCAACCTTATATTCGGCTAACACTTAAATTATTCAATGTCACATTCGGCATTAAGTAATTTAACAAGCTTACTTTTATTTGACAAATGCACCTCGATATAGACTAAAATTCAATTTAACCCAATTGCTTAAAAACGTACCTCGGAATCGACTGATTAGGTTTCCGACTATTCGCTCAACTTTGCTTTTCCCGATCCAATCCCGATTCTTTTAAGTTATTGATCTAAATAATTTCAAATTAAGCTCATTCAATATATTTTCATTCAATTCAATCCAAAAATACATAATTATGCAAATTACCATTTTACCCTGACATTTACAATTTTTACAATTTAGTCCCTATTGTACAAAACACAAAATACACAAAATTTGAGCATATTCCTTTAGGGCCGAATATTCATAGCTCTTATACAAACTCATACATTTCATTTATTTCACATTTTGACCCTCCAATTTACAAATTTCTCAATTTAGTCCTAATTACTCAAAAGTATCAAAATTTCCAATATAAAACATGTTAATCTAAAACATATGTTTAATATAAAATCATCAAACATCATAAAACACAAGCTTTCATCAATGGCCAAACACCACACATGCATCAAAATTAGAAATTCTAACATGGGTCGGATAGTATTCAAAGTAACGATATCGAAAACATAAAAATTATCAAAAACCAAACTCAATTGCATACCTTAATCAAGCATGCAAGGGGCCGAATGTGTTGAGAGCTTAAGTTCTTTCTTTTTCTTCTTTAGTTTCGGTGAAGAAGAATGTAAAAAAATAATAATAAAGAAACACATGTCTTTTTATTTTAATATTATTAACTTATATTATAACATTTTAACTTATATTTTATATATTATATAAAAACATATTAACATGAAATTAAAACCACATGCCGTCCACTAACATGCTAAATGGTTAATTTACAACCTAAGTCCACATATAAAAGAAGACAAATCAATTAAGCCACTCAATTTAATAAAAGGCTACTTTTACCACTTATGCAACTTAGTCCTTTTTCTTAAATTGAACACACAAACGGACAAATTAATCCACGATATTTTAGCACATGCTCAAACATATATCATAGATATTAAATATAATTTTAAAATATTTTTCTAACTCGGATTCGTGGTCCCGAAACCACCGTTCTGATTAGGGCCAAAATCGGGTTGTTACAGTTATCCCCCTCGAGTTATACATATATATATTTTTAATATTGGCAATGTAACGCCCTAATTTTCTTATGTCTAATTATGTATACTTTTGACACAACTGTGTATCTGGTTCAGTGGTTAAGTGTTCTGGGTGTATGTGTGAGGTCCCAAGTTCAAGCCTTGCCTTTGGCAAATTTTGGTTTTTTTTAAATCCAAGCCTTATCCTTGTTCAGTGGGCTTATATTTAATTGCCTGTAGTTTCATATTAGAATGAGCCTGTTGGTTCGAGTGGTAAGGGGGTATGTATGTTGGAGGTCCTGTGTTCGAATCCCTACGCGAGCATGGGAGTTTATTTTTGCTTGTTTGACTGAGAGAGTTTCGGTTGAACATAAATTCTGAGTAAGTGGTTTGTTAGTGGGTTAGTGGGAGGAAAATTAGGGAGTTATTAGATTCTGATTGGTTTTGTTCTCTTTTTTTCCAAACTTCGTCCCTAACCTTTTTTTCCTCTCTTTCCCTACTCTCCGTTTTTAATTTCTTTTTGCTTCTTCTACGGTTACTGTTGTGTTTTCTTGCAACTATCGTTGCTACGATTTCTTTTGTATTCGTTAATCCGCGTGGTAAGTGAAGTTGGGTTTTTCGTTAACAATTGATTGTTGGTATTTTGGGCAATTTTATTGATGGCCGATAATTGATGGTAATCGTTGAATTCTGTGGCATAGGAGAAGGCGGAGAGGTAGTGGTTGTCACTACAACGGTTTAGTTTACCACGTGTGATTGTTTCTGCGATGGTAAGTTTTTGGAATTGAATCGCTTTAGTTTTGTAACTCAATTTTGGTTGCTAAAAGGTTTTGGGTATGCTATTTTTAGGTCTTGGAAGACTTGGGATAGTATTGGCATCAAAACACTATTAGGTGTGTACTCGAAACGCAGAAAAATGAGTTTTGGCAAAAGCCAAAAATGGCCACTGTCAACGCCACACTGGCGTATGGTCACCAGTGTAGATGGCCGTGTGCGAGACACAACCGTGTGGTCGACGAAGGCATGGCTGTGCCCTGTATACAGCCGTGTGGTGGCTCGAGTGTGGCCGTGTGGGCTACATGGGCATGTGGGCCCAAAATTTTTGAAATTTCTTCAAGGGTCGCACGGGTCGTCCCAATCGAATGTGGGCCTACCGTAGGGTCTGTAAGGGCTAACCAAACCCCAAAACTGTAGATCTGATAGACTGATAATCTGTTCTGAGTATGATTATGCCATGCACATCTGATTATTCTGATATCTATACATAGCATGTTGAGCATGTCTAGTATGTATTCTTTATCTGTTCTGTATATGATTGTGGGGTGGGTTTTGTATTGAAGGAGGAAGTGTTCTGTACGGCGATCATCGCCTATTATCTAGCAGCTTGGCTGCACTATATCTGATACGTCTCGTAACGACACAACCTGGTGTGTAGGGATGGGTGGGTGTTTTTAACCCCACATGGTGTGTTAGGATGGTCAAAGATGGTGTGTAGAGGATGGGGGTAGGTTTCTGATTGTCTGGTTCTGTTTACTGTATCTGAAATGGGCTTGAGCCCGAATCTGTATCTGTATCTATTTTTGACTGTGTATATGATTCAATATGATTGCATGCTTAATTCTACTGGGTTACATAGAGTTTACGTAAACTCACATCTGTTTGTCTGTACTGTTAGGTAATCCACAGTCTTATGCGGATCGGTGTGGCAGGGACTCGGCGGTGACCACTCTTCCGTAAAACTGTTTAGAATTAATAATTTATGGTTTATTTAATAATTTGGGATATAAATCAGAGAGTTGTAATTTTTGGGACTCTTTGGACTGTTTTGGTTTTTTTAACTTGATTTGGTTTGATATGCTCGATATGTTGCATGCTTGATAAAATATTTTGCGGAAATGGATTTTATGCCAAAAGGTGGTTCTCTAAAAATACGATACGAATTTCTAAAATGTTCTGGATTTGTTTAACTTCAGCTGTTGTAACGCCCCAAATTTGGACCTAGTAGAATTGGGCCTATTGGGCCTTGGGCATGGGAGCGTTTAAAACTTTTGAGAACAAGAGAACGTCATTAATGCAAGTTGTATCTATTAGGTGAGTGATTTTGAAAGGTTAGGGGGCTTATATGAAGTCCTGGGTTCAAGCCATATCATTTGGAAAATTTTTATTTTTAGCTTGAGGGGACCCTGACTCCTGGTATTAAGCCTTATTAGTATTTGTGATTAAAAAGGAGACACAAAGAGAGCCTGTGGTGGAGTGGTTGTGGCGTCACAGGTATGGCAAGGAGGGCAGAGGTTCAAGTCTCACTGCATGCAAAAGGGGATTATTTATTTTACTCTTGTGTGGGCAAGAGTTTGTGTTGGATTTGAACTCTGTGTTGGAGAGTTTGAATTGGTCAAGTGAGTGTTTTAGGGGAGTGTTTCAAGGGATGAAGATTGGATGAAGGAGTTTGATTGTAATTCAAACTCGGTTGGTAGCTGAATTCAAGGAGAAAATCAAGAAATTTGAAATGGGTAGGTGTTGGCCAAATATTTGGGTCCTTGCTCTTGGAAATTCGGCTAGTGTATGAAGGGATGCCATTTTTCTTTTAGCCATTTCGGCTTTTGACTCATTTGTTTTATTTCTTTTTTTGCCTTTTTCAGAAAACCGAGCAATACCCCTTTTCCCTGTTATTTTCTTTGCATCAAGTGCTGCCTGTGCCGAATTGACATTATTCTTCTTCTCTTTTGCTAAATCGAAGTAAGGTCCCTTTGTTTCCTTTTTCTCCCAGTGATAACCAAATACCCCCTTTTTTTCCTTTTCTCTCTTTCCTTCGATTCTTTTCGAGTGTCCCTCCTTGTATTGCTAAAGCCGAATACCTCCACATTGCCTATTGAGAATCTTTATCTACACTTTCCTTTTTCTGTTTTTCTTTGTTTCGTCATCCATCTCCAATCCTCTTAGTTTCAAATCTTCGACGGTTTAGCCAGTGAGCTCGAGTTAGGGATTTCTCCTTTTGGCCGAATGAGATAGTAAGTGGTGTGTAACACCCTGAAAATTTGAGTAATTTATTTTCTATGTGTGCTTCGAGTAATTATTCTAGAAAGTAAAATTTTCTGATTTATTTTCGTGGTTAGTATAGTCCTGAAGAAGGGTTTAAAATTTTTTTAGAAGGAATAATATTAATTTTGAGAATTTATGGAAATAGACTAAGTGGCATTGACACATAAATTAATTTAAGTGTCAATGTGTAGCATAAGATGAGTAGTTGGACAAGTGGTGTTGGCGCATGAGCTAGTACATGGGGGTGAAGGTTCGAATCCCCTAAATAGCATCTAGGTGAATTTTATTTTTGATTTTTCTGCCCATGTATAGCAAGTGTCGGCCAAGAGCATATATGGAAGGTGTTGACTTGTTATTTTTGGTTAGTATATCAAAGGAATAAGGAAAATTTGAACTTAAGGAAGGGTATCAAAAGAATAAGGAAAATGTGAGGATATGAGGCATGAATCAAGGAGTTGTTTAAGGAAACAATATCTTGGCCTAAAGACCAAGCATATGGACGGCATTATGGCTAGGGGGAGCCGAATTTTGGTGATAGTTTGGCTAGGAAGTTTAGTCTTTGGTTTTGGTCATTTTGTTTAGTTTGTGCAAGTTTTGAAAATTCTCTCAAACTCTCTTTTCCTTGGCCGAAATTGTGCACTTGGTAAGCCTAGTTTCTTTTGTCAAATTGGTCATTTTGTTTTACACTTTGGTGTCAATTTTGTGCCTTTCTCTTTGTGCCGAATTTACCAATACCTAAAGAGACCATTCTTTTCTTTTCTTCTCCCCATTGCCGACTATACATTGCTCTCAAAACTTATCTTTTCTTTCTTTTCTTTTCCATTCTATTTGGAAACCGAAACATCATCACCATCTCTCTCCTATTTGATTTCTTTCAATCGAAATTCTCTCCACCTACACTTTCATGGCCGAATGTTAAAGTGCCTATAACCGATTTTATTTTCTCTTTTTCTTTGTTTCTTCATAGCCGAATTCTTCTTAGATCCATATTATTCTCAAATCCTATCTTTTCGACGTGGAAATAGGTAAGAATCCTTTTCGTTTCGATTAGTTAATAGTGGTTATGGCCGAATATTGATGATGGTTTGAAGGCTTTATTAGATCAAAATAAACGCTCCTTCTTTTAACGCTTTATTTTGTTATACTTTAGTGCGATAACGGAAGTTTGGAATCAAGAAGTCGTGGGTGACAAAACGTTGGAATCAATTTTGTGGTAAGGAAATCATATCTTTAAAACCTTAGGATTATTTTGATATCATTGGATTAACCTTCCTTTGTCTTTGAAGACATTCAAAATAGGGAAGAAAAGGGCGGTGTTTAGCCTTCAAAGAAGGGAGGTTCTGTTATTCCCTAAGTACAAGCAAAGGATTGTTTTGAAGAATCCGGGATTTCCCACCGGGTTGTGGACGTTCAACCGAGGAAAATCAATCTGTTCGAAGTCGTTCGTACTCCCAACCATTATTTGTTCGTGGATTCGATTCGGTTAGCGAACCATCAATCGGAGAGAAATCGCAAGTAGAAGTCTTATGAAAATCCGAGGGTAAATTTCTAGATCGCTATAGTTAGATCGGTTTTATTATAGATTATAGTGTTTTAATTAACACAATACGTATAGGTGTTGAAGAGCGGGAAAGTTTAGTTCTCTCCATAACCGTGTGTAACTTCACACTCATTTTCGGGTTGGACATCAAGTTGTAAGTTACGTGATAAAATCGTAAAATAGTAAAAACGGGAAAAAAATACGTAGTAACTCATATTTTTGAGTAAATGCATGAAAACGGTTAAAACCGAGAAAATAATGGGCGATAATACTCTAGTTCGATAAAATGGGCCGATAATACTCTAGTTCGATAAAATGGGCCGATAATACTCTAGTTCGATTAAATGGGCGAAAATACTGCTTTTCGATAAATTGGGCTAAAATGGGCCAAAGTCACTAAACTACTAAATGGGCTAGTTGATAAATTGTTTATATGAGCCTAATGAAGGGTTAATTGATAAGCCCACCGATGATATGGATTAATGAAAATCATTATATGATTATATTTGTTATATACGCATGATTGCATGGGGTGGGTTATATGAAGAGAAGAATGGCCGTTGCCACAAATATGGCTCATTGCCTCTAGTTCGGTGGCTCTGCCACAAATTCGCTAAATGCCTCTAGTTCGGTGACAATGTCACAATCTAGTTCGATAGTGCACTACAAAATTATTTAAGGGCTTTAAGCCCATGATTGGTGTGTTTGGCGGGGTGGGTTGACTTGATCCCCACAGTGTGTTGGTTGGTACGGGGTGTTAGCGGATGGATACTAGGTTGGTTTGGGAAATTCATATTTCATGCATTCTTTTCTTTAAATTATGTTACTTTACAATGTATGGTTGAAATCATTAATGGGCTCAAGCCCAAAGATGATATCTTGACGATCCGGCCTAAAAATGGTGGTAAGTGAGTTGCACTGCTCGAGTTCTTTGTAACTCACCCAATTTTATTAACCATTTCGTAATGGAAATTGACGTGGACTTGGGCCGGAGATGACTTGGTGGAGGCCATACTACAAACTTGGGTTTTTATTAAACTATGACTTTATTTAGATTATTATCTTAAATATCTCATTATGGGTTTTATGTAATAAGGCCTCTTATATGTTTTTATGGATTTTATTGTGTGGATGGTTTAAATTTTATTTCTAAACTTTTAATATGGTTTTATCTTAAATATGTTAAGTTTTCTTAAGAACATTGGTTTTATAACAAAATTTCTGGACACTTTAATTATTTAAAATTCTTTCAAAGTTCTTTTAAACCATCTTAAGATTTTGACATTTTTATCTTGACGATAAGTTTTCAAACAAGTATTATTCTTAAGCTACAAATTTCAAATCCTTGTATTAACTTCTTATTAAACTCGATTTTCAAAAAAGTTTTTGTAGCACTATTTTATTTTAACCATATGAAAATAAACGAATGTATGATTGGTGTGACAAACCAAATCTTGTCTAAACGCATAGACCGGGTTTGGGGTGTTACATTTAGTGGTATCGAGCTTTTGTTTCAAAACTCTACTGTGGTTTGGGTTCAATAAAGAAATTTGTTTGAAAATAATTTCTAGAGTTTTGATTAAAGGTAGTATGGCACCATGAACATCCCGCGCCAAGTCAAGTAAGTATCTCAGATCTTCGTATGTTTATTATCATTGTGATATGATTATAAGAAACACTCTAGAACTTCTAGTTTTAGGTGTTAAAACCGTAGAGATTGAGACAATAGGATATTGATGCGAAAACACTCTATCTCTTTCATATCATAAGATATCGTTAATAAACAATTGAAATATTATTCGATTCATAAAACTCTTAAATCGAGTTAAATCCAATTAGTCGCCATGAGCACTAGAGGGCGTGGTCGTGGACGCGCGTAGGCATGGCCGTGGTAGAGGACGAGGTGTTAGGGGCGCAACTGATGTGCCGGGTCATATGTCGGAAATGGATGCACCTGCGTCACTCGAGAGTGAGACGGGATCGCACGACCATATGGAAGAGGATAATGCTGTGACACGAGCAATGCTGCGAGTACTTGAAAGAGGTCATCGATCCGAATCGGACCAACCGCTCGTGGTTCGATATCGGGCTTGCGATCAAATCCGGTGGAGCCGAGGTTTTCGAGGTGTCTCTCGTGTAGCTCCCAATGTCGCTGAATATTGGCTTGAGGCATGAGCGAATTATGGACGATCTTGAGTGCACTGTGGAACAAAAGTTAAGAGGAGCGGTATCTTTGTTGAGAGACGAAGCTTACCAATGGTGGCTTACTATCCGAGATGGCACTGATGCTGCTTTGGTTAATTGGGAGTTCTTTAAGGCTTCCTTTCAAGGGAAATATGTGGGAACAAGCTATGTGGATGCCCAAAGGAAGGAATTCTTGAACTCGGTGCAAGGAAATAAGACGGTGGCAGCATATGAGGCTGAGTTCTTACGTTTGAGTCGCTATGCTCGAACGATAGTGGCAACGGATCATGAGCGTTGTGTGCGCTTCGAGGACGGTTTGAAAGACGAGTTGCGGGTTCTGATAGCCCCACAACAAGTTAGAACTTTTGCCGCTCTTGTGGAGAAGGCCAAGATAGCCGAAGAGGCTAAGAACTCGGAACGCAAAATCGGGAGCAAATTCGAGGCAAGAAAGATCCGAAGCATTCGGGTTCTTCGAGAAGATTCTGAAGAGGCCCTGAATGAGGAACCAGGCTCAAGGAAGAGCACCGTGAGTCTGTTAATCGTAGTCGGGATTGTGCTTTGAATGTGGAAAAAGACATTCGGAGAATGTTGGAGGAAAGCGGGTGCTTGCTATAAATGTGGATCGACGGAGCATCAATATAGGAGTTGCCCTCGACGTATGGATACAACTCAAGAAGTTCGTACTCTTGATGTACCACCGCAAGAGAGAGTTCGGCAAACCACCGAGAGGTCGGGGACCAGTGTCGTGGTGGTAATGGGGCCGGGCGTGGTCAAGGTGCGTGGTCGAGGCAATGGTCCTAGGGGCAACGCGGATGCAAGACAACCGGGATTGGTGTATGCGGTCGACGCGTCGTGAGGATGGCAATGCACTGATGTGATAACTGATACGTTCTTCATTTCGATGTACCCGTTATTGCCTTGATAGATATTGGTTCTACTCATTCGTACATTGCTAGCACCATAATCGGAAACTTGAAATTAGACTCAAATTTCCGATAAAGAGATGAGGTGATTAGTCCCTTAGGACAGATCGGTGTTGGTTAACAAATTGTTTAGAAACGTGCCCTTAGTAATTCAAGGAGAAACATTCTGCAAATTTGATGGAACCGCCTTTTGGCGAATTCGATATTATTCGGCATGGATTGGTTGGTTAAGCACCGCGAAATTGGTTTGTCTTTGAAAAGCGTATGTCGATAAGAAATGTGGAGGATAAGGAGATAGTTATGATAGGCGGCGGAGAAATTACTTGGCAAACATGATTTCTGCGTTGAAGGCGGAGAAGTTAGTGCGAAAAGGATACGGAGCATTTTTAGCATTTATTTGTGCTTTAGATGCCAAAAAGTCATTGGTGGAAGATGTGAGAGCGGTGAAGGAGTTCCCGATGTTTTTCTGAAGAACTTCTGGTGTACCTCGGATCGGAAGTGGAATTTGGTATTGAGCTTTTGCTCGAATCGCTCCGGTGTCCATTGCTCCTTATAGAATGGCACCGAAGGAGTTGTCGAGCTTAAAGCCCAAATTCAAGAACCGCTAGATCGTGGTTTTATTCGACCGAGTGTGTCTCCGTGGGAGCACCGGTTTTGTTTGTTAAGAAGAAGGATGGGTCAATGCGTATGTGTATTGACTATAGGCAATTGAATAAGTGACGATCAAGAATCGGTACCTACGCCAAGGATTGACGACTGTTTGATCAATTGAAGGGAGCTTCGCTTTCTCCAAGATTGATTTAAGGTCGGGTTACCACCAAATTAAGGTGAAAGAAGCGGATATTCACAAGACAGCGTTCGAACCCGCTACGGACACTATGAGTTTTTAGTGATGCCGTTTGGGTTGACCAATGCACCAAATTTGCATTTATGGATATGATGAACCGGTCTTTCAACCATTCTTAGATCGGTTTGTGGTGGTATTCATAGATGACATTCTGTTTATTCGAGGAGCGAAGAAGAACATGACTCGCATTTGCGGATTGTATTGCAAGTGCTTCGAGATAATCGGTTGTATGCCAAATTCGATGAAATGTGAATTTTGGTTAAGAGAAGTGACTTTCTTGGGTCATGTGGTATCACCAAGGAATAAGGGTGGATCCTCGGAAGATTGAGGCGGTATTGGATTGGAAACCACCAAGTCGGTGAGTCGAGATTCGGAGTTTCTTGGGTTTGGCTGGATATTATAGACGCTTTGTTGAGGGTTTCTCATTGATTGCCGCACCTCTAACTAAGCTTTTGCGGAAGGGAGTGTTGTTTATATGGACTGATAAGCGGCAAGAAAGTTTCGAGCGATCAAGAAGGTTTTAACGGAAGCGCGGTATTGATTCAACTCGAGGTCAAAGGAGTTTACGAGTTTATTGTGATGCGTCACATACGGGTTTAGGGGCTGCGTATTGATGCAAAGTGGGAAAGTTGTAGCTTACGCTTCTCGTCAATTGAGACCGCACGAAGTGAACTACCCTACTCATGATTTGGAGTTAGCAAAGAAGGTGTTTGCCTTAAAGATTTGGAGGCATTACCTCTATGGTGAAAAGTCTATCATCTATACGGATCACAAGAGTCTTAAGTATCTTCTTACTCGTAAGGAGTTAAACTTGAGACAACGAAGATGGGTGGAGTCATTAAAGGACTATGATTTCTCTATTGAGTATCATCCTGGAAAGGCTAATGTAGTGGCGGACGCATTAAGTCGTAAGGTGGTATCGATTTGAGAGCTATGTTTGCCCATTTGAGTTTGTATGAGGATGGTAGTTTGATAGCGGAATTTCAAGTGAAGCCTATGTGGTTGGAACAAATTAAGGAAAAACAGATTTTAGATGAGAAGTTGAGACTTTTATTTCACAAGTGGAAAATGGTGAAATTGAGGATTTTGGAATAAATTCGGAAGGTGTATTGTGTTTTTCGTGGAAGGGTCTGCAGTATGCTAAGGATTCGGATCTGAGGCAAATGATTTTGAGGAGGCGCATAGTAGCCCTTATGCTATGCACCCGGAGGAAATAAGATGTATCGGGATCTTCGTGAATGTATTGGTGGCACAGGTTGAAACGTGAGATTTGAAATTTGTGGGAAAATGCTTAACTTGTCGCAAGTGAAAGCGGAGCATCAATTGCCGTCAGTCTTTTGCAACCAGCTAAGATTCCTCTTTGGAAATGGGAGCGGATAACAATGGATTTTGTTAGTGGGTTACCTTTAACACCTACTAAGAAAAATTCTGCTTGGGTAATTGTTGATCGTCCGACGAAGATCGCTCATTTTCTACCAAGATGCGTCACGGACTACTCGTTGCGAAGTTGGCGAAGTTTGTATGTATCCGAAATCGTGAGGTTGCATGGGGTACCAGTATCGATTATATCGGATAGGGATCCTAGGTTTACATCTCGATTTTGAAAGCTTTGCATGAAGCCTTGGGTACAAAGCTTAATTTTAGTACGGCTTTTCATCCTCGATCGATGGTCGATCGGAGAGAGTGATTCAGATTCGGAAGACATGTTAAGGGGATGTGTAATCGACTTCAAAGGTAGTTGGGAGGATTTTCTACCGTTAAGCGGAATTTGCGTACAACAACACGGCTACCAGTCTAGCATTCGGATGGCACCCTACGAGGCATTGTATGGTCGTAGGTGTCGTTCTCCTATTTGTTGGACCGAGTTGGGTGATCGGCGATTGTTAGGACCTCGAGATGATTTCAAAAGCGGAAGAAAAAGTGAAAGTTATTCGAACACACAGTTAAAGGAAGCTTCGGATAGACGTAAGTCGTATGCGGATCCGAAGCGTAAGGATATCGAGTATGCCGTAGGAGATCAAGTCTTCTGAAGGTCTCACCTTGGAAGAAGATATTCGATTCGGGAAGAAGGGCAAGTTGAGTCCTAGATACATTGGACCATATCGTGTGGTGAAACGAGTTGGTCCAGTGGCCTATCGATTGAGTTACCTCCGGAATTGAGCCAAATTCATAATGTTTTCCACGTGTCCATGTTGAGGCGCTATAGATCGGATCCTTCGCATATAGTACCGGTAGAAGAAGTGGAGTTGAATTTGGATTTGTCTTTTGAGGAGGAACAGGTGGAAATCTTAGACCGAGACGTGAAGGTGCTAAGAAAGAAGACTGCACTGTTGGTCAAAGTGTTGTGGCGTAACCACGGAGTGGAGGAAGCTACGTGGGAGCCCGAGGATGCAATTCGGCAACAATACCCTCACCTTTTTCACCTGTAAATTTCGAGGACGAAATTTTCTTTTAGGGGTAGAGTTGTAACACCCTGAAAATTTGAGTAATTTATTTTCTATGTGTGCTTGAGTAATTATTCTAGAAAGTAAAATTTTCTCGATTTATTTTCGTGGTTAGTATAGTCTGAAGAAGGGTTTAAAATTTTTTAGAAGGAATAATATTAATTTTGAGAATTTATGGAAATAGACTAAGTGGCATTGACACATAAATTAATTTAAGTGTCAATGTGTAGCATAAGATGAGTAGTTGGACAAGTGGTGTTGGCGCATGAGCTAGTACATGGGGGTGAAGGTTCGAATCCCTAAATAGCATCTAGGTGAATTTTATTTTTGATTTTTCGCCCATGTATAGCAAGTGTCGGCCAAGAGCATATATGGAAGGTGTTGACTTGTTATTTTTGGTTAGTATATCAAAGGAATAAGGAAAATTTGAACTTAAGGAAGGGTATCAAAAGAATAAGGAAAATGTGAGGATATGAGGCATGAATCAAGGAGTTGTTTAAGGAAACAATATCTTGGCCTAAAGACCAAGCATATGGACGGCATTATGGCTAGGGGAGCCGAATTTTGGTGATAGTTTGGCTAGGAAGTTTAGTCTTTGGTTTTGGTCATTTTGTTTAGTTTGTGCAAGTTTTGAAAATTCTCTCAAACTCTCTTTTCCTTGGCCGAAATTGTGCACTTGGTAAGCCTAGTTTCTTTTGTCAAATTGGTCATTTTGTTTTACACTTTGGTGTCAATTTTGTGCCTTTCTCTTTGTGCCGAATTTACCAATACCTAAAGAGACCATTCTTTTCTTTTCTTCTCCCCATTGCCGACTATACATTGCTCTCAAAACTTATCTTTTTCTTTCTTTTCTTTTCCATTCTATTTGGAAACCAAAACATCATCACCATCTCTCTCTATTTGATTTCTTTCAATCGAAATTCTCTCCACCTACACTTTCATGGCCGAATGTTAAAGTGCCTATAACCGATTTTATTTTCTCTTTTTCTTTGTTTCTTCATAGCCGAATTCTTCTTAGATCCATATTATTCTCAAATCCTATCTTTTCGACGTGGAAATAGGTAAGAATCCTTTTCGTTTCGATTAGTTAATAGTGGTTATGGCGAATATTGATGATGGTTTGAAGGCTTTATTAGATCAAAATAAACGTTCCTTCTTTTAACGTTTATTTTGTTATACTTTAGTGCGATAACGGAAGTTTGGAATCAAGAAGTCGTGGGTGACAAAACGTTGGAATCAATTTTGTGGTAAGGAAATCATATCTTTAAAACCTTAGGATTATTTTGATATCATTGGATTAACCTTCCTTTGTCTTTGAAGACATTCAAAATAGGGAAGAAAAGGGCGGTGTTTAGCCTTCAAAGAAGGGAGGTTCATTATTCCCCTAAGTACAAGCAAAGGATGTTTTCAAGAATCCGGATTTCCCACCGGGTTGTGGACGTTCAACCGAGGAAAATCAATCTGTTCGAAGTCGTTCGTACTCCCGAACCATTATTTGTTCGTGGATTCGATTCGGTTAGCGAACCATCAATCGGAGAGAAATCGCAAGTAGAAGTCTTACGAAAATCCGAGGTAAATTTCTAGATCGCTATAGTTAGATCGGTTTTATTATAGATTATAGTGTTTTAATTAACACAATACGTATAGGTGTTGAAGAGCGGGAAAGTTTAGTTCTCTCCATAACCAGGTGTGTAACTTCACACTCATTTTCGTTGGACATCAAGTTGTAAGTTCTGTGATAAAATCGTAAAATAGTAAAAACGGGAAAAAATACGTAGTAAACTCATATTTTTGAGTAAATGCATGAAAACGGTTAAAACCGAGAAAATAATGGGCCGATAATACTCTAGTTCGATAAAATGGGCGATAATACTCTAGTTCGATAAAATGGGCCGATAATACTCTAGTTCGATTAAATGGGCGAAAATACTGCTTTAGATAAATTGGGCTAAAATGGGCCAAAGTCACTAAACTACTAAATGGGCTAGTTGATAAATTGTTTATATGAGCCTAATGAAGGGTTAATTGATAAGCCCACCGATGATATGGATTAATGAAAATCATTATATGATTATATTTGTTATATACGCATGATTGCATGGGGTGGGTTATATGAAGAGAAGAATGGCCAGCTGCCACAAATATGGCTCATTGCCTCTAGTTCGGTGGCTCTGCCACAAATTCGACTAAATGCCTCTAGTTCGGTGACAATGTCACAATCTAGTTCCTGAGTGCACTACAAAATTATTTAAGGGCTTTAAGCCCATGATTGGTGTGTTTGGCGGGGTGGGTTGACTTGATCCCCACAGTGTGTTGGTTGGTACGGGGTGTTAGCGGATGGATACTAGGTTGGTTTGGGAAATTCATATTTCATGCATTCTTTTCTTTAAATTATGTTACTTTACAATGTATGGTTGAAATCATTAATGGGCTCAAGCCCAAAGATGATATCTTGACGATCCGGCCTAAAAATGGTGGTAAGTGAGTTGCACATCGAGTTCTTTGTAACTCACCCAATTTTATTAACCATTTCGTAATGGAAATTGACGTGGACTTGGGCCTGAGATGACTTGGTGGAGGCCATACTACAAACTTGGGTTTTTATTAAACTATGACTTTATTTAGATTATTATCTTAAATATCTCATTATGGGTTTTATGTAATAAGGCCTCTTATATGTTTTTATGGATTTTATTGTGTGGATGGTTTAAATTTTATTTCTAAACTTTTAATATGGTTTTATCTTAAATATGTTAAGTTTTCTTAAGAACATTGGTTTTATAACAAAATTTCTGGACACTTTAATTATTTAAAATTCTTTCAAAGTTCTTTTAAACCATCTTAAGATTTTGACATTTTTATCTTGACGATAAGTTTTCAAACAAGTATTATTCTTAAGCTACAAATTTCAAATCCTTGTATTAACTTCTTATTAAACTCGATTTTCAAAAAAGTTTTTGTAGCACTATTTTATTTTAACCATATGAAAATAAACGAATGTATGATTGGTGTGACAAACCAAATCTTGTCTAAACGCATAGACCGGGTTTGGGGTGTTACATGGTGGTTAATGTTTTTATCCGTTTTCGGTATCGATGGTATTCCTCTTTAGCTGCCGAACCTCCCTTTCTTATCTTGACTGATGATTGGTTTGTTTAAGGTTCCTCGAGGGGCGATTAAAGGGCAAGTGATTAATAGTAGCCGACTTTCTACTCTAAGGTTTCGATCAAGGTAAGTTAGATTGTATTCTTGGTTTGGGCCGAATGCCATTTTCCCTATTCTGGGGTGTTGTGCTTGCTGTAGATTAATATATGTTTAACCCGTGGGTTTAGGCAATCAAGAGATTATCATGGAGGCAAGTGATAGCCAGTCGGAGGGGGGATCAGGAAGAGTACCTACTGGAAATGGACTCGTAGCCTCTACTCCCAAGTTTAAGAGGTGTGCGGTGTCGGCTGTTCGGGACTTTTCGCCAGAATACGGAAGGGTGGCTGCACCAAACTCTGGTTCGAGTCGGCTAATCACAGTCGACCGATCTAGTCAAGGCAAGTGGTAGTCGACCTCTCGGTTAAGTGGTTGATAAGGGTTTTTCTAACACTATTTGATAAGTGATTAACTAATGTTATGTCTGAATAGGTTCCGGCACGCGGGAATTCTTAGTACTCTACGTGATCAGGTGTGTATACACACCACTCAAACAGTAGATCGAAAAATGCCGAAAAAGCCGAAGTACCGGTGAATGATGTCACACGAGCGTGAGATTGCATGTGTGGTGGACCGAGCCCACGAATATGGGCGTAAGATGGTTGAGGCCACCATGAGCGTCCTCATGGGCTTAGGCCGTTTTTGGAACCAAATGGACCGGAATGGGCCGAGTGGGCCCAATGGGCCGTGGGCCCTATGCGAGTAAATTTTATGGATGGATAGGAGACAATGAGCCAGCCATGACGATCGCATGGCCAAAGGCAGTTTTGGGCTGAATGTGCCACACGAGAGTGTGGGCCCATTTGGGCCGATTAATGGGCCTTAGGCCCATTTGCACCGTTATGACCTTATATGATATCTGTGTTGCTCGAGGCGACTATAGACCTTCGAGAAGGCCGCAGAATTACCAAAATACCCTCAAAGGGTAAAATTACCGAAATACCCCTGGAGGGTAAAATGACTGTTATGCCCTTGAAGGGCAAAATGACTAAAATGCCCCTACATGTTGTATGATTGTTATTGTATGTTATTTATAGTATGTCTGCATTCATGTGGTGTTATACTGCATGGGGGATGAGATTATTTATACGGAGGAAGTTCTGTTAGGGTCGCATGGTCGCTTGATGACTGTGGATCCACCGATGGCTTTAAGCCGATTATGCGATTGGCAGCTCTGCTGCAACATTGGTTAGTGCCGCAACCGATGCTACATAAGGAGTTTAGGGATGGGTGGGTCGATTAAATCCCCACTAGAGTGCAGGGTTGGACAGGAGACGGAGTGCAGGGTTGGTATGGGCATTAATGCATTGCATATACTTGTTCTGTTATTGAGATGGGCTTAGGCCCAGATAGATGTAATCTGTGACATTTGATATGGGCTAAGGCCCAACTGAGGCTATTATGGGATAAGGCCCAAACACCACTGTTACTGTATTGGGCTAAGGCCCAACTGAGGCTATTATGGGCTAAGGTCCAATTGCCACTGTTATTGTGTTGGGCTTAGGCCCACATTGATTACTGTAATGGGCTTAGGCCCGGATTGATTTGATGCATGCTTTGTGATCGTTCAGGGTTGTACACACTGAGTTTTCGTAAACTCACCCCCTATTTTTTAATTTTTCAGGTAATCCTCAGTAAGCGGTTCGACGTACTGGAGTAGTCGGAGGTGGCCACACTACGAGCAGCTTTGAATTTTAGTATTCTAATTTACTTTATTTAAACCGTTTTCTTATTGGGTTGTAATAAGGCCTCTTTTAAATCCTGGTTTTTAATTTGGGATTTTCAGTTTATTATGATTTAAATCTGCTAGAAGTAGAACACGATTTTCCCAAAACGATAACTATTTTCAAAACACTACGTTTCCGCAACTCAATTTTTAGATAACACGTCTTCGTAAATCATTGTTTTAAATTAAGCTTCCGCAACAATAAAGTTTTAAAGGTAATGACGTTTTAAAATGATTAACAAAATGCTGGTATAATATGAGTTCTAACAAAGAGGCTTCAACCTCCAAACGAGTTTCTATCAACAAGAAAAATGGTTTCAAAAAACACTTCAATGTGGCACGCCAGATTCGGGCCTAACTTCTGGGCCGGGTTTAGGGTGTTACAGCTGTAATAAGTGTTTTGGCAAATGAACTATTAAAATAATGTTTTCTGTAATAAACATGAAGGAATGTGAGTTTTTTTTGTGATTAGTTAATGGAATCAACTTGTTTTCAAAACCCATTCTTTGTGACATCTCCGGGTTCGGGCATAACGTCTAGGCTGGGTTTGGGGTGTTACAATCAATTATACATAGTTATACTTTTTTACATATAAAATACACATATGTGAGGGGACATACACATTTTTAGTAAATGGGTAGGGGGTTAGGTGAGGAGTTTGACGACATAGTTAACTATCAAATTATAAACATATGTATTATTTCCATGAAATGGACGAGATGTAACATCCTGAATTTTTGGGCCTATGCATTTAATGGGTGAATATGTGTAATGAGTTAATTTGAGCATTAGGGGTCCAAATTGGGCTCAGGATTGGGCTGAAGCCTTAGTTAAATTTTTTGTTTGGGCACTATAGGGTTTAAAAGGTGGTATCTGAGTTTAAAATATCAAAATGGGCTTGTGGCCCAGTGGTCAGTGGCGCCACTTAGGGAGCAAGGAGGTGACGCCACACAAGGGAGTAAGGGGCCCAAATTTAAGTTACATGGAGCCCAACTCTTTTAATTTAAGTTAGCTAAATTTCGGCATTAGGGTTAGGTAGAGTGGACGGCAACAAGGCTCAAAAATAGGAGGATTTATGTGAATGGGATAATGTAGATAATATAGTTGATAATATGGAAGGAAAAAAAAAAGGAGAAAAGATAGGAGCTATCTACAAGGCTAGGAGTTGGCCGAAATTCCATCACCTAGAGAAGTGAAGAAATCGGTTTCTTTATGGCAAAGGGGTGCCGAATTTTCCCTTTTTATTTGATTAATTTTTAGTTATCAGGAAGGGCACTTTCGGTTTTTCATAGGTGAGTGCCAAAATTTCTATAAATAGGAGGGTTCACTTCTTTATTTTTCTACATTTAGGGTTTCCACCTTTTCTTTCTCTTCTTTCTTCTAAAAGTCAAAAACCCCATTATTCTTTTCTCTTCTTTCTCCTAAAAGCCGAAAACTCCATTATTCTCTTCTTTCTTCTAAAAGCCGAAAACCCCATTACTCTTTTCTCTTCTTTCTCCTAAAAGCTGAAAACTCCATTATTCTCTTCTTTCTTCTAAAAGCCGAAAACTCCATTATTCTCTTCTCTTCTTTCTTCTAAAAAGCCGAAAGTCAAAAACTCCATTATTATTTTCTCTTCTTTCTTCTAAAAGTCGAATCTCTATAGATTTCTTCGAATCATCTTCTCTTCTGATCTTCTCAAAAAGCCGAAATCTCTAAGGGGTAGTTGAATTCTCTGCGTTAAGGTGAGTGCCGATTTTTCTATCTCTTTAATCTCTCTTTCGGTTTTTAAGAGACAAGGCCGAATGGTCACTTGGTTGTTAAGGCTGCCGAATGAAGCTAATATTTCCTCTCTTTTGCATTTGGGCGGCATTCTGGGATTTGAAGGAAACCTGATCATCTAGATTTAAAAGCCAAAAATCGCTAGTCTCCAATTTCGGGATTTTAAGGTAAGGTGATTTTCCCTAGATTTTCACTAGATTCATTCATCGCGTGCGAGATCTTAACTTTAAGATGTGGATTAATGATCATATGTTGTGATAGTAGTTCTGACAAGAACTAGTGATGGAATTAAATATGGATCAGGCAAAGGAGAGAATCCCTAAGTTTAAGAAACGAGTGTGTCAAGATGATGGGATTGGCCACCAGGTTGTGGGCCCGGCTTGAACAACACCTTAGGTAAGTAGCGCTTGTATCGACTTACGATAGTGTCGACATAGAGAGTGTCGTTCTAACGATAATCAGGTGTGTAGATCTCTAACACACAAATAATCTGTATGAATGTATATGTATGTTTATGTTATGGGCTAAAAACTGGATAATAGGCTGTGTAGACAATCGAATAAAACCCTAAAAGGGTTAGGCAAGGATGCCAGGTACGTAATCATAGAAATCTCTATGTGTATCAAAATATATGAAAGCCTGTATGATGTTTTCTTTATGTATGTATGCATGGGGTGGGATTATGATAATGAATGAGAAGTGCATGATAGGTCACAATAGTGATCAGTGGTAGAAATCCCACGTTATATAAATGTTAGGTCACATAGTGATCGGTGGCTATGCCACGTTTAATGATTCCTGACTAACAGGAATAGGCAGTACGGCTGTCGTAATGGTGTGTAGCGGATGGAGGGTTGATTGTAGAAATCCCCGAGGTGTGATGGTTGGTACGGGCTGGTGTGTAGAGGATGAAATTCTAGGATGGGTTGGGCTATTCATCATTTACTGTTGATCATTTAATTATGATTGTTGCCTCTATGTATGGGCCAAGGCCCATAATGTGTTTAATGGGCCTCAGTCGTCGTGTTTTAGGGATTTATACACCGAGTCTTGGTGACTCACCCTATTATTTTTTCCTAACCTTTCAGATGAGCAGTAGATCGTGGACAAGGGAGCCGAGGCGGACTCGTGGGGCCAACAAGTCTTTTATTTATTAAATTTCCATTTTATTTTAAGTTTAAATTTTGGAATTATTTGATGTAATAAGGCCTCCATCGCTTAGGTTATCAGTTGATACTTGTCAATGTTTATGTTTTTTTTTTCATTCATGATCAAGGACTTATGATTAAAAGAAATAAAAAAGGGATTTTCACACATTATTTAAAATAACACTTGTTTTGGAAAATAATAAAATTTTAAAGATTTTCTACCAGTGCCACCTATTTAAAGATTATCTACAAAAACGACTAAGTTTTTTAGAATCATTCCAAGTAAAGTTTTTAACCTTAAAACCGTAGCATACCATATCTGGTCGTTACGTTTGGACCGGGTTTGGGGTGTTACATTTTGGTATCAGAGCCCAGTTCAAAACTCGGGCTATGAAATGGGTCTAGTACTGTTTTAAAGTTGATAAGAATTTGGAAAAGTTTGGGTTGAGAAATGGCCTTCGAGTCTACCGGCACCCGATCCACACAGGTAAGTATTCTGAACTTTTGGATGTGATATGAATGTGGGGCTTGATGGGTTTTATGAACGTAGACTAAGTATGATAGTATTGATGGACTTTAGGGCTAGTTTACACAACTCTTCTGTTTCATAAGATTTAATCCAACCAAACAAACCTGTGAACAAGTCGCCGAGATAGGGTATGGCAACAGGCATACGCATGTCTAGGATTGGAGTCAGGCAGAGCTTGGTATTTAAGCAGTCCTAGTGACTCACCTCCTCTTCACTGGAATCCTACCTGGTGACTGTTCACCCTAGCCACGAGGATTTGTTGACGGGCCAAAATTAATAATTTAAAACCCGAAAGGGACCAGCCATTCTATTTTGTAAAACTACTAAATTACCCCTGATTTATAAGTGACCAAAATATCCCTGATTTGTAAAATTACCTTATTTCACAAAGGAACCCTATTTCGAAAAATTACGAAAAAAACCCCTGAAGGATAAATTACGAAAATACCCCTGGGTAGTGAAATGACTAAAATACCCTATGTGTTGAATGTGGGTTCATGGATGTGGTCTGTATGTTGATGGTTGATGTGTGTGGTTCCTAGAACTAGGAGACAAACTTGAGACTGAAACTTGTAGATATAATTTCGAATTCGAAAGAACTACTCTTAAACTACTGATCATAAGACTGTTCGTGGTTAATCAGTGGAAGAAACCTATTAATTCATAAAATTTCTAATCAGATAAACGTCAATCGGAAGAATGAGTACAAGGGGACGAGGACGCTCCAGATGCGAATACCGGTGCGTACTCTATCATATTATCCTAAGTGTTTCTTTTGGCTTTAGAATTAGAGTTCGCAGCGGAAGCATAGTGGTGAGACTTGGGTAGTATGATTAATAGTTAGTTGGAAATTTCGAGGACGAAATTTCTTTAAGGGGGGTAGAACTGTAACATCCTGAATTTTTGGGCCTATGCATTTAATGGGTGAATATGTGTAATGAGTTAATTTGAGCATTAGGGGTCCAAATTGGGCTCAGGATTGGGCTGAAGCCTTAGTTAAATTTTTGTTTGGGCACTATAGGGTTTAAAAGGTGGTATCTGAGTTTAAAATATCAAAATGGGCTTGTGGCCCAGTGGTCAGTGGCGCCACTTAGGGAGCAAGGAGGTGACGCCACACAAGGGAGTAAGGGACCCAAATTTAAGTTACATGGAGCCCAACTCTTTTAATTTAAGTTAGCTAAATTTCGGCATTAGAGTTAGGTAGAGTGGACAGCAAAAAGGCTCAAAAATAGGAGGATTTATGTGAATGGGATAATGTAGATAATATTGTTGATAATATGGAAGGAAAAAAAAAGGAGAAAAGATAGGAGCTATCTACAAGGCTAGGAGTTGGCCGAATTTCCATCACCTAGAGAAGTGAAGAAATCGGTTTCTTTATGGCAAAGGGGGTGCCGAATTTTCCCTTTTTATTTGATTAATTTTTAGTTATCAGGAAGGGCACTTTCAGTTTTTCATAGGTGAGTGCCAAAATTTCTATAAATAGGAGGGTTTCTCTTCTTTATTTTTGGCATTTAGGGTTTCTACCTTTTCTTTCTCTTCTTTCTTCTAAAAGCCGAAAACCCCATTATTCTTTTCTCTTCTTTCTCCTAAAAGCCGAAAACTCCATTATTCTCTTCTTTCTTCTAAAAGCCAAAAACCCCATTATTCTTTTCTCTTCTTTCTCCTAAAAGCCGAAAACTCCATTATTCTCTTCTTTCTTCTAAAAGCCGAAAACTCCATTATTCTCTTCTCTTCTTTCTTCTAAAAAGCTGAAAGCCGAAAACTCCATTATTATTTTCTCTTCTTTCTTCTAAAAGCCGAATCTCTATAGATTTCTTCGAATCATCTTCTCTTCTGATCTTCTCTGCGTTAAGGTGAGTGCCAATTTTCCTATCTTTTCAATCTCTCTTTCGGCTTTTAAGAGACAAGGCCGAATGGTCACTTGGTTGTTAAGGCTGCCGAATGAAGCTAATATTTCCTCTCTTTTGCATTTGGGCGGCATTCCGGGATTTGAAGGAAACCTGATCATCTAGAATAAAAGTCGGAAATCGCTAGTCTCCAATTTCAAGATTTTAAGGTAAGGTGATTTTCCCTAGATTTTCACTAGATTCGTTCATCGCGTGCGAGATCTTAACTTTATGATGTGGATTAACGATCATATGTTGTGATAGTAGTTCTGACAAGGACTTGTGATGGAATTAAATATGGATCGGGCAAAGGAGAGAATCCTAAGTTTAAGAAACGAAATGTGTGTCGTGATGCGGATTGGCCACCGGGTTGTGGGTCGCTTCAACAACACCTTAGGCAAGTAGTAGTTGTATCGACTTACGATCTTTGTCGACATAGAGAGTGTCGTTCTAACGGTAATCAGTGTGTAGATCTCTAACACACAAATAATCTGTATGAATGTATATGTATGTTTATGTTATGGGCTAAAAATTGGATAATAGGTCAGTGTAGACAGTCGAATAAAACCCTAAAAGGGTTAGGCAAGGATGCCAGTGCGTAATCATAGAAATCTCTATGTGTATCGAAATATATGAAAGCTCAGTATGATGTTTTCTTTATGTGTGTATGCATGGGGTGGGATTATGATAATGAAGGGAAGTGCATGATAGGTCACAATAGTGATCGATGGTAGAAATCCCACGTTATATAAATGTTAGGTCACATAGTGATCGGTGGCTATGCCACGTTTAATGATTCCCGACTAACGAGGAATGGCGATCATGGTATCGTAATGGTGTGTAGCGGATGGAGGGTTGATTGTAGAAATCCCAGGTGTGATGGTTAGTGCGGGCTGGTGTGTAGAGGATGGAATTCTAGGATGGGTTGGGCTATTCATCATTTCTCGTTGATCATGTAATTACGATTGTTGCCTCTATGTGCGGGCCAAGGCCCATAATGTGTTTGTGGGCCTCAGTCGTTGTTTTAGGGATTTATACACTTTGAGTCTTGGTGACTCACCCTATTATTTTTCCTAACTTTTCAGATGAGCAGTAGATCGTGGACAAGGGAGCCGAGGAGGACTCGTGGGGCCAACAAGTCTTTTATTTATTAAATTTCTATTTTATTTTAAGTTTAAATTTTGGAATTATTTGATGTAATAAGGCCTCCATCGCTTAGGTTATCAGTTGATACTTGTCAATGTTTATGTTTTTTTTCATTCATGATCAAGGACTTATGATTAAAAGAAATAAAAATGGGATTTTCACACATTATTTAAAATAACACTTGTTTTGGAAAAAAATAAAATTTCAAAGATTTTCTACTAGTGCCACATATTTAAAGATTTTCTACAAAAACGACTAAGTTTTTCAGAATCATTCCAAGTAAAGTTTTTAACCTTAAAACCGTAGCATACCAGATCTGGTCGTAATGTTTGGGCCGGGTTTGGGGTGTTACATTTTGGTATCAGAGCTCAGTTCAAAACTCGGGCTGTGAAATAGGTCTAGTCTCGCTTTTTAAAGTTGATAAGAATTTGGAAAAGTTTGGGTTGAGAAATGGCCTTGAGTCTCACCGACACCCGATCCACGCAGTAAGTATTACGAACTTTTGGATGTGATATGAATGTGGGGCTTGATGGGTTTTATGGACGTAGACTAAGTATGATAGTATTGATGGACTTTAGGGCTAGTTTACACAACTCTTCAGTTTCATAAGATTTAATCCAACCAAACAAACCTGTGAATAAGTCACCGAGATAGGGTATGGCAACAGGCATACGCATGTCTAGGATTGAATTCGAGGAGAGCTTGGTATTTAAGCAGTCCTAGTGACTCACCTCCTCTTCGCTGGAATCCTGCAGTGCGTAGTATTGTTCACCCTAGCCACGAGGATTTGTTGACGGGCCAGAATTAATAATTTAAAACCCGAAAGGGACCAACCATTCTATTTTGTAAAACTACTAAATTACCCCTGATTTATAAGTGACCAAAATATCCCTGATTTGTAAAATTACCTTATTTCACAAAGGAACCCTATTTCGGAAAATTACAGAAAAAACCCCTGAAGGATAAATTACAAAAATACCCCTGGGTAGTGAAATGACTAAAATACCCTATGGGTTGAATGTGGGTTCATGGATGTGGTCTGTATGTTGATGGTTGACGTGTGTGGTTCCTAGAACTAGGAGACAAACTTGAGACTGAAACTTGTAGATATAATTTCAATTCGAAAGAACTACTCTTAAACTACGATCATAAGACTGTTCGTGGTTAATCGATGGAAGAAACCTATTAATTCATAAAATTTCTAATCGGATAAACGTCAATCGGAAGAATGAGTACAAGGGGACGAGGGCGCTCAGATCACGAATACCGGTGCGTACTCTATCATATTATCCTAAGTGTTTCTTTTGGCTTTAGAATTAGAGTTCGCAGCGGAAGCATAGTGGTGAGACTTGGGTAGTATGATTAATAGTTAGTTGGAAATTTCGAGGACGAAATTTCTTTAAGGGGGTAGAACTGTAACATCCTGAATTTTTGGGCCTATGCATTTAATGGGTGAATATGTGTAATGAGTTAATTTGAGCATTAGGGGTCCAAATTGGGCTCAAGATTGGGCTGAAGCCTTAGTTAAATTTTTGTTTGGGCACTATAGGGTTTAAAAGGTGGTATCTGAGTTTAAAATATCAAAATGGGCTTGTGGCCCAGTGGTCAGTGGCGCCACTTAGGGAGCAAGGAGGTGACGCCACACAAGGGAGTAAGGGGCCCAAATTTAAGTTACATGGAGCCCAACTCTTTTAATTTAAGTTAGCTAAATTTCGGCATTAGGGTTAGGTAGAGTGGACGGCAAAAAGGCTCAAAAATAGGAGGATTTATGTGAATGGGATAATGTAGATAATATTGTTGATAATATGGAAGGAAAAAAAAAAGGAGAAAAGATAGGAGCTATCTACAAGGCTAGGAGTTGGCCGAATTTCCATCACCTAGAGAAGTGAAGAAATCGGTTTCTTTATGGCAGAGGGGGTGCCGAATTTTCCCTTTTTATTTGATTAATTTTTAGTTATCAGGAAGGGCACTTTCAGTTTTTCATAGGTGAGTGCCGAAATTTCTATAAATAGGGAGGGTTCTCTTCTTTATTTTTTGACATTTAGGGTTTCTACCTTTTCTTTCTCTTCTTTCTTCTAAAAGCCGAAAACCCTATTATTCTTTTCTCTTCTTTCTCCTAAAAGCCGAAAACTCCATTATTCTCTTCTTTCTTCTAAAAGCCAAAAACCCCATTATTCTTTTCTCTTCTTTCTCCTAAAAGCCGAAAACTCCATTATTCTCTTCTCTTCTTTCTTCTAAAAAGCCGAAAGCCAAAAACTCCATTATTCTTTTCTCTTCTTTCTTCTAAAAGCCGAATCTCTATAGATTTCTTCGAATCATCTTCTCTTCTGATCTTCTCAAAAAGCCAAAATCTCTAAGGGGTAGTCGAATTCTCTGTGTTAAGGTGAGTGCCGATTTTCCTATCTCTTCAATCTCTCTTTCGATTTTTAAGAGACAAGGCCGAATGGTCACTTGGTTGTTAAGGCTGCCGAATGAAGCTAATATTTCCTCTCTTTTGCGTTTGGGCGGCATTCCGGGATTTGAAGGAAACCTGATCATTTAGATTTAAAAGCCAGAAATCGCTAGTCTTCAATTTCGGGATTTTAAGGTAAGGTGATTTTCCCTAGATTTTCACTAGATTCGTTCATCGCGTGCGAGATCTTAACTTTATGATGTGGATTAACGATCATATGTTGTGATAGTAGTTCTGAAAAGGACTTGTGATGGAATTAAATATGGATCAGGCAAAGGAGAGAATCCCTAAGTTTAAGAAACGAGTGTGTGTCGTGATGCGGGATTGGCCACCAAGGTTGTGGACCCGCCACGAACAACACCTTAAGCAAGTAGTAGTTGTATCGACTTCTGATAGTGTCGACATAGAGAGTGTCGTTCTAAAAGTAATCAGGTGTGTAGATCTCTAACACACAAATAATCTGTATGAATGTATATGTATGTTTATGTTATGGGCTAAAAAGCTGGATAATAGGTCATGTGTAGATAATCGAATAAAACCCTAAAAGGGTTAGGCAAGGATGCTAGGTGCGTAATCATAGAAATCTCTATGTGTATCGAAATATATGAAAGCTTTGTATGATGTTTTCTTTATGTGTGTATGCATGGGGTGGGATTATGATAATGAAGGGGAAGTGCATGATAGGTCACAATAGTGATCGAGTGGTAGAAATCCCGTTATATAAATGTTAGGTCACATAGTGATCGGTGGCTATGCCACGTTTAATGATTCTGACTAACGAGAATAGGCGATCACGGTATGTCGTTATGGTGTGTAGCGGATGGAGGGTTGATTTTAGAAATCCCCAGGGTGTGATGGTTGAGTACGGGCTGGTGTGTAGAGGATGGAATTCTAGGATGGGTTGGGCTATTCATCATTTCTTGTTGATCATGTAATTACGATTGTTGCCTCTATGTATGGGCCAAGGCCCATAATGTGTTTAATGGGCCTCAGTCGGTGTTTTAGGGATTTATACACCGAGTCTTGGTGACTCACCCTATTATTTTTCCTAACCTTTCGGATGAGCGGTAGATCGTGGACAAGGGGAGCCGAGGCGGACTCGTGGGGCCAACAAGTCTTTTATTTATTAAATTTCCATTTTATTTTAAGTTTAAATTTTGGAATTATTTGATGTAATAAGGCCTCCATCGCTTAGGTTATCGATTGATACTTGTCAATGTTTATGTTTTTTTTCATTCATGATCAAGGACTTATGATTAAAAGAAATAAAAATGGGATTTTCACACATTATTTAAAATAACATTTGTTTTGGAAAAAAATAAAATTTCAAAGATTTTCTACCAGTGCCACCTATTTAAAGATTATCTACAAAAACGACTAAGTTTTTCAGAATCATTCCAAGTAAAGTTTTTAACCTTAAAACCGTAGCATACCAGATCTGGTCGTAACGTTTGGGCCGGGTTTGGGGTGTTACACGAGAGGTTGTTGTAAATTCCTTTCTTTTCATATAGAAAACATATGTATATGAGCGTTGAGGGGTTTACACCCAAAAACCTTGAGGGGATTATACAGTCCTCTATTTTCTCCTATCTTATACACACAACCATATAATTGGAAACCAGAACCAAAGGATTGAGGAATCTTTTCTATATATAGCTTACCAATGAAGATTTAACAATTAGGTTTCATAAAAAATGTAGATAATCATGCTTTGACTTAATTAGATACCCATACCAAATAAAGGGGAAGCAAAACTAACTTGTTCTGGATCTAAAATTATCGTTAATCGGTACAAGTGATGCCGACATCCTTTGGGGAATGCTTTCGTTAGAGGACCTATATCGATCGATTTTGGAGATCAAAAGTTGGCCTGTGCTTATCGCACCAATTGTTGATGCAAAGTTTAATTGGTGGAAAAGTTGGTTGGTTCACCTTGTTTAGGATAGGACGAAAAGCCGGCAATTTTGGTTGTCAGATCATGGAGAAAATAAGTTCTCTCATAAAGAGGATGAGAGAAAGATGAAGAGGAGAAGAATATGCCCCCCTTTCTTGTTTCCTTGTCTTTTTTATATAGGCCGCTGGTAATGATAGCCTAATATATTTAGGCAGTAATAGGGTATAAGAGATGTGACTAGTGGGCCTCCTAATGAGGCTTGGTGATATTTTATATGTATAACAAATTTAAATTGATTTATTTATAATGACATGGTAGTATTGAATATGATGGTTGATGAGTTCATTAATACGATCACTATGATAAATGTGGCTAACATGTTTTAAATTAATGAATTCACATTGAAAAAGAGAAGAAAGAAAGAATCTATACAATGAAGAGGAATTATTACGTTTTCACTAACCTTAACTTGAATTTGTCTAGTGGACTAATCTGTCGTAATTTGATATGTCAAATTAGGCTCTCCAAAGCTCTCGAGGAACTTATTCTCAATCTATTTAAGTGTCTTTTATATGATTTTTTTCGATTTTTATATTTTATCGTTAATAAATGATTTTGGTTAGTTTTGCCCCTTTTAAGACCCAAATTTGCAAAATGGTGTCATAGGAGACCTAAAAAGGTGTTTCAGTTGGTATAGGGAGACGACAATAACCGACCTTGAGGAAAACATCATTCAACATAGGTGTCGAGACACTGATGCTATGGAAGTCGCAACACCGAGTCCCTTCCCCTTGAGGATATTGGAATATCAAATTTGGAAAGTGCAGCGGAAAATAGGTTTAAGGGAAAACCAAAGTTTTAAATTCTTTTCTAAAAATAAGAACTTGGTTATATTATCTAAAGTAATAAACACTTAATCAAAATTGTACCTTTATGATTCGTCTAGGATGAATGCTTCAATCAAGTAGTCTTCTCTGCTATCCTCAAGCTCACGTCTGTTAAGTGTGGCCTCGCTTAAAATCAGAAAATTTTTCATGAAATTACTAGTGGAGCAATTTCATGATTTCTCTAAACTTTTTGGCTCAAGTTGTAAATAAAAAAATAGCTCTAAAAATTTCTGAAATAATTTCTTTAGAGAATTTTCTTCCTACAACTTTTCTTGAATTCAAGTGTAAGTGAATAATGACTCATGCTCTCTTTATATAGAGAGAGTTCAACTAAGATTAGAATTAATCACATTAATATTAAACTAATAAAATATTATCTAGATAAATATTAAATTAAATTTAATATATCATATTAATTTTAAATTAATAAAATACTATCTAGATAGATATTGAATTTAATTTAATATCTCATATTAATATTTAGATTAAATTTAATATTAAATTCATTAAAACAATATTATCTTTGAAAAAGTTAATTCGAAATCAAGTTACTTGGTAGAGTCCCACTAGGAGTCTAATTTTTCCACTGCTCTACCATCGAAAAACCATCCCCGTCAACCATCTGCGGTCGTCGGATTGCCGTTGATAAACTGTAATATGTTCATATTTTAATCCCACATTTAGCATACTTTTGGATGATTTATTCCCTGAATCGTGGAATTTGGTGCTTCTAATCCTTTATTTTCATGTTTTATACTTAGGGTGACGAGATTTTGTCGGATTAGGGTGAAACGTAATATGGGAGTCCATAGATCGAGTTAATGCGATTCTAGGGGTTTTAATTAGAAAGAGATTTCAATTAATCAACCTAGGGTTAGGCGTTAGTCGCCTCGAGAGAGGGGTTCATATACATTAGGGAATCTTACGGATCAAGTCAAATGAATAAATCGTGCAGTTCGAGTTAGATAACAAGTGAAGTCTAGGTGGATTCTTCCTTGGGTATTGTTTTAATCAATTGGTTTTTCCCACAAGTATTTCCCTAATTTCATTATTTTTGTCTCATCGTCTTTAGTTTAGTAGTTAGTTAATTTTCTAGATTAAACTGATTCACTTCAATTTTAAGGCTAAATAATAAAAATAAAGTTAGTATTAGTACTTTTGGTTCCTTTGGGTTCGACAATCCGGTCTTGCCACTAAGGTATACTACTGTTCGATAGGTACACTTGCCTCAATCGTTGTCATAGTTAGTTTTTAGGCTCGATCATTCTCATTATAAATTTTAAGACTGTGACACACCGGTCAAGTTTTTGGAGTTCTAATGAGATGTGAGGAAACAACCCTTGTCTTAAATTGGGAGAAATGTCATTTTATGGTTAGAGAGGGGATCGTGTTAGGACATAAAATTTCTAGTAAAAGGATCGAGGTAGATAAAGCAAAGATTGAAACCATCGAAAAATTACCTCCCCCTAGTTCAGTTAAGGCTATTAGAAGTTTTTTAGGACATGCTGGATTTTATAAAAGATTCATTAAAGATTTCTCTAAAATAGCTAAGCCTTTAACAAGATTACTAGAAAAAGATGTTCCTTTCAATTTTGATCAGGAGTGTTTAGATGCATTTAATATCCTCAAAGATAAACTAATAAATGCTCCGATTATAATTGCACTTTGATTAGCATCTATCCTTTGAACTAATGTGTGATGCGAGTGATTTTCACGATGAGTGCGATTTTGGGACAATGAAGAAACAAGCATTTTCAACTAATTTATTATGCTAGCAGAACATTGACGCCTGCACAAGAAAACTATACTACCACAGAGAAAGAATTGTTGGCTGTAGTTTTTGCATTTGACAAATTTAGTTACACTGACCATTCAGCTCTTCGTTATCTTTTAACTAAACCTGATGCAAAACCTCGACTCATACGTTGGATCTTACTCTTACAGAATTTGATTTGGAAATTCAAGATAAGAAGGAGCTGAAAATCTTACAGATGAGATCACCTCTCCGTGCTTGAGAACCCACATATCGAAGTACTCGGCGAGAAAGAGATAAACGACTCATTTCCTGAGGAACAACTCTTTTCTATAACTTGCTCCGAGGTACCATGGTTTGCAGATATTACGAATTATTTAGCTGCTAACGTCCTACCAAAAAGGCTAACACATCATCAAAAGAAGCGATTTTTTTTGATCGAAGAACTATTTTTGGAGGACCCCTTTCTTTCTGCATTTGTGCGAGATCAAGTAGTCGGAGATGCGTTACAAAGGCAAAAGCTAGCAAAATCCTAGAACATTTCCATTCAGGACCTTCAGGAGGACATTACAGCAAGATTAAGACGGCACACAAAACGCTCGAATCAGGATTCTCTTGGCCAACTCTGTTTAAAGACGCCAACAGGTATGTCGCTTTGTGTGATAAATGCCAAAGAACAGGTAATATCTCTAAACACAATGAAATGCCTCAAACATATATGATATCATGTGAAATATTCAACGTATGGGGTATTGATTTTATGGGTCCATTCCCTAGTTCATTCGGAAATAAATACATCTTAGTAGCAGTAGATTACATGTCCAAATGGGTGGAAGCCCAAGCTTTACCTACTAACGATGCTAGAGTTGTAGTAAAGTTTCTTAAGAAACTCTTCTCTCGTTTTGGAACACCCAGAGCGATTATCAGTGATAGGGGTACTCACTTTTGCAATACTCAATTTGATAAAGTCTTAAGAAAATATGGAGTACACCACAGAACAACTACCCCTTATCATCCTCAAACCAGTGGGCAAGTGGAAGTGGCAAATCGAGAGCTTAAGCGGATCTTAGAAAAAATAGTTGAATTCAACAGGAAAGATTCATCAATAAAAGTAGATGATGCTTTATGGGCCTATAGAACATCCTTTAAAACCCCTTTAGGAACATCCCCGTACAAACTTGTCTACGGGAAAAGTTGTCATCTACCATTTGAGTTAGAACACAAAGCTTACTGGGCTATAAAATTCTTGAATTACGATCTTAAAACTGCAGGTGAGAAGAGGATGATGCAGTTGAACGAGCTGGATGAATGGCGAGCTGAAGCCTATGAAAACCCACGACTATATAAAGAGGCAACAAAAAGACGTCACGATGCTCGCTTAAAACAATCAAAGCAATTCGAAGTAGGAGACTTAGTCTTACTATATAATTCAAGGCTCAAACTATTTCTGAAAAATTTGAAATCAAGGTGGTCGAGCCCATTTGTGATCAAAACCATTTTCCCTACGCGCACGATTGAGGTAACCCATCCAACTCGGGGAACATTCAAGGTAAATGGTCACCGACTAAAACTTTATAATGGTGAAGATTTCAAGGAATTAAGAGAGGAGCTTGACTCAGTGAACCTTCATTTAGAAATGAAAACAGGGTGAGTCTAGCTTAAGGCTTTAAACGAGCGCTTCTCGGGAGGCAACCCGAGCACTAACTTCCCTAACAATTTATTTGTGACTTTTAGAAACTAACCCCAAACTAACCGATTCAATGAAGCGCAGATTTACCAACCACACGGCCTTACACACGGGCGTGCCCGTGGCCGTAGGGACGCTATGGGACGAAGAATGGGCGTGCCGGTAGTCGTGCGGGATAAAGACAATTTTTTTTTCCCAACACGGGCTGCGATAACATGACCACGGCCGTGCGATGCAGCCGTGGTCTATCCTGAATAACTAGCGCGGGCACTGGCCACGCCCGTGCCTACCAATTTGATACGTCAAATTAGGCTCTCCAAAGCTCTCGAGGAACCTATTCTCAATCTATTTAAGTGTCTTTTCTATGATTTTTTTTTATTTTTATATTTTATCGTTAATAAATGATTTTGGTTAGTTTTGCCCTTTTTAAGACCCAAATTTGCAAAATGGTGTCATAGGAGACCTAAAAAGGTGTTTCAGTTGGTATAGGGAGACGACAATAACCGACCTTGAGGAAAACATCATTCAACATAGGTGTCGAGGCACTGATGCTATGGAAGTCGCAACACCGAGTCCCTTCCCCTTGAGGATATTGGAATATCAAATTTGGAAAGCGCAGCGGAAAATAGGTTTAAGGGAAAACCAAAGTTTTAAATTCTTTTCTAAAAATAAGAACTTGGTTGTATTATCTAAAGTAATAAACACTTAATCAAAATTGTACCTTTATGATTCGTCTAGGATGAATGCTTCAATCAAGTAGTCTTCTCTACTATCCTCAAGCTCACGTCTGTTAAGTGTGGCCTCGCTTCAAATCAGAAAATTTTTCATGAAATTACTAGTGGAGCAATTTCATGATTTCTCTAAACTTTTTGGCTCAAGTTGTAAATAAAAAAATAGCTCTAAAAATTTCTGAAATAATTTCTTTAGAGAATTTTCTTTCTACAACTTTTCTTGAATTCAAGTGTAAGTGAATAATGACTCATGCTCTCTTTATATAGAGAGAGTTCAACTAAGATTAGAATTAATCACATTAATATTAAACTAATAAAATATTATCTAGATAAATATTAAATTTAATTTAATATATCATATTAATTTTAAATTAATAAAATACTACCTAGATAGATATTAAATTTAATTTAATATCTCATATTAATATTTAGATTAAATTTAATATTAAATTCATTAAAACAATATTATCTTTGAAAAAGTAAATTCGAAATCAAGTTACTTGGTAGAGTCCCACTAGGAGTCTAATTTTTCCACTGCTCTACCATCGAAAAACCATCGCCGTCAACCATCTGCGGTTGTCGGATTGCCGTTGATAAACTGTAATATGTTCATATTTTAATCCCACATTTAGCATACTTTTGGATGATTTATTCCCTGAATTGTGGAATTTGGTGCTTCTAATCCTTTATTTTCATGTTTTATACTTAGGAAAGCATAGGAGGATGAAAAGAACGAGAAACGGGCCAAAAAGGGACCAAATGGGCCAAAGTAGGAAATCAACATGGCCTGGGGTTTCACCACACGACCGTGCCTCCCTAGCAGACCCAACCACAGTCTACAATTCGATTCACACGGGCGTGTTGCACGGGCGTGTCCCTGCCGTGACAAAGAGGAATTCTACTCGGAAAATGATGCTTAGGGGCGAAGAAAGACATTCCAAAGTCTATATAAACACCCTAAGTATGACCTAAAGGGGGGGTCGACAGAAGCCTTCTGTAGGGACGTCCAGCTAGGCCAAGGAGCCGAGCCAGAAAGATCAGAATTGTGGAAATTACTTGAAAAAAGCCGGTTGATTCATCTCAAGAAGGAGTTATACTCAAGACGGAGGATCTCTCTTCAATTCCTTCGGGGGTTTTAGAGTTTTCTTATGTTTTGTTTTATCTTTTCTTTTGAGATGTATTCATTATCATTATGAACTAAACCCTCAAATACCTGAGGGGGATGAACCTAAGATGAATCTTGTTATCGTTTCTGAACTATATGATAAATATTTGATTTGTTCTTAATTATGTGTTCTTAATTCTTGTGTTGATATTTTCGGGATATTAATTCAAGTTTGATGTGCTTAGGTGGAGGAGCAAAAGTCCCTGCCTAAGAGTAGATCTAGCATAATTAAGCGGAGTTGATCGCACGCCTAGAGATAGGGTGACGAGATTTTGTCGGATTAGGGTGAAACCTAATATGGGAGTCCATAGATCGAGTTAATGCGATTCTAGGGGTTTTAATTAGAAAGAGATTTCAATTAATCAACCTAGGGTTAGACGTTAGTCGCCTCGAGAGAGGGGTTAATATACATTAGGGAATCTTACGGATCAAGTAAAATGAATAAATCGTGCAGTTCGAGTTTGATAACAAGTGAAGTCTAGGTGGATTCTTCCTTGGGTATTGTTTTAATCAATTGGTTTTTCCCACAAGTATTTCCCTAATTTCATTCTTTTTGTCTCATCGTCTTTAGCTTAATAGTTAGTTAATTTTCTAGATTAAATCGATTCACTTCAATTTTAAGGCTAAATAATAAAAAGAAAGTTAGTATTAGTACTTTCGGTTCCTTTGGGTTCGACAATCTGGTCTTGCCACTAAGCTATACTGTAACACCCCAAACTCGGACAGGACACCCCGTCCGAATCTGGTATGTTACGGGGAAAAATGTTTTTGAGTGATCAGATTTTTCGTTTAAAAACGGGGTGAAAACATAGTGAACTTGAAGAAAATTGGAGTAGGCCTGTTTGATTAGATTTTGAAAACTTATCTAAAGCATATAGTTACAACCGAGTTGATTTCATTTAGCATTCCCAATAGTTTCTTAGTGCTATTTTGAAACATTTTTGACTTAGTAGAATATCGAGTTTGGTTTGAAAATCATTTGAGTTTACTGTATAGCAAAACATAGTGAGATACCCGATGGTATAGTTTAAAACACATTGCGTTATAGTTTTGAAAACATTGTCTTACCAAATTTTTAGTAAAATTTCATACCAAGTTATTTGTTAAGCAGGTTGAGAATCTAATTAAAACATAACCATCATAAAACATAATTTAAAGGCCTTTTACAAATCCAAATTAAATCTCAAATAAAAATAAATGAGCTAAAGTACCCAAAGTGAATAGTCTGAGCAAAACTTTTATTAAAGCATGGCATGTGCACCCCGAGTCCACCCTTACTCCATGTCCGCGTCTCTGGTCACTGAAATGTCAAAGGAGAGGGTGAGTCGAATGACTCGGTTGCATAAATCCCGCTCCCGATGAATCAACATGCTAACACACATCATACATAGCAACATAATTAATGCAACCCGATCCTAACCATCCGTATCTCCTTTTTCTACCCCAGTGTGGTACCAAACCATTGTGACATATAGTCACAATGTGTTACCAACACCTTTGGTGTCCCAAAGACACAATATCCATCAATGTGGTGCCAAACCACTTTGGTGTCCCAAAGACACGTTTGTGCTACCAAAGCAATCGGTGACCAAGTCACAAATCCAATGATGGGGCCAACCCATCGTGTGATACCCAATCACTAGCGAGACGATCCCATATCTCATGTGGGGCCAACCCACGGTGGTGTTAACCACGGGGGCGAGTCGCAATGAGGTGCCCAACCTCTGGTGTCCCAAAGACACAAATGTGGTACCAAACCACTTTGGTGGCCGTAGTCACAATAATCGAATGATGGGGCCAACCCATCGTGTGATACCCAATCACTAGCGACGATCCCATATCTCAAAGTGGGGCCAACCCACGGTGGTGTCAAACCACGGGGCCAGTCGCAATGAGGGGTGCCCAACCTCACGGTGTCCCAAAGACACAAATGTGGTACCAAACCACTTTGGTGGCCGTAGTCACAATAATCGAATGATGGGGCCAACCCATCGTGTGATACCCAATCACTAGCGACGATCCCATATCTCATGTGGGGCCAACCCACGGTGGTGTTAACCACGGGGGCGAGTCGCAATGAGGTGCCCAACCTCTGGTGTCCCAAAGACACAAATGTGCTACCAAAGCACTTTGGTGACCCAAAGTCACAAGGTGTGTTACCAAAACAACGGTGCTCAAATCGGCACAAAATATCACTTGCTCCCTCCACTCATATCACCCATCAACATACCATACTCATGTGATCATGCATATCATACAAGTCATGCCTATCATGCTAATATGTTTGACTCATACCCCATATCACATACATACATAGCCATGATACCATATAGATCATCCGATAAACTTGTAACAATCTTGACTTACCCGAGTCCAAGATCATACCCATTAGGGTATCATATCAATCATCAACTTGTTTCATTAATTATCACACAGGTTATCAATCATATTACTAAATGCAAGTGTGTTAGTTTACACACACAGTAAAGCGCAACCTCTAATACTAAAAGAAACGATCTAAAGCTCCTTGTATACTTGATCCTACAATCGGCCAAATAGGAGTTAGACATCTATAACATTCGGCCAACATTAATTAACCAAAGGGGTTAATATCGAACCCTTACCTCTATACTCGATTTGGTTTCCTACCAAATCCCGAATCAACCAACGATTTTACGACAATCGGCCAATCCCCACCACTTATCAATCGGTCGAGTCTTTGTAAAGGTTTTGTCAAGCTGCTTGAATCCCGAATGCCCTATAAAGCCTTGAATTCCAAAATAAGAGGTTAACTCCTTTCACCAATCCAAAATCGACATCGCACTAGAGAGAAAAGAAAATGGCCATTCGGCCAAGAACTTACCAATACCACCCAAAATTCGGCCACAAGAGGACTTCCAAGAGAGAAAAGATTCGGCTAAGATGCACCCCAAAACAAGAAGATTCGGCCTAAGTGTTTACCACACACCTATGTTCGGTTTTGAATGGAAAAGGAAAGAAAAGAAGATAGGAGATGAGAATGAAGTTTCGGCAATAATGTATAAGAAAAGAAAAATAAAAGTGCGAGATGCTAGTGATTGTGGTTTGGCACCAAAAGAAATGGGAAGATGAATAATGGAAAGATTCGGTTTGAAGCAAGTGAGAGTTTCGGCAACTAAGGGACTAGGTGTTTCGGTTTCAAGAGGTGGAAAGAATGAGAGAATTTTCTATGGAAAAAATCGAAACATTTTGACAAAATGAGAGAACTTTGTTTGATACCAAAAAGTGACCAAAAAAACACCCCAAAATGCCAATTGAATTTGGCACACTCTTTCCCCCCCACACTAAGCCGTCACTCCCCTCCAACTCCCCTAAATTCGGCCAAATCCCCACAACCTCCACTCCACACATTCAAACAAGCATGACCAAGTCTTCCTCCTAAACTCACTCTCCTCCCACCATTTGAGCAGTTTGACCAAGTCCAAAGAAGAATTTGAATTGCCTTCTACTTCCTCCTCCCATGCCGTCCAAAATGGGAACCAAAATGGGGACTTTGCGGCTCGAACACTAGACCTCCACCCCATGCGATTGGCGCCACACCTAGCTCCCAAGTAACGCATGCTTGCCACTTTGCCCGACTCACTTTTTGTTCAACAAAACACCAAATAAAACTCTTATACCCAGCTCAACAGCTCCCTTGACTTAACACCCAAAAATCAAAATTTTCCCATTTACTCGGGCATACTCCTAGACTTCAATCAAACCCCTAAAACACCGAAATAGCAACCACGACACACCAAACACATGCAATATCATGCAACAACAAAAGCGACCCTCTAACAGGGATGTTCT